>JAGSMX010000015.1:0-1395416 GCA_029286785.1 Meandrusa payeni
TTCCGGGGAGGTTGTCTTCCCTCAGCAGCCTCGCAATGCTAAGGCGATACGGGACCACCAGTGTGTCCACGGTAGCGGACGACAAAGGCCCCATCCTTGTCGCCTGTGGACACCGAGGCACCTTTTAGTTGCTTTTGATATCTTCGTGAATCAAAATCAACCTTGCAGTCATTTTTCTGCTTCACTCATTTCAACAATCCAATAGAAATGCGTTTCCTTATTGTTGGAAACTTTATTAATTACGAAAAAATCCCAAAGATATTCTTTAGGTTTGTCCATTTCTCTGAATGTATTAAAATAAATAAGTTTCCAAGTTGGGAGCCGGGGTAGCTCAGTGTCCGGGCAGTCGTCACAAGTTGCGTAGTACGCTAGCAACCCGAGTTTGATCCCCGGTGCCACCAATGTAATAATGCCTATGCCTAATGGTTTAGGGTACGGCCTGCGAATCGTAAGGTCGTGGGTTCGAATCCACCATTCGACTATTGCCGTGAACCATGTCCTAGCACAAGCTTAAGCTTAGTTGGAATGGTTAACAAGATTGTTAGTAATATTTCTGAAAAAAAAAAGAAATATTGTTGTTGCAATTTTATTTGCTGATTTATCACGAAATTATCGTGAGGAATGTCTGTCTGAACGCACTAGGACCGTGTGTCTTTACAGAGGAGGCCTGTGCCCAGCAGTGGGACACATATATAAGTTGTAACTTTAACTTTTAAGTTCTATCTTGTGACAAAATTTTAAAGTGATGCTCAATTGTTTTGTGAATTTGAAATTAATCTAGAGGCTTAAATAAAGATGGTAGTCTGTTATTTTACACGAAAACTGTTGTCATTGTAATCAAATGTAATTTACCTGTTCGTATTATATTATGATATTGTAATTGTTAATATTAAGATTGAGATATTATGTGATGTGTTCATTATTGTAGTTTGTTGTACTGTATCGTGTAGGTATGAAGTTTGTCAGCGTTATGTTATAGGCATCAATTGGAATATATATTGTATTTTAACACATTTCAATTATTAATAGCAATAAATCCACTAAACGATCATTATTTTATTTTCTATTAATCCTAACAAAATATATATCTTAGAAAGGCCTACAGAAAAGTTCGCAATGCCGTATGTCTATCTCTTAAGGATAACTATACCTATATTAACACTTCATTATAAAATTGGGCAATTATAAAGCGGTACTTAGAAAGCTGATTACACAAATACGATAGTATTGCTTATTATTTTAAACACGTTAGTTGGCTTGAGCATTGTCTGAATATTACTTCCACCAGGCAAATTGAATTAATACCTTAGGAGATACAGCCAAATCAAACTAAATATCCTAAATTCCACTCGGACGAAGTCGCGGGCACAGCTAGTATAATATAATTATAGTGCACGACTAGCTGCGCCCCGCGGCGTTACCCGCCATTAAAATCTATTTATTAAAATTTGTCTAAAATAAACGTAGCTTAAGTTACTCCTTATTACATCGGCTTTCATCCAATGATAGTCCCGTCGAAATTAGTCTACCCGTTCTAGAGATTAGCCGAAAAAACAGACGGACAAAAATTGTAAAAAATATTATTTTGGTATATACCAACCGGCGCAGATGCGCCGTCATTTATGTACACGTAGGGAAAAGTTATTTTAAAATTACAAACGGACACAGCGATTTTATTTTATTGTATAAATAATGGTGTCACTACTATTAACTCTCTTATGAGATTAGGCATCTGTATTCCAATCGGATCTTTAAAATTAATTTTTGTCATAAAGTAAAATATAGTGTCATAGTATCATGTGAGCTTGTTTGCGTTCAGAAGAAAATTTAATGGTCATTGACACAAAAGCGAAATTTAATAATTTATTTTATATTTATTATTTATTTATTTACATATACATTATTTTATATTTACGAATACATTATATACATTTTACACATTACAATACAAATTTAGGATCATTTCATTTACATTTATTATTAACTAAATTATTTTCGAGATTCCTTAACACCAACAAATGCATGTATGACGTTGGAAAATCATAGTCTAGTCTGTCACTTTCATGTTTAATAACGTTTTTTGTCACAGATTACAAATCATTTATATAAATATAGGAAAAAACTACCCGTCATAAGGACTGCGAATAGAAGCGAAAACATAACTTAAATTACAGTTATCAACAGAAATCTGGGTGTTACATCCATTGACACTCCGAACAACAATTTTAAGGACAAGACCACAACAAATTATAAATACATTAGCATATCGGTGACCTAACCTATAAAATTTTCTCCTACCAAGGAACGCGGCTAAAGAAGTTTTGGCTTCCCAATTGGATAAAAGAAAACGTATAAAGTGTTGTTGCCATTTAATTTAAGGTCAGACTTTAATAAGTACTTTTGTAAAGAATCAAGACCTAACATATCAAAAAAGACAATACCCTACTTCTAAGCATAACTATATATATAAATTA
This sequence comes from Meandrusa payeni, assembly GCA_029286785.1. Classification (NCBI taxonomy): domain Eukaryota; kingdom Metazoa; phylum Arthropoda; class Insecta; order Lepidoptera; family Papilionidae; genus Meandrusa; species Meandrusa payeni. The sequence continues at coordinate 2,475 of JAGSMX010000015.1, forward strand.
TTAATATAATTTGCAAAATATATAAACCTTAAATTCGAGAATTTTACCTAAAAACAAAATTAAGTAAATTTAGTTTTGAGCATGACAACACTGTAAACTTCCATTTAATTAATATTTAGGGTAGTTGAGTTTTGATTCTCGATTAATATTTTGACATGCCGGTAGATGCGTAATTAATTATCAGCCATTACTTCGGCCATTTCTCGTGTGTTCTGAATTATCATTTGCAATTCAGCGAAGATATTTAACAATGACATTTCAATTGAAGTTTTATGTGTTGCTCGTGATAAGCGCGGGTGAGTTTTATTATTGATTTATTTTAGAATGTGATTACGAATTTCCGCCTGCTTTCTTTGTGGTCAATTTTTTTTCAGTTTACTTAAAATAAGTTCCTAGTTGTTATGCATTTTTGGAGAACCAAAAAAATATTTTTTTGAAATAATCTGCCAGCTAAGATTCATTCATTTTTTTGGTTGTAAGGCATTTTATTGGAGATAAATCTCCAAAAATTTTGAAATAATATGGTTTTTCGTTCGGCTATTTGATGTTTTAATATAGATAACCATTTCTCAAGCGTAGACCCGTTTTGCCTAAATAAAACAGGGGTCCACACACATACACTCACACACAGTAACGCAGGTAATGCAATTTTAATTACCTATTCATTTGTTTAACTCTTTTTTAAGGTTTTATATAATGAAAATCTATAAAGGATCTTAGATACGTGAATACGTGACCGAAATCTTTATTATAACTCATACGCAGTTGATTTCGTAAAATAATAAATAAATAACAGATGTGTAATTGTATTCAGAAGTCACAAGAAAAAGTTGACATTTAAATTTATACTTTTTTTAATAAATATACGAAGTTACATTTCCAACTTAATTTAAAATAAACGTGATAACTCAAAAATGGTTTTCTTTTGCATAATGCATTTAGGTACGTATTAAAATTATCGCAATCACTAGCAAGTCACCTATCACCCATCACCCCCTAACGTATATAATATGTATTTACGTTGAATTACCAATAACCCCGTATTTCAAATCATAAAAAAAATCCTTTTCACTTGGAGCATAAAAAATAGTTTATATCCTATACACAGACCAATGCACCAGAAAAATTATAAAAATCTGTGAAGCCGTTTCGGAGGAATTTCATTACAAAACACTGTGACAGGAGAATTTTGTATAATAACACATGTACACTATCATATATAACTAAATTCCTTATCCTCCAACCCAACAGCCCTCGGAAGACACGTGCCCCGGTATGCGGAGCTGGATGATGACGAGCTGATGCTGTACCGGGCTGCGTACGAAACGCCTTCCTATGACCAGGACGAGCGCGAAGAGACCCATGGTGTCACCATAGCCAAGCTGGATCTGCTCAGAGATGCCCTGTGGATGATCAAAGCTAAGGATAAAGAGTTCAGAGCATTCACCAAGGCCCTGGCGGCCAACTTGCTGTCCACAAAGCTCAAGCTTAAGGAAATTCTCGCGAGCGCCTTGCTTGTTAAGAAGCAGATGCAGGATGTGATAGCAGAGAAGAAACTCAGCAATAACCATAAGGTCATTAAATTCTGACATTGACATATTGATTATAATAAACTTTTATTATTCTTGAAGCGCCATCTCCTACGGGAGATCGGCTATCATTAAGTCTATTTTACTTGCCGTATGTTATGTGGTGGTTTTTCCTTCGCCTTCCACATCGCTGTTACAGAGCAACATTAATGACCATTACCTGTACCGGTCCACATAATTTCTATGCTAATTGGATTGGATATCCACTTGGATTGGCAGACTTCATAAGTCTTAGAAAATTTTTCTAAGACATGTAGGTTTCCTCACGATTTTTTCCTTCACCGCCGAGCGCGTGGTAAATCGGCACATAACATTGCAACAACAAATTTATTGGTATCGGCATATTGACGCTTCTAATCTCAAACCCCGTTACAGTTAACAAGACATGAGAACTAAATCGTTTACCATGAGATAACCTTGCTTCGAGGTTATCACGCTTCTGACAAAATATGTCTCACTTCACAGCCTGTACAGCAAGAACAGGGGCCCTACGAGCCCTACGCCCCTCGACCACACAATCCCTACTACGGTTACTAACGTCTGAAGTACTGTGGCACGCCGGCCGTCTCCACCGAATGCGGTACACCGAACGGATGCTGTACGAATACCCCATTTTAAAAGTAATTTGTACCTATGTCATACATTAATATAAAACTCTTCACATAATAAAGTTTCTTTATGAACCCAAATGGGGGTAAATGACCGCTCACCAGGTGCGTTGCCGGACTTTGAGATAGGAGTAGGATCGTTTCTCGAAGGTCCCTAAATCGTACAGGATCGGAAACACGGCTGGTAACAGTTGGTTCCACAGGTTGACAGTGCGCGGAAGAAAGTTACGAGAATAACGTACAGTCGTGGAACGTTCAACCATCAAGATGATCTCGATGGAATTTGGAATTCTGCCGAGATGTGAGGTGATGGGATTATTTTTTTAACAGAAGTTTTCTTAATTACTCCTTATTACATCAGCTGCCAGTGAAAATCCGGTCAAAATCTGTCCGGAGGTCATCCGAAACAAACAGACAAAATTATAAAAAAGGTTATTTTCATATATGTACCTCATATACATACTTTCATGTGTATGTTGTTAAAAGTGGTTATTTTTCATGTTACATACAGATATTCTAACTGCATTCAAATTATACTTCTTTAGGCGTGTTTATTAGGTTTATTAGGTATATTTAGGTCTTATTGGGTTGTAACAGATAAGTAGAACATACAAGAAATAGACCACAACGTTTGAGACAATAAGATTGTGCCAATCACTCGGTTAAGGAATCACTGACGGGAGTCTAGAGACTAGCCATACTTCGAAATCCCAACCGATCGGTCATCCAGGTATATAATACTTGCATAAAAATGAATTAGATTTATATTATTTTAGTAAACATAATGTTACAATTATTAGGCCGAGAGACGCCCGAGGCCTGAGGCGAGTACGTCACGGCCTCTCAGGAAAGTGCATTACATAAATGAAATAGTTAATTGGGAAGGTCACGTGCGTGCGGCGCCGCGCTGTAGTGAGTGCGGGCGCGCGCAGACCACACGTGTGCCAGAAGTGAACCGCTTGCTCCACTTGACACAGAGGGTCTCGCTTAGTGGTACAGTGTCCTGCCGACCCCCCAGCGCACCGTCGCGATAATGTCCCGATAGCGCCGCGACAGTTCCCGCAGGAATGATGTTCTTGACAGTAGTCGATATCGCGGACATGTCCCTATCGATGCAGTAGATTAGTGTATCAGTGCGGATATATTGTGTGACGAGATGCGGATCTATTGCATGTGGATTTCCCTTTTGGTATGAACTCGTTGCTGTTTCAAATATTATATACAACCGACTTCAAAAAACGAGGCTCTCAACTCGACCATCTTTCGACTGGATGAACCGTTTTGATGATTCTGGACTTAAAAGCTAGTACTTCCCGTGGCATCCATGAAAAAATCGTAACCATAACCAAATATAAGATGTGTTTATAATTGCATTAAGTATGTCCACGACAAATGGAAGAATAAGTCAATATCACACAAACCAATTTCGATTATTATTTTTTTATTTCCAAAATCTCATCAAACTAACCTTAAATGTATTTCAGCTTACATTAGTCTAATTAATTCTATCTCGTAATTCCTCCGATAATACGGATATTATACGTTTGCTTTGATTTGAAGTCGGTTTTTATTTTTACTTGTAAATATATTTCATTAATTCAATTGCTTTTTTATAACTACCATTTTAAGCGTAAGTTTTGTGTCTTACGTGTTACATTATCATATTTTGTCTTACTTTCATTTATCTTTAGAAGCGTCAATAGCCTAATGATCTAGGGTAAGCCTTGCGAATTGGAAGAACGTAGATTCGATTTTTTTTTTGACGAACTACACAGATTGGCCAGAGAAGCTGGCCTTGACTGCTTCACCGGATTGAGAGGTGGCATAGCTCTTAGGTCACTTAGCCTGAACCTCTATATCGTATCGAATCCACCATTCGACTATTGACGGGAATCATCTCTTAGCACAAGCTCAGTTGGAATTGTTTACAAGAATGCTGGCAAAATATGTGAAAAAACATATGGTTAGCTGTTTAAAAAATATACATTGTTGCGAATTTAATTATTATTTACTACAAGGGTTAAACCGACCGTTGCAATTAACGTGTTAATGGCCTTTTAAAAACACATTATCAACGGAGAGAAAAACAGACGCGGTCAATTTAGTTCCTTTGGTTTTAGAATAATGGAAGATGTAGCAAGCCTCGTTTGGATCTGACTGGTCTCCAGAACATAAGACTAAAATACAGCAGTGCGTCTTGATCTCCGATGGTGATATTACAATGTTCAAACGTTATTATTTATGTATTTCATTGACAAAAAACTCTGGAATGCGCTGCCATCAAATGTACGTACAGCGGGAAATAAGGCTACATTCAAACGCTCTCTTCTATACGTAAATGAGGAACAGTTATAAATGTTCCTTTTCTGTCCCTATACCCATCTATATTTGGATCTATGTAGTTTTATATTTATATATTTATTATTACTCATAATAATGATGGTTATGTTATCAATTGATCCATTATTATGTTTATTTATTTATGTACACTCTATTGATGTAAATACACTCGCGAGCATAAATAAAAGGTCGGTTAAGAAAGTTTGAATATCTCGGAAGATAAAGACGCTAAGTAACTGAAATAAATTGTGCATCATAGACAATTAAATATACATAAAATAAAATATTTTTTATTAATATATTTATATTTTGTTAAAAACATAAACTTAAACGAAAAAGGATATCTTATTTTTATTAAAATTTTATTACTTAGTGTTAAGTAAAGTTAAGTAAAAAAAAATATATTTTTTTATTTCAGTTAGCTAGCGTCTTTATCTTCCGAGATATTCAAACTTTTTTAACCGACACGGCTATATTATTCTCTAGTACTAATACCTACATAGAAGCAAAACGTTGTATAAAGCATTTCTACTACCCACATATAAAAGGCCGATTGTTTCACCGTACTGAGAGGTGGCGTAGCTCTCAGGTCGCCTGGACCTCAAACTATAAAGTATTCAATGCTTATGCTAATGCATCACCCACAGCTCTGACGTCAGTACGCGTTAACCGACTGCGAGATTCAATGTCAAAGCTTGAACGACGTTCAGATAAATCAATAGGGGGCGGAGTACTTTGCGATATTAAGCGCCAATGAATTAAAAAGTTTATTTCATCAACCGACTTCAAAAAGGAGGTTCTCAATTCGTCGGTATGTTTATTTTATACAGATTTCGATAATTATTTTTTAGTTGAAATAATATAATGCTTCCAGCGTGCTCCGATTCTTACGATGGTATCCATGAGAAAATCATATAGGTGATAAATTTGTATCAGGTATATACGCGACAAATGGACGAATAACTCAATATCACGTCAACTGATTTCGATGATTCATTTTTTATTGTAAAGGATGTACTTTAGTTTATTGAGAGTTTGGTTCTGATAAATTCTATTTCGTAATATTCCTACGATCATTCGGAAATACAAGGAGGCCGTCCGCATGTATTAACGTTTAACGTTTGGTTTTTGTTTTTGCCCGTAAATATACGTGTTTCCGAAGTATCATAGATGGACAGATAATTTCTTTATTGCACCAAAATATTATATTTTAATAGTACTTGTGGTCGATAGCGCAGTTACCTGCGATACCGTAGTCTTATTCTTGAGAGCCCAGAACTACAAGTTTGTGATTTATTTATCTACATAAACTCTATCTAAATCTACATCAACACAATCAAAATTTTAACATACAGAAATATTAAAAATGGAATAGTTGCATGGTTAGTGGCATCATATTTCCAAATGAAGACTGCATGCAATAAATGGCAAGAAATAATATTGCAATATAACTAAATATCAGTGCAAAAAGAAAAAAAAATATAATGGCTTCCTTAAACTTAGAAATGCTTTGAGCAAAGGGAGGTATCGGTATCATTACATTTTGATAATGTGTTAAATTCTCTAATTAGTATATTTAGAGACGCATTTATTTATATATATATATATATAAACATATATGCGAAGCTAATTATAACTTACTACAAGGGTTCAACCGACCGTTGCAATACCGCGTTAATTGCCTCAAATAGACCATCGTTTTTGACTAAACCTTGTGCAATGCGGCTATTTAAATTAGGTACGATATATTTCATCGAGTATTTATATATCGATATTTCATACAATAACGATACATGAACGAGTTACATTGCTACGACTCGATATTATTGAATTGTCTGATATCGATATATTTGAACCAATAACCAAATATTGTATGTATATTACCACACTCCTACTCTCCGTAATGACAGTATTAGTTGTATTTATAATTTGTGATGCAGTTTTTTTTGAGCTATTTAAATATAAACAAACTACAATATATATAAAATATCGATATATTTCTACAATATATAGCATAGTTTAGATACAACATTACGATATATAAAATTGAAAAATATATCGACATATTTTTTGCATGAACATCCCTACTCAAAGGCGATGTGTTTACTAAATGTAACATTTAGTTGAATGAAACAAAACAAAATGGATATTTTCAGGGAAACACTTCGTACGGTGAACAGGTATAGAAATATTTACGCATAATAAATGCCAGCGTGATCTTTAAAGAATTACTATATCATAAGATCAGATTAATTTTGGTCCATATGAGGGCGAAACAGGTTTAAAATACTTCCTAGTTTTTTTTTCTTATCACCTCGCCCTCTACCGGTGACGACGATATATCAATACTGCAATGGCCGTCATTTATTACACATTATTAATCTGTACTAATAGCATTCAACTTTGTCGTGTCAGAGATTATTTCTTCTTAGTTTTTCCGTGACAGTTGCTTTATTAAACGTCTTATAAATTGGTAACAAAAAATAGAGAAAAAATCTCACCAGACTACTGAACGTTGAGGCGGGTGGACGTTGTTCAGGAGTTGGATATTCAACACATGGCTGTATGGAGTAAAGTCTTTTGGCTTTCACATTAGGGATAAATTAATATCATCATTAAACGTCTTAAAAATGGACTTTTTTAATTATCTATGCAATAATACTAACTTTGTTTATCGCTTTTAACGGAATTCAAATGTACCTGGGTGTAAGTAATGATCTTCACCCGCTCGAGAAGAGAATGAATACGGAGAGAAATGAATAATTTAATGAGTGAGAGTTAAATTGAATATATAATGATGTAAGTTTATTGTTTAAATAAAATGAAGAAAAATCTAGCCTATCTAGAAGCGGGCTGGGTGTTTAACAAGTATTACTCGTAATGAAATAGATATAATTAAAAGTAGACATTGAGAGCGAAGGTGAACTGTCCGATCAGCTAGCAGGTTGTTGTGCGCGGGCTCGCAGACACGTCACGCACAGCTTCCAACGTGACAAATGCCAACGAGGCTTCTAACTTTACAACTTTTAACCGACTTTAAAAATGAAGTTTACAATTAGTGTGTATTATTTTATGTTTGTTACCTGATAACTTCGGACTGGGTGAAGCGATTTTGATGTTAGTTTATTTATTTGAATGCTGCTGCTGCCAGTGTGGTCCCATTTATATTATCTAATAACGTCGTTGAGAAAATCATACAAGTCTATCATTTGCATTAAGTATGTGAGTGATAATATATAATATAATATGATTTTATTTCAAACCAAAAATTAATGTACAAACCAGTTCGGTAATAGCCGCAGTAGTAAAACTGTGTCGCAGCTATTAACGCCCATCTCCAAACAGTTGAATACAAATACAAATTTAGTAAAATTAAAAACATATAATGTAATTCAGTTTAATTGTTGTGTGTGTGAGTGTGTTTGTGTGTAAAAGGTTGCGTGTGTTGAAGAGTGACTGTATGTGTAGGGACGAGTATGAAGGGAGTGAGTTACTCTGACTGTTTATTATGGAATAATAAATGGACTAATAAGTCAATCTTACGATTTTATTTTAAAACAATACACAATACTAACTAAAAAAATATATTTACAGTATAATGGGTATTTTACAAAATATTCACAAAAATATATAACTGTGCCAAACCGTCGTCGCTTGGCAACATGCCCAGAAGGCTGGTAGCATTGCCACGCCATGCCTCTGGTCACCAGATGGGTCGACCAACTTCTTAGCTATCACATTAAAAAGATGGTGTGCACCCCACGGACCAAATTTTCTACCCCAAATGGCTCAAATATGAAACCTCTATCGAGGGTACTATATTTGGTTATATATAATATACAAGGGTTGTTTGTTGAGAGTTTGTTTACGTTCTGATTAATTATATTTCGTAATATTCCTATTCTAGTCCGCTTTTGTTTTTATGCGTAAATATACTTATTTGTACGGAGCCCTGCTTGGGAGGGATTGCTGCTTGCACTTCAATGCAATGGACTTCACCATTGTAGATATGGCGATATGGCTAAAATAATGTGTCTTGTATTATTTTTCTTTATTATTTGTATTTTCAAATCATTAAGGCATTAATAGTAGAAAATAATTGTTCTATCACTTGGAGGCGATTTCACATTTTTATTACGCACCTCAGTCGGTCGCAGGAAACATTTATCCAATCACTCCAGTGTCTGTCTGTCTACACGCAATTCCGATTTTCTTTCTTTTAAAATATTTCGTGATACTTTTAAAATTATATAGCTAAATACATTATCCACGTTTCCTATTATCACTGAATTTTCACTGACATCTAATACACCTTCTTTTTGGTCACGCGGGGAATCTTTTTATAGACCATCCGCCGGTACCCTCGGTGGGCCCGGGCGGATGTGTGGGTCTCGGCCTAGGCAGCCTCTACCCACTAAACCTTCCGCGAATGCCATCAGCCGTTATGAGCGGGGTGCCCCGGATCTGTCAGCGACAGGACACCCCAACGACCGGCCGGTCCCGGCAAAGACTGGACTTCATCCTCAAAGGGGACTTCTCCGGCACTCAGAGAAGTCCCGACGACGCCGAAGCATGCTGGGGCCAGGTACCCATCCTGGCCCCGCTTCCGGTGCAGGGCGGCAAGAGGAGGCGTTCGTAACGCCTCCTGCGCACCCCGATACGTCGCCTGCGGAGGGGGGGAGCCTCTGCGCTCCCCTCCTGACCCGCTCGTCAGCCTCCTTCTGGGACATGACCGTCTCACAGAAGGAGGCGACCGCCGTCCAAGACCTGTCGCTCGAGACCATCGCAAGAGCGAGGCTCGGAAGCGACAGGTCTACACCACCGATGGCAGATACCATGTCATGGCGCTGCGCTGCCCATCTCGGGCACACCTCGAGGGTGTGCTGGGCAGAGTCCACCGCAGCACCACAATCATGGCACCGCTCATCGGCCTCCCGATGGGCCGTCCGACACAGGTAGTCCCCGAAGCATCCATGCCCCGTGAACACCTGCGTCAGACGGAAGGTGAGAGGTTTGCGCTTTCTGCGCATCCGACATCTAATACACCTGATATAATCTGAATCTTCAGATTGACCTGGCAAGTAATCCTGTAAAGTCCAATCGGAGCACTCCTCTTTTTGAACTGCCAAATACAGCTTTTATTTACTATGCTACTGTTGCTACTACTACTGCGGAAATGATATTGTATTTACTGATATGTACATAGGTGTAGGTAATGATCTTCACCCGCTCGAGAAGAGAATGAATACCGAGAGAAATGAATAATTCAATATATTGTGAGAGTTAAATTAAATATATAATGATGTAAGTTTATTGTTTAAATAAAATAAAGCAAAATCTAGGCCGGCGAAGCGCTGGGTAAGCTAGTTTTCAATAAAATGTGGCATGTATTGTAACAACCCATTTATTTTCATTAATAACGTACTGAGGCGATCCGAGAGACGTTAATGTTCCGGGAAACAATTAAACTCAGTCTTTTGTTCTGAGTTATTGTATTTATTGACCTCACTCCCCCCGCATGGGTTACTCATTTCACAAATCAACCTTAAGAGGTCGAACTTTGACCTATTTAATGAAAAGTAGATCCGCAAAGGTCCGTGGTAGCTCAGTGTGTAGCGGTCGCCTCAAGTTGCATTGTACGATAGCAGCCCGAGTTTGACCCCCGGCGCCGGCACCGATGAAATCGTTTGCAATTTTAAGTGTTTATTTTTTTTTGTTAACGCGAGGAAATCTTTTTATAGACCATCGAGTACCCTGTACTCCAGTACCCTGGGTGGACCCGGAGGGATGTGTGCGACTCGGCCTCGGCAGGCCCTACCCACTAAACCTTCCACGAATGCCATCAGCCGTTATGAGCGGGGTGCCCCGGATCTGTCAGGGACAGGACACCTCAACGACCGGCCGGTCCCGGCAAAGACCGGACTTCATCCTCAAAGGGGACTTCTCTGGCACTCAGAGAAGTCCCGACGAAGCATACTGGGGCCAGGTACCCATCCTGGCCCCGCTTCGGATTACGGGGGCGGCAAAAGAAGGCGTTGGTTGTAACGCCTCCTGCGCACCCCGATACGCAGCCTGCGGAGGGAGGGAGCCTCTGCGCTCGCCTCCCTGACCCGCTCGTCAACCTCCTTCTGGGACATGACCGTCTCACAAAAGGAGGTGACCGCCGTCCAAGACCTGTCGCTCGAGACCATCGCAAGGCGAGGCTCGGAAGCGACAGGTCTACACCAGCGAAGTGTTTATTTACCACGCGCTCGGTGATGAAGGAAAACGTTGTGAAACCTATTTCAGACCTTTTTTAGACATTTGAATTACTACGACCGCTTTTTTTTAGGACGATTGGCCAAAGAATTAGGCAAAGCTAGTTCCTTGATAGCTAGGTTACTACGTTACGCGTTAGCATTCCCAGCCGAGGGCGTCCGAGGGCCGAACCACGGCTCGTTCGGCTGCTATTTCACGAATAATCGCTATGCCCTTATACTCTCTTTACAGAGAAGGCCTGTGCCCAGCAGTGGGACATATATTATTATACAGGCGATTCTTTTACTTTAACTTTTAACATCCGCAATAAGGCGCGCGTTTCTTTGTCAACTTGAGTAGTTGTCATCGTTCGATTTATTTGCATTTGAGTAGAAATACGGCACGATCTGGTAATTCAGAACTGGTTTTATCGCCTCGCCCTGCTCGCCAATGTTAGCCTTATAGAGGTAAGTGCACACTTTATAAAGACAAAGGAGCAAAATTAATATCAAAGGCGAAGAGATTGTTTTTTGTAGTAAAACTTCATTACGCACGCGTGACTCAGGGAATAAACAGGCATGAGAGTGTGATAAGTTAGAGAAGATAGATAGAGAGAGAGTTACGCACCGTATATTACCGTAGGGACAAGTGAGAGAGGTACGAGCCGACATTTTCTTTCTCTCATAGCTAATAACATTTCGTATATCTATGACACAGTGCAGGCCAATTGTCTGTATCACACTGTAAGAGCAAGAAAGAGCAGTGCGGGCACACATTTTCTTTATCTCTTTCTCTTATAGCCTATAACATTTTGCATATCTGAGACACATTGCAGGCCTATTGTCTGTTTACCACAACGAAGACGGTGTGACAAAAAACCGCGTCCGCTTCTAAACGCTTGAAACGAAAACTCCCGCGCCACCCGCATGCTCGGTAGCGGTACGACCCTCTGCGCCCTCTACTAACATTCCCGCTGCCTTCGAGGCACTGAACGTAGTCTTGCGTTCGGTCAACTTAGAGGACCTCGCGAATGCATGGTTCGAAAATAGCCTTGCGCTGATGTATATGTATCAAGTCGTCACAACTTCTCCTGGCGCCAACGCTTCCCTAAATGGCACTTAAGTTAGTTTAGCTTAGATTGTCTTAATTAGTTCAATTATTAAAATAACTACCGACCAACTTGTGGTCCGGCCCTCTCGAGCGACTTCGGTTCGGAAAGCTGTCGCGGAACATAGTAACTCCAAGCCGGGGGACCCTTGTGTCGAGTTACTAGCGATAGAGGTTCAGGCTAAGTGACCTAAGAGCTATGCCACCTCTCGATCTGGTGAAGCAGTAAAGGCTTGCCTCTCTGGCCAACTGTGTAGTTCGTCATCAAAAAAAGGCCTATTGTCGGTATCACACTGTGGGAGTGAGAGAGAGAGAGAGAGGTGCGCGCACATTTCCTCTCTTGATCAATCGTGCATATATTATATTTTATGTATAAATACATATCTTTTTGTTATTTTCTTTTTTTTCATAAATATTACTAACATTCTTGTTAACCATTCCAACTAAACTTAAGCTTGTGCTAAGAGATGGTGCACGTCAATAGTCGAATGGTGGATTCGACCCGCGACTTTACCTATGTCTGTATCCTAAACCATTAGGCTATTGGAGCTTTTATTACATATAGATGGACCTAAACAAGTTTTACTTCAGTCGTGTCGCGCGCTCGTTTTTTTTTGTTGTCATCGCAAACGTCGCACGTGACCTAGACCGTTGTCCCGGAGGCTTTGCCCGTGTCGTGACGAAAAGAGTCGTTCCAACAGATATCTGCGATCTGCATTTTTATTGCCCCCTGACTCAGTTGTGACAATTCCACGCCGGCGCCAGTTCGTGCCACGCGTATTATTCCCGCCAGCATTTTCGTAATGTTGTTTATTGAGAGTTAAAAATACGTTTTTTAAGAAATACAGCATTAAGTTTATCTTGTAACTAGCGTACCCAGCTCGCTTCGCCGGGCTAGATTGAGATTTATTTTATAACAATAATATATCATTAAATATTTAATTCAACTCTCACAATATATTAAATTATTCATTTCTCTTCATATTCAATCTCTTTTATTCTCTTCTCGAGCGGGAGAAGATCATTACCAACACCCATGTACAAATCAACAGCATCAGTAAATGGATACATTCGCGGCGCTACTTCAAAATCCTTAATAATTATCTTGAATCTACTTCAGTATACTTTATTGTACTTCAATATACTTCAATATGGTTCATAATGACATAAATATACACAATGCATGTGTCAATACAAATTTGTGTTATAAAACAATAGAATATCATCATAGTAAATAAAAGCTATATTTTTTTATATCTGAAGATTCCCTGAAAGTTTCATTGAAATCGGTCCAGCCGTTTCTGAAATTTATATATATATATATATATAGATTTAACAACATAAACTGAAAATCAGCACCTTGGCAGTCTTGCGACAGCATCTGCTGGGACGGTGTCCGGTGTTGGTTACCTGTCTTTTGCAAAAAAATATGACAAATAAACAAAATACAATTAAAGGAAGTCCTTTATTTGTGTATTGTGTATTTTCGTTATTTTTTGTAATGTGTCATATTTCGGTTGTAAAGTGTTTCTATACGATGCCCATAAACTGTCACTGATAGCGCTAGTGGACGTACCACTAGCGCCATCTGACATGTTTGTTGTTTCTTCTATAACTTGCTAGTCGATACTCGAGATCATAAACCCTGTAAAAGGCCTGCATTTAGATATTGAGAGCGTTGGTGGAGTTTCTTCGGCCAGTTCTTTATCGCTTCCCGAAGTGGCCGTTCAAGTTAGTTAGCTATTCATTGTCATGATTGTTTTCGATGAAAACTACCGTCCCAGCCGTGGTTCGGTCTTGTTTGAAGTCCTCGGATCGGAATGTTATATCGATTAGAGTTCCAAAGAGCCCCCGAGCCGAGCAGTATTTCTAAAGAGGTCTAAAGTTAGCGACTTAGACTGAAACTCTCTGCCTCCTCTGAAAAACCTGGTGATACTGTAGAGACCTACTGGATGATCAGCGTAGTTCATTAAAAAACACTGTAAAGATGTAGTGGCGTGTCGGTGATTACTGATAAATTACATATTTTAACCAGTGAGGTTATTTAATTACTTTTTCTATTTGCTGAAGAAAAAGCGAGACGAAAGACCTGAATGTGTTCAAGACTAATAACAATTATCGATAAAAGACAAGTGAAGGTCGCTCCGTGCATTCGCAACAAAGTATTCGCTTCTTACAATACAGAGTTGTTCAACAATCGCTCTGATCTTATCGCGACAGCTTCGTGACAGTTCTTGGCGAAAAAATTTTACCCCGTAGTGGTGTGATATTCAAAAATATTGCACATTGGTGGCCATAAAAAGTTTTGAATTATATTAAGGACATTGCATTCGTCATCTTATTGCGAAACGAAAATACCAATGAAATATTTAGTTTCTCAAGTTGCGTGGCGTGTTGGCTGTATCACACTGTAGGAGCAAGAGAGAGCAGCGCGAACACACATTTTCTTACTCTCTATCTCTCATAGTCAGTTTCATTTCGTATATCTAAGACACTGTGCAGGCCTGTTGTCTGTATCACACTCTCTTGAACAATCGTGTATATATTATATATTTACTAGCGTACCCGCGCGCTTCCCCGGGCTAGATTTCGCTTTATCTTATTGAAACAATAAACTTACTTCATTAAATATTGAATTTGATTCTCACAATATATTAAATTAATTAATTCTCTACGTTTTTTTTTCAAGCGGGTGAACATCATTACCTACACCCGTGTACATATCAGCAGCATCAGTAAACGGATACATTCGCGGCGCTATAACTTACCTTGAATTCTTCAAAATCCTTTATAATTATCTCTAATATACTTCAGTATACTTTATTATAATTCATTATACTTCAATACACTCCATTGTACTTCAATATGGTTCATAATGACATAAATATAGACAACGCATGTGTCAAAAAAAATTGGGTTATAAAAAATAGAATATCATAAAAGCTGTATTTGACAGTTCAAAAGAGGAGTACTCTAATCACATTACTCGCCAGGTCAATCTGAAGATTCTCTAAAAGTTTCATTAAAATAGGTCCAGCCATTTCGGAGCGTATATGGAACATACCCACACACTTTCTCTTTTATTTATATAGATATATATACAGATATATACATACATATAGATGGAGCTAAAGAAGTTTTACTTCGTGTGATCTAACTCTCGTTATTTCTACTTTACGGTCAAGATGAGTCACTTTATATTAAAATACCAAAGGAACAAAGTGTAACGATATTGCATCATATAAACAAAGTGTATACAAATACACTTCGCTGTAACCAAGGATACGGGCCGCTGTTATCTGTTTAACCGCTACATAATGTTGCCAGCAATTATTGTGATCAAATAAATTTAAAAAAATAATTACACGCGTGGCACGAGTTCAGCCATCTGATTGCTCTTTTCCTCACATTACTGCATGTTTTCGATTTGAAATTGCTTGTTATTTCAAATTACACCAATTAGAAGCAATAATCAGATAGATAAATTATTAATTTATTTTCATAATGCATAAAAAAAACAAAATGGCCGCAATATTTTATCAAAAAACTTGAATGAAGGAAAACTTCGCTTTACGTACGCTTGACTTGGGGAGTAAGCTGGTAAGAGCGTTACGAAAAATGTCATTGGCGCGGCGAATGAAATTTGAGAGGAAGATATAAGTTAGTGATGATAGAAAGCAATAGGGGCAAGAGAGACATGTACACATTTTCTTTCTCTAGCCCTTTACGTTTCGTAAATCTATGACACAGTGCAGGCCTATTGTCTGTTTCACACTGTAAGAGAGAGCAGTGCGCGCGCACATTTTTTTCCCTCTTGAACAATAGTGTAAGTATTGAATTATCTGTGTATATTATACATATATTAACAAATATATACATACATATAATCATGATCATCACCAGCCTGTCTATATTTACTGCTGGAAATAGACCTTATATACGATCCTCTACTTTTCCGCATTCACTCACTTCTAGCTATCCTTATAAGGTGGTCGGTCCTTCTGAGGAAGGGCGCTCTACGCTTCTCCGACCCACGCGCGCCCTCCATTCCAACCTTCCTCCCCCATCTACCGTCTCTGACTTGGCAGATGTGACTGGCCTACTGCCACTTCAAGTTGCCGACTTTAAGAGCTATGGGGACTATCTATATTCTCCGTCACACAGCGGTCACATAGCTCTTTACATCGCTCGTTGTGGGACTTCCAGTTTGTGGACTAGCCCAACGGCCAGAGTCCAAGTCTCTGTGCTGTAGGTCAAAGCTGGGAGGACGCACTGGAAAACCTTCGTCTTTATGCGAAGTATATAGATGGAGCTAAAGTACCTTAACTTCAATTGTGGTGTAAAGCTACTCGTTTTTTTTTTTTAAAGCTTAGATTAAGTTTTTACACTATTTGTCGGTTACGTTGACCGATCTGTCAGCACAATATCAGGTTTATTGGCAACAATTGTCTTGTCTGTGATGACAGATCGATCCCGATAGAGCGTTGCATGACCATTTTCGAGAACTGGCGCCTGTGTGTATTTATAGTACGGCACCTCGGACTCCACAAGACCATATCGAAGAGCATAGCTGGTGAATAATTTTGGGTACGAGATTATGTCTGTGCAAGTACTAACCATTATTTTTCATTGTTATTACTGCTAGTTAGCATTTCGTTTCTTATTTTAATTAATATCAAATAATAAAATTCTATTGATACCAACCATTTACCTATTCATGGAAAAATAAGAAATCGCAACCCTCGATGTCGACAGGCTAACCTTCGACTACCGTGAAGATTTAATAGTAGTTATAATGTCTTACTTTCACATTCAAAGCACGTAAAATACAATTGCTGTAAACTCGTCCACATGCACTGCAATTTGAAGGAGGCCACTACACGACAAAGATCACTGAATTACCTTACAATAACAGTTAGCTGTAGCGGTAACTAACGAGCCGTGTCACTCGTGCTATCGATAAGTTTTCATGGCCGTCGGCCTACTTCTGACAGCGCAGTGTCGGACCACTGAGTGCCGGACGGCAAAAATAAATAGCAAATCATTGAATACTACACGCGGAGCTCTCTTTTCAAAGTAACCTTAGTTACAAAATTCTATCTTCTATTTTCGTTCTCTTTATCATTAAGAAGTACTGACCTAATCTTGGAATGTCATATCATGTCATGTCAATCCGATCAAGAAGCATTTAAAGCTAGCTATTTGAATGTCGTGATAGTCTCCGGATAAAAGCTACTCTTGTAATTAAACAATAAACTAAATAGACTAACAACCCAAGAAGGGCCAAGTTCTTACGCTCAGTTACACCCTAAAGAAGTTCAGGCTAAGTTGCCAGCTGTGCCCAGTCTCAACAACCCGGTGACACTGTAGAGGCCGCGTAGCTGATCAGCGTAGTTCATTCAGAAAAAAAATCAATCTAACAAAGTTTGGAAAAAGGGAACTAGATGAAAGACAATCCTTTAAAAAACCAATAAGTTATCGTGCTGCGAGTGCACAAACATTAAAAAAATAGACGAATTGAGAAACCAACCAATGCGCTGGGGGGAAATCTAAATGGAAGGCGCTGGTCTCCTGTGAGTCAGTAATGACGCAGAGGGAGACCGCCAAACGGAATCGGGGGAGGGCCAATCCCGTCCCGATTTCTGGGCTCTCAAGAATAGGAGTACGGTATTCCCTGCCTGTCGTAGAAGGCGACTAAAAGGGGCCTCGGGTTCACGGGGCCTTTGTCGGCCGCCAAGGTGGACCCGGGAAGAAGGCGACATCGGCTAGCCCTTGTCGCCTAATTCCTGGGTCACAGGGCACAGGGGGGGAAGGAGTAACCTCCCCCGCCCCGGGAAGGACTCTCCTTGAGCACAGTGCAGAGGGGCTCCGGTGCGTTCCACTGGAGATCCCGGAGCCCTCATCATGCACCGAGGAAGGGCCACCGGTGAGGTTTTAGTGGGTAAAAACCCCACATAACCGCCGCCTTTCCCCCAGAAGGCGGGGTATCTTTTTGAAGATTTCCTCCTCGTTAACAAAAAAAAAATGGTATGTTATCGACATATCAGTTTTTTTTGTGTGATGGTGAATGAAAAGTGGTGGATGAAAACCACTGCTTTATTGTTTCGTAAACCATTTGTTAACAATAAAGGCGCCCGGCGCTAAAATGCCGGTTGAAATGCAGCACACACATGCATGCAAATAAATGAATTACTTAAAACGACTAAAATAACTTGAACCCGTGCTCTAGACTGCGGTCGACTTAAATATATTTAATGCGACGGATAGAATGCCGGCGCAATGCCCTTGAAGAGCAATACAAAGAACATCTCTCAACTTTCATCTCAAATCACTCACACAATCCTATCCACATGAAAATTATTATTATTTAGTCAACTAGATTAATTCAGAGTTATGTATAGTATCTCGTTTAGGTTCGTCACAAAAATATAACGAAACCTAGGACTAATGTAGTTCCTCAACTAGACCTATAAGCTACAGTAACCGAATGACTGAGCTTTGTTCGGTTTTTTTACATAGTGATTCATAGCCATATCCGAGTGACAGCACCGTCTTTTTGTTTCAAAATTTGTGATAGATTTAGAATTAAAATTCTTCTATAGGTCCTGCAACTGTCCGTTGCAACCCAATGACATTTATGTCTTTTTTTTGACGTGAATATGCAACCATATGACACATGTATTTTATAACACACTTATCAACTTTACCTACTGAACCAATAATAGAGTGGGAATACGGGAAGAAAACGACATTTACTAAAAAATCATAGCTAGATCGATTTATTGCCCCCTAGACCTCCTGCATACAAAATTTCTTGAAAATTAATGTTTCCGTTTCCGAGATTCAGATATCTTTATATATATGTTAACGGATTTGCTCTTGTAAAGATATAGATCAAAAATATAATATAAAATGTGGGTGCCAGGCAGTACAACACGACGGGATGAAAGAAAGAAACATTAGAAAGATTAATGATAACTTACATTTTAAAATTATATGTACCAAAATGAAGTCCACTCAGATTTCAATCACAAAATCACTTGTTACAATCAGTTCACAGAATTTCGAGAATACTGATTTTAAGTGGAACCATGATATAGATGACGACATAAAAATAAAAACAATAAAACAAGGTTTGAATAAAAATAAAAATAAATCTTCGTCATTAGTAAAATAATAGTTTTTTACAATTTAAAAATAATAACTTCATGGATACTTCAACTGGGTTGTCAATCGGTGTTAATGGCTCGACACCTGCATTATATCGGGTCAACAAACCAGGACGACAGGCTCTGACGCTGGCACGGAATTTACTTCCGCATCCCACTCCATGGTATGCATCATCATTTTAATCGACTTTAAATAAGGAGAAGGTTTTCGATTCGTATGTACTGTGTTATGTGCACTATTAGCACTTTTCTGAATATGTTTTTCTTATTTGAAAGATTCGGTTTCAATTTTTTTTTAACTAAACAAACAAAAATGATGCAGCCGGAGCGTAATAAATGAACTAATTCTGTACTATTTGTAGTTCAATTTTAATTTAAGTTCCACGTTAATTTTGCTTCTTGAATTATCAATACTTAATATACCAGAGAACAAACTAAAGCTATAGTAACTATAAAAGAAATATTTACAAGATAATAGATATTTGACAAAATATTTACAAAAAATATAACTGTGCCAAACCGTCATCGCTTTGCAGCGTGCCCAGAAGGCTGGTAGCATTGCCACGTTGTATGGCAATGCTTATCCTCTGTGCAAGGTATAAGCCAGCCTTCTAGTCACCAGATGTGTCGACCAAATTCTTAGCTATCACATTAAAAAGTTGGTGTGCACTAGGAAAACTACAGTCGGATGCATGTTTATAGTATCTGTGTTAGAGTTTTGACACATATCACTCGCCACGTGTGAAGTCTTCCAATCCACCCTTTACAGAGAAGACGTGCGTCCTACAGTGGGACATATATATTATATCTACGTAAAGGCTGTAACTTTAATTTTTAACACTCTCCCTCTTTCTATCTTAACGTATATCTTCCTTTCAAATTCCACGATCAAAGTTTTCGTAACTCATTCACGTGAGTGAAGCAGTTGTTCTTAAAAAAGTAATGCTTTCGCCCGGACGGTTCGTTACATGCAAAACGCCTCGTTCGCTGCACTGTTTTTTCTTCAGTAAACTGTTAATCAAGTCGTTCCCATGACATCAATGAACGACTCCAGAACTAAGTCCCGGAGGTGGCCATTAACATTTTATATGGCAACTGAATTTTAAAAAGTAATTATAATTAATTCTGAAATAACTGGCTTCCCTCGCTCGCCGACCTGTCTATTTCGAGTTGTCTCTTGAAGGATTTTATCATGAATTTAATTACAATCGAATGTTAATTATAAATCGATTTGTCCTGTTGATATAAATATTGTATATCGAACGACCTGGCCTATCGTGCTCTGTAATCAAAAGTTACATTTGATTTCCTTGAATAATTTCTGTCGTATTGATACACGTGTCAATATTATGTAACATTGTTAAAGTTACAGCTTTTGTAAATCTAATATATGTGTCCCACTGCTGAGCACAGGCCTTTTCTGTAAAGAGAGTATAAGGGCATAGACCGTCACACACATCTAGTGCGGATTGGCAGACTTCACATGCCTTAGAAAAAATGTTCTCAGACATGTACATGATGTATTCCTTCACCGCCGAGCTCATGGTAAATCAGCACATAAAATTGCAACAACAATTTTATTGGTGCCGGCACCGGGATCGAACTCGGGTTGCTAGGCGCACTATGCAACTTAAGCCAACCGCCCGGACACTGAGCTACTACGGCTCTGTAACATTGACTTGTACATAACTGTAACATTGACTTATATATGAGCCGATGTCTAATTCTATTTATTTTATACTTCAAAAGACTTTAGACTTCAAAAACGTAGGAGGTTCTCAAATCGACTGTATTTTTTCATCTTACCTTAGAAATTTCGACTGGGTGAACCGATTTCAATAGTTCTTTTTTTATTTGAAAGGTGCTTCCAGTGTAATCCCATTTCCGTTCTGACAATTGTGACTATGAGAAAACCATATAAGTGTAAAAAGGGATAATTTTAACTTATAAAGTTAAATCCATCAATGATTTGATTTGAAGTCGGTTTTAACCCCCTCACCGGGGGGACCCTTGAGTCGAGTTACTAGCAATAGAGGTGAAGCAGTCAAGGCCAGCTTCTCTGGCCAATCTGTGTAGTTCGTCATTAAAAAAAAAATTAAATCGGTTTTAATGTTTACTACTGTTTACTTGTTATACAAATATCTGTAGTATATCTAGCCTTTACGTCCTCCAACACGATTGGAGTGATTTTGAATAATTGAAGATATTGAAGTATTTAGGAAATCTTCTGATACATTCTCGTTGTCCTGTGCAAGTTAGGAGCGATCGAATCAATGATACTATATCTATATAAATCAAAACTAATCGCCAAAAATATGTACGCGCATAACTTCCGAATTACTGCAACAAATTGGATAATTCTTACGTGTTAGTTATTTTTAGGAAAAGGTTTGTATGGAAAATATAAGATTTTTTTTTATTTAACTAAGATTTTATAAAACCTCGCTTGACCGGAATGACGTTCAGTTGTTCAGTCAACGAAAGACAACTTCAAACAGACCAAACGTCATATCGTAAATGTCAATCATATTCAATTACTGCGTCTTCCGCAACAGGAAAACAATTCTTCAAATAGTATATTATTTTTGTTATTAAATTGATAAAAAATGCCCCCAGTAAGGCGACACAATATCGGTCGACGTACGCGTAATGAAAGTCGAGTTGAAATTTCATCGACCCTTAACTATGGACGATTCATCTAGTCTAATGCTAAGATAGCTGTAAACTTAGGATCTTGGTCAAAGTGGAACCGTACTTCTCTGTGGGACAGCTTTTAACACTTTATAAAGCTCAAGTCCGGTCGTGTGTAGAATACTGCTGTCACATTTGGGCAGGCGCTGCTAAATGCTATCCCGTAGCTTTGGACTCGGTGGAAAACGAGCTTTGACGCTTTTTGGTGACGCAGCTGAAACCAATCTGCTCAGTCTAGAACACAGGCGTAAGGTTTCGGTTTTCTACAGATTGCATTTTGAAGAGTGTGCTCAGGAATTACATGAACTAATTTCCCCATCCTCGTTTTACTATCGAACTGCGGTATTTTATCCTTTTGTTGTGAACATCCTTCAAACCCGAACGAAGCATTTTGCTTTATCTTTCATTATTCGTACAGCAAAGGACTGGAATAGTTTGCCCGCGTCTGTCTTTCCCTCCGATTACAATGTGAGTATTTTCAAGACTAGAGTGAATAGGCATTTACTAAGCTAGTGCGTCTTACCATACAGGACTGCATTTCCACTTAACATCAGGTGGGATCGTAGTCAAGCACTTGCTTAGGAAGTATTAAAAAAAAGTGCACAATATTCGAGACAACGGGACTTAAAAAAGCAGCGATTAGTAGCAAATAGAAAGAGAATTAAAAAAAATAAGGCGGGAGAAAATTCGCTGGGTCAGCTTGTATATGATAATTATAGCTAACCCTTGCGAATAATTTACATTGCTAAGTTACTAAAGTAATTATATCCAGCTGGATGTGAAACAACGTCTACTTTTGCAAGAAGTATCAATTCAATTTCAATGCAATCAGAGAGACTACGTGTCGCTCGAGCCAGGCCATTCAATACGAACGTATGTAATTAAAAAGTCACTATTATGAGTTACGAATAATAAAGCAAAATGTACTAACAGCTTGATGGCTGAGAACTTCAGCTTGCTGGATACCAAGTACAGGGTTCCAATAGACACTTGGATATTTTCGCTATAGGCATCAACATATTATTCGAAGCGTCAATAGCCTAATGGTTTAGGGTACGGACTGCGAATCGTAAGGTCGTGGGTTCGAATCCACCATTCGACTATTGCCGTGAACCATGTCCTAGCACAAGCTTAAGCTTAGTTAGAATGGTTAACAAGATTGTTAGTAATATTTCTGAAAAAAATGAAATATTGCTAGCTTTCTTTTAAAAAAAAATTAAAAAAAAATTACCAAAATATAGCATCGGTGGAGCCGTTTCAGAGATTCAAGTTACTGGATATATGTTTGACTTGTGTGAAAACTCTCTCAAAATTGTAACGATTTCCAAATAAAAATCTTTAAGTATGTCGTTTGTATGTCGTATGATTATTCGTAATGAACTTGAATGTACTTTATCTTTATACAGTTAGTATTCTAGAACATTTCCCCACATCGTGTCTTGACACAACATGCGACAGAAGCAAAGAATACTAATTACACTACGTAAGATCGCAAAGCCTAAGTCCAGTCGAAATGTAAAGACCACATTTTCGTAACCTATTGAACAATTAACTCGATCAAATAACGATTTCTGTCTTTATGTCGTAAATATATTTCAAAAATTATTCGCATTCAAAATTTAGATACACAAGTATAACAAGTATATTTACGAGCAAAAACCAAAACCGACTTCAAATCGAATCAATAGTTAAACGTTGTTATGTGTGGACACCCTCTATATGATTGCATTATCGTAGGAATATTACGAAATAGAATTAATCAGAACATAACCAAACTCTCATCAAACTACTATTAAAGTACCTCCTTTCCAATAAAAATAAATAACGAATCTTCGAAATCGGTAATATTGACGTCTTCGTACATTTGTGGCGCACATTCTTGATGCCAATTTAAAACTTATTTAGTTATCTCATAGATACGATCGTCATGGTATCAGACCAACGGAATCAGCTTTCAAATAAAGAAAGAATCATCAAAATCGGTCCACCCAGTCCAAAGTTATGAGGTTAACAAACACGTATTGAGAATAAAAATAAATGGAATTGAATACCTCTTCCTGTTTTTGAGTCGGTTAAAAATATAATCACTTATACGCGTGGTAAATCAGAAGAACTTGGAATTCCTTACGACATATAACCTTTTCTCTGTAAAAGTAACATTCCGACGTATCCGTGCAATATTACGATCGTATGCGCGTGCGCACCGCCCCGCCCCCCGGACCACCTTGGCCCCTCCTCCGCCGTGACAGTGAAAAACACAAGGCCATTTGATTTAAACCCAGTTCAAAAAGTTCGTCAGAATTCTTATTAATGTTTGTGTGCTCATAGCGCCGTCATTAATATAATATAAACGGATTTTAAATTATTATAAAGTGAAACTTCTTTAAGCACGCTTGACTTAGGGAGTGAGCTCTAGCCCTGTAGCTCTGGGCTCGTAGAATAAGACTACGGTATCCACTTCCTGTCGTAGAAGGCGACTAAAAGGGGCTTCGGGTTCACTGGGCGACAAGCGTGGGAGCCTTTGTCGTCCACCAAAGTGGACCCGGGAAGAAGGTGACATCGGCTGGCCTTGCACTGCGAGGGCACAGGGGGGAGGGAGTAACCTCCCCCTCGGGACGTGCTCTCCTAAGAACACAGTGCAGAGGGGCTCCGGTGCGTTCCTCTGGAGATCCCGGAGCCCCTCACCATGCACCGAGGAAGGGCCACCGGAGGGAGTTTTAGTGGGTTAAAGCCCCACATAACCGCCGCCTTTCCCCCAAAAGCCGGGGTATCTTGTTGAAGATTTCCCCGCCGTCAAAAAATAAATAAATAAAGGAGTGAGCTCAGCCCCATAGTCCTGGCTTCATAGAATAAGGCAACGGTCCCTGCTTGTCGTCTTGTGGCGACTAAATGGGGCCTCGGGTCCACAGGCGACGAGTGTGGGGGCCTTTGTCGTCCGCTACAGAGGTCCTGTGTCGCCTTATCACTGCACTGCTGGGGGAGGGAGTCAAAGTAGGCCTGCACTGTGTCATAGATACATGAAACGTAACTAACTATAAAAGAAAGATAATGTGCGCTCGCACCTCTTTCTATCTTCACTAACTTATATCTCCCTGTCAACTTCCCTTCGCCTCGCCCGGCCACACTTCGTAACGCTCTCGTCACGTATGCTTACTCCACCAATCAAGCGTGTGTAAAGAAATTTTACTTTAAAAATATAGACGTTTTGATATCTCCAGTCTGTTAGAAATAATATTATTAGCTCGACTGGCAAGCAACACTCAATCGTCCTGCCCACGGCGCCGTGTGGAGGCGCCCACTTTTTTGCCTCCACATTCCGTTCAGGTTAATTTTTTGCGATTGAATTGACATTTACAACTTATCTCGTAACTTGTCTTTTACTTTGAGTACGGTTTAACGTCTTGCTTGCGCCTGTTTTTTTTTTCAATTTGCGTCAAACAGACGATAGACAACAACACTCGTGAATTTCTCTCTCCTACAAATTTAAATCATAGAGTCAATAGCAAAGAAAAATATTATTTTGACGTTTTAACACATTATTACTTAATCTATTCCAATTCTGTTATTTATTACAATAAAATATGCAAAATGTAACCTAAATCCAATAATATGAATGCGGGAATAATATTCATGTTGTTATTTATTTATCATTGAATAAATTTCAGCTATAGTCAGAGAGCAAGCAAGCGATGCTTTTAACGAAATGGGTATGTTGTGCAAAACTAGGATCGCAAACCAATTGTCAGAAAATTAAAACATTTTTTTGACGAACAGATACAGACCCTTCACAGGATTGAGATGTGACATAGGTCTTAGGTCGCTCAGCCTGAATCCTTATCGCTAGTAAGGGGAACCCTCGGCTTGAACAGTTACTATGTTACGCGTAAGAATTCCGATCCGAGGGCGCCCGAGAGGGCCGAACCACGACTCGGTCGGTTGCTATTTCACAGATAATCTAAGGGGCATTCCAAACTTCCAAAAGAAGGCAATGTTTTTTTTTCTTTGTTATCTCGTAACTTTGGACTGGGTGAACCGATTTTGATGATTCTTTTTTATTTGAAAGCTGGTCCTTCCCTATTTGGTCCTTTTTTTACGCGGGGGATTCCTTTTTACGGACCATCCTCCGGAAACCTGGGTGGGCCCGGAGGGATGTGTGGGAATCGGTCTAAGCGACACCTACCTACCAATCTTTCTGCGAATGCCATCAGCCGTTATAATTGGAGTGCCCGGATCTCCCTATTAGGTCTTATGTCATCCTTGAGTAACCATATAAGTCTTATATTTGCATTAAATAACGCGTGGACGAATAACTCAATATCACGCCAACTAATTTCGATGATTTCTATGATTATTGAAAGGATGTATTTTAAGGGTAGTTTTTAGAGAGTCAATAAATTATAATTATAGTATATATTATAATTCTATTAATCGGAGCCTAACCAAGATTACCTTATAAGATAATTTATAATTTCGTAATATTCCTTCGATAATTCGAAAATACAAAGAAGAATGAATAGAAATAGAAAGAGAAAATGTGCAAATAAATAATTAATTTGAGGAAACATTGTGAGGAAATCAACATTTCTTAGAAAATAAAAAAAATCTAATAAAGTAATTTTAAAAACGTCAGTTAAATTTCATTCAACAAAAAATGGTCTAGGAATGTGGTCAAGTTTATTAAAGATCAGCCGCCGATATGATCTGGGCCGGCGGAGCGTTACCAAACTGAGCGGAAACGGTTTTAGGAATGGCGGCCTGTCAGCTGTCAGTGACCGCGCACACTAGCGCCGGCGGCCTTGCCACTCCCGCTCTAGGGCTCAATGCAGAACGTCAGGCGAATTTTATTGTATCCATCTTGAGGAATTTTAATATCGACAGAACTATTTAATATATAGTATTGGTGGGGATCTGGACTCTGGAGGTGGGGCTATTTTATAACATATTTATTCCGAGATGTTTTTCTGTCGATGTCTGGATGAGAAGTCTGTTTTTTTTCAAACTGAAGACAATCGTCTGTTATTATATTCAAATAGTTTTCTAATATTCGAAACTTACGAATTCAAATGTGACGAGTGTTGCCTGCCGTTATTAACATATTCAACCTCCAACATATAGTTAAATAATTAAGGGATGCTTGTACCCTTCGCGATATACACACCAGGCATTACATTTAATAAGTAATTCTTTCTTTTGTCGGTTCTATAATTCCTGTTTTCTTTTCTTTTCAGATCTTGCCTTACTCGCTAGTGGTAAGCCAGCCAGTGGACAAGCAGCCCGGGGCGAGTGACGATGCAGAACACGAGATAAAAATCGGAGCTCCCTCTGACATTCACGACGAACAAGTTATATCAGTGAGAATAACATCGTCAGTTGCCGTGGGCAGAGGAAAAGGAAAGTCCAACAAGCTTCCCGATATTGAATATTCACCAAATGCTAACCCCACATTAGCGCCGACATTTGTAACACAGAGCGTAAGTTCTACTAATCCGACCACAATCGAAGACATTGAAAACGAAACTGTAACTGTAACTGATGCAATGCCGTATAATAATGGTGCTAACATAGATTTTATCAAACAATTGCAAGCGCGGAAAGAAGCACGAGGCGTTAACCAATACGAACAAGTGAATCCCTTTGAAACAATTAAGCAGTTTAATTACAACACTTCCGAAGATCACACAACCGAATTAACTGACACAACCGTTTCCGAAATAGATTCCACTGCCAGTGAAACGGAGGAGAATATTGAGAATGTACCACTCGGCAGGTCGATTTCATCTCTATCTTCTAAAACATATATACAAAGTTTAACTGATGACGCATTGCATGATCAAGACAGAAATGCACGATTGACAACCGTCAGTTTTAATATAGTTCATGATAACCCTAAGATTACCGATAGTTACGACCAAACGAACAACGCTTTTGGTCAAAGCCAATCCTTCTACAACGCACCACCAAAAATTTACAGTCAACCAGCTCAAGTTTACAGTCAGCCTGCTAAGTTTTACAGCGAGCCTGCAAAATTTTACAGCGAACCATCCAAAATTTACAGCGAGCCTGCTAAGATATACAGCGAACCGGCAAAGATTTACAGTGAGCCAGCTAAATTTTACAGTCAACCAGCTTCCTTGCATCTCACTCCGGAACCGTTACCAAACCATACGCCTTGGCGACCACGGTCCCAAACCGTACCCGTGACATCTACAAGCGATGTTGGCGTTAGCACAACTCCGATAACAACAGTGACATATAAAACCAATGCAAAAGGATACGTTGAACATCAGCCGGAGAGAAACTACGAAGTAGATGAGAAGGTCAGCGTTATGACGGACGGACGCAGTCACGGAGTTCAGAAGAATAATGAGAATTGTAAACAGGAGAACTGTAAAGTAGGTTACGTTGTGGAGGGTAGACAGTATAAGAAGTATCGCGTTGAAGAAAGGACACCCGATGGTTTTATTGTCGGGGAATATGGCGTGGTGCGAAATGAAGACGGCGCGCTGCGAGGCGTCAGGTACACAGCAGACAGCGAAGCCAGCCCGCGCCTAATACAAGACGCACTCATGAAGTTCCTCCAGCTCAAATAGATCGTAATAAGATTAAAAATGCTCATTTAATTTTATAAGATATACTCAATAAAATTAGGACACATGGCACTTAGTAATAAAAGTTTATTGAGAATTTTTTTGTAAATATTAATGAAGACTGAATATTTTGGTATCCACGAATAATCCATTCCTATTCACTAACACCGTACCTTTTCTAGTAGCTTTTCTTCTGTCTTTACTCTTTCATATACGCTATTTGTCTTTTACTATGCATGTTATCTGGTTATTATTTTATGCCACAAAAACATTTTTTAAACGCTAGCTTTAAATGTAAAAGCTAAAACAATGATCGCAAAATCCTAAAAGTCTTTTTTTAACGATTTAAGAAATTTCTTAACCTTAAAACACGTCTTACTATAACTTTATTTGATTGTACTATGATCCCTTGTTCAATTACATTGAAATGCATCAACTGTGCCATCTGTTTTTTTTTAATCTTTGCCTACATATTTAATCCAGTTTTCTTATTATGTTAATTTAAATTGTTTGTACCGTAGATAGACAATATGTACATATTTAGATTTAAGAATTAAAGGCTTGCAAATTATTGGTATTTTATTTATTCATTTAGAATTTTTCATTTTCATCTCTATAATAAAATATCTTCAAAATAACAACCATTAGTAATCTAATGGGGGTATAAACTAGTGTTCCCACCTGATGGTGTGATGTTAAGTGGTGATATAGTTGAAAGATCGTACGTGCTAGTTTAGTAAGTGTCTATTCACTCTACTCTTGAAGAATGGATTGCTTTTTTATTTAATTTCTTACGATATTTCGTAAATCGGCTGAAATATATCAACATAAATATCGATATTAGATGATTCGAAAATATCGGATTGAAGCGATATATCGCGTCCATATATCGATATTTTATGTAATATCGATATCTATCGTGCACTCCTAGTACATTACATTATCGGCAGTCGACCAGTGATTCCGATGACGAATGCACGCACATTTTGCTGTCGATGGATCGATCCTACATTTTGTTATGTTTTGGATAAAGTTATAATAATGTCTATTACAATCTGAATCAAATTAATTACCTATGTTCACTACTTTTGACAATGTAATGGGGTGGAGGGTTGATTACTTGAGACACAGGATCCGTCCTAGTTCAAGTGTCAATCCACCATAATCTTCCTGTTATTATGTCTCTTGTTCCAAATGTGTAAATGTTTTTAATTATATAATTATCTTAAGTTACTACTGTGGATTATGGTGAGGAATAAATGATTTATTATTATTATTTTTTTGAGATTTTTCTCCTTCTCGAAACCAGAGAGTTTCGGTTTTAATGTAAACCACGGGCCTACGCCAAGTGGGTTTCATTTTGAGGGTTGTCTAAGTTAGCGGATTCATCCTGCAAGAACTTCCGAAAAATTCGACACGTATTTAGTACGGCAGCTTTTTACATACTGATATACGTACTGCTGTGCTTATTATTATTATTAATCTCGTTCTATTTGATGAATCATTGAAGTGAAGCGGCCGGATATCCAGAAAGAGTAATAAAATAAAGGAACAAACTGCATTTATTCAATATTTAACATGACCCAAGCAATTACAACGCTTACAATATAGTATCCTTAACTTGTGACCTAATATGTTTATTGTTTTTTTACAATTCCAACACGGAATGATTCCTAGCGCTACATCTAAACATGTATCATTTGTTTTACAGTATATTCAATGGAAAAGTGGAATGTTTTACAAAAATGTGATTACATCAGTAAATACTTTGTAAATTAACAAAATATATAGAATGCTCGCTGGCATTCAAATTAAGTAAAGAATTTATTTTAAATTATTTATTCTCAGTTGAATAAAAAGTACTTAAAATACTGGTAACACGTCTTAATACAAAGAAATTCATAGGACTTACATTTCTAAGCAACACACTTTTTCTTATGCCTATAAATGTGAAAGAGATTTAATTTTATAATAATAAACTTGTTATAAACATTTGGTGCTATTAAACAACGGTATAATAATAATTACTTCACGAAACATCAAGGATTATCAAATTCAGCTAAATAAACCGTTTTCCAATAAGGATTTGACAACTTTTTTTCAAAATAAAATGAAAACCATTTGAGATATTTCAAAAAGTTTAGTATCGGGTTGAAGTACATTCATAACATTTATGAATGGAACTCGACTTCGGTCACATGGGCACCGCGGGCACGTATGCAGCGGTCGATTTGTGGGCCCAATTTTCCATTAGTCGGCCACACATTTCGCGTTCAATGTTGGCTTTGAGTTCTTCCAACGTCGTCGGCTTATTAGCGTAGAACAACGACTTGATGTAGCTCCAAAGAAAAAAATCTAGAGGCGTTAAATCGCACTAGGGCTAGAATTACGACCGAAAATCGGAGTTAACGCTCTCAAAGTAGCGGCCACCGACTCCGAATTTCTATAGTAAACTTTTATGATTTGCAAACGTTGTTCGTTCGTGTACTTCACCATGATGAAAAGGTTATGTCTACTGAATAAACTGACGGTGACAGTTCGATGTTAAGTGAAAAGGATCGTTCACAAACTAAATTCAAAATTGTTAAGTCCCTATTGGAAAACCCCTTATAAACCACACCCAAGCCGTGATGTTCTTAACATCATGTCCAATTCACAATACAAAGCATCAAAAGTTGATAAACTGTTCATTTCTACCATATCCCACGTCGACAGATCCTATGTATGGGTCAATGAGCAAAATGACAACAATGGAGGCTCCCAAGTTTCAACTTGATATAATTGTTACGTACTTCAACTAATATCTGTAAAATTTAACATAGCTACTGTGACATATATAATAGTTATTCTAGCTACATCAATTATATACAGGGTATTAGGAGATGCTAGTAAAACGTTTTAAAATACGATTTTTTAAAATCAGGATCAATTTAAATCTCTTCTAATACCCTGTATAAATTACTTTTTTAATTAATGTAAATATTTATTTATTTAAATCAACAAAAATTATAACACCGTTACAGACAATACCAATATGACGTTATAAAAACTTAGTTAAACTTATATTATTAAAATTAAAACAGATATAAAGCTGCTTGATGTATTGACAATAAATATATAAATATAATAGAGACAAACACCTTCTACGCATTTGTAGGCAGCTTCGATAAACACAAATTCTGTGCAACAAAATATATCAATGTGCAGTGAGATGGTATTAACAAACACAACCGCGCGCGACAGCGGACAGTTCCTGGACAAGTTAGTCCTGGAGACAGGTAGGAACAATGGCGGACGACAGCACATGTACACGTAAATTTAAAAATATGTATATATTTTAAGGTTTTAACTAATCAATGATAAACTGAAGGTTGTTGAAGTAAACAAAAGACACAAATCGCGAATAACCTTTTAGTGAAAGGGTCACTACAGCAAAAACTAGTATTTACCTGTATTTGTGTGTTTTTGATGCACGTGTCAATTAGAGTAAAAGATTATCCGTGAAATAGCAACCGACTGAGCCCTCTTGAACGCCCTAGGATCGGAATGCTTATTCGTAACATAGTAACTGTCCAAGCTGGGGTTACCACTCACCGGGGGGACCCTTGTGTCCAGTTACTAGCTTTAGAGGTTCCAGCACTGTAGTGGAACGGGGCTCGTACTACAAGCACCGTATCCTCTGCCTGTCGTAGAAGGCGAATAAAAGGGGCCTCGGGTTCTCGGGGCGACAAGAGTGGTGGCCTTTGTCGCCCACTACAGTAGACCCGGGAAGACGACGGTAAGAACCCCACAAAACCGCTCCTTACCCCCAAAAGGCGGTATTTTCTTGAAGAAAAAAAGGTAGAGAGGTTCAGGCTAAGTGACCTAAGAGCTATGTCACCCCTCAAAGCAGTGATGGTCGGCTAAAAAAAGTATTTAACACAAAAATGTTAAAATATTCAGATTGTTGCATTGGCCCCTATACGTAGGACCTATCGAAATAATTGTCCGTAGAGTAATTACCAATTACACTATGCTGATAATTAACAATTATTTTGACATGGAAGCACTTGTAGCAATCAGACGACCGACTTTTAATCGATTTAATAAGACTACTTAAACGAAAGTACATTTGATTTGTATTTACACAACTTAATAAATACGAGTTGTGTATATAATGGCTAAATATATCGTTGATAACGAATAAAGATATATAATAAATAACCAATAAAAAGCACGTTGTCTGTCGTGGTCCACACCCATACATAACTCTTCTTCTTCTGCCTAGCGTTTTCCCGGCCTACAGCCAGGGTCCGCCTTCAAACTTAGTCTCCTCCACTTTGCCCGGTCTTCGGCATCCTCATTTGTTAGGTGGTTCACTAACATGTCCGCTTTAACGACGTCCAGCCAGCGTTTCTTGGGCCTCACGGGGTCTTGGGCCTTGTACATTGAGGGCTAGGCATCTATTGCCGACATAGTCAGACGGCCTGCGGTATATGTGGCCATACCATCGGAGACGACTTTCCTGCAGTTTATCTGCTACGTCGCGGACTCCCATACATAACTAATGTAAACTATATCACAACGCTAAATATAATTTTCGCAACAATGACAATGTGTACAACTATATAAAAAAATACAATATATTTAAGACTATTCAAGTTTTAGGTCGTCAGATTGTAAAGTTATATTATAAGCGGTTTAAGTAAGCATACATTTAACTTGAAGTGAATTAAATGTCATAGAATATACTGCGAAAGTAATAGGAACAAATAGTTCGATAGTAGATAAAAGCTAAACGTACTATCGCGAATAGAGTAACAGCCCAAACCGACATCTCTGTGGCCCTTGCACTCAGTTACTTGCTAAAGATGTTCAGGCTAAGCGGCCTAAAAGCATTGCCAACTCTCAAAAAATCCGGTGAAACCGTAGAGGCCTACTAATCGATCAGCGTGGTTCATTTAAAAAAAAACTGGCATTACGCATTTCTCAAAGTTGGACTTGCCTAATTGTTTGTCCTAAGTAGACATATTAGTCAACAACTTCAAGAGCTGAGTTCCCAAGTGATATGGAGGTGGGCTCGACATGGGCGTTGTAAATGACTTTCGTTTTCTCCATGTTCATATTAAGGCCCGTTGGGAAACTCTGTTGAGGCTTTCGAATATCGTCAGAAAACCGGATTTGTGTGATGTATTCGCCGATAATATTAATGCCAAGTACTTTCCAGACCCGGAGCTTGAAGGCTCCAATGCAGCAGTAAATAGTTTCGGAGATATGGCATCTCCCTGTCTTACACCTCTCTTCAAGCATAAGTGATAGGATGTAAGCGTAAGTAACAATAAGCTGAGAATTAACAATTCATACAGATTTACGTCACCTAATTATAAGTAATTTTGACAAACACTTATTTTTATTATAATATTATATGTAAATCCCAATTATAAGGGATATGGAGTACTAATGTACAAAGGAACAGTCCACTGTCACAAAATAATAACAAAACTAATAAATCTTGATGAACACACGGCTGTTCATCATCGTCATCAGCCTGTGTCAGTCCACTGCTGGACATATGCCTCTCCAAAGGCAAGCCACTGAGCACGATCCTTGGCCACTCTCATCCAGCTTCTGCCAGCCGTCCTGCGAAGATCGTCGCTCAACCTAGTCTTAGGCTAGCGTTTGCCTCTCCGCAGTCGACACTCGACAACTCGTTTCGCCCAACGGTTATCTGTTCTACGGCTAATATGGCCGGCCCATAGCCACTTCAATTTGCTAATTCGGTGGGCTATGTTGATCACCTTAGTTCTCTTTCGGATCACCTCGTTCCGAATCCGATCAGAGAGACTCTGAGCATAGCCTTTTCCATAACTCGTTGAGCGACTTTTAGCCTGTGGACCAGCCTAACCGCGAGTGTCCACGTTTCAGCTGCATATGTCAAGACGGGTAGGCCGCACTGATTGAAGACCTTGGTCTTTAGACATTGAGGACGAAAAGACTAGATGTAGTTTCCTGAAGGCTGCCCAGCCGAGCTGTATCCTTCTGTCAACTGCTTTCTCGGAGTTGCTTCCATCTACACGCAGAATTTGTCCGTGGTACACATATTACACGGCTGTTACGAGAAAGTAAAAACTTAAAATACTGAAAGGAAGAATCCATAGAGATCGAGTCGTGTTTATCTCAAAAATGTCATAATAAATTCTTCTTCTTCTTCTTTTGGTGCCATCTTCTATCGAAGGTTGGCGACCATCATGGCGATCTGGACCCTCGACACAGCAGCACGAAATAAAGAACATGTGCTCTTATTGTACCATTGTCGTAGATTTTTAAGCCTCGCAGCCCTGTAGTTCTGGGCTCTCAAGAATAAAACTTCGGTATCCCCTGCCTGCCGTACAAGGCGACTAAAAGGGGCCTCGGGTTCACTGGGCGACAAGGGTGGGGGCCTGCATCATCCACCAAAGTGGACCCGGGAATAAGGCGACATCGGCTGGCCCGTGTCGCAGTCCAGAGGGGCTCCGGTGCGTTCCACGTGAGATCCCGGAGCCCCTCGTCATGCACCGAGGAAAGGGCCACAGGGGAGGTTTTAGTGGGTAAGATCCTTACATAACCGCCGCCTTCCCCCCAGAAGGCGGGGTATCTTTGTGAAGATTTCCTCGCAGTCAACAAAAAAAAACGATTTTTAAGCCAAGATGCTCTTTCCCGAATTTCTTTTCCCTTGTATCTTTCCTTGGATTATAAACTGTAACAAATCGTATTTGGGATTGCGCATTATATGCCCTAGGTATTCCAGCAAGAGGCGAAAGCTGGAATACCTAGGGCAAAAAAATTAACATGGTTGAAATGTAAAGAAATTAATTGTCTATGAATTACACGTCTTATAGTATAAAAACATTTGACAGATAAATTCTAACCTATTTTCCCGCGCAAGGAGTAAATTAATCTAATTGGATTACTTTGCTTGCTTTATTTCGTTATGACTTTTGACCCTTCCTTTTGAACATTAGTACTTATTAATAATATTTTTGATTTAAGATTAATAAAACATGAGTACACAGTAGGTATTGGTAGTCAAAATATTTATATAACTTTCAACTACGATATAAAGAACCGTAAAAATATATTAATTGTTTATTAAAAAACCTTTATAAATTTTAGTTATTGAATATCGAGATTGCTAAGAGATATTAAAATAATTATGGAATAATTTAATTTGGTCAACGTCAAATAACGAAGTTACATAGATATGTATGTTTATTACGACAATTGTCTATGAAAAATTGTCACTAGCATATAGTATATGATAAAATGTAATTTACAATAAACATTAAAAAAGTAAATGGCAATAAGTATATAACTAACAAATTTATTTTTAAAAAAAGCGTTGTTTCATTATTCACGAATCCATGTTCATTGATATTATTTTACGGTTTTATTTTTAGACTGATTTAACAAGAATTTTTAAATATTGTTTAGAAATTCCTTAGTATCATATAATTTTGTTTTAGGATATTTTTTTTTGGGACATTACATTAATTTGGTAAATTGGAACGTTTTAGTTCCGTTATTTCTGTACTTGAAGTCTGTATTGAAATATGATATTTATATAAATTGATACTCATTTCAATTTCAATTCTAGTTACAGTTAATTTATTCATGACGATTGTCCATTTTACTTTTTCCTTTATCATTTATATTGTTTTGACTTAGGTCAAGTTAGCGGATTCGACACATAATTCGAGTTAACCTATAAATTATTGGTGTCGATTTTTTAATAAACTAGCTGACTCGACTAACGTTGTTTTGTCATAAAAAATATTTATACTTTAGTGACGAACCCATGCTGATGCGCAATTGGTAGCCTAAGTTACTCGTTATTACACCAGCTATCTGCCAGTGAAAGTCCCGTCAAATTCGGTAAAGCCGTTCCTGTGATTTACAGGTACGTCTGTTTAGACAAAAATTGTAAAAAATGTTATTTTGTATATGAACCTTGACTCCATATGCGTGTAGTAGAAATTACATTTAATATTCCAAACAGACACTCCAATTTTATATCATTCTATAAATATTTAGTGAACTCAAAAATGCCTTTCGTCCCGCAAATTGTACAACAATAATTTATTTATCTGCTAATTTTTTCTTAATATTGCGAAACATTAATACAAACGGAATACTACAAATCACTGAGAAATGGCAGTGGCATTAACAAGTTTGGTATAACGAACGTAAGAGCAACAAGCTAGTTAAAAACATCACAAAAGCCGGTGGCGTCTCTCCACCGCTGCCGTAGACCGTGAAGGTGAGAGACAGGTACCACTTCTAGTTTAATCGTAGTTCTCGGACTCCTGCTGCACCAGCTTGAACCGGCGCGGACTCTTGACGGCGATCGACCCGTGCCCCTCCAGGGATAGGCGCCCCTTCATTTGCAGGTGTCTGGAGCAAATGTTAACAATTATACATGATTGAATTGATATTAGAATACAGTTTATATAATTACTAATGACATAGGAAGAGGTTCTCAATTCGTCTGTATGTTTATTATGTTTGTTATAACTTTGGACTGGGTGTACCAATTTTAATGATTCTTTTTCTATTTGAAAGCTAGTCGATTTTTTTTTATGACTAACTACACAGATTGGCCAGAGAAGCTGGCCTTGACTGCTTCACCGGATTGAGAGGTGGCATAGCTCTGAGGTCGCTCAGCCTGAACCTCTATTGCTAGTAACTCGACACAAGGGTCCCCTCGGTGAGGGGTAACCTCGGCTTGGACGGTTACTATGTTACGCGTAAGCATGCCGATCCGAGGACGCCCGAGAGGGCCGAACCACGACTCGGTCGGTTGCTATTTCACGGATAATCTAAGAGACATTCAAAAGCTAAACTAACTTTGAGTGCCACTTCGGGAAGGGTTGGTCCATTGTAGTCTAATAGTATTGACAAAACAAATGGACGACTATAACTCAATATCACGCCATCTGATTTCGATGATTCGTTTTTATTTGAGAAGATATACTTTAAAGGTATTTTACTAAGAGTTTGCTTACACTCTGTTTAATTCTATTTCATTATATTCCTACGATGATTTGGAAATACACAAATACACAAAACACGTCCGCGCGTAATAGCGTTTAACGTTTGGTTGGAATTGAAGTCGATTTTTGAATTTATTATCGAATTAATGATCAAAAGGTGATGACGTCATCCTCACCACAAACTTTACAAAAGCATACGATAACATATCAAAAAAAAACAACTGTAACTATTACTGATCTCACTGAGGACCAGCCTTTTGTATCAGATTTATCTTTGGCTTGCGTAAGTATGACCATATTTCCCAATTTCGTTATAAGCCCAAGTGGCTTCCCATTAGACTTCGCCGGAACTCTCATATACTCTCCCTTCTTTATTATTAATAACATTCTATTTACACCGTCATATCCATCTTATCTGAAGGAACGTTTTCAATTCCTACACGGTTCGAATTCGTTGAATTTGCGATCATCAGAGAATCTCATGCTAAAAATATCTCCGCATGACACCAACTTTTACAGCAACTCATTTACTGTACACGCTGTCCGTCTGTGGAACTCTCTTCCTGTGGCCAGTAGGAAATCACAGACGATAAATACTTTTAAAATCAAAGTTAAAAAGTTTTACTTAGACAAGTCCACCTAACATCATTTATACTGTTATGGTATATATGTAAATATATTATATGTAATACTTTTTACACACGTTTTGTCTTTTCATAATATATATATATATACCTATATTATATGTATGTATGAATGTTCGTATGAATATATTTATTATAAGTATTTAAGTATATCTACTTTTTATAAACTCCCGCCGCTTCTTTCTATTATTCCTCTCCATCCAAAGGTTGCCTGGAAGAGATCGCTTTTAGCGATAAGGCCGCCCATTGTTTATGTATTTTAATTACAGTTTCTTTTTTTTTAATTTTATTTCATAAGTGTAAACAATAAAGAGTTTATAAATAAAAATAAATAAATAATGTACGTATCGGGCCCGCTTCTACCATACGGTACAGCATTCTTGCCTGATGCTATTGTTCACACCGACGGTCGTGGTGGATGATCCTTTCTGCCTCAGTCGCAGCCCCAATGTAGATGTATTGCGAGTTACTTTCGTGGACACAATATCTATTATACAATATTTAAATATATAAGAATATAGATGAGTACGCACTTCTTGATATAGCGGCAAACTAGCTTCGTTGGACGTTGCTGCCATTCGTCCAGGACTTCCTTTGGCGCCAGAACCTGGAATTAATGACGCAACGAATGAATGATGAATAAAACAATTCAAAATGAATAGAAAACAACAGTCAATTAACATACAATTTAGAACGCGACTGTACAGTTACAATTACGCTAGGAGCGAACGGGGTATGTGTGGTATTGGTGCGGGGGGCAGAGTACCATAGGAGAGACAAGAAGCGCTCGCACATGTCCGCCCGCGTTTGTACAGACTAGATCAAGTACTAGTTATAAGTACTCAAAGCGTCCATTACCTTTGAAGGTTGCGAACAGTCTTTGCGCAAAAAAGATATATTATGAGCAGACCCCACCCTGATAGGATTACGAGATGGAGTTTCTTGGGCCACTTCTTCTCCCAGCACTAACGCTTCCCGAAGTAGCATATAAGTTAGTTTAGCTTAGATTGTCCCTTGGTAATTATCCATGAAATGGCTACCGACCAAGCCGTAATTCGGGCGCCCTCGGCTCGGAATGCTAACGCGTAACATATTAACCGTCCAAGCTAAGGTTACCACCGGGGGGACCCTTGTGTCGAGTTACTAGCGATTGAGGTGCAGGCTAAGCATCCCACACAACAAGCCAACGTTCGTCACAAAAAATCCACATGCGCCGCCTGCACTCCCCTGTAATACCTTATTTTCGACATTAACGGTAGTGTATGCCGCAGACTATATATGTATATATGACATACCTGATCGCCCTTCAGCCGGTCGAGGAATGTGACGCAGATGACGGCCGCCTTGATGCCGGCGTGGTGGGTGAGCGCGGCGAAGGCCAGCGACTCCATCTCGATGTTCACCACGCCCGCCTTGTGGATGCTCTCCAGGTACTCCATCTTATCGGCCTCGGTGAAGTCGCAGAAGGCGCCGTCGAGACGCCCTTGTCCTGGACGGACGGATTGCTTTTATTGGAGAAGAGGGTAAACGAGCATGTGGCTCACCTGAAGTGTTCAGCCGACAACAAGAACATACTAAAAAGACAAATCTATATACATATTGAGAATCCACATTGTGTGTATGAAGATATATTTTTTGTTAAAAAATAAACATGCATTATAAACACCGTCGTCTTTACAAAAAATCCCAGGTGTCTGGGCTAGTAGTGCACGATAGATATCGATATTACATAAAATATCGATATATGGACGCGATATATTTCATCCGATATACGAAATATCGTAAGAAATTAAATAAAAAAGCATTCCATTCTTTCTTTTATTTGTGGCTGAGAACTTGAATAAAATAAAACCCTCACTTGCGCTGCCATCACGAAGAGTGTAGTGTAATATGTTACTACACTCCT
This sequence comes from Meandrusa payeni, assembly GCA_029286785.1. Lineage (NCBI taxonomy): Eukaryota > Metazoa > Arthropoda > Insecta > Lepidoptera > Papilionidae > Meandrusa > Meandrusa payeni. Next base: position 42,361 of record JAGSMX010000015.1, read on the forward strand.
ACTCTTCACGATGCCAGGACTCGTTGTATAAATTTTAAAATCTATGCATGTGGTCTGTACTGTCAAAATCAAATCAAATAGTCTGGACTGGAATCCGAAGCGAGAACCTCTGTTATGCGAATACTCTATTAGTACAATACTTTTCTAATATTTAATATATTAATATTTAGCTTATTAATTATAAACAAATTTTGATATATGAAATATATCGTGTAGTATCGATACAACCTCACGATATATTAAATTGAAAAATATATCGACATATTTTTGGCATGAACATCCCTAGTCTGAGCGCGCGGTTAAATTCGTGACAACGTATCCTAGGTACACACGTTATTACAACTAAATTGAAATATTTATTATGTATCTCTATCTCTCTCATACCGCGCTCTCGCTTACACACTTTGAACGATACACTATCGGCAATTCTCGGGAACTCTCGGGACATTTTGCGCGAATGACGTTGCGCGAGTCACGTCAAATTTACGTTGTTATTTCAAAAATTTACGATAAAATGTGGAGGCTGTTATACCACTTTGAATTAGTAAATAGTAGCGCCATCTTTTGAAATTACTTATTGTTACATTGTGTTGTTTGGACATACCCACATGTACGTACACGGTTACATTGGTATATTTTTATAGAATTGTGTGTCAAAGCCAGACTAAGTGATTGATAAATTTCTTCCAAAAAATTCCACAAAGGCCGGCAACGCACCTGCAGCTCCTTTAGTGTTGTGGAAGTTTATGGACGACGGTGATCACTTAAGATCAAGTGAGCTGGAAACTCCCCTTTCCCGATAAAAAATAATTAGTATAAAATGATTATTCCCTTATATGCCTTAGCCTCTTTACTAATATAGATTACCTATACTTATAAGGTAACAAACCTTCATAGAAGTCGTAAGTACACATGGTCTTCCCCGTTATGGTGTCGTAAGGGTCCTCCGGGTCGGCCAGTCCCTTCAGCTCGCGTACCAAGCGCCTGTCCAGCTTCGCCAGCCGCTGTATTGTCTTGCCAAGTACAGTCTGCAAGCGAGATACCATCGCTGTCTTTTATTAGTGTACTATTACTATTTTTAACACTAGCGTGATACTATGGGTACGGCTCGGTAATTTAGTGATTTCACTAGAAAAATCCACTTCCAAACCATAGTGATGTGCATTAAATACTGCTTAGGTCATCTCATATCAATACCAATTCTACTGATATTGTAAATATGAAAGTTTGCATGGATGAATGGATGTGTAACAGTGACAGAACGGATGTAGATGAAATTTGGTATAGAAATATATTATTATTTATTTAACCAACCACATAACTAAGGCTACCGATGCCGTCATCAATAAATTTCTTGTTGCAATTTTTGTGTTCTGATTTAATAATATTAATAATTTATTTATTCATTCAAGTAACTTAGACTCATCATTATACTATTAATTTGCAACAAAGGCGGCAGTTTTTATCTCATAAAAACTCCCGACGGCTTCCGTATTGTGAGGGGCTTAGGGATCTCCAGCGGAACGCACCGGTGACCCTCTACACTGTCCCTAAGCGCCTCCCGGCGAAGTTACTCCTTCCTGCAGCACCCTCCTAATGCTAAGGCGATGTGGGACCGCCAGTGTCGCCTTCTACCCGTTTCCACGTCCGCTACGGACGACGAGCGCACTCCCATAACGTTCGTCGTTCTTACCAATTCCAAGGCGTTTTTCAACGTCCCGTCAACAGCCTCTTCGGAAATGACAACCGTGCCTCCCTCGTAGCCAATCCCGCCGCACGTCCCGATCCTGAAGAACACAGGATCGCGCACCTTTGCGTGGTACATCAGCTTGATCACCTCGTGTAGTAAGATCCCGACAGAAGGAATGCCCATGCCGTGCTGTAAAAAATATTTATTCATTTACAATATTCAATAGTTTCATTTTTTACTAACATCACTTCAGCTTGTGCCAAGTTTTAAGCGTCAATAGCCTAATGGTTTAGGGTACGGCCTGCGAATCGTAAGGTCGTGGGTTCGAATCCACCATTCGAATATTGCCGTGAACCATGTCCTAGCACAAGTTTAAGCTTAGTTGGAATGGTTAACAAGATTGTTAGTTATATTTCTGAAAAAAAAAAATTATCTTGGCGGTATAAAATTGCGCGGTCATGAAGGTGTATGCGAGATGACAGGATTAAAAACTGTGTTTTCGGAGAAATTGCGGCTTTTCAGGGTGACACCAGTCGGCAACCTTTTTAGTCCAAAATTATAAATTACAAAATTTCAAATTTTTACGAGACTCATTTTTTTTCTTGCCAACAATAAAAGCACTTACATAAAAAGTTAGTACTAATAACTGTCGCTTAACATCTAAAGAGTCGCGAATCGCAGGGTTGCCATCCCCGAAAGGCGAATTGTTACTTTCTAAAATTGCCACAGAACAAGTATATTTACGAGTAAACACAAAAACCAAAAACCATCCCTTACTTTAAAAGAACAAAGTTTTTTAGGCACTCTAACCACAACGACATCATCCGTCGGGCTCTTTCCACCACTAATATTCCATCAACTTTAGAGCCAAATGGACTATTGCGTAGTGATGGTAAGAGACCAGGCGGTATTACTCTGATACTCTGGAAGATGGGTCGGCCTTTGGTATGGGATGCTACATGCGTCGATACTTTGGCGCCGTCACATTTATTATATATGTTCATACGTATAGATGGAGATGTTTTTACTTCAGTCGCGTTGTCTGAGCATTGTCTAAGCACACTCGTTGTCTTAATCTGGCTTCGCAAGTATCGTGGTATCATGTAGATTAATTGGTTCTTATTTGTAGAGGCCATCAGATAACATATGATACTGCGGAATTGGAGAGGAAGTTACGAGTTAAGATAAATCACGCACTTAACTACAATCAAACGGCAGTGGTATAATGTGCTCTGTGGCATTCGTTCATCATTCTCAATAGAGCACTGCGTCTGCACAAATGCATGCATGCATGCTGCAATGATAGAGATCAGCTAGTGCCAATTCCGTAAGCTCTATTAACGTAAATCAAAATCAATTTAAGTTTTATTAAATAATGACATAGTAATTGACGTCCACTATGAATCGTGGCTTGAAAGCCACTCGATATTGTAAACCCTTATATATAAAAAAATAGAACGAGCGTGCACGACACGACTGAAGTAAATTTCTTTAGCTCCATCTATATGTATGTATACATATGTATTATATATACACAAAATATAAGAGAGAAACAAAAAGTATGCACTGCTCTCTCTTGCTCCTACAGTATACAGATTCCGAGCATAGGTCTAGGGATGTCGGAAATGCAATAAAGTATCGATATATATCGTATCGGTATTTTTATTAAAAATATCGATATATCGGTAGGATTTGAGAGAATATTCTGAGATAAATAATAATATTTGGCTTTATCTATTAAAATTATTTAACATTACTGGATAAATACTAATCATATATAATAAATCAAGAAAAACCGTTAAAACAATTCAAACATAAAAATGTTTATGCGTCTAAAAATATATCGATTTTTTTACCTTATTGTTAATTAGAATTTTACTATCGTATATACAAAAAAATATCGATACATGAAAAAATAATATCGATGTATCGATATTTTTTTAACAAGCCTTGTCTGCACTGTATCTTAGATATACGAAACGTAACTCTCTCTCTTTCTATATTTACTATCTTATATCTTCCTCTCAACGTCCATTCTCCTCGCCCGATCACACTTTTCGTAACACATTCACCAGTTTACTCCTCAAGTCAAGCGTGAGTTAACAATTTTTACTTCAAAATTAAATTCATTTCATAAATAATGCCGTTATGTGTACACAGATATTAACCGTCCAAGCCGAGGTTACCCCTTGTGTCGAGTTACTAGCTATAGAGGTTCAGGTGCCGACCTATGAGGTATGTCACCTCTCAAATCCGGTGAAGCAGTAAGAGTCAGCTTCTTTGGCTGTAATCTGTACAGCCAGACAAAAAGGGAAGCTCCTCTATGTAGTAGTACAAGTAGTGGTGTTGTTAAAGCGTCAACTGCCTAATGGTTAAGGGGAAAAGTGGATTACTTACACTGATGGAGAGCACGGGGCCAACTTTATACATGGAGTAGCGGTAGGAGAACTGGCTGATGTCCTGCAGCGTGGTGCCACAGGGCAGCTTGTGTCCGATCTCCGCCATGATGGTGTACGCGAACTGCTCCACGCGCTTCGGTGTTCCACCCATGCACACGAACTGAACGTAACACATTATTAAACAATCTCTAAATTGAATAATAAATACAAAACTATAGGGCGTTGCGGACTGTTTTCCCTATTCAAAAAAACTTCCGTAACGTTAAATAAAAGAGTAAGATATTGAGTGTCAACTGTGTCAAGATAGATGGCGCTATTGTTAATTAAATACTATCTAAAATAAAGGTATTAAGATAAATGATAAAAAAAATTATAATAAATGTCAATCATAGTCAATTACGGCTTCTTCCGCAACAGAAAAACAGTTTGTGTTAGTTTCAAATAATGTTTGTATTAAGAGATTTATCATCGTGTTATTTATTGTTGTTATTATATTGATAGAAACATATGGCACAGCAACGTTTGTGGGGTCAGCTAGTGTGTATATAAAAAGTTTTCAAAACATTTCCTTACCTGGACATCCCCGAACATCTCGACGAGGTCGTGGGATCCACTGCCCAGAGCCAGGTGGTACAATATGTCTTGATCCATGAGTTCGATGTTCGGGTTGCGCAGCCGTACCGTGCCATCGGGATATCTGTGGCGGTACAATAACATTTAACAACTATATTTACCAGTAAACGTCAGTAGCATAATGGTTAAGAGTACGCTCTGGTTTTGTAAGGTCTCAGATTCGAATCCACCTAGTGGCGTGAATCATCCACAAGACTAAGCTTAGTAGGAATGGTTAACAAGATTGGTAATTGTATATGTGTGGAAAAAACCAGTGTGGTTGAGAGCACACTGGTTTTTTCTGAAGTCAAATTTCTTTAGCTCCAGCAGCAGCAGCAAGCAGATTATATACACGTTCTGGCGTTCACGTGGCTGTTCATGCATACATCAGTAATTATATGAGAGAAAGGAAAAGGAAAATTTGTGCCTCTAATGTCCTCCTCTCCAAACATCTCTCTCTTGCCCCTACAGCTATATACGAAACGTAACTGTCCCTTTTTATCTTCACTAACGACCACACTTTTCGTAACGGATTCACCAGCTTACACCCCAAGTCAAACGCTGGCAAAGAAGTTTCACTTCAAAAATAGTAAGCATTCTTTTTAAAATATATTGTCTCTTCAAAACTGAGTGTTCAATTGGCAGAAGAAACTCGATACTATATCGTTATTAGCGGAAAATCTGCCCGTGACGCGGCGTGACATGCAAATATAATGCTTTTGTATGAACAGGATGATATGATGATATTGAAATGTTTAGTGAAGTACATTGATGAACACAAGCGATTAAGATAACGGCGATATAGATACTCAGATAATTATCTACAAACATATCATTCGAGGTTATCAGCTAGCCTCATAGAGCACCTCTTCACAGGCATGACTGTCCGAATAGGTCGTAGGGAAATATAAATATTGGTACGACACGTAACAAATGACTGAATGACAGACAGCGCGCGAGTTGAATGCAGAAATCAGGAATGCGATGGTGACGTGACCTAATTATAATTATTGATGGCCATAATGAGAATGTCGATAGATTTAAATAATTCTTTAAGTTTTCCATTTTACACTAGATATATGATTTTTGACACTATAATAGATAATAAAACAAAATATTTATCAAACATTTTTAACAATTATTTCAGAAAACGAAATCAAAAATCGTTTTTTTGTAACAGAACCTGATGGACTCGGATCGGACATTATTAAAATCAAATAAATAACACGGGATTTCACCTTCACTATTAACTCGATAACACGGAAAGCGTAAGATAACTGTCACAGCACTACACTGCAGGTGCGCGAGGCGCGTTTATTTGTATAGATGTATTGATTTAAAGTTATAGTTACAGCTTATATATATATATATATATATATAATATGTCCCACTGCTGGGCGCAGGACTTCTCTGTAAAGAGAGTATAAGGAGGTAGTCCGCCACGCGCACCTAGTTCGGATTGGCAGTATTCACATGTCTTAGAAAAATGTTCTAAGACATGTCGGTTTCCTCACGATGTTTTCCTTCACTGCCGAGCGCGTGGTAAATCAGCTCATAATATTGCAACAGCAAATTTATTGGTGATCGAACTCTGCTAGCGTACTATGCAACTTGAGTCAACCGCCCGGGCACTGAGCTGCCACGGCTCTCAGTATTGATTTAGTATTTAATAAAAGTACACACATATCTAAACTCCTTTGTTAATATTTTTTTTATTAATAAAAATGGTTCCAGATATTCTTTTTTCAATCTAACATTCCTATTACAGAGGAATGAGAATTGCTATGCGAGTACAAAAGAGCATTCAACGCTATTCTATGTAAAGAATGTCTATCATTTGACTTACAAGTTCTGGGCAAATAAATATTTCATTGTTTTCAACAAGTTCCAATAGTTTTGGTTTTTGCGATTTTAATGAAGAGATTTTTTTTTATTTAAACAACTTCAAAAGAATACTCAATTCTTTTGTTTGTGACGTTAGTACCCAGCTGCGACAGGAGCAAAACGTCACTTAACCTTGGACTTTTCAATTTCAAAATGAATGTGAGTGTACTGCGCAATCATTTATGAAGCGAATATTTACGAGTACATTCCTTTGCGAGCTGCGACTATAAAGATAATTGCTTTTTAACCGACTACAAAAATCAACTAAGACTACAAATCGTGTGTTCATTTACAAACAGACTCTGATTTTTTCAACCGACTTCAAAAAAAGGAGGAGGTTCCAATTCGTCTGCATCAGGGTCAGGTTCGCGCATCCTTACCGTGCACGAGGCCCAAGGCCTCACGTACGGGTCAGTGGTGGTCATCAGAACAGTAACGAAAAAACTGCAACTGCACGACAGCGTCCAACATGCTGTAGTGGCGATATCCCGACACACCGTCAGCTGTGTCTATTATACAGATGACTGTGACGACGCCACAGGAAGACTGATGACAAAGGCAATGGCCGCATCAAGGGAGAGGATAGTGGACTACAACCTGAAAATGGCCATGAGAAGTAGGGACACAGCGGTCGCGGAGAAGCTAATAGCAATGCAGCGGGGCGTCTGCGACAGGTGAACCCAAATCTCTGGCCACCTCCAAATTCAGGCATTATATATATATAAAAAAAAAAAAAAATAAGGAAAATAGTAACTGTAGAAGTGGCACTTTTTAACAAATGCAGAGTAAACAATTTAAGTGTATTGGAAAAGAGCACGGACACAGGTCTGTGGTTGCAATATAAGAATAAAAAAAAATTCGTCTGCATGTTTTTTTTATATTTGCTATCTCACTTTCGACTGGGTGAAGCGATTATGATTCTTTTTTAATTTGAAAGCTGGTGCTTCCCACGTGTCCCCATTTGGTCCAGTTTAGTCCATTAGGATTTATGAGAAAACCATATAAGTCTTAAATTTGCATTAAGACGAAAATAATATATGACGCCAACTGATTTCAATGATTCATTTTTATTAGAAATGTACTTCAAGGGTAATTTGATGAGAGTTTGGTTTTGTTCTGATTGATTCTATTTCGTTATATTACTATTCGATTTGAAGTCAATTTTTGTTATTACTCGTAATTATATGAACTTCTTAATGGTAAGTTTTGTTGGCATATGGCCTTGGGTTCCGAAGATATGCAAGGAAGTTCCTTAAAATCGTATTTATGGCGTGTAGAAGGCGTTAACGACAACGGGCAACGAATATGGAAGACAGATAAAAATATTACAGCGGCTACATAATAGCGTTTAACGACACTCATTTGATGTCTGTTTATTTAATGTTTGTCTCGGAATTTTCGACTGGGAGATCCGATTTTAATGATTTATTTTTTATCTAAAGGTTGGTGCGTCTGGCGTGATCCCATTTGGTCAATCAATTGAGTCCAGTTCTGACCATGGCATCCAGGAGAATACCATAGAATATAAATTTACCGTACGTTGTAGCTTTTAATGTTAAATCCATCAATGATTTGATTTGAAGTCGGTTTTTGTGTTTACACGTAAATATACTTGTTTATCTCTACGTGCTGTTTATCTCATTAAATAATCTTCACGTTACAGGGATAAGCAGAGTGCGTGACCATCCCTGTAACCCTGGTGGAGTTACAGGGATGGTCACGCACATGCGACTATGTCACATGCGACTATGTCAGGACATCTTGCGGTTTTAGTCGATGTAAACCCGACTTAATGCGTCCTTCGACAAGACGCATATGCGTTAGACGTTTCCCCGAATAAAAAAGGGTTACCCCATCGTCATTTGAGAACAAATTTTAGCAAGTGTTTGTTTTGGGACCTCTACAAAGGTCAGTGGACAAAATTTAACCCTGACCGGTGAGATCGTAACTCGACTCATTATCTCTGCTGTAACTATTTACGTAGTTGTTATTGATCAATCATATTCAAGAGAAAACGAAGATATTTTATTTTTAATTATAAGATATATTGAAAGTTCAATACAGTTTAGTTTGAAGGAAATGTTAGAATACAATAGACAACCTAACTAAGTCGGGGTCCACTTCTTCGCCGAATGCGCTTCCGTTATATATGCTATTCCGATAACCATTCTGAAGGTCTGATGATGTCCGATCTGGTCTCAGCCGACATCCACTACGATGTCCCGGTAGTCCAGCGTCGTCTTCACAATTGCACGGCATGCTTAATAATTTTCTTGTTCAACTCAAAAATAAAAACTAAAACAAAATAACATAACATAAAAAAGAAATATCAAACTAACGTGGACAATTCTTTTTTTTAATAAGATTAATATATATCAAAATATAATAAAACCTCATTTGACATCCCGGTTCATTAATACTTTTTATGACGACCATTAAAGCCAGTGAAGCTGGCCTGTAGTGTTTCGGATTTGAGCATCCATAAGTAACGATTGTACTAGAAGATTACTTGAGAGAAGGTCCGCAAATACAGTCGATTCGAATTATTTTACATGATCGACATTACGATACGTAAAAAATACCGTGGAGACGATTTAAATACTTAAATAAAAATCAATGAAGAAATGAATAAAAGACTCGGCTGAAAAGTCTTGTTACCATGCCATAAAATCTTTAAAAAAAATCATTCTAATTATAACAGGATTTATAAACTACATTCTTTTACATATATGGCATTTATTAATTACACAGATTAAATACCATCCTTATAAAATCGTATTAAATTATGTTTTTACTCGAGACGAGGTTCAAAAGATACTCGATTCTAATTAGATTACACAATCGTCTCACCAAATCATAATAATGGCAAATAACATTATGCAAATACGTTATTAATACCGTTGAGACGACTTAAATCTTTAAATAAAATCGTTAAAAAGTCTTGTTACCAGGCCATAAAATAAAAAAAACATTCTAATCATAACAAACAACATTCTTAAGATATCTGACATTTATTAATTAGGTAGATTAAATGGCATTAATATAAAAACTTATTAAATTAACATTGTTCAGTGTTAACCTTACTCATGTACGAAATGTACATTCTAGGAATCTTATTAGCTTGCCATATAAATAATGTTCGACTCTATTACACGCTTGCGAATGTATCAAAGGTTAAATTGTCCGGTTTGTTATTAACTTTGGAGGATTGCAATTTATTCGCAGTCTATTTTTTTGCAAGCATTGTGACAAGGTCGTAGATTATCTGCATTCCTCGGCGCACGAGAACGATCTCAGTCGCTTGACATTAGGACCGCACTGTACATGATCCATTTATTATCTATACACGTTTGAATTTAATTAAATTATAGATGATATTTAAATTATTATTAATATCTTTATTTTGGAAAATTATAATTAATTAAGTGTTGCAATTATAAAATTATTTGAATATAATTAAATTAAAAAAAAATATCAATAAATTCCAAACTAAAATTGTAACGTAAATAAAATGTATTTTATCATATGTTACAAAAGTAAGAAAACTATATAAAAAATAATTAAATTACTGACCTTATTATATACATATAAATCACACAATTGCAATTTAATAAGCACTAAAATACGAAACGCATAACGAAACAATAACACGAAATAGTAGGTTCCACGTTCACTGCGTTACGTGCGCTCGCGACGACGTTTCACAACTGAGTAACTAGTAACAAGCTAACAAGGGAGCAAAACTTATTAACTGATAGACAGACGGCCACATTTGCACGTTGCGTCCAGTAGTCCGTACAAACTCCTACCACTGTACTTAATTTAATAATCTCGTATTGTTTGTCACGTTAAATGAAACGTGGTGGAACAATTTATTGTATTATAGAGAACCAATCATCTAATAATAACAATAGGCACACGATTATATATTATAGTGTATTTTTGAAGTAAAACTTCTTTGACTTGAGGAGTAACCTGGTGAATGCATGACGAGGGCGTTACAAAAAGTGTGTTCATCTGCCCGAACCGTAACGAAAGTTGAGAAGAACTTTAATCGATTTTGAAAATAAAACAGACGAATTGAGAAGCTCCTTTTGAAGTCGGTTGAAAACTAGCAATCATCGACCGCTATGATGCCAATAAATGTTTATTTTGTACACAATTGGTTTAGCAGATTCGAGTCCCTAGACAAAGAACTATTTTTTTAATGACGAACTACACAGATTGGCCAGAGAAGCTGACCTTGACTGCTTCACCGGACTGAGAGGTGGCATAGCTCTAAGGTCGCTTAGCCTGAACCTCTATCGCTAGTAACTCGACACAAGGGTACCCCCGTTGAGGGGTGACCTCGGCTTGGACGGTTACTATATTACGGGTTAGCATTCCGATCCGAGGGCGCCCGAGAAGACCGAACCATGACTTGGTCAGTTGCTATTTCACGGATAATTTTTGTTGCTAAATCACGGACAATCTAAAGCTAAACTAACTATGAGTGCCTCTTAAGGACTACCGCGGCTTTTTCAATATATTATATAAACTGATCTAAAACTAGGATCTCTCGTATATATTTTATGACTCTCCGTAGGAACCCATGTACCACTTCACCGGATTGAACTAACTTTTATATCGGCGCGCGGAACTTTCACAAACATTTCCAAAAAGTCAACGCGACCACTTTTTGGAAATGTTTGTGAAAACACACAATCTATACCAATATTTTAAACTAGCTGCGTCCCGCGTTCTTCCCGTGATTAAAACTATTTATTTCACTCTTTCTAAAAGATACTAAGTTACTCTTTATTACATCAGCTATCTGGCAGTGAAAGTCCCGTTAAAATCGGTCCAGCCGTTCCAGAGATAAGCCGAAACAGACACACAAAAATTGTATAAAATGTTATTTTGGTATATGTGCCGTATAAGGAACTCTCTGCCGCATTCAGTCTTTCCTCACGGGTACAATCTGTACACCTTTAAGTCCAATGTGAACAGACACCTTATAGGCTCACGTGCTCCATCCTAGGCTTCATCTTCGCCTTCCATCAAGCAAGATAGAAGCCAAACGTGAGCCTATATACGAGTAGTATTAAAAAATATACATTCACAAGCATGTAGTAGAAAAGCAGTTATTTTAATATTACAAACAGACATTCCAATTTTATTTATTTGTATAGATGCGAAAGTAACACTGTGTCACACAATCACGCCTAAATTACTGAATCGATTCAAATGAAATTTGGTGCAGAAATAGTCTATAGCTTGAGAAAGGACATAGGCTACTTTTAATGCAAAAATAAAGCTGTAAAGAGTTGAAATAGATGAATGTTTGTATTGAAATTACTAATACTATATTTTTAACTGGAAGCTATGATCACTAGTATGGTCACGTGTAGTTTTGGTAAAAGAAAAAGTCAATTTTCCGCGCAGACGAAGTCGCAGGCGTAGCTAGTAATTCTATAACTTCTGTTGAAGAGTAAAATTGGCAAGAGAAGTATTGTATTGTGTATTATAAAATCGATATAGAAGGAAATACAATCTGAGAAATGTTGCATATCAACATTCCAATACCACATGTATTGACATATTGGTTTAGTCCAGGATATGAGAATGTTATCGATATTACTGATATGGTTATTGCGATTACTCAGTGATTAGCGGCAAATGGGATAGTTCAATTTGAATTCGAGATGCGCCAAATATGAGTTAAACCAAAGACGAACTTTCGGCCGAACATTCTGTCCAAAATGTCGTGTGTGTGGCGTGGTTTGTCCGCTCGTCTTTATTCACACTTACCTCGTTGGCGTCTTTTTTTGTATTAATAAATTTAATACAATGAATCTCGAACCCCGGCGCTCCCATGGCTTGTCGCAGGAAACCATACTGAATAACTATGAATTTGGCGGTCCTCGGGAGATCCCGAAGCGTCTATGCACCGAGGATGACCACCGGGGGTGGTTTTAGAGAGATGGTTTTAAAATTTACAAATAATCGCCTCCTTACACTAGATACCAAAATTCTCAACACCTAGTATGATAATTTGTCGTTGTAGGTAGATATGTATCATTGAAACTACCACGTATTGATCTAACATTTATATTTTTGGCGTAGAACTACCGCGGTGGCCGAGCTGATATGGCGATGTGGGCTGAACCTCTATTTCAGTAAATAAGAACGAAATTGCCTGGGGTATGCGACCCTCAGCTCGGGCCGTTTGGCTGAACATCGGCTCAGTCAATTCCCTGAGTCGGATTACTAAAAGTTCTGCAACTAAACCTCGCTTAACGGACACTTCGTTAATAAAAAGACAAAACGTTAGGTTTAGGTTTTTGAATAAAAATCGCACAGCGCTGAAGTAAAACTTTTAGCTCTGTCTAAATATATATTTTTTCTACCCTTTGCTACCTATTACCTGTACAGTGTACAGATAGTATTCACATGAATAACATAAAAATGTAGGCTCGAATTTCGAGATAAGTAATTGTTGAAAATGCAATTAATTTACCCATTACTTGGCGTCCGCGTCTCGGAAGACAAATACAATCAATTGAACAAAGCGTACGGCCAGCTATAGGCAGGAAAATCGATATCACCGTCACAGACGGCATCGAACTGCTTCAACGATGGGGTGTGAGCCGGAAGCAAATTTATCTTGCTTCAATTCCTTGCGATTATAATCCTAATCTATGTCTATTCTTCGTTGATTTAAAAAAAAACCAAACGACCAAATAATATAATTATTGAAACGCGTTTAGTCCTCTGGGCAAGTCTTTCATCATTGTGGAAATGTGTCAATACTTGGAACATCCAGAAGTGCACGCACGATGCTCATTTGTTTTCAACCGACTTCAATAAGTTCGCTGTCAGACGAAAGAAGGAGTCACGAAACGCATTCATTTGCTTGGAAACGATTAGCTATTGTTGGGGAATTTAATAAGACATATCTATATATATAAAAGAGAAAGTGTGTGGGTTTGTTCCGTATAGGCTCCGAAACGGCTGGACCGAATTCAATGACACTTTCAGCGAATCTTCAGATTGACCTGGGGAGTAATCCTGTAAAGTTTGGTGACGATCGGAGCACTCCTCCATTTGAACTGTATAAATAATACAGCTTTTATTTACTATGATGATATTCTATTGTTGTATAACTCAAATTTCTATTGACACATGCGTTGTGTATATTTATGTCATTATGATCCATATTGAAGTACAATGAAGTATATTTAAGTGTATTATAATAAAAAGATAAGAATAAATAAGATAATACTGTATTTATGACTGATGATACATGGGTGTAGGTAATGATCTTCACGCTCGAGATGAGAATGAATACGGAGAGAAATGAATAATATAATATAATGTGAGAGTTAAATTCAACATTTAATATAGCAAAATACAGCAAAATCTAGCCCGGCGAAGCATACTTGGTACACTAGTTCATTATAATTATTAAGCTGTTAATTTATTTAATAAGATACACTAACAGCATTAAACAAACATACATTGTTGTAATAAACTAAATCCTGTTGTGTATGCCAATTGTGTACACAAAATTCGCTATTAAATATAATTTTTATATTGTAGAATAATAAATAAATAAATATTTTCCGAATATCAAAAATAATATAGAACCTAATTGACAGTAAAACCTTTCACACAACCGAAATTCAAAATCGGATAAGTGTCTGCGCTTTGCGACTCTGAGTGGCGCAGGCAATAACAATTGAACTATTAAAAAAATAACAGTCACACCTACTAATGTTATTCTTTCTCACCACGGCTGGTGGTAGACAAATAATTTCGATTATCCGTGATATAGCAACCGACCGAGTCGTGGTTCGGCCCTCTCGGGCGCCCTCGGATCGGAATGCTAACCCGTAATATAGTAACCATCCAAGCCAAGGTTAGCCCTCAGGAGTTACAAGCGATAGACGGTCAGGCTAAGCGACCTGAAAGCTATGCCATCTCTCAATCCGGTGAAGTGGCCAAGGCCAGCTTCTGTGGCCAATCTGTGTAGTTCGTCATAAAAAACAACTAATGCATTCGAAAACCTAATTCGTAACCTACAATAACAATAGATAAATAAATAATATATACGGGGGTGGGGGACCCTCGTTTCACCATCGGACTTTAACTGTTGTGAACATCCCTCAAACCTGAACGAAGCGCTTTCATTTTTCATCTTTCATTATTCGTACAACAAATGACTAGAATAGTTTCCCGCGATCTTTCCCTCCGATTACAATGTAAGTGTTTTCAAGAGTAGTGGATAGACATTTACTAAGGTTACCATACAGGACTGTATTTCCACTTAACATCAGGTTGGATCGTAGTCAAGCACTTGCTTAGAAAGACTAAAAAAACTTTTAAACGTCAGGCTAAGTGACCTAAGAGCTATAATAGTCAACTTCTCTGAATCAAAAAAAAACTTGACAAACTTCTAAATGTAATTGTTAAAAATACTAATGTTACAATATCTTTGAATAAACACAAGATAACTGTCGCGCCAATTAAGATAATTTTTTAAATTATTTCTATGATCTCATAACTAGGTTAAAATGAAAAATGGGTCGAGTTAAGTTCACCTACTTTAAGTTACACATCTATAGAAGGATAAGTTTGTATATGTTTCAACATGTTAACTTTTCGTCTTATGAAAAATTTACGCCTCTTTATCGTAAAAATATCAAATACATAAAATTCTTTTGTCACAGTGTTTGTAACAAAACTCTTTCGAAACGAGTTGGCCGATTTTTATAATTTTTTTTGTGTATATATCATGTCCCTAATAGAGATAAGTGATATAAGGGTGGTCCTGCCCTAATTTTTATATTTTAGACAATATTTTTTAGGAAGTATAAATAAATAAACTTTTTTTTTATATATGAAAAGTGGCAAACGAGCATACGGCTCACCTGATCTTAAGTGATCACCGTCGCCCATGAACATCCACAGCACCAGAGGAGCTGTAGGTGCGTTGCCGACCTTTGAGATAGGAATAGGCTCGTTTCTTGAAGGTCCCTAAATCGTAAACGTTCGGAAACACCGCTGGCGACAGTTGATTCCACAAGATGACAGTGCGTGGGAGAAAGTTACGCGAAAAACGTACAGTCGTTGAACGCCAACCATCAAGATGGTGGCGGTGGAATTTGGAATTCTGCCGAGATGTGCGGTAATGGAAATCGGTAGCTGGGATGATTCCGAACAATTCCTCAGAACACTCCCCATGGTAAATGCGATACAGGATGCAAAGAGAACCGACATCTCTTCGCAGACCCAGAGGGTCGAGTCGATCGGAAAGACCCTGATCGTCGACTATTCGAGCAGCTCTACGTTGTACACGGTCAAACGGATGAAGTTGGTATTGGGGAGCCGCGGCCCAGAGATGCGAACAGTATTCCATATGAGGCCGTACTTGTGCCTTGTAAAGTTGCAAACTAGCTGACCCCAAACACTGTTTTGCCATATATATTATTTCCTATGCTCTCGTGCTTTTAGCAACAAGCTCGGGTACGCCAGCCACCAAAGAGCACACGAGAGGGCAGAAAACCTACGCCTTGCTATCTGAACGAAGTGTCCTAATTAAAATGCTCGTCCAGTGACACAGTCGCCATGGCCGACATCGGCCTGGACATCATCATCATTCCTTACGTATTCAAACTTATTGTAAGTGTATGGATGTGGTCTATGGCAGAGACGAATGACTATAGACAATGTCGGCCTGTAATACTAAAACACCAAACATTTTTTTTAATTCATTGTTAATGTGACAATATATTTATATCTCTAGCAATAATTATTACAATAAATAATTTAAATAAATCAATATCTTAGCAATGCTAATATTGTAATTAAAAGAAGGGGGTTGGTGGTGGAAATGTAGGGTTGCTTCTTTTTAAATAAAAAAAAATTGTCCATTAAAAATTTGGAGTGGACCGCCCTTATCACTTAGGGATATTAATAAAAATAAATGCAGTCGATTTGCAGACCTAATGAATATTCTATATATATAAAAATATACGTTTGTCTGTACGTCCTTTATAATATGACGAACTATACATTTGATCATGTGATGTGCTTCAGCAATGGGTTGTGCATGAGTCTACGAAGGTTTCTGAGTTGGCACTGACAGATATTTGTATGTAGAATAATTTTTTTATTAAAATCAGCTTTAATAAAAGCACGGTTGACCGTACGGTCATATCATTCATGTCAATAATATTTTACTGCGTCTTCCGCAACAGACAAATAGTTGTTCAAATAGTGTATGTGTTAATAGTTTTATCGTCGTATTATTTATTATTATATTGATAAAAACAATTTAAATGGCAAAGCAACGTTTGTGGGGTCAGCTAGTGTGCTACAATTTCATAAATATCCGTCAAGCCGTTTCGGAGGAGTGTGGTAACCAATATTGTGACACGACAATTTTATATAAAACGGATATATAATAAAATCCCATTCGACCTTAATTATATCACAAGGCTTAACAGTCGTAAGTTCAAGGGATTGTTATTAAAATGGTTGCAGAATCAGGACTACACCCAAATTGAAAATATATTACTAACCTCATGATATCCACACACTCACTCACACAAACACACACACTACACATTCGCACAACTTCTCAACTATGACTGTAGTTCTTTCCCTTTTTTTTCCCTTTTGCACACAGTTTTGTTTTTTTTTTTAAATATATTTTTAATTATTAATTATCGTATAATTTACTTAACTTATATTAAAGACTTATTGTACGCGGGACTTACTGTTTGTGACTCTGGAAGGCACTGTATCCTGAGATACAGGTACACTGTACCTAGTTCAGGAGACAGAGCTCCTGTATATGTAACATGTTTGTTTTGTGATATTAATAAAGTTAAAAGTTATTATATACAAGATAATATTTCTCGTATAACATAAGTCAAAATAAATTCCTTTAATTCATATAACACGAGCATGCGATACACAAATTTGTAAAAAAACATTTTCCACGTAATACATTGCGTGTTAATTACTTACTCGTCACGGAGTTCGTCTTTATCGAAGGACATTGTACGTAGTAAACACTAACACCGAGTACAGCTATTAGGTAATGTATATGACTTTAAGCTGAAGGATCGATGTTAACACGATCCTCGCCAACACCAGAAACGCTACTGTTAGTTCTATAGACAGGGGTAGGGCGCGGATAGTGCGCGAAAGCTTGCGCAGTGGCTTCCCATAGAATAACTTTACCGATTCAAAATGGTGTACTAGCAATATGAGTCTGAACGTGCATAAATGCGAGCTGTGGGAGCCGGTTAGCGAAATAAACTGTCGTTAAACGCGTATTATCTAACGCACGATAACATTTTAGTCATTGAAGCGTTTGCTTTTTATAATCAATCTTATCGATATCGGCAATGTAAATAGATGGATTCGTTATTGCTCTAATACAATCAGTTAAAGTACTTTACTTAAACCTACAAATATATTTACGAATAAAAACCGACTTCAAAAAAAAATGAAAGCATTTTTAATCGACTTGCAGAAAAGTCGCTGAAACGCTTCGTTGTTCTTTCATATCGTTATCTATTAATTTCATTATGTATTTATTCCTATTTATAAACACAGCCCGTTTTATCCTCTCCCGAAATAAAAAGCTTTGAGTATTCTTCTTGTGTCGTTTATATTGTGCAATTACTTTTTAACTTTAATCTTGGTAAATCGTCCACATAATACCTGAGCACAAAACACGGCCAGACGGGAAGGCAGAATCCCCTGCCTGTCGTAGAAGGCGACTAAAAGGGGCCTCGGGTTCACTGGGCGACAAGGGTGGGAGCCTTTGTCGTCCGCTAAAGTGGGCCCGGGATGAAGGCGACATCGGCTGGCCCGTGTAGCCTTGCACTGCGAGGGCACACGGGGGGAGGGAGTAACCTCCCGGGACGTGCTCTTTGCATCTTTTTGAAGATTTCCTCCCCGTTAACAAAAAAAAAAAGGTACCAGCAGAATACCAGCGTTGGCTTCACAGCCAACACAATGCTGAGCAGGTTCGATCCAGCATCGCAACCAAATGGATCAAGTTTTCGTATTTACTTAGTTTATTTTTTTTATTTTATCTTTTTTTTATTTTTTACCTATTTTAATTAGTATTTAAGAAAATGTTTTGTAATTAATACGATTTTTTTTAAATTGTTAGTAGATAAGTTCTTCTTGTTTCCTATTTGTCTATTTCTGTGTGCTGGTTCGAATAAATGGTTTATCATTATCACTTCAAATCCCACTTTCTACTCTGTGTTTTAAAATTATCGTAGGAACATTACGAAATACAATTAATCAGAACCTAACCAAACTCTCATCAACCTACCCTTGAAGTATACCTATCCTTTTCAAAAAAATTGAATCATCGAAATCATTTGGGGTTAATATTGAGTTATTCGAGAAATGATGTTGCGCACATAATTACTACAAGTTTAAGACATATATGGTTTTCTCATGGATCATTCATTCCTCCCTTCATCTCATTACATTGTCAAAATTTTACCAAATTGGACGACATGGGAGGCACTAGTTTTCCGATGAAAAATGAATCATTGAAATCAGTTCACCCAGAACCATCATAAGTTATGAGGTAACAAACATAAAAACATTCAGACGAATTGAGAAACTCTTCCTCTTTTTGAAGTCGATTAAAGCGTGGGAAAGTGCAGCCAGGAAACCCTGTAGGACAGGAGAGGTAAAATAAATGTCTAGGGTAACAAGAAGAGTCAAGAATTATTTATTTATTTATTTAAAAGATACACCAACAGCATTACACAAGCATACATTGTTGTAATAATCAAGTCTACAAACTAAGTCCTGTTGTGTATGCCAATTACAGGTGTACACAACATTCGCTATAAAGAAACATAACGATTTCATAATTAATAGTTACAAAATATTTCATAAAAAATAGCAAGAATTATTTAAAATAAGGACAGATATTGGGTATAACGTACCTAGAGCAGTAGATATACTGGTGTTGTATCTAGTGATGTCTACTACCAATAATGTTATCGTTAACCAAAATAATAAAAACATATTTTCTCTACTTTGCGACAATGATTGAAAACAATAATAGCTCTATTAACCGATATAAGGTCACCAGGGTTGTGGTAAGACGTTATAATGCAATCAATTCACAAGAATATTTACGAATTAAAACAAAAACAGATTTAAAATGTAATCAAACATTAAACGCGCAAAAATTAAACGCGCGTGTTACTCTTGCATTCCGAACTATCATTGTTATAATACGAAGTCATGGCGTATATTTCTTCTTCCATATCTGATAAAACAGACAAACTTCTTGAAAGTGCCGCCACTTATAAGCCTTTCTCTACTTAATTCCGTCGCGTCGCCCGGAGGCCGAGACACGTTCTCGACGATCCGGACGACGTGATCGTTGTTGCACAGGCTAGATCTTTACAAATCCACAAAGCGTCCATTCGAGACCGTCGGAGGTTAAAACCTCGCTTGTTACCCTTAATATGTTAAGAGCGTTGCGTACTGAGCACAAATTTGCGTTCCTTATCTCTCTCAAATTCCGCTCTCACCCATACACCTTGCACGTGCAAACGTGCACTATCGGCAATTTTCGGGAACTCTCGGCTCGATCGTAACATTTTGCACGAATGACATCTAGTATTTATCAATTTATAAGACGTTGTCAGGTCAAAAAAAAACACCCAAAAATTGAATGCAACACTTTATTGAAGGAGTAATAACTTACATATGTACATGAATTGTTATTTAATACATAAAGCGTACCGTAACGATGGAAACGTCAAACTACGATACAGAAGACAGATTAAAAAGTTAAATAGAAAACTATTTCACTGATCCACTGGCAAAAATGGCATAAAATATTTCTTTAATAATTAAATATACCGAATAAGAACACAAAATGTAAAAAAATATATTTTAACTAATAAACAACTAAACGAAACTAATTAAAGCTAAAATGATTGTATATTACGTTACAATTCGAAAAAAGTCATCCGAACAGATTAAATATATAATGACATGTTAAGGATCATACACACGATGTACAGATTAAATATATAATGACATGTTAAGGATCATACACACGATGTACAGATTAAAAAAAAATTGGCAGATAAAGGGCAACTTACAACAAATTAAAATATTGACTAGTAGATAAAAATTACAGCACAGTTTCCCTCCAACTTTCCAGCCTCTATTTTAAAAAGTATTCATTAATATAAATGTTTCTCTTTCAATGTCATTGCAGCCATTTTGTATTCTAGTGAAGGCGTTAGGAATAAATTTGAATTATAACAAATATTTGCAAAATACATTTTAGTCTGATGTATTTTTTATCTATTACTATTCTCTGCATAAATTTTAATTCTAATTATTAACAATTAGAAGAACAGAGGACACGAAGCACTTTCTTCTTAATAATTATTGTAAAGGGAATCATATCTATAGCCCATCTTTGAACGAAGACTATTTTTTTTCTAAAATAAAAATTAATAAGCTCTCACGTGCTTTAATAGGGTAGACAGAGGCAACTTCCACTGCCCGCCAGAACCGGATTTAGGGGGCGACATCCGGGGCCACAGTTTGGGGCCTCCACAAGAGGGGTTCGCAGTCTCGACTAAAATATTGGTATTTTTATTTAAAAAATAATTTGTGATCAAGAGGGCCTTCAACTCGTCTTTTATGCCCCGGAGCCTCCAGACCTCTAAATCCAGCCCTGCTGCCAGCTTTTTTACCAATGGCTATATACCATGTTATCACGTGATTTTTTCTGTTAATTAATAGGTACCAAAGCTGCGACCATTCGATCGTAAATCCGCTTAGACATCACGCAATCGCAGCTAATTATTACTATACTTGTATTATTGTAAAAGACATGAAAAATGAGTACTTTACATTTTAAAAACTTATATTTACAAATAGAAAAATCGAATCAAACGTTAAAGCACGAACGCCCTCTTTGTATTTCCGAATTATCGTAGGAATTACTTTGTTTATTAGTAATGAATTTGTAGATATAGAGAAAAATAAAAGGCTTTGTTATTATAATATTCTTACGATAATTCGGAAATACAAAGATGGCGTTCGCGCCTAATAGCGTATCGATTAATTCGATTTGAAGTCGATTTTTTTTTTAAATTGGTTGAAAAAAAAATTAAAATGTTTACAAACTTCATAATTGATATTTAATAAAATCTTAACTTTTATTCCTTCGCGACAGTGTTACGATTTTATTAAAGAAAAAAAATATTGTATGTTTTATTTTTATATGAGAAAAATAATATTTATCAGTGGCCAGTGTCAAGGTTTAAAATAAACTAACTGGGTCAGATTAGCAACACTGATTGCGACTTATTGCGTCACCGATCTACGTATGTTATTCTGCAATACAAAATACGCATTTAAGCGACATAGGCGTCATATGTATCATTTCAACAATGGTAGTTCTACTGTTGTACGAATGGGTCGGCACGATCAGAATATACCTCGTATGTATGTAATAAACGCCTGGTAAGCGAAGTGCCGGCAACTCAAGACTAAAGCAACTCTGTTATAAATTGTCAACATTAAAACTTTATCATTATGCTTTTACGATAAAAATATTTGTTATCGTCAAAACCTAAGACTGAAATTTATAAAGTGTACTTTAACTTTGCTCAGACTTAGCTTAGACAAACTTGCGTGAGCCCTGTAGTTCTGGGTACGTAGAATAGGACTACGGTATCCGATGCCTGTCGTAGAAGGCGACCAAAAGGGGCCTCGAGTTCACAAAGGTCCCCACCCTTGTCGCCCGCTAAAGTAGACTCGGGATGAAGGCGACATCGGCTGGCCCGTGTCACCTTGCACTGCGAGGGTCCAGTGGGGGAAGGAATAACCTTCGCGTCGTGGTCTCTGAAGAGCACAGTGCAGATGGGCTCCGGTGCGTTCCACTAGTAATCCCGGAGCCCCTCACCATGCACCGAGGAAGGGCCACCGGCGAGGTTTTATTAGGTAAATATCCCACATAACCCTGACATTCCCCCCCAGAATCTATCTTAAACCTCCCCGTGAACAAAAAACTTTGTGAAACTCTATCATTTAAATTTACAGTCTAGACTTAACTAGAGTAAACTAGAGCCTAAATTCGTTGGTTTTTAAAAAACATAATATTTATAAAAACAAGCTCCAATATTATTTTAATATCTATAATTCCTTTATTTCGGCTCGTTTCCCATTATTTAATTTAAAACCTTGACAAAACAAACAATAGAACGATCACAATCAAGTTTACAGCTAAAGTAACAGCCTTTATATATGTCCCACTGCTGGGCACCTTCTATGTAAAGACAGTATAAGGGCATAGTCCGCCACGCATATCTAGTGCGTATTGGCGTAATTTTCTAAGACATGTAGGTTTCCTTACGATGTTTTCCTTCACCGCCGAGCGCGTGGTAAATCAGCACATAAAATTACAACAACAAATTTATTGGTACCAGCACCGGGGATCGAACTTCAGCTTGCTAGCATACCATGCAACGTGTGCCAACCGCCCGGACACTGAGCTACCACCACTAGTTAAGTTTGAAGTGTAGTAATTACGTTCATTATTTTCTAAATTTAAACATCTCACTCTAAATAAGAATTATGTAAGTATTCGGTAAGTCAAAGATTTTCAAGACTTACACTTTGCTAAGCATTTGCTCAGCATTAGCTCGGCAAACGACTAGAAATAATGCAGACTTGTAAGCTAGGCCTGAGCAATGTTAAAGTACGCTTTATAATTACTAAATTACTATTTTCTAGTAAACAGCATAGACACCAGTGAAATCTAAATATCTAAAGCATAATACGTGATAACAATCCCACTAAGGGAACTGTTTCATCTAATTTATTCGGCACTTGCTATAGACTGAGCAAGATTAGATCACATTTCCCCTATTATCACAAATTAAGCCTAAAACCAGTCATGTTGAACACTACACTAAAAACTAAAGAACATACTAAAGCATAAACGGAATCAGTAGAGATAGTTCTTTCTGGGGAAGATGGCGTGAGGTTGCTTGTAGTTTGGGTCTGGTTGATTGCGGTATCGTCTCGCGAGCCACACAGCGAATAACTGGAAAACAACCCATACTTCGATTACTAACACTACACTTAAATTTGTACATAGAGTTGGCGACAAATAACTCTAGCACAGAGGACGGACGGGTTAACTGCGCATGTACAGTCGCGCACGCAATTATTATTTCTACAAATTACGAAAAAAGTTTTTTTGTTTGCACTTTTGATTGACCGCAAGGTCGAAGTCCGGCATGCTGGACTGACCAAATCCGCACGACTATCGGCACGTCGGTTAGCGATGCTTTGCTCACGGCTGCTGACAGAGGAAAATAGCGACGGATCACCAAAGACAAACTGTTCCAATGAGACGGTCACGACTCTCAGCATTGATGAAACCGACGCGAGGATGAGGAGGTTTATACTTTTTATATTGGTATATTCACTATTAAAAATCACATATAAATTACAATACAACACAAGTTAATAAAATAAAAATAAACTATAATAGTCAATAAAAAAAACTCAAAATCAACAGAAAACAAAAGTCAAATAACACAGAATTTAGAACGCGACTGTACACCAAGAGCGAGCGGGGTGTGGTATCGGTGCGCGGGGCAGAGTACCACAGGAGAGCCAATAAGCACCCGCGCATGTCCGCCCGCGCCCCCTTCACTCCCCTATGACACCGGTTTTTCGACTTCTGCGCATTAACCGTCAGCGCTTAAGTTATTTGCCGCCAATTATAACATTACCAACAAAATAATAATTTGTTCTTATTTTCTAATGTTTAAGTAAGCTATAGAATCTATACTAATTATTAAAACTAGCTGATCCCGCCCGCTTCATAGAACATAAGGAAAAAAGCCTAGCCTAAGTTACTCTTTATTACACCAGTTATCTGCCAGTGAATGTCCCGTCAAAATCGGTAAAGCCTTTCCAGAGATTAGCCGGACAAACACAAACAGACAGATAGAAAAATTTATTCTGGTATATGTATAAATGCTTGTAGTAAAAGGCTGTTTTTTGTAATTTAATATTACAAACAGACATTCCAATTTTATTTATTTGTATAGATGCGAATATAACTCCGTCTTTGTGTATTACGGAATCACGCTTAAACAACTTAACCGATTCAAATTAAACTTGGTACAGATATAGTCTAGAACTTGAGAAAAGACATGGCTACTTTTAATAGAGATGAAACGGATAGTAGTGTGGCCGGATACCGGATACCGGATATTCGGCAAGCTACTAGGCCGGAGCGCCGGATATCCGGCTGCCGGATATTCGGCCCTTTATTGCGTTGACGCGATCAGTTTGATTTGAATATTGGCGCGGTCAACGAGATCGGATATATTCAGGCGCATTCGGATCGCACGTAAGCGGAGTCGCCTCTTACCAACAAATGCGAAAAATTTGGTATTTATTCAACACAATTTGCCACTTGTTAATTTTGAGTATTAAACTAATAATTAATAAAACAAACATTTTTGATGTGCGATTATAAAAATTAAAAATAAACGGTGTCCATAACCTATTGGAGTATGATTGATTTGCCTTGAGTAAAATAATGAGATTTTTTAAAATTATACTACTATCCGGTATCCGACCGGATACTGGATTACTATCCGGTATCCGGCCGGATAGTGAAAACAAGGGCGGATAGGCCGGATACCGGATAGTTACCGGATATCCGTTTCATCTCTACTTTTAATTAGAACAAAGGGGCTTGAAATATATGAAAATTACGTCGTTTTTAAAGCTAGTAGCTTAAAACATTTTTTTTAACTTTTGATTGCATATAAATAAAAACTATATTGAAAGTTTTCAAAGATATTACCTACCAAAAAAAAATATAGAAGAAAATACAGATAATTACGGAATAACTTAAATAAGTTGTTAGCGGTAAGTTGCCGTACATGCAAATCGATAAACATGCAATTAGTGTTGCCATGCTGTTAGCCGAAACGTGCAATAAAATCGTGCTTTCATTAAATACAAAAGACAAAATCACATACATATTGCAAGTGTCAAAGAGCAACGTTAATATAGTAACATTTTATAAAGAACTAAACAATTTTCGCAATAATATTTTATAGCCAAATTCATTAATTACGAAAAGCGTCATATATAGGTAAATCGTCAGGTACGGTCTGCGAATTGTAAGGTTCCATTCAACTATTGACGTGAACCATCTCTTAGTACAAGCCTAAGCTTATTTGGAATGGTTAACAAGAATGTTAATAATATTTCTCGAAAAAAAAAACAAAAAAAATTGTTATGTTAATAAGTAGTGGCGTTAAAATGGCCTACTTTTTTTCCGCATTCGTATAGATGTAGTGAGAAATGATTTTCCTGTCAATGAATGATCGTAGTAAATAAGTGACATTTTCATATCTGTGCGGGATGACAAAAGGCTAAACGAGCCGTAGGGGGTCTATTGCGACTCACATATTTACTGGCTCGTGATTGGTCGTACCATATGGCCTGTGATTGGTCGATTTAATTATTATGTCCGAAAATAGTATAAATTGTAAATAGTTTTAATAGAGGTCACTTGCAGTCGACCGCTCAGAAAATAAACAAGTGAAAATACGAAGTGTTTCAATTTCTTAATACACACCAGTGTACAGTGAATGTGCAGAAGCGTACAATATCCATTAATATGGAGCTATTTGAGAGAACACGATAAATACCAACTTTTCCAAAAAATTATTACGGAAAATCTTTTCTCACTATATCTATACTTTTTTTTTCATTTATTATGGAGGGTTTGATCAAAATTGATCATATCACCCTCATAAAAATCTTATAATAAATTTTTACACAACAGTAAAACAATATTAAGTACACCACACACAACATCAAAACACGAATACTCAATTTGACTATTACCTGCGTTTCAGGCCCGCTCTAACAAGGTGGTATAGCATTCCTGCCTGATCCGACTCCGGAAAGGCAAGAATGCTATTACACAACCTCACATGCGACAAATCAATATTAAATTTCGCCGTGAATAGTACTCTTTCGGCTTCGTTCCGGACACATTCGACCGTTATGTGGTAAGCATCCTCAACTTTCCCGCGTTCTGAACAATTAGGAGTTGCCACCTTTCCCATCATGTGGGCAAAGATATACATACCTTGTTTTGATTGTCATAAACCTACCTGCAGACGCGAGTTAAGCTACGCAAGCGAAATGTCCTATTATTTTCAAAAACTGCGGAGAGAGATGAGAATAAGCGGCAGTTGTAAGGAAAGGATGCACAGTACTATCTGTAGTCCTGCAGGCTACTAGGTTACTATCGAATTTTTTTTATGACGAACTATACAGGTTGGCCAGAGAAGCTGGCCTTGACTGCTTTACTGGATTGAGAGGTGGCATAGCTCTTAGATCGCTCAGCCTGAACCTCTATCGCTAGTAACTGGACACAAGGGTCCCCCCGGTGAGGGGTAACCTCGGCTTGGACAGTTTCTACGTTACGCGTAAATATTCCAATTCGATAACATAATTTGGAATTACAAAGAGGGCGTTTGCGCGTCATAAGCGCAATTAACGTTTGATTTATTTAAGGGAGTAAGCTGGTGTATGCGATACGAAAAGTGTGATCGAGCGGAACCAACTATCGTTACGTCATAGTGTAGAATAGAGAGTTCAGCCCTGTAGTTCTGGGCT
The DNA here is from genome assembly GCA_029286785.1 of Meandrusa payeni. Classification (NCBI taxonomy): domain Eukaryota; kingdom Metazoa; phylum Arthropoda; class Insecta; order Lepidoptera; family Papilionidae; genus Meandrusa; species Meandrusa payeni. The sequence continues at coordinate 69,682 of JAGSMX010000015.1, forward strand.
CTCAAGAATAAAACTACGGTATCCCCTGCCTGTCGTATAAGGCGACTAAAAGGGGCCTCGGATTCACTGGGCGACAAGGGTGGGGGCCTTTGTCGTCCGCTAAGGTGTACCCGGGAAGAAGGCGACATCGGCTGGCCCGTGTTGCACTATGAGGGCACAGGGGGGGAGGGAGTAACCTCCCCCCCCGGAACGTGCTCTCCTTGAGCACAGTGCAGAGGGGCTCCGGTGCGTTCCACTGGAGATTCCGGAGCCCCTCGTCATGCACCGAGGAAAGGGCCACCGGGGAGGTTTTAGTGGGTAAAAACCCCACATAACCGCCGCCTTCCCCCCAGAAGGCGGCGTATCTTTTTGAAGATTTCCTTCCCGTTACGTTATCATTAGACATTCTAAGACACAGTACAGACCTGTTGTCTGCATATAGATGTAGCTAAAGAAGTCTTACTTCAGTCGTGTGGTCTAAACTTGTTTTTTTTTTTTAAATCGTAATATATTTCAGATCCCTGTAACTGTATAGTTGTAAACATTAGTGAATATGGCCGACATATAATAAAGCCTAGCATTACGGCATGCATTGGCAACGGGCAACTTGCAACAGTCAAAGCGTTAAGCACACAAACATACAATCCACCTTACAATGCAATGTCCGTTTAGCCGTGGTTATTCACAGAAATGCACTCGGGTTAGCCCTCGGATCCTTTTGGTTACGATATCTTACAGTCAACCATACACCCACAAACTGGAAAACACCAAATGGTTAGTTACAAAATAATCCCATGCCAATTGATAATAATCCTTGTTAATGTTTAGACAGATTATTTAAAAGAAATTATAGAAAAATGTACATAAATAATTTTAGAAGAGTAATAATTGATTTTTATTTAAGACTAGCGTACACAGCCCACATAGCAGAGCTAGATTTTGCTTTATTTTATTAAAACAATATACTTACATCGTTAACTACTCACAATATATTAAATTATTCATTTCTCTCCATATTCATTCCCTTCTCGAGCGGGTGAAGATCATTACCTACACCCATGTACATGCAATACACTCCATTGTACTTTAATATGGTTCATAATGACATAAATATATACACAACGCATGTGTCAATACAAATTTGGGATATAAAACAATAGAATATCATCAAAGTAAATAAAAGCTGTATTTGACAGTTCACAAAGAGGAGTGCTCCGATTGTCAGTAAACTTTACAGGATTAATCGTCAAGTCAATCTGAAGATTCCCTGAAAGTTTCGGAGCCTATTTGGAACATACCACTTTCTCTTTTATATATATAGATTAATATTAATCTGGCAGTGCAATTTTAAGACAAAAAACATAGCTAAAAATAATATTAGATTTAAATTAATTTCATATATAATGTGTTAATAATATGACAGATGTGAGAGATCATTCCACAGAAAAGAAAATGTAGCCAGAACAATAGAGAAGTAGATATTTGAGAAGGAATATATGACAACAAAACAATGTACAGGTTAAATGCATAATAACCTCAAAGAATACATACCTCGGTGAAGCTGAAGAAAAGCCCAATGCCACCGCAAAGTTTAAAGGCATTATCAATTCTTTCTTTTAATTTCTCCATGCACGGTTCGCAGTGGCAATTTGGTGCGTCATTCATAATCTTGCAGCAATTTTTCTGCAAAAATAAATTCATGCACAAAAAAAAAGAAAGAAGACTGGGCTTTTTTGTCTGGGCGCAAGGCGCTCGGACGTTAAATTCGGACTAACAATATACATGTATTACAAAAATGAAATTAATATACAAATTATTTTTGTTTTTAATTTATTATCTATCATAATAATTAACATAATTTCGCACGAGCGAGTAGAGCTGATCTCATATTTTATTTTTTTCCATATTTATAAATTATTTATCTTACTTGTTAGGTCATTCTATTTCTCTGAGCTCTCTCAGGCCGTACTCCGCTCACGCACATTCAGACACCCAGTTCATCGATCGTGAATGATCGGTTACTCTCGGCTCAAGACACGAACATAACGCTACATTTTGACGTGAATGTCGGTGGCATCTCTCACCAATATACATATATCATCAGCCAGTCTCTATCTACTGCTAGAAACAGGCCTTTCCTCATGCCTTCCACCATATACGATCCTCAGCTTTCCGCATCCAGCCACTTCCGGGTGTTCTTATAAGACCTTCGGTCATTTGATTTTAATTGCGAAAGTAAAATCAAAAACCGACTTCAAATCAAAAATGGCGGCTGATAAACAAAATACTCTCTCTTATTTAATAAAATATGAAAGCTATACAATGGTTTTCTGGCACCAAGAAACAAGAACAGATTTATCTTCTTACTTCTTCCACATTTATGGTTATTGTTGCTAGTATTACTTCAGACAAACAAAAATTCTAAATAGGTATAGCAAAGATACCCATGTATACAATCATAAAAAATTACAGATGAATTGAAGTTGGTTAAACGTAACAGTCTAAGTCCCTATCATAGACACAAGACTTCTTCCAAATGACACAATAATGGCAACCGACCGAGTCGTGGTTCGGCCCTCTCGAGCGCCCTCGGATCGGAATGCTTACGCGTAACATAGTAACCGTCCAAGCCGAGGTCACCTCTCACCGGGGGGACCCTTGTGTCGAGTTACTAGCAATAGAGGTTCAGGCTAAGCGACCTATGAGCTATGTAACCTCTCAATCCGGTGAAGCAGTTAAGGCCAGCTTCTCTGTCCAATCTGTGTAGTTCATCATAAAAAAAAAATCATATGACACTTGTTGTCATAAGGAGTTCTTCAAACAAAAATTCAAAATAGGTATATCATACTCAAGTAAAGTACACAATACAGATAAATTCAAGTCATTTTTAATGTCTATGTCCCATTGCTAGACACAAGACTTCTTCCATATGATGCCAATGCAGAAATAAAGACTTCACAAGCTATACATAACATATGTTTATCATCATGATCAGCCTGCAATAGTCCAGTGAGATTAGAGGCCAATGTCCAGCAGGACCATCTCACTATTCAGCCACTCTCGTCTTTCATTGTTTGTACACCAAGGGACTGGAATAGTTTGCCTGCGTCTGTTTTTGTCTTTTTCCTCCTGATTACAATGTGGGTGTTTTCAAGTGTAAAGTGAATTATTTAATAATGGTATTTAGTAAGCTAGTGTGCCTTACCATCCAGGACTAAATTTCCACTTATCAGGTGAGATCATAGTGAAGCACTTGCTTAGAATGTATAAAAATAAAGCTACAGACAGTCCAGGGAAAATCGTCGCTCTATTTAGTCTCAACGCGACCCACTTCGTGATTGCCTTTCTGTTTCTCATACTAACATACATTAACATCACTTACATCAACAGCATCACACGAAGGGTAGTCCGCAGTACCATTTGCAGGAATCAATCTATCCTGGAAACCGCAGCATTGGAATCTCTCCTGAACCTGCCCTTTTACATCCATGTTAACTTTGTTCCATCCCTGCAACACAATTGGTTATTACACAATTACGTTGAAATTAATTATTGTCTTAACTAGTATTATGAAATGTCTCTAAAATGGATCTCGAAATCTGAAATGGATTCTTTTTAAATCCCTGTTTCGACTGGTTCAGTCTTGTGGTCATCCAAAGTCTATGTGTAAAAAATAAGTTAAAAACTTTGGTTTGGCAACACATGACACCCAGCGATTGTTATGCATAATAACTACTTCCAATGATATGTTAGAGCTTTACCTGAACCTTATTGTATCTTTAACTCATAATTAATAATTTAGTTGATTGTCACATGAACTTGGCATTGTAAACAATAGTTTAACTTTATCAGTTCGTAATCTGACTTCTAATTAATTTTGTAAAAAGATTGTGAGGACGCGCAGTTGTGACGGTATTCCTTATAAATAATTCTTTGTACAACGATACGCACGTTACAATAAAGTGAGTGTATTAGTTGTTGGACTATTTTATTCTATTAGACCTACAATTTATAACACTTGACAAAACGTAAAACTGACTAATCTTCTTTCGTGGTGTGTAAAAAAGATTTTAAAGAAAGTAAAAAAAGAAAAGATTTAGTTACTTTTGCACTTATTTTGGAACTAAAATACTTTAAATTAGGTCCAAATCAATAAAGTGGAAATATTGTATCTTGAAAATTGTCTGCATACTGTCAGCCCTGTAGTTCTGGGCTCCCAAGAATAAGACTACGGTATCCCCTGCCTGTCGTAGAAGGCGACTAAAAGGGGCCTCGGGTTCACTGGGCGACAAGGGTGGGGGCCTTTGTCGTCCGCTAAGGTGGACCCGGGAAGAAGGCGACATCGGCTGGCCCGTGTAGCCTTGCACTGTGAGGGCACAGGCGGGGAGGGAGTAAGTTCTCCCGGGACGTGCTATCCTTGAGCACAGTGCAGAGGGGAGGGGCTCCGGTACGTTCCACTGGAGATCCCGAAGCCCCTCGTCATGCAACGAGGAAAGGGCCACCGGGGAGGTTTCCTCCCCGTTAACAAAAAAAAAGTCTGCATACTGTAAAAACAATAATAATATAGCTCTAGGCTAGGGCTCCATAAAATTGTAGTTGCAATGTATAATTGGCTATGTCAAGATATGTAATATGTCAAATTTTACTCACCTGTTGAGCTAGCATCTCTTGTTGATCAGAATTTACCGCGAGGCAAGCACATGCCACAGAAAATTGGACCAGAAACAGCAGGAACAAAATAACCATGTACTGTTTTAATGAGTTAAAAATTTTTAATATTTCACCACAAAACAGTAGAAATTACAACAGCATTTTAAATAAAAAATGTTCTAAATCATGCCATAATTTTTAACTGACTTTAAGAAGATATAGAAAAAGGTTCTAATTCATCTATATATTTTTTTGCTCTGAACAGATATTTGATATAAATTGTAAATTGGTTTGAAATTCTACATATCTTTTCATTACAATAGAGGGCAAACAAACATGCCATTTTGTTTTAAGTGATACTGCAGCCAAGAAATACCTACGGAAGGCATAGAGTTACAAACAAATTATAAACAGAGGGTTGCTGGCTTGCTTGTAAATTGAAGAAATATAGGATTTATCTATAGGCTGTATTTTTATCCTTTATTAGTAGATATCTTAGAGCAATAATGAATAATTCATAATTATGTGGCAATTTATTATTTTGAATATACTTTTATTCAACAACAACAAAGAAACATTATCCTAGTAAAAGTAACATAGCCTTGTAGAATTTTTTGACATAACAGATTTCTCGCAACAAAGTGAAAGTTGTAAACTATATGATTAGCTATATGCATAATACAAATACAAAAGGATACAAAGAAGAGCATGACTTGGTGGTGTTTCACAGCTCCAGCTAAGCCCAACAACGATATTAAGATTAGGAACACTCCACAAGCAAGGATTCCACCAACTATAGGTAAATTGGTAACCAGGGATGATGCTTGTCCGTACACCGCCACTGATATAAGAATAGAGGCTACCACCTAGAAATTGTTTTAGTCATTTAGTATTATTACATTTCATAAATGATTTACTGACTAGTATAGACAAATTAATGAATGAAAACTTACCACATACAGTACATTTAACGCAATTAAAGCGTTTTTAGAACATGTAAATCCACCACACATTGTTATTGTTGGAAGTATCGGAAACTAATTATAATTTAAACCACTGTTATTTTATTGGTAACCGTTTTAAGTACCGAAATATTATGAAAATAAAATTTCTTTTGACCATATACAAACGCTATACTATTACGATACACAAAGAACTAATTGAATACAGACAAGATATTGTAATCAAAGAGTATAATATTGGTAGCGATACAGTTACAGAATACAGATGGTTCGATGGAGATAGAGTACTTTAGTTTCTTACAAACAATGGTAGTAATAGATAGGATTGTAGACTTATCCAGTTTTAAAAAGCAATTTAAATTAACGAGTTTAATTTTTTGTATAATTTTAGTTTTAATTTGATTGTCTGCATTTCGGCCAATTAAAAAAATTTGGTATCAACTATTAATTATATAGTGTATGTTAGGTTGAAACAATTTATTATATGTTTTATTTTAAGATACCAGATTTATTTCAAAACATCCAGGGATTGGAATGCAGTCCAATTCTCATTATCATGAGGTGGGATCGTGGTTAAACACTTGCTTAGAAAGTTTAAAAAATGAAGTTAAGCCTGGCCACCAGGCTACCTGTCCTTTTTTAATTAATTTAATACAAGCCAGCATGTTCCAAGTTCTCACGATCACTTTTTTTGGAGGGCATGGAGAGACAGCCAAACTTATTAAGTCCCTTAAGTGGCATATGGTTAGCCAAGCCTAGTGTAATAATATTTAAAGGTATTTCCGGTATTCTTCGAGATTCTGGTACTTCCACCAAAGTACTTACGTACGTATCCGTAGTCTTTTCAAGAATGTCGGCAACGCACCTGTAATTACTTTGATATTATTGGTGTACGTACAGGGATGTGATCACTTGACATCAATGAGGCGCCATAGACTTGATTTCGTCTTTTTCCAAATAGAAAACTTACTGAATTAAACGTTGAAAATGATCGATAACGCAATCTATGGAAAATTCTTAACAAGACAACATTGGGGATGTCATTTTGGATTTTTTTGTATTTAAACAACTATTTTAAAATTTATAAATAAAAGCATCCTATTGCCTCGCATGGATACTTTTTCTGCCATATTACAGGCAGATTTTCTCTTATTAACTACAGAAGTATTGCTGGAGTTTTCTTAGCCTCTTTTTAAATGTGCAAATATTTATACTATATCCAGAATCTAATTTAATATTCTGATTAAACAATATGTTTACTCTTTTGGGTACCCAGAGGCAAAATCTTATTGTGCCTAGCACTGTCTCATAAGGGGTGCCTATAAAGCTTAAATAATTTAAAGTGCTGGGCCAGGTCTCAATTTAATGAAATAAAAGCCTTTAAAATATAAACATCAGATAACATAGCTATGTTAATGCTAAAGGTATATAATATTCAAAAATTACTACACTGCATCCATATTAAATATATTTTTTTAATTTTACTTAATCGAAAATACATTAATGGTATTTTATAAAATGCATATCTAGTATTGACTAATATATCTATAATAACTGTACAAGTGTAAACATGTTCAATTATTCAATGCTTTCCAAGCCTTCAGTATTCATACATTCTTTTAATTTCATCTCAAAAAATTGCTTTCTGTGTATCAATGCTACATGGGGTTGTCTTAAACGGTAATTTACATTGCCCATTTTACTATATGTTTGTTCACCTTCTCTACCCATTAATTCTCTTAAAGCTTGATTTCTTTGTAGTAGTTTATCATAGAATGTAACACCACTTTGAATAAATTCTGGATCAAGCTCGCACAATTTTTTGTCAACTTGTGTTTCGTAGTGTACTTCTGTTAAATCTTTCATAAGGAAGTATGTACCTAATCCAAATAATCCTACAATGGAATACATGGTGCCTCTGACAACAGGATGCGCAACATACAAATTAAGTCTCTGATTTAAATACTGGCATAAATTGTATACAAAAAATATACACATAAATGGATAGCATGATTCAAATACCACTTTGTTATTTGTGGTCATTAAAATTTCTCTACAGATAGCAAATTCTTGCACTTTATCAGGCAGAATGAGAGCATTTGCAAGTTTTTTTCCAACTTCAGTCTCCCAATTTACTTTATTTTGGTTTACCTGAAATAAAAAATACTCCAAATGATTTCGGAAAAAGACTTGGTATTATTTCATAAAGTATACACACATATTAGTAAAGAATTATGGACCTGGATATTGTCTTTTTCTAAATCATCAAATGACTTGTAAGTAAAGTTGACAGGTATCCCAATAGCAACTCCAAATTTTGAGCTTGTACTGCCTGGAAATTATAACCAAAGCTAAGATAAGCATAATTTATGTGTATACATTACCAAGTACATATTAAAACAGATAAGAGCCTTATATGTGTAATAATCTGCATAGATTTGGCGAATTTTGGTTCACCGAAACTCTGGACATGTAAAAATAAGATTTGTAGGTATAGATATAATCTATATATTAAATTTTCATCATACATTTATTATGTGGGGGCTTTCCAAACAAGTAACGTGCATGTTGTCAATTATCAAAACATTTTAAAACACAACTTCTGGTGGGAGTAGTCAAGTAATTGCATCTTTGTAAAAACTTAGACATTTTACATAAAATATGTTACCAGTCTGTATTATTTTATATTTGATTTAAATTTTGCAACAGAGAGAATGCTTTGATATACTGTCAACAGAACATGTTATAGACATATTTTAATTTTCATGTTATGATATAATGAATGATAAATTACCAGCATGAAACAAATCATAACCATAAACGCTAAAGATTTGAATTAGTTTTCTGTGTGCATCTGTCAGCTTAAGTATTTCAAGGCATCTTTCATAACGTAAGGAAAGTTCTTTAGGAATTTCAACTGGCCGACTATTTCTGCAACATTATAATCTACATGAGTTACAAATGTAACCATATAGTAAAATTAACTATAAATTCAATCCCCTACTTATAGTAATGTACTATCTCTTTGTACTTTTCAAGAAAAAAGGTTTGTGGCATAAATCTTGCTGAACTTAACACAATACCCGTGCCGGTAACTACCATAAATGAAAATTTACGTCCTTTTTCCGTTAAAAACCAAGAAATAGGTCTGCGTGTTGTCATTTTGCTTATTAGAAAACACTATAATAATTGTGCTAGACACGACCTTCAGCAATGAAGGAGACGACTAAGAAGAAGAAGATAATAATTGTAGTAAAAATAATCAATTACGTAAACACTAGCAACCACCAAGTGCCAAAGCAAGTGGCCAAAGAGTAAAAGTTAGTGTCGACGTCGGTCAAAGATAATATAAACGGTACGCTATCGGCGTCGGTGTTATTAATAAATGTATTTTAGCTAGTAGATTGTAAAGAAATAGTACTGTTACACTAGCTGTTCGATTTTATAAAAGAAATTCCTGGTAATACTAATTGATGTGATCAATCAGTTCTGTTCAACCTGTACAATTAATATAGATTAAATAATCATAAATGATGGAGTTATAGGGTACAAACATAAAAACTGAAATGAAGACTTTATAATTTTCTAAGGTTGAAAAAAACTTAATAAAGTTTGCGTAGAAAATCAGTAAAAAAGGCCGAAATAAAGAGAATAAATTACTCATCGATCCAGAGGGGTAAACAGAGATTACAAATTTCCTCCGACGAAGATCCTCAATTGCAGATGCATCTATTTATAAAATCCTTAATATCTAATCACTACTTTATTCTTGTCAGTTTTCCGATAGGAGTATTCTGTGCTCAGCTTGTCATAGATTACTTTAAACTCACTGCAACATTGTTTGGTTTTTTGATTCTTGTAATCAAAGAGTATACATACATAAATTGTTTGTAAAGTTTGGCATTATTTACATGTATGCGTTTCTTTTTTAATTCAATCAATCCCTTGACAACAAGGGAAAGACAGATTCTTGTTTTGCCGCTGGAATAATAGTATAGCGATCTTTGATTTTTACTGATTTTATGTTCTTTGGACAAATATCGTTTCCAGATATTGGGACCAACGTTAAATTTATTTTAAAAAACGCAACCTTTTAAAAGTTTTTGTTTGTAAACAGTAGTTCAAGTAAAATGACCATGTACAACGTACTTGATAAAATCAAACAACTACAGTTGAACAACTTAAGTGAAGACTGGGTACAGGAGAGATTTGATTCTGTATTCATGGACTTTGATGAAATACCACCAGACTTCGAGTATCTCATTCAAAAATTGGATTTGAAAGCAGTTTTTCTGGAAATAATGCAGGCTATTGACCAATGGTTAAATGATGGGTCATGTAAAAGTGAAGATAAGTCTTGGGCTAGACTTTCCACCGTAATACCACATCGCGAACTTTTGGCATTACTTGCCTACTACATTGATTATGGAAATAAAAATGTGCTCAATAAAGAATGTCGCTATAATGCATTGTTTGCTTCGCGTTTGTATTATAAATTACTCTTTATACCTGGATACAAAGCATATAATGTATATCATTCCCAACTGTTTGTGCAGACTTTGGCATGTCTGAGTTTTCCGAAGACTATAAGCGATAATGAAAGTAATTACGACAATATACGCGAGCTGACCCGCGAACTTAACCAAACATTGAAAGCTTTACAAGATTATGTACTTGATTTAAATGCAGTAATTAAATCACTGCAATTAAATCCAAGCGATATCAATTATGAGGAAATGTTAAGTCATTTAATTGATATAACTGGTGGACCTATTATCAAAAAACTAAATGTGGGTAAGTAATATAGAAATATGATTTTGTTGTCTTGTGAATCTTTTCTGTTATCCCCTCCCTGTCCTTAGCTATACCAATTAGATTTTTTTTTTTTTGAAAAGAAAGCTAGCAAAATTTCTTTTTTTTTTCAGAAATATTACTAACAATCTTGTTAACCATTCCAACTAAGGTTAACCTTGTGCTAGGACATGGTTCACGGCAATAGTCGAATGGTGGATTCGAACCCACGACTTACGATTTGCAGGCAGTACCCTAAACCATTAGGCTATTGACGCTTCAAAAAATTAAATTACAAAAAGTTTATCGTAGGGTACCAGAAATCTTAAGCATGAAGATGCCCTAACACTGTGCATTGATATTATCAGGCTAATGTACGGTTGTGGAGGCATTAGTCGTGAATTACTGGGATATTCAACAGGCTATATACAACCATATAGAGCTAACTACTACTCTTGCTGTTTCCAGATAACCTCTCTATTGATCATCTTTATTGAAGCATTTTTATATGAAAGGGCAAAACACATCCACTTCATACTCATATTCTGCAAGTTTATGGAACTTCCTAAATTGTTCTGAACCTCATTCATGCAACAACATAGAGTGTTGCAGTGCTATTACCACTATGAATTTTTTGAATTCAAAATTCAAAAAAAATTTAAATGTATTTATTTGCGTTCTTTTTCTTAATTATTTCAAAATAAGCTAGAAATTTGAACCTACAATCTTATGATTTGTATAAATATTTAATTTTAGTAATTCGTAATTCATCAGAAGAGCTAAGGTAGCCTGGTGTCCGGGCGGTTGCATCAAGTTGCATAGTATACTAGAAACCGGAGTTCAATCCCCCATGCCGGCACCAATAAATTTGTTGTTGCAATTTTAAGTGCTGAATTACCACATGCTGGTGGTGAAGGAAAACAGTGACGAAACCTACATGTCTTAGAAAATTTTTCTAAGACATGTGTAGCCTGTCAATCCAGTGGAGCGGCATGGTGGATATGCCCTTATACTCTCTTTACAGAGAAGGCCTGTGCCCATCAGTGGGACATACTGTGGGCTGTATCTTTATACATTTCAGACCAACAATGTATTTGCTTTTATTATGTTTACATTTTCAGATAAAGCTGCAATATCAAATTTATCTTCATTCATTTACAAAATGATTGAAATATTAATCTGTCACCCAAATGGTAATCCCAACCCAGAGGCTATTAGGATTCTGTACAAATGTCTCCTTCCTAAGCTTATAGCTGCATCAGCTGATAGCCGAGCTGCTAATGTGAGTAAAGTATGATTAGGCATTGTCATTTGTGTTCATTATTGTATTCCATGTAATAGGGAGTAAGCTAAAGATATGTCAGTGATGGGCTCCTCAGCTACATATAGCTAGACATAAGATTGGCAAAAAGAAGACTGTGACGGCTGTCACTACACTAGGAGAAAAAGTTGTAAGGGCTATTTTGTAATATGCTTTCCTGGCTGCAAGCATATTCTCTAGCTAATATTTATTTATACAAATAAATGAAATTGGAGTCTTGTTTGTTGTTTGTAATATTATTTCTTTTAATAATGAACTACACAGATTGGCCAGAGAAGCTGGCCTTGTCTGCTTCACTGCATTGAGAGGTAGCATAGCTCTTAGGTCACTTAGCCTGAACTCAACACAAGGGGCCCCCGGTGAGGGGTACAGTACTATAATGGTAACCATTTTTTACTACATGCATATGAATGTGTTATTTCATATACCAATATAATATTTTTTACTGTTTTGTTTGTCTGTCTATACATTTATTTTGGCGGGACTTTCACTGGCAGATTGTGAATAAGGAGTAACTTGACTAGTTTTATTTTACTCTTTTATGTAGTGTGGACTGGCAAATGTCTCTGAAAATTCACCGCCGAGCATGTGGTAAATCAGCACAAAAGTGCAACAAATAAATTCATTGGTGCTAGCATCAGGGATTAAACGGTGGTTGCTATTGTACTGTGCAACTTGAGGTGACCACCCAGTGCCTAACAATAACTACATAGATCTCTTAATATATACACATTTGTATTTATTTTTTAATATAAAACAATGGTTAAACTGATGAATGTTATTGTTTCAGAATGTTGTCAGAGCATCATATGTTACATTCTCGGCATTGCTTCTTAGTAAATATGGTAAAGCTGCTTTGCCAGGCTATATCACTCTGTTGCAGCATCTTTGCTATGTCTCTGATGGATTGGTAAGCTATTTTTGCACACAATAAAAATACTACGAAAAGGTGGACTTAATACCAAAAGGTGAAAACAGTGACAAAGAAAAACCACATTTTGGTCCTTCGAGCCGGAATTGAACCTATGGATGATCGCGATTGTGAAACCTGGCGACCAAAATGTGGGGCGCGAAGATTGTAATTGAAAAATGTTTAATATGTGATTGAATGCATCCGGTCCTGACGGTTCCGTTTAATGCACTAACGTAATTAGCTCGACGTGCGGCCAATATGCCGCGCTGTGGCCGACGTCACGTGTTAGGTGACACCGAACAGTCACTAAAACATAATTTACTCAAACAAGTGTTATTGTTTCTTATAGCTTTAGTTAGACGACACAATAATAAAATAGGCCATCTTTCGAAAAATGAAATAAAATATTATTTTTATACACAAGTCAAAGACATGAAAGATTCTGAAGTGCTATCACTTCAGAATCTCGACAAAATCGACCATATTTTAATAAAACTTACCAGCTCAGTTTAGTGTATTTTTTATATACATATATTGTTAATCCCTTTGTTGGCTGTCAGTACAGTGAATGTTGGTATATAATGTATTATAATCTACTTGCTGTGGATTGTGTAATATATAAATAAATAAATAGTACGAGTAAATAAAGTTAAGTGATAGTAAACTTAGAGTACATATGTTTAACAATGTTATTTCTAAAATACATTTGTTCCCCATTTGTTTGATTTGGCAAGAATAAAATTTCTTGCTTCTCGAGTACTACTGGGCGTAGAAAACTGATTTTTTTGACTTCTCCTTTCCCCCGTTGCGAAGTTATCATTCTGGGACACCCTGTATATATATCTAAATATAATTGTTCTTTATAATCCAAGTGTACATGTTTGTAGGAGCGAGCGGAACACCGCACAACTCGCACCTCCTTGGTTGTTGGATTAATGAGTCTCCTGCCCACGAAACACTACAGAGATCTTATCAACTGGGTGCTTGTACTGTCAACTGTACAGAAAATCGCTCACAGGCAGATGGCAGTCGTAAGTAAATCCTTATATATCCATTGTAATTCAATATGGTTCATAATGAAATAAATACACACAATGCATGTGTCAATATAAAAACAATAGAATATCATCATAGTAAATAAAAGCTGTATTTGACAGGTCAAAAAGAGGAGTGCTCCGATCGTCACCAAACTTTACAGGATTGCTCGTCAGGTCAATCTGAAGATTCGCTGAAAGTTTCATTGAAATCGGTCCAGTCGTTTCGGAGCTTATATGGAACATACCCACACAGTTTCTCTTTTATTATATAGATATATGTCCCACTGCTGGGCGCAGTCCTACTCTATAAAGTAGTATAAGTGCGAATTAGCAGACTTCATATTTCTTAGAAAAATGTTCAAAGACATGTAGGTTTCCTCAAACACAAGAAAATTTCCTCAAAAATATTCTTAGCATTCTTTAAAAAAAAAAGTGTAATCAAGTAATTTGATATTTATTTTAGGAGGTATTAAGTACACTTCTAAGCAATGATTCGGAGGATCAAGTTGCTGCGGGATCTCAAAGTCAGAGTGAATCAGGTACATTATTTTTATTCAGTTATTTTAATATGTTATCTGTTGTTATAATAAAAGTGTTTATATACAAAAAAATTGATTAATACCATAACTTTCTATATATCTTTAAATGAAAAATATGCTACAAGTGTTTGGTGTAATAACACGTGACGTCAGTTGCACGTTGAGCTAACTACTTCAGTGCGTTATACGTAACCGTCACGACACACCTCACATCAAGACACGATGCATTCAAGCATTTTAACAATAATTTTCTAACATAAGTTATCTTTAATATGACATTTAACATATAAACAACTTTAACTTGCATTTACGCGCCGAACATTTTGGTCCTTCGAGCCGGATATAGCTAACTCACAGCCTTTTAAAACGACTTCAAAAAAGGAGTTCTCAAAAAATCAGGAGGATAATCAACAAAATCAGTTCACATAGTCACTAGTTATGACGTAACAAACATAAAAAAAACATACAGACGAATTGAGAACCTCCTCCTTTTTAGAAGTCGTTTAAAAATAAATAGTTAAGCCGTAAGCAAAAATAAAAGGTCGGTTAAGAAAGTTTGAATATCTCGGAAGATACAGACGTTAGCTAACTGAAATAAACTGTGCATGATAGACAGTTAAATATGATTATAATAAAATATTTTTATTAATTTATTTATATTTTGTTAAAAACATAAACTTAAACGAAAAAGGATATCTTACGTAAACTTGGATAATACAGTATTTTTCAATAAATTTAAATAATTTACCGACCCTTAATTTTTGCTCACGAGCGTGCTTATAAACTGTTATTAATAATTTTTAGATTCAGGAATTCATGACTCGAGCGCTTCTGTGAGGACAAACAGCTTTGAAAGTACATCAGCTGCAAACATGATGGAACAGGAAGATCCTAATGCTAAAGCTGAAAGTGTTGCTGGCGCTCCAGATGAAAACAAGGAATTAGGGGTAAACACTTTAATTTTTTTCTTATCATAAGTCATCACCGTCGCCCATGAATACCCATAGCACCAGAGGAGCTGCAGGTGCGATGCCTTTGAAATAGGTATAGGCTCGTTTCTTGAAGGTCCTAATAGTTTAGGTAACACCGATGGCGAGAACTGCATCCACAGGATAATAATACGTGGACGAAAGTTACGGGAAAAACGCAGGTTTGGCGTTCAACGACGCCAAACATTAAGATGATGTCGCATTTGTAATTCTGACAGGTTGATCGGTGATGGAAATCGGTAGGTGGGATGATTCCGAAAAATTCGTCAGAACAATCCCGTGGGAAATGCGATAGAGGCAAAGAGCCGCGACATCTGTACGCAGACCCAGAGGGAAGCCCTGAAGAGCACTGATCGTCGATGATTCGTTCTACACGGTCAAACGGAAGTTGGTATTGGGCAACCCCGGTCCAGAGATGCGAACAGTATTCCATGTGAGGGCGTACTCGTGTTTAGGTAGGCAGGCGTGAAATACTCTCGGCGTCTCGCTCTGCTAAGTATTTCAAGTTTGTAGAGGTCAATTTGGCCTTGCCATTCAAGTGACCTCGAAACTGTACGACACTCGATATATCTACGCCATATTATATAGCTTTTATACTTGTGTCATCATCATCTTTATTTCAACCGCAAAACATCCATTGCTGGACAAAGGCCTTCCCCAACGATTTCCAAAAGGACTTTTTGTAAACGAGTTGCATTCAGCTGCGTCCTGCGGCCTTTATGAGGTCGTCGCTACCTTGCTTAACGCCCTACGCTGGGCTTGGCGGTCCGTGGTCTCCAATAGAGAATTTCGGCCCCATCGGCCATCTGTTCTACGCGCTATGTGCCCAGCCCATTGCCACTTCAACTTGCTTACCCGGCGAGCTATGTCGGTTACCTTCGTTCGTCTACAGATTTCCTCATTCCGTTTGATATCGTAGAGTTTTCGGTCATAGCCCTCTCCATAGCGCGTTGTGCGACTATGAGCTTGCTTACCAGGCCCAAAGCGAGAGACCACGTATATACTGGTGTACAATTAATTAATAGCATAATTGCCGAGGTACTTGGTTCTTGCTTCTAGTTTAATTTCTAGTTTTTACTTGTATTTGGTCTCGTAAGTGGTGAGAGAGGCTTGTACAGTTGGCGTGGTGTCGGCAGGGCGAGCGTGACGAGGGCGGGGCGGAGGCGCAGCAGAAGCAGTGCGCGCCGCACGAGCGCATCGTGCGCGCGCTGTACGACCGCGCGCACGACGTGTCCAGCGCGGTGCGCATGCGCGCGCTCGTCGCTCTCAACGACTGCGTGGACAGCCACTGCCCATCCATACAGGACGCTATCAAGGTTACTTATGATAACACCCGATGACTACATGACGTTTGTAATTAAAAAAAAAGAAGATAACTAAAAGGGGCCACGGGTTCACTGGGGTACGAGGATGGGGGCCTTTGTCGTCCGCTATGGTGGACCCGGGAAGAAGACGACATCGGCTGGCCCGTGTCGTCTTGCACTGCGAGGGCACAGGGGAGGGAGGGATTAACCTCCCCTCCCGGGACGTGCTCTCCTTGAGCACAGTGCAGAAGGGCTCCGGTGCATTCCTCTGGAGATCCCGGAGCCCCTCGTCATGCCCTGAGGAAAGGGCCACCGGGAAGGTTTTAGTGGGTAAAAACCCCACATAACCGCCGCATTCCCCCCAGAAGGCTGGGTATCTTTCTGAAGATTTCCTCCACGTTAACTTAAGACTTCACGTGTCTTAGAATTCATTTAATGATGATTATATATCTTATTGTCTCTTGTTTTATTTTGTGAGTGGCGTGCAGAAGCTGAACGGCGATGGCGAGACACCTCGTCTGGTGGCGCTGGCGGGGCGCTGCGTGTTCGACGAGCGCGCCGTGGTGCGCCGGGCCGCCGCCGCGCTCGTGCACGGCCTCATCGTGGCCACCAGGCGGCACTCGCCCAACGACCTCGCGGTACACCCTTCACAGTACCCTCCAGAACTCGGCCACGCTATCTATAGGTAGAGTCCTAGAGGTTCAGGCTAGGCGACCTGAGAGCTATGCCACCTTTCAATCCCGTGAAGCAGTCCACAGCTAGCTTTCTCGCTAATCACGTTGGCATTCTCATACGGTGTATAAATTAATCATTACTAGGATATTTGATTGTTGAAGTTAAACTTCTTTGACTCTGGCAGCAACCTGGTGGATGCGTGAAAGTGTGAACGGGCGAGCGAAGAGAAGTTAAAATCATGATATTGAAGATAGGAAGAGAGAGAGTTAAGTTTCATATTTCAGTGTAGAGGAGAGACACAGAGCTGGCGAGCGCACATTTTCTTTCTTAAACAATCGTGTATATATTATAGATATATAGATATATTCTACATATCGTCGATTAAATAAGAAAATGTTATTTTTCAAAATTTTCCAAAATTAGATTATTACTAAAAAGACTAAAAATATTTTTATATGATTATAAGACACTTTCTTGTGACATCTAGTGAGCTTCACGTGTCTTCAAGTGTCTTTTATCCATATCAAAATATTGTTAAGAGTAGGCTCTTTTTAGTAATAATCTAATTTTAAAATTTAAAAAAATTAAATTTTTCTATGAAATCGACGATATATTAACATATATACAGGATTTCCCACGTCCCATGTAGGTGACGATAACCTCGTACCAGGTGAGAGGCCCTCTCATGACGAGCCAGTCAATAAAATTCAGCATTCTACAGCCAGTAGTACTCAAGTAGCAACCATTTTATTAAAGCACTAACCGCTTGTGCATTTCGTTAAATGACATTTAAATAAAATTTTACGTTTAAATCGTTCTCTCGCCTTGCACCACGATTAATTGGCAGCTAAATCTGTTTAGCGAATGGTCAAAATTAAACACCCATTAACGGCTATTTACCTTCTAGGACATCCTGTATACTCATGCATATAGATGAATTAGACTCTTAGAGCCGTGGTAGCTCAGGGTTCAGGCGGTTGTATAGCAGCTTTAGTTGTATAGCACGCTAGCAACCTTAGTTCGTTCCAGATCCTAGTCAGCCTCTGCCGTGACGCTAGCATCATAGTGCGGCTGGCTGCCATCACTGCCCTCGGAGACCTGGTCGTGCACCTGCCTGGCGCAGATCTGCTCGATGCATTCCTCACCGGACCTATGCATCAGCTTTCTGATCCTGAGGTGAAGGTAAATGATGGTAATCTATTATAATCCACGGAAAAAATCGCATTAAGATAATAGTGAGTCATCAGTACAACTGAACTGTAGTGAAGATTATTTTATTAACCGACTACAAAAAGCGTTTCCTAATTGTCTATGATTTTTTATTTGACAGCTGGTGCTTTCTAAGGACTAAATAATTTCTCTTTATGCAATTATACATCGTCATATTTACCAGCTGTCTAATTACATGTATTTCTCACAAAGATCCAAGAGCAAGTGGTGACGCAACTCCAGCACGTGCTGTTCGAGCGGCTGCTCGTGTACACTCCTGGCCAGAACGAGGACAAACTGCCCTGGATATTCCTCGCAGGAGTCGTCCGTAAGAACATGAGACCACACCTGCAGAAGGCCTGCACCATTCTCCATAATTTAGCCAGGTGCATTAAGTAAGTTATTTTGACTCATAGAAGAAAACTAAAAAAATTAGTGTGCTCTAGATCACACGACTGTAGTATAACTATATGTATGTATATAGTATATACATTTATATATATGTGTAACGTCACCCGTCGTGAAGTCACATATGTCTTGCTTGGGTTCATGTTTTGAGTCTTTATTCAACACTTTTTTTATTTCTGAGCGAGGGGTGAATTGTACGACGATCCAGATCCAAATGATTTTCCACCCTTATGTGACTAGTTATATACAGCGTATCCCTCTCTTATATAAATCTAATAACTATTTATACACATATACATATAGTAGCGTACCCAGCCCGATAGATTTTTTTTAGACGGCTAAATTTTGCTTTTGCGGGATTGATGCTTTATTTAATTAAACAATAAACTTACATCATTAAATACTTAATTTAACTGTCACAATTTATAAAATTCGAAAATTCCATTCTCTTCTCGAGCGGTGAAGATCATTACCTACACCCATGTACATATCAGTAAATACAATATCATTATTATCATTTATACAAAAACTTATCGGGCTCAAATTAATGTCAGAAATAAAAGTACGACGTATGGCTTGTGTGACAGTTCAAAAAGATGAGTGCTCCGATCATCAACAAACTGTACAAGATTACTCGCCAGGTCAATCTGAAGATTGCCTGAAAGTTTCATTGAAATAGGTCCAGCCGTTTCGGATCCTAAATGAAACAAACTCACACAGTTTATCTTTTATATAATATATAGATAGATTGTATTGTATTTAACTATACTCCGACTACGAAACTCTTCAAATCGTTTACCTTCACCAGCTACCGGGTGGTGGAGCAGCTGAGCACGCACCTGGGGGCAGTGGACGGCGCGCGCGACTTGCAGGTTCTCGTGCTGCTGACCAGCATGGCGCGCCACGTGGAGTACACCAACCTGGGCTTCCTCCTGGACTACTATTACAAGTTTGACGAAAATGTGCGTACATATGTGCATACTGTGGCTTACCCGGATCTATTCAACGGATATCAACTGCTCTTCTGGTCTTTGGTACCTTTGAAGATGGATTTTTAGGAATAACTATTTTAAAGTCTACGCTAATCCCAAAAACGTTACGACGAATCTATCTTTTAAGACCGCCCCCCACCTGGAAGGAGGTTGAAGGAGTTAGGGAATAGGTCGGCTTATATTTTTATAAAAATAAAGAGTGTGCTTTAGCCTGCATGACTGATGTAAAACTTCACCTCACTCAAACTCCATCTATAAGTATTTATATGTATAATACATACACGATTTTTCAAATTTATATCTCCCTCCCAACTTCCGTTCGCCTCGCACGATCTCAATTTTCGTAACACATTGTAAGTGTGCGTAAAACAGTTTTACTTGAAAAAGTTAATTACACAGTTACAGTTTTTTATACGTGAGGCAACGACTCCGCAGATCCGCCCTCGCGGGGGCAAGGGGCGTTAGCAAATTTCCGTAACTCCGACTGAATTGACTCTTACGAAGTTCATCTCTGTGTTGGGATGAAGTTGAACCCCTTTTCTTTGTGAAGGTTTACAGGAACACTGCGTGAGCTATCATTACCGTTAACCTGGACAACTAATGTGTGAGTATGTCCACAGGTCCCGGACGTCCGGGTACACACGCTGACCCTGGAAATGTTCACGCTGTGGTCGAGATGGCTCAGCGCTAGCCAGAAGGAGAAGCTCCGGGCGCATCTGCTGCGCAAGATCTCCACTGCCCCCAACGACGATGGTTACTCCTTCTATTTATATATTACTAGCGTACCCCGCTTCGCCGGGCTAGATTTTAGTTTATTTTATTTAAACAATAAACTTACATCATTAAATATTTAATTTAACACTAACAATATATTAAATTATTCATTTCTATCTGTATTCATTCTCTTCTCAAGCGGGTGAAGATCATTAGCCATGTAAATATCAATAAATACAATATCATACCCGTAGCAGTAGTATCATAATAATAAAAGTTGTATTTGACAGTACAAAAAGAGGAGTGCTCCGATCGTCACCAAACTTTACAGGATTACTCGCCAGGTCAATCTGAAGATTCTCTGAAAGTTTCATTGAAATCGGTCCAGCCGTTTCGGAGCCTATATAGAACATACCCACACACTTTCTCTTTCATATACATAGATTTTGATTGACTTACGGGTTGTTGCTTAGCAACGCCATCTACTGACGTATACTTTGTACACCCTGTACCCGGATAAAACGACATTTTCTAAAAATGAAACCTAACTAGATCTAGAATCCCTAGTATACAAAATTTTGTGAAATCGTTAAAGTCGTTTACGAGAAAAATGCCTGTATATATATGTATATCCAAGAATTATTATACAAGATATAAGATAAAATATATATTTTGTCTCACTACTGCTATCGAGGTGCGATATGATAAAATGGTTGTGTGATATCATATTTTTGATATAGGTTGCAGACTCGTCCGCGCCAATCTGGCGGCGCATCTCGACCAATCTAACTTGGACTGGGCGACGGAGTTCATGAAGCTATGTAAGTATACAATGGAAACACTCATCCCTGTCATGCAAAGGGGTTGGTTACACTTCCAGTTAGTTCGATCCTGACCAAGCTTTCTTTAGCTACATACATAGATATGCGCATACATAATCGTAGAGTATGGTAACCCATACTCTTCCCTTTCACTAGAAGGAGGTATATAGAATAGATTGGCGACAAGTTGAAAAAAGAGCGATCAAGTAAGGAATGTTTCTTTTATGACGAACCAGCTGCTCAGCTAGCCTTGACTGCTTCACCGGATTGAGAAGTGACATAGCTCTTAGATCACTTAGCCAGAACCTCTATCGCTAGTAACTCATAAGGGTCTCCCCGGTGAGGGGTAACCTCGGCTTGGACGGTTACTATGTTACGTGTAAGTATTCCGATCCGAGGGCGCCCGAGAGGGCCGAATCACGACTCGGTCGCTTGCTATTTCACTGATAATCTAAGGGACATTCAAAAGCTAAACTAACTTTGAGCGCCACTTCGAAAAGCGTTAAACAATGGTTACCATCACGGTCACCTTACTGCTGAGCTGGCCATTTTTATACGTAGGAAAATGCCATACACACCCTTGTAGAAGCAAGAACGTAACTACGAGAACGTTTTCGCACACTAACGTAGTTCTAATGGCGCATTTGAGGAACGTCGTTTCTTGGTAAGGAGCTGGAGTTCTCGTTCTCTTCCACTAAAAAGCGAACTCCCAAAATCCCGTGTCTAGACCTCAGTTAAGGGAGTTGGATATAGGAGTGCACGATTTATATCGATATTTCATAAAATATCGATATATGAGAATTTTGGGCTACTTACACTAAAAATTTATTTTCACATAGAATAGACAGATAGATAAATCCTTTATTGCACCAAAGAATATGTACAAAGGCGAACTTAATGGTAATTACCATTTTATTCCAGCTAACTTTTAGTGGTTAAGAGCAGACTAGAATATATCGATATGTTTAAATATCGTATAGACTTGATACATTACGATATCGAATTCAAATTTATCGATATATTTTTGTCGGTCTAAGTCGTTTGAAAGTTGTGGTGGCAATTTGTGTACTTGGTAAGGTATTGGTTGATTGTGTAGCGATAAGTCGCGCGCTCAGCGACGACGAGTGCCGCGCGGCGGAGACGGTGCGCGCCGTGGACCTGTCGCTGGTGGCCCCGGAGCCGCCCCCGCCCGAGCTGCTGCAAATGCTGCTGCAGCGCCTCAACGACCGCTCCGCGTGTAAGTATATACTAGTATTACATAGGCGAACATAATGCTATATCTATACACGAGTTAGGTTGACAGCTCGACGTATTAGTATTTTGCTTCCCATGTCCATTAATCTCCATCAATAGTCCCATTTAAATTACCAATGCTGATGCTGATAATGACATTTATGAGAATGATGAAGTCTTAAATTTGCAATAAATATGTGCGCGACAAATGGACGAATAACCCAATATCACACGAACTCGTTTTCGATGATTCATTTTTTATATATGATTAATTAGATTATGGTTAGATTGATCTGAACAAAACATACAGACGAATTGATAATCTTACCTATCCTCCTTTTTTCGAAACTTGGGTTTAAATTTATTTTGTACATGTTGGTGAGTGTTGGCCGATGGGCGTGGTTGCAGGGGGCGAGGGGCAGTCGCTAAGCGAGTGCCTGGTGGGGGTGGGGCGGCTGTGCCTGCGCTCGCGAGAGACGGCCGCCGCCTCCGCCCCGCCCATTGCCGTGGTGCTGCGCGACGACACCGCGCCTGTGTCCGCGCGCGTCTCCGCCCTGCTCACCCTCACCGACATCTGCATCCGGTACTCACCTTCACACATACAGAGAGTTTGTTTATTGTACTCACAAATATTATAGAAGAAGGCGACAGCGGCTGCCCCGTGTCGCCTTGCACTGCGAGGGCACAGGGTGGGAGGGAGTAACCTCCCCGGGATGTGCTCTCCTTGAACACAGCGCAGAGGGGCTCCGGTGCGTTCCACTGGAGATCCCAGAGCCCCTCACTATGCACCGAGGAAGGGCCAAAGGGGACGTTTAAGTGGGTAAAAACCCCACATATCTGCCGCCTTCCCGCCAGAAGGTATCTATCTGAAGATTTCTTCCTCGTTAAAAAAAAAGAACGGATTTACGTCCCCGGGACGTGCTTCAGAGCACAGTGCAGGCTCCGGTGTGTTGCATTAGAGATCCCGCAGATCCTCGCTATGCACCGGGGGGAGAGGAGTTGAGTTGTTGAAGATCTTCCCACTCCCCCTCCCCCAATCCGTCAAAGAAAATATGTTACTTGGAGATCGTAAGAGACGTACACGCAAACATATTCTAATGGCGGCACCAAAAATTTCCAAGTCTTTTTGATATTACGTGCTATTTAGATTCTGGACGTACAGATCCATCGATATTTAGGTACGTGGCTTTTATCTTGGGCAGTTAAAGTTAAAGGAATGTTTTCTTCACTGTGACTGTGTGTGGTGACAGGTACGCGTGTATCGTAGAGCCGCTGCTGGACTCCATGAGCCAGTGCGTGAACAAGGAGGTGGTGCCGCCGCTGCGCCGGGCCGCCGCGCGCGCCCTCACGCGCCTGCTGCTCGGCGGATACCTGCGTCTGCGCTCTCCTCTCTACTACCGGTACCTTTTTTATAAACCTATGCGATCGATCTATGATGGTGGCCCTCTAGATCCTTCCATCTGGAATAACCCAGCACAGTAGCCTAAGAGACGAATCTTAAACTATCGTCGTGTGTGTGTTACCATACGCCTACTCTCCACGATCTCAGTATTGTATACAATATCGATATATTTACACAATACTAGCTGACCCGGCTAACTTCGTACCGCCATAGTTTTTGATAATAGTTAATAATAGAACTTCAAAGAGGTTTCGATTTGGACTAGACGGGATTCTATGATTGACATTTACGATATGACGTATGGTTTGTTTGAAATTGTTATTCGTTGGCTGAACAACTGAACGTCATTCTGTCTCATTCACTCAATTTTACAAAATCTGATTTTAATAAAACAAAATCTTTTTATATATAAACTTTTTCCTAAAAATAACAAACACAAAAAAGTAAGAAACATCCAATTTGGTGCAGTGGTTTGGAAGTTATGCGCGTACATACAGACAAACATACATTTTAACTATACACATACATTTTTATCTATGAACATCACTACGTTTGACGCTACACTATGATATGAGTGGTTATTTCCTTTTCATTGGAAACTAGCGATTAAAACTGATAAACTGATCAGGTACTGCGCGCTCCTGGCGGACGAAGACCACGACGTGCGGGAGCCGGCAGAGTTCTACGTGGGCAGCTGCCTCACCAACGACGCCATCTACTACCACTTCGTCGACTGCGTTCTGTTTTACAACGGGGAAGACGGTTAGAGTATCTAATTCTTCTGATTGTTTTATATAGTCCACAGAACTCCTTCTACAGCCCTATGTGGTCCTTGGCGGAATAGATATTTGAAGAAGTACACAAATTGGCCAGAGAACCTGATCTTGACTGCTTCACCGGATTGAGAGGTGGCATAGCTTTTAGGTCGTTTACCTTGTTCCTCTATCGCTAGTAACTCGACACAAGAGTCCCCCCGGTGAAGGTATACTCTGCTTGGACGGTTACTATATTACTCGTAAATATTTCGATACGAGTCGAACCTTCGGCGGTCACTACTCGGTCGGTTGCTATTTCACGAATAATCTAAGGGATGTTCAAAAGCTAAACTAACTTTGAGTGCCACTTCGGGAAGCGTCGGCGTTACGAGAAGTGGCCGAAGAAACTCCAGCAATGCTCCTAACATCTAACAAATATATCCTATATCGCCTTAGGTCGACATGGCGGACTATGCCTTAATACTCTTTTAAAAAAAGGTACATGTGCCAACAGTCGCACTATATATGTATGTATAGTAATTTAAAACTGAATCACGTTTCACAGGTGGTAACTTAACATTCGACGCGCGCCAGTTGATCTACGACGTGATGCTGCAGCGGCTGTCGCTGGTGCAGAAGCTGAACGTACAGTGCCGGCTGGCGCGCGAGGTGCTGCAGCACGCAGCGGACTTGGCCGACGAGGACAGCGAGCTGCCTCCCGCGCTGTACGCCGCGCTGCTCGACACCATCACGCTGCTCTGCGGGCCCCGGATGCGGCTGCCGAGTACGTTCAGTTAACTGCGACATAGGCCTGAAGTTCTGGGCTAGTAGAATAAGGCTACGGTATCCTCTGCCTGTCGTAGAAGGCGGCTTAAAGGGGCCTCGGGTTCACTGGGGCAACAAGGGTGGCGGGTTTTGTCGTCCGCTAAGGTGGACCTGGGGAAGAAGGCGACATCAGATGGCCCGTGTTACCTTGCACTGCGACGACACAGGGGGAGGAGGCTACACTGGGCTCTTAGGAAAGCACAGTGTAGAGGGGCTCCGGTGCGTTCCTTTGGAGATCTCGGAGTCCCTCACCATGCACTGAGGAAGGAGAAAATGAAAATGAAAAATACTGTATTATCCAAGTTTACGTAAGATATCTCTTTTTCGTTTAAGTTTATGTTTTTTTAATGGAATATATTATTTTGGTTTCCTTTACAGAAAAACCTCCGAACAGTGGAGAAGTAGCGGACGTAGATGACCTCCAAGAGAGAGTGACTACAAACATCGTCACGCATGTAAGTCACTTGCTATTCTTTATATAGTCACATGGTCTCTTTACTAACTTTATGAGCTCAGTGTCCGAGAGACGCGGTATTTCATTTTCTAACCACTAGTCTCAAGATACATCAATTAAAATTCAGTGCGGCAACTAATGAAAATAGTCTTTCTTTGACATTGTGCTCAGCGATGAGGGATAAAGGAGCTCTGCACGTTCTATTATTCTCTTTAGAGAGAAAGTCCGATCCCGACACTGGGACCGATTTCATTTTGCCAATAGCATTATATATTTATACATATTGTAACACCACCAGTCGACAACTTTCAGCTCTTTAGTACAAATTTTATTAATACAAGCAAAAATTGTGGCTGTATTTATAAATTTAATGTTTGTCTCATCCAATTCAAAAGGTTGACGACACCTTTTTTTTTTGTTGACGGGGAGGAAATCTTCAGAAAGATACCCCGCTTTCTGGAGGGAAGACGGCGGTTATGTGGGGTTCTTATCCACTAAAACCTCCCCGGTGGCCCTTTCCTCGGTGCATGACGGGGGGGCTCCGGGATCTCAACGTGGAACGCACCGGAGCCCCTCTGCACTGTGCTCAAGGAGAGCACGTCCCGGGGGGGGGGAGGTTAATCCCTCCCCATCTGTGTCCTCGCCAGCGCAAGGCGACACGGGCCAGCCGATGTCGCCTTCTTCCACCACCACCTTGGTGGACGACTCAGACCCTTGTCGCCGAGTGAACCAGAGACCTCTTTTAGTCGCCTTCTACGACAGGCAGGGGATACCGTAGTCTTATTCTTGAGAGCCCAGAACTACAGGGCTGCGGGCCGGTCTGCCACCGGCCCAGGTTGACGACCCCTTAGACCAACGTTTACGGCATACGACAAATAATACAAAACACATGATGCCAATATCGGACACCGTCTCAGCATATGCTGTCGCAAGGATGCGACAGCGTTGATTTTCAGCGGTGCCCGGGACTACCTAAAGACGTGCACGCGCAATACTACTTTTATATGGAATATTATTATACAGACAGTAAGAGTATAATAAATATGATACATAAATAAAACAGTTATGAGATTAAAATATATTTTATACAATAAAATAATAGATGAAAAACAAACTTTAGTTCATAAACTCGGAGTTAGGTACAACATCTCCCTAATACAGGCCGAAGGACGAAAACCAAGTCAGAAAATGTTTATAGAATATGTTATCTAATATGTATAATAACATTTGATAATATGTATCCAATATTTTTGTGTATGTGCATGTCGGTAATATAAAATGTAAGTGTGTGTAAAAGTAAAAATAAATGTTATGTGTTATAACTGCTACGTTATTATGCTAATGTTATAACTGTTTCGTTTTATTGTCAAGCAACCCTCTGACGTCAAACATAAAGTAAGTTACACTTTGATAATTACATTAGTTTCCAACTCCTTGCATCATCTGGTCGTATAGATATTTCATTTTGTCGTAGTTAGAATATTGTCACACGTAATAATATGACTGTTTAAGTAAACATAGCTAAGTGAAATGGTACATGTTATTTCATTTTTTTTAATGCTTAATTATTTTGTTAAATATATAATTTTACTTTTTCATTATTTGTATTGTGATTCCATCATTTTAAAAGTTTTTTTATTTGAAACTGTTTAGTTTGGGTTTTTTCATAAGACATTTTACAAAAAAACAGATATTACAAAAAACAGATTTTACAAAAAAATTACAATTACCCAAATGTGTATTTGGGTAATTGTAATTTTTTTGTAAAATCCTTATTGATTAACAGTCTTACAAATAAAAATCAGTTATAACATATTTATTCCACCCTTAAACTAAGTTTAGTTAAACCAGGAATAAATTAAGAATTGGATGGCGGTCGCCTCCTTCTGTGAGACGGTCATGTCCCAGGAGGCTGACGAGCGGGTCAGGGAGGGGAGCGCAGAGGCTCCCCCCCTCCGCAGGCGACGTATCGGGGTGCGCAGGAGGCGTTACGAACGCCTCCTCTTGCCGCCCCCGTAATCCGAAGCAGGGCCAGGATAGGTAGCATGCTTCGGCGTCGTCGGGACTTCTCTGAGTGCCGGAGAAGTCCCCTTTGAGGATGAAGTCCGGTCTTTGCCGGGACCGGCCGGTCGTTGGGGTGTCCTGTCGCTGACAGATCCGGGGCACCCCGCTCATAACGGCTGATGGCATTCGCGGAAGGTTTAGTGGGTAGGGGCTGCCCAGGCCGAGTCCCACACATCCCTACGGGCCCACCCAGGGTACCGGAGGATGGTCTATAAAAAGATTCCCACGCGTAAACAAAAAAAATAAAAAAGGATTAAATTAAGAATAAGCTGAGAATAGTTTACCACAAATAAATCCGGAATAACTATAGTTTATCTATTCTTCCTTTACGTCAAAACGCACGAGTTGGCAACAGCGCAGTCAAAGAGAAACCATACTAAAAAAATAATTGCAGTCTATGTAGTAGTGTAGTAATGTATCTGTCAATGTGTGGCGGTTATAAAAATATTCTATACGCTATATATAGATAGAAGATAATCCACCTCCACGCTTGTCCATAGTAAGAGACCTTTTAAAATAAATGGTATAGAAATATTATACCACTTTTAGAAAACCGATATTTTAATCGAAACTAATCATCGACATATAAATCAAAAGGGTTTTCCCATCTTTTAAATATTTTTACTTTTTTGGAGTCTAAATGATATTTACTAAGTCATTTACTGTTTCTACTTCCTCCATTGCCCTTAATTCCACAATAAGTTAATTTAAATGAGCGAACACAAACACAAATCGTAGTATTTCAAATGTTATACTGGACTTAACGAGGGTGTACGTCGTTATAACTTCGGAATAGCGATTGTATGAACAAAAACGTCAACGTTATACCAGGTATAACGTATTCTCGGTATATTAGTACAAATTTTGCTTATTCTTAATTTATTCCTAAATTTATCTTTATACCACGTTTATTTGTAAGGCTGTAAGACTTTAGTAGGTTTATGCCAATCCTAGACTGGGTAATTAACGACAACGAATCCGAATTTGACCTCATGTCATCATGAGACCTCACCGAGGGGACTCTTGTGTCGAGTAACTGGCAACATAGGTTCAGGCTAAACGACCTAAGAGCTATGCCTGAGAATTTGTCATAATTAATAGTCACGTCTATCATAGTATTATATGTTTTATCTATCTATCAATGGCGGTAAAACGCTTGAGATTTTTGTCTCTTAGAATGTTGTTTATAGTTTTAAATTCATATTTAACATAGATTTGATTCTTGTTTTCACTTTCACTTGCGTTTTTTTTAATAATTTCTAAGCAAGTGCTTGACTACGATCCCATCTGGTGTTAAGTGTGTATACACCTTTTTTGTGTGCAATGTTTGATGTTGGTAGTAAAATAGCACTTGTGTGATCCATTCTTACTGCACATTGATAGTTTTGTGTATTCCTCAAATAGTCTGTATTCAAGTTACAAGCAATTACTAATATTGTATATTGCATGATGTTCAGTGTGCTTCAATCTCAAAATCGTAAAGAAACATTGATAAAATTCGTCCAGTCGATAAAATTACCAAAAAAAAATACGACCAAAATGTCTGTCTTCCATATTTAGTTGCTTTAAAATATGTCTATAACTGTTTAAGTTTGTTTAGTGTAGAAATAATATCGATATTCAATATATCGATATAAAATTCCAAACATCGACAAGGTATTTAATACCTTTTTGTTGGTATTTTTTCAGACCTATAAGCATTTATGTTTAATTTTTTTTATGGTTATTCTTGACTTGTTAAAATTATGGATTAGTAATTATGAAGTAATAGAACATGATTGACGTAGATTAGACCAAATAAATTAATTTTTAGAGCACGAATATTCTCTGTCAAATCATAACGATACATCGATCACTAGCGCCACGTCCATAAATTCAGGCGATGTGAATATGAGATACAACGTGATGGCAGTAGAGGGAGTGTATCTAATGGTGATGTCCCTGATCTGCCAGAAAATGAAGCGGACGGTGGCTGAGGTGCTGGTGCCGGCGGTGCTGCGGTTGTACGCGCGCATGCGGCAGCGCGGCGGGCAACTGGCCGCGTACCTGGTGCGCTTCTCCACCGACCTGCTCGTCGACTACCGCCAGGAGGTACGTTGTGCACGTAAAACATTCTTCTATATACTGCTGAATTTTGAAATCGAAGAAGGTCGTGTAGTCAGTCTTCTAAACTCCTTATTCATGATGGAGGGAGTGAAAATCCTGGTATATGGTGTCCGCGCTCAACCCCTCCAGCGATGTATATGAATGGTCCGTAAGAAGAGTGGATTTCAAATTAGGAGACAGAAATAGTATTACTCTATTGTTTTAATGTCTACGTACATTTATATACTTACGAATTATCTTATGTTTAGTACAAAACATAAGAGTAATATTGTGTAATGTTTTTGTTACCTTATTGTAGCAATATTATCTGTCAAAGTAAATTTGTTATAATTTTAATTATAGCAACACAAAGAAATATCCATAGGTCGCTGGATTATATCCGACTCGAAGGACCACAAAGACTTATATGTAGTAAAAGGCTTCAAATTTTTTACTTGTTCGATTTCATTAAATCGCGATTATCAAATTTATGTATATTAGCGCATTAGTATGTGTATTGGTAACCACCAACTGGTAATAGTGAACGCGTCTATATGGTATTTACCGACGTACTGACACAAAAGTGGTGATACATAACGTGCTGAGCTGTTCATAACGTGTTGTTTAATGTGCACAACACATGGCTAGGCGGAATAGTGTCCCGACTATTTTATTCCAATCCATTCCCTGATATTTCTTAACGATGACTTCTTCCTTCTTCCCACCCCACTTTTTCCTGCTATTTTGCCCAACGTAACAAATTGCAGCAACCGGTATCTATCATGTTACAGGATGCAGTCTAGGTACGAGATCTTACGCTGCTTGATGGTTTTGCTCGTTTTGAACTTTGTTCGTCTGCATTCGGGCAAGAACATTCATAAATTCATTTCCAGATCGAGGAGCTGATAGAGACGGAAGAGGAACTGGTCCAGCGCATACAGCACTTCAAGGAGACGATCGGGCTGGAGCTGCCGGTGGGGAACTCGCGCAACCTGGTCACCACATCTGCGCCCCCCGACCCTGACACCCCGCGCTCCGTGAGGAAACGGCCCGCGCTACGCTCCTGCGACGCGGCGGGCAAGCGCGTGCTCAAACTGTAAACACACCAGCTGGCGATAATATATCGCTTAATGTCTCTCTAAGCTTCTTTTGTAAACTCCGACCATTCTCAAATACTGGAGAATGAGTAGTTCCTAAGTGGAACGGTCTCCAGTTTGTGTTCGAAGTCGTACTTCACGTACTTGTCACGTACACCATACGTACAGTAGAACACAGAGTGAGTGAATCTCGATTCGTTTGTTATGATGTTCAAACTCAGAGCAGCATAATCTCCTCGGTCATGCATTCATGTCATCATTTGGTCCACAAAGACCAAGGGTGCGGCTGATGCTCGCTTGCACCGTTCCTATCCCCATTCTATATTGTACCAAAGAAGGCATGATTCAGATTATGAGAGGGAAATCATAAAGATTCTTTAGAAAGAGGCCTTCTTTATACTTAAGGCAGCGGTTATTTGTGCTTTTTCGTCACTAAAACACGGGAGATCTGGTATCTCCCACGTAACGCACCGGCCCGATCTGCACTGATCCGAAGCTAGTCCCAGAGGAAGAAATTCTCCAATGGACCATGGATGTGGATCCTCGTCTGAATTGGTGCCACGAATATTTTATTCATTTTTGCGAAATTTATAGCTAGAAGAGACAACATAAATAGATTAAACAAGATGACCAATTAAAAGTTTTCACAAATAGAATGAAATATGCAATAATTATGTTTGATATGCAACTGTGGTAGATGTGATCATTTTTTTTCTTTTATTTAATTAAATATATAGAGATTAAACTTAGAGAAGAAAAACAAGTTAAAAATACAAATGAAATTCCCGCCAATAAAAAAGTATTTTTTTAAAGATTTTATGGCCTCGTAAGTAAAAGGTAAGAGTTCCAAATTCGAATTTCTTAATTTCTTTCTAAATTCTTTTTTAATAGTAAGTGGCCAGTTTCATTAACTTCATCTCGCACGTACCTCCTGAGTGTAGTTCTTCTAAGTCAGTATGTAAGTAGTTGATAGATTAAAAAATAAAATCATTTATATTAAAGTCATCACGAGACTTGATTGTGTTTACATTGTACAATAATTTTCCTGATATGCTCTTTTTGATAAGTTCTATTTGAATCCAAAGGATCACGACGGCTGCATCCTTAACTTCAGATTTCATCTCCCGTTGTCAGCTTTAAACAACGAGCATATTTTTAGTTGAACCCATTTCCATGAGGAATTAACCATTCCACTATAAAGTCAACAACTTTCAGACTTTGATTAGAAAAATAGTCAACTTATTATTTGTATATACAACTGCCATTGTAAGACGTAATTAGGAATACTGCAGTTTTTTCTTGATTTCTTTATTCTCTCAGTTACATAGAACAAAAATGGAGTCTACGTTATTATAAGAAACGTTATTAAAATATACTGCTACAATTTAGGAAGTGCTTTATTCGATAAAGTTACTGCCTTTATATATATCCCACTATTGGGCGCAGGCCTTCTCTGTAAAGAGAGTATAAGGGCATAGTCCCCCATGCACAACTAGTGCATCTGCACTAGTTGTGCATTACAATCTTGGCAGACTTCACATGTCTTTAATAATAGAAAAAAATTATAGGACATGTAAGGTTTCCTCACGATGTTTTCCTTCACCTCCGAGCGCGTGATAAATCAGCACATAAAATTTCAACAACAAATTTGTTGGTGCCGGCACCGGGGATCGAACTCGGGTTGCTAGCGTACTATGCAACTTGAACCAACCGCCCGGACACTGAGCTATCACGGCTCATAATTATTAGATTATGTTAAGGAATTCTTCTCAAAACTTTTAAAAGCATATGTTTGGTATAAGGGCTTATTGAAAGGTTAAAGGAATAAATTCTAACGCATCAGGTGGGATCGTTATCAAGCACTTTCTTATAAAGTATTATAAAAAATTATTATGTCCGGGCTTAACCCAATTGGGTTAAAACACCAGCACAGAAGTCGGTCTAAAGCTGCCAGGGTACGGTCTACATTTGACGTGAACCATCTCCTAGCACAAACTTAGTTGGAATTATTAACAAGAATGTTAGTAATATTTAAAATTTGCTAGCACTTTAAAAAATATACTAATTTGTACTTGAAGTAGAATTTGTAGTTTTATATTACTTAGGTATTATTTTATATACGCCTCTCACCCAAATGCTATGAATGCCCACCCAACACCTCCCATGGCCCCACCAACCTCGCGGTTATATGGACCCAAACGCGGGAGGGTACGCGTGGTCTGGCCGGCCACACGCGCCTTCTTGACTTCCTACAAGTTCTTTATCAGGGCCTTTCTCCACCATTGCTCCACTGCACCAGAGCTCAACCCCTTAAGGGGCTCTACGGCACGCAGCATAATGGCTCGCTCGACGGCGCCAGACGACTTTTTAACGGGTCCTTCTTTTATGCTAGACGCTATGCCAAATGCTATGAATGGTAGGATTTTTTCTATGTGTAATCCAGTTGTATTGTATTTACTCAAATAAAACAGTAATATTTATTGCTGTATTATTTATTTTTAAACCCTGGACATTTTGAATGCTTTACGGGAAACTATAAGCTTCTGTACCACCACTTCGAACGAGTATTGCTCGATAACACCAATAAAACAAAATACAGCATCTATCATCTAACACAAGCTATGTTTAAATAAAAAGCAAACATATTCAAATGAATAAAACATTTTTATTGAACGGTACACAGTAACAATAGTTTTATTAAAATTACACCGAATTAATTACAATGATACGAGTTCAGTTAATAAATACGTTCAAAAATAAACCAATATCTAACTAGAAGACTTTACTTAAATCTATCTGCACGGGCAGGTCGCTCTCAGCTTCAATCTTCACTTCCTTGGTGAAAGTTTTCTTTAATAACATAGCGATGGCCGCTTCCTCTGAAACACAAGTATATTTACGAGCAAAAACAACAATTGACTTTAAATCTAATAAGAATATTAGGAAATATAATTATTCAAAACCTTTTTTTTTTGTCAACGAGGAGGAAATCTTCAGAAAGATACCCCGCATTCTGGGGGGAAGACGGCAGTTATGTGGGGTTTGTACCCGTGGCCCTTCCTCGGTGCATGGTGAGAGGCTCCGGGATCTCCAGTCGAACGCACCGGAACCCCTCTGCACTGTGCTCAAGGAGAGCACTTGCCAAGTTATTTCCTTCCCCCCCTGTGTCCTCGCAGTGCAAGGCGACACGGGCCAGCCGATGTCGCCTTCTTCCCGGGTCCACCTTGGCGGACGACAAAGGCCCCCACCCTTGTCGCCCAGTGAACCCGAGGCCCCGTTTAGTCGCCTTCTACGACAGGCAGGGGATACCGTAGTCTTATTCTTGAAAGCCAAGAACTACAGGGCTGAATTATTCAGAACCTAACCAAAGTCTCATCGAACTATAGGTATAGTGAGATTTTTCTTTGTAATTTTTTGGAAATATTCGTATTTATCGTGCTTTCTCAAATATCTCCATATTAATAGATATAAAAATGTCACTAATTTAATACGATCAATCATTGACAGTTCGGGTGTCATCGTATTCCGATAGAGATCCAAATTATCCCGAAGGGAAATAATTTCTCATTACATTTGTACTCTTGAAGTACTTTCTTTGTAATAAAAATAATGCAAATTTAATACTTATATAGTTTTCCACAGATGCGAATATCAGAACTACCCAGTCGCAAGTTATGCGGTAACAGACATAAAACATGTAGACAAATTGAGAACCTCCCACTGGGTGGGTTCAAACATTTAAGAAAGTTTTATTTTGAAGCCTAATGGTTTAGGGTACGGTCTGCCAATCGTAAGGTCGTAGATTCGTATCCAGTATACGACTATTGACGTGAACCATCTAATAGAAATATTGGTAGCTTTCTTTAAAAAAAATCAACTCACCTGTGACCTGGATGGCCAGCAGCTGATGCACGATGTGTCTCGCCGTGATCTTGAACAATTCCCTGCTGCTAATCCTCTTCTTCTTGTAATACGGCATGAGCAGCTTCACCACGAGGCCCGCCACATCCACTTTCTCAGTTTTCTTACATTCTTTCACAAGAGCTGTTTTGCTCGCGTGCGCTTCGATATCCCCTTTCTCTTTTTCTTTCTTATGCTCGTCTTGTTTTGGTTTTTCCACTTGCTTTTCGTTAATTTCTTGTGTACTTGATTTGTGTTTCTCCTTATGTCTCTCTTTGTGTCTCTCCTTATGCCTTTCCCTGTGTCTCTCTCTGTGCTTATGTTTGTCTCTTACTCTGTGCTCTACTTTAGGTGATTTCGGTTCATTAATTGTGTGTGTTACTTCTGGCGCAACTTCCACCGGTGCCGGTTCCGGCGGCATTTCGGAAAACTGTTTTAATTCCATTAAAACTTTATCCGCTTCTATGCTTAGTTTATGAGCTTTGAATAGAGTTGGGTCCTCTTGCGCTAACAAACAGTCGGAGCTGTTGAGTTCTTCGTCTGACTTTGTTTGATTGTCTCCATCTGTACTCCCACCGGCAGGATCTGCACTCGACTTGTTGTTTGTACGTTTAGTTGGTGGCGAGAGTTCCTTTTTATTACAGTTGTTGTCAGAACGTGTATCTTCAATGTCATTGTTTTGAGATTCTGTGCGTTCATCGATATGTAACTCCTTTTCACAGTCGCTGTCTGATAAATCTCCAAATAGCTCAGAATCTTTAGAAGTTGGTTTATTATCGGTTTTGCTCTTTCTATCCGCTGATGATTCGCTCAATTTTCGTTTCTTCTCTTTAGAGGACTTGTGATGTTTATGTTTATCTTTTGCTTTACTTTTATGTTTATCAATTTTCTCCAGTTCTGGCTCGCTGTCGGAAGATTCACCAAATAATGCTTTGATTTTTCGTTTTGCAGTTGGTTTAATTTTCGTTGGAGATTTCAGATCTGTGCTGGACTCTGTCTTTCTGTGATCTTTTTTACTCCTGTCACTCTTGTTTGCTAGGTCTTTAGACACTCCTTGCAAAGTGATGTTAATTACTAGTGTTTTTGAATTTTCGTTCGAGTTGTGATCATTCTCTGATATAACGTGATCGTGGCTGTTGTTTGCGATCTGTACTTCTTCTAACTTAAGCGTGGTATCGTCGTGGTTTCCTTTAGGATTTTCGTCTATTATCAAAGTACTTTCGTCGCACTCGCTCTCGTCGGAGGCGGATATTGCCGTCTCTTTTGATGGAGTAAAAAAATTTTGAAGTTTAGTTTGAGTCAAAGGGTCCCGTTTGAAAGAGTTGGCTTTTCTTTTGCTCTCTTTGTCAGCTTTTGATAATTGCCGCGCGTCACTCTTGCCCTCCTTGTTTTCTAAAACAATGTCAAGTATAATATTATATTACATTATTATACTTAACTGCCTACAAATTAGTCAAAGTGTGATAACACGGAAGATATAAAGGTTACTGATAACAAAGTTTTGAACAAGTTAACTCTTAGTATCTATAGTCAAATAATACATTGACAATACATTATTGGTTAGTTCAGATTAGTTATTAGGTCATTGTATAGGTTGTATTTGAGTTGTATGTGTTTGTTTGTAGGAAGTCCAGAGCACGGTCCTCCATTCCACTATTGACTTCCAACCATCAATCTGATACCGTTTACGCTTTCCTAGTCCTCAAGACCTCTGGGTGGCGCATTGTCTGGAGTGATGGGGGAGGTTACTCTCTGGAAGGAGGAGGTAATTCCACTGGCATCATACGACGATGGTGGAACATCTTGGGGTTTTAGTTATAACTCATGGCATGAGAGTACTTATTGAAGATAGAACTTGTTGAAGTCAAGAAAGAGCCTCAGGTTAGTGGGGCCATGGATAGTTCGCCCTTTTCCTAGAGAGAGCGTACATGTCAGGCGTTTCCCCAAGTAAAAAGGGCGCTTTAAAAAGTAGAGCAACGCCCCTGCAATAGTTATGGAGCCGTGCTCGCGGACGGCGACCACTTATCATCAGGTGAGCACAAGGCCTTATAAATTAAGTATATATAGTTTTCACTTACTTTACAGAACTAAAAGTTAACGTAAGAGACATGACAGCCACTGGTGGATGAGCATGTCTTAAACAAATGTGACGATAAGTTCATTACAAAAACTATCATAACGTTAATTTAAACTACACTCGGGTTTTGAGAGGTGGCGCAACTTAGCCTGATACTCTTAGGAGCACCTCGACGCAAGGGACCTTGGTTTGGTCGGTTACTCCTCTCGACGGCGCTTGAGGCCGAACCATGATTCGGTCGGTATACTCCGATATGATCCGATATTCAAATAGGCAACTTTGCGTGTCACGTGGGGAAGCGTTGGCCCTGGAAGAAAGGCCGAGGAAACTGCAGCAATGCTCCTAACGTTGATAGGGCTACGAGTGTCTACTGTACACGTAGATACAACCGTACCGTTGTCCAGCTGTGCCGCAGTAATGAAGCCGCACTGTGCTTTCTTTTTCGCCTCGAAGTCTCGCACGAAGTCGCCGAGCGTCTCGCCCACTCGAGGCTCGAAGCTCTTCAGCCGAGGGTAGAGGTTTTCTCTGCAAGCTTTCACGGAAGATATCTGAAATTGAATGTGGGAAATGTTTTTTAATTTTTATTATGAGTATATATTTTTAGTCGGAGTATATATTTATTTGAAGTCGGTTTTTGTTTTTTCTCGTATATCTTGTACTGTCATTGGTATAGTATCATACCAGTTTGGTCATAGCCCGTCGGTACAGGCTGATGACGGTGGTACTGGAAAACGCCTCGTACTCCATGTCCACAGCGCACTGCTCCAAGTCCTTAGGTCTTAGAGGGTGGTCTGGCACGTCCACCTGCTTCATGCTGGCCAGGTTGGTGCTGAGTGCGTCTGTCAGGAGCGAGAGGTAGCTCTCCCGGCTTGCTACCGTCAGGCCGTTTACCTGTGCAATAAATATTAACACTTAACTTATACGTTCCATTACACTTTATGGTCGGTTATAATCCCAGCTGACAGGTGATAATGACTTTATACGTTCTAAGCAAGTGCTTGACCACGATCCCACCTGATGTTAAGTGTATACAGTCCTGGCAAGGCGCACTAGCATAGTAAATGCCTATTCACTCTACTCTTGAAAACACCCACATTGTAATCGGAGGGAAAGACAACCGTGGGCAGACTATTCCAGTCCTTTGCTGTACGAATAATGAAAGACGAAGCTAAGCGCTTCGTTCGGGTTTGAGGGATGTTCGCAGCAAAACAATGAAATCCAGCAATGCGTGTTGAAGGCCGATGTTGGAACGGGGATTAGGTATAGATAGGACTTAGATCGTGGAGGTCCTGAGCACACTCTCCAAAATGCATTCAATTGAAAACGAAAGGCTAGCCATCTTTTTGTATTTCATATTTTTAAGTAGTACAAATAACTTTCTAAAACATGACGATGGATATATGGTACAAAATAATTTTGCCAAAAGCGAACACTAATTGCAATCTCTGTCTATCTATAAAAAAGTTACAAGTAAACGTAACGTAAAATAAACATGTTATGCGAAGATGTATGGATGTTGAACTCCGTCTCTGCCCACGCTTCTGGGTCAAAGGCGTAAGTTATTTGTTATATTGCGTTAACGTGGCATACTGTTCATCCTTAGCTTACACCGTTTACATAATACAATATACATGTAACTCACGACTGGGGAGAGACTCTCTGTTTAAATATATTGGATATCGATGGACGGACTAGGTGCGGGTTATAGCGGATGCTCAGAAGTTCACTAACAATAGTAAAGCTATGGAGGTATAGAGGTATCGAATGCTACGAATACCGTGGACTGCCAGACGCAAAATGTATCTGTTCTCTCCCAACTCGCCATGAAGACCAGACTGTCCACTACGTAACCACAGCAAGTACTGTCATATTTCGGGCATATAATACGTAGACGGGATAGCAACCTTGAAAAGCTGGTTATCGTAAGGCAAGAGAACAAAAGGCCGGACGCCAACACAATGGTCTGACAGAAGAAGCAAAAGGTGCCATCTTCTCTCCTAATCTCTACCAGCTGGTGAGGGCTGCCTCGGATCGAAGCCGATGGAGACAGATTGTCCACTTGAGGTGCTCTAGTGACCACGATCCTAAGAAATGAGGGAACAACAAAGAAGGAGGTATTTCAAACTATCAAAGAGCATAGTGTGGTGGAAGTGACCTTGGCGGCGGTGCTGTCTGCGGCCCTGCACCTGGAGTGGGTGGCGGCGTCGCTCTCTTTCCTCCCGTCCTCCGTGACGCGTTTCCTTCTCTCTGCGAACTCCTTCAGTATGAGCGATTTGGTCTCCTCGGCCACGCGTCGCCTGCTCTCGCCGTCCGAGTCTCCGCTGTCTCCGCCGTAATACGACTCCATATCTCTTCGAACAAATACAAGAAAGATTAGAGAAATTTTGCACACGAGGGTCATCCTACACGACGACGCGCTAGGTTTCGTATTTTAACCACCGAGTGGCGCCACCTACTACTACCCAATACTGTTTAAAACTCAACCCATACATTGTTCAAAACCTTCAAAATTTGTGAATCGTTAACATGATCTTTATTTAACGCATCAAATTATTGAAGAAGTCTTATTTCAATAAGACATACATAAATATGATATTCCATTATTATGCAACACATACCTCTATGAAAACATACAAATTCATACATGCATTTTCTTTTCTTATTACGAAGCTGGCCTTGACTGCTTCACCGGAT
Source organism: Meandrusa payeni (assembly GCA_029286785.1). Taxonomy (NCBI): domain Eukaryota; kingdom Metazoa; phylum Arthropoda; class Insecta; order Lepidoptera; family Papilionidae; genus Meandrusa; species Meandrusa payeni. The sequence continues at coordinate 109,572 of JAGSMX010000015.1, forward strand.
TGAGAGATGGCATAACTTTTAAGTCGCTCTGTCTGAACTTCTATCACTAGTAACTCGACACAAGGGTCCCCCGGTGACGGGTCACCTTGGCTCGGACGGTTACTATACGCGGCGTATCTTTCTCCCCTCTCTTTAAATAGAAGGCCCGAGGCCAACAGAAACACATATAGGTAGTTACTTGAGTCCCTCGCGGCCGTGTCCGTAGAGGTCTTGCGCGTCCTGGTCGTGGGAAACGAAGCCGTTGCGCTGGAGGCGCGCACTCATGGCGCGGCGCTGGTGCTGGTCGAGGGCGCGGCGCACGGCCCGCTCGTCGCCGCACACGTCGCAGCGCCCGGCGCACCGCGGCGCTTCCTCCCCAAAGTACTCTGCGAACCTCTTGTGCCGGCACCTGCGCAGTACCGCCGACAACTCTTACCAACTACAACAACAAATTATTCTTCCTCCTTGCGTCGTCTTCCTCGTTGCTGAAGGTTACGAATTGTGTGGAGGCTGATCGCTCTGGAGTTTCCTGTTGGTGTTGTTGTTGATTTGGTCTGTCCAACACAAAGGGGTTCTCTCTCTTGGTCGTCTTCCCTGTACTTTGCCTGTGACCACGAGTGTTTCCAGTATAAGTTTGTCCTGGCTATGTGACCGAAGAATTCGAAATCCCAACGGAGATAGACCGCTGACAGCCTGACGATGACTCAGTCATCTTGGATAATTGACATATTTGTGCAAGGTACACGTAACATTCTCCTCCAGCTCCACATCTCAAATGCGTCAATACGAGATCTGTCTGCCTTCTTGACAGTCCAAGTTTCTGCACCGTAAGTGAGGATTGAGAACACCAGAGACCTCACCAGATCAATATTGGTTAAATCTACAAACTACTAACCTTCTGTTATTGAAAATGACAAAACACAACCGGCATGTGATCTTAAGTGATACAGGGATAACATTTACTCTATTCATACTATAATTTATTTCCACTTCTATATTCTGTAATAAGAGCAGTGGTAGCTCAGTGTCCGGGCGATTGCCTTAAGCTACATACTACGCTAGCAACCCGAATTCGATCTCCAGTGCCAGCATCAATGAATTTGTTGTTGAAATTTTATGTGCTGATTTATCACTTGCTCGGCGGTGAAGACAAACATGGTGAGGGAACCGACATGTGTTAGAAAATTTTTCTAAGACATGTGAAGTCTGCCAATCCCTACTGCACGCGTGCCGGGCCCTTGCCTATGCCCTTTAGTATCTTTACAGAGAAAGCCTGTGTCCAACAGTAGGACATATATATATAAAGGCCGTAACTTTAATTTTAAGCCTTTGCACTATTAATTATTATATTGAATTAATATTTTTTATTATTAAAAGCTAACGATTCACGTCTATAGACGAATAGCGAAAAACCGCCATTATGTTTCGCAGACATAACGTATTTGATTAGAAGTCGGTTTTTGTTACACTAAATTTCTGGATAGTACACGGTGCATTGCGTAGACCGAAACTCACTTCACTTCCTCGCAGTATTTGACCATAATTTCGAAACTCTTGTAGGCAGTCTTACAGCGTTGCTTCTGCTCGGGCGTCTGGGCGCGCCCCATCTCAGATTTAAGAAGAAAGTCGACGGCGTTGCGTTCCTTTCCACAATAATAAATGCGACAAAATGCCGGTTTACCGTCGCGGCCTGCTCTGCCAGATTCCTGGAATTATTACCATTAGTTATAAACGTATTCTACGAGCCCAGAATTACAAGGCTGAAGTTGCCATAGCACGTTAACTCGAGTTCGATCTCCGGTGTGCCGGTAACAATGAAATTGTTTGTTGCAATTTTATGTACTGATTTACCACGCGCTAGGCAGTGAAGGAACACATCGTCTAAGACATTTTCTAATACAAGTGAATTCTGCCATTAGGCTATTGACGCTCCATGGGCAACTCGCATTATATGTTACCTGGTAGTAAGCGGCCACGTTCTGCGCGAGACCCCAATGAGCCACGGCGCGCACGGTAGCTTTATCCACACCCATGCCGAAAGAGACAGTCGCGCATACACACGGGCACTCACCGCCAGACCACTGCTCTTGTACCGATATACGTTCTGATGTTTTAAGACCTGTTAGTATAAATATAGAAAGATAATTAAAAAGGTCAATATAGAAAACATCCAATATCTCCACCTTTTTATGAGATTCTTTGGCCACATTGCGCAAAAGATGCCAATAATCTGGAAAAAATCCTAGAGGCTGATGTCCTAAAAGGTGCTACAGTTTCATCAGAGGTGGCAGAGCTCTTAGGTTGTTTAGCTAGATCATTTATTGAGTGCAATACGGCCCAAGGAGACCTAGGTGGATAATCTATCTCCAAGACGCATGACATCAGATCATACGTAGAAACACTCAGCCCTAATCTTAACAGCCTTCATTATCATCAGCCTGTGCCTATCCACTGCTGGAAATAGTTCTTCCCCAATGCCTTCCACAACATACGATTTTTCAACCTTCCAACTTTCCTTATATCTCTATAAGGTCGTCGGACCATCTGGAGGGAGGGCACCCTACGCTTCTCCGACCCACGCGCGACCTCCATTCCAAGACATTCCTAAACCATGTCCCCATAAATCATGTAAAAACATTATTTATTTTTATTTAACTATCATGAAAGAAATCTACATTTTTTATGAAGAGATGTATGTATGTAATTTTATATGTGTAAAGGAAGTGTTATAGAACCTCTTTCCTTAATTTCATTGTTTTTTATACGATATTATGATTGTTGTCGTGACCATCAACAGAAAAACGTAGAGATATATATAAAATAAGGACATAAAATGTTGATTCTCTAAAATTTTTAAAGAAATGCCGAAAAGTCTTTCATTACCCTTTAAAATAAAGAAATATGGATAGACATCATTAATAGTAAGTGTTGTCTATCTAAATTATTAATTAATTATAATAATTTGTGGTATAAAGTTTTCTTATTTTCATATATCTTACTAAATGCTATTGTTCTCATAAGTTTAATTCATTTCAGTCATTAATTCTCATTTCCCTTCTATTCTGTTTCAAACAGATTGCTTTTAGCTTGTTTGTATACTTGTTGTCGACTGTACCCCTCACTGACTGTTCAGGCTAAGCGACCTAAGAGCTATGCCACCTCTCAATCCGGTAAAGCAGCCAAAATCTTGTAGTTTGTCATTAAAAATAAATGTTTGCTTTTGTGTATAATAAAGTACATATCCCAAAGTAAAATGTCTCTAAAGGCCATACCTCCATGATATGCCAAAGACTTGAGACCCCTTTTGTTCAACATATGCGCCAAATCTTCAGTTTGTTCCCGAGTTCTGCAGTAGACAATGACAGCATTTTTATCTTTCTGAACAAAAAAAAATACATGAGCAATATAACAAAAAGAAATACATATAATACAAAAAGAATCAACTTACCGGTTTGACATTTTCATCCTCTTTCAAACTTTTCTTCAAAAATTCACACAAGTCACCAATTTCATCTTCTATACAATTTTGGTACACCACATCATAGTACAAATTTTTCCTAAAACTTGGCGTCTTGTATTGTGCAATTGGTTGCAATAGCTTAAGGTTGGCCAGAATATCTTTTGCTACTTCAGCACTGGCTGTTGCTGTGAGAGCTACCCATGGTATGCTCTTGTAAGCTTCTCTTATGTCACCCAATTTTAAGTAATCGGGTCGAAAATCATGGCCCCATTCACTAACACAATGAGCTTCATCAACAACTATATAAGAGACTTTTTTATATTTGACTAGATGCTCCAGTAGACTTTTAAATGTACCCGTAGCAGCTTGTTCCGGTGTCACATACAGAAATCTTGTGTTAGGTTTCATGCTTCTCAGATCATTAATTACCCTTTCTCTGTCCTTTGTGCTCATTTTCGAGTTTATTGATTCAGCTTGTATTTTAATTTTTGTCAAATGATCAATTTGATCTTTAATTAGTGCCAATAAAGGTGAAAATACAATGGCAACCTTATTGTCTTGCAACATAGCCGGCAGCTGGAAGCACAAAGACTTCCCAGAGCCCGTAGGCATTGAAACATAAACATCATGAACACCTAAAATTATTAACATTAACTATTATTTGAATTAACGATATACATATACTAATGTCTTGCATATTGAAAATACTTGCATAAGTTGTTACATCAATCACAAATATTTTTTAAAATATTACTAATTAGTAAAAATACTTGAATTGATATCAATAAATCGCAGTTCTTCATCATATCAATCATTGTTCAGACTTTTGACGCCAAACGATAATATTTGACGTTGAAAAATATCACATTTCTCAAATTAGTGTTTACAAATTCAATAGATGTAGTATGACAATTGTGGTAGCACTATTATAACCCAGCCAAATTAAAAATGTCACATTAGTTGTTCTCATTCATATATGCGTTAGTGTTCAATTCAAATCAGATCATTAAAAGTTTTAAAAATAATCCTAAATAAAATCTCAGCTTTTTTTGTGAAATTAAACTGTTACCTCTAGCAATCGCCCGAATAGCTCGTTCTTGAAGCTCACTTTTGAATTTTCGGTGACCAAAACATTCCAATAGTTTTTCTGTTACGTTATCCATCACGGTAATCCTCGTCACTGTGGTATTACAGGTATTATCTCTTCATTATACTTATTTAAACTATGATATATATAAATATCGTAACACATACTGTTTAAATAACAAAATCACAACAATAATTTTGAGACAATAACATCAAAACAACCTCAAAATAGGATTATCTATTAATATAAATTTTGTCTTTGACATTTCGCGGATCCAATTTTGTATAAATGTCAAATGTCAGGTTTGATATTTTACCAATACAAACATTGAAAAGGTGCTAGATAAAAGTTCATTCATTTTATTAGATACGAATTATAGAATAAATATCCAGGAATACCCAAGTAACAAATTCATTTTTATTATAGGATAAGTTGTATCATCGCCAGTTTGGAATGAGTAAACGTAAGAACCCTTGTGAATCTACAAACTTAAATGCAGATTATTGTGATTTTCTACTAGAGTTGGCAGAGTATGAAAAAAATATAAGCCGTAATATACATAAGTATAATGCATATAGAAAAGCTGCTGGTGTTTTAGCGTTACATCCTAAAAGGATTGAGTCTGGTGATGAGGCAAAAAAATTAAATGGTATAGGAGAGAAAATATCAAAGAAAGTTGACGAGTTTATTCATACAGGAAAATTAAGAAAAATTGAAAATATTCATAAAGATGAAAAGGCACAAGCAATTAATTTGCTAACTCAAATTTCTGGAGTAGGTCCAGTCAAAGCTGCCGAAATGGTGAAAGACGGTATTAAAAGTATCAAAGACCTGCAGAAAAATAAACATTTATTGAATCATCATCAACTTTTAGGGCTGAAGTAAGTGACAAATTTTTTACTTATAATGAATAAGAATAATATTAACTATGGCCTTCTTGTTCTTGACGGACTAGATTTGTATGATAGCATATTATGGTATATTGTTTTGGGTCGCTTTTACTGGATAAGTATCTTCCACGTTCGTTCCAAAGATGCCAGTTGAGGCTTACGATTGTTATTAAGTATAAATTTATTTTATACAGATACTATGACGACTTTGAAAAGAAAATTCCACGCTCGGAAATACAAGCCATAGCAGATAAATTAAAAACATTGATCTATAACATAGACAGCGGCTTTACCGTAACGATATGTGGGAGTTTCAGGTAATTGGAATATATATTAATAAATGGCTTCAAACTGATGTTGCACGAACGTACACAGCACCAATGATTTTTGTAGTTAGTGGAAATTACGTAAGTTATAGTGGGATATCCGCCAGATTTGGTCTGATGCGGCGAGCTAACTAGCTTTGGATCAAAAGATGCGCTGAACCAGAGCCAACTCGGTAAAGTCGAGTGTTTTCTTTTGCATGCCCAGGACAAGCACTGATTTTGTGGAAAACCGTTCGTCCAGCACTACGTTCTTAATTGGTGGCGTATATACACGTGAAGCACAGTTGACTAATACAATATACACAAACAATGCGAAGGTATCTTTGGCTAGAAAAACATTTAGAAACGGAAATGTGATTGCGAGCCTTCACTAATTCTATTTTATTTATTTATTCGGATATAAGTACAATCATTACGATTATAACACCATTTTAGACGCGGAAAAACGGAAAGCGGTGATATTGATGTACTAGCAACCCATCCATCGCTGAAGCTTGATGGAACAAAGAAAAAACATGGTGAAAACATGTTACAAAGATTAGTTGAACATCTTAAAGGACTTGTCATTGACGTAATTTCCATGGGAAATACAAAATTTATGGTAAATCATATTTAGTTATACTGTACGGTAAAAATGCCGTTTAACTTTTATTTTTTAGACTAAGCTCCTGTTTATGTACGGAATCTTATTGTATAATGTATTTTTTTTAATTTTATGGACGAACTATAAAGTTGGCCAGAGAGGCAGGCCTTTACTGCTTCATCGGATTGAGAGGTGGCATCGCTCTTAGGTCGCTTACCCTGAACCTCTATTGGGTAGTAACTTGACACAAGGGTCCCCCCAATGACGGGTGACCTAGGCTTGAACGGTTAAGTATTTCACCAACCGTAACCACGACTCGCTCGGGTGCTATTACTCAACTATGAGTGACATTTCGGGAAGCGTTGGCGCTGGGAGAAAAAATGTTACAACAATGAAAGACGAAGCAAAGCGCCTAGTTTGTGATTCTTACATTATAATCTCGTGACAACTTATGTGGTCATTTTGTCTCTAGAGCTGGACTGAATGTGGTAAAAGATTACTGATTCCTAGTATTTTTCTAAACAGGGCGTCTGCCGCCTCTCGCAGGAGTTGCCGGCGCGTCGTCTAGACATAAGACTGATTCCTGGCGAGCAGTTCTACTGCGCGGTTCTCTACTTCACTGGCAGTGACGTGTTCAACAAGGCGATGCGGGCGCACGCTTTGGAGAAGGGTTTCACCTTGAACGAATATTACTTAAGGCCCATAGGCGTTACTGGTAACATGTGATATTTTTTAACATTCACCATCGTCAGCCTGCAACAGTCCACTGCTGGGCACAATGCTGGAGCACGATACTCTCATCCAACTCCTGCGTAGATCGTCGCTCCAACTAGTCTCAGGGCTTTCCTCGCCGCGGACTCCATAACCCACCAACGCTACATAACTCGTCCTCCGTGGGGAAGGACTATTTATGTCGGGCCCTACGGTAACCGAAGCACATTTGCGGACCCGCCTGCGATACCAACAACATCAACTTCCAGCCAGAGCGCGTCTTCCTCTACGGCCTCCGTAAGCAGGTGATGCACTCCCCCGAGTCAATCATCTGGATGCCTTAGGAGTCGGGAATACTAGTTGCACCCAGCTCCCAACTGCGGCCAAGATGTTTCGCGGGGATAACATTTTATAATATTATAATGAAATTTTTGTTCCTATAATCTGTTACTATGGTACTACTGAAATAGATTTTGTTTTTAATTTATTCTTTATTTTGCACAAAAAAGTATACAAGATGGCGGACTGCCAAAAGGCATTCTCCCGCCACTTCTGGCTCCTGTTCCTTGAGGCTGTATTTATCTATTATTCTAAATTGTAAAAAATATTTATTTATTTTTAAGAAATTTCCGAAAAGCCGATTCGAATCCCAGTTTTCCAGTACGAGTAAAAAATCACTGGCTAAACGTTTGTATGTATGTGCTGTAGTTTGTTGTATGTTGCAGGTGTTGTTGGCGAACCTGTTCCGATCGCTTCAGAGGACGATATTTTCGACTACATTGACTTCCCATACAAAAAGCCCGAGGAACGCAATTGGTAATCCATATGTTACAAATAATTAAAAAAAAACACATCTTACAATCGTCTTATTTATTCTTAAAATTAAAAAAAAAAACTTTGCTATTTATATCACAAGACAATGTTCTAAAACGAAGACATACAATGTCTTAACAACTTCATAAGCTCGATATGTGACGGCGGAGTCTAAAAGTTTAATAACAATGGAAAATGAAACTAAAAATTATTCTAAGAAAGAAATAAAATCGGATTACATACATTGAGCGTATTGTACACAAACCGTAAATCACATGAATAGTCGATAGCGAAGAAGCAATGTATTTTACAAAAACATTATACTGTCTATGGTAATCCTTTTTTTGTTGCCACAAAATTGTTTTTTGTACATTAATGAAATTATTTTCAAGTGTACAAATTGTATTGTATTCCTTAAGTTTATGATGAATTCCATGAAAAATATGTTAGTACAAAGGAAAATTAAATTAAAAATTATTCTAAGAAATACAAAGTATGAAATGAAACTCGTGTATGTAACATCGGAATCATTGCATAGTTACAGCCATTATATATATATATATATATATAATATATATGTCCCACTGCTGGGCACAGGCCTTCTCTGTAAAGAGAGTATAAGGGCATAGTCCACCACGCGGCCTTAGTGCGGATTGGTAGACTTCACATGCCTTAGAAAATTTTTCTAAGACATGTAGGTTTCCTCACGATGTTTTCGTTCACCGCCGAGCGCGTGGTTAATCAGCACATAAAATTGCAACAGCAAATTTATTGGTGCCGGCACCGGGGATCGAACTCGGGTTGCTAGCGTACTATGCAACAAAAGCGCGGACACTGAGCTACCACGGCTCTTATTAATCATTGCATACATTGAGTGTATTGTGGAAAAACCGTAAATCACATGAAAGGAGCAATGTATATTAAAATACTTTATACTCTGTCAATAAATTTTTGTTGCCACGAAATTATTTCTTGTATTGATAACAGTGCCAACCATAGACGATACAGGTGAATGATTTTTTTTATATATAAAGTGTTAATTTGGAGATTATTTAAAAATTTCAGCTTGTTATATAAAATAATATAGTACACGATTGTGATCCTATACAGTAGCAATATGGTATCACAATAGTAGTTGTAATATGGTATCACAATTGTAGTAACTTTTCTATTTTCTATGCGAATGCTTTACCACGACCTTCTCTACTTCCATTATAAATAATCTGTCCATTTATATTTAATTAGAATAGTCGCCATTGATTCGCTCTATTTTACACTGTGAATTGTGTTGGGAAAGATTATACTAAAAATAATAAACTGTTAATAACATAGATAATAGATAAATGTGGCAACAAATTAGAAATATCTCCATCAATCTCCTCCTTTAATCTCACCCAATTTTTCGGTAAAAAAGAATATTACAATACACAAAATTAAACTATAAAGTAATAAACGATTCAATGAACATAAGATAATGGAATGATGACAAAGTTTTCTATAATTCTCAGGTCAGCCGTTACTTAGTGACTAGCGCTACCATCTATGACTAATTTTAACTACATAGAAATATTTTCTTTATCATACTCGACTTAACCGCTAGCTTCCATACCTTCATAGACCTCTCTAATAGTTGTGCTTGGACCCTATATATACACGAGACCTTAGTCCGAGTTAATTTGCAAGTACTCCAAACAAAAACAAACTTTTTATTGTCCCACAATAATTTCAATAACAACTTACTTAAATTACAATTATGGGCGGGGGACTGGTGTCCAAAGGTACAAACCTGTGTGTGGATCACCAGGCCTAAATCCCACGGATGTGCACAAAACTTTTAAAACTATTGGAGAGAGAAGGTATATATATATATATATATATATATATATATATATATATATATATATATATATATATATATATATATATATATATATATATATATATAAGATGAATTCGGAATATCAATAAAAAACAAGAATAACTATGTGTTGCTTTGTATTTCAAGGAAACCACATTAAAAGTTTATTCCTGTTTTTGCGAAACTATGTTTTATAAATTAAATAATGACATCTAGTGTATTTCTATTTGACCTAACTTCTACTTCTTTTTCATTTATATCCCAACAAACCTCCATAGACTTCACTATGAAGGTTACGTACAATTTAAAAAATAAAATAAATAATATTATTTTTTAACATTAAAGCCCTCCCCCCCACCTCCTCCCCTAAAGGAGAAAATTTTCCTGTCAAAGTCCACATCATTCCAGGCTCCTCTTCTTCCTGTATATATGGATGAAGATGCTAATATTCAATTTCCGGATAGATTCTAAAATGCCTCTACTGCCCCCGAGTGAGATACTTTGGGAAAGTTGTTAGGTAAATTAGCTAAGATTGTTAGGTAAGATAGCTTGTTTCTACAACGGTTGACAAGTAAAATGTGTTACTCTGTAACAAGAGAAACGACATTTAGGTTCATTCGTCCATCTGTAGGTTCCTATATCAACTTAAACATTATATTTGGAGAAACATTTTTTTCTGTTCACTTTTCCTTTGACATGACAGTACCTATATATCATTCCTGACAACCGTGCGTTTATGGAAATAAAGATCGGTGGCAGCCACATATAAACATAAAAATTATTAATACTTTTTACAGATATATAAATATTTATAAATATATATATATATAAAAGAAGGAATATAGATATATAATTGTGACGTGTCGTGTGTGAATGTGTTTGTTTCAAACACGACCTCGTCTTAGTCCTATACTGAAGTAATCAATTTTTTTTTTAATGACGAACTACACAGATTGGCCAGAGAAGCAGGCTTTGACTGCTTCACCGGATTGAGAGGTGGCATAGCTCTTAGGTCGCTTAGCCTTAACCTCTATCATTAGTAACTCCACACAAGGGTCCCCCCGGTGAGGAGTAACCTCGGCTTGGACGGTTACTATGTTACGCGTAAGCATTCCGATCCAAGGGCGCCCGAGAGGGCCGAACCACGACTCGGTCGGTATCTATTTCACGGATTTAACGCCCCGTTGAAACAGCTATCCAAAAACATAATAGACTCATTAGAGTGTTCCACTCCACGGAAATCTTTAGTAAAAGGCGAAAGATTTATACGTGTTGAAGTGAAACCAGAGTGTGAAGTAATCAAATCAATGACCAAGGCCCATATGTATTATCATTAAATATTTACTAGTAACAGTACAATTCAACGGACATTGCGTCAAAACCTTAATCTACCATTTTTTATAATTTGATATCAAATTTAAAATTATTTTTTTGGTTATTGATTGAAATATTATGCCATATTAGTAAGATGTCGTGTATACGATTACCGCATACAATAAATTGAAACAGTATGTCAGTGGTAAGCTATCGGAAAATCATAGCGGTACAACTGAACTACCGGAAATCGTCAACTATGTTGTCACTGAACGTGACACGGTAAATAATATAACCGTTTATATATCAACCGATTTACAGAATTTAAATTGTGTAATTTTAAAACATTACTCTAACTATCGTATTAAGATATTTACAAATAAAATATATTTATATGCTAAACGATGGAGATATTTTTTGAGCCTACCAGAAATACACGATATCAGCCTGTATCAATCCACTGCTGGAAATAGACATTTACCAATTCTTTCCACTATATACGATCGTCCATTTTCCGAATGCAGCCACTAGGCTATCCTTGCTAGGTCAAATGAAAGCAAGAAATCCGACCCATGCATTGCCACCATTCCAAGGTTTTCCTTCCCCATCTGCCGTCACTGACTCGACAAATGTGCACTCCATTTACGCACGAATATCTGTGCGCAAAAGTTTCGCATCACGCGCGTAATACGTACGCGTGCACAGAATTACCTAATTGAGGGAACTTTTGAAAAATGAACCCTCGGACCTACTCACACAGTACCATGCAACTTGAGGCGACCGCTCGAACACTGAGAGCTGTTGCCCTAAAACGTTGTAAAGTTTCAGTTGGAAAAACTAAGACTTAAAAAAATTCAAAGCAGAAAAGGTTTACCATATCTGAATTGTTAAAGAATGACCGCTTTCATACTTCTATCGAATTCTAAATCAGACTATGGAGTGTGAAATCCAACTAGCTTTCACTAAAATACTTCTCGAAGGTTCCACAAAAGTTCCTATGTCATATAAAAGTTTGCAATAATACGGCTTAAATTTCAAACTTGTTCTGGATTGAGGAGCCGGTAGAGGTAGGAGGCAGGGTCGGACATGGCGTCGCTGGGCTCGCGGAGCTCCAGGGCGCGGCCCCCGCCCACCACCAGCACCCGGTCGCACTCGAGCACGCCGGCGGCGCGGTGCGCGATGAACAGCACCGTGCTGCCGGCGAACGAGCACCTGATCGTGTCCAGGATCAGCCGCTCCGCCTCCTGGTCGAGGTTCGCAGTCGCCTCGTCCACTAGTAGAATCTGAAACACAGTCCTGCTTAACCATTGGATACTAGTGATCCTCGCTTATAAAGAAAAGAAATATTACTGGCTTTCTATTAATTTTTTTGTTTACGAGGGAGAAATCTTCAACAAGATTCCCCCGCCTTCTGGGGAGAAGTCGAGGTTATGTGGGGGTTTTTACTCACTAAAACCCCCTGGTGGCCCTTCCTCGGTGCATGGTGTGGAGCTTCAGAATCTCCAGTGGAACGCACCGGAGCCCCTCTGCACGTTCCGGGAGAGTGAGGGGGGGTTACCATTACCGCACATCTCAGCAGAATTCCAAATTCCATCGACGCCATCTTGGTGGTTGGCGTTCCACGATCGTACGCTTCTCACGTAACTTTCTTCCACGCACACGAGATGATGATGATAATTGTATTTAGGTAGGAGAAGCCGAAGGTCACGCTGATCGGCGTGCCTTGGAAGAATTAAGTATAGGATTGAGTGGGCTGGTTACCTTAGCACGTTGCAGTACAGCGCGCGCGAGGCATAGCAGCTGCGCGTGCCCGCGGGACAGGCGTGCGGCGGGCGCGTGCAGGCCACCTCGCGCTGCCACGGCCGCGTGCACGCCGCACGACTCCAAAGCGCGCCACACCTCGGTCTCACCGTGCTGCTGCAGCGGGTCCACGTTCTCCAGCACGCTGCCCGCGAAGATAAACGGCTCTTGGGGTATTACACCTATACGCGATCTGTTAAAATATAGATCATCCGATAACTAAATATTATCAGTACCCAAACGACGTTACCATAAAATTTATACTTAGCAATATTCTAATCAATAAACATTATTCTAAGGATGTATACAATATACCACAAAGTCAGCGCGCTAGTTGAATGCAGATCTCAGGAATGCGATAGTGATGTAGTCTAAATATTGCTGAGCACATTGAGTGTGTCGATAGATTTAAATAATCCTTTAAGTTTGCCATGATGAAAAAAATCTTTATCACACATTTTTAATAATTATTTCAGAAAACGAAATAAAAAATTTGTATAATCGCGCATGTCTAAAACACTTCTCGTGCTTGGCGATAAAAGAAACTCGTTTTTATGTAACAGAACTTGATGGAGTCAGATCAGTGATTATTAAAATCAAATCAGAAAATAACACGGGATGGCAATTTCATTATTAACTCGATAACACGGGAAGCGTTCGATAGCTGTGGCACAGCGGAAGATGCTCCCGCTCTGTACCTTGCGCCCCGACTGCGTTCAACTCGCGAGCTGCGAATGAAGATAAAAAGAGAGTTACATTTCGTATATCTAAGACACAGTGCAGACCTGTTGTCTGTATCACACTGTAGGTGTAAGAGAGAGCTTTGCGTGCGCACATTTTCTGTCTCTCTTGTACAATTTGTATTAATTATATTTTGCGTCTATCCCTATACATGGAGGTAAAGAAGTTTTAGGTAAGTGGTGTGGTGTATAGCACACTCGTTGTGTATGTGATACCTAAGCGCGTGCAGGTGCAGCGTGGCGACGTCCACGCCGTCGACGAGCACGCGGCCGCTGGCGGGCGGCTGCAGGCGGAGCAGCGCGTGCACCAGGGAACTCTTCCCGGCGCCGGTGCGGCCCGCCACCGCCACCAGCTCGCCGGGCCGGCACGCGAACCGCACGCCGCACAGCGCGCCCGCGGACCGCTCGCCGCTGCTGCCATACAATACTCTTATACACGTGTTAAATAATTTTATTATAGATGCATTTTTGACTATCGAATGTGTATTTTTTTTTTATTTATTTGTTCTTTATTTGCACACAATACAAAAAAGGTACAAATAGGCGGACTTAATGCCAGTAGGCATTCTCTGACAGTCCAGTACGATTTAAAATACAGTCCACAATTGAGTTAGTTGCAAATACATTTTCGCATAGATAACACGTTTATTTATTGCAAATAATCACATTCAAGAAACAACCTTATTCGCCTTAGCATATGGTCCAAATCGAGTCGGCTTATCGGTGCATCGGCGATCGGCGATCGATCGATTATGATAAACATGCATACAGACAAGAACAGATAAATGTTAAACGTGATAAGCTGTTTATGTACTTACTTATAATTTAGGTACACGTCCTCGAAGCTGATGAGGCCGTGGGCAGGCCAGCCGTATGGCGGAGGCTCCCCCTCCACCTTCTCACATTCCACCTGCAAGTTTTTGTTGTAAATTATAATATTTAGTAATTATTTATATTGATCCTTGGAACCGGATAAAACTAGAGAGCAAGCGACAACTCATCGCGAGAGTTAAGAATGCAATGATGATGAGTATATCTGATGATGATGATTATACTATATCTCAACTCTTTACAATGAGTCAAAACAATTTCTTAACTGTTTTTGAGTCTACCACATTGGAACCGGGATGAAGTCGACACTGATGGTTCCGTGGCGTCTTAGTACTGCGAGGTTGCTGGAGGAAGGAAACTTCCAAAAAGGAACCTTCGTCCAGCTTCTCGTTAGCTCGGTCATGCTTTAGAGCACAGCATAGGGGAGCTCCGGTGCGATCCATTGGAGATCCCGGAACTCCCCGCTATGCACCGAAGAGGGCCATCGGGAGGTTATATTGTGTAATAGCCTCACATAACCTTGTTTTCCCTCCCAGAAGGCGGGGAATCTTGTTGAAAATTTTCGTCCAGTCAACAAAACAAGATCAGTTAAGCCGCCTGCTCGTTTGTCTCCCAATAAAAAAAAGCAAGTAACCTGTGTGATGTACTCGCCCACACGCTCCACGGCGATCATCTCGCGCTCCGTCTCCGTGAAGGAGTTGAGCACGTTGCTGAGCATCGAGGTCATGGACAGCGCGTACGATATCGCCAGCCCCACTAGACCTGTACCAATTACACCAATAATCAAACCGTAACTGAACCTTTGATCAACGTAGGTTCTTGTCATAAAAAAGATTAAAAAAAATTGGAACAAATTTTTACAGCACACTGCACAAGCAGTGATAGCGCAGTTAGTTCGGCTTACTATCTGATTGTTCCGCGCGGGCAGCGAACTGTCTACCCCGGTGTGATAAAAAAGATCACGTATTTTTTGAACTTATTTATTCAATATAAATCTTTGGTGTAATGACACATAACACATAAGTGTGTCAGTTCCCATTGGCTAAATGCGCTTAGGTCACTGGTTCAAATCCGGCTCGCTGGACCAAATTATGGGGCGCGAGGTTTGCAATTGAAAATTTAGTTTATTAAAACTTATGTTAGAATGGTTACGATTGTTGTTATAATGCTTAAATGCATCCGGTCCGGTGCGGAATGTTGCGCGTGCAGATAACGTCACGTGTTAGGTGTCATAATACCGAACTTCATACGTTATAATTGGTGTTAAGAACCTGGGTCTGCGGCGTGCAGGGTGCGCTGTAGCACGGCGAGCAGTGCTGCAGCGGCCACTGCAGCTCCAGCAGCCGCTTGCAGCCTTAGCGCCAGCCACTGCGCCGCGGCAGCTCCACACAGCGCCGCGCGCTGCCACGTCTCCACCAGCTCGTCGCCGCGCTCCGCCCACCGGCCGCACGCGCCCAGCGCGCGGATCGTCGTCACACCTGGTGTCATTTAATAAACCGTTGGAAAGGAAATATACTCCATTCTCTTTATCTTTAATAAACGATAGGTTACCGTTTATTACTGTTTACAAAACAAGTATTTTTACGAACAGAAACAAAATCCGACAAATCGAATCAAACGCTCTCAAGACGCTCTGTTTGTATTTATGAATTATTATTTTTTTTACAGAACATTTTACAGAAGATCTTTTAAAACCATAATAAACAGTCAGAGTAACTCACTCCGTTCATACTCATCCCTACACATACAGTCACTCTTCAACACACGCAACCTTTTACACACAAACAGACTCACACACACAACAATTAAACTGAATTACATTATATGTTTTTAATTTTACTAAATTTGTATTTGTATTTAACTGTTTGGAGATGGGCGTTAATAGCTGCGACACAGTTTAATAATCACACAGTTTAATGTGGCTATTATCGAACTGGTTTGTACATGAATTTTTTGGTTTGAAATAAAATCATATTATATATTTAAAAAAAAAACGTAAAACGCTATCACCGTCTCTTTGTATTTCCGAGTTATCGTAGGAATATTACGAAATATATTAATCAGAACCAAACCCAGCTCTCATCAACCTACCCTTGAAGAAATCATCGAAATCGGTCGGGGTGATAATGCACACTTAAGCTTGATATGGTTTGTACACTTGAGAGTGATATTTTTTTTTATTTAATTTCTTCCGATGTTTGGTATATCTGATGAAATCGCGTTCATATATCGATATTTTAAGTAATATAATGCACTCCTAACGTATACGTACCTTCCAGCGTGTCGTTGAAGTGCACGTAGACGGGGGAGAGGGCGATGCTCTGGAGCCTCTTGAGTTGGCGCGAGGTGACGCGGTACCGCCGCTGCAGCCAGTAGTAGACCAACGACATCGGCAGCACCCCCACCAGGAGCCATGGGAGACCGTACACCGTTACCGCCACAGCACCTGCACGTATACACTTTTCCTTTCTGAATGAAATACGTTGACCAACCAAGCAGCCTCTACCATTTCACCTGGTGTTTGCAAACCTCAAACATATGCTGTTAAGCTTTTATGAATGTTCCAAATACTATTCAAGTATCGGCGCCGGAAAACTTTTTGGACAAAAAGCGGCGTGTTTAGGTAAAGTTTTACGTGATAAATACACAACTAATCGGGAGTGTACGGAATAATAACCGTACAATATACTTTTTTTTTGTTTTACTTGTGGGGAATGTGTCTAAACGCGTAATCCTCCCCTGGAGGAAGGACGAGTTATGTAGGGCCCTCACCGACCAAACCCCATAAGATGTTCCACAATCGTCACATATGGCGGGGCTACGGGAAAGTTTGCGCACATATCGCGGCCTGCGAGTAGCCGCCTTGCGGCGACTGCGTCCCGGGAAGAAAAAGCCTCCCCCTCACCATGTAGGCAAGACGCGCCGGAACATCTGGCGCGCCTTCCTTCACGACCTCCGTAAGCATGTGATGCACTCCCCTGAGTCAATCACCTGGATGCCTTAGGGGCCGGGAATAGGTAAGGAAACCCCAAGACTCCTCTTCCTCCACGACTTATTCCCGGCCATGGAAAGCGGATAAACCGCCACCCACGGCCCATCGACACACTCGGTGGGTTCCAGCGAGCCCACCTGGTGACACCGCCTCGGCCAACGGCGTGTGGGTTTCGACTTCTGCCGACAGTTGAGTGCTATATTTGCTGGTACAGTTATTGGGGTGTGCCTCACCGATGAGAGCGAACACCTGGGCGAGCAGGATGTTCAAGATGAACGGCAGCGAGTCGTCCACCGTGTACGTGTCGGATGAGAACCGGTTCATTATCCTGCCCGCGGGAGTCACGTCGAAGAACTTCACCTTCGCCTGGAACAAAGAAAGTTTTTTTTTCTATTTATCCATATAAAAATATACACAGATAAGACTCAGGTTGGTATTGCGCGCGCACGTCTTTAGGTAGTCCCGGGCACCGCTGAAAATCAGCGCTGTCGCATCCTTGCCACAGCATATGCTGAGATGGTGTCCGATATTGGCGATGGGGACCACACCGGAAGCAACAACATTCAAATAAAAAAAGAATCATCAAAATCGGTTCATCTAGTTGAAAGTTATAAGGTAACAAACAATCAGACGAATTGAGAACCTCCTCCTTTTTTGAAGTCGGTTGAAAATGACTTCAGGAGCTAGCTAGAGCTAGGTCGGCTGTTTTACAGGTTATATTATGGAGAGTGTACACAGGAATTACACGAGTTAATTACCCCATCCCCATTCTACCTTCCCGACTTCGATTACAGACAATAGCCCAATTCTTTAAGCTGGCATCTCGACACCCCTTAGATGTCAAGAGCGTTGCTGGAGTTACTTGGGCCTCGGATCGGAATGTTTACGCGTAACATAGCAACCATCCAAGTTGAGGTTACCCCTCACCAGTGGGAGGCTTGTGTCGAGTTACTAGCGATAGAGGTTCAGGCTAAGCGACCTAAGAGCTATGCCACCTCTCAAGCTAGTGGAAGCAGTCAAAGCCAGCTTCTCTGGCCAAACTGTGTAGTTCGTCAAATAAAAAAAATATTGATAACATCAACTTACTTCAACGATGACTTTCACGAGCACTTTATGTATTCTCCCGGCCGCCTTCACGCCTCCGTACGCAAATAGGAACGCCCTCATTACAGTAAAAACTAAATTAAGAGCGGCCAATACGAAATACATTTCTAGATAATAATTGTCACTGTATTCTTGCGAGGCTGTCAGCTGGACTTCCGCCAGGGTGGACCTTGTCACTGCTGCCTCGTTGTCTATGGTATGCAGTACAGATAGCGAAGAATTCAGTATGCTGTGGATGACGTTGTCTATGACCGAAAAGCCGTGGTCCAGTGCCGTCTGCTTCTCGTGGAGACTGTCTTCTAGCAGACGGTTGTTCACATTGGTCGAGTTGGCAGTTCTGTTTTTAATCCAGAAAGTCAGCCAGAGGAAGGTGTAGTTCTGCGAGAGCTGCATCAGCACGAGTGACATGATTATAACAATCGATAGCATTATGCCGACTGAGCGCAGGTACAGGCATAGCACCCACCAGCCCACAGTTCCTGTAGACATTGCTTCCTGTGAAAAAAAATAAAGCATCAAGCCGTCGACCAAGAGGGGTATATAATACGGATTTCTAATTTTACTATCCTGGAATATTCATCTTTTCTACATGCACAAACCAATTAAGCATTTCTTTTTCTATAATAATAAATAAATAAAATTGCACTGTCTGTTTGTAATATTAAAATAACCGAGAAATATATATATATATATATATACTGTACGGTACATACGGGAGATATACCAACTTGACTACTTTGATTTTAGAAAATTTAAATAAATAGTTTTTAATAGCAGACAACACCGCGGGACGCTGCTACTATACAGTAATTCAATCATCAATATCCTATGTTGTAAATAAAATGTATAACGAATTGAAGCCATACTTTACGTCACGTTCACGACTTCAATTCATTCAAAAACCCATGAAGCAAAAGTTGATCTTAGTACCATATGGTCCTTCGAGCCGGAAACAGCGAATATCGAAGCCCGAGCGCGGAGAATGAAAAATAC
Source organism: Meandrusa payeni (assembly GCA_029286785.1). NCBI lineage: Eukaryota > Metazoa > Arthropoda > Insecta > Lepidoptera > Papilionidae > Meandrusa > Meandrusa payeni. Next base: position 129,053 of record JAGSMX010000015.1, read on the forward strand.
ATGATGATGCACTCACCTTTACGGTTTAAATAGTTCGAAGTAATAACCGTTGAAACACCACTGGAGGTTGAACGCAATCACGATTTTTTCCAACGTCCAGCGCGTCTCTTCTCTGCTATTATGCCCATCATAATTAGTTGGAGAAGCTGATATCTTTCGAGTCGCAAGACATGACCTAGCTAAGCGACTTATCTCCGTTGGACGGTCTGCAACTATTCGCCGTTCTTTCCTACACGCTGGTGCTACGTACGTGGAGGAACTAGATTTTGAAAATAGATTGAGTTTAATTAAAATTTGAATGAACTATTGAAGCTACCTCATTTTCTAAGCTCTGTCGGCTTATATTATCCAAGGAGTCTTCAGCCGTATGATGCTCCCTTGCCGTGATAGGTTCCTCTCCCATGTCCTCCGTGTCGCCGGGCAGAATATCTTCTATTTCACTCAGCACCAGTTCTGGCGGACCTGCAATTAAGCAAATTATTCTGTTCATTTATGTCGATATTTATTACCCATTTACACATATGCTATTGAAATTATAACATAAGTAAAACACGGGCAACGTGTGCTGTAGTTATACATTATTGCGAAAGCGCCTCCAAAAGGCGGGGTACCTTTTTTAAGATATGCTGAGGCTGAGTGCTGCATACCAACTCAATATATTTTTTTTGTAACGTGGGAGGAAATGCGTTTACTTACGCACCCTCCAGGGGTGTTACCGACTAAAACCTCGCACGGTGAGCTGCCCTCCACCATGATAGAGCGAGATGGGGTTGCGTTAGCACTTCATCGTCTCGCTCCGGCGGCAAGGCCAGTTAGGAAAACCGGGCCTCCGGCACCTATGGAGCTGTCCCTCCAGACGGTTGGGGCCAATGCAAACTGGTGGGGAGTTCCTAACGCCCCGCCAGCGATCCCACTAAGGAGGTTGAAGAAGGCGAAGCGGGCGAACTACCTTCTTCGCTCCTCTTAGTCTGCGCCGGAGCGGGTTAGATAAAAATCAATATGATAGTCCTTTACCAAATATTCTTGATCATAGATGGGTACCGATGCTAGGACCACCTCCCATCAGCATACTGTTCTCCATAATATAATCCAGTTGAGGAGTCGAAGGCATTAGTAGTCGTACCTTGCGCGATCAGACGTCCCTCGTCCAGGAGTAGGACGCGGTGTGTGCGCGCGAGGTGGCGGGGCGAGTGCGCGACCAGCAGGCGCGTGGTGTGCCGCAGCAGCCCGAGCACGCAGCGTTGCATTATATGCGCTGCTACTCGCGCGTCCACACCGGACAGCACGTCGTCCAGCAGGTACACTGCACGCGACCATACTGTTATAACCCTTAACAGTATATATATAAAGTCCATTCAGCACCGAAACAAATGACACTTTTGAACCGACTTCAAAAAAAGAAGTTCTCAATTAGTTTCTTGTTGTTTTATGTTTGTTGCCCCGCATAACTTTCGACCGGGCTAACCGATTTTTATTATGTTTTTTTTTATTAGAAAGCTGCTACCCGTTTGGTTCAATTCTGACAATGGCATCAATGAGAAAACCATAAGATTTATCGTAGGACTATTATAAAACAGAATCAATCAAAACCTAACCAAACTATATTGAAATGAATTTTGAAATACATCCTTTCCAAAAAAAAAATAATCATAGAAAGGTTAAAATCATAGGTAGGTTGGCGTTATTTCTCCGTTTGTCGGGCACATACTTCATGCAATTTAAGGTATATGGTTTTGTACTGGATGCCAATAAATAGGACACATGGGAAGCAAGTAGTGCGTGGTCATACCCTGTTTTCCCTGGTACACGGCACGGGCTAGCGCGATGCGTGTCCGCTGTCCGCCGCTGAGCGTGCAGCCACCTTCTCCCACGTACGCGTTCCACCCGAGGATGTTCAGGTCCTCTGAAACATTAAGTTTTGCAAAGATTTTATAATAAACTAGTTGTTATTAAAGAATACAGCAGTCTAAGTCTAAACCCTAATGGCTTAACGTTCTGCTTCTGCTATGTCTTTTAGTCTGAAATATGGAGAATCTTCATTTCTCGCGATAAGATTTTTACCTTCCTACTGGAGTATCAACGAATTCTGAAGCATTTACAGCCTTCGTTATTCTAACAGTACGCGGCCGCCCCGATCTTTTCTCATCTTCGACAGAAAAGTGTTGTTGTATCGGTTGATAGTACGATATACGAACATGATGATGATTATCTCCTGCCGATTTCGGGTACGGCGACGCTTCAAGACTGCTAAGTCATGAGCCAGGTCACGCAGCTCTTGAGTACGTACGGCTGATACCAACCAAAAGTAGTGTCTGGAATATGACCCACTAAAATCGTAGACGAAAATCGTGACATCACCTAAATCCTGTTTTCTTTGACACCCCATTCAATATTGTAATTTGATAATGAACACGAAAAAATATGTGAAATGGCGCAAAATCGAAAGAAGTTTTAAAATAATATACGTGTTCCAAATTCAAAATAATTAAAAAGTTGAAAGAAAGAAGTTTTTATGTAACAGTATTTATTTATTTAATCTTTATTTGCACATAATAAAAGTGTACAAATGAGGGAAAAAATGGCGCAGGGACTCATGGGGGAATTATCTAACTTACATTTTACCATTTTCATCTTAGACGTAAGAAATAAGTGTATGTATTTTAAAAAAGACTTGGCTTAAAGGTCTTGTTACCAGGCCGTAAAACATTCAAAAAAAAGTGTACAAATAGGCAGACTTAATGCCAGAAGGCATTCTCTGCCAGTCTACCTTAAGGTTGTGTAGAAACAAAGTAACGGGTGCAACCGAAATAGAGAAAGTAAAATACGACAAATATAAAATATTTTATGTATAAACGTAAATATATACATAAATACAAGCGTACATAAATATACATACAATATGGATAAATTAACCATAAATATTATGAGTAACAATGAATAAATATACAACATCATAGATCCAAATATAGAAGGATATAGGGACAGAAATAGGAAAATTTATAATTATTTATATTTATTTTAAGATTTAAGAGAGATAGAGATATAATCTGCTCAGTCTTGAGCACAGGCGTAAGGTAGCTAGCCTTTCGGTTTTATACAGATTGCATTTTGGAGAGTGTGCTCAGGAACTACATGATCTAATTCCCCCATCCCCCTCCCACCATCGGACTTCTAGACGCACTGCGGGATTTCATCCTTTTGTTGTGAACATCCCTCAAACCCAAACGAAGCGATTTGCTTCGTCTTTCATTCTTCGTACAGCAAAGGACTGGAATAGTTTGCCCGCGTCTGTCTTTCCCTCCGATTACAACGTGGGTATTTTCAAGAGTAGAGTGAATAGGCATTTACTAAGCTAGTTCGCCTTACCGTCCAGGACTGCATTTCCACTTAACATCAGGTGGGATCGTAATCAAGCACTTGCTCATAAATAATAAAAAAAAAGAGCGTTTGAATGTAGTCTTACTTCCAGTTGTACGTATTTATGGCCAGGTTAGTTAAATAAAAGCTGTAACTAGATTTACTTATTGCTTTTTTTTTTGACGAACTAACACGGCACAGAGAAGCTGGCCTTTACTGCTTCACCGGATTTGAGAGGTGGCTTAGCTCTTAGATCGCTTAGCCTGAACCTCTATTAGGTGGTAACTCGACACAAAATTTACTTATTGTTATTTTAGGATCATTTAAATAGTTTATAACCGCGGACGCAGTTAGTATTCTAAAAAAGGTCGGCAGTGTCACCTGTGAGGGCGCAGGCTTCAACCACTGAACGGAACCTGGCCTCGTCGTAGGGTTTGCCGAACAGTATGTTGTCGCGGATGGTGCCGCGCACCAGCCACGACTGCTGGGACACGTACCCGAAACCTGGTGATGAATTTCATTACTTTATTTCTTTCTTTATTGTGTGATCCACCGTCCCATGAACATCCAAAACACCAGAGGAGCTGCAGGTGTGTTGTCGGTCTTATGAGATAGGAGTAGGGTCGTTTCTTGAAGGTCTCCAAATCTTGTCGATTCCAGATGACAGGTTGATAGTACATGGCAGAAAGTTACGCGAAAAACGTACATTCATGGAACGTCAGCCATGAAGATGACGAATTTGGAATTCTGCCGAGATGTGCGGTAATGGAAATGTGTGTCTGCCTTTGTTTGTCTCTGTTTGCCTGTGTATATGTGTCTCTCGCTATCTGCTTCTGCGAGGGTATATGTGTGTGTGTCTCTGTATCTCTCTCTTTCTCTTTGCACGTGTCGGCCTTTGTGTGTTACTGCCTAACGGCGCGCGCACGAGCATGTGTGCGCGTATGTCTGTCTCTGAGTGTGTGTTTATGTGTATGTTTGTCTCCACATGTGTGTCTGTCTGTGCATGTGCCCGTGTGGGTGTGCGTAAGAACAATTATACTAAGCTTACTATTTAAAGTGTCGGCTATCTGCAGGTCTCCGTTCACTTTAAGCATCTCTCCAATGATGGCGTGCAGCAGCGATGTTTTCCCACTGCCAACGTTACCAGCTATACCTATCAGGTCGCCTTTACCTATCTCCAAAGAGATCTCCTTCAGCATGAACGGTGCATTATGTGCATTAGATGTGGCAGTGATATCTTCCTCTTGGTTATTCCTTTTGGAGAGTCTCTTGTTCGATTTCCCTTTACCCTTTTCAATTTTCCTTTGCGACTCCTGTTTGTCTTGTTCTCTCGGCGCGGCGGCCTTGCCCCAAGAGAACGAGGCATTTTTAAATATAACTATTTTATCTTCGTCGTGGTTCCTGTTCACCCTGTCGTAGTAAGTATCCGTATCCATATCCTTAAGCTAAAAGAATATTAGGAGTATATCTATATATGATATAGAAGGCATCAAACATTTAAAAATAGAATGCTAATAATATTTTATTTATAACAAACTAACATTTTCGCGTATAATATAATAAGCGACAATAGCCTTATGGTTTAGGGTACGGTCTGCGTTCGAATCGTGGGTTCGAATCCACCATTTGACTATTGCCGTGAACCATGTCCTAGCACAAGCTTAAGCTTGGTTGGAATGGTTAACGAGATTGTTAGTAATATTTCTGAAAAAAAAAAGAAATATTGCTAGCTTCCTTTTTATAAAAAAAAAATTGTTAATCAATCTATAAATGTAATACAAATTTATATGTAAGACATAAAAAAAATTGGAGTGTCTAAGTGTCGCTAATCTCTGGAACGTCTGGACCGATTTTGACGGGACTTTCACTGGCAGATAGCTGATATAACAAGGAGTAACTTTTTAGTTAACCGCTTCAAAAAAGGACGTTATTGATCAGGTACATGTTGTAAATTATTATAATAATTGCGTGCGCGACTGTACACGTGCGCAATCCAGGTTTCGCTCACCGCTAGAGATTTGCTGCCGACTCTATTAGACAATTTGTAAAATAACTTACATCTAATAGTTTTTGTATCCTTTTTATAGACACCCAGGCTTCTGTAAGTCCGTTGAGGACCCAGGGGAAGGCATTTAGCGGCGATATGAGCATGTTGATCAATGCAACCGTGGTGAACACCTGCAATAGATACATACAATTGCATAAAGTTTAATAAAGGCTTTCATCTCGTTTTGGTGTGAATGATATCCAGGGTATTAGACGACCGCTTCCGAAAACGAAGACAGATGATAGTACTAATGACACCTTTGATGATGGCACTGAAAAAAATATCGATCCTGATTAAAAATAAATCATTTTTATAACATATTATTAGCTTTATTTACGCTTTATCATGTTAGTACAGGTTAAAAACATTATTTTACTAAAAAAGAAAAAAAACAGCAATGAAGCAAAATCAAAAACAGCTGATGCTCGGGTCAACGAACTGTTATAACCCTTAATAGTATAGACACTCTTATGTCTACTAATAAGGGTTATAACAGTAACATAATAGAATCCTGTTTCGCCTCGCAAGAGACAGAAAGAGATATGGTGAGGTTAGCAACCTTCGCTAGTCGGAGAGGCACTTTAAGAAGAAATATAGACACAAAGTCTATTCAGCATCTTATCAAACGACGCTGTTTTATTCCATTGTCAAGTCAGCACTAATTGTACAGTTTTTATAGTATATTCAAAGCTGTCTAATTCAGAACCTAGCGGAAGTCAGGGAGTCAAGAGTTTTACTAACAAAATAAAGTGGTGTGTGCCAACAAGTAGTTTTTTTAAAATAAACATTTAGCGACGGCCGCCTTACAGAGCGCACATGATAATTCTTTAAATTATTAGTCATCTAATTTTGACACATGCTGTAAAAAAATGTACCGCTACCATAGTGACAAGTAATTTCAAAAGTTGGCGCATTATTCATTATTCCGAAATGGTACAACACCTATATTTAGAAGCTGGAAAGCAAAAACGTAGTGTGATGCAACGTAAAGTGACACATATGACCATTTTCGACGCAAAAAGTCGCGTCGAATGATATATGACTTGTAACAATTAGATGAAAAATAGCGAAAATAGGATTTTCAAGATTGACAATCTTTTATTTTTTGTACTGTAAAACGATTTTCTTTTACGAAAACTCTAGGTCAATGCCGTGGTACAATACTTATTTAGCAAAAAATAATATTGTGTCCAAAAACAGCCATCTCTAAGTCCACAAACACCTAAGTTATAATTTTTTTAAAGTTGTAATGTTTTTCGGCTCTGTTGAACAATTTGCAACGATTTGAAGCGTCAATAGCCTAATGGTTTAGGGTACGGCCTGCGAATCGTAAGGTCGTGGGTTCGAATCCACCATTCGACTATTGACGTGAACCATGTCCTAGCACAAGCTTAAGCTTAGTTGGAATGGTTAACAAGATTGTTAGTAATATTTCTGAAAAAAAAAAGAAATATTGCTAGCTTTCTTTAAAAAAAAATCATTTTTTTGAGTGTACTTCGTTTTTGTTTTCCAGCGTCGATTCTATCGTAACTTTTTGAAAAACAATTGTTTATTTATTTAAAAAATATCCAAAATGCTTCACGCTATCAACCTATCACGCTTAAGCTGATAGATCTTCCCATCACAAACCATAACGCATTTAAAGGGGTAGATAAAAAACATATATTAAAACAACAACAATAATCATATCACTCCGAGGGATAGGCAGACACAGAATCAGTGCGATGCCGGTAACCTCTTTCGTTACATTCACATCAAACCATAATCGTTAGTCAAGTGTATTCCTACATTAGTGTCTAATGGCTTGCATAGACTTACCGTAGGAGCGTCGAGCGTCTGCCCCCGCAGCGCGTGCGTGCCCAAGGTCAGGGCCGCCACTAGCACCGGCGTGGTGGCCCAGAGCACCACGCAGACAGCGTCCAGGTACTTACGCCCGCGCAGGTAGTACAGCTCTTTCGATCTAGTCTCTGCGTTATATCAAACAATTACAGTGATAAGTCTCGTACTTAAATTTAGAAATGGTAGCATTAAAATCACTGTTTTTAATCGATTCCAAGTAAAAGTCGCTGGAATACTCCATTGAATTTTATTTCAAACAACCGACTTCAAAAATGGAGTAGGTTCACAATTCGTCTATAGTTTTTATGTCTGTTTCTTCATAACTTTCGACTAGGTGAATCGATTTTGTTGATTTTTTAATTTGAAAGCTGATGATTTCCATCGAATTTGGTCCAATTCTGATAATGGCAACCATGAGAAAACCATATGAGTGTTATATTTGCATTAAGTATGTGCGCCACAGATGGACGATGATTTATTTTTATTAAAAAACATGCGCTTCAAGAGTAATTTGATTAGAGTTTGGTCAGGTTATGATTAATTCTATTTCGTTCATTTGCAATCAATCAATTGCAATGGGTCCCGTCACATATAGGTTTACAAGGCAATGAGGACTGACTGACAGGGCTGACAGATTGGCCAAATTGATTATTACAGAAGGCGACGAGAAATTTATGTTACCACTTTATACTCAAATTCTAGGTTTTTATAAAATAATTTTTTTATAAAATATAAAAAAAATTATGAATTTTAAAGAATATATCGATGAAAGAAGTCAGCAGAAAGGTATATGGTATAAAATCATACACAGTCGACCTCCTGACCCTCTCATTTGCCTGGTTCCTGAAGGAAACATGAAGAAGGTATATTACAACGGTGCACAGATTGAGGTCGGGACATTTCCCTGCAAAATTTTTTGCACATCTGATGCGAAAGGCTGAGTCACCGAACTGTGAGATTTGCCAAGTGGTGGATGATGTGCACCACATAATTGGGGAATGTGCTAAACATGAAGCGGAAAGAAAGTCATTAATAGATAGCCTTAAACTGAGGGAGCAACATGTGGGTGTTTTTATAATGCTGCTGTCTGACCCGACCTCAGAGGAAGCGAGGAAGCTGGTGGCTATGGCCATGCAACATTGATGACTTTCTTTCTCGCTTCATGCGAGCGATGTATGTGTACTTAGGTCAGGTTATAGTGGGGCTCAGCCCTGTAGTTCTGGGCTCTCAAGAATAAGACTACGGTATCCCCTGCCTGTCGTATAAGGCGACTAAAAGGGGCCTCGGGTTCACTGGGCCACAAGGGTGGGGGCCTGAGTCGTCCACCAATGTGGACCCGGGAAGAAGGCGACATCGGCTGGCCCGTGTCGCCTTGTGCTGCGAGGGCACAGGGGGGGAGGGAGTAACCTCCCCTCCCCGGGACGTGCTCTCCTTGAGTACAGTGCATAGGGGCTCCGGTGCGTTCCACTGGAGATCCCGGAGCCCCTCGTCATGCACCGAGGAAAGGGCCACCGGGGAGGTTTTAGTGGGTAAGAACCCCACATAACCGCCGCCTTCCCCCCAGAAGGCGGGGTATCTTTCTGAAGATTTCCTCACCGTAAACAAAAAAAAAATAAAGGTTATGATGGGGCCCATGCTCAAAAGTCCCCAAAAAAGGAAAAAAAACAAAAGAGAAAAAAAATCTATTTCGAAATATTCCTTACGAAAATTCTGAAATACAAAGAGGGAATCCGCACGTAACATACTTAACATCGTCAATATAAGTATATTGACGATGTTAAGTATGTTACGTGCGGAGTGTGTTACAACTCACCTGACACTCTGTTTATGAAATAATCTTCCCAAACGTGAACCTTTATCGTCCTAATGCCTCTGAGGATATCGCTGATCAAACTGACCCTGGAGTCTTTGTGCCTCATCAGCTCTGTGCTGAGCTGCCCTATCTTGTTTGCGATCAACTTGTTGATAGGTATAAGGATGACGGAAAAAGCAACGCCAGCGAGGAATGATAGCCCCACTTGCTGGTATAAGAGAACCAGTGTTATCACCAACTGGAAACAAAACAGATATTCTATGCTATTTTTGTGGCTATGTTTTTATGGACAAACTACACAGTTAGGGAGCCGTGGTAGCTCAGTGTGAGCCGTGGTAGCTCAGTGTCCGGGCGGTTGGCTCTTGTTGCATAGTACGCTAGCAACCTGAGTTCGATCCCCGGTGCCGGCACCAATAAATTTGTTGTTGCAATTTTATGTGCTGATTAACCACGCGCTCGGCGGTAAAGGAAAACATCGTGAGGAAACGTACATGTCTTAGAAAATTTTTCTAAGGCATGTGAAGTCTACCAATCCGCACTAGGGCCGCGTGGTGGACTATGCCATTATACTCTCTTTACAGAGAAGGCGCGCGGCCTGCAGTGGGACATATATTATATTTTTTTTTTTTTTTTTTTTTTTTTGGACGAACTATCACAGTTGGCACAGAGAAGCTGGCCTTTACTGCTTCACCGGATTTGAGAGGTGGCATAGCTCTTAGGTCGTTTAGCGTGAACCTCTATTAGCTAGTAAATCAACACAAAGATAACAAAAGTTACACCGGTAAGCATTCCGAGCCGAGGGCGTCCGAACCACGGCTTGGTCGGTAGCTATTTTATTGATAAAAACTATATGGGACAATCCAAGCTAAACTAACTTATATGCCACTTCGGGATGCGTGACAAGAGGTAGCCGAAACTCCACCAACGCTCCTAAACCTATCCAAAGGGTGACTGTTCGCGTTAAAACATAGTGAGTTATCAGAGCAACTGCAGGGTAAAGGTGTTTTCATAATGGAGTTAACAAGTTATTATGAAAACTAATAAGGTCTCAATAGTCACATTTAACTTACACATTGTAAAGTACCTAAAATTTTGTAATCACTTTTCCTTTCTTGACCATGTAATGAAATGGATTACCTTACGAACAGGCGAGATATCTATTTTTGGAACCTCCTTCCAGCAAAAATGCCGTAACGTTAAATAAAAGCGTAAGATTTTTAGTGTCATCTACCTTGTATAAATCATTGTAAATAAATTCAATGTGTTAAAATAATTGTATAAAGTAGTTTTTTGATTTTATCGATAAAAAAGTCATACTAAAAATGTATACCTGAATTTATACTAATATACTATTAGTCTATACTAATATGATGGAGCGTAAATAATGTTAATAAAACGTTTTAAAAATATGATTTTTTTAAATTAGGATCGTTTTTTTTCCATCCCATCACCAAAGGTGTCATTGATACTATCGTATGTCTTACTTTTCGGCTGTCTCCTAACACCTGTATGTATAGTTTGTAAGTTTATGTAAGTACTGTACAAACCTGTAAAGGAATACTCCACAGCGCATGGAAGCTCGGGCACGAATTAACAATCCTGTCCGTATCAGTGGACATAAAGTTAGTTATTTCGCCGACAGAAAAGGACTTTGTAAGTTCCATGACGGTCACACTGAGGGTCTTCCTCAGAATTGTGGAGACCATCGCTCCGCGCATTTTAATTCCTATTAATGACATAAGCCAGTTAAAATGTACATTGAAAACCGCGCCCACCACTGTAGCCGCGAGGAGACCGGCCGCGTATGCGTATCTTAAAAGCAAAAGGAGTTTCTTTTAATTATTATTAACAACGTCAAATTATAACAAAAAGAGATGAAAGCAAAGCGCCCGCTAACCAGAAACAGAAACGAAGTCGTGACTCGGCCCACTCAGGTCGGAATGCGTCACTGCAAAAACTGTGAATGCTTGAGCCGAGTTACTCCCAATAGAAGTTCAGGCTAAGCGACCTAAGAGCTCTCCGTTCAACAACTTCTGATCTAGGTTTGTCTGTCAGTCCTGCAGTTCTGGCGTCGTAAAATAATACTACGGTATCCCGTCTAAAAGGGGGCCTCGGGTTTTTTTTATTTTATTTATTTATTTAATACATTTTACAAATAAAATTTTACACAATAAAGCGCAAAACCCAAAAACCTATCCCAGGTTTGTCTGGATGCTCAGCATTCAGTTCTCGTCCATTTTTACAGTATTACTACCCACCACCTCCCATGGCCCCACCAACCTCGCGGTTATATGGGCCGAAACGCGGGAGGGTACGCATGGTCTGGCCGTGTGGCCCCACACGCACCTTCTTGACTCCCTACAAGTTCTTTATCAGGGCCTTTCTCCACCATTCGGAGCTCAGCCCCTTAAGGGGCTCCACGGCACGCAACACAAGAGCTCGCTCGACGGCGCCAGACGACGAGCTTTTTAACGGGTCCTTCGTTTATGCCAGGCGTGTGCAAATTCCCTGAACTTCAGGAAGTTGCCCTCCGAGGAGACCAGATCGTGGAAGTAGACCGGACCCGGACACGTACGTGTCAGACCGTTCAGTAGCCTTTTACAGTATTAGTAATACAAAAAGATCAATGGGCGACCAGTGTGGGGGCTTTGTCGTCCGCCAAAGTGGACCCGGGAAGAAGGCGACATCGGCCTGGCCGTGTCGCCTTTCACTGCGAGGGCACAGACCCTCCCCCCCCCCCCTCCCCGGGACTTGCTCTCCGAGCACAGTGCACAGGAGCTCCGGTGCGTTCCTCTGGAGATCCCGGAGCCCTCACCATGCAACGAGGAAGGGCCACTGGGGAGTTTTAATGGGTAAGAACCCCACATAACCACCGCCTTCCCCCCAGAAGGCGGGGTATCTTGTTAAAGATTCCCCCCGTCAACAAAAAAACAAGGGTTGTCTTCTAAAATGTTTCATTGAATGCAAATAAGAACTTACCCTAAATGTTGGTCGATGCTCTCATCCTCAACAAAGGTGACTAGTTTGTTAAGCAACAGAGGCCCGGCGAAGCCCGCCATATCCGACACTAGCTTTAACAATCCAATGCTGTAGAACTGTAAGGCGAAGCAGGTGTGCAATGCTCGGAATAAAGATACATTCTGACGACGCTGCGGTCTGAGCAATACTCTTGAAGTCGGTGTAACAGGAGTCGACACTTGAGGTTGACTCTCACTCAGTGAACCGTACCCTGAAAAATATATTCTTCTCTACACTTCTATACACTTATGTCTATTTTCACCAATTTGTTAGAAGGATGAGGTTCTCATGTCAAATTTTATTTATTTTTGTGTACCTATAGCACCAGCATTTATAAATTAGGACTTAGGATGTGCAAAGCAGGCTAAGCGACCTAAGAGCTGTGCCACCTCTCATTCTGGTGAAGCAGTAAAGGCCAGCTTCTCTAGCCAACTGTGTAGTTCATCCATAAAAAAATGTGCAAAACATAAGGTCCTAGGATCAAATTAACCATTTGACTCAACAACCAAAAATGCTTAGTTGAAATGGTTAACAACAATGCTAGTGGTATTTGTGAAACAAAATTGTCAGTATCTTTAAAAAAAATTTCTGCGAACTTCGAGGAATTTCACATTATTCTAATTTTGTAATTATAACATGGAATGTACTTCTGTTAACATCTGAAGAAATCATTGAGAAATCCTTTTAAAACACAGGAGAATGAGGTGGCAGCGAAACATAAATGGTTCTAATACTTATAGCATATAATAATTGTAATAAGCATTTCTGTTTTTCATTATTTCATAAATAACTATAATTATTTTTAACTGTTTTCGAGCCTTGGTACCTTGCTGTGGGGCTTGCAGTCGCCTGAAGTTGCTTAGTATATAATGTTTTTCATTGAAGAATAATTGATTCTTACCAGATCCTAAGAACGGTTCGTGAGGGATTTCAGCATATTGCTGAAATTGATCAACGTTTCCAATCAACGCCTTGTCCATTTTCGCCCCAACATATGAGCATCTATAGTGTACCGGTATGTCATATAATTCTTCAGTGTCAGTAAGTTTATTATCCAAACCTTTAATCAAAATTAAGAGTTCAATTAAGTAACTTATGCAATTTCTATTTGGATTTCATTAGCTTTCTGGAAAATTGATTACCTTTTTCAAGAAGCGGATTAACCCACAAAAAAGTCAGTTTTGAGAACCAATTTGTGCCTTGCATCGCTGTACCTAAAATACCTTCATCCATATGTGGGAGTAATGGTGTATATTCACTCTAAAATTTTCATTTAATTTTTTAATAAATATATTTGTATCCAAATATCTAGACAACAAGAGAGGTAACTACCAACTTATTGACGGTCAAAGGACTGACCAAACAGTCAAAGATCCAAATATCAATGAGTTTGTTTTTCAGATTATCTATACATATAAATAAAATTAGAGTGTCTGTTTGTAATAATTAAATAACCCCTTTTTACTACATGCATATGAATGTATATACAGGACTACAATAAATTTTTTTACAAGTTTTGTTTACTTGTTCTGGCCAATTTTGACAGGACTTTCAATAGCAGATAAGAGATGTAACAAGGAGTCACTTAAGTTTATTTTATTATTGTTAGTTTTTTATTGGAAAAACTTGAATAAATAGATCTTAATCGCAGGTAGCACCACATGGCGTAGGAGTTATGTATATATATATATAGAAATAATAAAATAGCATTTAATAGCTCAACTAAAGCTATTAAAAAGTTATAACTTTAAATGTTTTAATATGTAAATACTGTTTAAGTCAAAACCTTCATTACTTAAGTTCATGTCAACCAACCACAGGTCAAAATTAGTAATCTCAGTAAAAATAGCCCATCCATAAGTTGAACACTCTACAACTTGAAAATATGTCTCAGCTTTCTAAGGTTATTAACAGAATTGCGAGTGCAACCCATCTATTTTACCTTGCAAGAGACAGACACTGTTGACCTTCCCTAGGTCGAGAGGCTCTTTATGTAGAAGAAGAAGGTTCTAATGTCTATTAAATTTAATTTTACACAAATTGTTTTAATATACTTACATTCGAATGTTGGGATCCAACAAGATGAGGAGAATAAAATGTTGGTCTAGAAGTACTTGACGGTAGAAGTGTAACAAAGTACACGGCATGGCAACATAGTGTCGCAATATTGAATCCCACAATAGTTCCAGTAATAATACTTGTGCGTAGAGAAATAATGTTAAGCACCACAATTATTGTCCATAAAATAAGAAGGGGTAAAGGCCCGCGACTGCTAGGACCTAATCTATGCTTTAGTGCCAGCACATAGCCAAAGTGCACCAACCATGATAGACAGGAAGTTCCAGCAGTGAAATAGTCAATGGGATAGAGATTAAACTTATTGCTTGTAATAAAAATGTACAGTTGTATAATCGGAATGAATATTAAAGTTAAAATTACAAAACTACGCAAAACAATGAATCGCTCTTGTGTTTTCTCACGGATTACCCAATCTCTTCTGTAACCGATATAGTATCCTGATATAATCGCTGAGATAAAGAGAATGGGTATTTGTAAACAAAGTTCCTGGAAACATTTCCCTAAATCCTGTTTTTCGTCGATCCACGGCTGGAAACCCTCTGGTCCGCACATGTCTTCCCAGTTCCATCGTAATTTAATATACTCCATCACAAGTGTGTTTGTTATTGAATTGGAATTTTTAATACATATTAGTAATGTGCACTTATAACTGCATCCAAGTCACTCCCAGTAAGACAGAATAATTGTATCAAAAATAGTCAATTTAAATAAGAATGGTATAAGTGACTAAACTCTATTCACAGTCTATTTACAAGGCTCTCTATTCAAATACACAATTGTACCCAATGTTATGACTCAAAATCTCAAGTGTCAAAAAATACCAAAAACAAAAGTTTTATGTCAAAACTTCTTAAGTGACAATGACATCAGTTTTGAAGTGAAAACTTCTAAAAACAAAAGCAAAATTGTTGCCAAAGGGTTATTATTTCCAAAGAGTTAATTAATATCTGTTATCTACCGATAACAGAAGACAATTTTGAGCAAAAGTTGTTTTAAGCTTTTTATTTTTCTAATGGAAAACTTCATATTCAACATTTTATTGCATCGTCATAATTAGAGCCGTGGTTCAGCCGTCTCGGCGCCCTCGGATCAGAATGCTAACGCGTAACATAGTCCAGGCCAGCGTTACCCTTACCGGGTGAACCCTTGTGTAGAGTTTCTAGCAATAGAGGTTCAGGCTAAGTGATTTAAGCTACGCCACTCTCAATCCGGCGAAGCAGTAAAAGTCAGCTTCTTTGACTGATTTGTGTAGTTCGTCAAAAAAAAAGATTTAATTAAGCATAGTGCAAGTATTACGCAAAGAAATAGTATAATCAATTAAAAATGCTTTCAGTATTTCTGAAAAAATTAAATTTCCTTAAATTTGTTGTATCCATATTTTAAAGAAACCTAAATTGTTATTATTAAGAATTTATAGTACATAAATACCTATTCCGATCAAGGCCACTTGTTTCGTTAAAACGTAGGAGTAATGACTTAACAAAAGACTCTTGTGTAGGTAACACTATGTGACATGTCAAAAAAAGAGTAAAAATATTTAACATCAAATGTCAAATTAACACAGGAATTTTGTGTATTTTCCGAGTTTATTGTTAATGCAGGTCATTTCTTACCCTTTTACTATTTTGTCTTAGTCTTATATTTGTTTAACCGTAATGTTTTTACTGTATACTGTATTACATACTGTGTATTAATTTGGTACAAATATACTTTAATTTAGGTTCTTCGTTCAATCTTTTACAATAAAATAATATTAAAAAGAATAGGGTGCCGATTTAATTGACAATCAATTGAGTTATTTCATTAACCGAACCACACTTTGATTGAAATAAAATGTCTTTAGTTGAAGACGATGAAGAAGTAGTTGATCCGATTCATGACATTATCGACTATTTAGTTAGGTGTGCAAATATATCGTTTAAAAATTCGCATGTAGATGAAACACAGGTTAGGACATCTGATAAAATTGAAAAAGCTTACAATGTGTTTATTAAATCACCTGCACAATTTCTAACACAGTTTGGGAAATATCTATCTCCCAATCATTTACCATATTTTGAAAACCTACTAAACAACGAAAATTTTAAAAATTCAGATTTTATTGATTGTATGAAACATTTAAGAATTTACCATTCTGATAGTAGTAGACATAAAAGAATTAAGAACCGTCGATATAAGGCCTTACAGAAAATGAAAGAAGAAACTGATTACTTTAGTGAAAAACAGATGATGTTCCAATCCTCTCTATATGAGCAACTTATTGGCCAGTATTTAGACGATGAAGAAGTAGTTGATCCGATTCATGACATTATCGACTATTTAGTTAGGTGTGCAAATATATCGTTTAAAAATTCGCATGTAGATGAAACACAGGTTAGGACATCTGATAAAATTGAAAAAGCTTACAGTATTTCTGAAAAAATTAAATTTCCTAAAATTTGTTGTATCCATATTTTGAAGAAACCTAAACTGTTATTATTAAGAATTTATAGTACATAAATACCTATTCCGATCAAGTCCACTTGTTTCGTTAAAATGTAGGAGTAATGACTTAACAAAAGACTCTTGTGTAGGTAACACTATGTGAACATGTCAAAAAAAGAGTAAAAATATTTAACATCAAATATCAAATTAACACAGGAATTTTGTGTATTTTCCGAGTTTATTGTTAATGCAGGTCATTTCTTACCCTTTTACTATTTTGTCTTAGTCTTATATTTGTTTAACCGTAATGTTTTTACTGTATACTGTATTACATACTGTGTATTAATTTGGTACAAATATACTTTAATTTAGGTTCTTCGTTCAATCTTTTACAATAAAATAATATTAAAAAGAATAGGGTGCCGATTTAATTGACAATCAATTGAGTTATTTCATTAACCGAACCAGACTGATTGAAATAAAATGTCTTTAGTTGAAGACGATGAAGAAGTAGTTGATCCGATTCATGACATTATCGACTATTTAGTTAGGTGTGCAAATATATCGTTTAAAAATTCGCATGTAGATGAAACACAGGTTAGGACATCTGATAAAATTGAAAAAGCTTACAATGTGTTTATTAAATCACCTGCACAATTTCTAACACAGTTTGGGAAATATCTATCTCCCAATCATTTACCATATTTTGAAAACCTACTAAACAACGAAAATTTTAAAAATTCAGATTTTATTGATTGTATGAAACATTTAAGAATTTACCATTCTGATAGTAGTAGACATAAAAGAATTAAGAACCGTCGATATAAGGCCTTACAGAAAATGAAAGAAGAAACTGATTACTTTAGTGAAAAACAGATGATGTTCCGCAATCCTCTTCTATATGAGCAACTTATTGGCCAGTATTTAGACGATGAAGAAATATTACAACGAGATGGCAGGGAAAGTAAGGATGTGACATTTTTAAATTTAATCTTAAGTACTGTTGACATGAACGAAATGAATGAGATAAAACACCGTCAAATGCTTCAAGAAACACAGGAATCAGAGGAAGACGTAATGGATGTTAAGAAAGAGTGCAAAAATAAAAAGAAAATGTGGGGTGATTTCGATGAACCTGATACCCAACCAACTCAAAGATTGAACACCGCTCGTCCCGAAGCCACAATAAATAGCAACGAAAGAGCATTACTTAGAGAGGAGTTTTTCCAAGAAATGTATAGTAGTTTCCTTGAAGGCAGGGATGAAGAAATAGATTACAATTCTATAGATAACAATGAACAGTATGATGATTTGCAACAAATATCACAGGACGCTGAAGATGAATATTTTGATTCGGAACAGAATGACATAAATAACTTGGAGGAGCATATGAAACTTGTAGAAGAGTATGGTAAAAAAATGTCTATAGATCATTCAAATGATTCCTTAGATGTATTCATGAAGCACATTGAAAATAAAATAAAACACTGATTTTGTTATTCTTTTATTTGTTAAGCCGGGAGCTTTTGTAGTTTTAGGGGCAAGTGACACAGTGAGTGGATTAATATAGAGCAGCACACATTAGTTCTAGTCTTGCAGAATAAGACTATGGTATCCTCTGCCTGTCATAGAAGGCGACTAAAAGGGGCCTCGGGTTCACTGGGCAACAAGGATGAGGGCCTTTATCGGGCTTGTGTCGCCTTGCACTGCGAGGGAACAGAGGAGGGGGGGGGGCGAGGGACAACCTCCTCCATCGGTACGTGCTTGGAGCCTAGGGTCTTTTGGGGGAAAGTTATCTAGGGGTAGTACCTTGTTGAAGATTTCCCCAACGTCAAAAAAAAAACGACGTCCATCCATCCCCACGAAGGGTTCTCGGCCTCTCGTGCCGAAGGGTCTTAGTAGCCGTGGAGGGTCTTAATAACACCCACAGTGAAGCGAAGAGGAACCTACACGCGAGGTAGGGCTGGCCCAGGCAACAGCACCTGGTAGGCTCCAAAGCATGCTCTGCCTGATCCTGGATGTGTCGAGAGGCCGAGGGGGTGGTTGTCCGACCTTGGACAAGGTGGAGTCGCGGGGTAAGAGGAGTGTTGGTGTTACATTGCCACTATCCCTATACCTCTAACGCTGCTGCAGCCTTCTTGCCGCCATCCTTTTGGAAATCGTTGGGCGAGGTCTATGTCGGGCAGTGGATATCCTACAGCTAAAATTATGCTTTCAAAGCAAATAGTATCATTTGCTGTCATTGTCTTTCTTGTTCGTGCAAAGATGTCTTTAGAACTGACATCCATAAATGTAAGTAAAGAACTTTAAAAAGGTAATGAATCGAGTGGGCTATGTCGGTCATTAATGTCAATTTCATAAGTATAATTTACTTGATTGGATTTTATGTATTATTTCATCATAGTAGCTGTTTGTTATGCTACAATGGTACTCTTTCTAACATAGAGTTCGGTGAAGATCCTTTATCTTGTACAAATGTTTTTTCAAGAGATCGCGGACGTGAAACCAGACTACGTTGCGCTTTAACCATCCTTTGTTCTGGTAAACATCTATACATATAAATAAAATTAGAGTATCTGCCTGTAATACTTATATTTTTGTGATACTTTTTATTAGACGCATATAAATGTATACGGTACATGCACCAAAATACCATATTTTCGTGATGAACTACACAGATTGACTTTGACCGCTTCACCGGATTGCGAGGTGGCATACCTATAGAGGACGCTTACCTTGAACCTCTACCGTCAAATTTTGTCTGTCAACGAACGGGAACCGCAGGATCTATTTTAGGATTAGGATTTAATAGAAATAACAATTTAAAGCAATTTTTTTTTGACGAACTACACAGATTGGCCATAGAAGCTTTGACTGCTTGATCAGATTGAGAGGTGGCATAGCACTTAGGTCGCTTAACCTGAACCTCTATATGTAGTTAGTCCACACAAGGTTCCCCCGTTGAGGGGTAGCGTCGGCTTGGACGGTTACTATGCTACGAGTAAGCATTCCGATCGGAGGGCGCTCAAGAGGGCCGAACCACGATTCGGTCATTTAATAGTTAAAATAACTTGGAGTACCACTTCGGGAAGCGTTGGCGCTGGGAGAAGTGGCCGAAGAAACTCTTGCAACGCTCCTAACATGTAAGGGTGGGGCCTACCCATAAAATAGCGGTAACGCGCGAGGATTATTTGCAACCGCCGACGGTCGCGAATGGACATTTAAAGCAATGACGAATTTCAATCAAAGACATGCTAAATTTATGTAGCTACATTACTCTGTGAACGTAATTGACAATTATGACATGTCACTCATTTTTTGATTAATAGTTCATTAATAATGTAAATATTGCTAACAAATGTGTACCAGTCGTTCCACGTTACTATTATTTTGCTTAATAAATGCTATTACCGTGAATAGTTCCTTAGGAGTGTTATGTTTTAATTGTACTTCAACTCACCGAAGTTGGACGGGCTGTGGAGACGCTACAGACCACGCCCTCTCCCGCAACAAGAGCCAGAGAGATGTTGTTAATTGTGTTGAAGGTTACCACGCACTTTTTTTTCTTTAAAAATATATTCTTTATAAAAGCAATAAGCTCTTACAGACGGTTGACAGATTGTTTTGTAAAGTTCGTCGAAACTAAATTAATGGAATAAAAGCGGGAACCTTTTAAAAAATTGCTGGTAGTAGCAATCGTTGTCAGCTTTTCCCACACTTTTTACGTCTGGCATTAGGGGCTCGATTATTTTTACGAAGTTCTTACGTACGAAGAAATTACTTCTAACATTTGTACATCGAGTACTGGCTATAATCTCCACACGACCTATGTAGGCGGAAACCAAAAAAAATTATAGAAGTGTTTTGTTTTTATTTAATTTGATAGAAAGGTCATACAAAGAGCGATCTAATCGCAGGAAATTATTTTTTTATACATAACATAATACGATATTATACTATGCGCAATGGCCGGTATTATCGCTCAAAGCAATCTCTTCCACGCAACCTTTGGAAGGACAGAAATCCTTATCTAGAAAGGTTTAGTCAAACATAATGACATATTTTTATATACATACAAAAAACATACATACAGTGACCTGGACATACGAGTTTGATTCGTTCCTTACTCGCACGTCCCATTGCTCGTATCTCAAAGCAATTTCCCTATTGAAATTACTTAAATCACCATTGCCGCAAATGTAAACAAAATGTACAAAAAAAACCGTGATCCCCACTTATCAAAAGTGCTATAGATTTAGGGGAACAAGCACACAGACTGAGGTCTAGTCTGAGGTGGGCACACTTTACGGCCCTAACAGAGAAACTGTTAGAGCCGTGTAGTGTGCGGTTCCTTGTATCTCAAATATGAGAGTCATCGCAAAGCAAAATACCCTTAGCTCGGCGGCTCGTATCTCAAAACATCCGTATATCAGAGGAGTCGCATGTCGAGGCACCACTATACACAGTATTACATACACATACAAAAAAACAATACTAGACACATATTTTTGAAAATAAAAAGTTTATTTAAGGTAAGTTTAAAATTGTTACTGTTATAGAGAACGCGTTGTGTTTCATTCGCTCTTGGAGAGCTCGCGCGAAACATGCTTGGATAGTACAGCGAGGTTGCTACGAGATTAATAATGGAGACACTCCACCCGTCACCCTCTCTGAGGGAGGAACGATGTCGTGCAAACGGCAAAGGTAGAAGATTTCATTTTACAGTATTAAATAGAACATACTATTAAAAAAACAAGCTCTGTTTGAAAGTATTAGAATCTAAACGTTTATGTGTGTGATCACATTTGATTACAAAGTAAAAAAAAAACATAAAAAAGAAAAAGGGCAGCAACTAAAATTAAAACACGCGTTGACACAAACTGGACGGCGCTCAACGTTTTGTGGAATCCCATAACACTGGTTTTCAACACGACCCTTTGCTCCGTTCCCTAAGCTTATAGTGCCCAGTTATTTGCACTTACTAACTAAAATATACAAACATTAAAAATGACAATTATAAACATATAAACAACAAAAAAATAATTTAAACTAACTGGATATGAAGAGTCAGGGGAAGTTAAAAATCCTGCCCTTGCCGGTTCAGAAGCCATGTCTAATAACAAACAAGTTGTAAGACACGGCTTGTCGTGAAGATGTTTATGCTTTTATGGTTACGATTATTCCAAAACTTCCTAGCAAGTATTGATTAATTATATTGACACTAGGATTTGACGTTAGGATTGGTTTAAATTGCCGATGTTTCGTCCTTCCCTCTGATCATTTTGTGAGCGAAGTGACAAAAGTCTTTAAATCTCAATAAATTATATACACACTGATTTAAATAATGTCCAGTGTTATTAGTTGGAATGTTTACAATTTCAGATTTCCTAATGCCGAATATCAGTTGTGTTTCTGCCAAGGAGACCAGTGTAACGGAAGCTCAGAAATACATTTGGAATCACAGCTAATTTCGTTGCCTATCCTGAGTTTATTTTTAAATTTTATTGTGTATTAATTCAAAATGGCGATTCATGTTGCTAACGCGCGCTGAACCAATTGTCCAATTCGTCGGAATAGTGTGGCCAGCAATAAACATTGACTTTATCGATTTATAAGCAGCTTTCACTTTATCTGCTGCCTATTTCTACGAAAAGGACGGTAAGAAAAGTATGTGTTAGTGGGCCGCGTCCGTTGAGTCGCACACATACTTTTTGTAGACACGCGTCAATGTAACGAAACCTACATAATTAGAAAAATACACAATTCCCTCGTACTAATTCGTTTAATTGAACATAAATTGGAAATCGTTGAATGTAAAAAAAAGAATAAGTATAATGTAAATAAATAATTTTATTATAACAGTACAATTTATTAACGCAATAACAATTTTATAAAATACTTTTGACAAGTCCGTTAATTCCACCAACAGTGTTGCGTTAACAACAATACAGTGT
Source organism: Meandrusa payeni (assembly GCA_029286785.1). Lineage (NCBI taxonomy): Eukaryota > Metazoa > Arthropoda > Insecta > Lepidoptera > Papilionidae > Meandrusa > Meandrusa payeni. The sequence continues at coordinate 151,584 of JAGSMX010000015.1, forward strand.
ACGCTACAGTTACAGAGTAAAAAAATAATCCATAAATATGTTATTATATGTTTTTTTTATTTAGAATAATTTGATTTCTATAGAACATTACAAATGGTATTTTTTGAAGGTTATTGTTGCCATAAGACCGCCAACAGCGGCGACATAATAAAAATATATGTTTATTTTGTATTTGCCATAAAAAACAACTCACATTAACGTATATATAATCTACATTATCATTATTAATATGTTACATTAAAATGGCGCGGGGACTCATGGGGGATCATCTAACTTACATTTTCATGTTCATCTTAGACGTAAGAAATAGGTGTATGTGTTTTAAAAAAGACTTGGCTTTACGGTTTTGTTACCAAGCCATCAAATATTCATCAATTATGTTACATTACATTATAAATATAAGTCTTGTACTTCATGGTACGCCAGCAAGCCGAGTTCGATCGGTACTGGCACCAATGAAATTGTTTCTTGCAATTTTAAGTGCTGATTTGGCACGCGCTCGGCGGTGAAGGTTCATATCATGTTTACTTTATTTTTCTTTCTATAGATCGTTTAATTTCTTATTACTCTTGCTTACACATTCATAGATAAATACTGGTCGAAAACGTATCTTAATTAGCATTTATGTGTGCTATAATTATTTTTAAATAAACATATATTTCGCAATATCTTATTCAATTTTTAATTAATCAAAAAAAAATTTTTTTTTATTATTTATTATAAACTTAACGTACGTTACCAGTCTCCCGATAAAAGTAACCGACCATCAAAGTAGTAAGGCGATTTGTATAATCGACCAATCCGAGTTGACAGAAGTGATAGCAAACTAATTTCGGATCGCTTTAATAATGGTTAGGACCAAAAAATTGTTATTATCAGTGTCACGAGTGTACACTTACCTATACACGTGTCCTTTGTTTTGTAACTTTTATTTTATTTTTCAGTCACAGGGTACCGAGTCTGCTATGTGTCAATGACTTATCACTATGTAAAAAAATAATAATATTTCTTTTCTTATATAAAACCTCCATGGAGTCTATGGAGGTTTTGTTGTGATGTCAATAAAAAATAATATAGTCATAATTTAATTTGTACAGTTTAGCAAATTCAGGAATAAATTTTTAATTCTGTGGTTTCTTGGATTACAGAGCAACATAAAGTTATTCCATATACGTCTTATAACTATACAACCAATAATTCCATTGTCATTGCGCCAAAAACCATTGTCTACTAATTAAATTTTATGTAATTTTAAATTGATTTTTTTTTTACTATTTTATAATTATTTCATTGAAATCGTATATTTAGAACATGGCATTATGTTGTATATTACGAGATTTACCAAATGGCAATAATTGAAAAAGATATTGGACTGTCAGTCGTACGCCATTGGAAAACCATAGCCAAAATAGGTTATTCAAGGCCGTAACTTCTAATATTTATTTTGTACTATAATTTTAATCTATAATATAATGATGGGTGAATTATTTTGTAATTTAACTATATTTGTTTTAGTTAGTGTTTACAAAAGATGGTTGCCGATTCCTTGTTGACGTACACATTATCATTTCAAAAGTAATTTAAAAATAAATGCAAACGAGGTAACTAAAAGCTGTTGTAAAGAAATCGGTCTTTTGGTTTTGTGCTATGTTTTGTATTACTTCTATACATTCACCTATCCTCATCTCCGTGATCGTCTTCATCTTCAAGTTCGTTGACTGCTGCGGTATCACCGTCTGCAGCTTGCGTTATCAGATGCGCAATGCTGGTTCCATTTTTGTTTGTATTAAACAAATCATCGACGTATTCTTCAAAAGATTCCTCATCAAAGTTTAATATATCATCAAGTTGAATTTGTCTCTTGTCTCGTTTATTCTTATTACGTGTATCGTAATCATTTTCATCGCTATCAACAATACCTTTTGTATACAATTCAATCGGTACTTTACTTCCGTCACTTACATCATATTTAATACCTACATCTGTTTCTTGAATTTCTATCGAGCCTAGACCATTGTCAATCAAAGATTTCAAGTCTCGAGCTTTCCCGGCTCTAGTTCCATTATACTTATCCAATTTTTTCGAATGACTTTCCTTTAAAGGATGTAAGTGTTTTACCTCATTAGTTGTTACTTTATCTTTAGTAACGTCTTTGTGTGATGCATCATTTAGGTTGTTTTTCGCCTTGGAACTGTATGTTTTAACTTTCGAATGTCCTTGTATAATTAAATACATAGGTACTGTTGGGATTTGTGTGGAAAATTTAGATTCTTGAGCGGTACTGCTTTGTGTAGTAGCGGTTGTCATGGGCGTTGTATAGCGCATGTGCAGATACGGGTCATGTGTGTGTAAAGAAGGTTTTGCGTGAAGCAAATCGTTTAGAACTTGGGCGTTTACATGGTAAGGGTGTTTCACAGGTAATGTGGTACTGGGAAATTTAACAGGGGAAGGTGGCTGCATACTTTGCATAAGTTCTAATTTACTGCTATCCTCTGTTGTATGCTCTTTAAAGACGTGTATGTTTTCCGAAGCATAGGCATACAAATTGTCTTCCGGTCTGTCTCGGTCTGTGGCTAAAGGCATAGACATCATTGGACTTAGCATATCAAAAAGGGTTGGTTTTGGCGGTGTAGATGTAGCTTCATTTGCTGTTTTATGTGCTGTGGTGGTTTCTTCATATATATTTGGGTTTTCTGTAGTAACTTCATAAGAGGTGTCAGTCGTAGGCCAGGACGGTTGTGTACTGGCTGGGGTCTCGTCTAAAGGCGGCAATGCAGTGGGTACGAATGCTGTTATAAGATGTTGATTGGACGGAACTTGAGATTGTGGCGATTCTGATAATCTGGGTTTGTAAAACAAATAAGGTTTAGAAATATCTACACTGTGATCGTTTAAGATTAAATTGTGTGTTTCGTTAACGATAATGTTTTCATCGAACGGCGTCGTTGGACCCCATCCGGCATAATCACTCGTAACTGGGCTATTAGGCAATACTTTTGTTTGGTTGAAATCTAAAAACCAATTTTGACTCGTTGTTGAAGCTTGATATATTAAATTAGCTTCTTGCACGGCGAAAGACGACAAGTGCTCGGGTGCCATCGTAGCGGGTCTTTTTATTAGCATTGGTCTATCGGGGTGCTTAAGTGACGACATAGGAACTGGCACTTTTTCTTCAGGAATTATAAAAATTGAAGGCTGATGTCCCGGTGGAGGTGGAGGTGGTGGAACGAGTATTGTCATTGGATAATATTCACTGTACTTGTACGTGTAGTCTTCGAATTTTGGAGGTGGTGGTGGTGTAGGTCGAACTATCCTCTTTGTTGGTACGTGGGGCTGGCGTGGTACTACACTCGGTTTCCTCGATGATATACCTAACACCAGAACTTCGGATTTCCTTTCGGGAATACGCTCTGGTTCGACACGAGGGTCGTCGGCCCAGTAATGAACCCGTTCTAGTACAGGAGGTTCGTAGTCGTATGTAGGATCATTTCTTAGCGGATCGCCGCGTCCTGTTAAAGGTTTCCATTGAGCGAAATCCATTCGGGGAGAAAAATTTGAAACGAATCCACTAGGGTTTGTACCTCCTATTTGATCTGAAAAACAATAATTAAAAAGTGTATTACAGATTATAGTGACTTTGCCCGTTTAAGACATTTCCCCCCTTCGTAACCTAACCTTATTATATAACCAACGACAAATAGAACAAGTCATCAATGTCCCTATTCTAGAGAGCTTTTGAACAGGCTTCCAATCGCACGTTCCTCTAAAATATTTCCAAAATGTTTGAAGCGACAATAGCCTAATGGTTTAGGGTACGGTGTGCGAATCGTAAAGTCGTAGATTCGACTGCGTTATTCAATTATGGACGTGAATCTTCTCCTAGCCCAGGGATCGGCAAATTTTTGAGTCGGAATAGTCAAAAACTGCAATTTGCACAATTTCAAACTTTAAAGAGCCGCAACTTTTTTGCTCGCCTACAATAAATAGTATACAAATAAAGTTACTACACAAATAAACAGTTGTAATCGAAAGAGCATGTTGCTCGCCAGTCGCGCGTTGCCGGGCCCTGTTCTAGCACAAGCTTAAGCTTAGTTGGAATGGTTAACAAGATTGTTAGTAATATTTCTAAAAAAAATATTACTTGCTTTCTTTTTAAAATAATGTGATCTGCATCATCCACCATGGATGCAGATAATTTTTTTTTAAAGAATTATAACAATTTTTTAGATAATATAGAACTAACTTGTTGACCATTCCCAATAAGCTTAGACTTGTATTAGGAGACGGTTGACGTCAATACTCGAATGGTGGATTTGAACCCAAGACCTTACGATTCGCTGATCGTACCCTGACGCTTTTAAGTTTTTAATTAGGTTTAATGAAAATTTGAATATTTGAATTTTACATACGTGATATGTTGGCACCCTGCGGCAGAGGAGCTGCAGGTCCAGGATTTGATCTCGCTGGACATAGTAATCCTATCAACTGCAACCCAACGCATATCTGTGAACAAAATTGCGTATCGTTAGTGGTTAGATCAGTGATTCTCAACCTTTTTTTGTTGCGGCACATATTTAACGATTTCAAAATTTGGCGGCACACAAAGAAAAAGATAAAAATGATTTACTAACTACAACATACTGCATAAATAATTTATGACAAAAATTATATATATACGACATAATAATATATATTCATGTTAAAAATATTTTTCTTTTTAAATGATATAATTTAATAATATTGACTTTATTATATATTTGCAAAATTTGGCGCCACACAAAAGTGCCGCGGCACAGTGGTTGAGAATCACTGGTCTGACTAAGCAGTACTAATAATAGAGCCATTGTAGCTCAGTGGTAGTAAGTTGCATAGTAGTCTAGCAACCCGAGTGCGATCCCCGGTGCCGGTACCGATGATATTTTTTGTTGCAATTGTAAGTGCTTCTTCACCACGGGCAGGGGCGCTGGAGGAAAACATCGTGGAGTGGAGAAACCATAACCATACATGTGTTAGAAAAAAATCTAAGCCATGTGAAGTCTGCCAATCCGCACTAGGGGATCTTATCTCCTACAATCGGTTGTCAGGCAATGTTATTAAGCATTTGTCATCGAATTTGGTTGTGGTATTAATCACAATAAATATACCTCTTCAAGACCCCAAGATAGATAATGTTTTCTAAATCGGAACAAAAAGGACGATTTAAAAAAATGCTAACAAAATAATTTTTTTACAAAATTTAATTACTAACAATCTTGTTAACCATTTCAAGTAAGTTTAGGTTCACGTCAACAGTCGAATGGTGGATTCGAAACTTATGCTTCGCAGACCGTACATTAAACCATTAGGCTATTAGACTTAATATTGTAACTTGACGATAGCCTCCCACAATTATAACGTTAGCGTAGCATTTCTCCTCATCTAAGTTCCGTGGCTATTTGTAAATATTAATGTCAAGTATATGTATATCTGAAATTTGTTTTAGCCAATGTAAATTCTTGGCCGCGAGAAGAAACCATTGTTTGCATTCACCAGTAGTGAATGAATGTTAAACATGTCAGCGCGATAAGTAAATGCTTGTGTATTTTAAATTTTTAAGTAAATCTTATTTACGCACGTGTCAGATAATTGTTCTATAGTTGCTCTTTTGACTATCGAATGATTAGTTTCTAATGTTTATAACAGGTTCGTTTATTTGACACATACAGTATACGTGTGTTAAAATACGAATAACTAATTGTGAATGTATGTGCTATTAAAACCATAGAGTATTATATATGTACATATAACCCACCACCTCCCATGGCCCCACCAACCTCGCGGTTATATGGGCCGAAACGCGGGAGGGTACGCGTGGTCTGGCCGTGTGGCCCCACACGCACCTTCTTGACTCCCTACAAGTTCTTTATCAGGGCCTTTCTCCACCATTCGGAGCTCAACCCCTTAAGGGGCTCTACGGCACGCAACATAATGGCTCGCTCGGCATGATTCCCTGAACTTGAGGAAGTTGCCCTCCGAGAAGACCAGATCGCGGAAGTAGACCGGACCCAGACACGTACGTGTCAGACCGTTCAGTAGCCTAGCGCGCAAATCATCATACAGTGGGCACGACCACAGCACATGGTAGCGATCCTCTGCATCCTGTCCACAATCACACGCACTCACATCACATAAACGCATCTCGTGCAGCCTTTTACGAAAATTTCCGTGACCCGTTAGGAGCTGCGAAGTCACATAATCCGGTGCGATCCAAGTTGCTTTTATATAAGTTGTATATTATTATGTACTACCCGATCTACTTACCATAATCTAGGTAACGTACCTGAGATTATGATTATGTATTGAGTCTACCATCTATTGTTATAATTTATCTATGAATATTTCGGTCGGGTAGCCGAATCTGTTATTTTAATAAAATTTATCTATATAATAAATAACTTCGATTCTGACACACGCTTGGCTTGAAGATTAAGAGGTTCACACTTATCGTAACGCATTTTATTTTAATTTTAGTACTTAGTGTTGCCACATGGAGGCAATTTTATTTAAAGGATATTTAACTGTCTATCAAGCACAATTTATTTCAGTTACTTAGCGTCTTTATCTTCCGAGATATTCAAACTTTCTTAACCGACCTTTTATTTTTCCTGCCCAGATTTTCTGACACAAGCTTCATGCTTACTTAAGGTCTCAGTCAAATTTTGTAAATAGACTAGCATATATGGTATATGTATATTTTTGATTATTTTACATATAATTGTTACTTTTTTATTTGTATGTTATTTTTACTTTATTTTCTCTAAACTTGTACCCGTTATTTTGTCTCCGAAGGTTGACTGACATGAAGTCCGCCATTTTGTAAACTTTTATTTTGTGCAAATTAAGATTAAATAAATAAATTTCCCGTGCGACGCCGGGATTGGTTAGTTATAAGATATGTTATATAATCCTAATGTTATATTGTATAGCATTTAACCGTTGTTAAACGTAATTTGAGCGCATGAGTTTTGTTTCGGAGGTAGCGGCGGAGTTCGTGCAATGGTCGCGCCCCCGGGCGGCGGTGCTGTTGAATGCAATTTTTCGGGCCGTGCAAGACACTCGTTAAAATACCAGGCGGCGTGGCGGGATCATACACGCGCTAATTTGATATTATAACCATCCTCCTTATTTACGTGTACAAGATACAATGACCCTTTTTGCTCGTTACGGCGAAATGTAGAATTTAATGGTGGAATATCTGTGTTAACGAGCACTGGACGCGATGCATTGTTGAATTGATTGTACCTTATCATTTATCTTGTTGGTCATTTTAATAATATCTCAATAATGAACAGTTTTTTTTCCGCTGCCTTCGAAAAGGGAAGTTCTCAATACGGTTGCATTTCTTATTCTGATGTTCACATTTGTTAATCGGTTTCCTTAGGTTGCTTAGCCTAGACCTCTATTCATGCCAGCTCTGTAGTTCTGGGCTAGGCGGGGTATCTTTTTGAAGATCCCCGTTAGCAAATAAAAAAAAGGGAGGTCCGATGTGATGCACTTGGGCTTTGTCTGATTCTTACACGCAGGCGGCCCCTGGGGGTGTTGTTACACCGTGGTCGCTTGTTACTCCACAATGGGGTCACGGTGTAGACTCGGCAGCACCCAGGATGACAAAGCAGCCCTATTTAGGGAGGCACTGCTTTCCTCACTCAGCTGTGGAGGGGGCTAGAAAAGGGGCTCTGAAAAAGTGCTGACTCCGCACCATAAGGTTAGTAGTAAGCGCGGCTGCCACCGCATCATGTAATACGTGCTCCCAATGCGGCGCACTTTCACAAGGAAGAGTGGTTATGCAAGCCACATGAGGGCATACTCAAGAGCCGCGTGACCTGGCTCATGACATGTCAGTCCCGAAGCGTCGCCGTAGCCGAAATCGGCAGGACATCATCACATTCTTTGTTTAACTCTACTTGGTGTTTCTTGCATGCTTATTTTACTCTCATTTACTTATTTGTTTTACATCTTATTTTCTCTTTTTTTATATTTTTCTCCTTCCTTTTTGTTTCCATTCTTTTAATAAAAGCCTTCGACTGTTTAACCAGATTGAGATTTTGGGTCTTAGGCTGAACCTCGGAATTCCGGAGGGTACGTGATAATATTAGTAGAGCCTAGTTTAGATCAGGATACGGCGCAGTGAAAGCGGTACGTGTTGTGACTGGCAACTGAGGCGCTACCTGACGGGAATGCCCTCTTGTGTTTAGCATCTAATTTACCCTCTTCGTCGTCCTTTCACTCTTATATCATGCACGTGTTACATCAACTTTTGTATATGAAAATAATTTATCTAACATTTTTAAACATTTTAACAATTTAACAAGTATATTTACGAGTAAGAACAAAAACCAATTTAAAACCGAATAAAACGTTATACGTTATTAGGGTAAAGACTACAGTCGTTGGCCCCGATGCAGTCATTGGCCCCCTATCACTAAAACGAAAATAATAAGGGACTGAATAAGCGAATCGACCAAAAGAAATATTTAAAAAAATTGCGCTATTTATTATGGTTATGTTGGCAATGCTATTCACGAATCCCCGCAACTGTCATGGCGCATATTGACATTTTGTAAACAAACGTGTGTTTTTAAATGCAAAATTAGCAATTGGGTAAGCATATGCATAAATTAAATGAATGCTTAAATGTTACTTATTGCTATGATTACTACTATTTCCGGTTCTAAGAAACTAATTAACTCTTAGAAATGATCGGTGATTTAAAGTTTTGTGAATGTTATAGTTTACACCAATTTCGCTGGGGCCAATAACTATATCCGACCAAGACATTTTTTTAAGCTCTTACGGACAATGTCATGAGACAGATATTTTTTTTAATTCATCGAAATGCTCATAGTATCCATGTTCTGCAAATCTAATTTGACCCAGATTGCCCTTCAATTTGCCCAGAAATGCAATACTTGTTGCTAGTAGCTGCTTAAGGGGGCCAACGACTATAGCCTTTACCCTTACTCGCGGACGCCCTCTTTGTATTTCCGAATTATGATAGAAATATTACCAAATAGAATTAATCAAAACCTAACAAAACTTTCATCAAACTTCCCTTGAAATATATACTTCAAGTATCATCGAAATCTTCGTGTTCGTCCATTGGTCGCGCACATACTTAATGCAAATATTATATGGGTTTCGCATAGATTCGCCATTATCAGTACTGAACCAAATTGGAATTGGACTACACGGGAAGAACCAGCTTTCAAATAAAAAAGAATCATCAAAATCGGTTCACACAGTTCGAAGTTATGAGGTAACAGAAGTAAAGAAAATACAAACTTGAGAACCTCCTTATTTGACGTCAGTTGAAAATTTGAATAATAAATCAAATTGGTGCTGCCACCGGGGATGGAAATACCACGGCTCAACATAGTCGCTAGGCTAGGCTAGCCAAATTATATAAAATTATAAAGCTACCTTGGGGACAAAGATCTTAAATTTCACGTTGGACAAACATATGTAACGCTATAACGATCCATTTCTTAGTTATGCGTTAGCGAAGCTATTGTGGTTAACCCCATCCTCTGGTTTTGCTCATTGAAAATTACACACCGACTGAGACACATATACACTGCCGGCCAAAATCTAAAACACCGACCAACGCTACGCTAGAGCCGTAATAATATTTTTATAATGTCCTCATTACTAATTACTTTGCTATTATTACGTATTGGTCAATAATTAGGATTATCTAGCAGTTGAAAAACACGTGGCTAGAGAGAAGACGGTCGGTGGACCAGGGCAGTCACCAAATGGGGGCCAAGACAGGGACGCCGATCAGTGGGCAGGCCACCAGCCCGTTGGTCGGATGACATCGTCAGGATAGCGGGGCCGCAATGGGTTCGGGGACAGGACCGAAGTGAATGGCGTGAAAAAAGGGAGGCCTATACCCAGTCGTGGGAAGATGAAGATGTGGGCTGATTGAAACACGTGTTGACTTATTATTACCCGAGATTACTTGGGTTTGATCACAAACAATCTCAGTTATTATAAACTGTGAATACGTCATAAAATGGTAATAGCTCGACAAATTAGCAGTGAAGTGCGTTCCGTTATCGTTTACATAATGAAGGCAAATCCGTACGCGTGGGTAGAGCCTGATAGAAACGTGTACAGACGTTCCTATTCTCATCCTCGCAAGAAGAAATGTGGAATGCTTTATGTGAAATTTGGAACAATATATAACAAGGCACCATTAACAAATTGATTGCCCGTATACTGAGACTTGTATAATATGTGTAATGTGAACGAGGATTTTTTGATGAAAATTCAGTTTAGCTAACTGTAGCTTTTTTACATGGGCTGGTAATATGTCTTTACGCTTTTGAAGTATATTGTTAATGAATTTATGTGCGAGGCTTGGATTACCGACCTTTGCTCGGCATTTTGTTTTGTAAGTCATGTTTTTTTAGTAATAATATTTAGATAGGAATTAAATAATGATGAAACATGACATCTAACTGGCAGAATAACGTACTTCAATAAAGTTAAATTACCTCCAGACTGTATGCTCCTCTAACTCTAGATTCAACTCGCTCTTCGATCCCGTAAGTGGTTCCTGGCGTTAACCGAGTGCACCATCTTTCTTTCAAGCTTTATGATCTATTTCTTCTGTATCTTCTACCATTGTCTATTGCAATAAAACCTATCTCTACGCGCTATATCTTTTTTTGATGTGAATATCGACTACTTTATTGATTCATAACATATCAACCATATGGCACACGTATTTAATAAATAATTTTGATTGAAATTGATTTTCTTGGTCTGATGTCAATGTCATTGACTTACTGTTTGTTGCTTAGCAACGCCATCTACTAAAGAACTCTATCTTAATCGATTTATCGCCCCCGAAGCACACTGCATGCAAAATTTCTTGACAATCTTTGGAATCGTTTCTGACATTCAGATTATTTATATGTTTATTAAGATGAATTTCGTAATTTAGGGTTGTCTTAAACTTCAGGCCGGCAGTGTACGTACGGGCCGGTGACAACAACACTAGAATGTTGCGTTCTGTTCTCGCGGCCGTTAAGGACGTGGGCTCCAATGGTCACTAGGTGAGTACTTAGTATTCTCAACAAACTGTAGCTCGAAGAAACACCAACTGTACTGCGCTATGTACCATTGTTTAGTTCGTTTCAATGGTGTTTCACTTCGATAAATATTAATACATTATAGCCCGCCAGGCACACGGTCCCTTGTCTACTGATAGATTCGTTATTATATTTACAAGTTATAACAAAAGCGGACTTCAAATAGAAAAGAAATATAACGAAATAGAATTAATCAGAACCTGACCAAACTCACGAAACTACCCTTGAAGTACATCCTTTACAATAAAAAATGAATCATCGAAATCAGTTCAACCAGTGGAAAGTTATCAGGATATAAACATGAAAAAATGGAGACGAATTCAATTCCTTTTCAACCGACTTCGAAAATGTTTCTCATATATTTTAATTTTTAAATATTCAATTTATTTTGGGCGGCTTATGCCCTTATATATATATATATATATATATATAGTTGACAATGTTAATATGTTATTTCTTTCCTTTTACTCTTATAAAACAACTTTAAAATAGATATTTTAAATGTGTAATGTGCTTAAATTACAAACAATCATCAATAGCCTTTTTTTTTCGGGACTTTTGCCCTTTTGGGCATGTCAGGGGCTGACATCATACCCTAAACTACGCACACACACCTTGGTCGCATGAAGCGAGAAAGAAAATCATCAATGTTGTATGGCTATAGCCGCCAGCTTCCTCGCTCCCTCTGAGGTCGGGTCAGACAGCAGCTTTAAGAAGACCCCCACATGTTGCTCCCTCAGTCAATAGCCTAATGGTTTAGGGTACGGTCTGCGAATCGTAAAGTCGTGGGTTCGAATCCACCATTCGACTATTGCCGTGAACCATGTCCTAGCACAAGCTTAAGCTTAGTTGGAATGGTTAACAAGATTGTTAGTAATATTTGTGAAAAAAAAAAGAAATATTGGTAGCTTTCTTTTTAAAAAAAAAATGTGTGCAGTCCAATAGACATATTGTGGACATTATTATTATGTGGATAACGGTCTAGTTTACAAATTTATTACTCTTTATATTATTTTATATACCTTAAGTTCTCAATATGTATGTATTCGTTTGTTATATATATATATATATAATCTCTTTACAAAGAAGGCCTGTGCCCAGTGGGACATTTATAAAGACTTTTTAAGTTCCTTATTTAACTTTTTAAATTTTAAGCCTAAGATACTCCTAATTACAGCAGCTATCTGCCAGTCAAAATCGGTCCAGCCATTCCAGAGATAGACAAACAGATAGACAGATAGACAGACAAAAATTGTTATTTTGGTTTAGGTAGCGTATTCATGTGCATGAAGTTGTGGCGACTGGCATTGGCAATTACCAAAAAGTATTTTTTAGACGATAAAATTATTTATATTTGTTATAAGAATATTTTATAAAAGACACTTTTTAGCCTAGACATTTTCCAAATTGTATATTTTTAGTGTAACAAATTTATAAAATATAATTTCATTATTCTTCATTATTCCGTGATACTTTTATTTACCGGCGGCACACTAGAAGACAAAGAACACGTGTAGAAATAATAAAAGGGGCATTACACCAGAATGCCACTTTCCCAAAAAGTTAAAACGGTTATTTTAATGATAAACAAACAAACAGACAGTCCAATTTTATTTATTTGTATATATATGGTATTCACTAATCATATTATAGGGAAGAAGGTTAATTATGCAGCTAAAGCCTGTCTCTTTGTCTATTTTACAAGTGATAAATTATCCCCATAAATATTTGTTTACGTACTTCCGATAAACTTGTAGACAACTGCTTTATTATTGAAGTGAAAGTTTGTATAGCGTTTATTTATGAATGATCAAATTAATATACTGGGCGCGGGGAACAAAGCGTGGGAACCCATCTGATGTTAAAATGCAAAAGATATTGTTAAGTTAAAGGTTTTATATGAATATAATGCTTTCGCACGCGTATGTCAATGGCGGGCAGACTGATTGGCGCTAGAGGCGTTTGACGCCTACGATTGTCGGTTTATTTGAATCGTTAAATGGTAATGTTTATGGTCAGCTTTGTTTTTTTTTTCAAAGACAACATGCTGGTTGGAAATCATTTTCTAATACAACACGACTCACATCGTTATTTAATCTTATAAAAAATCATGGCGAGGCTTTGACAAATTTTAATGTCCTATAAAAATCAATTTTAACAAACCAATTTAAATAAAGTCGTTTTTTTTTTGAAATTTGAGTTTTGATTCAAACAATTTATTTGATTAATAATACAATATAAGAATTTCTTTATAATTACCACAATAATCATGTATACTGTGAATTAGTATTTTGGGGATTAAAGGTAAACATGGTTTATTGTCATGGCAACACTAAGCTGTCAGATGAATGAAATGTCAAGTTGACATCCGCACAACCGTTTGTTTGAAACTCTTGTGTTGTAGCGTGTGTAATACGAGTACACATCTGTATAGCTTGTTTTAGCTCGAATTGTTGTGTTTGTTTTTTTCTTATTATTTGTGTTATTACTTGACTACTTTCTCTATTAATTAATATATGATAGGATATAAAATCTATTTTATATATTTTTTTATATTATCTAATTTTTAACTGTGTGCTTTATGTGTTGTGTCTGTCTAACCGATTAAATACCTTATAAATAATATAGTGTACTAGTAGATTTATAAACCACGACGCTATAGGTTTACAAACATTAAAAATTAAAAAAATGTAGACCAGTTAAGAAGCTTAAAAAGGTCGGTTAAAAATAGTATCTAGACGATACATCATTGTGTATAATCAAAGTCAATCGTACCCAGTTAATCTGTAATAAAAACGAGGATACGTCGCGTCTGAATTGTTGTCCGGTTAAAAAAATTAGACACTTCCAGTAGAACACGCGTGTGGGTGCGCAAGGAATGAAATATGAACACTTTCACGAGTTCAATGTGTCGGTGACCAGCTTCACTGCCAAGGTGCAGACGGGCCCACGCAGATCTCTGTCTCTAAATCGCCACTATTCGTTACATGATTTCCATAGATTTTCGAGACAAATTAATACACACGCCTGTTTAGTTTTAGAATTGTAGTTTTATCACATTCGCCATATACGAAGCTCGTATATTCATGGAAATATACGAGCTTCGTATATCATCAATCAATTCATTACATTGTACCACTTACCTTCTTGCTATATGATTGGCTATTGTCTAAGTAACCTCCCATTCACTAGCACTATTATTGAAGTAAAACTTCTTTACACACGCTTAACTTGGGCATGGGCACGCAAACTTGTGAACATTACGAAGAGTGTGAACAAGCGAAGCGAATGGAAGTTCAGAGGAGATAGAAGTTAGAGAAGAAAGAAAGAGTTCGTTTCGTATATCTAAGACACAGTGCGGGTCTGTATCACACTGTAAGAGCAAGAGAGCAGTGCGCGCGAACATTTTCTTTCTCTCTACTTCTTTCGTTACATAACGGAAAAATATATGCATCTATATAAATAAAGAGAAAAGTGTGTGGGTATGTTCCATATAGGCTCCGAAACGGCTGGACCGATTTCAATGAAACTTTCAGGTAATCTTCAGATTGACCTGGCGAGTAATCCTGTAAAGTTCGTAGCACTCCTCTTTTTGAACTGTCAAATACAGCTTTTATTTACTATGATGATATTCTATTGTTTTATAAACCAAATTTGTATTGACACATGCGTTGTGTATATTTATGTCATTATGATCCATATTGAAGTACAATGGAGTATATTGAAGATAATAATTAAGGATTTTGAAGTATTCAAGGTAACTTATAGCGCCGCGGATGTATCCGTTTACTGGTGCATGGGTAATGATCTTCACCCGCTCGAGAAGAGAATGAATACGGAGAGAAATTAATATTTTAATATATTGTGAGAGTTAAATTAAATTTTTAATGATGTCATTTATTATGTGATGTAAGTTTATTGTTTTACTAAAATAAAGCAAAATCTAGCCCGGCGAAGCGGGGTGAGTACGGTAGTATATTAGTACGCTAGTATATTTACTGGTACATTATACTTGTAAAAAAATTCTTGTGGGAAACCACATCTAGATTGCTTATATTATTGCATATTGTATCGCATGAATTTCGATTCCGGAAATCGTTTATTGATTGGTCTTGGAGATTTTGTTAAGCGTTCGAGTCGAAATATCATAGACGCGTAACATTTTGTTGTGTGCTTATTGGCAATGATAAAAATTACGGTCAATTATTCTACAATTTCTTACTTTACAAGCCGATTTGAATACGAACCCTGGACGTTACATTGTACGCCAGACACATAGCCACTAAGCTCTTTTTAAAGAATGCTCACAATACTTTTTCACAAATATTAATAAATATTAAAGTTACAGCCTTTATATATGTCCCACTGTTGGTTGCAGGCCTTCTCTGTTAAGAGAGTATAAGGGCATAGTCTGCCACGCGGCCCTAGTGCGGATTGGCATACTTCACATGTCTTAGAAAAAGTTCTAAGACATGTAGGTTTTAAATGCAATAAATTGCAGCAACAAATTTATTGGTGCCGGCACCGAGGGATCGAACTCGGGTTGCTAGCGTACTATGCAACTTGAGCCAACCGCCCGGACACTGAGCTGCCACGGCTCTTATATACTATTACAGATATTTATCTATTTATTTACTTATTTATTTAATAAGATACACCAAGCATTATACAAGCATACATTGTTGTAATAATCAAGTTTACAAACTAAGTCCTGTTGTGTATGCCAATTACAGGTGTACACAACATTCGCTATAAAGAAACGTAACGATTTCATAATTAATAAAAATATTTTAATAAATTATAAAATAATAGAAATATAGTTAATATTATTGTTAGAATTCTATAGAAAAGAGCCTCGAAATTCTTGTTAACTATTCCAAATAAGCTTAAACTTTTGGTAGGAGATGGTTCACGTCAATTTTGCTCATGTTTTTAAATTATTTTCCTGTCTTTTTTTCTCTTCCACGGAGTTGTTTTGTTTCTTTGAATTCAAATGTGACCAAACAAATACACTATTATTCTATTCTTATAGTCAAACTAGCAAACCCGGCGAACTCCGTTTCGCCACCAGATCTTCGTTTTATGTAACATTTCGTTTGGTGATTAAAAGATGAAGAAAAATTTTATTTTTGTTTTATATTTGAAAAGGAAAATTTTATTTCAACACTAAGCGATTGGCCTTGCGACTTGTTAATTGTCATTGCGAACGCAAGGCGAACTGAAAATTGCAATCGTTTGAACTCAAACGGAAGATCAGTCGGAATCATTGGTATTCGAGGAATACATACATTTTCACCTGCGTACTTTCCGTCAATAATTGTTGCCTCAATCAAATTCGGTATAAGTCTTTTACCGAAAGTCGAGTACAGTTGCAAAGTCGCGGTGGATTCAAATTACGCAATATCATAATAACTGTACCAACTTTGAGTTGCAAGTTATGTGGTGGAAATCCTGGTAACTCCAGAGAGTTCAAAACTCCGTTGGATAATTTACTACATCATCGGGATTTGTTATGGAATCAACGGATTTGTATGTCACCAAATCGCCAGCAATTTTTGATTGAATGGTGCAATTCAGTGCGTGTACATCATTATTCTTTGCGGCAAGAATTGCTCGTTGACTTAACCAAGCATAATTCTGATAATTCTCACTAATGTTTGGGAAAACATTTTCAATAAGAGCTAATTGAGAGTCTACAAATCGGCAAAGTCGTTGGCAAAGAGTAATTAATCCAGACGTCACATCAACTGGGACTTTTCCATTTCAACAGCTCACAATTGTTTGGAAAATTGTGCAGCACTTTGATCATTTTGAAGTTGAACTCTCATATTAGTGGTTAGCGATAATGTTTTACGTTATTCCAAAATAAATATATATATATATATATATATATATATATATATATATATATATATATATATATATATATATATATATATATATATATATATATATATATATATATATATATATATATATATATATATATATATATATATATATATATATATATATATATATATATATATATATATATATATATATATATATATATATATATATATATATATATATATATATATATATATATATATATATATATATATATATATATATATATATATATATATATATATATATATATATATATATATATATATATATATATATATATATATATATATATATATATATATATATATATATATATATATATATATATATATATATATATATATATATATATATATATATATATATATATATATATATATATATATATATATATATATATATATATATATATATATATATATATATATATATATATATATATATATATATATATATATATATATATATATATATATATATATATATATATATATATATATATATATATATATATATATATATATATATATATATATATATATATATATATATATATATATATATATATATATATATATATATATATATATATATATATATATATATATATATATATATATATATATATATATATATATATATATATATATATATATATATATATATATATATATATATATATATATATATATATATATATATATATATATATATATATATATATATATATATATATATATATATATATATATATATATATATATATATATATATATATATATATATATATATATATATATATATATATATATATATATATATATATATATATATATATATATATATATATATATATATATATATATATATATATATATATATATATATATATATATATATATATATATATATATATATATATATATATATATATATATATATATATATATATATATATATATATATATATATATATATATATATATATATATATATATATATATATATATATATATATATATATATATATATATATATATATATATATATATATATATATATATATATATATATATATATATATATATATATATATATATATATATATATATATATATATATATATATATATATATATATATATATATATATATATATATATATATATATATATATATATATATATATATATATATATATATATATATATATATATATATATATATATATATATATATATATATATATATATATATATATATATATATATATATATATATATATATATATATATATATATATATATATATATATATATATATATATATATATATATATATATATATATATATATATATATATATATATATATATATATATATATATATATATATATATATATATATATATATATATATATATATATATATATATATATATATATATATATATATATATATATATATATATATATATATATATATATATATATATATATATATATATATATATATATATATATATATATATATATATATATATATATATATATATATATATATATATATATATGGTATTCACTAATCATATTATAGGGAAGAAGGTTAATTATGCAGCTAAAGCCTGTCTCTTTGTCTATTTTACAAGTGATAAATTATCCCCATAAATATTTGTTTACGTACTTCCGATAAACTTGTAGACAACTGCTTTATTATTGAAGTGAAAGTTTGTATAGCGTTTATTTATGAATGATCAAATTAATATACTGGGCGCGGGGAACAAAGCGTGGGAACCCATCTGATGTTAAAATGCAAAAGATATTGTTAAGTTAAAGGTTTTATATGAATATAATGCTTTCGCACGCGTATGTCAATGGCGGGCAGACTGATTGGCGCTAGAGGCGTTTGACGCCTACGATTGTCGGTTTATTTGAATCGTTAAATGGTAAAGTTTATGGTCAGCTTTGTTTTTTTTTTAAAGACAACATGCTGATTGGAAATCATTTGCTAATACAACACGACTCACAGCGTTATTTAATCTTATAAAAAACCATAGTGAGGCTTTGACAAATTTTAATGTCCTATAAAAATCAATTTTAACAAACCAATTTAAATTAAGTCGTTTTTTAAAATTGAGTTTTAATTCAAACAATTTATTTGATTAATAATACAATATAAGAATTTCTTTATAATTACCACAATAATCATGTATACTGTGAATTAGTATTTTTGGGGATTAAAGGTAAACATGGTTTATTGTCATGGCAACACTAAGCTTTCAGATGAATGAAATGTCAAGTGGACATCCACACAACCGTTTGTTTGAAACTCTTGTGTTGTCGCGTGTGTAATACGAGTACACATTTGTATACAAATGTGTACATGTATATGTGTATGTAGTTTTTATATATTAAAATTGTTGTTTTAGCTCGAATTGTTGTGTTTGTTATTTTCTTATTATTTGTGTTATTACTTGACTACTTTCTCTATTAATTAATATATGATAGGATTTAAAATCTATTTTATATATTTTTATATTATCTAATTTTTAACTGCGTGCTTTATGTAATGTGTCTGTCTAACCGATTAAATACCTTATAATTAATATAGTGTACTAGTGGATTCATAAACGACTACGCTATAGGTTTACAAACATTAAAAATTAAAAAAATGTAGACCAGTTAAGAAGCTTAAAAAGGTCGGTTAAAAATAGTATCTAGACGATACATCATCGTGTATATTCAAAATCAATCGTACCCAGTTAATCTGTAATAAAAACGAGGATACGTCGCGTCTGAATTGTTGTCCGGTTAAAAAATTAGACACTTCCAGTAGAACACGCGTGTGGGTGCGCAAGGAATGAAATATGAACACTTTCACGAGTTCAATGTGTCGGTGACCAGCTTCACTGCCAAGGTGCAGACGGGCCCACGCAGATCTCTGTCTCTAAATCCCCACTATTCGTTACATGATTTCCATAGATTTTCGAGACAAATTAATACACACGCCTGTTTAGTTTTAGAATTGAAGTTTTATCACATTCGCCATATACGAAGCTCGTATATTCATGGAAATATACGAGCTTCGTATATGTCATCAATCACTTCATTACATTGTACCACTTACCTTCTTGCTATATGATTGGCTATTGTCTAAGTAACCTCCCATTCACTAGCACTATTATTGAAGTAAAACTTCTTTACACACGCTTAACTTGGGCATGGGCACGCAAACTTGTAAACATTACGAAAAGTGTGAACAAGCGAAGCGAATGGAAGTTCAGAGGGAGATAGAAGTTAGAGAAGAAAGAAAGAGAGAGTTCGTTTCGTATATCTAAGACACAGTGCGGGTCTACTGTCTGTATCACACTGTAAGAGCAAGAGAGAGCAGTGCGCGCGAACATTTTCTTTCTCTCTACTTCTTCCGTTCCATAACGGAAAAAAAATTGCATCTATATATATAAAAGAGAAAAAGTGTGTGAGTATGTTCCATATAGGCTCCGATACGGCTGGACCGATTTCAATGAAACTTTCAGGTAATCTTCAGATTGACCTGGGGAGTAATCCTGTAAAGTTTGGTGACGATCGGAGCACTCCTCTTTTTAAACTGTCAAATACAGCTTTTATTAACTATGATGATATTCTATTGTTTTATAACACAAATTTGTATTGACACATGCGTTGTGTATATTTATGTCATTATGATCCATATTGAAGTACAATGAAGTAAACTGAAGTAATATAATAAAGTATACTAAAGTATATTAAAGATAATAATTAAGGATTTTGAATTATTCAAGGTAAGTTATAGCGCCGTGAATGTATCCGTTTACTGGTGCATGGGTAATGATCTTCACCCGCTCGAGAAGAGAATGAATACGGAGAGAAATGAATAATTTAATATATTGTGAGAGTTAAATTAAATATTTAATGATGTCATTTATTATGTGATGTAAGTTTATTGTTTTACTAAAATAAAGCAAAATCTAACCCGGCCAAGCGGGGTGAGTACGCTAGTATAGTATATTTACTGGTACATTATACTTGTAAAAAAAAAATATATGCATATTGTATCGCATGAATTTCGATTCCGGAAATCGTTTATTGATTGGTCTTGGAGAATTTGTTAAGCGCTCGAGTCGAAATATCATAGACGCGTAACATTTTGTTGTGTGCTTATTGGCAATGATAAAAATTACGGTCAATTATTCTACAATTTCTTACTTTACAAGCCGATTTGAATTCGAACCCTGGACGTTACATTGCACGCCAGACACATAGCCACTAAGCTCTTTTTAAAGAATGCTCACAATATTTTTTCACAAATATTACTAAATATTAAAGTTACAGCCTTTATACATGTCCCACTGCTGGGCGCAGGCCTTCTCTGTTAAGAGAGTATAAGGGCATAGTCCGCCATGCGGCCCTAATGCGGATTGGCAGACTTCACATGCCTTAGAAAAAATGTTCTAAGACATGTAGGTTTCAAATGCAATAAATTGCAGCAACAAATTTATTGGTGCCGGCACCGGGGGTCGAACTCGGGTTGCTAGCATACTATGCAACTTGAGCCAACCGCCCGGACACTCAGCTACCACGGTTCTTATATATTATTACATATATTGCATTAATATTATTGTTAGAATTCTTTAGAAAAAGAGCCTCGAAATTCTTTTTAACTCTTCCAAATAAGCTTAAACTTGTGCTAGGTGATGGTTCACGTCAATTTTGGTCATGTTTTTAAATTATTTTCCTGTCATTTTTCTCTACCACGGAGTTGTTTTGTTTCATTGAATTCAAATGTGACCAAACAAATACACTTTTATTCTATACTTATAGTCAAATAGTGAAGTTGTTTTCGAGTAGTTCCACAATAATACATTAGAACGTTATTTATCTTGCACTTACATTCCTACCGGATGTTGGTGATCATATATATCAGCATACCTAAATGTACGTATGTACCACGCTGAAGGTGCCAATAATAGCGATATAGTACTATGCCATAGGTGAAATGTATTTAGTTATTATATATATATATATAATTTAGAGTTACGATTAGTATGTCTAAAACACAGTGCACACCTATTATCCCCAGGCCTATTAGACCCAGTATCACAATGTAGGAGCAAGAGTGAGCAGTGTGCGAAATTTTCCTTCTCTCTTGAACACTGGTGTATTTATTATATTTTGTAGATGTAGATGAAGCTAGAAAAGTTTCATTTCAATCGTGTAGTCTAACACAGATCTGTTTTTTTTGTTCAAGATGTATACGAAGATATTAGTTTCGTTATATAATATGACACGCAAACTTTCAATCCACTTGGCAATAAACGATTGCGAACACGCAAATCTCATTTAATACAGCGATGATACACATTGTTTATACCTGAGCAAAACGTACCGATGATCGATCCATAGCAATATACTAATTTAAACTTATTTGTGATTCATAATATACTTCGGGCACACAACGCGACAAAACTCTGTAGATTGTACTGACTGATATTGACACTGGTCGTAATTGGTGGTAAAAGAGAGTTGCGGGGGGAGAGGAGTGTTGGTGTGTCCTTGCCACTCTCCCTATCCCCCCCGACTCAGCGGTACCGCACCGCTAATGCGGCGTGAAGGGGCTGCGGTGAACATACTGACCGTCGCTGGGGGCTGGGTGGATGAAGTCAAGCTCGCACTCACCCACTTGCGGAGGCCTACGGAGGAAGGCGCGCATTAAGTGTTCGGGTGCGCCTTGCCTGAAAGGCATCGGATGAGAGAAGAGACGTTGAAAGGCTTCAAGTCGCAAAAAAATATCAATGGGAGGCCGCAAGGGAACATTGTTGTGGTGGAGGAGGAAGTTTTTAGTCCGTGAGAGTCGGACACTCCTTGGCAGCGCGGGCTGCTCAGGGTCCATAACGGATTTCCCCTCCTCGCGGAAAAAATATAAAAAGGAGTGTTTATACGGGACAAATACTAATTGAACATATTTTAAATTTTTTTGTATATTTCCGGCTAATCTCTCGATCCGCTGGGACGATTTTGAGGGGATTTTCACTGACAGATAGCTGATATAATAAGGAGTAACTAAGGCTACTTTTACTCAAGAATTGTTTAAATAAATAATGTTAAATCGTGGGCAACACCGCGCGGCGCAGCTAGTTATTCATATATTTGAAAAGAAAATAGCCTAGTGGTTTAGGGTACGGCCGTATCGTATGGTTATAGGTTCCAATTCACATTAGGCTATTAATATCAATGTGAAACCTTCTACTAGCACAGGCTTAAGCTTAATGGGAATGGTGAACAAGAATGATAATAATATCTTCAATTATATTGTCAAGTCTAGCGTGACAAAGTATGAACGTGAACGTGAGAAGCATTCTGATCAAAACCAGGGCCTTGTGTCTGCTGTCAATTTAGGCTTCAGTAGCCTAATGGTTTTGGGCACAGTCTGCGAATCGTAAGTTCGTGGGTTCGAATCCACCATTAGACTATTGACGTGAACCATCACCTAGCACAAGTTTAAGCTTAGTTGAAATGATTAACAAGAATGTTAGTAATATTTATGAATAAAAATATCGCTAGCTTTCTGTTAAAAAAAATTAACGTTTATTGTTATGATAGTCGTCCATAGTTGCTAGTTTTAGTAGATTTTTAGATTAATGGTGACTGTGCGGTGTGTGGTAGTGGATTAATGGTGTGTCTTATTAGTATGACGTATTGCACAACTAGTTAACTAGTTGAATGATAATTTATATGACTGTATATGGATTGGACTGGAATAAAAAGAGTCGAAGCACTATTCCGCTTGGCCATGAATAAGGAGAAGTTTAGAAGACTGACTGCCGACCTTCAGTGATGGAGAGGCACATGAAGAAGAAGAAGATTAGATAGATTTCATAATGAAACGTCACTGGCAAACAACAAAAGAAAGTCATAAAACAAAAATGCAAATTTAAATTCACCGTAGGCATTTGTTTTCTAAATGTGTACGTAGCGCAGTTAACGCGTAGGTAGGTGAGTATTGCTCACTTTACTTTATCTTGCGTCCGAATCTCACTTCGTACATAAAGGCAATAAAACTTGCTAAAAACTATTGTGTGGGACGACGATGATTCTAAGAAGAGGTTTATAAATTATTTTTGAACAAATAATTTATGCCTTCCACCTATATCTAATATAAGCTACAATTCAACTTACAGTTAAAGTTAAAGTTACAGCCTTTGCCTATAAAATATATCTGTCATTCGCAGACCTTATCTGTAAAGAGAGTATAAGGGCATAGTCCGCCACGTACACCTAGTGTGGATTGACAGACTTCACGTGCCTTAGAAAAATTTTGTAAGACATAGGTTGCACATAAAAATGTTGTTGCAAACAAATTTATTGGTGCCGGCACCGGGGATGGAACTCGGGTTACTAGCGTACTATGCAACTTGAGCCAACCGCCCGGACACTGAGCTATCACGGCAATTCAACTTAACGAATACTAGGGGAACTGCCTTAGTAGGGTGCTTCGCACGAGTACTGTTTCTTATCTAAAGCCAGTTAACTTCTAAGTGACTTTTCGTTTAACCCATTTTCTAAAATTAAAATTGATATGCGCGCGTTGATGTCTTTTACAGAGAAAATGGAATGACTACGAGCCTACGGCTGTACATAATGCATCATGCAATGAAAGACATTTTTTTATTTTTTATTAACATAAAAAATAATAACGATGATCAGAAATAGGTTATGATACAGCCTTATGTTTAATTCCCTTTGTGAGTAGAATATTATACCAACACGTTGCCATTCATAAGGATAAATTGCAATTTAAATATTGTAATTGGTTGCAATATAAGTTCTCACTTTCTTTTAATCCTGACAAATAGTTATTCAATTATCAAGCTTATTAGGTCTCATATGTGACAGGTGGTGAGCCGTTCACTATATACCAGGCACAAATTTTATTATTTGTTTATTTTTGTACATAAGAAACCGAAGTACAAAAAATATTCGAGATCGAGAAAAACTGTCTGAGATTTGTATTTTTGACATAAATCTGTTTAAATTTTCTGACCCTATTCATGTATTCTTAAATATATTTATTTATTTATTATTATGTTTTTACAGTTTTCTTTTTGTTATTTTTCTCGTCTAACTTGCAGCCGTTATTTCGTCTCTACAACCCCAAGGTAGACTGGCAGAGAATGCCTTTTGGTATTGAGTTCGCCTTTTTGTATTCTTTCATTTTGTGCAAATAAAGAATAAATAACTTTCACACTTAAGTATATTTTTGATCATTATGTACATAATCTTTCAATAATGTAGAGAGAAAATAAATCACTTACCAAAAACATTTTTACTCAGCAATTCGCGTAACCATCAATTCCGTACACCATTGACAGAGCCCGAGCGCGGCACTGAGGGGCACAAGCTGGCGCGCTTCCCGCACCGTGTCTGCCGCACGTCTGACCACATCACTATGTCAGCAGTGGTCTTCCGACTCCCATAGAGCACGCACCGGGCGCCCGACAAGTTTTCTCACCATACAAACACGCGGCCCGCCGCACATGTCAAGTGCTACGAGTGCCGGTTTCAAAATTCAAACATATCGATTCGAATTCACGTCACAAACGAGCGAAAAGTGTTACGTTAGAAGCGTTTATAGATGTATCTGAGATACATCAAGTTATAAACAAGTATATTTACGAATAAAAACAACAAATCACATCAAATGTTAAACGCTATTATGCGCGGACTCCTCTTTGTATTTAGAAATTATCGCTAGAATATTACGAAATAGAATTAATCAATACCAAACCAAACTATTTTTGAACTACACCCTTTCAATAAAAAATTAATCATTGAAATCGGTTGGCGTGATTTTGAGTTATTCGCCCATTTATAGCGCATATACTTCATGCATATTTAACACTTATATGGTTTTATCATGATGCCATTTTCAGAATTGAACCAAATATTCAGACAGCTTTCAAAAAATAATCATCTAAATTGGATTACCCAATCGAAAGTTATCACTAAAGGTAACAAACACACAGGCGAATTGAGAAACTCCTCCTTTTTTTGAAGTCTGTTGAAAATATGAAGTGATTTTATTAATTAAATTAATGATTCTTATAATAATACAACTAATAGACAATACTAACTAAAAAAAGGAATATTTACAATATAATAGGTATTTTACGAAATAATTACAAAAAATATAACTGTGCCATACCGTGCACAGAAAGCTGGTGGTATTGCCACGTTGTATAGCAATGCTTAACCTCTGTGCAAGGTATATGCCAGCCCTCTGGTCACCAGATGTGTCAACCAACTTTTTAGGTATCACATTAAAAAGGTGGTGTGCACCACACGGACCCAAAGTTTCTACCCCAAACGGCTAAATATGAAACCTCTATCGTGGTTACTATATTTGTGCCGCTTGAGATTTTCTGCAGTTGCAGCGGCCGCTCTAGCCTCACCAGAAGATTCTAGAAGATGTGACGGTGCTAAAGTATCGACGCATAAGGCATCCCATACTAAAGGCCGTCCTATCTGCCAGGGTATAAGGGATATTATTTTATCATAATGAAATGATAAATAATCAACAAAAGACCCACATTTTCACTCAAAGTAATTACAATAAAACATTCAGGAGATAGTGTGGCTTTGAAAAAGTAACCGACCGAGCCTAACTCTCTCGGGGCCCCTTGGATCGGAATGCTCACGCGTAACATAGTAACCGTCCAAGACGAGGTTACCCCTAACCGGGGGGACCCTTATATCGACTTACTACCGGAAGAAGTTCAGGCTCAGCGGCCTAAGTGTTATGCCCTCTCTCAATGCGGTGAAGCAGTCAAAGTCAGCTACTCTGACTAATCTGTGTAGTAAGTCACAAAAAAATCTGTAGTCTTGCAGTAAATGGCAACAAAAATTGTCTCTCCATTTAATACTATAGTTTTTTTATCTCTTTATAACCGCTATGTAACCAACCTTTGTATGTAAATACGAGTCAAAGTTCATTTCTCGATATTTCTTCTTTTCTTTTTTCTATTTTTTATTTTTACCTCGCGGAAACTAAGGCATGCGTGTAAATGAAACCGGAAACCAGGTTCCAAGTCTGTGCTACTGTCACTATGACAATTGATCGATTACAATAATAACGTGCGTCCGAACGAAGCGGTTTGAGTCATCGTTGATCGTGCGTACATCAAAGGAATGGAACAAGTTGCCGGCGCCTATCTTTCCGTCCAAGTACAACGGGAGCTTTTAAGAGTAGAGTGAATAGGCACTTACTAAACTAGCGCGCACCATCTTTCTACTATCACCACTTAACATCATGTGGGATCAAGCTGTTGCTTAGATAGCTTAAAAGAAACAGTGCAGAAACATTAATAAATAAAATACGTAAGTTTGAACACCTCCGCTTTTTTGATTTTTTATCGTTCACATTTAACACATACAATGAATTTAGGTAAAAACTAAACCTAAATGGGTAAGAGTAGCCTAGATGGACAGATATATTCTTTATGGCTCATTCCTTACATAAAGTACAAACTATTAAAGTAACAATAGAACTAAACGTAAAAATGCGCAATGGCTGCCTTATCGCTATGAGTGATCTCTTCCACGCAACCTTGTAAAATAGGAGACCTAGGTTTTAAAATAAGGATAGCCTACATAGTTATTAAGTTTTCAAGCGATTAAGTGTAACATTCATACTTCTAACTTTGTTCTAATCACACACTATATTGATACTCATTAGGGAAAAGCCCTCGTGACGCAACTTCCGGTGAGTTTCTCCGACACAATGACACATTTCCGATCGTCATTCTCAGCTCCGTAAGGCATAGAGCGCATTGCGTTTTTTGCAATGCCACTTCATGTTGACCACAATAACGAGGCTACACACAACTGCACTCTTAAAACTTTATTAACTAAGCGGCGGAAAAAACTTTGCTTATTTGATTAGAAAAATCATAAGTGTTAGCTGGCAACACATGGCACCCAGCGATTGTTATGTATAATAACTGCTTCCAATGATATCTTAGGGATTTACCTGAACCTTATTGTATCTTGTTCTTCTCACATTAACTTGACATTGTAAAAAATAATTTAACTTGATTAGCTCGTAATCTGACTTCTAATTAATTTTGTATAAAAATTGTGAGGACACGCCTCTGTGACGGTATTCGTTAAAATAATTCCTTGTACAACGTTACGCCGTCTGAATATAGCGAGTGTATTAGTTATTGGACTATTTCATTCCACAAGACCTACAAGTTATTACAAAAGATATAAAAAGACAAACTCTCTTCCTCAGTATTGGTCCCACATGATGGTTGGGCTGATCCCATTTCCTTTACACTACACTCACCCACTTTTTCTTGAATCTACCTCTAGATAGACTAGGTTGGGACAGCTGTACCAAGATCAGCCCTGTAGTTCTGGGCTCTCAAGAATAAGACTACAGTATCCCCTTCCTGTCGTAGAATTCAGGTAAGCCTTTGTCGTCCGCCAAGGTGGACCCGGGAAGAAGGCTACATCGGCAGGCCCGTGTCGCCTTGCACTGCGGGACGAGCTAGAGCCCCAGGTAGAGCACAGTGCAGAGGGTGCTCAGTACACGTTCCTCTGGAGATCGTTGTTGAAAATTTCCTCCCCTTGAACAAAAAAAAAAAAAAAAAAATTCCTAGACTTCATCCTATTGTTCCCAGCTCCCATCCCTAAAACCAAAGGCAAGCGTTTTACTTCATCTTTCATTATTCGTACAAAGGACTGTATCAGTTTGCCAACGTCTGTCTTTCCTTCCGATTACAAAATGAGTATTTTCAAGAGTAGAGTGAATAGGCACTTACTAAACTAGCGCGCACCATCTTTCTACTATCACCACTTAACATCAGGTGGGATCGTGGTCAAGCACTAGTTAATACCCAAAAAAATTAGTATTTTAAACATAAAAATTTAAAGCAATTGTGATTGATATTTTTTCATTTCGTGACTTTCTGGTAATTGTCTTATAAACTCATATTCTTGCAAACAGGAAGGAAATACAAGAAGAGGACAATTATTTTTCCTTTCTTGTCAAGTTTTTAAATAAGTTACAGTTCATAGTGCAATCCTTTCGGATCCGTCGGCCATGCTTAACACGTTTGATTACTGGACTGCCCACTAAGGAAACTGTTTAAATAGGCAACACTCCCATATAAGTAATCAAATGGGTTATATTATAATTTGTACTTATGCAATATATCAATTACGACCACATTATGTCAGTATTTTCTAATATCGTCACAACGTAAGCGGAGCACAAGGCTCTACCGGCGCAAATCGTCGCCACCACTGAACATCTTCAACTCAGCACTGCTACCAATATGTAGTTTGCTGTTTCTCTCAGTCTAGAAAACAGACGTAAGGTTAAACAAAATGCAGTAAGAGACTCTCTCCTCAGGAATTACATACAGTAACAATAGAACTAAACGTAAAAATGCGCAATGGCTGCCTTATCGCTATGAGTGATCTCTTCCACGCAACCTTGTAAAACAGGAGACCTAGGTTTTAAAATAAGGATAGCCTACATAGTTATTAAGTTTTCAAGCGATTAAGTGTAACATTCATACTTCTAACTTTGTTCTAATCACACACTATATTGATACTCATTAGGGAAAAGCCCTCGTGACGCAACTTCCGGTGAGTTTCTCCGACACAATGACACATTTCCGATCGTCATTCTCAGCTCCGTAAGGCATAGAGCGCATTGCGTTTTTTGCAATGCCACTTCATGTTGACCACAATAACGAGGCTACACACAACTGCACTCTTAAAACTTTATTAACTAAGCGGCGGAAAAAACTTTGCTTATTTAATTGATTGTAAAAATCATAAGTGTTAGCTGGCAACACACGGCACCCAGGGGTTGTTATGTATAATAACTGCTTCCAATGATGTCTTAGTAATTTACCTGAACCTTATTGTATCTTGTTGTTCATCACATTAACTTGGCATTGTAAAAAATAATTTATATAATAATTTAGTAATCTGACTTCTAATTAATTTTGTATAAAAATTGTGAGGACGCGCAGTTGTGACGGTATTCGTTAAAATAATTCCTTGTACAACGTTACGCCGTCTGAATAAAGCGAGTGTACTAGTTATTGGACTATTTCATTCCACAAGAACTACAAGTTATTACAAAAGATATAAAAAGACAAACTCTCTTCCTCAGTATTGGTCCCACATGATGGTTGGGCTGATCCCATTTCCTTTACACTACACTCACCCACTTTTTCTAGAATCTACCTCTAGATCGACTAGGTTGGGACAGCTGCACCAAGATCAGCCCTGTAGTTCTGGGCTCTCAAGAATAAGACTACAGTATCCCCTGCCTGTCGTAGAATTCAGGTAAGCCTTTGTCGTCCGCCAAGGTGGACCCGGGAAGAAGGCTACATCGGCAGGCCCGTGTCGCCTTGCACTGCGGGACGAGCTAGAGCCCCCGGGGTAAGAGCACAGTGCAGAGGGGTGCTCCGGTACGTTCCTCTGGAGATCCCGTTGTTGAAAATTTCCTCCCCTTGAACAAAAAAAAAACAAAGCTGCACCAAGATCCCTACGTAATCGGGAGACCTTTTAACGTTCCTATACCATCGCAGTCTGCTCTCCAGCATCTTGTCTGCCATGTTTTTTTAAACATTTTCTTTTTGTTTTTTTTTTCTTATTTTTATTTTATAAAATGTTTAATTTTTTTAATGTTTTCTTGTATGTAAGCAGTATTCAGTTAAAGCATTGCATTGGTTCTACTGTAATGACGTCGTAATTGTGTCAAATAAATAAATAAAATGTCCACCCAGGCACAAATTCACCTCAAATTCACCCTCGATTCGCACAAATTCCCCCTTGCACAAATTAATTGAATATTTTATCACGCCTGGTTACGATCAAATCCATCTCAGTATTTTGACGTCAACAACTTGGACAATAATAATAAAAAGCTATAAAATTTATTTCCTCATATCTACAAATCAAGTAAAAATTAAACATCTACAAAGTTTTGTTAGTATATAACTTATATTATATATTAGTATTGTTAGATGCCCTAGTGCACATATGGACCCTTTAAGTGAAGGTCTCCATATATCTATATTTCTAGATATCTATATATAAATCGAAATATCTCTCATTGACTCATAATCGATGTTAGGAACGTTGCTGGAGTTTTCAGCCACTTCTTCTCCCAGCGACAACGCTTCCCGAAGTGACACTCGAAGTTAGTTTAGAATGTCCCTTAGCTTATACGAAAAATAGCAACCATCCAAGCCGAGGATGCCCCTCGGTCCTTGGCCTTGGGGGGGCCTTGTGTCGAGTTACTACCTAATAGAGGTTCAGGCTAAGCGACCTAAGAGCTATGCCACCTCTCAATCCGGTGAAGCAGTCAAGGCCAGCTTCTCCGGCCAATCGATACTTAAAATACAGTCTAAACGGGACCATTTTGTGTTTGCGTTTATTAATAAATAACTTTAAAATCTCTTAATTATGAATAGGCTGAAAATTGGCTGTCTAATATTCGCCTGGATATATTTATATCATGTTAAACTTTATTCTTCATACATGAGAAGTTGTAAATAGGCTCTCAGATTTTTATACCCAACCGCTTTCAAGCAAATATATTAGGTCCCCAAAATCGTATAATACATGAAACTAACAAAAACATAAGATCACAAATTGTATTATATTATATGCATTATCATTTATAAATCGATTTATTAATTCTGATGCTGGAGTCTTATAAATAGATGATATCGGGTGGCATTCACGTCAAAGTGTAGCGTTACGAGCGTTGAGAGTAACCCATCACTGACGATCGATGTACTGTGTGTATGAATGTATGTGAGCGTAAGAGAGAGGGGGTAGCGCCGATAGCAAGCGAGTGATAGCGCGGGGAAATAAAATGACCGAACAAGTAAAATTATTTATAAATAAGAAAAAAATATTCGACCAGCTTTAATCGGTCGTGCGAAATAATGTTAATTATAATGATAGATAATAAATTAAAAACAAAAATAAATTGTAAATTCATTTTAATTTTGTAATACATGTATATTGTTAGTCTGTGCCACGTGTTCATTGTTCTAGGATACGTTGTCACGAATTGAACGTCCGAGCGCCACACACCTGGGATTTTGTGTCAATGAGGTCTCATGTTAATTTTGTTGGCGTAGGGAGCTTCGGAAACATATCAGGGAATTTCTATGAAAGAACGTCAGCACTAAAGTAGAAAGAAAAGGCGCCAACATTGTAATAAAACTATGACACTTCGTAGAATACAAGATGGCGTATAATAGCGTTTAACGTTTGATTCGATTTAAAGTCTAACCTATTCTACTCTATAGTGTTACCAAGGGTGAAAATTTAAAATGAAATAAAATAATTGTACTTTGTAACCCATGGTTTTTATTCACGACTCCAACCGTAGAACAAATACTTGCTACAACTATTCTAACATACTACATTAAGCTAAACATCCAACACAGTGTAATCTTTCCATTTTTACTATAATATTCAGGGAATATATACATACATATATAATTATCTACATACAATAATGTTATCTTTGCACAATATACAAGATTAACTTTTCAACTGACAATTCGTTCAGAAATCTAACTACACAGAATCACAATTTACTTTACCAAAACTGAAAATTAACACACACCACACTAACAACAATTAAAATGGCAGTATAAATGCAAAGATGTGCCTGTTTATAGTGCATCTACCAACACTAATAAACCTTCCTCCAATATACTAACCTACAAAAATTTCAACGTCATATTATAAGCATGTACTATCTGGGCAGCTTATCCAGTGCTGACTAGTAGGTTCGTTTGAGCGGTGTATTATTTTTTAAAGAAAATATATAATTCTGGAGCATGGTAAAAACAACTAATTATCTTTATGCGAATTGCAGTAATTCACCTGGACTTGACAGACGTCAACTTCACCCGCACAGAAATCCAAAAATATGGTATTAGAAAAAAAATAAACTGAAAGGCGTATCTGTCAAACCGGATTTTAGGTTAAATTTTATATCACTGTATATCGACACTTTTTTATTTGTGTTTTCTCTGAATGGAAACGCGCAATAGTTAGGATACTTCTAAGTGTCTACTGTTTATTTTAAATCATAACTCCGTTATCTTTAGGAATTTTACTGTATTTAATGGTCGTAGATTAAAATCTGTTAAAGATTATTTAATTCGTACAATTACTCCACTTTTCTGTTGCTGAAATATTACAGAGAATCATGAAATAAGAAATATGTGCATTATTTATAACTACGTAAATTTTTATTTCGACTATTTTCTTTTACTCACAGATTTAAAAAAAATTTACAATGACATTTTCACATAAAACTCTAAAATTCACAATTCACCGTTAATTTGAATGTGATCATCATTTATAATGGTGTACACATGTTGATTTACACACTTAAAAAAAAAACTTTGTAGCAGAAAAATATATTTTTATGGCCAAAGAATAAAAACGACAAATTTAAAAAGCAGTTCTTATTGTTTATGACTATTGTCATACTAAGAATTATAAATAATTTAAATGTATGTGTTGAATTATGTTTTCTATTGCTTTATTATAAAGCAATAAAATGGTCTGGAATGAATAAAAATCAATAGTATATTTAATAAAAAGTAAATGTGTTAAGAACTGCTGCATGTTGCCATTAAAAAAAAATAACTTGCCATGTAAAAAAAATGGTTTTACTATATATTTGTGAAATTTATTTCTGTTCTTCTTTTATACTAAGAGGATAGAAATAATTTTGTTGAAGCAATCTTCTGAAAAAATTGTTGTTATTGTATGGTAAAAAAACATCCCCTCAGCAGAATAAGAAGTAATTCGTCAAATTTGCAAGGCATGCTATTCAAATGCTTGCATATTGTGCTTAATTGTTCATATAAATATGCTACGAATAGGTACAATTTGAACATATTGAAGCAGAGCATACAACAATCACATGGTTTATGACACACAAAATTGCAACAACAGAAGTTAACAATGGCTCCAAAAGCTATTGTGTCTTTTATTGCCATGAGAATAACACCATCTTTTACTTAAAATGTTGTTATAGTCTATATAATTGTAGACACCATCATTACAATGAAATCTAAACAAATATTTTTTAAAAATAAAAATTTTACCTATCACTTTTGGAAAAAATTAACACAATAAATTTTTGTAAGTCTCCAATTACAGGCATTGGAGAATAGAGCTAAATTATTTGAAATTGATTTACCTATGCTAGAATTTGTACCATATAATTTCAATTAAGGTAAATTCCTTAAGCATCATAACAATTTTTTTTTTCTAAAATCGTATATGTGGTGAATTTAATAACAAGATAATTTATATGTCCCTAATGAATATTATTTTTGTTCTTTATTTATTTTGAAACAGTCACTTTTTATATATTAAAGTAATGTTATTCTCATGTCACTTCGGCCTGATAAATTAAAGGTCTAGCTCACGGTCCAGTCAAGACCCCAACGCTCAGATACTTTTAGTTGTGCAGCTGCAGCATCCTTCAATGAAAATAGGTGAGTCATTTCCAGCTCTGTCTTGGCCAATTCGATAGCTTTCTCAAATAGTTCTAACGACCTCCTCAGGTTTCCTCTGAAAAATATAGATTTTTTTTACTAAGCAACATTATAAATACTATGGTTACGATTTTAGTCAGTGTAGATAAAGCATGATAACCAGTCACTTTTGTTCAAGTCAAATATCTACTGATAAGTGTTATCTAGGCAGCACACACTTGATATTTTACAGCAATCGGATGGATTATGGTTAAAATGTAAGAGCAGATAAACATTCCAGTGACAGCATTATATAATCTATTCTACTAACTTTGGTTAATTTATTACAAATTAGGAAAATCTGTTCTTTTTAAAAAAAAAGAAAGCTAGCAGTATTTCTTTTCAGAAAAATTACTAACATTCTTGTTAACCATTCCTACTAAGCTTGTGCTAGGAGATGATTCATCGGAAATTAGGGAAAATCTGTTGCTTAGATTATAGTAATCTACTAAAATGTGTTT
Organism: Meandrusa payeni; assembly: GCA_029286785.1. Lineage (NCBI taxonomy): Eukaryota > Metazoa > Arthropoda > Insecta > Lepidoptera > Papilionidae > Meandrusa > Meandrusa payeni. The sequence continues at coordinate 186,700 of JAGSMX010000015.1, forward strand.
AAAAAATATTTTGATAAGATAAGCTCCCTCTTTGCGCATGCTTGACTTAGGAGTAAGCCGATGAATGCGTTATGAAAACAGTGATCAGGCGTGGCAAAGGGAAGATGAGAGGAAGATGTAAATTAATAAAGATAGAAAGAGAGAGAGTTAATAACGAAAATAACTAGAGGCGAGAGCATACATTTTCTTTTTCTCTTGAACAATTGTCTATGTCAGTGATTCTCAATCTTATTTTTTGTTGCGGCACATATTTAACGATTTCAAAATTGTGTGCCACAATGAAAAAGATAAAAATTATTTACTTACTACAACACACTGCAGAAATAGTTTATGACAAATATTATATTTATACCAAATAATAATATATATTCATGTTAAAAATATTTTTCTTTTTAAATTATATAATTTAATAATATTAACATTATTATTTATTTGTAAAGTTGGCGGCACACAAAAGTGCCGCAGCACAGTGGTTGAGAATCACTGGTCTATGTATTATGTTTTGTATATATATTATAAATATAAATATATACATATAGAAGATGATTCAGTTGTGTGGTCTAAAACACACATTACAAAATATTATATTAAAAAAATATTTTTTGCATGTACATCTACCACCGGTGGCTACTTCTTTAATTTGTAGTCAAGTAGTGTTGTACATCTTTAAATACATATTTATGTATGGATTTAAAGATGCAGTATTTGGTAAATTATGAAGAAATAATTAAATTATAAGATACTATCTTGCCATCAAAGACTGTAAAAATGGATTTGATAGTACAAATTTATTAGCTTCATGCTTATTCTCAGGTCATGTTCTACCGTATCATAATTTTTTTATTTCAAACTAAAACAGAAAAATCATAAATCAACTTAGTTTTTTTTTTTTTAAAAAAAAAAAGAAAGCTAGCAATATTTCTTTTTTTTTTTCATAAATATTACTAACAATCTTGTTAACCATTCCAACTAAGCTTAAGCTTGTGCTAGGACATGGTTCACGGCAATAGTCCAATGGTGGATTCGAACCCACGACCTTATGATTCGCAGGCAGTACTCTAAACCATTAGGCTATTGACGTTAAGAAGAGTAAGAAACACAAAAAAGTTCACAAACAGCTTCAACCCTATTTTTGGCATGATTTAGGCAGAGGGCGTCCACAGTGTGCCATTTCGCTCTGTCTTAGTCTGTTTTGCCCCGGGCCATGTCAACCCAATCACCTTCATGTCAGCTGCTACCGGTCGCCGCCACGTTTGCTTAGGACGGCCACATTCCTGGTGGGATCCACTCCAACGCCTACCTAGGAATGTGAGTAGGATCCCGACGCATGGTGTGACCAATCCAAGACCCTTTGCGGTGCTTTATTTGCTGGTTGACCGGCGATTCTCTACAGTGTGCCAGAAGTTCTTCATTGCTGATTGTTTGTGGCCAGAAGACTCCTAGAATCTGTTTAATATAGCAATTGATGGAGAATTGAAGCCATTGTGATGTTACTTTTGTTATCTTTCACGTCTCGCACCCATATAGCGAAAGGAATTTTACGTCGCAGCGAAAAATGTTGATTTTCACTTGGCGAGTAAGTTTCTTTGACTGCCATATGGGACATAATTGTATGACAGGTTGTAAGACTAAACAATAAGCCGTTACGCTACCATTAGTTATAGATAATTTCTTAAAAAAAAAAATATGGCCTCACCTTTGTACTTCTATGGTCCCTAGAGTTTCATACGCAAAGTCACATTTGTCATCCATTTCAATAGCTTTGTTAATTAACTTAACGGCTTTATCAAAATCTGTATTCTTCTGCAACTGGACAAGTCCCTTGTGTACATACAATGCAGCATTGTTAGGATCTACTGATAATGCCGAATCAAACAACGATTCAGCACGGCCCCATTCTTGCTGATCGGATAATACTTGAGCAAACAGAATGTAAGCTTCAGTGCATCTTGGGAATCTTTCCAACGCACGCTCAAAATCACTTCGTACTTGATTAAGAGCACCAATATTTTTATGTGACTGTGCATGTCTGTAGTCTGCATAACATTTTTGGATGTAAGCAATTGAAAAGTCTGGGTTAAGCTCAACTGCCTTGGCAAATTCAGCGGTCGCCTCGTCCATTCTCTCCAAGAGCAGGTATACTTGACCACGGTGATGATAAATGTCCGAGTTGCTTGGGTCTAGCTTTGCAGCATTTGCAAAATCCTCTAGACAATGTTCTGTATTTTCCAATTGAGTGAATAGGGATGCACGTTTAATTAAAGCATTAACTTTGACTTTCAAAGATGCTGTCTGACTATTAATAATATTACTAAGGTCACTCTGTGCCTCATCATGTCTACCGAGAAGCAAATAAAATGTTGCACGTAAAAGCAAGGCTTCATACTTGTAAGTTCCATTTTCTTCCAGCTCTTCAGTACAAGCCTGAACAACCAAATCATAATCTTGGGCATCAAGAGCTCTCTTAGCCCTAGCAAATCCCCCAGAAACATCTTCATCCAACAAAAGCTTTGCAATAGGGTCTTCAGAGAATGCAGAGAAATAGGTCTTAATAAAGTGTTTAGATGGCATCACAGGACGTCTCTTAGCAAGAGCCTCCCTAGCATGCTGTCTACCTAAAGCCTTGAGAATACGATCTGCATTCACCAAGGAACTTTGTACTTGAAATTTTTCGAGAATACATGCTGAAGTGACATCTTCTAGAGCAAGAACTAAATCACCACTTTTCTCGGCGGCACGTGAGCGACGTAAAAACGCTTTAACATATTTTTCGTTCAATTTTAAGGCAAAAGTGCAATCTTCTTTCACCTGCTCCCACATCTCGCGCTTCTCATAACAGGCGGAGCGGTTTTGATAGAATGTTGCCAAGTCAACAGTACGGTCGGGAGGGCAAGCTTCAATTGCTTCGTTGTAAAGGGCAATTGCTGTGTCAAATTCTCCGGCATGAAAAGCTCGGTTTCCAGCACCTTTTAACTTCATAGCTCGGTCGATAGCACTCTCCGAGGTCTTTGCATTGTTTTCTTCGTTATCCAATGAAATAGTAGTCTTAGCTTTTAAATCCCCGACTTTTTTCTTTTCAGGATCCTCTAATCTGTTTCTTAGATATAGGTAACCTAGGCCGATAGCCAAAGGCGCACCAAGGAGGATGGCCAGTTGCCATTTCGGAAACGGGGTGCTACCAGTTGACGCCATAGCCTCTAAATAATTGAAGCGGTTAATGATTCACCATTTATTTCGAAACCTCAGAATAAAAGTGATTAAAATGTGAAATCTAAAATATAGTGCTTTTATAAAGGCATAAAATACCTATTACACTAACCATCATCTGACACTATAGAAAATTTCATTGCCAGTAAAAAACAGTAAAAAATTACTGTTCAAAGATTGCCATAAAAAGCTAAAGTTACTTTGTCAGCTTATGATTTGTCAGTGACTGAGTAACCTAAGTATTGTTTTTTTGTGACGGACTGCACAGATTAGACAGAGAAGCTGACTTTTACTGCTTCGGATTGAGAGGTGGCCTAGGTCCTTAGGTCCTCTATTGTTAGTAACTCGACACAAGGGTCCCCCCGGTGACGGGTAACTTCGGCTTGGACAGTTACTATGTTAACGCGTTAGCATTCCAATTCAAGGGCGCCCGAAAAGGGCGAACCACTGCTCAGTCGGTTGCTATTTTATTAATATCTAAGAAACATTTAAAGTAGGGGTATCGCGGTAAGATTATTTGTTTGCAAGAAGTTTGTTAAAGTGTTTGGTGGCAGTCTCGAAAAGCCTTCGAGAACCCTTAATTGGGCTATCATGTTCCTAGTATAAATCGACAGTTTTGTGTGAGCACACACTTTTATACTTTTACTCGTTTGATATATTGATTTTGACATATTTTCGTCTTTCTTCCTGTGTCGTTTCACCTCTTCGAAAAAGGTTGGCTGCTAAATTCGCCTAAGGGCACAGCAAAGTATAATAATTGATATTACCAGAATTAGTGATCATCATCATATTATATTCACGTATGCATGAATTAGTTTTCAATTTCTAAAGTTATGCTTCCATTAGGTGTTCTAATAAATACATACTTTATTAAATTGTTGCTATTTACTAGAACACCTTAATATAATTATATATTGTTGAAATTTTTCTGATTTTGATTAACATAAAAATTGTCTGTAAAGGCAGTTCAACTATACTTTACCTATAAGAAACCGGAAAAGCATACATTATATAAAGAATAACATAATAGAGAGTATAATTGAGAAGATATATTTCAAATTATATATTTTTTGCTTCAACAAAAGAATTTAAATCCATTGTTTGACATTTTGTACTTTTGACAGTGACGTCTAGAGACGAGCCTTCTATGTTTGTAATTTGTATATCTGTTTGTGGGTTATGATGTAAAAAGAAAAACTAACCTAGACTCTATATTGATTTGTCTATTTTATTTTAAAAGTCTCTATAATCTTTATATATTTACAAAATGTTATCTTCTAAAGTTCTATCATTTGTACGTTTTGTAAATAATTTACTTCAATATTTACTATTCTTATTATTCGTCATAGTGCAGCTTTTAAATCCTTTATTTGATTGCAGTGTAAATTAAGTCACTCCTTGAAACTACACAAGCTATGTAGATTAACAACAATTGTACAAGATAATCAAAAACGTTTTAGAAGCGATTTGTATGAACCCGATTATCTAATCGTAAGTGTTTTTATTACATTTAAAATCTATGTCAATGAGATTTTAAACAGATTAGAACTAAATAAACACTATATTACAGAGCATGGAACCAGATGAACCCGTGTATGATTGCTTAAATTTTCAATTGAAAGGATATGATTTTTCTGTATTAGAAGCTTGTCAAGCTGAAATACATCGTTATGCTGAAGTAATGGGTGTACAAGTTGACGAATGGTAAGTGAGCATTCATGTTAACACAAGTACTAATATTTGCAGCCAAGGAATGTAGACAGAGGTACAAATTCTCTTCTCGCTTATTGCAGGTAGACCTGTTTATTGTGGTCTTATTTTATTTCGATCTTGGGCTCCACGCTTTATCTCGTTCCATGTGTTCCCGATGTTCTTCGCCTCGTCTGCAACTGTGCGGCGCCAAGTCTGTTTAGGACGGCCGCGCTTGCGCTTTCCTTCCAGATTCCAATCAAGAGCCTACTTGGGAATGTGATCGGAAAACATAGGCTTGCTAAATTTGCAAAATTATCCTTTTTCCTGTGTTTTAACATAATATAGATAGATAGATAAATCCTTTATTGCACCAAAGTATATGTACAAAGGCGAACTTAATGCTATTTAGCATTTTCTTCCAGCTAACCTTTAGTGGTTAAGGGCAGACTAAGGGTAGTGCCGCTAAAAAAAAAGAAAAATATTGTTTAAAAAACAAATATAAATTTACTTATAAATACATAGATACATCAATATATATAAATATAATAATATACATACACATGGAATAAATAAACGATGTTGTATACACCAGTTTGTACTTGCCCATTGATTGAGTAGAAAGTATTCAGATACACGCGATTTAAAGACATTAGTTGACGAAGCCTCCTTAATTTTAATCGGCAAGTTAATCCAGAGTTTAATAGCAGTTGTACAGGTACATGAATTGCCATAAAATTACGTGTGACATTCGGGGAACGTTAGAAATTTATTATAGTAGGTTCAAGGCTCGTAGTCGACGAACTGTTTGAGTAAGAAGCGCTCATGAAGATATTCTGGAGACCAAGTGTTATGTAGTATGTTATATAACATGGTAATATAGATTGTGTGGCAATCCACCTGGCCAAAAATAGGAAAGAGTGGGGAATGCTCGTTCAAAGCAGTTCTCTTGGTGGTCATGACCCTCAGCTCTGAGGAAACGATTATAAAGAAATATAGATTAGAGGTATGTTGCAAAAGAAGTATGTCGGTTTTAAATACATACATAATTTAATAAATAATTTGCAGTTGGGCGACACCGGCGCAGCAACTGAAAGTGCAGCGATACAAACCCAGAGGCACTGTTGTAGATGCGGAGTACAACATCAATGTCTATGAGAGAAATGTTCAGGTCGGTTATCATGTTTTAATTTCTTATCCCACAGTCAGTGCTCATTTTTTGAAGTACATTTTAAATATACATTAATGCAGTAAAAAACTGTGTGTGTTTCAAATGGCTTTATCACTCTAAATATAGTTCAGACCTTATTACAAACCAGCTGAGCCTGCAATTTCATCTGCGTGGAATTTGGGTAAAAGTTTTTCTTTTTTTTTGTTTTTTTACAAAGAAAGCTAGCAATATTTCTTTTTTTTGGAAATATTACTAACAATCTTGTTAACCATTCCAATTAAGCTTAAGCTTGTGTTAGGACATGGTTCACGGCAATAGTCCAATGGTGGATTCAAACCCACGACCTTACGATTCGCAGGCCGTACCCTAAACCATTAGGCTATTGACGCTTATTTAGTTTATTAAATTAATATTCATGGCTTATAAGGGCGCTGCATAATCAGCGGGGGATTCAGCGAAATACAATAATGGTTCTCAAAGAGAAAATAATAAAAGTAAAAAATACTCTTCTCCATACATTTTTGTAAATTAATACAACCCTTGTGTCGTGTCAGGCGCAAAGTGCCCCGTCGCATGACCCATGTGACCACTACAATATTTATAGAACACAACACAAACTAAGCGCAGCCAACTTATACCCATTGCATCCAATTCGTATTCCGGCCAAACGCATCGGCTAGTCGAACGCCGCGATGTCTCTGTGTGACGTTCTCCATATTAACTAATACATTACAACTCTTAATTTCCCGCCAACGCTCCGTTGCCGCTACGCTCCACACGCTGTTTACAATTTTAGAGGAATTGGTGGGATGAACTAAACTAAACTATCCAACTAATTAATAATTTACAGTATGTACCTGATCAATAACCTCCTTTTTTTTAATTCGGTTAAACAAAAAGTAGCCTAAGTTACTCCTTGTTACATCAGCTATCTGCCAGTGAAAGTCCCGGCAGAATCGGGCCGGCAGTTCCAAAGATTAGCGGGAACAAACAGAGAGACAAAAGCGGTTCTTTTAATTTTACAAACACTCCAACTTTATTTCTATATATGTGTAATTTGGTGCGTTCTTCATTTGCAGGTTGTCGATGTGCCCGCGTGGGCGCTGGGCACATTACTACGAGTAGCAAGGGCCACCTTACCTGAAGGCTGCACCCTGAATGTCCACGAGCATACAGTAGACCACGAGGAAATTCGCTACGTGCCCGACAATGAACTCATAGACCTTAAACAGCAATTGGAAGATATGGGAGGAAGCCGACAGGAGAACAAAAAGAGAAAATAATTTCAATTGCCATTAAAATGTACATAATTATAAGTAGTAATAATAATAAACTTTATTTTAACCAGCAATGGATGATATTTTATTGAGGTACGATGCAGGATTGAACAGGCTCGCAACGCTTTCACTAAGCTGAAGAAACTCTTGTGTGACAGAAACTTGAGCATCAAACTTCGGACTCGTCTTGCATGCTGCTTTGTATTCTCCATTCTTCTGTACGGCGTAAAAGCAAAAGCAAGTGCTTGACTCCGATCCCACCTTATGACCTTAAACTGTATACAGGTGCGGCCTCATATGGAATACTGTTCGTATCTCTGGGCCGGGGCTCCCCAATACCAACTTCTTCCGTTTGACCGTGTACAACGTAGAGCTGCTCGAATAGTCGACGATCAGGGTCTATCCGATCGACTCGACCCTCTGAGTCTGCGAAGAGATGTCGGTTCTCTTTGCATCCTGTATCGCATTTACCATGGGGAGTGTTCTGAGGAATTGTTCGGAATCATCCCAGCTACCGATTTCCATTACCGCACATCTCGGCAGAATTCCAAATTTCACCGCCACCATCTTGACGTACAGTCGTTGAACGTGGTTGGCGTTCAACGACTGTACGTTTTTCGCGTAACTTTCTCCCACGCACTGCCAACTTGTGGAATCAACTGTCGCCAGCGGTTTTTCCGAACGTTTACGGTTTAGGGACCTTCAAGAAACGAGCCTATTCCTATCTCAAAGGTCGGCAACGCACCTACAGCTCCTCTGGTGCTGTGGATGTTCATGGGCGACGGTGATCACTTATGCTCGTTTGCCACTTTTCATATTAAAAAAAAAAAATGTTAAGTGGGAATGCAATCCTGGACGGTAAGGTGCACTGGCTTAGTAAATGTCTACGTTGGAGGTTGAATATGTAAATAATGGCAGGCAAAACTTGTCACAAGTGAATTCGAATATTAGAATAATGACTGACTTCCCATCAAGACAGCAACAGGAAAACATCTCGGAACAAATCTATATATATAAAAATGAATTGCTGTTCGTTAGTCTCGCCAAAACTCGAGAACGGCTTAACGGATTTATCTTATCTTGGTCTTAAAATGTTCGTGCAGGTCTAGGATAGCCCTTGTCTATTTCCCATACAAACGTTTTTTTCTAAATAAAATGTAGAGTCAATTTGAACTTTATTACCATTCAATAAAGTTCATATTCAATTATAATCGCTTCCACGAACTTTCTGAACTTTTCTTATCATCAGGGTGACAGTTCTGTTCAGGAGAATTTTTGCCCCGACAGAAATAGGTAGGAACAAAAAATTGCCACATTCCAAGTCTTTTTGACAGAACGAAATCTGTCGGGTCCGCTATGTTAGTATGTTATAAAATCTTATAATAGTGAAATACGTACAATTTATATGTATAATTTGAAGAAAGTATTTTAAAATAGCCCCTCCTCAACCATAAAACAAAGAACTCCCTCTAACAGTCTATTCACTCTACCCTTGAAAATACATAGGTACATTGTAATCGAAGATAAACGCGAGCAAACTAATCTAGTCTTGTTGTAAGAATAACGAAAGACGAAGCAAAGCGTTTCGTTCAGGTTTGCCAGATGTTCACAACAAAAGGATGTAAGCAATCTTGAAGTCCGATAGTGGAAAGGCGATGGGTGAATTAGTTTAATGCGTAGAGCGTCAACAAAGAAGATAAGAGAACAAGAGACTGGTCGCTAACACGATGGTCTGACCAAGTAAAATCCATCCCATCTCCTCTCCTACATAGACAGAGTTTTCTAATTGAGTAATAATGATCAGGAACTTGGTGTGGAAGTTGTACAACGTATGTGTTCTATGTAACAGTGTTACGAAATACTTTCCTTTGCCTCTTCGTCTTGTAAACATAACAGGTTCGCAGTGGTGGAAATTCTGACAAGCGTTTGTCTATGTCAACACACATTCAATCTATTCAAACTATTTTATGTTTTAACAATAATAATGTTTAGTGACAAAATTCCAACGGTTATCTAATAATGTCTCTCTCAAGAGCTGTGTGACTAGTAAATAGATACAAGAATAGAATAAGTTTCTAGACTAAATATTAATAACGAAAAAGGATTTTGGGAAAATAAAACGGATTTTGCGCATATTCCCATCTAGCTGTCACCTCTCGACGCCATTCAAACATGACAAGCGTTGCCATGGTAATCATCATCAATATTTTTTATAGGTTAGGGAAAATTAGCTTAATTCTTGGTAAGTAATATAGCCCACATAAATTTCGAAGATCATAACTCCTTCACAAAAGCGCACTCATGTCTTCTCATTAGGAATTCTTTACTAGTCAACCCCAGGTTAAAGAGAAAAACAAGGAAGTGTAATCATCAAGGAAAAGATAAAACATTACGAAATATTGAAATAAATATATATTACATAAATACATGTGTATATACATATATAGTTTTATATCGACGCTTGAAAGAAAAACGTATACACATATGGCCATTTTCACTTTTTTACATTGTTGGAATCCGAAAAAAAGACGCGTCGAATATAACTTGTAACAATTAGATGAAAAATAGCGAAAATAGGATTTTCAAGATTGACACTTCTCTTTTATTTTTTGTACCGTAAAACGATTTTCTTTTAGGAAAACTCTAGATTAATGCCGTGGTACAATACTTATTCAGCAAAAAATAATAAATATTATGTCCAAAAACGACAGCTGTAGGTCCACAAACACGAAAGCTATATTTTTTTTTAAAAAGTTGAAAAGTTTTTCGGCTCTGGTGAACAATTTTATTTTTGTGGGTTACTACGTTTTTGTTTTCCACTACCATTTTACTATTATTTTTACGAATATACTGCACATAATAAACTGTAGTCCTATGACGAGTACAGGAGGCGGGAATCAGCTGTACTAAATATATAAAGGTACGGTTAACACACAACGATTAGGCATTATGATTACAGCATTGTGCAAAATGTAATCACATAGTAGCAACGGTAACTGCGAACTTTAGAATGAATGTGTATCAACCGAGCCGATTTCATCATTTTTAATTCGCAGCGAAACAAGATTTGAGCAACGATATTATACTGGTGTAATAGTCTGCCGGTAACCCTTTCCCGGCATCAAACAGAAGTGCAGGCGGCATTTGCTTGCGACATAAAGTCATTGGGATCGTGGCATTCGGGTGGAATGCGTCCCTTAATTATTTTTTATACGTGTTCTTTGTCTTCTAGTGTGCCGCCGGTAAATAAAATTATCACAGAATAATGAAATTATATTTTATTAATTTGGTACACAAAAGATATACAATTTGTTTTCAAATAGTCTAGACAAAAAGTGAAAGTAAAAACGTTGACATGAGTCTTTTATAAAAAATTCTTTTTCCAAATATAATATAAATAATTTTATCGTCTAAAATACTTTTGATAATTGGCGAATGCCAGTCGCCACTAGTCAACACATACATAACAGTTATTTTTCATATATCACAACAATCGACATAACCTGCTATTTTAATCTTTATAAATAAAAATGAATCGCTAAATCTCTGGGCCATCCTTTTACGTGTGATAAACCAATTGCGATAATTTTTGTGTTTATTGTTGTCAAGAGAAGGCTCAGAGAAAAAAAAGTTGAAAGGAAAATATTAATTTTATGTAACTGTCACTTTTTCGAAGTAACTGTCTCTGACAGTGATTGTCAAAATGCGCGGCGTAAATGTCGTTTGATTATGTATTCAGTATTACATAATTAATCACGGGATCGGTCGATAAATAATACATTTATAATTTCGTGTATCTTCAGCAATTTTAATGATATATTAATAGAGAAATAAAAGAACAAAGAAATACTTGTTAGATGACTTAGAAACAAAGACAAGGTTCTCAATTGTTTAAAACTGTCAATTGTTTCAAGTAACTGTCAGCAATTGTCAGAATGCGCGGTGTTAGTATCGTTTGATCATGTATTCAGTATTATATAATTAATCATGGGATCGATCGACAAATAATAAATTTATAATTTCTTGTATCTTCAGCTATTTTAATATTTTAAAATAAGCCTTACATTAATAATTCATTTATAAATGTTTACCAACGTTTTTGCTGGCTTCGAAAAAAGGACAACGTGCTCAATTCGTGTGTATTTTTTTAATGTTTCATAAACAAATGTTAAAATATTTTGTTGGAAAGGGTTTGCTTTCCTAATTATGTTGACATTGAACCTGCCGTGTAACCGTCTATGAAATAAATCAAGTCTGTTGATTGACACATGGATATATTATAGACAATCCAAGAATAGGTAACTAGGTAATAGGTACTGCTTGAAGAACGAACACAGATGTGGAAGAAGAAAAAGAATCGGACCAGAACATTTTAACATAAGTATGATATTTCGAAAAGGGAGCGTCCGCGCTTAGTAACGTTTACTGTATAATCCGTTCGTTTAGTACAAAACAATAAATAATAACTTAAATTCATTACTCATGGTATCATAGCTAAATGATATTCAATATTTGCTTCAACTATTCAGCATAGCATTAAGTATTCTCAATAGTAAACGTTTAATCATTAAAGAGGCCCAATCGCCCGTGACCCGGCGGAGTCGCCAGTCTAAAATGTTGTGTTTAGAGGCATTTTGAAATAGCTATAGGTATCTCAGAGCTATGCGTATTCAGGACGCGCGCCTGCTTCATTGTCGTAAGGCACACCCTACTATATGCGTGACCACATCTATTGGAACAGATTAAGGACAACTTGTAATAGCGGTTGGGAGAATACGACGCTGGAAAGCAAAACCGTAGCAAGTGACACATGTGGCCATTTTCACTTTTCTATGTCGTTGGAATCAGAAAAAAAGACGCTTTGTATATGACTTGTAAAAATAGCGTAAATAGGGTTTTCAAGATTGAAAATTCTCTTTTATTGGTTGTACCGTTAAACGATTTTCTTTTAGGAAAAAGTGTCGTGGTAAAATATTTGTTCAGCAAAAAAATTTTTTATTGTGTTCAGAAACACGAAAGATATAATTTTTTAAAAAAGTTGAAAAGATTTTCGGCTCTGGTGAACAATTTTATTTTTGCGGGTTTTTGTTTTCCAGCGTCGATATATATAGTTTAGAGCCCCCAGTCTGATATTTGCCTATGAAATTTCACTTTAAAACCAACCCTGTTCCACCGACTTCAAAAAGGTCCTGAATTCGTCTGTATATTATGTTTTTTTAATAATTTCTAAGCAAGTGCTTGACTACGATGCCACCTGATATTAAGTGGAAATGCAGTCCTGGATGGTAAAGCGCACTAGCTTAGTAAATGCCTATTCACTCTACTCTTGAAAATACCCACATTGTCGGAAGGAAAGACAGACGCGGGCAAACTATTCCAGTCCTTTGCTGTACGAAGAATGAAAGACAGAAGCAAATCGCTTCGTTCGGGTTTGAGGATGTTCACAACAAAAGGATGAAATCCCGCAGTGCGTCTGGAAGTCCGATGGTGGAAAGGGGATGGGGAATTAGATCATGTAGTTCCTGAGCACACTCCCCAAAATGCAATCTGTAGAAAACCGAAAGGCTAGCTACCTTACGCCTGTGCTCAAGACTGAGCAGATTGGTTTCAGCTGCGAATAGCCTCTTAGCCCGCCTCTCCACCGAGTCCAAAGCTGCGAGATGGCATTTAGCTGCGCCTGCCCAAATGTGACAGCAGTATTCTACACATGACCGGACTTGAGCTTTATAAAGTGTTAAAAACTGTCCCGCAGAGACTTTGATCAAGATCCCAAGTTTTTTGCAGCTATCTTAGCCTTAGACTCGATGAATCGTCCATCGTTTATTTTATGTTTGTTATCTCATAACATTCGACTGGGTGATCCGATTTTGATTTTTTTTTATTTGAAAGCTGGTCCTTCCAGTGTGGTTCCATTTCGATTTGGTCCATTTCTGACACACTAGCATCCATGATAAAACCATTAAAGTCTTAAAGTATGTGCGCCAATAATATTCGAATACTCAATATCACGATTTCGATGATTATTTTTTATTGGAAAGAATTTACTTCAAGAGTTATTTGATGAGACTGTGGTTAGGTTCTGATTAATTCTGTTTCGTAATATTCCAACCGTAGTCCGGAAATACAAAGAGGGCGTCCGAGCGTAATAGTGTTTAAAGTTTGATTTGATATTTAGTCGGTTTTTGTTTTTGCTCTTAAATATACTTGTTTGATATTGTTTTCCCTTTTCTTTGACGAACTACACAGATTCGCTAAAGAAGCCGATTGTGCGGAGGCTCGACACAAGAGTCCCCCCGGTGAGGGGTAACCTCGGCTTGGACGGTTACTATGTTACGCGTAAGCATTCCGATCCGAGGGCGTCCGAGAGGGCCGAACTACGACTCGGTCGGTTGCTATTGCACGAATAATCTAAGGGACATTCAACGGGATCGTCGTCGCTGGGAGAAGAAGTGCTAAAGAAACTCAAGCAACGCTCCTACATCTAAGAGGCCCCACCTCTTATATGTTAGGAGCGTTGCTGGAGTCGTTCATAAAATAGCGATGAATGACAGATGCACGGAATAAGTTACGAGCTGTGAATTATGTGTCAATTCCTGTGTTAAAGTCTAAAATCGGTCACTAGTAATGCTAAATGTGTAGTTGTATAACATCCCAATGCACGTCATTGTCCTGATCATATCCTCCCGATCGGTTCCCACCATGTTTTCCGGGATATTATAGATACTTTCACTTGCCACGCTAAACAAACGGTGGATAACTACAGCGTACAAACAAAGCTTTCAACATTCACCTTTTCGCAGAATAATACATATGGATAAAGTTAGTACTATCGTCTAGTCTAGTCTTATTGTATCTTTAATTCATAATTAATAATTCAGTTGATCGTCACATGAACTTGGCATTGTAAACAATAGTTTAACTTTATCAGTTCCTAATCTGACTTCCTAATTAATTTTGTATAAAGATTGTGAGGACGCGCCGTTGTGACGGTATTCGTTATAAATAATTCTTTGTACAACGTTACGCTGTCTCAATAAAGCGAATGTATTAGTTGTTGGATTTTTTATTCTACGAGACCTACAAATTATAACATGAAATAAATTGATTTTTCTGTGTGTCCACATTTAAACTATGGTTTATTGTTTAGAATAATTAATACTTACTCAATCACATCATCACCGCCTACCGTCTAAACAAATTTACCTACAAGGTAACGTAAGGTTCATCATTCTATTAGCATATCCATAATTAACTGGTAAGTAAAAGTATTTTTGAGCAACATATGTAAACTAGTCGTGGTTAATCCGTTGTCCGAGGTCACGTTACTGGTTAAAACAATATTTAGATAATATTAAAAAAAAAACAAAAACCGACTTCAAATCCCAGCTACGATAAAGATAAAGTAAATTAAAAAAAATCACATTGACAAAAATCTCAAGCGGACAGACGCATTCTTTAACTTCCGAAATAATACAATTATATCACAAAGTTCAGTCTAGCGTCTTTCATGCCGGTCATCGTTTAGGACGTAAACTTTAATCCTCGCGCGTTACCGCTATTTTATGGGCAGGCCCCACGCCTTAGATGTTAGGAGCAGTGTTGGAGTTTCTTCGGCCACTTCTCCCAGCGCCAACACTTCCCTAAGTGGTACCCAAAGTTAGTTTAGCTTTTTAATATCTCTTAGATTATCCGTGAAACAGCAACCGATCGGAATGCTTACGTAACATAGTAATCGTCCAAGTTGAGGTTACTCCTCACCGGGGGAACCCTTGTGTCGAGTTACTAGCGATAGAGGTTCAAACTGGTGAAGCAGTCAAGGTCAGCCTCACTGGCCAATCTGTGTAATTCGTCATTAAAAAAAAATCGTTTAGGAGTACCTAACTAATCTTGGACTGTCATAAACCTACCAATATATTAATTTTTCCATTTATTTTTTATTAGTGTCAGGATCGCGCTAAGAGGAACCCTATCTATACCTTCTTGTTGTTGTTTTTGTAATTTGATATATCCCGTATAACCCGATACCAATTAAATTGAAATGGGGACCCTTGAAAAAGAAGCCACATCGAACAAAAAAAACGGTTTTAAATGACGCAGTTATATGTAATACACATAAAGTAAAAACAATTGAATTGATTGATAACCTTTTGAAGCCGGTTGAAAATTTGAATTCTCTAACAATGTTAAATAGGTACCACGTACAACAATAAGTACTACGCACGTTGCCTTTCGCTTTTATTTCACGTCTGTCGATTAAATGATCTCGGATTATGTGTACAATGAGTCATATCAGGTGGTCGCTATGTCGGGCAATAATCAAAGCTTCTCCATGAAAGTAGCGGTGATTTCGTCGCCGTGACGTAATCGCCTTTTACCAAGGTTCTCAAGTAATGCACTGATGATTCGTTGACGGAAATTTATTGACCCACTAGCTCCAAATGTGCGAGATCGTAACATTAACAACACAACGGAAGTATACCGTAACGATAACGTATTTTATTGAAGCAATATTAACGTATGTTTACGTCAAATATTGCTTCAATGTAAAAAAATCATAATTAAAGGAACTTGAAATTATAATATCTGGATAGGAATAACAAATAAAAATAAGGGTTGATCGTAAAGGGGTGACAAATTTAGAGTAATATGAGATTTTTATTGTAAGTCATCAAAAATAAAAAAAATTGCCAAAAATTAAAGTTTTAATCAACAAATAAAAATAAGGGTTGATCGTAGAGGGGTGAAAAATTTTGAGTAATATGAGATTTTTATTGTGTCATCAAAAATAAAAAAAATTGCCAAAAATTAAAGTTTTAATCAACAAATAAAAATAAGGGTTGATCTCAGAGGGGTCAAAATTTAGGGTTGTATGTATTTTTGTATGCTGTGTCATAAAAAATAAAACAAAAATTTTGCCTAAAAATAAAACAAAAATTTAGGGGTGGACTACCCTTAACATTTAGGGGGATGAAAAATAGATGTTGGCCGATTCTCCACCCTGGCCGACAAAATCACATCAACATCACAAAAATCGGTCGAGCCGTTTCGGAGGAGTTTAAGTTCGAACACCGTGACACGAGAATTTTATATATTAGATTTAGTTGAACGTCACATGAACTTGGCATTGTAAACAATAGTTTAACTTTATTAGTTCCTAATCTGACTTCTAATTTATTTTGTATAAAGATTGTGAGGACGCGCAGTTGTGACGGTATTCGTTATAAATAATTCTTTGTACAACGTTACGCTGTCTCAATAAAGCGAGTGTATTAGTTGTTAGACTATTTTATTCTACGAGACCTACAAATTATAACATGCAATAAATTGATTTTTTCTGTGTGTCCACATTTAAACTATGGTTTATTGTTTAGAATAATTAATACTTACTCAATCACATCATCACCGCCTACCGTCTAAACAAATTTACCTACAAGGTAACGTAAGGTTCATCATTCTAAATTAGCATATCCATAATTAACTGGTAAGTAAAAGTATTTTTGAGCAACATATGTAAACTAGTCGTGGTTAATCCGTTGTCCGAGGTCACGTTACTGGTTAAAACAATATTTAGATAATATTTAAAAAACCGACTTCTAATCCTAGCTACGATAAAAATAAAGAAAATAAAAAAATTTACATTGACAAAAATCTCAAGCGGACAGACGCATTCTTTAACTTCCGAAATAATACAGTTATATCACAAAGTTCAGTCTACCGTCTTTCATGCCGGTCATCGTTTAGGACGTAAACTTTAATCCTCGCGCGTTACCGCTATTTTATGGGCAGGCCCCACGCCTTAGATGTTAGGAGCAGTGTTGGAGTTTCTTCGGCCACTTCTCCCAGCGCCAACGCTTCCCGAAGTGATAATCAAAGTTAGTTTAGCTTTTTAATATCTCTTAGATTATCCGTGAAATAACAACCGACCGAGTCGTGGTACGGTCCTCTCGAGCGCCCTCGGATCGGAATGCTTACTAACATAGTAATCGGGGGGACCCTTGTGTCGAGTTACTAGCGACAGAGGTTCAGCCTTGACAGGTTCAATCTGGTGAAGCAGTCAAGGCCAGCCTCTCTGGCCAATCTGTGTAGTTCGTCATTAAAAAAAATCGTTTAGGAGTACCTAACTAATCTTGGACTGTCATAAACCTACCAATATATTAATTTTTCCAGTTTTTTTTTATCAGTGTCAGGATCGTGCTAAGAGGAACCCTGTCTATACCTTCTTGTTGTTGTTTTTGTAATTTGATATATCCCGTATAACCCGATACCAATTAAATTGAAATGGGGACCCTTGAAAAAGAAGCCACATCGAACAAAAAAACGGTTTTAAATGACGCAGTTATATGTAATAAACATAAAGTAAAAACAATTGAATTGATTGATATCCTTTTGAAGCCGGTTGAAAATTTGAATTCTCTAACAATGTTAAATAGGTACCACGTACAACAATAAGTACTACGCACGTTGCCTTTCGCTTTTATTTCACGTCTGTCGATTAAATGATCTCGGATTATGTGTACAATGAGTCATATCAGGTGGTCGCTATGTCGGGCAATAATCAAAGCTTCTCCATGAAAGTAGCGGTGATTTCGTCGCCGTGACGTAATCGCCTTTTACCAAGGCTCTCAAGTAATGCACTGATGATTCGTTGACGGAAATTTATTGACCCACTAGCTCCAAATGTGCGAGATCGTAACATTAACAACACAACGGAAGTGCACCGTAACGATAACATTAACGTATGTTTACGTCAAATATTGCTTCAATGTACTTATTATTCAGAACTATTATAATACATTAATTTTAGGAACAGTATTTTACAGCAACCCATTAACAATTGAATAATATAACATATTTCTTACGTCCTTTATACGACAATTGCTATTAGCTTTGCAACAAGCTTATTGGTTCCGAAATGTGACAAAATATATCGTGTCCTAATTTAAAAATAATCACAACACTTTATATATTTAAGCGAACTATTTCGCCGGATTGAAAAAAAATTAACCTTATGTTATATTTGTAGGTCTCGTAGAATAAAATAGTCCAACAACTAATACACTCGCTTTATTGAGACAGCGTAACGTTGTACAAAAGAATTATTATAACGAATATCGTCACAACGGCGCGTCCTCACAATCTTTATACAAAATTAATTAGAAGTCAGATTAGGAACTAATAAAGTTACAACTATTGTTTACAATGACAAGTTCATGTGACGATCAACTAAATTGTTAATTATGAATTAAAGATACAATAAGTTTCAGGTAAATCATTAAGTTATCATGGGAAGTAGTTATTATGCATAACAATCGCTGGGTGTCATGTGTTGCCAGCTAACACTTATTAGCCGTGGTAGCTCCGGGCGGTTGGCTCAAGTTACATAGTACGCCAGCAACCCGAGTTCGATCCTCCGGTGCTGGCAACAATGAATTTGTTGTTGTAAAAGTTGGTTTCATGCGGAGATATTTTTAGCATGAGATACTCTGTTATTGTTTTATTATCTGTTAAGAATATTTAAAAGCTTAAATTAGATGTTTGTACAAGAAGCAGAGCTGGGTGAATAGAATAAGGGGCACAAAAACGTTTGTATGTTGATCTCGATCTGAGAATTTAAGTAGTGGCTTGGATAAAAGAATGACCTTGTGAGTATAATTTGGTTTATGAATATTTTTTAAGGTACGTATGCGGTAATTATTGGTTTAAGACGGCTATCTGACCTCCCGCTCACGTTTATATTAATCGTTTAACAGTTGCATTCAAATTATTGATCAAGGTTATCATAAAAAAAAACATATTTTCTCAACGCTATTTTTATAACGTTAATATCATTTTAAAGCGGATTACTGCTGTCGGTAGGAAGATTCTTATGTATTTTATGATCGTTTTACGAATTATCTTAAACTCTAGTTTAGTATGCACTCGGCGTAATCTTAACGTGAAGGGCTTTAAATTCGGCTAAGCCTGAGCAAAGTCAAAGTACATTTAAGCCTAGGGCTAGACAATTAAGAAATTAAATACCTAAGATGGTACCTTGAACTCCAACTTCATGTCAAGCCACAGACAACAAGTTGTTGCCCAATCAAATTGAAATGTTAACTGCACAGTACTGAAAGTAAAGTAATATATAACATTTTGTGTTTACAGTGTTATGCATTCTAGTATATTTCTTTAGTGTTTTGTAATGCAGGATGTAACGGTGATATGCTAAAGAATTACTCCATTACATAGATTGCTTAAAAAGAGAATGTCATATTTTGACTAATCTGCGATTAGAGTAAAACCGAATTGGTTAGCTCTGCCCTTTTTTTGAATTCGGTTAATAATAGTTAAATCGATTGAAATCATAACAAGCTTTCATCTAATTTCACCTGACCCGTTATCCGTCGGTTTATAATTAAATTTCCCAGTAAATCAGATGCAATGACAATGCAATTTTATATATTTACTAGCGCACCCAGTCCGCTTCGCCGGGCTAGATTTTGCTTTATTTTATTTAAACAATAGACTAACATCATTAAATATTTAATTTAACTCTCACAATATATTAAATTATTCATTTCTCTCCGTAATCATTCTCTTCTCTTGCGGGTAAAGATCATTACCTACACCCATGTACATAACATCAGATACATTCGCGGCGCTATAACTTACCTTGATTACTTCAAAATCCTTAATTATTATCTTTAATATAAATCAGTATACTTTATTATACTTCAATATACTCCATTGTACTTCAATATAGTTAATAATGACATAAATATACACAACGCGTCAGTACAAATTTGTGTTATAAAACAATAGAATATCATCATAGTAAATAAAAGCTGTATTTGACAGTTCAAAAAGATAAGTGCTCCGATCGTCATCAAACTGTACAGGATTACTCGCCAGGTCAATCTGAAGATTCTCTAAAAGTTTAATTGAAATCGGTCCAGCCGTTTCGGAGCCTTTATGGAACATACGCACACACTTTCTCACCTTGGATTTGATTAGAACTTTCTAGTTAATTTTATTAAAAAATAATTAATGCTTGTTTTTAAAACAATTTTTTTTAACTTTGTTACCAAACGGCGTTACACATATATGTATACGCAACTTTAATACTGGCGTTTGTATGCGCGCGTACGAGTTAGTTATAGTTGCATTCTCTATAATCGCCCATCAAATTAAATAGCATCGAACAGTCGATATGGGTCGCTTACGTGAGTGAGACCTCGGGTCCTGCCATATCAAAGGTGTTGCACCAACCACCACTGCTAATAATTGGAGCTACAGCAATTTATACAATGGCCAGTTAATCTTTTCACTTGGATATGTTATTACGTCTGCTATTTACTGGTAACGTCTAATTATGAAACCGATCTGTTACAGATCAATTATCATTCCATCATTACCAACTACTAGCATATACGACTGGCGTGCCAGTGGTACGCCATCGGTATAAAGTACATAGTGGCATCAATGTCCTACTAAAAAACATAAATGCGTGTACGTATGTTTTTTTTTTTGACGAACTACAAAGATTGGCCAGAGAAGCTGGCCTTGACTGCTTCACCGGATTGAGAGGTGGCATAGCTCTTAGGTCGCTTAGCCTGAACCTCTATCGCTAGTAACTCGACACAAGGGTCCCCCCGGCGAGGGGTAACCTCGGCGTGGACGGTTACTATGTTACGCGTAAGCATTCCGATCCGAGGGCGCCCGAGAGGGCCGAATACCACGACTCGGTCGCTTGCTATTTAACGGATAATCTAAGGGCTATTTAAAAGCTAAATTAGATGTTTGTACAAGAAGTAGCTGGATGAATAGAATAAGGGGCACAAAAACGTTTGTATGTTGATCTCGATCTGAGAATTTAAGTAGTGGAGTGTTTGGATAAAACAATGACCTTGTGAGTATAATTTGGTTTATGAATATTTTTTAAGGTACGTATGCGGTAATTATTGGTTTAAGACGGCTATCTGACCTCCCGCTCACGTTTATATTAATCGTTTAACAGTTGCATTCAAATTATTGATCAAGGTTATCATAAAAAAAAACATATTTTCTCAACGCTATTTTTTATAACGTTAATATCATTTTTTAAAGCGGATTACTGCTGTCGGTAGGAAGATTCTTATGTATTTTATGATCGTTTTACGAATTATCTTAAACTCTAGTTTAGTATGCACTCGGCGTAATCTTAACGTGAAGGACTTTAAATTCGGCTAAGCCTGAGCAAAGTCAAAGTACATTTAAGCCTAGGGGCTAGACAATTAAGAAATTAAATACCTAAGATGGTACCTTGAACTCCAACTTCATGTCCAAGCCACAGACAACAAGTTGTTGCCCAATCAAATTGAAATGTTAACTGCACAGTACTGAAAGTAAAGTAATATATAACATTTTGTGTTTACAGTGTTATGCATTCTAGTATATTTCTTTAGTGTTTTGTAATGCAGGATGTAACAGTGATATGCTAAAGAATTACTCCATTACATAGATTGCTTAAAAAGAGAATGTCATATTTTGACTAATCTGCGATTAGAGTAAAACCGAATTGGTTAGCTCTGCCCTTTTTTTGAATTCGGTTAATAATAGTTAAATCGATTGAAATCATAACAAGCTTTCATCTAGTTTCACCTGACGCGTTATCCGTCGGTTTATAATTAAATTTCCCAGTAAATCAGATGCAATGACAATGCAATTTTATATATTTACTAGCGTACCCAGCCTGCTTCGCCGCGCTAGATTTTGCTTTATTTTATTTAAACAATAAAGTTACATCATTAAATATTTAATTTAACTCTGACAATATATTAAATTACTTATTTCTCTCCGTTCATTCATTCTCTTCTCTTGCGGGTAAAGATCATTAACTACACCCATGTACATAACATCAGATACATTCGCGGCGCTATAATTTACCTTCAAAATCCTTAATTATTATCTTTAATATACTTCAGTATACTTTATTAAACTTCAATATTCTCCATTGTACTTCAATATAGTTCATAATGACATAAATATACACAACGCATGTGTCAGTACAAATTTGTGTTATAAAACAATAGAATATCATCGTAGTAAATAAAGGCTGTATTTGACAGTTCAAAAAGAGGAGTGCTCCGATCGTCGCCAAACTGTACAGGATTACTCGCCAGGGCAATCTGCAGATTCTGTGAAAGTTTAATTGAAATCGGTCCAGCAGTTTCGGAGCCTTTATGGAACATACGCACACACTTTCTCACCTTGGATTTGATTAGAACTTTCTAGTTAATTTTATTAAAAAATAATTAATGCTTGTTTTTAAAACAATTTTTTTTAACTTTGTTACCAAACGGCGTTACACATATATGTATACGCAACTTTAATACTGGCGTTTGTATGCGCGCGTACGAGTTAGTTATACTTGCATTCTCTATAATCGCCCATCAAATTAAATAGCATCGAACATTCGATATGGGTCGCTTACGTGAGTGAGACCTCGGGTCCTGCCATATCAAAGGTGTTGCACCAACCACCACTGCTAACAATTGGAGCTACAGCAATTTATACAATGGCCAGTTAATCTTTTCACTTGGATATGTTATTACGTCTGCTATTTACTGGTAACGTCTAATTATGAAACCGATCTGTTACAGATCAATTATCATTCCATCATTACCAAATACTAACATACACGACTGGCGTGCCAGTGGTACGCCATCGGTATAAAGTACATAGTGGTACGAATGTCCTACTAAAAACATGAATGCGTGTACGTATGTTTTTTTTGACGAACTACAAAGATTGGCCAGAGAAGCTGGCCCTGACTGCTTCACCGGATTGAGAGGTGGCATAGCTCTTAGGTCGCTTAGCCTGAACCTCTATCGCTAGTAACTCGACACAAGGGTCCCCCCGGCGAGGGGTAACCTCGGCTTGGACGGTTACTATGTTACGCGTAAGCATTCCTATCCGAGGGCGCCCGAGAGGGCCGAACCACGACTCGGTCGCTTGCTATTTAACGGATAATCTAAGGGCTATTTAAAAGCTAAACTAACTTTGAGTTGCAGCACAAGAAGAAGAGAGAAGTTTGATTCACAAGCATCCAGAGATAATTGCTTCAGTGTCTTTATAGGTCAAATTTTGAAAGTAGTTGGTGACTTTAGTTTTACATTCCCGGTACGAGAGAGGATATAAATTTAATAATTTATTTAATTTATTATAAAGAGATGGAGCTAGGTAGACATAATGAAAATAATAAATTTTCTAACACGCATGAAGTGAATCTGCGCTAGGTCCATGAGACGGACTATGCCGTTATACTCTCTTCACAGAGGTCTGTGCCCAATATTAGGGTATATATAGACTGTAACATTAACTTTGGTATAATAATGTGCATGGTTCAAGGGTTTAATGGATAATTTAATCGACAATTGTGCAACTCTAGTGGAACATTGCCGCGTCACTAGTAAACAACCGCCATTACTTACGCTACTTGTGCTGTTCACAATTACTCCATCATCGCAGACGAGCGCAATCTTTCGCATAAGACCATCACGTTCACACTGAGATGAAACACTTAATTACACGCGAAGACTGACGTTAAATTGCCTTATGAGAATGACTTAAGCCAGTGATTCTCAACCAAATTTTTGGTTGCGACACACAAAGAAATAATAAGTATAAACATTATATATTGTAATAACTTGTACGTATTGTGGAATGAAATAGTCCAATAACTAGTACACTCGCTTTATTGAGACAGCGTAACGTTGTACAAGGAATTATTTCACAGCCCTGTAGTTCTGGGCTCTCAAGAATAAGACTACGGTATCCCCTGTCTGTCGTATAAGGCGACTAAAAGGGGCCTCGGGTTCACTGGGCGACAAGGGTGGGGGCCTTTGTCGTCCGCTAAGGTGGACCCGGGAAGAGGAAGGGAGTAACCTCCCCCCCCCGGACGTGCTCTCCTTGAGCACAGTGCAGAGGGGCTCCGGTGCGTTCCACTGGAGATCCCGGAGCCCCTCGTCATGCACCGAGGAAAGGGCCACCGGGGAGGTTTTAGTGGGTAAAAACCCCACATAACCGCCGCCTTCCTAAGGCGGGGTATCTTTTTGAAGATTTCCTCCCCGTTAACAAAAAAAAAAAAAAAGGAATTATTTCAACGAATACCCTCACAAACTTTATAGAAAATTAATTAGAAGCTGGTCCAATGCTCGTCTTCTAGTCCTGCTACATGCCCTGCTCTCACTTCAATTGAGCATGCGTTAAGACATCGATAGCTTGATCTTTCTTATTTTTGAGTGATTTTTTAACCGACTTAAAAAAGGAGGAGGTGCGGTATGTTTGTTACGTCATAACTTTTGACTGGTTGAATCGATTTTGATGATACTTTTTTTATTTGAAAGCTGGTAAAATTTTGTCCATATCTGACAATGGAATCATTTTATATTGGAAAGTATGTACTTCAAGAGTAGTTTGATGAAAAATGCAATGCAATGTGTCATGACATTTATATATAATAGATAGAATTGAAATACGGACATTAAATGTTGTTTTAAGTGTTGTTTCTCTAAATATTATAAAGAACGCAGTTTTGTCTTTTGTTTGAAACAAATATATAGACTTTATTATATATATTTAACTTTTGGCGGCATATCTTCAGAACTTCATGGCGCAAAATGTTACTGCTGTCGGTAGGAAGATTCTTATGTAATAGGTTGTCAAATATCTCCCTTCCGCCTTTTTGTCTTTTGAATTTCGCGGCTATGTACAAAGCGCTACAGAGCTCGTATCTAGCAATACTATTACGGCGTTAGTGAACTCCATGTTTACACGTCTATAACTGTTGAACGCAATATCCAAACTAATTATGCATATTCGTTTTGTAGGTTATGTCAAGACCTTTCAAATTATGTATAGTATTGCTAGATACGAGCTCTGTAGCGGTTTGTACATAGCCGCGAAATTCAAAAGACAAAAAGGCGGAAGGGAGATATTTGACAACCTATTATTTTCTTATTATATTAAGGATAAAAGCAATTTATATAACTGGAATGATTACGATATAAATTAATAATATTGTACAAATTTAGAAGAAGTTAAAACCATAGACACACACATGTGCTTGTAGCTGATTATAATTCAATGAGACGTTTTTTATATACTTTCTAAGCAAGTGCTTGACTACGATCCCACCTGATGTTAAGTGGGAATGCAGGCCTGGATAAAGGACAAAAGGTAAGTTACCTTAGTAAATGTCTATTCACTCTTGTAATCGGTAGGAAAGACAGACGCGGGCAAACTATTCCAGTCCCTTGCTGTACGAACAATGAAAGACGAAGCAAAGCGCTTTGTTCAGGTTTGAGGGATGTTCACAACAAAAGGATGAAATCTTGCTGTGCGTTTTGAAGTCCGACGCTGGAACGGGGATGGGGAATTAGATCATAATAGTTACCGTGACACATTGTTTGAGAATCACTGACTTTTGCTAAAATTTGAATTACAGATCTAATTTCATTGAAACATGTGATTTTACCTCGTCATTCTAAATAATTATTTACTTACATTATACATTTTTTAAACATTCTTATCGTTGCATAAAATCCCATGTTTTGAATGGAATATTTGCAGCAATAGATCAAGGATTTAATGAACAGAGAAAAGGTGTGTCTGCAGATAGACGATTAAATAGATAATCTTTCTTTATCCTATAAGGCTTATGGATTCTACTAAACATATAACATATGATTTTTTTTTTCGCCAGGGGGGGAGGAGAATTTTCAATAAGATATAGGCCTTCCCTCCTTCCCCCATAAGGCGGGGTTATGCGGGCGTTCTTACCCACTTAAACGCAGTGCACGATAGATTCGATATTACATAAAATATCGATATATGGATGCGATATATCGCTTCAATCCGATGTTATCGAATCATCTAATATCGATATATTTCATCCGAAATACGAAGTATCGTAAGAAATTAAAAAAGCATTCCATTCTATCTCTTGTTTGTGGTTGACAACTTGAATAAAATAAAACCCTTACTTGCGCTGCCATCACGAAGAGTGTAGTGTAGTATGTTACTACACTCTTACTCTTCACGATGGCAGGATTCTAAATTTTATAATCTATGCATGTAGTCTGTACTGCTAGCAGAATCAAATCAAATAGTCTGAACTGGTCTCCGAAGCGAGAACCTCTCAGTTACGCGCCGAGTACTCTATTAGTACAAAACTTTTCTAATATTTAATATTAAGCGCTAGTTAATTATAAACAAATTTCCATATATGAAAAATATCCTATATATGTAATATAAATATATTGTACAATATATCGGGTGTACAACCTCACTATATATAATATCGACATATTTTTGGCAAGAACATCTCACTTAAAGGCCCCCGGTGGGCCCTCCTCGGTGCATGGTGAGGGGCTCCGGGATCTCCAGTTGAACGCACCGGAGGTCCTCTGTACTGTGCTCTCGGAGACCACGTCCCGAGGGTTATCCCATTTGTCGCGCACATACTTAGTGCAAATTTAAGACTTATATGGTTTTCTTACGGATGTTGGAATTAGACGACACAGAATTCACGAAATTGCAAATAAAAAAAATTTATCATCGAAATCGATTTACCCAGCCAAGAGTTATTGTATGGTAACAAACATGAAAAAAACATACACAGACAAATTCGACCCTACTCCTTTTTGAAGTCGCTTGAAAATAACTATGCTAATTTTTTTCGCAGTTAACATGGGGTCCAGTTACTAGATAAATATATATATATTAGAAAAAAGATTAAATAATATTTTTTTGCACAAAATAAAATTGTATCTACAAAATCGCGGACTTAATGTCTAAGGTCACGTGTTGTGTAGAGACTCACTAACGGGTGCAAGCTAAGAGAATAAACCCACTGATATATCAATAAATTAAAAACCATAATCATAGTAATTATACGTAATAATAAACAGATACATATATAACTACATAATTATAAATCTAGATATAGATAATTGGGTTTAGGTAAAGGTAAATTTATAACTATTCCTTGTTCATATATAGATTCCAGAGTAAGCATTTGAATTTATCTGCAGTTCCAGCTGTACGTACAATCAGTGGTCGCGTATTCGTAGACCGTTATTACGTTAAATCTATACATATAAAAGAGAAAGTGTGTGGCTATGTTCCATATAGGCTCCGAAACGGCTGGACCGATTTGAATAAAACTTTCAGGGAATCTTCATATTGACCTGGCGAGTAATCCTGTAAAGTTTGGTGACGACGGAGCATCCCTCTTTTGAACTATCAAATACAGCTTTTATTTACTATGATGATATTCTATTGTTATAAAACTCAAATGTGTATGACGCATGCGTTGTATATATTTATGTTACCGTATGTACCGGCTCAAGTAGAGAATAGAAGAGAATGAATACGGAGAGAAATGAATAATTTAATATATTTTGAGAATTAAATTAAATATTTAATGATGTAAGTTTCTTGTTTAAATAAAATAAAAAAAAATCTAGCGCGACGAAGCGAGCTGGATACGTTAGTATCGTATACTCGTAAATTGGCTTTTAAATTCACACGTTAACTAAACTTTAGAATTACAAAATAATACGCAATATAACTTCGACAATCGTTTTTGCAAAGTTTCCTCTGCTCCTATTTTCGTAATTACAACAACGACTTCATCAAAGCGCAGGGACAATGGTTTGCATCACCGCCGCCGAGGAACAGCTTCCGTTCGCTTCTTCACGGCCCTCGAAACTCGCCACCACCGAGTGGGAGATACTGCGTTTGTATATAACGCACGCTCGCCGACCATCTGCAGGCAGTTACCGATCAGCTCAGCATGAAGGTAACAATATTCTAACGCGTACACATCGTATATACCGTTCACATCTACACTTGATTCATTGCTTGTAATTGCTCTGAGATAATCTGCTATACAATTGATCAACTAATTTTTACTTGTATCGCATTATCTTCCTCAGTGTTCACACGGTACACTAACCCCTTTTATAAAACAGAAGTGGTACTTTTAAGCTGTGTTCATATCTAACTTAAAACATAACATGACATTAACAAAAGTATTTGTCAAAGTTTTACAATTATTAGTAATTATTACATATCATATTGAAAGTGCTTGAAATAATTTAAAAAAATTTCATTTTTGTCTTCTCATATCTACGCGGGTATTATTAATTGAAAAAAAACTACATTTACGCATTTTATCTCAGTTAATTTTGAATTCCCGTTTCAATTTACAGCGGTCATTATTACGGGACTAAAACGTTTGACATGCCTTATCATAGTTATTGTAGGTTACCGTCTTCCGTTCAGCCCTGTAGTTCTGGGCTCTCAAGAATAAGACTACGGTATCCCTGCCTGTCGTACAAGGCGACTAAAACGGGCCTCAGGTCCACTGGGCGACCAGGGTGGGGGCCTTTGTCGTCCGCTATGGTGGACCCGGGAAGAAGGCGACATCGGCTAGCCCGTGTCGCCTTGCACTACTGAGGAAAGGGTGGCGGCTCCGGTTAGTTCCACTGGAGATCCCGGAGCCCCTCGTCATGCACTGAGGAAAGGGTGGCGGCTCCGGTTAGTTCCACTGGAGATCCCGGAGCCCCTCGTCATGCACCCCACACCGTCTTATTTCGATTATCCTCCAAGCCGAGGTTACCTCCGGCGGGAACCTTGTCGAGTTACTACAAGGTGAGGTTCGTGTAAGCGACCTAACAGCTATGCCAGCCTCTCAAACCGGTAAAGCAGTAGTCAGCTTTTTCTGACTAATCGGTGTTGTTCGTCACAGAAAAAAAATTCTGCTGTCAACTTTTCTTCGCGTTAAAATCCACAAATGCAGTTTCATTCAATAATGTATTTTTCTTAATATTTTCTGTAAACGTTTATTAATTATTAATGTGGTAATTAATTTATCGTTTATTCAAGATAATGTTTAGTTGGTATCTAGTGTACATTATCTTTTCTACCTTTTAAATGTAGATTAATAATGAAATACTAAACGTTTGACATGCCTTATCATAGTTATTGTAGGTTACCGTCTTCCGTTCAGCCCTGTAGTTCTGGGCTCTCAAGAATAAGACTACGGTATCCCTGCCTGTCGTACAAGGCGACTAAAACGGAGAGAAATGAATAATTTAATATAATTTGAGAGTTAAATTAAATATTTAATGATGTAAGTTTATTGTTAACAAAATAAAACAAAATCTAGCGCGGCGCAGCGGGCTGGATACGTTAGTATCGTATAAATTAGGTTTTAAATTCACACGTTAACTAAACTTTAGAATTACAAAATAATACGCAATATAACTTCGACAATCGTTTTTGCAAAGTTTCCTCTGCTCCTATTTTCGTAATTACAACAACGACTTCATCAAAGCGCAGGGACAATGGTTTGCATCACCGCCGCCGAGGAACAGCTTCCGTTCGCTTCTTCACGGCCCTCGAAACTCGCCACCACCGAGTGGGAGATACTGCGTTTGTATATAACGCACGCTCGCCGACCCATCTGCAGGCAGTTACCGATCAGCTCAGCATGAAGGTAACAATATTCTAACGCGTACACATCGTATATACCGTTCACATCTACACTTGATTCATTGCTTGTAATTGCTCTGAGATAATCCGCTATACAATTGATCAACTAATTTTTACTTGTATCGCATTATCTTCCTCAGTGTTCACACGGTACACTAACCCCTTTTATAAAACAGAAGTGGTACTTTTAAGCTGTGTTCATATCTAACTTAAAACATAACATGACATTAACAAAAGTATTTGTCAAAGTTTTACAATTATTAGTAATTATTACATATCATATTGAAAGTGCTTGAAATAATTTAAAAAAATTTCATTTTTGTCTTCTCATATCTACGCGGGTATTATTAATTGAAAAAAAACTACATTTACGCATTTTATCTCAGTTAATTTTGAATTCCCGTTTCGAATTTACAGCGGTCATTATTACGGGACTGAAAACGTTTGACATGCCTTGTCATAGTTATTGTAGGTTACCGTCTTCCGTTCAGCCCTGTAGTTCTGGGCTCTCAAGAATAAGACTACAGTATCCCCTGCCTGTCACAGAAGGCGACTAAAAGGAGCCTCGGGTCCAGTGGGCGACCAGGGGGCCTTTGTCGTCCGCTATGGTGGACCCGGGAAGAAGGCGACATCGGCCCATGTCGCCTTGCACTGCGAGGGAAAGGGTGGCGGCTCCAGTGAGTTCCACTGGAGATCCCGGAGCCCCTCGTCATGCACCCCACACCGTCTTATTTATTTCGATTATCCTCCAAGCCGAGGTTACCCCTCCGGCGGGGAACCTTGTGTCGAGTTACTACAATTGAGGTTCGGGCTAAGCGACCTAACAGCTATGTCAGCCTCTCAAACCAGTAGTCAGCTTTTCTGACTAATCGGTGTTGTTCATCACAGAAAAAAAAAATCTGCTGTCAACTTTTCTTCGCGATACAATCCACAAATGCAGTTTCATTCAATAATGTATTTTTCTTAATATTTTCTGTAAACATTTATTAATTATTAATGTGTTAATTAATTTATCGTTTATTCAAGATAATGTTTAGTTAGTATCTAGTGGACATTATCTTTTCTACCTTTTAAATGTAGATTATTAATGAAATACTAAACGCGTTTGACATTTCATAAACGTCAATTACACTCTCCACGATTGATATTATAGATGGTGTGATTATAAATAAATTAAATAGTCCTATACTTACAATTTAGACGTAGTTTGAGTCTTAAGTTATTTCCATTGCTGTATACAATACTCCTTAAAATTTGTACTCGATAATATGCGCTCAAATGAACTCTATGAATAAACCTAAGCGAATGATATCTATTATTCAATCTAATTATAGAGATAAAATATGAAATAGTCCAAAACAAAATACTAAATAATTCAGAAATACAAAGAAGGCGTTCGCGCGTAATAGCCTTTTACGTTTGACTTGATTTGAAGTCGAGTTTTTATTCGAAAATATACTTATGTTTAAAATGTGACCAATAAAGAGAGTAATCTATCTATAGTCAGCGCGCGAGTTGAGTGCAGTCGGAGCGTGAAGTAAAGAGCGGGATGTTATCGCCAAGCACGAGAAATGTCTTAGTTCTTTCTTTTAAAAATGTGTGTTAATTATTTTTTTATCATGGCATCGTAGTGTAAAATCGCAAACTTAATTGTTTAAATTTAGCGACTCACTCATTATGGTCATCAATAATTATGATTACTATTGCATTCCTGAACTCTGCATTCAACTCGCGCTCCTACTATATGTATATATTTTCCCGCAGGTATTCGTTTGCTTGTTGGCGTTGGCAGTGGTCACGAAAGCCGGTTATATCGGCGGTGGTGGTGGCGGTGGCGGATGGTCTGGCGGCGGTGGCGGATGGTCTAGTGGCGGCAGCGGATGGTCCGGCGGCGGCAGTAGCGGTTGGTCAGGACTCGGCGGTGGATATGGTGGCGGCGGCGGCGGCTATGGCGGCGGTGGCGGTCACGGCGGCGCTGGACGTAAGTCACTCCACTTTATAACCTTTGATGATGTATCGCGGGAATATCTTCTTGATTTACTTGAAACATAGTGTGGCATCACACGGTAGACCGCTTAAAACTTTTATTTAATATTTAATTATTTACATAATATTTATAGGTTATTGAATATACAAAATATGTGACAGATATAAGCAAGTTTTTTTTATATATATATTTTTTTTTTCTATGCCTTTTCCGATTTAGATTACTTGCATGTACTAGTATTAACAATCAGTGCAGCTATGACCTACGGTGCAGAGACTTGGACTCTGACCGTTGGGCTGGTCCACAAACTGAAAGTCGCACAACGAGCGATGGAAAGAGCTATGCTGGGCATTTCGCTAAGGGATAGAATCCGAGCAGAAGAAATTCGACGGGGACAAAATATAGTCTACATAACTCTTAGAGTCAGCAAGTTGAAGTAGCAATAATGAGCCGGCCACATCTGCCGTGTCAGTGACGGTAAATGGGAGAGGAAAGTCTTGGAATGGAGACCGCGCATAGGCCTGAAAAGCGTAGGGCGCCCTCCCTCCAGATGGTCCGACGACCTAAGCTATCCTTAAGCTGGAAATCGCTGGATGCGGAAAGCGGAGGATCGTATGTGGTAGAAGACATTGGGTAAGGCCTATTTCCAGCAGTGGATTGACACTGGCTGATGATGAAAAACAATCAAAAATTAAATAAAAGACATAAATATAAAAAAAATATTGACCTCCTGTCGATTTAATACATATATCTAAATCAGTTTTCCTAGTTGTATATATTAATTCTTTGATTTCGTTTTCTCTATTATTTTTTACGTGATTAAAGTTTGTAGACAAATTTAAAAAAAACTTGTTCCAACGGCTCACGTAGATGCTCAAGAAGAACGCGTTGACAACCCTGTCGACTGGAATTTAAAAACACGATAACGATAAAAGAATAAAACGCAAAGTTACATCGGAGTTTTCTTTTTGAGATTTATTGCCGGATTAATCGATTAACGTCAAATTTACATTTCAGTGTCATCATTAAGTATATAGTATGTAGTAATTATAAATAGGTTCAGGCTAATTGACCTAAGAGCTGACGCACCGCTCTAACCCGGTAAAACTTTTCTGAATTCATTGTGGTTCCACAAACCACGGTAAAAAAAACAAAGTGCTATACTTTGTTTTTTTTACCGTGGTTAAAAAAATATTGGTAACGTTTTTTTAAGTATATACTGAAAATTTTTATATAATAAACTCATACATAATAATTTAAATAATAACTTATGTTCGGACAAAAGTAATTATCGACACAAACCAGATTATATTCATTGTTTTTTTCTTTTATTAACAGAGGTGAAGATCATCAAAATCATCACCACCGGCGGAGGTGGAGGCGGTGGAGGCGGTTATGGTAAGAATTTTTAGGTTAACCTGAGCGTTTAATTCCAATTAGATGGTATTAAATCCAATGTTTCATAATTGGGCTTTATTTTGTCAAAACTAGAATAAGGAACATAGTAAAAAAAATTAAACAAGCAAAATTATAACGGGAAAATTCCCAAGATGACGCCTTTTTCGGAAGCCATTGTGCCGAGTTGCTTCCAATAGAAGTTCAGGCTAAGCAACTTAAAAGCTCTGCCACCTCCGATACCGTAGATTAATTCGTAAAAAAGAAATGAAAATTACAAGAGAAAGTATCTATTATATAATTAAATTATAATTTTTTTCATATAATTACAATATTATTACTTGTATTACACGAAACAATAACCGTCGACCAACTGTACGGATATGAATGGATGTTACCTAACTGTACAAACTGCACTCTACAAGTACTAGTAATCCGAAGCTAAGCCTGTCGTAACTCGTAATGCAGGAAACATTTGCAGATTTGATCCAGGTCATGTTTGTGGCTTAAAATTATGCCGCAAGTAACATTACGAAAATATTAGAAATATCAAATGTCATTGACCTGTATCTATATTTATAAATGGGCAGACTTTTTCTTTGTTTCCCTTCACTGTAAAAACTACAGAAATAATAGACATGATATTTATACCATAAGCCTATTTAATCTATATTTTTTTGATTTAAATAAAATCTATTACAAATTCGTTGGCTACTGACATGTTAGGAAATCGTTCAAAAAAAGAATGAAACTAGAGTCGATGTATAAATAAATACAGCATTAAATTTAAACGAGAATTTGCCAACATGTAATAATTTATGCAGAACGTAGCGTCGGAAATAATTATTTTGGTCACGGATAGAATTGGAAGTACATAGCAGAGGTCAAAGATCGTGGCACACTAGGGTCATCCGTTCACTCGTCAGTGCGCAGTACAAGTTACGTAACGCCCATAATTACGCGCCAAAATCGACCATCTTTTTTTCTTATATTTGTAAACTCGTGATTATTATTCGGTTCAAGGTTTCATGTAATATCCTTCTGTTAGCTTGCCCAACCATTCTCTAATGTTGGGAATTTACTGTTTATTTGAATAGTCTTTAGATGGAGTCACATAGACTTTAAAGAGTAAATAAAATGGTAATTTATTTATACTTATTGCAACACCTTAAATTACCAGTCAATGATGATGAGATAAAACATACTGGCAGGTGTAATCATCCAGGCAAAGACATTTTTCTTAACATACTGCTCGCATATTTCAATTTTTTGAACTGAATTTTAAATTAAACACTACTTTACTATAAAAATATATTAAGTAGACGTAATAAGAGGCCTGTGGTAATATGCTTAAAGACGCGTCTTACCGCGCCCGGTGTCGAATACGACGAACGGATTCGCTCTATTGCCGCGTTCCCGACATTCTATCCTATTAATGATAAAAGCGTTGCTGATGTTTCTCCAGTCTTCTTCCAGTGCTAAGGCTTACTGAAGTGTTCATATATGTTTTGTTCTTCATAAAGTATAAAAATGTCCAACTAAGCTAACATTAGCAATGACAAAGTAAATGCGATAAAGATTGTAACGATTCCGCACGTTGTACATTTTCAATTAGGAATTCCCAAATGGCTGTGAGTAAAAGACTCCTTTTGCAAAATGAAGATAATACTTCTAGAGGCCCAATTACTTTAAAATCCTGTCTCTAGTTTATGCTTAACGACTTTTTGAGTTATTTAAAAGTACAAAAACGGTAGTTTCGACTAAAATATTAGTCATTCTTATTACAAGTTGGTACACAACACTACTTGTGCATCATGTAAGTTTCTAATACTTGTGTTAATCAATAGAGGTCGATTTTTGGACTTCGCCGACCCACAAAATCAGTTTTGGGTAACCGATTTCGACACCTAAAGGGGTCAGGGGTCCACTTTGGGAATTACTAGTGTAAATGTTAGACTAACGTAGCACAGCACATGCTGAAGGTTGGGCCAACCCTTTTCGACACAAGTTCTTTTATTTTATCTTTCTTGATTTTAATTTCTTTTGTTTAACCTGTTTTTTGTCTTTTATTTTTATACTTATGTCGAATAAATGTTTATTCGATTTTCGATTGAAATTAATTTTACTACATACATATGAAGTAACATTTTTTGTCAGTCTGTGTGTTAAATCCGGCTAATCTCCGGAGCGGATGGATCGATTTTGGACTTTCACTGGCAGATAGCTGATATAACAAGGAGTAATTGGCTTGCATTTTTAGCAAAAGCTATGAAATTTGGCATACAAGGGGTACAGAAAAGAACATACTTTTTAATTTATGGTAACATCGCGGGGCGCACCTGGTTCTATTCTATATTTGTTGTAGGCGGCGGCTATGGCGGTGGTCATGGCGGCTGGTCAAGTGGCGGCGGAGGTGGCGGCTGGAAACTGGGCGGAGGGAGCGGCGGCTGGTCTGGTGGAGGAAGCGGCGGCGGCTGGAAACTTGGCGGAGGTAGCAGCGGCTGGTCTAGCGGAGGAGGTGGTGGCGGCTGGAAGAGCGGCGGCGGTGGCTGGTCCAGTGGTGGCTCCTCGGGCTGGTGGTGATCTTCTATATAGTACAAATATGATTAATATATGAAAGTTTCAACTACATTTGCCTTTTACATCCTTTTACCATCCTGATATTGTTATAAGCCAAACTTAAGTTACCTTGAGAAGTTAAAACGAGTAAAAACAAAAACCGACCGGTGAATGATATGTGACAAGAACAATAAGAGCGGACGCCTTTTTTATTTCCAAAGTGACACAGGTTTCATAGGTCCCATAAGTTTCAGGTTTTTTCAGTTTCAGGAGTTTTTTTAGATTTTTTTTCTTTAGAAATATGGAGTATGGAGGTTTTTATAAGTAAAAGCCTCTGAGCTTCTTAAAATATTATGGGCCTTTTGGCTAGGTTATTTACTGTTGAAAAAAATATTTTGATGGATTTCTGCTTACGAATTGTGAACCCCCCATTTTTGGCACCAATGTAGAGCCCTCAGGTGCCTACGTTGGTGACAAAACACGGTGACCACTTTTCGTCACTAACGGCTTAGAAGGATTTTAAAACTAGCGGGTGTGATTTCGATTAACTTAAACGCTATTTACATACAAAATGTCACTCGTCACAGCCCTTTAACATTACCTATTGTTCCTAAAAAAATGAGTTATTAATTCCAGAGTTTACAAATTACTTCAAGACTATCCGGTTATGGTAAAAAAGGTAATATATGTAAAGTAAGGATATATAAACTCCTTACTTAAGTTTATTCTTTTTTAAATTAATAATTCAAATGTTAATAATTGTCAATGTCATGAGATTTATGCAAAAGAGATATGGATTAAGGAAATTAAATATTGTTTCTCTAAATATTATAAAGAAACGCAGTTCTGTTATTTCAAATAAAAATATAGGCATTATTATAAATATACTTTGATAGGTGAATAAATGAAAAACGATTAATATAAAAATTATAATTCAACAAATACATGTCATTAACAATACGATCTAAAGCATGGTGATGAAGCTTTTTGGTTCATTTTAATGCCTCTGAATATTGTAAGTAGTATTATAATTATAAATAATTAAAACAATCAAAGTTTATAATTCCTTTAAAACTATGCAATAAAAACAATATTTTACCTCAAACTACAAGGCAATAGGAATAA
Source organism: Meandrusa payeni (assembly GCA_029286785.1). Lineage (NCBI taxonomy): Eukaryota > Metazoa > Arthropoda > Insecta > Lepidoptera > Papilionidae > Meandrusa > Meandrusa payeni. The sequence goes on from JAGSMX010000015.1 coordinate 223,631, forward strand.
TGGTCATGGTTACAATATATTTTATGTTCATCAATCAATTAAAAAAAAATTGAAAAACAATATAATAACGGTTGTCACTAGTCCGTAAAAAAACTCCAGATTTTACCAAAGTAGACCACCAAAAGAGATAATCGATATATTAAGAATATGACGCAATTTAAATAATATTAGATTCAAAGATTTAATAACGGCTTTAAGTTTATAATTAAACATAACATAAATCTTGTACGACGTGTATCCGAGTCATCAAAACGGCCGCCATTAAAATGTAATAAAAAAATGCAGACCGTGGAAAAACCGCCTTATTACTATAGAAGTTAAGTGGCCTTTAGATTTTTCTGCATCTAGTGTTTTGTTGCGGCAAATCAAAGCCAATAATAAAGGTAAATCTTCTTCTATTATAAAATACCAAATATTCAAATTAGTTCCAAATGTTCGTAATGATACTGTAAAAATTTATTATGTCAATTTACAATTAATCGTTGCTGCTTAATTAAGCAGATGCTTTCTCTTTAAAAAAATGTTATAAGTTATAGTCTCATAGAGGCTACTGTAATAATAAAACAATTATATTACTTAATTACTAAGCAAGTATATCGATATTTACTGAGGTTGGTATAGCTATATCAATGTTTTTGTGTGACAAAAATAACTAAGAACTCTAAAAAGATATTTAATATCACTTAGTACATATTGAAGAACTAAAGGTCTGCCTAAAGCATACACTTAATTATTCTGTATTTACAAATTTAACCCTTTCTGAAATAGCTAACATATAAATAGGCATTTAAGGTTAATATACTGTAATATAATACACAGGCTGTAAGGAGACCGCTTCCGAAAACGAAGACAGACGATAGTACTAATGACACCGAAAAGTCTGTCCTAATTTAAAAAAACATATTATAAAACAGCTGGACTCAGGTCAACGAATGCATGAACTGTCTAAACATAATAATCAATCCCGCCAAAACAAACAGCTCCTTGTGATGTAGGCCGCGACTAGCGAGCTATACTAACTTGATGGAGCGTAAATAATGCTAATAATACGTTTTAAAAATACGATTTTTTTTAAAATCAGTATCGTTTTTTTTTCATCCCATCATCAAAGGTGTTACTAGTACTATCGTCTGTCGTCGTCGTCTTTGGGGCGCCCTCCTAATAATCTGTAAATACATATTCTAAAATAAGACTGTTTAATAACCTCTTCTGCATTATTATTTTTTTAATCCTTGTTTCTTGCCCTGTCTCGGCTTTTTGGCCCTATTCGGTTCTACATTCTCCTTTTCGGAAGAATTGTTGCTGTCAACAGTTCGGCGACGTGCTGACCTAGTTACCCTGGACTGGTTGTCGGCATTGTTTAATAAACAAAGAACTCCATGATCCCTGAAATAAAATTAATTGAAAGTAGTTAAATAATTTATATGAAATATGATAAATTAAGTGTGAATCCTTCATTTTTAGTAGCAAATGGTAATAAGTGGGACATTAGAGCATTTCATCATTGTGAAATTTGCAAAATCACTGAGAAGAAAATAAATAATTTCATCAAATGAAAATTAAATAAAAGTAGTAAAATTTATATAAAATTGACTAGAGATGGAAGTTTTTATATAAATAATGTAGTTACCCATGAGTAAATAACTTACATATCACACGATTTATGAACTTCTGCAGTAACTTTAATTGGACCACTGCAGTCTATATCTGTATCGCTATCAGAATCACTGATAAGAAGACAATGTGAACTGGAATTCTTATTGGTGTCAATGTCATGCCTTTCACTTTCTTCACAGTTGTCGACAAATAAGTCTTGACTTAGAATGTCAATTTTTTGGTGAGAGGGAATTGATGTGATTTGTGAATGATCACCAGCATTGGTATTTTTGCACTCCTCTGTTTGAGTTTCTACAGAAAGTTTGCTTATTTCTTTGTCAACATAATTGTCATCATTTCTTACAACTGTTACTCTAGTTAGAACATTGTTTGTATTAATTGTGATTGATATATCATTAGAATTTAGCCTCTGATTTTGTAAGCCGATCATTTTGTCACTGTTTAAACAAAAACTACAAGATTTGAAGAGAAAGCTTTTTTTATAAAAATAAACATTTTTTCTTGTATGGCCAGCATACATTTCATTTTTAGAATATATTTTTTGCACTGTGCTATTACTTGGTTCGTTCATATCATAGCCGGAATCCGTGTTATGTGCTTTTACAACTTGAAGCCATGCATTGTGGTCTTTATCAACAACTTGTGTTTGTGAGTCTTCTATTACAAAAGTGTCAATATGGTCAACAATGCTGTGAAATTGATTTTTATTACTTTTATCTGATATTGTTGACGGTTTGTTTTCATTAAATATTTTTTTATTGCTATCATTCTGTAGCAAGGATGGGCTCAAAAGCTGTTTGGAAAATTTATCTTTTTTCTTTGTTTTGCTTGTTGAAATATTATGACCTAACTTTTTCTTTGATTTCTTTTTTAAATAACTTTTGTTATTGTACAATTTTTGATTTTTATTGGTAAATAAACTATTTTCCTTATTACTTTTAAGTGGACTATTGACATTTATGTCCGAAAATGGTTTTCTAACAGGTGTTTCAACTTTTTCAAGCCATTTTTGTACTAGATTATGCCTGGTATTCATTGTTGTTGAATTCAAGTCGCCAATTTCTTCACCAGCGTAGAACAAAGGTGTTAAGTTCTCCTTGCAGTCATTTATAGTAATGTGAGAACTTCTTTTGTTGTAATATTTAGCTGAAGCCTGAATACATTTTGGGAAGAGTTGCCTTTCAAGTTTTAATTTTTCCGAAAGTCTGTACCTTCTGTATACTGGAAATAAATATTAAATTATTTTATAAACTTAATTAGGACTTGAAATAACATTATAATAATCATATTTCATAAAATCTTAATACAACAACACAGTCTGTCTTTTCTAGCACATACAAGTTAGCGATAAGTTCAAGAAATATTTTTTATAACCAAACATCATGGCACAAGCATAAATACATGTTGTAGATATACTTTCAGTCATTTCAATCTTAGATTAAAAGCAATCAGTGATGGTGACTTGTCTTGTATCAATGAGTTCCCATTTTCAATTATACAAGTACAAAAAAATTACTCGCTGAGATTTGCACCCACGGTTATGATGATCTTCTCAACCCTGTCTAGCAGCATTTGATGCCTCTGTATACCAACACTAGGTTTAGGTTTCAATGGATGTAAGGAAGTTTTTTTAATAAAAATTTGTACTCAACATACTTCTCAATTAGACAATGAGATAACAATAATATACAAATACTTACCATCTATATTGAATGCATCTTGAAATGCTGTTAGAAGATTAGAAGAGTTTTGTGCAAGTCGACTCTGAACTACATCAATCAAGGGATCTGGAGTATTAGGAGATTCAACACAAGTTAAGCATTCTTCCGCTATTGTCACGCATTCTCCACATGCAGTGTGCCCACAAGCATATCTTAGTCTATCCCCAGACAATTTGTCACTACAAATATAAAAGCAGTTTATAATTATTATAGTTTGATGACATGAGTAAGATATGAATAGGAAATACAAAGCTTACCAAGTGACACAGCGACTGTTGTCTACAATAGTTTTTACTAATTTAACTACTTCGTCAATATTAATCATTAAGCTTATTATTATATACTTAAATAATTGTAGATACTTTTATTGGTATCATTGTTTGATGTAAACAACGATATCTATACATATGATGTAGAAACAAGCAATAAATTTAAACACGTCACAACACTTCAAAAAATTTAGAATGGCTCAATTTGCTATGAGCTCTATTTTCGTTACACTTTCGACTCCTTACTGAGATGAGAATACAGAATCAGAGACGGAATTATATAAAAAATATACCTATCTATTATAAATCGTACCGATAATATTGTACAACGAACACTATTGATTATGTTTTGACAAATGTCACACTACTGCGTCAGCTATGTAAAACGGAGGCTGGGTTATAAAATATTTATTACATTTCAAGTGAGATAGAAATATTTTAACAAAACAGGACGGAAGAGTAATGGTTTAAACATATAATCTAACACAAGTCAACTTTTTCATTAAGTTCATAAGCTTATGATATCAGTAAAATTACTACAGGTACTTGTCCCTTTCGCACTCTATGACGAAAATTACACATGACTTTTAGTGAAAGTTAGCATAATTATTTTTTCTATTGTAAAGGGCAAGCAAATTGGAATACGTCCTTGAATCTGTAATCTTTATGTTACCATTTTCTCCTGTAAGATTGTTAAAAAGACAAGTATGTTTTATTTGCAGCGACGGATCATAAAATGGCGTTGTCTTGTGGACATTATTTACAAGCATCTAGTATAAATTTAGTCATGTTTATTACGGCTGCCCTGTGGCTTTGTGGGTAAATCGCATTTATCATCACCATCAGCCTGCAACAGTCTACTGCTGGACACAGACCTCTCTAAAAGCATAGCGCTGAGCAAGATCATTGGTTATTCTCATCGAGCGCCTGCCAATTTTATTTATATGCTTGACTAATTTCCTTTGGCCTGCTAAGCTAAAGTAAATTTCAATGCTTCTTTATTTCTTAGGTGAAATAGTAATACTAGAAGATAGCTAGTATCTTCATCGAGGAATATTGCGCTGAGTTGGATATATTAGAGAGTTCGTGTTAGAGGTTCATGTAGCTCAGTGTCCGGGCGGTCGTCTCAAGTCGCACAGTATGCTAGCGATCCGACTTCATCTCCAGCGCCAATGCAATTTTAAGTGCTGATTTATCAAGCGCTCGGCGGTGAAGAAAAATTGTAGTGTGCGTGTCTTTAAGATTTTTATAAGACATGAGAAGTCCCATACTCTCTTTACATCTATCGCATTTACCACGAGGAGTGTTCTGAGGAATTGTTCGGAATCATCCCAGATACCGATTTCCATTACCGCACATGTCGGCAAAATTACAAATTCCATCAATATCCTCTTGGTGGTTGGCGTTCCACGAACGTATGCTTTTCGGGCTTTTGCCACGTACTATCTATCTGTGGTATAAACTGTCACGAGCTGTGTTTCCGAACCTGTACGATTTGGGGACCTTCAAGAAACGAGCCTACTCCTGTCTCAAAGGCCGACAACGCACCTGCAGCACCTCTGGTGCTGTGGATGTTCATGGGCGACCGTGATCATTTAAGATTAGGTGAGCCGTAAGCCCGTTTGCGTTTATAAAAAAGTACAGAAGGCCCAACAGCATAAGAAATTATTTAAAAAAGTACCAGGAATTTTTGAAATAATTTCAAATTTCTCATTATACACAGAATATAAATTTAACTATAGAAAGAATAATAAACAAAATGTACTTCTGAATGTTTATTAAACAAAGAAAAAATGCATTATAAAATTAACTTCCGACTGAAAATATCACGCAAGTGTTCAACACTAACAAACGTTGCATAATTAATTTAATTGTTACAATTAACAAACTATCCTTAGGATAAAAGCCAGTAACTGAATTCATAGAGGATAAAACAATGACATGGACGTAATATTAACACTGCAGATTATAAATAGTTCAATAGTTAATATTGTTTAACAAATACAGATTAAAAAATTATAAATATGTGTGTACGGCGTACGACAGTTTGTTGGTAATGATTTTGTAAAATCATTAATATGTACCTCTTACCACAGATAAATCTTAAAATGCAAAAGATCCATAATAAATGAACGTCAAACATACATCTAATTTATATAAGAAGAATATTTTCATTATCAAGAGTAAGGCTACTTTTTATTACATACATATTTTTTTTACATTTCTCTAATTTAGGCATCTAACAATGGCGGACAAAATATTAACTCTCAATATTACATTAAAAATAAATTATTTAAAATGCACTAGTGGATAGATACCACATCTATATTTTAAACGTAACCTGTCATTTAAGACCTAATGTTATTCTTATAGTAAAAAATATATTTAAAGTTTTCTATTAAGAGCAACTTCCTATGGAGTATTTATTTGAACGAATTTGTACATATTAATCAAGTTGAAATAATGTTATAACCACGCGACAGTCTTTTGTAGTACCTTCGAAATAGACACAATCACAGATATTTACAAATTCTAGTGCCATGTGACGATCATGTACGCGTTGCTTTCGAAAACATCGCTAAATGAAAGCAAATGGAACAAAATGGCGACGCATGCATTTCGAAATTCTGTGAAACGCGTTTAACCAGAAGTGCACATTTGTATATATATGTATGCGCACGACATTGGGTAGTCCTGGACACCGCTGAAAATCAGCGCTGTCGCATCTTTGCTATAGCACATGCCGAGACTGTGTCCAATGTTGGCTTCATGTCCTTTTTGTCCGTTCCTTGTTCCAATTACATTTCGTTTATTTTTCTTTCTTTAATGTGTGGTGTCTGTAATGTCTTTGTCTATTATCAAAATTCAGTATCATCATAGTTTTGCCACTTTTAGTAATCTGAGTACCACTATTGTTTTCCAATGGCGTACCACTGACACAGTAATATTGTTTCAATTGTTACTATTAATTAATACGAACATAATGACTACTTCCAAATATACCTATACATTTCAATTGATATTATATTAAAAAATATCAATAAATTTTGTTGCTTTCAAATAAATTAATAGATTAAACTTTTTGGCACAATGAAAATTTAGTGACAATAGCAGACTTGGTGGATCTCAAGCTTCACTTCTATCCAACCATGTAGCTATATGGTATCTCAACTAATACGTTATCTGCCCTGAGGTCACATCATTAAAAAGTTCCAGTATGGCAAATTATCAACATCATCGGGCCGTCTCAATCAACTCCTGGATAAAGGCCTTCCCCAATGCCTTCCACCACATACGATCCTCCACTTTACCAGCACACAGCCACATCCAGCTATTCTTATAAGGTCGTCGGACCATCTGGAAGGCGCCTTACTCTTCTAAGTCCCACGGCATTGATAATGTGAGTTCACAGCAGGATGTATCCTGTCACATATCACATCGTCACCATGTACTCTGGTCATGCCTAATGTACGATGATTTGCGCGCTAGATTACTAAATAGTCTGACATTCGTGTTCGGCTCCGGTCTACCTCCGTTATCTCCTGGGGACACAACTCCATCAAGTGCACTGCACATAATAGTCGCCTGGCGCCGTCGAGCGAGGCAGCGGTTTATTGTTTCGTTAAGCCCCTTAAGAAGAGAGAAAGAACTTGTACGCAGTCAAGAAGGTGCCTGTGCAGACACACACACGGCAAGACTACGCGTGCAATATAACCTCGAGGTTGGTAGGGCCACTTCAACTGGCGGACTTTAAGTGGTATATCGACAACCTTTATTCTCGGTCGATTCTATAACCTAAATCTTCTGAAATGTCTTCAACTAGTGCATCCTGCCAGCTATGACTTATAGTACAGAGACTTGGACTCTGACCATTGGACTGATCCACAAACATAAAGTCGCACAACGAGTGATGAAACAGCTATGCTTGGCATTATTGTTGTGCATGCATTTGTCAAATGTTATTACTCTAATAGAGTACACTAGACAACAGAATTGGATTCCTTGTCTATGATAAGTTGGAGACTTAAAAAATAACCTAACATTGCAAATACTGTCGTAATAGGTACTGTTGTAAATAATACAAATGTAAGTATTGTATAACTATTGCTAGTTAATTTTAACAAATAAGTCTCCGCTGTTTTTTTTTGTCAAAAAAATTATTGTGAAAGTGCGATTTAAACAAAAAATATTTTGTGTTTGACACGAATCTTTCTTCAAAAATTGCATCCTCATAAATAATATAAAACTACTGCTATTTTTGACTTTTACGTAGTCACCGTTTTTAAACTTTTGTAACCGCTCCTCGTTATATGCTTCTACGAACAATCGTTACGTCTAAGGTGCAGATATTTTTAATTAAAGAAATTAAAGTTCCTGCAAATGACACGTGGCTCGAATTTAGACATTTTTAAATGAAGGAAAATGAGGTTAATGCGAACTTAATAAGATAAGGTTATGTTTTTTTTATAACGAAATACAAAGTGTGCCACAGAGGCTGGCCTTTAATGATTCACCGGATTGAGAGGTGGCATAACTCTTAGGTCGCTTAGCCGGAACCTCTATTAGCAAGTAATTAGACACAAGAGTCCCCCCGGTGGATAACCTCGGCTTGGCTACTATGTTATGCGTAAGCATTCCGATCCGTGGGTGCCCGAGATAGCAGAACCACGACTCGGTCAGTAGCTATTTTATTAAATAAACTATTTAGGACAATCTAAGCTAAACTTATATGCAACTTCGGGAAGCGTCCGAAAAACTCCAGCAACGCTCCAAATTCTATCCAAGGGGTCTAAGCGCTGACTGTTAATGCAAGTCGAAAATAAGGTATCACAGGGGAGTAAATGGGGCGTAAGCGTTTATGGCCTACTACCCCGCTCGCTCCTGGATTAAAATCGCGTTTTAAATTCCATGTGAATTGACTTTTGTTTTCTGTTCATTTTGTATTTTATTTTACTTTTATATTGGTTTTTGGTTTTATTAAGTTGTGTAGTAGTATGTGTAGAAGTATTTGTAATTTATTAATTTGTGTTTTTTTTTTATTAGTAAAAAGTATTAGTGTACCAATGTAAAAATTACAAATTATTCGTAATTTGTTGAAATGAATTGCGTGCGCGACTGTACACATACGCAGCTATCCGTCCGCGCTAGAGTTATTTTTGATTTGCGAATTCTAAAGTAAGGTGCCACGCCATCTTTCTCAAAACGGCGGAAACTTATTTGTAAACCTAATAATAATAAATAGATAATATTAATAAATAAATGTTATGGTTCAAATGTTCAGGGAATGAGTAGTATGAGGTAGAATTTGGCAACTTCAAGTTGAGTTGCCATGAAGAAAGCATTCTTAAACATCACTAAACACTATGTGACAACAGACATAAGTTAAGATTTAAATATTATCACAGCGCGGGAATTGCTATTAAACTTTTAAAATGTAACAAGATATAACTTGTTCATCATCCGTAGAGGAATAGATAGCAATGGCTACATACCGCAGGTATACAGTGTGTTAGGAGACCGCTTCCGAAAACGAAGACAGACTTTAGTACTAATGATATCTTTGATGATGGAACGAAAAATACGATCCTGATTTTAAAAAATCTATTTTTAAAACGTTTTATTAGTATTTACGATAGGCCACGAAGCGATTGGTAACACCCTGCGTCGGGGTCCTACTTACATTCCTAGACAGGAGTGGATCCCACCAGGAACAAGGAAACTTAGCCGTCCTAAGCAAACGTGGCGGCGAGCAGTAGCGGCGGACATGAAGACGTTTGATTGATTGGGGCAAAACACCTAGCCCAAGACAGAGCGAAATGGCGACGCACTGTGGACGCCCTCTGCCCCACAGCGGGCACTTAGGACGTCGTCTTAGGAGTCATGTGAGTCAAATGTAACCATAGTAATAGAAATAAAAGATACAAAGAGAAAAATTGTAAGAAATAAGGAAATGAAAAATGTAAAACAGAAAATGCATTAGTAGAAATAAGGAAACGGAAACAAAAATATGCTAGTAGAAATAAGTAAAGGATAACGTTGTATTAGAAATAAGGAAGGTAAATGTGCTAGTAGAAATAAATTAAGGGATTGGTTGTAGTAGAAGTAAGAAAAATGTAAAATGTTAAAGAATATGTAAAGAGTGATGTCAGGAGGAAGGAAAGATGAATGAAGAAAGAATGGACAGTGAAAAGGAAATGAAAGGATGTGAAAAGGACCCTAAGTTTCAACATGTTGGTTACTATTACAAAAAAAAAGAAAAAAGTAACGATAGTTTCATAAAGAAAACAAGCAATGAAACACAATATCGAAAACAGCTGATGCTCGGGTCAACGAACGCCGGAGCGCGGAAAGCGCGCGGCGCTGAGACCGCGCCATAAGATAATTCTTGCCTTATGATTAATTGACTGCTGTCATCTGTTTTCGGAAGCGGTCTCCTAATATCCTGTATATATATAAAATGTAGCGTTATATAATAATTAAACTATACACTGGGCAACTTCTAAATATAGGTAATCAACATGAAATACTAATTTAATAAAAGTATAATTACAGATTTTCATTGTTGTTTAATTTAAAAAATTTAATAATAATAAAAAATTGTGTAAGTACATACATAGTCCTTTTAACCATAGTTGGGTAGACAGAAACAACGTTCGTTTTTCCCCAAGTTTATCAGACTTCATATGTGACAAGTGAGTCCATCATTAGTAACAAATTTAATGAAAGTGAAACTGTTCATCATGCGTCTATACCCTAATAGTTAAAAAAAAGGTTCTTCTGACTTAAAAGGTTGCCAACCCCTTGTTTAGTCGTAGGTTCGAATCCTCCATTCGACTATTGATGTGAACCATCTCCTAGCACAGCTTTAGCATATTTGCAATGGTTAACAAGAATGTTAAAAAAAATTGTAAAAAAATACTGTTAGCATTCTTTAAAAAATAAACTTAAAAGCTGACTGGGATTTGATCCAACCAATCACATCGTAAATCTAACCGCATAGCCAGTTTTTGAACGAACTACACAGATTAAATGGAGAAGCTATCCTTGACTGCTTCACCGGATTGAGAGGTGGCATAGTTCTTAGGATGCTTAGCCCGAAACTCTATTGTAGTAACTCGACACAAGGCCCCCCGGTGCGTAAATTCTCTAGGCCAGTGATTCTCAACCACTGTGCCGCGGCACTTTTGTGTGGCGCCAAATTTTGCAAATATATAATAATGTTATAATATTAGTAAATTATATCATTTAAAAAGAAAAATATTTTTAACATGAATATATATTATTATTTCGTATATTTAAAATGTTTGTCATAAACTATTTATGCAGTGTGTTGTAGTAAGTAAATAATTTTTATCTTTTTCATTGTGTTCCACCAAATTTTGAAATCGTTAAATATATGCCGCAACAAAAAAAGGTTGAGAATCACTGATCTAAGCTAATACTGATATGAATACATAAAATTAAACCGCAATAAAATCTGTAATTTTTTTTGGAACGAAGTTCCTTATGGGGCGTTGTACCCTAGCCAGCAAAAAAACGTCCGTTACGTTAAATAGAAGCGCAATATTTTTTAGTGTCAACTGGTTCAGACAGATGGCGCTATTATAAATAAAATAAATGTGTTAAGATAAATTTGTAAAAACACCCGAATTATTATTTTCTCCATACATCAAATAAAACTTGTAAATAATATTTTTATAAGGAGCTTCGTTCTTAGCAGGTGTCATACGACAAGACACCATTTGATTTAAAAATAATAAATAATTACTGAATACTAACATTCAATGTTCATGTCTTCAATATGTTTATAAGAGTTATAATAAATTGTACCTTTAATTACAAATATGTCCGTCATGTAGTCCTCTTTCACTTGTGAAGTGAATCTCAAGTTAACTTGGTAACTCTTCCAAGATTAACGCTCTCGACGTGCCCGTTTAGCCCTCGCCGTGGGTGCCACTGGAGCATGATCTACGTCGTCCCTTCTCTTGGCTGGTGCTTGAGGCCTCTGTAACTGGCTTTGAGCGGTCAACTGAAGTTGTAAGGCATGTGTATTCAGTCTCTCTGCCAGCAGTAGAGGCTTCAGTGCCGCCATCTTGTGACTGTATAAGGTGACACGCGGTCTGCTATTCACGGCCGCGGTGAGTTGCTCCCGCACGCTCATCTCTGTGTTGTCTGAATTGTTATTCCATCGGTCGTTATCTTTGTCATCTTCTGTGTCTGTTCTCTTCTCTTCAGTGGGTTCCTCGTTGTCTGGGCTGCAGATAATATGCACTTGTGCTCGCACTTCCGCATCGAATTTGGAGATCGTGCTGACTAGGGGCTTTGCCCACCCGATGTGCAGGATGGGGGTTTGACTGCCTTCTTCCCATTTGCATATCCCATCATAGAACCTGTAACCAAAGTAGTTACTAATTTAATAGTAATTTAACTGATTTAATTTCCCTTTTTCCACATTGTCAAGCTTTAAAAGGTGACTTTTATATTGGTCGAGAGACCATGAAGGCAGAACAATTGTAGTTATAAGATACGTATTTCATAACAATCTCAGGGCCGGATTTAGACATCTGGAGGCCCGGGGCATCAAAGACGAGTGGACGATAAAATCATAGCTTATGTTTGAAAATGCAATGGCAAGAAATCCTCCAATTAGTTCTATGAATAAAGATAACAGTTGAAACAAACTCAAAAAGTGTATTCTTTTATTTTTTTAAAGTTTCGAAGCTTCTATTGTGTGGGGAGGGAGGCCACAATACTTTCTTGTGGGGGCTCTGGGGCTGTGGCTCTAGATGCCCTCCTCCCCCCTGAATCCGGCGATAAATAATCTATATAAAATAAGTGTACAAAAAGTTAGACTTAATGCCACTTTACTTCTCTATCTGGGATTGTGAACCGACAATGTAACGGGTACAAGCCTAGCAAAAATAAATTGACTGTGTGTACTTATGTACAAGCGTGAGAAGTTATACTTCAAATATATATATTTATATATATCAGTAAATTGCATAAGCATTACCTATATACATAGATCTAGATTACACAGTGAGCTTTGAATGTAGCCTTAGTTCCGTTATAATAATATTGTAACAATACCTTAGTAGATATGCAAAACATTCTGGATCTTTCAAAATGGACCTTGCCGAGTGACCTGAACTTTCCGCCTTCATAAGTTGTGGAATCAATTCGTTGGCTATCTCCGCAAACTCTTTGTATATTTCTTCATCATCCCGAGAATAGTTGTAACTGGAATAAAACGTGATGCTACTAAATGGTACCACTAATTGAGTACATAACAACTGTGTACTATAGTACAATCTATATATATAAATAAATTCATTTGACAATACCAATCTAAGTGCTCAGCTGTATTTGGATATTTTACTAACTTTATTTGAAATTGATAGATGTCATTATGTACACAAACACCAAATACTAACAATTGAAACAATATTACAGTGCCAGTGGAATACCATTTTTTTTGATGGGGGTATCTTATTAAAGATTTCACAATCTTTAATAAGATACCCCACTGAAGGAAAGTAAAGTTAGTGAGGCTCTCCCGGTGGCACTATTTGGTGCATGGCTCTCCAGTAGACCGGAGCCCCTCTGCACTATGCTGCCTTCGCAGTGCAAAAGCGACACGGAACCACCAGTGGCACCTTCCCGGGTCCTCGATGGCGGGCGACAAAGGCCCCCATACTTGTCGCCCGTGAACCCGAGGCCCCTTTTAGTCGCCTTCTACAACATGCAGGGGATACCGTAGCCGTATTCTATAAACCCAGGACTACGAACTAGCTAGATTACTAAAATTAGGGAAATCAACAACGATTACGTCACTGAACATTGAATTTGACACAAATGTAATAACAGATTTTGGGGCACGTAAATAATCTAATCACAGAACCGTGACCATAACATGAACTCAGCAATGACCTAATCATCAGACAGTAAACATTATACAGTTGGAATTATCACAAATGCAGAGCGTATTTGTGATAATACCGGCCACAGTATAATTCGTTGAATTTCAATAAATGGTTACATTTATGAGATTATCAACGAACTAGCTGCGCCCTGCGGTGTTTCCCGCTATTCAAAAGTATGTCCCTTTTTGGTGGCAGTGAATGGCTTCCCTGGCTTGAGAGGTGGCCTTAGGTCGCTTAGCCTGGAGCTCTTTTTGATCAATTCAATAGTTAAGGCGTGAAAGCGTTAATCACCAAGTTTGCTTTCTTTTTTTTTGTTGACGGGGGGGGGAGGGGAATCTTCAAGAAGACAAGGCGAGGGTTCAGTAGAACGCACCGGAGCCTCTCTGCACTGTGCTCTCGGAGAGCACGTCCCGGGGAGGTTGATCTGGGAGGGGAAGGGTTTTAGTGGATAAGAACCCCACTTAACCCCTTCTCCACAGAAAGCGTTGTATCTTGTTGAAGCTCTCCCCCCCGTCACCAAAAAAAAAGGTTTCGGGCCAGCTCTGCAGCAGCGCGCGACAGAATGGGTAGGCTGAAAATCAGCACTGTGTCACATTGTATCATGTTTTTTTTTTCTATCCTGTGCAATGGTAATCGCGTCATCCGCATCGTCGTATCTCAGCCTCCGGGCGACGCGATGTAATTTAGTATAGGATGGCTTATAAGTGGCGGCACTTAAAAGAAGTTTGTTAGATGTTTGGCGGCAGTCTCGAAAAACCGTCGAGATGCCTGCTTATAGAATTGGGCTATTGTCGGTAACCCTGTGTTGTAACACCAAGTAACAACGTGGAGAACTCGCGATTACGTACGAACCACGGCGCACCCGTGGCTCGTCGCAGAAAACGATTCTGAATTACTCGAGTTAAGCTGTGAATATGTTGTATCATGTAGTACACACTAAGCCTACTGCCTTTTGCCATTACTTTAAAGACTATAGATTTTTGTTATCCTCTGTTTTTTTTTTCTTTGTTCTTTTTTAATATTTGTGTGTATTATTCATCACTCTATGTTATGTATTTCTCTTTATAAAGTATAGTATATTTTCCTAAGAATTGTTTATCTCACAATTAATGGTTCCACTGAAAACCGGCTCTCGAAGATCTCGTGTTCGTGACTTAAAGCTGAGCAGAGGCCATTGTGTTGCATCCAATTGTTACTATGTAATTTTAGGCATATGTTGTATTCTTTGCAAGTAAAATGTGTGTGTGTGCATGTGTGTAAAAATAAATATTTCGTAGCATAAAAAACTATAACTTACTGCCTTATGACATCACCAGCACAAGCCCATGCATTAAATGCTTCTTTATACATCTTGTTCCGATGATAATAGCCCCCTTGGAAGGTGTACGGGTACACGTGGCTGTCATTATAGTATGTTCTCGATGATCTGATAGCTTGCACATACAGAGCTACAGAATCAGGCCTCGAAGATTTACTATCCTCTTTGTCCATTAACAATGTGTCCTCTGTGTTCTCGGTGCAACTTGATATTCTCATGTAATCTTCAAGGTCACCTAAATTTCCCAAAGCCATGGGATAGGCATCCAAGTGACCTAGAGTTATTTGTTATTAGAAATAATATACACACTTGTGAAGGAAGACAGGCTACAAGTGAAAAATTGAAATGAAGTACTTTAGGTGGCAAAGCGTTCATAAACTTAGGTATTAGCCAAGTTTTTATATGGATCGTTAATATAGCACTAAATATTTTCACCCAACTTTTCACTGGGTGATTTTGATTCTTTGAACTACACAGATTGGCCAGAGAAGCTAGCCTTGCCTGCTTCACCGGATTGAGAGGTGGTATAGCTCTTAGGTCACTTAGCCTGAACCTCTATAGCTAGTAACTCGACACAAGGGTCCCCCCGGTGAGGGGTAACCTCGGCTTGGACGGTTACTATGTTACGCGTAAGCATTCCGATCCGAGGGCGCCCGAGAGGGCCGGGTGATTTTGATTCTTTTTTAATTTGAAAGCTGATACAGTAATAATGATAAATCTGATAAAAACATGTTGAATTTGTAAGTATCTACGCCATAAATGGACGAATAACTCAAAATCATGCCAACCGATTTCCTTAATACATTTTTTATTGGAAAGGATGTACTTTAAGAGTAGTTTAAAGAAAGTTTTGGTTAGGTTCTGATTAATTTGATTTCGTTAAGACAAAGAGCGCGTTCGTGCGTAATAGCGATTGACATTTGATAAGATTTGAAGAACGTAAGGTAGCCTTTCGGTTTTCTACAGATTGCATTTTGGAGAGTGTGCTCAGGAACTACATGATCTAATTCCCCATCCCCTTTCCACCATCGGACTTCTAGCCGGATTTCATCCTTTTGTTGTGAACATCCCTCAAACCCGAATCTTGCATTCTTCGTACAGCAAAGGACTGCAATAGTTTGACCATGTCTGTCTTTCCTTCCGATTACAATGTGGGTATTTTCAAGAGTAGAGTGAATAGGCATTCACTAAGCTTGTGCGTCTTACCATCCAGAACTGCATTTCCACTTAACATCAGGTAGGATTGTAGTCAAGCACTTGCTTAGAAATAATTAAAAAAAAAATCCGTTGTCTTTGCTTATAAATAAACTTGTATAGTTTAGTGTTGTTTATTTTAATAGCAATAACATTTAATTTAAAGAATTACCGTACCTTTATCATAAAGAAGCCAGAGAAGCTTATACTGCATTAGAGCGACCTCATGTACATCAATTGTTGGCGTCAAATTTGAATTGATTGAAGACACCAATGCAGCCAGTTCCATCATACGTGTACATACCACAGATTTGCCAGCTACATACAACCAAGAGCGTGCTAAAATACCATCACTAACCGATCTGCCTCTTTTGTCTTCATTACCTTTTCCATGCCATGTAACCTTAATAAGAAATTAACATAATTTACACAAAACATACATTACTAAACCAACATTCAACTGACTTCAAAAGAAGTTCTCAATTGGATTGGATGAACTGATTTTTATGATACTTTTTTTTTTGAAAACTCATGTTTCCAAAGTGGTTCCAATCGAATTTGGACAATAGCATACAAGAGAAAATCATGTAAGCGACAAATTAAAGAATAACTAAATATCACAACAACCAATTTTGACCATAATTTTTTATTGGAAAGGATGTACTTCAAGACTGTTAACACATATTGTACCATACTAACTCTAGCTAAAGACTCGGCTAAAGTTTTCTACAAGTGTCCACCTATTCAAATATTGCTTAAAGGTAACAAAATTGGATTACGGGCTATTTTCTGGGAACACAAATAACATATTGCAACTAAAGGAATGGCCAATTAAAGGGACCAGATTAAAGTTTATTCATATGAGTTTTGCCACCAAATACAGCATATATAGCTTCAAATACTGCTTCTCTATTTTTTTACCTAACAGTAGAGATTTTATTATAATTTTAAAGGATAAAGTAAAAAAACTTTAATGAACATAATTATGATTTACCTCTGCGGTATCTTTGCCATCTTTTCCAAATACAACCCATGCATGATCTTCGGACAAGGCAAGATGCACATCCTTCTTACCAAGAACTTGACATCCAGCTGTTACTGCATATGCAACTCCAAAGCAATCAAGTTTATTTCCAGTTAAAAAACTGTAAACTGATTGAAGATGAGCCCGGTCTTTGTAGTAACTTCGAGTTAACGAATTCCACACTATATCTGCTACCCGCTTTACCATTTCACGAGTAGCGAACTCCCCGCTAAGTAACTTTGCGTCAACACCTGCTCGCATCAACGCAACAAACCGCTCGTAGAGCGATTTCACTTCCTCCCATTCAATTGAAGGGAATTTCATCCTAACAAACTTATTAGTCAAATTAACATCTTTATCGCTGTTCTTCACATTTGTCAAGTTGTTTTCAACTGCTCCAACTATTATCGAAAACAAAGCGAGATCGGGTTCTTTTTCACTGCGCAATTGTTCCTCAAAAATAGTACACACTTTGTTAATGCTGTCAATAGGAAAAGAATGTTTATATTCCGAAATGCTTGACATTATTTATATTACATTATTCCTTTTAAATACCGAAATAAGTTAATTTACAAACAACAATTTACCAATACGCCGGTTACTACAGATAAAATATGACAATTGCGTAAGTATAGATAAAATAATAATATTAAAGTATTAGGGTTGGTTAGTATTTTAAAACAACAATTAGCTCTCTCTTAATTTTACTCCTTGCAGAGTATAAAAAAAGAAGAAGACTGAAACGTTGGTGTATTAGAGTCAACGACGCTCGAGACCAGTACTGGATAAACTTGCTGGAGATGCAATGTTGCAAGTAACGTGTATGTGCAACATGGCTGCACTTCTAACTCCTCGAAGTGACTACAAGAGCTTGTATTAATATCTCTCATTCCCATTTCCAATAAACATAGTCAAGTCTATCACGTATTCAACAGAACCATTTTTGGTTGAATCATGTAATCTTTGCTCGGTATTTACACTAACCAAATACTTGCAAATTCGCACTAAATGATGATTGTCTCCATAACTACCAATTAAGGGTTTTATTACGTCAGTTTATTTGGTATGATAATAAGGAACCTTGTTAGACTGTCATAATGAAGACGACAAATCAGACTTTATTATATATATTTTTTGATTACCTGTAAATAAGAATGTTACTTTACACATGCACATAATATCAAATATACATACGAAAAATACTAGATACTATAAATAGGTATAACGATATTTTCGTAGAATAATTGCCACGGATGATACAATGTCTTTGCTTCTAATTTTAAATTAAAAGTAGTTATATGTATACTTATATATCAATCTATTGACATTGTTTTTGTTTTGTTGTCATTCGCATAATCTTAATTCTTATCCTATCTTGTTCTGTAATAGATATAACTTTATGTAGACTCTTCTAGTAATAATTGCATTCATTAGATTGAGAGAGAGGATAACAGATGAGAGAAAAGGAGCAGTATGTAATCTATGTAAAAATAACCTATATATTGAAAAAAAATTGATAAAACATTAGGAATTTGTTAAAATAACATGAATATTAACTCAAACGAAAATCATATCAAACGTTATCGTAAAAAATATAAATATATGAAGAAAAGAATTAAAAGCTTAATTATAGTAAGTCTTTGTTTTCTTAATGAATAATTAAAAATAACAATGATTACCCATTTTAACATGATGGGAATCAAATATCTCTTTTATTTTTTTGTTTTTATGCAACATGTTTTTATACTTTCAAGGAAAATGCGGCTTTATGTGACGAAGTAGCAAAAATACAAGAAAATATACTTATTGTAAAAGATGAGCGTAAATTTTTGTTGCGTAAGTTGCTAGAGTATGAAAATGAAACTGAAATGGCACAATCAAGTTATAGATATGAATCTATTACTCATAATGGCTCAAGGGCTAAACCAAAAAGAGACGAAGCCTTGAAGACGGTGGTAAAAGTGTGCCATTAAATTCTTGACGAATTTAATGATACATTGGTTACACAAGAAAAAGAAAATTACAATTATCAGAAATAATATTTGGACGTAAAGATTTCATGTACATTTATTAAATAAATTACTCAAATGTCTGTTTTATTATCATCAATCATGCTAAGTAACTCAGAGAACCAAGTAAGTAACCATTTAGTAGCAGTTTGAATCCTTGCATTGAAATGACCTCATCAAATCTAGTTAACTTTGGTACCCTTTTGCCACTTCCCCATTCATTAATGCATCCTGGGGCATATATTAATGCAATCAACAATCTTTGGTTATCCAATTATAACATCTGACTGCTTTATGGTTTCATCCCTTTCTGGTATCCATGTCAAAAAGCTAAGAACTCTAGGAGCTTGTGTATGCTAAATAACATGTATAATGGTTTGCCTGAGCACTTAGAGCTCAGATTAACTGAAGAATTTGTAAAATCATTAGGATGGCAATCAGCAATGTAAATAGGTTTGGTTAAAAATAACAAATACAATAATTCATACATTTTAATAAAGAATTCATTGAGAGCTTAAAATTACAATATAGTTTACATTACTTTATAGTGTGAATAAGAGTACTAAGTTATGTGAAATTTTCTGACATTTTGAATCTACGAACAACACCAATAATATTGATTTATGTATAGGATCATATTATTATATTTTACTGCTATTAAATCAAGGCTACTTATTTGTTACTAGATTGAAAATGATGAACTGATATGTTATTTTTACAGTGCTGAGAATTGTGACCATGTATAAGCAATAGGGATGGTCGATGATCATCTATATTGAAAGAAAAATATTGTAACATCAATGTTAACTCACACACAACTAATGCAAAATAAAAATTGTTTAGGGACGAACTGCACATTTGGCCTGAGGCTGGCCTTACTGCTTCGGATTGAGATTTGGCAAAGCTCTCAAGTTGCTTAGCCTGAACCTCTATTAGCTAGTAACTAACAAGGGTCACCTCGGCTTCGATGGTTACTATGTTACGTGTATCCGATCCAAGGGGGCCGAACCAAGACTCGGTCGGTTGCTATTTTATTGATAAAATCTAAATGAATAAGCTAAACTAACTTATATGTCACTATGGGAAGTGTAAAAAAATATTAGCATTGAAATAATTAAGTACTATTACATCAATACCATTCAAAAGCTGCCTCTACTATCTATTAAAAAAATAACACATTTAGATTCATTACCAAAATTACTTTGTCTTCATGAATATTGAAATATGTAATAATTTATTCTGTTTCTTAACACTAGATTTACGGACCGAGCCAATTTGACTCATTAAAAATTTGATCACTGTATATATATAAAACTTTAATATTACTTTTTAAGAACATATGCTGGTTTTTAGTTAATTAATGAGATATATGTAAACGTACATTCCTCTTCCCCGCAGACCCCTTCATTTCGAACTATCGAATGTGGTATACCTATTTTTACGGTTGTGAGCCAATTTGACTCATTGAAAACTTAAGAAACAATAACCCATTATAATAGCACCAAGTATGGGGTTGATGTACTTGACCAAATGGCCCGAAAATATAGCGTAAAAGCAAGTTCACGCAGATGGCCTCTACAAGTTTTCTACAACATTTTAGATCTAGCAGCTATCAATGCTTGGATTTTGTATAAAGAGACGACTCAAGTAAAAATTTCACGAAAAGATTTTATTTTCCAATTGGCTGAAGAGCTAAGAAGTAAATATAGAGAAGAAGTCGAGAACACTTCCATTCCAATGACAGAAATTCATGCTGCTGACGGACGGAAGAATTGTCAAGTTCAACAATCATGCAAAAGAAACAGAAGTTCAAACTATTGTGCTAAATGTAATAGAAATGTTTGCGGAAAATGTGTTTCAAAAACAGAGTTTATATGTAAAAAATGTTTTCCATGAATTTTTTAATAATAAACATTACATTTAATTTGATTTGGAACTGTTTTCTTTGCAAAAAACTTCAATTTTCATGTATGAGTCAAATTGGCTCACTTCAGTAAAAATAGGTATATAATCGACATCCGTAAATCTAGTGTTAATAAATTGCGAACAATTTGTATTCCATTTCTTAGTCAAATATATTAACACAAATCATTGATGTTATCTAACATTAATGTTGGGCTTTCGATTATGGCATTGATGTTTTTCTCATATTGATCATCCCTAATAAGCACTACTAATAATATCATGCCCAAATCTAAAATAGTTTTCTTAAATTATAGCAAAGTAACATTCATTCAGCCACATCCTCTTCGCCTGCAAATGATAAAAGTGGTCTGCTAGGCCTTTGCCGAGCTCTATTTTTTCTTTTTTGACTTTTACTGTCAGGGAGCATTGTTGGCTTTAGTTTGGCCTGGAAGATGACCTTCTGGGTAAGATCAGCCTTAGTTTCATTTTTTTCCTTTTCTAACCTCTTTGTCTCAGCATCTACTTCCTCGGCTGTGAGATCTCCATCTTTCAGGACAACTACTTGAGGCTTCTCACTGTCCTCATCGTTAACAAAATCTTCTTCATTATTTTCCAGTTTATCAAACTTATGATTTGTGTCATCATATCCCGCTTCTTTCTTTAGCACTTTTAGAAAATGAGGATCTTCTGGTTTAATGTAACTTACATTCCTTTTCCTATTCATGTTATTGTTTTAATCAAGTCTTGGCTTTAGCGACGAAAGAGTTATTCTGAAAAAATATAAATGTTGTAAATATATTTTTCAATCACATAAAAATGTATTATTGTACGGAACACATTTTAAGGAAACATTTTAAGCATCAAACATGATCTTAATTCAGTAGACTATATTAATATAAAATGCGAGTAAATGCAAATCACGAAATACTAATTTAGTTCTGAGGATTTTCAAGTAATTATTTTATTGAGTATATGTACTTACATTTAGTGCATGAACAATATATGGATAATTTTAAGATACACCAATATTTTAAAATATATATATTATGCTCTAAGTTAAGTCAGTATATAACAAAGCTGTTTCAAGCGACAGACTTCCGTACATAATGATTTAATGATATATGACAAGTAGATTGATAGATGATAAAAAGCACAGAAAAGTCACAGCACTTAAATATCATAAATATATAAATGGTGTAGTACTATCTACGTAACAACCTGAGTAACGCTAGTTTAAAATAGTAATTAATGTTTTGACTTCATTTTTTATTTATGCTTGTAAAAGAATCTTTTAGCAACACATGTTCTTCTGTGAAAAAAAGGTTCACACATATGCCTGCGTATAATATTATGTTTCTCATATGCTATTGTAGACGAGAATCTAAAAATCTGTCATCACTACGTATTGACCTGATCACAATCTGAAACTGAAAAATGGACACAGAGGCTATCAGAAGCGCTAATGTTGGGCAGACCATTGCCTGTCCCGGGTCTCTTTGTATTATGCTAGATTAAAGGTCTCTTCAACGGTCGGCGTCATAGATGTGTAAACCTGTGTCTAGTATTACTTTGGTAAAGAATAGAACAACTAAAAGTCGAATATAGTAAAGAAGTTTATAGGCAATCTGAAAGAAAAATTAGACACATGTTAATCTTATATACTAGACGTAGAGTAATCTAGTATTTACATGTTTAATATTTTAATGTTAACTATTACTATTTGTATGTATACGTCAAGCAAAATATAATTTGCAGAAGTTACGAGTGGTACTGGTACTACTCGTACTTCTGCAGTGGCAGACGAAACATCGTAGGGGCCGTTAAATATAGACTGACCTTCTTTATTTATAGATATAAATTAAGAAGATGCTGTATATTTCTGTCGGTGAATTTGCTTTAAATCAGCTCTGGTGAATTTTTGGTCGTCACTTCGACCGTAACAAAATATTATTTTCTTTCCTCCATATTTCTTATTTTTTAGCATTTACAATAAATTATACTAACAATATAAAAGAAAAAGTACCGTTATTAAAATTTATTTTATGGTATTGCATTGTTATCGTATAACTTAGGCGAAGTGAGAAATATAGATATTAAATACTTTATGCTTTCTGTATTAACAATACTCTCTGCTTTACGCATAGATTTAACGACGACATGTATGTTAGCTTTTCAAGCTTCACGAAAACAACGGATTAGTGTGTATGGAAGAGCAGTTGATTTATTACGCCGCAAAACATAGTCGTGGGTGAGTTTTGTTATGTATATCAAATAAAATAAGTCATATGTTTATATTATATTAAATAGATTCTGTTTTTTTTAAAACAGAATCGTACATTTTCGACAAAACGTCATTGATAATAGTACGGGGTGTGTGCTCGGTTAATAATGCTTTTCATAAAAATAAGCACATATTTATGTCGCTTAATAGTTTATTTTCTACCTTTTATGATTTTCTCCCAATTAAAGTTCGTTAATGTCAAATAAGAGTTACTTATGTACCATTTATAGGTTATAGCTTGTTTTGCCCTTTCTAATTGTGCCTTTATTTCTTTCAGTGTGTCATGTTATGTGGAATGAATGTGAATAAATCAGTGATTTTTTGATTTTTAATAAGAGACATCAAAACAAATATAATTTTACAGAAATATAAAAATGTCAGCTCTAGAGCAACAAGCCACAAAACTTTTGGATTTCAACCAAAAATTAGATATCACTTTGCTCGATAATATCGTTGGATGCTTATATTCTTCTGTTGGAGAACAACAGCGTATTGCACAGGATATTCTAACTGCACATAAGGAACATCCAGACGCCTGGACCCGTGTTGACACAATATTGGAGTTTTCACAAAATCAAGAAACAAAATATTATGCCTTACAAATATTAGAACAAGTGATACAAACACGATGGAAAGTGTTACCAAGAAATCAATGTGAAGGCATAAAGAAGTACATTGTCGGTTTGATAATCAAAAATTCATCAGACTCTGCAACAATGGAGAGTAATAAAGTTTACTTGAAAAAGCTTAACATGATTTTAATACAAGTATTAAAAAGAGAGTGGCCGCACAATTGGGAAACCTTTGTAAATGACATTGTTGGTGCATCAAAAACAAATGAAAGTTTGTGTCAAAACAACATGGTTATTTTAAAGTTACTCAGTGAAGAAGTATTTGTGTTCAGCACCGGCCAACTTACTCAAACAAAAGCTAAACATCTCAAAGACACTATGTGTTCGGAATTCAGTCAAATTTTTCAACTTTGTCAATTTGTTTTGGAAAATTCACAAAATGCACCGTTAGTTGATGCCACTCTGCACACCCTGCTGAGATTTTTGAATTGGATTCCCCTTGGATACATATTTGAGATGAAATTAATTAGCACCCTTATTTTTAAGTTTTTAAATGTGCCTATGTTTCGCAATGTAACATTGAGCTGTTTGACTGAGATTGCAGGTGTGACTGTTAGCAACTACGAAGAACAGTTTGTAGCCCTTTTGGTACAAACAATGGAGCAATTAGAAGTTATGCTGCCTCTCAGTACAAATATACGTGAAGCCTATGCTGCTGGTAGAGATCAGGAACAAATATTTATACAAAATCTAGCCTTATTCCTTTGTACTTATTTAAAAGAACATGGACAGCTCATAGAGAGAAGAGGTTTAAACAATACTCTCATGAACGCTCTGCGGTATCTTGTTTTGATATCAGAAGTTGAAGAGGTTGAAATTTTCAAAATTTGCTTAGAGTTTTGGAATGCACTGGCTACTGATTTGTACAAAATTGCACCATGTTCTCATTCGGCTGGCTTGTATAGCCTAGGGAAAAGCATGGGCCGGAAAGCCTTATATGCTGATGTGCTCAGCAGTGTTCGTTACATAATGATTTCTCGAATGGCAAGACCGGAAGAAGTACTAGTTGTTGAAAACGAAAATGGTGAAGTTGTCCGGGAATTTATGAAGGATACTGACTCCATCAATTTGTACAAAAATATGAGAGAAACATTAGTTTATTTAACTCATTTAGATTACCAAGACACTGAACGTATTATGACAGAGAAACTTCAAAATCAGGTCAATGGAGCTGAATGGTCATGGAAAAACCTCAATACACTGTGTTGGGCTATTGGTTCAATATCTGGAGCGATGATGGAAGAAGATGAGAAACGATTCTTAGTTGTTGTCATTAAAGAACTTTTAGGTTTATGTGAACAGAAGAAAGGCAAAGATAATAAAGCTATTATTGCTAGTAACATAATGTATGTTGTTGGGCAATATCCTCGTTTTTTAAGAGCTCATTGGAAGTTTTTAAAAACAGTTGTGAATAAACTGTTTGAATTTATGCATGAGACCCATGATGGTGTCCAAGATATGGCTTGTGATACTTTCATAAAAATAGCATTAAAGTGTCGTCGTCACTTTGTTACCACACAAGTGGGTGAAGCATGTCCGTTTATTGAAGAAATATTAAGTACAATCAGCTCCATAATTTGTGACTTACAGCCATTACAAGTGCAAACAGTTTATGAAGCTGTTGGCTACATGATAAGTGCACAGGTTGACCAAGTTGCTCAAGAACAGCTAATTGAGAGATATATGGTTCTTCCTAATCAAATATGGGATGATATCATATCTCAAGCATCACATAATGTTGATGTTTTAAAAAACGCCGAGGCTGTCAAACAGCTTGTCAGTATTCTGAAGACGAATGTACGTGCTTGCCGTGCATTAGGACATCCTTACGTTGTACAACTTGGAAGAATATATTTGGATATGCTGAATGTTTATAAAGTAATGTCCGAGAATATCAGTCAAGCTATTACTTTAAATGGAGTTGCTGTAACTAAGCAACCTCTTATCAAGAACATGAGAATAATTAAGAAAGAAACTTTGAAGTTAATAGCAAGCTGGGTGTCACGCTCTACAGACAATAGTATGGTGTTGGAAAACTTTATTCCCCCTCTCCTTGACGCTGTCCTCTTAGATTATCAGAGAACTGCTGTACCTGATGCTCGAGAACCAGAGGTACTTTCATGTATGGCCGCTATAGTTAATAAACTCGGTGGACACATTACATCTGAAGTACCAAAAATTTTCGATGCTGTGTTTGAATGTACACTTGAGATGATTAATAAAGACTTTGAAGAATATCCAGAGCACAGAACAGAGTTTTTCTTACTGCTACAGGCAGTTAATACTCATTGTTTCAAAGCATTCCTGAGTATACCCCCAGCACAATTTAAGTTAGTTTTGGATTCCATAATTTGGGCATTTAAGCATACAATGAGAAATGTTGCCGATACCGGACTGCAAATATTATTTAGACTTCTCCAAAATGTTGAGCAACATCCCCAGGCAGCACAAAGCTTCTATCAGACTTACTTATGTGATATTTTGGAGCATGTGTTCAGTGTGGTTACAGACACATCACATGGGGCTGGCTTGACAATGCATGCCACCATTTTGGCATATATTTTCTCATTGGTGGAAGCTGGCCGAGTTACAGTCCCTCTTGGACCTACACCGGATAATGTTCTGTATATACAGGTAACTAGAATTATACTTTGTTTACCGATTAACCTCAATATAATTACGAATTGACGCTACCAGTGCATAGGTGGAATTGGAAAAAAGATCACATGACATATTGACTAATTGATTTTTTTTTTAATAACTTACTACACAGATTGGCCAGAGAAGCTGGCTTAGCAGAGAAAGTCGCTTAGCCTGAACCTCTATCGCTAGTAACTCGACACAAGGCTTCCTCCTGGTGAGGGGTAACCTCGGCTTGGACGGTTACTATGTTAAAGCGTAAGCATTCCGATCCGTGGTCGCCCGAGAGGGAACTACGACTCGGTCGGTAGCTATTTCACGGATAATCTAAGGGACATTCAAAAAGCTAAACTAACTTTGAATGCCACTTCGGGAAGCGTTGAGATAATTAAATAAGCTAATAAAATACACAACTCTTTCGTCGAAATCTTTCATTCCAACCACTATTACGACTCGTAAAAGATATAACTAACTGGTTTTGTATTAACTTTTGAATTTTTTTTTAAAATTTGATGGTTTGCCCAGTTTTGTAGCTTCAATTATATAAAAACCTTTTTTCTGTTACCATAAAAACCTGCCATGAGACAAGAACAACTAACAAATGGCTGGGAGACAATACATTGTGTATTCATCAACAAGTCATATATTTCTGTTCTGTATAGTTGATATTAACAAATCCACAAAGCGTCCATTTGCGACTGTCGGAGGTTGCGAATAATCCTCGCGCGTTGTCGCTAATTTATAGGCAGGCACCACCCTTAAATGTTAGGAGCGTTGCTGGAGTTTCATCGGCCACTGTGTCTCCCAGCGCCAACGCTTCCTGAAGGTAGTTGGCACTCAAATTTAGTGTAGCTTTTGAATGTCCTTTAGATTATCCGTTAAATAGTTAAATAGCAACCGATGCAGTTGTGGTTCAGCGGTCTCGGGCGTCTTCGGATCTGAATGCTTACGAGTAACAGTACAGTAACTATGCCATGCCACCTCTCAATTCAAACCTTCAATTCACCTCTCAAGGCCAGCTTCTGCGGCCAATCTGTGTAGTTCATGCTAAAAAAAAGCTCAGTAAAACTTCAACATATAAGTAATTCATCCCTTGTCCTGTGAAATGGAAAATGGTCTGACCTTTGTGGTCCTGGTTAATTAGGATGTGAGAACTTGTTTTCTTCATCATTAAAAAGAAACTTGTTTTAAAATTCTCATCACAATTTACTTACACCTGTCTTTCTCTCCAATTACAATGTGTGTGATTTACTGAGCTAATGCACTTTCAAGGACCGCATTTCCACTTAACATCAGGTGGGATTGTGGTGAAGCTTGCTTAGAAAGTATAAAAAACCGATTTATCTTTAATAATGATACTGTTATGTTCATAGTTATGTTTGTATTGAAGTCAAACTTTTATTTCAGGAGTATGTGGCAAATCTGCTGAAAACTGCATTCCCTCATCTATCTGACAATCAGATAAAAATAACTGTTGAAGGACTGTTTAATTTGGACCAGGATATTCCAGCATTTAAAGATCACCTAAGGGATTTCCTAGTTCAGATTCGAGTAAGTATTGATTTCCTTATTAATCTTTATTTGCACAAAATACAAGGTGGACTTAATGCTTAAAAGCATTCTATCTGGCATAGATTTGGTGTTACCCTTGATTAAAAACGATTTTTTTTTATTTTTCTCAAATAAAAGCAGCCCAAGTTACTTCTTTTTACATCAGCTATCTGCCAGTGATAGTCACGTCAAAATCAGTCCAAATGTTCCCGAGATCAGCAAACGGATGGACAAAATTGTAAAAAAATGTTACTTTGGCATAAGTCCTGTATATACATTCATATGCGTGTCGTATAATTTCAGTATAACAGACACTCCAATTTTATTTATTTATATAGATGTAAAGCATGTTATTTATGTAATTATTTATTGTTATAAATAATTAATATGGTTATATTTTTAAATTATTGTTATGTATTTATGTTGTTCATAAAAGAAGGCATCACGCACAATCTTTTGATTAAATTTGAAGTCAGTTATTGTTTTTACTAATAAATTTATCCACTTTGTTTGCATTGAAACATGTTTTTGGACAGTTGTGTTACAGTTAACAATATCACTGATAACTATTAAGAAATACTTAGAGTTTCAGCTAAAAAACTTGCTTTAAGCAATAAAATTATTTTGTGAATATAGAAAGGTTATATGTTGTTCATTCATTCGTTCATTCATACATATCATTATTTTAATTTATTCAAATACATTTGTGGATCCCAATGGATGCAGATAGCACAGGATAGACAGAGATGGAGAGGTTTAGGAGAGGCCTGTGAAGTAAATTCTTTTAAACTGCTACATTATTTTTGTAGTAGCAATTAAAGGCTATTTTATTTATTTATTTAAATAAATATGTGAAGTAAAAATTTTGTACCGTCTCTTACGAAAATTACCCACGGTGGGTATAAAATTTCCCACAGTTATAGAGGACTGCAGAATGACAATATATTTTATTAAATTATACCTACAAATGCATTCTATTAATAAAAAAAATACAAACAGTACCATTTCTTTGATATATATAGTCACGGTCGTTATCTGGTTGCTTGGCAACGGTTTAGTAACTATGACAAATAATTATTGACAGTTAATGTACAAATAGTGATTCAATGGTCCCATTTCTGCTTTACGTCGGATTGAGAGGTGGCATAGCTCTTAGGTCGCTTAGCCTGAACCTCTATTGCTAGTAACTCGACACAAGGGTCCCCCCGGTGAGGGGAATAGCATATGTAACTCTGTATGTATACAGGGTGTTAGGAGACCGCTGACGTAACACGAAGCTCGTTCCTACAAAAATGATATAAGAATATTAAATGAACCTAATTATATACGATTAAAAAACTCAATTATAAAAAAATATTTAATCTTTTTTTGATTTTGTAGAAGAAATTGAAACTGATAATCTATTAGAATTAATTTTCAATAGTATTCTTATACTTTATCTTAACATAATTTCCGTTTTTAGTCTATTCAATAACGTAATTTGAAAACGGGTAGGCACGACACAACTATCTAAAATAAGCCATTTTTATTGTGAAAGCCCCCTCTAATTCTCTTATGGCGCGGTATCAGCGCCGCGACACTGCCCCTCCGCGCCCCGGTTCGTTGACCCGAACATCATCCGTTTTTGTTTTTGTGTTTCATTGCTTATTTTATGAAACTACTGTTGCATTTAGCTACACTAACATGATGGGGCGGAAATAGTGCTAACAAAACGTTTTAAATCCTGTATATATAGTTATTATTAAGTATATAAGTAAGTTTACTTATAAAAAAATCCATTTGCTTCTATTTTATCATCCATCTCCCCCTAAGGTTGCCTATAAGGCCAATAATTATTCAGGAGTTACTATTTATTTTTGTATATTGTTTTTTCCTTTAATAAATACAGAGTTTAAATAAATAATACATTTATCAATTTTCAGGAGTACACAGGTGAAGATGACAGTGATTTGTATCTTGAAGAGCGTCTATTTGCTCTCCGTCAAGCACAAGAAGAGAAGCGAAGGGTACAATTATCTGTGCCCGGTATCCTAAATCCTCATGAATTGCCAGAGGAGATGCAAGATTAATGTGGGGTAGACATAGTATTCAGCTCTGATAAGCTAATAATAACAGTACATTTAGCAAAGATAATGTAGCAAACTGTATTAAAAATAATTGCGGATTTTTGAACACATATACAACATTTTTCAAATGTTGAACTTTTTTTCTCAAATCATATTTTAGAACTGGCAAACATTAAACTTGATACAATAAAAAAAACATTTTAAATTTAGAACTCTTTGTGTTAAGTGGACTGTTGTCATTAAATTGGTCTGACCCTTGTGTTGTGTTATAATAATACCTTGTTATGTCAGTTTGTACAGAGGTCGACTGGAACAATGCTAGATGATGTATGCAAGTGAAAAGATTATAGCATAAATCTTTTCAGATGAGGTATGTTAGACAAGCACAAGGCAAAGAGCATGGCCTTTATTAATTATAGATAAGCAGGATAACATTTATCAGTCAACATTTACTAGAGGTTAAATGTGAAAACTAACATTTTTGTTGTCCAATATTCTAGAACAATAGAAAGAGAACTGTGATGGTACACCAGTGTGGAACATGCAACATAACTGCTACGGCATCTGAGTATTATGAGTAGGTTCTAGGAAAAAACTTTATAAGTGAATCGCTGTTAGTAACATTTTTTTTAAGTTTTGTTTAATGTTATCTGAACTAACTTCATAGTGGTTTGGGAATCTAAACATTCTCAGTGGGTTTCCGAATGCATTTTGGGTCCGTCTGTCAAGTCTTTCAATTTTGTGTTTTGAAATAAACAGATAAATGATGAGTTGTCTTTCAATAAGCCTTGTCTACAATTTTATTTAAGTAGCCTTTAGGTAGAGTTCATAAAAATTCATTCTAAATATTTCATGTTAAAATGTAACAGAAATATTTAAATATAAGTAGTTCTTGTGATAGAACTTTTAATCAAAAAGCATGCTTCCTGGTTTATCTTTGGAAGCCAAGGTCCTCTTCTTGGTCGCCTTACAGTGGTCGTGGTCGTCATGATCCTGTGGATTGGGCACCACACGACGTACGTGTACGGGAGCACCCGCCATACCCCGCGCCTAGTCCATCCATTGCATTGGCGAACTGCCTCATGGTCTAGTGCCTTCCACCTTGTTAATAACCCAAGGTACTACGCCAAAAAAATATAATATAGGTTTTAATTACATTTTGTTACTTAAAAGTTAAAATTTTCTTTATTAGCATTACCATTTTAAACTACTAACCATAAGAGGTACCAAAGAAATAGAACCTTAATTTTTTATATCAGCTTATTTCTGCTAGCTTGATACTTTGTATTGTTAAAATTTAAAAAAATGTGGAGTTCTACCATAAACAAATATTTAAATTGAATAAATGTATTAACGCTGTCTTTAGTAAACGAAATAGTATTGAATTGTCTTAATCCGAAGCAATATGTTGTAGCTAAACAACCTAATATTAAGTGATCATTGCCCACGGAAGGCGACAACTCCAGGTTTTTTAAGGCTTTTTAATATTCCTCAGTTGTACCGGTATGAAAAACCGGTAATTTATCAGAATGATTGTACGTGGTATAAATTTACTCGATAAACTTTAGTGAAATGACAACCGTAACGAAGAGAATTAGTACTGTTTAAATTTATCGGATAGAATCAAAAAGAAAGAAGAAGATCTATTCGAAGATTATTCATGTTGGCAAACAATGAGAGGGTTAGTATCCAATAACGACTCTGAGATGAGAGAGGACGATGACACAGAGTAGTGAACGCTCGCGATACAGCCCATCGGCGCGCAGAGAGTTTGTGGTTGCTCATGACGGAGATTCCACGACCCCTCGGTATCGTTGATAGCGACCACCATGGGATTTTATTCGCGTCGGGTGATTTAAGCGGGTCGGGTATATAAGTTGGATTTGAGCCTATTTGTTATTTGTTACCCAACATATTTGTTAAAACAAGTAATTGATGATTCTATGTTTATAAAAAGTTTTAAGACATACAGGTTTCTTCATGATGTTTTCCATCACGTCGAGATAAAATCTGTACTTAAATTTTCAAACAACATTTTCATTGCCGACACTGGTTTGAAATCAGATTGCTAGCGTATTATACAACTACCTCGGGTCTTACAAGTGATAACCAGTGTGAAATTTAATGGTGTTCGTCTTCTACTTGATAACGTGTAAAACGACCTGCAGCGCTGATTAACCGTACTAATAAATGTCTGTCTTACTTGCCTCTTTTTTAAATTTACAATATTGATATTGTTTAAAATAAATTCCCAGTCTATAATGTAATTGCACCATAGTGTAAATATCGGTTTTGGCATAAGCAATCGAAACTGGGCTAAACAAATTTTATAGGACATCACTAATCATCATCATTGCTAATTGCCATTTTGCCAGTATGAAGTAAAATTTTATTATATATTCACATAAACTGGCTTTGCACATATCTTATTCAGTTTGTCATTTGTTTCAATCATTATTCAAAAAAAAGGTAAATATGGCTGATGCGGGGGAAGAGGTGTCCAGTAATACGGCAGAAAATAGGTTGGTTTCTAGTGATAACAGCAACGACTCAACTAGGCCAAATGATGGGGAGTTAAGTGTAAGTATTTTTTTATTTAAGAAGTATATTAAGAACTAAAAGAAAACACCGGCCCCACATCGAATTAAGAGTTGATCGCTATTGTGCGAGGACGCCCTTGTTAAATTCGAATTTTATCTATTACGAATTTCTGAGGCCTATATTTCTTTCTTGTTCCGCACTCGTGCTTTATTGTTTGTTCTTTCAATCTCATCTTATGTCCCAATCCCTTTCTTGCATTAAGTAATGGAATGAATAAGGTTGTCAGTCCTTAGAGAGAGTAACAAATTAAAATGTCCGCAATTTTAAATTCAATTTTTATTTTTTATGGATCTTTGTACTAGGGAAAATTTAGTCATTGCTTTACTAGAGATTTGTTAAGGAATTAGATGTCGCTGTTTTTTAGCAGCCCACATTCTTTTAATATGACCATTAATATTTCTATGGGTCCAGGACTGGTCCTTAAGACCTGGGCTTTCAAAATTAGGCTATGGTATCCCCTTCGTCGTAAAAGGAAAGTAAAGGGGCCTCGGGTCCACGGGCGACAAGGGTATGGGCGCTGTTGTATAAGTAGACCCAAGAGGAAGGAATACAAAGTGGTGGTGTTGCCTTAATCTGCGAGGGAGTTGGAAGAGGAAGTCTTTTAACTGGACTTGATTTGACTGAGTGCAGAGGGTATCCTCACCATGCACCGTGGGTGGCCTTTGGATAGTTTTATTGAGTAAAATAAAGGTGTTTGTAGTTGTTGAATGTTACCTACCGTGACATAACTATGAAAACACTGACTACTATAATTGTGACCACTATAAAGTTTTTGAACCATCATGAATTTAAAATAATATTAAACTGGGATAAACTCTTTGAAAGCAGTTTTATTCACTTAAATGTGAAAAATAATTATACTAGAGTAAATGCTATTAACTTCAGATTTTAAATTAGATGCCAATTATTGCATTAAATACAGTCATTCATTAAATTGCAAAGATAGCTATATACAGGGTGTTAGGAGGAACTTCCGAAAACTAAGACAGTCAATAGTACTAATGACACCTTTGATGATGCGATGGAAAAAAAAATTAATCCTAAAAAATCATATTTTCAAAAAGTTTTATTACCATTAAATACACTCCATTATGTTTATTTATTTATTTAAATCAATAAAAATTATAACACCGTTACAGATAATACCAATATGATGTTATAAAAACTTAGTTAAATATATATTACTAAAATTAAAACAAATAAAAAGCTGCTTTATGTATTGACAATAATATGTAAATATAACAGAGTCAAACACCTTCTACGATTTGTAGGCAGCTTCGATAAACACAGACTCTGTGCAACAAAATATATCAATGTGCAGTGAGATGGTATTAACAAACCCAACCATACCACAGCGGAGAGTTCCTGGATAGGTTAGTCTTGGAGACCGGTATGTTAGTATAACTAAATGAAACAATAGTCTCATAAAAATATATTCTTCTTGGTCGCTTCACTCTTGTCAGAGTGGTTGTGATCATCATGATCCGTGGGTTGGGCAGCAGACAGCACCCGCCGCACGACGTCCCGCCACCTCCGCCTGCTGGTCGTCAATCGGCCACATTCAGAGGGAGCACCCACCATACTCCGCACCTGATCCAACCATCGCATTGGTGATCTACCTCGTGGTCTGCTTCCCTCTACTTTGCCCTGCACGACAAGACGCTGTAAACAATCGTTTCCATAACGGCTTACATGCAAAGAATTTGAGTATTCCCGACATACTTGAGTAGATAGACACTCGTTGATACCCAGCTCTTCAAGGATGGAGGCATTTGTTCGGAATTCAAAAAATATATTACTATACTAAAAAAAATGGCAATGAAACAAAAAGTCAAAAATTGTTATCCTGTCCCATTATCATAGGTGTCATTAATCTTCGTTTTCAGAACCGGTCTCCTTATACCCTGTTTAGCAAAATAACCTCTATAACTTAAACCTTGTTTGGTAAAAAACTTGCTATACATGGAAAAGTTAATGTCTTTAACAATTTGAGAATAATGTATGTTATTGTTTCTTACGATTCTATTAATAAAATCTACTCATTCCACTGTTCTAAGACAAAGTCATTAATCACAACCTTTACAAAATGAATTTTTCCTTAAAAAGTCATAAAGCTTATAGCTTGAATTTTGACTTAGGTTCTACTGTATGATAGAAAAATGATTTTTAAGTCATTTGACATTGAATACATTTAAGTATACAAATACACTGGTGTATGTAAACATCATGTAACCATTGAAGAAGCTCTACATTCTTAACATACCCTCAAATAGATCAGATATCTGGCTGCATATTTTGGCAGCCAGAGCAAAGTTGCAGTATAGAATTTGCAGATATGGTGTTTCTTGTGCGGTCTTATATAAATAGAATGTTAATAAATAAATATATACAGACATGTGCGTTGGATGTATTGTGTTCAAGTGTGTGTGTGTTTTTTTTGCTCCAGAGTCTACCGTAACTTTGTCGGTCTCATTGTATCCCCAAAAAGGTTATAAGAATGTGAGTATATCAAGATAAGTATAGTGTGAGCTTCCTTATTTTTTTTGTTAACAGGGAGGAAATCTTCAAAAAGATACCTCGCCTTCTGGGGGGGAGGGCGGCGGTTATGTGGGGATTAAACCCACTAAAACCTCCCCAGTGGCCCTTTCGTTGTTGCATAACGAGGGTCTCCGGGATCTCCAGTGGAATGCACCGGAGCCCCTCTGTGCACTGTGCTCAAGGAGAGCACGTCCCGGGGCCCCTCCACCCTGTGCCATTGCAGTGTAAGGCGACACGGGCCAGCCGATGTCGCTTTCTTCCCAGGTCCACCTTATCGGACAACAAAGGCCCCCCACCCTTGTCGCCCAGTGAACCCGAGGCCCCTTTTAGTCGCTTTCTAAGACAGGCAGGGGATACCGTAGTCTTATTCTTGAGAGGCCAGAACTAAAGGGCTGAGTGTGAGCTTCCTAGCTCAACATCACACACAATATATTTTATTATGAAATTGACAGATTTTAGCAAAACATCAAGAGTTTTAGAGGTGATTTAATAAAGACTACTGACTTTGCTTCTGAGGTTCACTTGTAAAGGGCTTTTCCTCCACTATAACTCACTTATTCTAAACTGTGCACTGATCGTCTACAGAGAGAGTCCTCTCCTTTTGATATTAAATTTCTATTATAGGTATCTCTTTCAAAAACGAAAGCGGAAACAGATTCGGTCGCTGACGACCGATAAAAGTACTTTAGTTGACGGTTTGCTCGGTCTACTTTTATATTAGTCAGTCCATTAACTTATTCTAATTCATAAGTATAACTGTCGCTAATGTTTAGTGTTTGTATTTTCAGTTCGACGAGCAAGTTGCAGAGCAGCGTCGTCGCATGCAACCAACGAAAATGGAGGCATTCTTAGCAATGGCCAAATCTCTAATTCTTAGAGCTCTATTTGTTTATTTCATCACGTTCATGTTCCGTCAGTCTTCGACTCCTAAAACCGATGTCCAAAGTCCTTCTGGCGCGACCCGTTTACCAGCAATTAACATGTTTCCTAATGGAACAACATTAGATATGTATTGTTACACATCTGATCATGAATTTATAGACAACTTTGATGATTTACAATTTCTATGGAAGCAGACCGGTCTTGTGTATGGTGACTGGTACAGTGGGCCGAATGGAGATGGGACATATACCTATAAAACAGAAATAGTACCTTCAAAAGTACTTATAAATAACGGTTCTTTTTTCCTTCATACTTATATTGTGAAGTCGGGGAAATCACCAAACCCTAAAGATAAAAACAATTATGCAGGTTCCTATACTACATATGGTGTAAAAATGTTGAATAAGTACAAAAAATTAAAATATTTAAAGACGCATAATCTGTTAACTGGACAGACAGAAAAATCAGAGGAAGAGATAAAAAAAGCGGAGACAATGAAGGAAGAAATTGTCTCTCATTGGCACCCTAATTTGACGATCAATCTTGTAACTGACCAAAGTAATTGGATGCAAGGTAGTGTGCCACCTCCACTGGATGAGTTTATTTACTTTTTACCAGACGGTAAAAGTTACAAACCAGCAGTATTCATCAATGATTACTGGAATATGATGCGTGATTATGTACCTATAAATAAAACGACAACCAAACTCACATTACAACTTACTTATCAGCCGTTAAGTCTTTTCAAATGGCAATTGTATACTGCTCAAGCGATGAGAGATAAGCTCAGTGTATTCTCTGCACTTGGAGCTGAGGAACAGGATGAAGACCAAGACACGGTGAAGGAATTACTTCTGGATACATCGCCATACCTACTGGCATTGACTGTATCCATTTCCATGCTTCATTCCATATTTGAATTGTTAGCATTCAAAAATGACATACAATTTTGGAACAATAGACAATCCCTGGAAGGATTATCCGTGAGATCTGTTTTCTTTAACGTTTTTCAATCAACGGTAGTCCTCCTCTATGTTCTGGACAATGAGACAAATGTGATGGTTAGAATTTCTTGCTTCATCGGGTTGATGATTGAAATTTGGAAAATCAATAAAGTTATGGATGTTAAATTAAACAGAGAAAAAAGGATATTTGGTATCCCAACATTGACGTTCAAAGATAAAGGTTCCTATGTACAATCTAGTACCAAAGAATATGATATGTTAGCTTTTAGATATCTAAGCTGGGCTTGCTTTCCTCTGTTGGTTTGTTATGGAGTGTATTCGCTGTTGTATCAAGAGCATAAAGGGTGGTACTCATTCGTTCTTAACATGATGTACGGATACTTATTGACATTTGGATTTATTATGATGACTCCGCAGTTATTTATTAACTACAAATTGAAATCAGTGGCACATTTGCCATGGCGTATGATGACATATAAATTCCTTAATACATTCATTGATGATATATTTGCATTTGTTATCAAAATGCCAACAATGTATCGTCTGGGCTGCTTCAGAGATGGTAAGTTTTACAATTTATATTTTTCTTTCAATTTAGCTTTATATTTTATTGTTTATTTATTTATGTGTTCTTCTTTTGATCTCTATATTTATAAAATTGAATTGCTGTTCGTTAGTCTCGCTAAAACTCGAGAACGGCTTAACGGATTTATCTTATCTTGGTCTTGAAATATTCGTGGAGGTCTAGGGAAGGTGTAAAATTAGAATAGCTGCCGGGAAAACCCTAAAAATAGCTCTTTTCTATTTCCCATATAAACGTTTTTTATCTAAAATGTAGAGTTAATTTGAAAGGTTCCTCTAGGTGCCCACAGCCCGTTTTAGATTATTTTAGAATCAGGTTTGATCTCTAAGTTCGTCTCTTACTTTGAAGCCCTCTGGCAGACATACCTGTCGAGGTTATTTAGTGGGTCCCAGAAAGTTCGTGGAAGCCAAGATACTTTGGTCACCCGAGCTGACCACACACCCTATCACCAGGGTGACAGTTCTGTCCAGGAGAATTTTTTGCACCAACTATAAAATAGGTAGGAACAAAAAATTGCCACATTCCAAATCTTTTTGACAGAACGAAGTCTATTGGGTCCGCGCGTTCAAATAAAAACAGATATAATCACAGACCCACTTCAAAACTTTCTAGAAATTTCTGTCAGTATAAAGGTTCGTGAAAAGACCGACCATTGCCCATGCAATTATATCGACCTATGTCAAAATTAAAAATTTACTTTTTCTGTGATCTATTTCTTTATTGTTTTGCAAAATTTATTCATATTTTTCAGATATTGTATTCTTCATTTTCTTGTATCAACGTTGGATTTACAAAGTCGATCATAAGCGTGTCAACGAATTCGGCTTTTCCGGTGAAATGGAACAGCAGAAGAAAGAATCTGAAAATGGTAATCTGGCAATTACCGACGGTGATGTACAAACCAGTGACAAGAAGAATGATTAATTAGCAAATGTTTTAAGTTTTCATTGTTAGTGGAAATTATAAAAAAATATAATTATACAAGTTATAGTAGTAGAATAATTCGCACCGTACGTGGAAAAAGTCTCAAGTGAAATTACGTTAATATTTTCTTCGCCAACCAATAAATATGGCACACACGCGTATAAAGTTTGGAAATTTTAATAAAAAACGGAGATGTCACTAATTTACCTCAATAAGAATTCTTTTTGAGTTTTGATTCTCTTTATAAATTTCGTAAGTCTTGTTACACCATTTATATATTTTTATGTAATTTTATTATTAATTATTTGTCTAAATTAACTTGCACATTTTTATCACGGTATAAAATAGAGAAATTTAAGCGCCAGTCCAGTTACAGGTTTGTTCTATTTCACTTTTATTTTTAAAGTAAACCAATTAAATCTACCTATTCTATTTAAATCTATCTTGCGGCCACGAAGTACGGAAGTAATATAGGAAGCCGTGATCAGTGTTACGGAGAATTTTGTAACGCATTTATTTTAAACTATTTCGAAAACTACTAAATATTATTTTAAATTAAATATTATTTTAAATTAAGTATACGGGTAGAGTTGGCGGCAAATACCTCTAGCGCTGAGCGGAATGTGGAAGGGATAGCGCATGTGTACAGTCGCGCACGCAATACGTTTCTACGAATAAAGTGTTTTCTTTGTACTTTTTATATTGGCATATTCACTCTTATAGTCAATAAAGATATCCTCAAAACTCTCCCGGAGTGGCACTCAAAGTTAGTTTAGCTCTTGAATGTCCCTTAGATTATCCGTGAAATAGCAACCGACCGAGTTGTGGTTCGGCCCTCTCGGGCGCCCTTGGATCGGAATGCTTACGCGTAACATAGTAACCGTCCAAGCCGAGGTTACCCCTCACCGGGGGGCCTTGTGTCGAGTTACTAGCGATAGAGGTTCAGGCTAAGTTACCTAAGAGCTATGCCACCTCACATTCCAGTGAAGCAGTCAAGGCCATCTTTTCTGGCCAATCTGTGTAGTTTGTCAATAAAAAAAAATCCTCAAAATTAACAGAAAAATAAACAAATCTAAGTTTATTTGATAAACCTTATTTCTTAAACTTCAGTGCTAGAGTTATTTACCGCTAACAATATCTACATTTTAATTATGTCAATTGAAGTCTCTAAGAACATATTACTCTGTGACATCGCATTTCTCAACTGAACAGATTTTAGACGTTCGTAAAAAGTTCACGTTTTCCATTTGCGACTTTATTCCACGAACAGTGCAATTTATCTTAACTTAAATTAACTATATTTCTTATTATGGCTGTGTGCGACGGATACACATACCGCAGGTTGTGGGAACTGATCTGCACAGGCTGTGTACAAATTATTAAATTAATAAAATGCTCCGTAATTAAGTATTAATGCAATGTTATTTTGATCTAATAATTAATTAATAGTTTTAATTAACAGGAAGTTGCATTATTATCATTTTAAATAATAATAAAGTTTCATTATTGACTAATTTACCTTTACAGATTTTAATCATATGACATCAAATCGACACCAAAAA
Organism: Meandrusa payeni; assembly: GCA_029286785.1. Lineage (NCBI taxonomy): Eukaryota > Metazoa > Arthropoda > Insecta > Lepidoptera > Papilionidae > Meandrusa > Meandrusa payeni. The sequence continues at coordinate 263,836 of JAGSMX010000015.1, forward strand.
TTTATATTATGCTTACTTGATATACGTTTATATTTTAGTGAGCTACATCGAAAAATATTAATAATAAAGGAAAAAAGGGGAAATTGTCATAAATGAACTATTACGGGTACTAAAATTGAAAGAATTGTCTTAAAATGAACGATACACGTAATTCCCTTTATAAGTTTCTACTGTAAGGTACACATCTTAGTATAAATTGGTGTCGAAATGGATCTGGTTTTATAACATTGAAAACACAGGATGTGTAAAATTACAGTTATTTCGAAAATATTTTTTAATATATTCACAGTTTGTTTGCAGATCAAGTAGTTGAATAAGTATATGCACTTTGAGAAGATATACAGCGTGAAGTGAAGAAAATTAAATTGAACATTGATTAAATTAGCAAATTTATTCTAGAGCAGCGAGACACAGCAAATAACTGGCCACGAGTCAACTAAACCAATTGTGTCAAAATTAACATTCAGTTCAGTTGTACCACTATGATTTTCCAATTGCACTCCACTGTTGTTTCAATTGTTGGTATTTGTACATAAGGACGTATACCAAATATGTCAAATAATCAAAAAATGCAATTGTAAATTACATGTCTGTAAATTTTATTAGTTACGGTTTTTGGCATAATGATTGTGGTTGGTTTCATAGTGATATGTTATTGGCAAATAGCAGAGTCTAAGCCCAGGACGTTTTTAATTATATTAATCAGTGGTTGGGACAGACAAATTTAAAATGGGAAATTATGTGATTTTGTTGCTCAAATTTCATAAGTTATGTGTTATAAACGAGTTGTCTAACTAAATTACGTAACGCCACGATAATGTGCAGTGAGGTTAATTAAAGGCTTTATCCATACTGATGGCAGCTGTTGGTGTGATTACTATCACTTTTACGTCATAGCTCTAAAAAAAATCTAAGTAAAATTTGTTTAGCGTTTCTCTAGATAGCTTTATGAATTGGTTGGGGATGTTCCGTTCGTATTAAAGTTAGCGGCAAGTAACTGTAGCCCTGAGCGTATCGTGGAAGTGACAACTGCGCATGTGTACAGTCGCGCATGCAATTCATCATATATATACTATATAACATCGCAAATTAATAAAATAAAAAATACAATGCAACACGATAACAGCAAACTATAACAGTCAATAAAAAAAACTCAAAATTAACTTACAATTTAGAACGCGACTGTACTCCAGAAGCGAGCGGGGTATGGTATCGATACGCGCCCAGAGTACAACAGAATAAACGCCCGCGCCCCTTCATTTCCCTGTGATATTTTATTTAAACTTCTGAGCGTTAACTTTCAGCACTAGAGTTATTTGTCGCCAATTATATTATTATCGCTATGCTATATTTCGATCATAGAGCTGTGTCGCCATTTGCATATACCATAGTCCATAACTCTTTGGTTTTGGGTTGACAGGTTGTCGGATGTTTACTTGCCGGGCTTTATTACGGAGGTGTTATAGTACTAATTAAACATTATTTATAAATTGTCTATACTGTAACGGCAAATGTTTTCTTATGGAGTGCACTCCCCAACAAGTCTAGAGTCTAGGCAGAGTTAGGCATGATAGTTTTTAGTTGTATTCCTAGGTTTCCGTGAATGTCTAAAGATCGCGCCGTTATTTTGTTTCCAACTTGTTAAGGAGTGAAGTCCATAATAAAACGTTGCGAAATATGCGCACTTCTTGTGCGGTGAAAAAGTATTATTTTATAGATATAAATTATATTGTTATAATTGTATTGTGATTCTAGTTCTCAAGCTTATAAAGAAAATCAAATTAGGTAATTTGTTATTTCTTCCCATTAACTTTGTACAAATCAATTGTGACAGTAATGACGTTTTTGATGTTGTTGAATATTTTATGGCTTGGTAACAAGACCTTTAAGCCGAGTCTTTTTTAAAACCGTTACACTTATTTCTTACGTCTAAGATGAAAAAAAAATCAATGACGTTTTTATTAAATTGAGAATACAGATAAATTTAAAATTAGTTGAATTATTCACATGCTTCTTGTTTAGTATACTTATCAAGCGTTTCATTATTGTATTTTTATCTCTTCTCAGTGTCTATGGTAATATTCTTAATTTTTAATATAAAAAATATTTAATTATCTGTGTCTTACTATTGTCATGTACGGTAAATGTGTCGTGTCTGTATTTTATTTATAGTTTTATATGTATTATGTAATTTTGTTGAAATATAAATTTTTGCACAATGTACGGCATTCAAGTACATATTTTAATTATAGTTTATTGAAGTAAGTTACGCTATTTAATGTGTTTTAATGAAGTATATAATTAAATTTGTTGTTTCCGAATGTTTTTTTGTTACCTTCGACGCCAGATCGGCCAGTGCCCCATATTTCTTCTTATACTTTTAGAAATTATAGTCGCCTTCAAACATCGGTTTCATCAGCGTGTCTGTGTAATAGTGGCAAATCCACTTTTTTTTGTTAGTTTGTCTAACACTAATCTAGACCTGGTCAATTACTTGATTTCTTATTTAATTTATGATATATTATATATTAATATATGATTAATTTGTAGACATTGAGTTTGTATTAGCTCTTAGAGCTGCGCCACCTCTTTAAAACCTGTTGAAACTGTAGAGATTTGGTTGATCAGCGTGGTGCATACCAAAGGAAACAAAACCATCGTTTGTAAGATTTTTTCACAATTCTTCATACATAAATACATACAAAGATTCTTATTCGAAATACAATTTTTTTAATATATTTAATTAAATTATTATTATTATTACAATCCTATCAATAATTTTCAAATTATATTTTCGGAAAAATAAAAATACGTATATACACAATAAAAAAGTTTAATAAATATTTTTGGCCTAGCAATTCTATATTCAAGAATAACTGGCCCGAGGTCCCCGCCAGGGGAACGTGCAATGTTATCCTTGTAACAGAGATTCAGGCAGGCCACGCAGCCTGGCTCCATCCTAAACTTCTACCATGATTGAGCTAACAATGCAGATTATAGATTAAAAAAACATTTGTTTAAAATTTAAATGCAATCTTGAGGCACAGGTAACGAACATAAACATTAAATCACTGAGTATTCTAATTTGTGTGTAACCGTTTATTTATATTTCTTTAAAACTAAATTGGTACCTCGATATACGAGTGTTGTGAGATACGAGTCGCCGACCGATCGATGTTTTACATTGAGATGAGAGCAAGGTTTGAGAGGAATCTAATAGCTTCCTTCATCCCCGAAGCATTTTGACTGAGGTTGGGTTGGCGCTATTGCTTTGTGTACATTTGCAAAACATTTGTGACAATGGCATTTCAATGGGGAAAATGTCTTTGAGAACGGTTACGGAACGAATCAAACTCGTATGTCGAGGTACGTATTAATTGTAATTTGTACAAATAAAATGACAATACGTTGGTAGGTAACTTGGCAAGTCGTTAGATGTGCGGAAGTCGTGTAGATCTCTCCGGGTACCGAGCGGGGCGCGAGGGACGAGGTAACATTGTTGAGAGCGCGCGATTGGTTGATGAACCAACGGGTGAATATCTTTATTGAACATTAACTACATATGCTAGTACTAAATGAAGATCCCAGACGATGCATTTCCGCTGCATTACCTTGATCTCAATGCTGACACAGGTGCGTTAGTCTCCTGCCATCGGCATTCAATATCGACATTTCTCGGGTCACAGTTCGATCCAATAGGTTTTGTTAGTTAGTCAGCCCTGTAGACGACTAAAAGGGGCCTTGGGTTCACTGGGCGACAAGGCCTTTGTCGTCCGCCAAGGTGGACCTGACATCGGCTGGCCCGTGTCGCCTTGCACTGCGAGGGCACCACAGGAAGTGCTCTCCTTGAGCACAGTGCAGAGGGGCTCCGGTGGGTTCCACTGGAGATTCCACCATGCACCGAGGATGGGCCACCGGGGAGGTTTTAGTGGGTAAAAACCGTACATAATCGCCGCCTTCCCAGAAGGCGAGGTATCTTTTTGAAGATTTCCTCGCCGTTAACAAAAAAAGGTTTAGTTAGTTATAATATTAAATTGTAATTTCTTATTAAATATTTTTATAAATCATTTTGGTAGGTTTTCGATCCTACGGAAGCAACGTCTGAATTGGCGCAGTCAGTAGGATACTCGCGGGCCGGTTCGCGAGAGTAGTTAAGTATATTACATATAATTCGCGAGTCGGCCGGCTGGCTATCCAGAATCTACCAAGCAGGTATAATGAAATGACAGATTATTCCCAATTAGTTGCGTATTTACTGCCCATTACGCTAGTAACCGTCCACGCCGAGGTTACCCCTCACCGAGGGGAATCTTGCGTCGAGTTACCAGCGTTAGAGGTTCAGGCTAGGCGACCTTCTTAGGTAAGTTTTATTTCATATCTCTTGGTTAAAAAAGTAAAGTTATTGCATTTATATATACATATATACATGTCCCACTGCTGGGCACTGGATTTGTCTGTATAAGAGAGTATAAGGGTTTAAAGTTCAGTAGGTTTCCTCACGATGTTTTCCTTCACCGCCGAGGGAGTGAGAAATCAGCACATAAAATTGAACTCGGGTTGCTAGCGTACTATGTCACTTGAACAAAAAGCTTCTCTCAGCTTCTCTCTGCACTCCAAAACGTTGCCAAGTTATATACCGAGGCCATACAATGGAGTGATTACGAAGGGGCCGCGCTGTTCTCGTCATTGTGTGGTGCCTCCGCGGCCATCATGGTTAGATCGTAGATAATACCGCGCAGAGGAATGTCTCGTGTCTGCTGAATAAGGAAATGATTTAACAATCTCATATTGTCATTTCGAGGTTATTGGAGAACGAGTTAAAATAAAAACCCCACCCCCTCGATAGGATTAGGAGCGTTGCTGGAGTTTCTTCGGCCACTTCTTCCCCCAGCGCTAACGCTTCCCGAAGTGGCATATTAGTTTAGCTTAGATTGTCCCAATTGATTTTTGTTAATAAAATAGCCCTCGGATCGGATCTAACGCGTAATAATGGTAACCGTCCAAGCCGAGGTTCCGTCACCAGGGGGACCCTTGTGTTCAATTACCACTTAATAGAGGTTCAGGCTAAGCGACCTAAGAGCTATGCCACCTCTCAATCCGGTGAAGCAATATAGGTGAACTTCTCTGTGCCAACTGTGTTAATTCGTCCAAAAAAAAAAAAAAAAATAAAGTCAGTCAATTGCTCTGCAAGCAAAGAACATCTCTTGTTTCTTTTCAAAAGCCTGCCACCGTCACCCGCGACCTAACTCTCGGTCGGTTGCTATTTCATGGAAGCACACGTTAATACGCACTTATACTCTCTTCGTTTTTTCTGAATTATCGTAGGGATATTACGAAATAGAATTAATCAGATAAAGTTTCGTTATAAAATCTCATCAAACTACCCTTGAAATACATGCTTTGCAATTAAAAATGAATCATCGACATCCATTGGGGTGATATTGACTTCTTTGTCCATTTGTCGCGTACATAAATAGATCCGAGGGCGCCCGAGAGGTTCGAACCACGACTCGGTCGGTAGCCATTCTATTAATTAAACTAAATGGGACAATCGAAACTAAACTAACTTATGGGCCACTTCCGGAAGCGTAATCTCTATTGAAATTATGTACAATTTAATTCTTGGTAGAATTATTAAGTCGTCGTGATTGGTCGACCAATCACGAGCCAGTAAATTTGTGGTATCACAGTTGACCCCCTACGTCTCGTTCCGATTTTTGTCATCCCGCACATAACGGTTAATTTAATTTTTTAAAAAGTTATTACTAACATTTCTGTTAACCAATGCAACTAAGCTGAAGCTATTACGTTATGTTAATGTCAGCGGAGATATAACTATCATTTACCTCTATTGGAATTCTGCCAGCATCGGGCTCTTGTACGAAATGCGAGGTGAGGTCTTCAATTGCTATGATCGGTGGCGGGACTGCTAACTGAGACGGCACCAGATGAGTCAGATCTAAGGTCGGAAAAGGAAAAGCTTCCATCGGACCATTCCCCCTCGGACCACTCCCCCTCGGACGCCTGCGAGTTGCTCGACTCCGAGGAGTAGACCACGCTGGTGAATAAATCAGGATCTTAAAATTCCATTTGCAACAGTCCACTGCTGGACTTAGGCCCGTAGGTTGGGAAAAAGTGTTTTCGCATTATAGTATGTATTAATTTGTAATAAAATCTCTTTGGCTATACAATTTGTATCTGGCTGGTTTTGGTATCATTTACAGTTTACATTTTAAAGAACATGATTCCAAATTCAAATTAGGAAAATGTGTAATTTTCATTTGTTTTTCGTACTGGCAAGATGAGTGAATGTATTGAAGAAATTCGATACATTTTAAAATTTTACTACTCATAAAGGATCATGTTAGGGTCCTCTACTAGATGGCAAAAAGTTATCCAACAAAATGGTACATACATACTTTAGTTAGTTACAGCCTCCATATATGTCCCACTGCTGGGCACAGGCCTACTCTGTAAAGAGAGTATAAGGGCACAGTCCGCCACGCGGCCCTAGTGCGGATTGGCAGACTTCACATGTCTTAGAAAAATTTTCTAAGACGTGTGGGTTTCCTCACGATATTTTCCTTCACCGTTGAGCGCGTGGTAATCAGCATATAAAATTGAAACAACAAATTTATTGGTGCCGACACCGGGGATCGAACTCGGGTTGCTAGCATATTATGCAACTTGAGGCGACCGCCCGGACACTGAGCTACCGCCACTCGCTATATTAAAATATGTTTTGAATTTTCTTAAAAAATGCGAGGAAACTTTTTTCCCCAACCTATTACACATAAATTGAACTAAAGAAGTATTATCCAGGCAACACTTACTCCTCCTGGAAGATGTACCCGCTGCCGGAGCGGGCGACGCGTCGGAAGGTGTACGTGGCGTGGTGGATTGTACCATTGCTGCTACTTGAGCTGTGGACAAAGTTACAGCTTCAGGATATGATCTTCACTTGCAGATTTATTACCACCTTCTCTTCAGGTAGATAACAGCTTATGTCACTTATGTGACAGGTGCAGACCTGTAGTTCTGGGCTCGTAGAATAAGTCTACGGTATCCCCTGCCTGTCGTGACTTACAGTCACCTACGACAGGCAGGGGATCAAAATTAAAAAGTTTTACTTAGACAAGTCCACTTAACATCATTTATACTGTTATGATATATATAAAAATATATTATATGTAATACTTTTTACACACGTTTTGTCTCTTCATAATATATATATATATATTTATACCTATATTGTATGTATGTATGTTTATTATTATTCCTCTCCATACAAAGGTTGCCTGGAAGAGATCGCTTTTAGCGATAAGGCAAAAATTAATAATATGATAATTAAAACGTTTAATTATCATATTATTATTTTTTTTGGACTTAATAATAATATATTTATTTATGACATTTTTTCATCTATTATTTTATTGTATATATTATATTTTAATCTCATGACTGTTTTATTCATATATCATATTTATTATACTCTTATTGTCTGTATAAATTCCATATAAAAGTAGTATTGCGCGCGCACGTCTTTATGTAGTCCCGGGCACCGCTGAAAATCAGCGTTGTCGCTTTTTTTTTTTGTTGACGAACTACACAGATTGGCCAGAGAAGCTGGCCTTGACTGCTTCACCGGATTGAGAGGTGGTATAGCTCTTAGGTCGCTTAGCCTGAACCTCTATCGCTAGTAACTCGACACAAGGGTCCCCCGCTGAGGGGTAACCTCGGCTTGGACGGTTACTATGTTACGCGTAAGAATTCCGATCCGAGGGCGCCCGAGAGGGCCGAACCACGACTCGGTCGGTTGCTATTTCACGGATAATCTAAGGAACATTCGAAAGCTAAACTAACTTTGAGTGCCACTTCGGAAAGCGTTAACAGCGCTGTCGCATCCTTGCGACAGCATATGCTGAGACAGTGTCCGATATTGGCATCATATGTTTTGTATTATTTGTCCGTGTAACATTAACTGTGTTTTGTCTATTTTTAATTCTTTTTTAATGTGTGTTATATTCTGTCTGTGATGTGTTTTTGTATTGTGATGCCAATAAATAAATGTCTATGTCTAATAGAACTGGTAAGAAATTACTACAAATTGGATATCATTTATCACAAGTTGATGGTAATAATAATAATATGAGAGACGCATACCAGTTAACGTCGGAGCCAGCGAGTAGAGTTTGGTGTGATTCGAGTTCTGTGAACAATACAGCTTCATTAAATTTTTAATTTTATATACGTTACCATCAGACAGACAATCGTGAAATAATGTACATAACAAATTTCATACTATGTGAAAAATTTACATTACAAAAATACCATGTAAATATTACCAGTAAATTAAAATGGGGCCGAGGTATATTAAATACTGTATGAAGCTGTATTGTTCATTAGCTACAAGTAACATTATGAGCGGACAGACAGACCTTTTCTAGTTTGCAGGAAATTCAATCTCTTCTGTTTCATGTCTGCACTCAAATTGTCAACCATCTTCTCGATGAATGAGTCCAAGACTAAACTTTTGCACTCCGATGTTATGGCTGTCCTGTAAAATTACAAACATATAGTTTAGAATACTTCGTTAGTATTTATTAGTTCACTAGTGTACCCAGCCCGCTTCGCCGAGTTAGATTTTGCTTTATTTTATTTAAACAATAGCTATAAATATATTAAATTATTAATTTCTCTCCGTATTCATTCTCTTCTCGAGTGGGTGAAGATCATTACCTACACCCATGTACATATCAGTAAATACAAAATCAATCTTATCATTTATACAAAAACATATCGGGCTCAAGTTAGTGTCAGAAATAAAAGTACGACGTATGGCTTGTTTGACAGTTCTAAAAGAGGAGTGCTCCGATCGTCACCAAACTCTACTGGATTACTCGTCAGGTCAATCTGAAGATTCCCTGAAAGTTTCATTGAAATCGGTCCAGCCGTTTCGGAGCCTATATGGAACATACCCACACACTTTCTCTTTTATATATATAGATAATGCAAGTTGTATGGAAAGAGCTATGCTCGGCATTTCTTTAAGGGATAGAATCCGAAAAAACATAACTAAAAAAAAACAGCAATGAAACACAAAGACAAAAACAGCTGTTTTTTTTCATCATTACATCCTAGTGTAAAATGCAACTTGTTCTTAAATATAACTGAAGTTATTGGGTATTGACATTTCATCGACCCTAAGAGAATAGATTGTCCGCGATCGTCCCCTCCGAATACAATGTGGGTATTTTCAAGAGTAGAGTGAATAGGCATTTACTAAATTAATGCGCCTTACCATCCAGGACTGCATTTCCACTTAACATCAGGTGGGATCGTAGTCAAGCACTTGCTTAGAAAGTATATAAAAAAAACTTAAACAATTGCTTAAATCTATCAACAATAATTATTGATGAGCATTGTGAGTGCACAATGCTTATCAATAATTATAAAAAGGTCACGTGACTGTCGCATTCCTGCGAACTGCATTCAACTCGCGCGTTGACATACCTATATTTGCAAGTATATCCAACTTACCTACAAATCGGACAATCTGGTTTCTTTCTCTTCCACATAGTGATACAATATTTGCAGAAGGTGTGGGAGCAGTTGAGGGTGGTCGCGTTGACGAACAGCTCCGCGCAGATGCTGCACTGTAATTCGTTTTCCATTATATCTGCAAACTCCGCCACGGTGGACTGTTTCGCGGACGACTCCCCGCTCTCGTTTGCAGCTTTGAGCATCTCCCTTTCGCTCTCCACCTGGCGTAGATCGCTTTTGATCTGTGGAAATTATTATCTTTCTTTTAAAATTGCTAGCAAGATTTTTTTTCACAAATACTAACATTCGTGTTAATTATTCCCGTTAAGCTTGTGTTAGGAGATTGTTAACGTTAATATTAGAATAATTCGAATCTATGACCTGAAGTTTCGTAAACCATTAGACTATTGACGTTTCATATTTCTATATTAATAAGTGAAGCAATAACTTTGCATCCCTTTTACGAAAGTTGCACGAACAGAGAAGTGAAATGTCCTATACTTATCCTACTAATATTAATATATAATCGCAAAATTTTGTAAGTAAAATGTAAAAGGATTGTTTAAATCCATCGAAACACTCTTTACGGTCATCAATAATTATACTTAAGTCACATCACTATTGTATTAGAGCTCTGCATTCAACTCGTGTGTGTCTATACATACTTTTCCAACTCTATTATAAAAAGTACGTTTTATTTATTTTTACTGTAACGTATTTGCATATGTTCTTAAGATGGGAATATAGGAATCCTATTAATATTATAAACGCGAAATTTTGTGAGAATGTATGGATGTGTATGTAGTGTTACTCTTTCATGCAAAAACTAATGAATGGATTTTGACGAAACTTTACAATAATATAGTTTACACATCAGAGTAACACATAGGCTATAATTTATAAAGATATAGTGTGAATTATACAAAACATAACGATAAGTAGGATAAAAATATGCCATCTGGGAGCTAACCTAATCAACTGATAATTATGGAATTTTGCGTACGAGAGGACCAAAAAGTTTACTATTTTGGTATCATGGCTTACACATAAAGGATATATGCTGTCGTGGACTTTTTGTAGGACTATAAAGTTTCATCAAAATCTATTCAGTAATTTTTGCATGAAAGAGTAACACTACATACACATCCATACATTCTTACAAAATTTCGCGTTTATAATATTAATAGGATTCCTATATTCCCATCCCAAGTACATATGCAAATACGTTACAGTAAAAAATAAATAAAAAGGTACTTTTCTTTAATAGAGTTGGAAAAGTATGTATAGACACACACGAGTTGAATGCAGAGCTCTAATACAAAAGTAATGTGACTTAAGTATAATTATTATTGATGACCGTAAAGAGTGTTTCGATGGATTTAAATAATCCTTTTTACATTTTACACAAGGTTGCCATGATGAAAAAATCAAAAAAATTAATAATAATTTTTAAAAAAAAAAGGTTTTTCTAACTCTAGGACTCAGATCAGATATTATCAAAATATTTAAATAATATCTGAACAAAATCACGGGATTTCACACAGGGATAACTGACACAGCACTACGCTGCAAGTGCGCTAGGCTATACTGCTCTTTACCTGCGCCCCTACGCCCCGACTGCATTCAACTCGCGCGCTTGCTATACATACGCTACTGTTTTACATACTAGATGTAGTATATATATATAACCTTATCCAGTTGCTGCAAGAGTGAGTTGATCACCTCGTTAGATTGATCTACGTTCTTCTGAATTCTGTCCGCAGCCAGTGCGGCAAGTTCCGTTTCCCTATCATGAACTCGAGTCTGAAATTATGAAATTGGCGACAATTTTGTACACTTGATGAAGAGCCGTGGCAGCTCAGTGTGGATGCCACAAGTTGCACAGTACGGTAGCAACCCGAGTTGGATCCTCGGTGCCAGCACCAACAAATTTTAAGTGCTGATTTACCAAGCACTCCCACGCACACCTTCATGTGTTTTCTTACATGCATTTTCTTGCACATGTAAATTCTGGTAATTCGAAATAGTTTTGGAGTCCACGAAATATATCGATATTACATAAAATATAGATATATGGACGCGATATATCGCTATAATCCGATATTATCGAATCATCTTATACCGATATATTTCATTCGATATACGAAATATCGTAAGAAATTAAATAAAAAATCATTCCATTCTTTCTTTTATTTGTGGTTGACAACTTGAATAAAATAAAACCCTTACTTGCGCTGCCATCACGAAGGGTGTAGTGTAGTATGTTACTACACTCCTACTCTTCACGATGGCAGGACTCGTATAAATTTTATGATCTATGCATGCAGTCTATACTGCTAGCAAAATCAAATCAAATAGTCTGGACTGGTATCCGAAGCGAGAACCTCACAATTACGTGCTGAGTACTCCATTAGTACAATACTTTTCTAATATTTAATATTAAGTGCCTAATTAATTATAAACAAACGATATATGAAAAATATCGATATACTTGTACAATATATCGCGTAGTATCGATACAACCTCACGATATATTATATCGAAAGATATATCGATATATTTTTTGCATGAACATCCCTAAACTAGGTGTGTGCAGACTATGCCCTAATACTCTCTTTACAGAGGAAGCCTGTGCCCAGCAGTGGGACATATATATAGGCTGTAACTTTAAAGCAGATTAGCCGGGAAAGCTGGTTTTCTGTTTCATCGGTTTGAGAGTTTTATAAGCTTGTGTGAGTGCATGCAGTGTGTAAGGTGTGTGTGTTTGTCGGTGTGAATTATTAATTTTAAATAAATGTTGTTTTTGAAAATAAAGATTTTATTATTATTTATTATTATTAGTGAAAGAATAAACCAAATTGTCTATGAAAAAATACTGACCTCTAATTCCTCAATAGACTTGTTCGCCTCAAGCCTCGCCTCTACCAACTTTCTCTCAAGTTCTTCCCTTTCTAGTTCCTAAAACAAGTATATTTACGTTTAAAAATCGACTTCAAATAGAATCAAACGGCTTATTTAGCAAATTACACCAATGCAATTTGATGATGGCAATTTTTTTGGCTTTTTACGTAAAAATTGACGAGGTTAAACTTTCTTTTGAACAAACCAAGCTTTTTAAATGGTTTCAAACAACTGAAATAAATAAAAACAGAACAAATCATCAAAAATATTAACACAAAAAACTCTTGGCGGGAGTTAGGTCGCGGGTGACGGTGGCAGGCTTTTGAGAAGAAACAAGAGATGTTCTTTGGTTGCAGAGCAATTGTAGAATTTTTTTTTGTTAACGAGAAGAAAATCTTCAAAAAGATACCCCGCCTTCTGGGGGGAAGGCGGCGGTTATGTGGGGTTTTTACCCACTAAAACCTCCCCGGTGGCCCTTCCTCGGTGCATGGTGAGGGGCTCCGAGATCTCCAGTGGAACGCACCGTAGCCCCTCTGCACTGTGCTCAAGGAGAGCACTTCCCAGGGGGGGGGAGAGGTTACTCCCCCCCCTGTGCCAGTATAGTGCAAAGCGACACGGGCCAGTCGATGTCGCCTTCTACGACAGGCAGGGGATACCGTAGTCGTATTCTTGAGAGACCAGAACTACAGGGCTATTATATATTATCCTTGGTGTCTTACAATTGCTGATAGTGGGGATGTTATATGTTAATTTATTACACTAGAAATGCTGGACGAAGGGGACTTATATGACCCAACGTGAGAGGTCACGTTACTGATAACTTGATTTATGAAACTCGTTATAAAAAAGTTTATATTTTATAATAGTTTACGATGTGATATTTGATATCTTAATTACACTAAATATGCTGAACAAAGGGTGCTTATAAGCTAATGACTTGAGGGGTCACGTTAGTTATAACCTTGTATCTGGAATTCAATGTGTATATTGGCTTTCTTGTTATGTTGATATAACTCGGACCGAATGAAATTTTTTAACGGACCAGATTTGGCCTGCGGGCCGTAGTTTGACCACCACTGACTTAAAAGACTGCACAGGCTAGACAGGCTCTATACAAATCCACAAAGCGTTACCGCTATTTTATGGGCAGGCCCCACCCCTTAGATGTTAGGAGCGTTGCTGGAGTTTCTTCAGCCACTTCTCCCAGCGCCAACGTTTCCCGAAGTGGTACTCAAAGTTTGTTTAGCTTTTGAATGTCCCTTACATTATCCGTGAAAAAGCAACCGACCGTGTCGTGGCCCTCGTAACATAGTAACCGTCCAAGCCGAGGTTACCCCTCACGGGGGGGACCCTCGTGTCGAGTTACTAGCGATAGAGGTTCAGGCTAAGCGACCTAAGAGCTATGCCTCCACAATCAGGTGAAGCAGTCAAGGCCAGCTTCTCTGGCCAATCTGTGTAGTTCGTCATAAAAAGAGAAATCTTAAAAGAGTATTGTGGTGCACTTACAAGTTGTTGTACTTTAAATTGTTCCTCTTCGCGAACTCTTTTTATTTGTTCATCTTGATTGTGTAACACTTGTTCAACTTTACTCTTATGCTGCTCTGTCTCCTTCATCTTTGTCTGTAGATTCTTTTTTAAATAATCCATTGCATACAGAAGCTCAGTTTCTCGTGACTTGTTTTGATTTTCTACTTCCTTCACTGCCTGAATCAACGATTAATTTCCAAAATTATTTGTTAAAAAAAAAATTAAAAAAAAATTTTTGAACAAAAAATACTTGGACAGGAAAAGTTTGCCCGTGTCTGTCTTTCCCTCCGATTACAAAGTGGGTATTTTCATGTAGAGTGAATAGGCATTTACTAAGTTAGTGTGTCTTACCATCCAGGACTGTTTCCACTTAACATCAGGTGGGATCTTAGTCAAGCACTTGCTTAGAAAGTATATAAAAAAACTTTATTGAGCTAAACTAGACCAAGCCTATATCTTAAAAGTCAGCCTCTTCCAGAAAGATGATTTATACATATGCATTATATGTGTGTCCAAGTTTAAGCTGGTAAATACACTTGTGAGCAAAAAGGATCGGAATAAAGGGTTGGTTAAGAAAGTTAGAATATCTCGGAAGACAAAGACGCTAGCTAACTGAAATAAATTGTACATGATAGGCAATTAAATATCCTTAAAATAATTTTTTTTATTAATATATTTATATTTCATTAAAAAACAAAAACTAAAACGAAAAAGGATTTCTTACGTAAAATTGGATAATACACTATTTTTCATTAAATTTTAGTACTTTTGTCGAGGCAACACTAAGTACTAAAATTTATAAGTAAGTAATCCTTTTTCGTTTAAGTTCATGTTTTTTAATGAAATATAAATATTTTACTTAATTGTAAGGATATTTAATTGTCTATCATGTACAATTTATTTCAGTTAGCTATCGTCTTTATCTTCCGAGATATTCAAACTTTCTTAACCGACCCTTTATTTTTTCTCACGACTATATTTATGAGTAAAAACAAAAATCGTATTAGACTTTAAACGCATTTATGCGCGGATGGCCTATTTTATTTCAAAAGTATTATATACGAATCTCGGTCTTTCTATAATAAATTTCTAACATTCCCGAGAGTCACACAAATATAACAAACTAAATGACTTTTCTGTTAAATACTACGCGGACGAAGTCGTGGCCAGTGCTGGTCATACATACAGTAAACCCGCAACCATAATAACAGCTATGAAAATAAATATGTTTAAATTACTTTATCTTTGGCTTCCATGAGCTTTTCCGTTTCTATTCGTAATGTTTCTTCCAGTATCTTCTTCTCCTCTAATCGAGTCTCCTCTTGCTTTCGTATCTTAGCTTCCAGATCAGCCAATAAATCTTGTTTCGATGAACTTTCCCTAGTGAATTTGGCAAGAAATTCTTCTCTTTCTTTTAAAAGTCTCTCCTTTAGCTGGTTATTTTCTAAAATAAGTTTAGACTCTGTAACATTATGCTTTTCAATTTCTTCCTGTAAGAAATTTATTTAATTTCAATGATTACAATGCGCTACCAGGCTTATGTTAAATATTATACTATAGGGTAAGAGTAAAAATGGGTGAAACAGATACACAGCAGGTCTATTTTAACCAGAGATCAATTTACTATATAATGTCATGATAACCAGTGGGTTCAAGGCAAAGGAGGTTAAGATAGAATAGAATAATAATAATACAATAATATTTTTTTTATTTAACTTTCACAAAGGTTACAATTGAAAATACATTATATATTACACAATATATAAGCTTCCATTGTGAGAGACTGGTATCTGCACTATGTTGCCCTGTCACACAGGTTACCAGGCCCTTTGCCCATATTACTATTTCAATTATATGTGAAAGACAAAAGTTTGTTTGAGAATGAAATGAAATGAAATGAATAGAATTAAAGTTTATTTGTTTGGTCAAATATAATTATGAAGAAACAAAACAAATGCATAAAAGAGAAAAAAACCGAAACAAAAATTACAGAACAAAAGTAACAATACTATAGTGTGAGGAACAATATTGATAAGGTTTTTAAAAGCAAGTCAGACGGAATTAGGAAGGTTCCCCTAAATGTTTGGGGAATTAATAGAAATATAACTTAGCTAGTAATGACTTAGGAACTTACCATTAGCCTACAGATTTTCCGTTCCATTTCATTTTTTACGCTAGCAAGCTCTTTATCTCTTTCTTCTATTAGAAGAGCTGTTTGTTCTTTGACTGCACTTTTTCCGCCTTCCAAGCTTTTTATTTTTGTTTTATAGGAATTTTCGAGTGTTTGCATCTTTCGTGTCATTTCCGCTTGCAAGTGGTCTTTTAATATTGTGGAACTTTTCTGCATTTGTTTTGCATTTTGTATTTTCTCCGCTATATGTTGTATTTCTGAACTTTGTGAATGATCAAACTTCATTTTCACATCCTTTATAATCTGACTAGTACCACTATCTGCCACCACTCTATTATCAATTTTAATACGTTTATTATGTTCTTCAGATGTAGTGTCAGGATCTATCAACCTTTTAACGGGATTTATAAATGAGTATACAAACTCTTTTGATGGTTCCAATGTAATTACATCCCGATGTTTAAGGATCGTAGTTTTACCATTGCCCAGCTTAACTCCATTAATTTCAATTCCAAATTGACTTTTGTCTTCAAAGATCCAGCGGTCATAGTATGTTTGAGTGATGTTGCAGTGATGTCTTGATTTTGATAAAAAAGGTAGGACTGCTGAGTTCTTTAGACCACGACCAATGCTGAACTAAAAAGAAAATATTGTGTTATAATTTTTTTTTTGCAACAAAATTTTAAATGTTTATAATCCTGATTAATACAATTGTTTAATATCACTTTGATTAGAAGCAAATAATTACATTGGTTAAGTTTATTGGTATTTTTTCCAATTTATTATATTCAGGTTTTAATTTTCTACAAGAAATTAAATATGGTATTTCGTTATTTTGCATGTTTGTTTAATTAGACCATTGAAAGTCAAGTGATAACACTTTCAGAATGGGTCCCACTTGAGAAAGACTACAGAGATTTAGAAAAAATAACAAATATTCCTTGTAAACACTTAAATATAGATAAATTTCTAGCTTAAAAGTAATAGAAGAAAGAAAACAATCAATCGATACTGAAATTAATGAATTTTTGACAGCATAACTGACAACACGCGTGACAGTTTTGAATCGGAAAATAGTTTATTGTAGTTTTTATTTTTGATGAATATTTTATGGCTTGGTAACAAGACCTTTAAGCCAAGTCTTTTTTAAAATACATACACTTATTTCTTACGTCAAAGATGAAAATGTAAGTTAGATGATCCCCCCCATGAGTCCCCGCGCTATTTCTTCCATTCGTACTCATTGTAGATTTTATGTTTATCTGTGCTACAGTGTCACAAAATTTAATATATCTGTGCACACAATGTTTTTACCGCAGAAAAGGGGGACTCATGGGGGAGATCATCTACCTTACATTTTCATTTTCATCTTAGACGTAAGAAATAAGTGTATGTGTATTAAAAAAGACTTGGCTTAAAGGTCTTGTTACCAAGTCATAAAATATTCAACAACAAAATACCGCAGAAAAATTCCTGAATATTGTTTCACGTAACCAACCAACTTCAAGCAAGTAAAAATACTGGATAATTTTTTAAGATGATGTATGGTTGTGAGCTGAAGTTTGCTTTATAAGATGATTGCGGTTTATTGGTGTTTTTCAACTCGGTATCAATTTTTAAACTTGTTTGTTACAAAAATAAACTACTCAAATTTGTAATCATAAGATTTATTAATGTTCCGAATTACAACCTAGTAATTTTTAATACCATAAACAAAAAAAATATTAGCAATTAAACTCCATAAATTAATGTCCACTATAAAAGCTGTATTTTATGTAACTAAACCTTTATAATTTTTTTAAACGAAGCTATTAGCTTATAATTACGTAACTTGTAAGAAATTTTTACCCTCATAAAATATTTTTTATTTGCTATTGCTTGCATTATAACAGGTTTAAATATAACTAACCGCCTAACCCGCGATTTCATCCACGCGAAATTAAAAAAAAATTATTAAGTTTTTTTATTTTTACATTTTGTTGCGTCCTTTTTGTACTCGTGGAGGTACATTGGGCTATTACAAATTGTTGAAGATAGGATTACCATTTGTCTTAAATTGTTGGGGTCGGCGTTATCATCGGCTCCTTATCCTGCAATTGTTTATAACTCTCTGCTCATAGCCTGGCCTGATTAAGTGCTATGTAACGTTGACGTACATGTACACCAGAAAATTTGTAAAACTATCAAATAATAGACAAATCGCACAAAATATAACTAAATCAATAAGGTTCAGCTGTTCCAGAGATTATCCGGAACACAAAAACAGACAGACACAAAAACTGTAATAAATTTTATTTTGATATATGTACCGTATCTTATATACGTACTCTGTGTCTACCTCTCTCGGAAGTCATACGTATACAATATATATTATTGTATAATAGTATTGTGATTCCGAAGATTAATAAATATATCGTCTATTTCGCATAGTATGTAATATATAGTCAATATAAATATTTAAAGCCTCAACGTAAAGAAAGTATAAACATAGAAAGCTCTTTCAAATCGGTTAGGTCTTAAAAAAGGCTACTAAAAATCTTGTTTGCTAAGATAAACTTGAAATTCAGCTAAACACCATTTTAAAAGCCGTTGGAAAGAGGCTACATTTAGGAGGATAAAGGGTTGCAGGAGTGAAAGCATATTTCTTGCCGGATAAAACGAATAGATAGAGGTCTTTAATATAAACGAAGCAGACTTTAGTACTCTCGAAAAATGCGAGGCGTTCCTCAAGTACATAATGAATTTTTAATGCGATGCCGCGTGATGCTTTTTGGCATACATTACGAACACTTAGCGCTTTGTTTCAAACATTCAATCAGCTTATTAGTGACAAAAGTTTTAATGAGTTATTTTAAAATAATGGTGATGATTACGTCTGGCTCGGCTACGGCGACGCTTGCCTGCCAAGGACTGCCAAGTCACGCAGCTCTTAGGTGTGCCCTGATGTGGCTTGCATAGCCATGTTCCTTGTAAATGTGCACGTAAGTACACCGTTACTGATTTGGTACGCTATGGCAGCTCGTGGTCGGGCCTTCAGGGTGTCACGCTTTTCGTCTAACTCAGACCTTCGCTTCAGGTCAAAAGCGTTATTTTTAAATATTATACAAATGACAATATAGAGTGTTGTAACGTACAACTAATAGATGACGTACTTATTATGTTGTTGGTAGTGATTTCGATTTTTTTGTTGACGAACTACACAGATTAGCCAGTGAAGCTGATTTTTACCGCTTCATCGGATTCAGAGGTGGCTTAGCTTGATCATGTGTTGCCAGTAAGTCGCTCGGTCAGTTGCTATTTCACGGATAGGGTAAATTGTGATTTCGACTCCCGGCTGGTTGGTACGAGGGAGAGTCTGTCTTCTTGAGTGAGGTAATCACACCACTTATTTTGGGGCTTTTTTTGTAACGATACTAAGCCGTTGGTGTGGGAAGGTAGCCGCAGTTTCAACGGGATTTGAGAAGTGACAGAGCTCTTAGGTTGCTTAGTATAAACCTCATTTTTTTATTTTTTAAGAGAAAGCTATAATTCTTTTTTATTTCATAAATATTATTAACATTCTTGTTAACCATTCCAACTAAGCTTAAGCTTGTGCTAGGAGATGGTTCACGTCAATAGTCGAATGGTGGATTCGAACCTACGACCTTACGATTCCCAGACCGTACACTAAAACATTAGGTTATTGACGTTTCATTATCTATTGGAAGCCTGTTCGTGATTTGGCTGCCAAGGTACTTAAAAGTTGACACTACCCTTAAGGGCTTTTCATCAACAGTGATGTCTGAAGTGTCTGCTACGCCACCACGGGGCAGCCATAGTAAATAAAAGATGTTTTCAACTCACATATTTATTTTAATACATAGCACACAATATTAATGAAAGATTTGTGAAGTCAAATATTACGTGACAGATGTAATATTAAACGCTACTACCTACGCATGCTTTCTCATATTTCATAGTTATATTACGACGTTCTTGCGTCGATAATCTCTCTCTACCACATTTGATGTTACTCGCTGTCGTCACGGCATTACCTCGCCTAAGATTGTCATAAAATTGCCAGGTATAAAATGTGGGTAACATTCTTTTATACCTTTTTATTTTAATACTTTCTAGGCTAGTGCATGACTACAATCCCACCTGATGTTAAGTGGTAATGCAATTCTGCATGGTAAGACGCACTAGCTTAGTAAATGCCTATTCTCTCTACATGAAAATACCAACATTGTAATCGGAGGGAAAGACATACGAGAGCACTCTATTCTAGTCCTTTGCTGTAATAATCATGAAAGACGAAGCAAAGCGCTTCGTTCGGGTTTGAGGGATGTTCACAACACAAGGATGAAATCCTTCAGTGTTGAAGTCCGATGGTGGAACGGGGATGAGGGAATTTGATCACGAAATTCCTAAGCAAATTGTCCAGGAGTTTCTTAGTGTATCTTCTTAACAAAAGTAATATGGCACCTTATTGAAAAATAAAAAAAAAGTTAACAAAATCAGTTCCTGAAAGACGACGCTATGAGTTCATAAACATAATAAAACAAAAAATATATAGAATTTAATTCGGTAAAAGGGTTGGTGTGAAACATTTTGTCATGAAGGTTCTTAATTTATTTTCACAGCCCTTTGAGAAGTTGTGGACAACATTAGGATCTTCTTAAATTAATACCGCCTCGGGGATTCTTTTATACAAATCTTTATAAATGAATTGTTTCGTAAATCGTTGAATTGTGTTGTTCAGACGCTATAATAGTCGATTTTTCTTAAATTTCCTGATATATACCTACAAAATGATTGAAAAAAAATCGAAAGTAATAAACTGGAATATAATTTAAAAAAAAAACTATTTCTTTCAAATTATGTTCATATACAATAACGTACAATTAACGGCTTATCTATATATATAAAAGAGAAAGTGTTTGTGTATGTTCTATATAGGCTCCAAAACGGCTGGACCGATCTCAGTGAAACTTTCAGGGAATCTTCAGATTGACCTGGCGAGTAATCCTGTAAAGTTTGGTGACGATCGGAGCACTCCTCTTTTTGAACTGTCACACAAGCCATACGTCGTACTTTTATTTCTGACATTAACTTGAGCTTGATTTGTTTTTGTATAAATGATAAGTATGATATTGTATTTACTGATATGTACATGTAGATAATGATCTTCACTCGCTCGAGAAGAGAATGAATACGGAGAGAAATTAATAATTTAATATATTGTAAGAGCTAAATTAAATATTGAATGATGTAACTTTATTGTTTAAATAAAATAAAGCAAAATCTAGCCCAGTGAAGCGTACGCTTTCTTTCACGAGACCAAATGAAAAATGAGAAGATCCATAGATGAACGAAGGTAACCAAAACGCGCAGGGCACTTAGCATGCAGAACACATGGCCGATTAGGCTGAAAAGTTCTTGATTAGAGACCACGTACCGGCAAGCGCAGGGTAGGCCGTAGGCAAGATGGTCTGACGACCTCATAAAGGGCGCAGGACGCAGCTGGATGTAAGCCGCTTACAACCGGTCCTTTTGGAAATCGTTGGGGGAGGCCTTTGTCCAGCAGTGGATATTCTACGGCTGAAATAATGAAGAAGGACAAGAATACAAGGTATTTTTTATGGGGTATAAACTAGTGCTTGATCCCACCTGATGTTAAGTGGTGATATAGTCGAAAGATGGTACGCGCTAGTTTAGTAAGTGCCTATTCATTCTACTATTGAAGACTCCCACGTTGTACTTGGATTTTGCATTTCTTCGTTTCGCCCATAAAGTAAGTTACCAACGAATTCAACTATTTCTAATTAGTCTACCAATTTCACAATACTTGACTCACTGATTTGTAATAATTACTTTGACTATTTGATATTTTTTCAACCTAAAATGGAACATACCAGATTACGTTTAACTAAAAATAATATTCACTAAATTATATCTCTTATTCAACTTCCTTTCACCTCACCCGATTACGCTTTTCGTAACGTATCACTAGCCTACTCCCCAAGTAAGTACTCTGCTTTTAAGAACTTAGTAAATAAGCACTATCTTTCTTTATAAATTTATTTTTATATGGTATTTATATGAATATATATATATATATATATATATATCTGTTGTATGTTTAGCATATTATATTTTTTTTGTATTAAAATAAATATAAATATGATCACAGACTCTCCTTTTTAGACGCAAGTTTCTGTCCATACAAAGATTTTCTGCAAGAGATCGCTCTTATCGATCTGACGGTCTTATCCGCCCGTTGCGCATGCAATTACATCTACAAATGTGATAATTGTATATTTATTTCTTCTGTATATTTTTAAATTGTGCTATAAAGTATATATTTATTAATTAATTAAAAATGGACACAATATTGGAGTGTCAATAGTACTCGTAGTACGCTATCGGAAAATACAGTGATGCATTTAAACTAGGAGTAGTCGACGATGATATCACTGAACGTTCATTTTGATACAATTGTTTTAGCCGACTTGAGCGCAAATATCTCGGGGCAAACGCGGCATAAATAACTAACATTAACAGCGATTGTCAGAAGTAACGTTTGCGCTAAACTATAGCGTTATAATTTTCCTTTAAATCTTTTTCATTATACTGATTAAGTGTCGGCGTCGCTATGGGTTTATTGCAAAAGTTGGCCATCCGCCGACTACAGCGCCCTCCCTTAACTCCAATAATTGTCTACGTGATCGGACTAAAGGCGTCTCCTAAGAGGGACTCTTAGAATCAAATAAATCTCTTCAATACTTGTTTGTATTTATCATAGTTTCATTGATCACACTTGAAAGTATAAAGTTTTAGCGTTGGATTCATTTCAACAATTGTTTCCATACAATTATCTTCTACTAGCGCCAACGCTTCCTCAAGTGGTTTTAATACTAAAGGTGACAATAAGAACATCACTATAAATGTCATTGTAAAGCAACAGATTTGATTGTGGCGGCAAAATTAGCTAAATGACAACTTTTCAGTAGAGGCTCCCCAAAGTTTCAATTTGTTATAATTACAACAAGATATAATTTTTAATTTAATGATATTTTTGTGCTTTGCATTGACTGACCGATTGAAAGTAAACGAAAGACCGACGATCAGCCCGCGTACAAATCTCAAACATTATAATTTTTTTTATTATACGACGAACTGCATAGATTGGCCAGAGAAGCTGGCCTTGACTGCTTCATCGGATTGAGAGGTGGCATAGCTCTTAGGTCGTTTAGCCTGAACCTCTATCGCTTGTAACTCGAAACAAGGGTCCCCCGTTGAGGGATTACCTCGGCTTGGACGGTTGCTATGTTACGCGTAAGCATTCTGAACCGAGGGCGGCCGAGAGGGCCGAACCACGACTCGATCGGTTGCTATTTCACGGATAACTATATTAAAAAGCTGAACTAACTTTCAGTGCCACTCTCAAACAACCGTTTGGCCTTTAAAAGTACATTTATTTGTGCTCTTATACTACTGCAAATAGTATTTCGTATTAGTAATCACGGCTCAGTCGGTTGCTTTTACACGGATAAATTAAGGTACAGTCAAAAGCTAAACTAACTTTGAGTGCCACTTCGGGAAGCGTAAGCGCTGAGTGAAGTGGCCGAAGAAACTTCAGCAACGCTCCTAAACATCTAATGAATGAGATTTGTATTCAAAACTTAAAGGAGATTTTATACAAAAACTAGCGTACCCAGCCCCCTTCGCCGGGCTAGATTTAGCTTTATTTTATTTAAACAATTAACTTACATTATTAAATATTTAATTTAACTCTCACAATATATTAAATTATTCATTTCTCCCCGTATTCATTCTCTTCTATTCTCTTCTCGAAAGGGTGAAGAACAATACCTACACCCATGTACATATCAATAAATACAATATCGTTCTAATTATTTATACAAAAATATATCGGGCTCAAATTAATGTCAGAAATAAAAGTACGACGTATGGCTTTTTTGATAGTTCAAAGGAGGAGTGCTCCGATCGTCACTCAAGTTACAGGATTACTCGCCAGTTCAATCTCAAGATACCCTGAAAGTTTAATTGAAATCGGTCCAGCCGTTTCGGAGCCTATACAGATCAAACCCACACACTTTCTCTTATAAATAAACAGCGATAAAGATATTTTCTTTGTTATTAAAATGCGTTGACATAAATTTATTTCGGTGGTCTTTGTTGATGTCCTTATTCATTTGTATCACTTAAGGCTGTTATCGCTCGGGTTGTCCTTTTGTTAGAAATGTTAAGAAAAGAATTGTTTCTTTAAGAGTGGAAAGAAAACTCAATGTTGAATGAATGAATAACTTGAGACACGGCCTAGAAGCTTGTAGGATGTACAGTAACTCCGCCGACCAAAATAAACATAATAACAAGTACACAGATGACCGGTGACCGATGAGCATTGTTCGGTATTGTTTTTAATAAATCGTTTTGTATCGAAATTATTTTGCAATAAGAATTACAGGATGATTATGAATAATATTTTTTTTATATTTTACAGTGTATTTTTATGTACATATATTTTTTATCAATAATATGAGTAAACAGTTTATTTTCTTGGTCCAACATTCATCGGCTTAGTGTTTTTAAACAACGCCATCTATCGAAGAAGTCTCATTGTTGCTGGTCGTTAAATTAATTGGTTTCTTGTTCATAGATGTCACGAAGAGTCATATTTTTCAACGGATTATCGATGAAACGACATTTTATATAAATGAATCCTAAGTGTAGGCGACTCGCACAACAGTGGTCCTCTTGGACGGCTCAGATGCACACGCATACATACATATGCGCGTGCACTCGCTCTCGTTCTGAGAGCTCAGTGGACTGTATATAAGTTCGGTTCAAGGTTCAGTGGACTGTATTAAAAGTTCGGAAGTTCGGTTCTATGTTTAATTCACAATACACAATTATAAACTAAACACATAAAAGTTCACAATAATCAAAAGGTTCACAATAATCAAAGGTTCACATATATCAAAGGTTCAGTTATAATAAAGTTCACTTATAACAAAGTTCACAAAGGTTCAGGTTCACTATTTAATAAGGTTCAGTTCACTTACGGTTCAGGGCAACGGTCTTTCACCAGATCACGTTGCGTTCTAATTAATTTGGTTCGTTCAACCAAGGTTCAGAGCACAGTTCAGCTCACAGTAGTTCAACAAATAATCATCTACTTATAAGGTTCGGTTCCAGAGCAACGGTCGTTCTACACGTTGCTTACTATTTAAACGTTCTTTCAATTGAGGTTCAGAGCAACCGTCTCACTATGGTTCAAACTAATAATCATGCTTACAAATTCTTTGTACCACCTTAAATATCAGATGGGCTCTATCCCCGCTCCGTCTCACAGTTAAATATTGATAAATAATACAATTAACCGAAGCGGGAATTCAGAAAAGGACGCTTTCCAATAACTTAATTACCCTATTGAATTCAGCATTTCTAATTTTAAACAATGCCTGACGTTGCCATCTGCAACGTTTATAGCCTAGAATTATTAACGGCAAACCATAAAACTAACAAATTAGAGCAATATGCCCAATAAGCTCTTTACAATAGATTTCTTTACAATTTTAAATGATCTTAGGATCGGTCTTTCGCTTTGAACTATTTACAATTTACTGGAAACTTATACATAATCACTTATTTACTAAAATTAACTATATAATATTCCCGGGTTCGCTCGGTCGGCTGGCCAGTCGTCATTCTCCCCCGCTGAACCTCTTCAGCTCTGGTTGCAAGGGTAGAACGGCCAGTCGGGTCACAGGTCAACTGAAGACTCTGGTGCGCGTTCGGACGTCTGCGCTGCTCACGTCGTCGTCGGGATTGGAGTGAGCTCACTCGACAATCCCGCATGATCTTCAACCACGCTGTGGGGGCAGTGCCGGTTCCACGACGATCATGTAGTTTCCCGCCTGGATCGAAACCGCCCACCGCAAAGGTTGGCGCGGTGTGATCGTTGGGAGGTATTCTCGGATCCAGCGGGCCCAGAAAGGATCGGAGAGCGCCTGAATCTGGCGCCAGGCTTTCCTGCCAGCTTCGACGCGGGGCAGTAGTGAGTGCACCCGCGGAGCTGCCCAACTGGAGTAATGGTTCTTCATTAGAGCTTCTTCATCTCCATGACGC
This sequence comes from Meandrusa payeni, assembly GCA_029286785.1. Classification (NCBI taxonomy): domain Eukaryota; kingdom Metazoa; phylum Arthropoda; class Insecta; order Lepidoptera; family Papilionidae; genus Meandrusa; species Meandrusa payeni. The sequence goes on from JAGSMX010000015.1 coordinate 290,072, forward strand.
ACGGGCTCGTGCGTAAGGGCTCCGCGCATCGACCGTGTATTCGGCCTCTGCGCGCAGTGTTCACAAGCACCTCTTCCTTTGGCGCTCGCGACTTCAGGATCGTGGTGAGAGCGGCCTTAACAGGCAGGATCAAGCTCTCCCACGTGCCACCTTGATTGGGTGCTCAGGAGATAAAGCGCCAGTCAAACTCCACTGCAGCGCTTTCTCTCGGGTTTGGGTTGCCATTGTTCGTAGGCGGTTCGTAATTGTAAAACCCAATATTGTTTTCGGATATCGTTCTTAACCACGTTACGTTCACGTGCGTTGTTCGTATTGCACGATTTTTGAGTTTTGTTCCATTCATTAAATACGTAATTTCTTTTCCAAAGCTTTCACGTTGTGCTGCCTGTACTAAAACACGCTCCGCATGCTCTTTGACTTCTGTCAGTTCTGTGATTTCTTCCGCCGGTGTGATATGATTTCTGTTCTTTCTGTTTTGATCCTTTCCACTTTTTTGAGTTAGTGTTTCTGCTTGATGTTCGTTCGGAACATGGCGTGATAACTCTTTGCAGTTACTGCTTAGACTACGCTGTTCAAATCCGCCTTCGGCGTGCAAATTGCTTATTTGCGATTCTTTGTTTGCAATCACTTCTGGGGTTCCATTACTCGCAACATAATCGTCTTCTACAGCGTCTGGATATTCCTGCTCGTTATCCATTTCGTTCTTATCTCTAACATTATGTTCCAAAAATGGTGAGCTCGATCTGTCACCGCTCTGTGTCTCATCACGCGTCGGCTCGACGTGTCGAAACATCTTCTTGTAGGTCGTGCGGTGCAGGTAACTCCCCGTACAGGCGTCGACGAAGGTAGAGTTTGGTTCTCGCTCAGGATGTCTATCTCAGACTGAGCGTTTTGCACCCACTGGTCGGTAGTTCGGTAAGACTTGACCTTGGCGCTAGCTTTCGAGTTTTCTTCAATACGAGCGATTTCCAACTCGAATCTCCTTTCAATTAATTTCATTTTTTCATTTAGGATCTCCTCTTTACGTTTTATTAATTCAAGCTCCGCTTGTCGCTCTCTTTCTGATGCCGTTACACTTGTGCGGGATCGCACAGACGAGGTCGGAGAATGTGTTCTTACGCGCTCATTAATTTGCATATTCGATAGTGCTCTGTTAAGCGCGGCCACTATGTCGGCGACGCGCGGCAACTCGACCTGTGGTTCTGAGGTTCGGTACGTAGACGGCTGCGGTCTTGTCGTTGCTCCAGAGTAGCACAGAAAGCGACTGCGTTCATCGTCTTCTTTCTTATGCCACTGACTTCTTGTCAACACCATGGTTCGGTTCGTTCGATTAACTGATGGGGCCCCTGGCCGATCAGCTCGAAGGACCAACTTCTGTAGGCGACTCGCACAACAGTGGTCCTCTTGGACAGCTCAGATGCACGCATACATACATATGCGCGTGCACTCGCTCTCTCGTTCTGAGAGCTCAGTGGACTGTATATATAAGTTCGGTTCAAGGTTCAGTGGACTGTATTAAAAGTTCGGAAGTTCGGTTCTATGTTTAATTCACAATACACAATTATAAACTAAACACATAAAAGTTCACAATAATCAAAAGGTTCACAATAATCAAAGGTTCACATATATCAAAGGTTCAGTTATAATAAAGTTCACTTATAACAAAGTTCACAAAGGTTCAGGTTCACTATTTAATAAGGTTCAGTTCACTTACGGTTCAGGGCAACGGTCTTTCACCAGATCGTTGCGTTCTAATTAATTTGGTTCGTTCAACCAAGGTTCAGAGCACAGTTCAGCTCACAGTAGTTCAACAAATAATCATCTACTTATAAGGTTCGGTTCAGAGCAACGGTCGTTCTACACGTTGCTTACTATTTAAACGTTCTTTCAATTGAGGTTCAGAGCAACCGTCTCACTATAGTTCAAACTAATAATCATGCTTACAAATTCTTTGTACCACCTTAAATATCAAAGATGGGCTCTATCCCGCTCCGTCTCACAGTTAAATATTGATAAATAATACAATTAACCGAAGCGGGAATTCAGAAAAGGACGCTTTCCAATAGCAATTACCTATTGAATTCGGCATTTCTAATTTTAAACAATGCCTGACGTTTATACATCTGCAACGTTTATAGCCCTAGAATTATTAACGGCAAACCATAAAACTAACAAATTAGAGCAATATGCCCAATAAGCTCTTTACAATAGATTTCTTTACAATTTTAAATGATCTTAGGATCGGTCTTTCCTTTGAACTATTTACAATTTACTGGAAACTTATACATAATCACTTATTTACTAAAATTAACTATATAATATTCCTGGGTTCGCCAGCTGGTCGGCTGGCCGGTCGTCTACATTCTCCCCCGCTGAACCTCTTCAGCTCTGGTTGCAAGGGTAGAACGGCCAGTCGGGTCACAGGTCAACTGAAGACTCTGGTGCGCGTTCGGACGTCTGCGCTGCTCACGTCGTCGTCGGGATTGGAGTAGGCTCACTCGACAATCCCGCATGATGGCTACAGCCACACTTTGTGGGGCAGTGCCGGTTCCACGACGATCATGTAGTTTCCCGCCTGGATCGAAACCGCCCACCGCAAAGGTTGGCGCGGTGTGATCGTTGGGAGGTATTCTCGGATCCAGCGGGCCCAGAAAGGATCGGAGAGCGCCTGAATCTGGCGCCAGGCTTTCCTGCCAGCTTCGACGCAGGGGGCAGTAGTGAGTGCACCCGCGGAGCTGCCCAACAGGTAATGGTTCTTCATTAGAGCTTCTTCATCTCCATGACGCACGGGCTCGTGCGTAAGAAGCCGCGCATCGACCGTGTATTCGGCCTCTGCGCGCAGTGTTGCAAGCACCTCTTCCTTTGGCGCTCGCGACTTCAGGATCGTGGTGAGAGCGGCCCACAGGCAGGATCAAGCTCTCCCACGTGCCACCTTGATTGGGTGCTCAGGAGATAAAGCGCCAGTCAAAACTCCACTGCAGCGCTTTCTCTCGGAGTTTGGCTGCCATTGTTCGTAGGCGGTTCGTAATTGTAAAACCCAATATTGTTTTCGGATATCGTTCTTAACCACGTTACGTTCACGTGCGTTGTTCGTATTGCACGATTTTTGAGTTTTGTTCCATTCATTAAATACGTAATTTCTTTTCCAAAGCTGTGCTGCCTGTACTAAACACGCTCCGCATGCTCTTTGACTTCTGTCAGTTCTGTGATTTCTTCCCGCCGGTGTGATATGATTTTCTGTTCTTTCTGTTTTTGATCCTTTCCACTTTCTTGAGTTAGTGTTTCTGCTTGATGTTCGTTCGGAACATGGCGTGATAACTCTTTGCAGTTACTGCTTAAACTACGCTGTTCAAATCCACCTTCGGCGTGCAAATTGCTTATTTGCAATTCTTTGTTTGCAATCACTTCTGGGGTTCCATTACTCGCAACATAATCGTCTTCAACAGCGTCTGGATATTTTTGCTCGTTATCCATTTCGTTCTTATCTCTAACATTATGTGCCAAAAGTGATGAGCCTGATCTGTCACCGCTCTGTGTCTCATCACACGCGTCGGCTCGACGTGTCGAAACATCTTCTTGTAGGTCGTGCAGTGCAGGTAACTCCCCGTACAGGCGTCGACGAAGGTAGAGTTTGGTTCTCGCTCAGGATGTCTATCTCAGACTGAGCGTTTTGCACCCACTGGTCGGTAGTTCGGTAAGACTTGACCTTGGCGCTAGCTTTCGAGTTTTCTTCAATACGATTTGCACGGGCGATTTGCAACAATCTCCTTTCAATTAATTTCATTTTTTCATTTAAGATCTCCTCTTTACGTTTTATTAATTCAAGCCCGCTTGTCGCCTTTCTGATGCCGTTACACTTGTGCGGGATCGCACAGACGAGATCGGAGAATGTGTTCTTACGCGCTCATTAATTTGCATATTCGATAGTGCTCTGTTAAGCGCGGCCACTATGTCGGCGACGCGCGGCAACTCGACCTGTGGTTCTGTGGTTCGGTACGTAGACGGCTGCGGTATTGTCGTTGCTCCAGAGTAGCACAGAAAGCGACTGCGTTCATCGTCTTCTTTCTTATGCCACTGACTTCTTGTCAACACCATGGTTCGGTTCGTTCGATTAACTGATGGGGCCCCTGGCCCGATCCGGCTCGAAGGACCAACTTCTGTAGGCGACTCGCACAACAGTGGTCCTCTTGGACAGCTCAGATGCACACGCATACATACATATGCGCGTGCACTCGCTCTCTCGTTCTGAGAGCTCAGTGGACTGTATATATAAGTTCGGTTCAAGGTTCAGTGGACTGTATTAAAAGGTTCGGAAGTTCGGTTCTATGTTTAATTCACAATACACAATTATAAACTAAACACATAAAAGTTCACAATAATCAAAAGGTTCACAATAATCAAAGGTTCACATATATCAAAGGTTCAGTTATAATAAAGTTCACTTATAACAAAGTTCACAAAGGTTCAGGTTCACTATTTAATAAGGTTCAGTTCACTTACGGTTCAGGGCAACGGTCTTTCACCAGATCACGTTGCGTTCTAATTAATTTGGTTCGTTCAACCAAGGTTCAGAGCACAGTTCAGCTCACAGTAGTTCAACATATAATCATCAACTTATAAGGTTCGGTTCAGAGCAACGGTCGTTCTACACGTTGCTTACTATTTAAACGTTCTTTCAATTGAGGTTCAGAGCAACCGTCTCACTATGGTTCAAACTAATAATCATGCTTACAAATTCTATGCACCACCTTAAATACCCAAAGATGGGCTCTACCCCCGCTTCGTCCCACAGTTAAAATATTGATAAAAAATACAATTTAACCGAAGCGGGAATTCAGAAAGGACGCTTTCCAATAACTTAATTACCCTATTGAATTCAGCATTTCTAATTTTAAACAATGCCTGACGTTGCCATCTGCAACGTTTATAGCCCTAAATTATTAACGGCAAACCATAAAACTAACAAATTAGAGCAATATGCCCAATAAGCTCTTTACAATAGATTTCTTTACAATTTTAAATGATCTTAGGATCGGTCTTTCGCTTTGAACTATTTACAATTTACTGGAAACTTATACATAATCACTTATTTACTAAAATTAACTATATAATATTCCCGGGTTCGCTCGGTCGGCTGGCCGGTCGTCTACATTCTCCCCGCTGAACCTCTTCAGCTCTGGTTGCAAAGGGTAAGAACGGCCAGTCGGGTCACAGGTCAACTGAAGACTCTGGTGCGCGTTCGGACGTCTGCGCTGCTCACGTCGTCGTCGGGATTGGAGTAGGCCTACCTGACAATCCTGCATGATGGCTACAGCCACACTTTGTGGGGCAGTGCCGGTTCCACGACGATCATGTAGTTTCCCGCCTGGATCGAAACCGCCCACCGCAAAGGTTGGCGCGGTGTGATCGTTGGGAGGTATTCTCGGATCCAGCGGGCCCAGAAAGGATCGGAGAGCGCCTGAATCTGGCGCCAGGCTTTCCTGCCAGCTTCGACGCAGGGGGCAGAGGAGGTACTCATGAGCTGCCCAACAGGTAATGGTTCTTCATTAGAGCTTCTTCATCTCCATGACGCACGGGCTCGTGCGTAAGAAGCCGCGCATCGACCGTGTATTCGGCCTCTGCGCGCAGTGTTGCAAGCACCTCTTCCTTTGGCGCTCGCGACTTCAGGATCGTGGTGGAGAGCACCAGCCTGTGTAGTGTGACTGCTTTCTCCCACGTGCCACCTTGATTGGGTGCTCCAGGAGATAAAGCGCCAGTCAAAGCTCCACTGCAGCGCTTTCTCTCGGAGTTTGGGTTGCCATTGTTCGTAGGCGGTTCGTAATTGTAAAACCCAATATTGTTTTCGGATATCGTTCTTAACCACGTTACGTTCACGTGCGTTGTTCGTATTGCACGATTTTTGAGTTTTGTTCCATTCATTAAATACGTAATTTCTTTTCCAAAGCTTTCACGTTGTGCTGCCTGTACTAAAACACGCTCCGCATGCTCTTTGACTTCTGTCAGTTCTGTGATTTCTTCCCGCCGGTGTGATATGATTTTCTGTTCTTTCTGTTTTTGATCCTTTCCACTTTCTTGAGTTAGTGTTTCTGCTTGATGTTCGTTCGGAACATGGCGTGATAACTCTTTGCAGTTACTGCTTAAACTACGCTGTTCAAATCCACCTTCGGCGTGTAAATTGCTTATTTGCTATTCTTTGTTTGCAATCACTTCTGGGGTTCCATTACTCGCAACATAATCGTCTTCAACAGCGTCTGGATATTTTTGCTCGTTATCCATTTCGTTCTTATCTCTAACATTATGTGCCAAAAGTGATGAGCTCGATCTGTCACCGCTCTGTGTCTCATCACACGCGTCGGCTCGACGTGTCGAAACATCTTCTTGTAGGTCGTGCAGTGCAGGTAACTCCCCCCGTACAGGCGTCGACGAAGGTAGAGTTTGGTTCTCGCTCGGGATGTCTATCTCAGACCGAGCGTTTTGCACCCACTGGTCGGTAGTTCGGTAAGACTTGACCTTGGCGCTAGCTTTCGAGTTTTCTTCAATACGATTTGCACGGGCGATTTGCAACAATCTCCTTTCAATTAATTTCATTTTTTCGTTTAATATCTCCTCTTTACGTTTTATTAATTCAAGCTCCGCTTGTCGCTCTCTTTCTGATGCCGTTACACTTGTGCGGGATCGCACAGACGAGGTCGGAGAATGTGTTCTTACGCGCTCATTAATTTGCATATTCGATAGTGCTCTGTTAAGCGCGGCCACTATGTCGGCGACGCGCGGCAACTCGACCTGTGGTTCTGTGGTTCGGTACGTAGACGGCTGCGGTCTTGTCGTTGCTCCAGAGTAGCACAGAAAGCGACTGCGTTCATCGTCTTCTTTCTTATGCCACTGACTTCTTGTCAACACCATGGTTCGGTTCGTTTTGATTAACTGATGGGGCCCCTGGCCCGATCCAGCTCGAAGGACCAACTTCTGTAGGCGACTCGCACAGTGGTCCTCTTGGACAGCTCAGATGCACACGCATACATATGCGCGTGCACTCGCTCTCGTTCTGAGAGCTCAGTGGACTGTATATATAAGTTCGGTTCAAGGTTCAGTGGACTGTATTAAAAGTTCGGAAGTTCGGTTCTATGTTTAATTCACAATACACAATTATAAACTAAACACATAAAAGTTCACAATAATCAAAAGGTTCACAATAATCAAAGGTTCACATATATCAAAGGTTCAGTTATAATAAAGTTCACTTATAACAAAGTTCACAAAGGTTCAGGTTCACTATTTAATAAGGTTCAGTTCACTTACGGTTCAGGGCAACGGTCTTTCACCAGATCACGTTATGTTCTAATTAATTTGGTTCGTTCAACCAAGGTTCAGAGCACAGTTCAGCTCACAGTAGTTCAACAAATAATCATCTACTTATAAGGTTCGGTTCAGAGCAACGGTAGCTCTACACGTTGCTTACTATTTAAACGTTCTTTCAATTGAGGTTCAGAGCAACCGTCTCACTATGGTTCAAACTAATAATCATGCTTACAAATTCTTTGTACCACCTTAAATATCCAAAGATGGGCTCTATCCCCGCTCCGTCTCACAGTTAAATATTGATAAATAATACAATTAACCGAAGCGGGAATTCAGAAAAGGACGCTTTCCAATAACTTAATTACCCTATTGAATTCGGCATTTCTAATTTTAAACACGCCTGACGTTGCCATCTGCAACGTTTATAGCCCTAGAATTATTAACGGCAAACCATAAAACTAACAAATTAGAGCAATATGCCCAATAAGCTCTTTACAATAGATTTCTTTACAATTTTAAATGATCTTAGGATCGGTCTTTCGCTTTGAACTATTTACAATTTACTGAAACTTATACATAATCACTTATTTACTAAAATTAACTATATAATATTCCCGGGTTCGCTCGGTCGGCTGGCCGGTCGTCTACACTAAGTAATTAGATTAATCACCTAAACCCCGTGCATACTAGCTGATAAAAAACAAGAATAACGTTAATTAGTCAATTTTTAAATATGTGGCGTCTGCGCGGCCGTTGTGTTGTGCCCGTTGAGTTCTTAATAGTTTAACGGAGAACAATCTATCAGTCCTTTTCAGGACTATATTAATAGTTTCGTAGAGAACAACTCCGTTCTTTTCAGAATCAACTCTTTAAAGTATATGTAATGAACGCCACAAATATATAAAATATTCAGTATTTTTTTTTTTTTTTTTTTTTTTATAGTAATATAATTTATTTGGTAAAACAACGTTCGCTGAGACCGCTAGTATTGTATTTACAAGAATTTATCGTTTAAATCTATTAGATTCTCATGTGAATATAGATAAAAAATATTCAGGTACATCGAATTGTTCAATTGACTACAGTAAAAATTGACTCCGTATTAATGCCATGAAATGGTAGTATTGCGCGCGTCCGACGTACTCTGGGTAGCCCTGGGCACTGCTGAAAATCAGCATCCTTACGACACACTGACACGGTGTTCAATATTGGCATCATATCCTATTTGTCTGTTCCTTCCTTGTTCTTTTATGTTAAAGATAAAGTTACAGCCTTTATAAATATATATGTCCCACTTTTGGACACAGGCCTTCTCTGTAAAGACGAGAGTATAAGGGCATAGTCCGCCATGCGGCCTTAATGCGGATTAAGGCTTCACATGCCTTAAATTTTTCTAAGACATGCAGGTTTTCTCACGATGTTTGCCTTCACCGCCGAGCGCGTGGTTAATCAGCACATAAAATTGCTACAACAAATTTATTGGTGCCGGCACCGGGGATCGAACTCGCGTTGCTAGTGTACTATGCAACTTGAGCCAACCACCCGGACACTAATGTGTTTGTTGTATATTGTGATCCCCAATAAATAAAATTTCTATGTCTAATTAAGAAAAGTCAATGAAAACATCGAAATAGAAACGACAAATTTCAGACATGTAACACGGAAATCGTTTACAATGCGCCGATATCCAAGATCACATCAATTTATCACGTAATCGAGTGTCAGCGGGTGAGAAGTCGATGGTCCGAGCCAGGTTAAGGCCGCTCCAGACTTTCCTACGCAGTTCATTTCAATTAACAAGCGTAATTTGTTTTCGAAGTCCTTCGAGATTTCCAGTTGGAATTTATATCTGTAATAGACTTTCGGATTTCGTATTTTTATCTTATTTACATTTCGACAAGCTTTAATATCTAATATCTTTAAACGGGCAATTCGGAATCTTGAAACGGCTCCTACGATTATCATGAAATTTAATATGCAGTGTTTCGAGGCCGATAAATCGATCTAGCTAGGATACATTTTTAGAAAATGTCGTTTGATCCGTGTATATATATACATATATATATATATAATACTAAGCCAATGAGCATTTGGTTTGACCAAGTTAGTTAGACCAAGAACTAACAATTATATTTACGTGCAAAAACAAAAACCGTCTTCAAATCAAATCAAACGTTAAACGCTATTACGCGCGGACGAGCATTATGTGTTTACGAATTATTGTAGGAACATTAACAGAAATAGACTTAATCAGAACCTAACCAAACTCTCATCAAACTAGCTTTGAATTACAACATAAGATAAGATTAATTTATTTGCTAAATCACGGTATCACTTGATGTTAAATAGCCCTTACAAACAGACCGACATGTTTCGCTAAAAATAATTAAGCATGAAAATTAACATTCATGTCATTAATTATATATTTAGGAAATTGAATAAAGATCACATAAAAAAATCAATAAGGAAATTAGACTAAGTAACAATCACGATTGTCTCGAATGTACCCACTTAAAACACTAACACTTAGAGTCCTTGAATGTCACCACAACGAATGACAACCGACAAATGCGCGCGCGCCTGTTTTATACCCTTCTAGTAGGATTTCCTTACTATATATATTTATTTATTTATAAACTCTTTATTGTTTACACTTATGAAATAAAATTAAAAAAAAAGTAACTATAATTAAAATACATAAACAATAGGCGGCCTTATCGCTAAAAGCGATCTCTTCCAGGCAACCTTTGGATGGAGAGGAATAATAAAAGAAGCGGCGGGAGTTTATAAAAGTAGATATACTTAAATACTGATAACAAATATTTACATACAAACATACACACATACATATAATATAGGTATATATATATATATATATATATATATATATATATATATATATATATATATATATATATATATATATATATATATATATATATATATATATTATGAAAAGACAAAACGTGTGTAAAAGTATTACATATAATATATTTACACATATATCATAACAGTATAAATGATGTTAGGTGGACTTGTCTAAGTAAAACTTTTAACTTTGATTTTAAAGTATTTATTGTCTGTGATTTCCTAATGGCCTTTCCTAAAGTTGGTGTCATGCGGAGATATTTTTAGCATGAGATTCTCTGATGATCGCAAATTCAACGAATTCGAACCGTGAAGGAATTTAAAACGCTCCTTCAGATAAGATGGATATGACGGTGTAAATAGAATGTTATAAAGAATATATTACATAACTCACCATTACAGTCTTCTATAATATTCTGAGTCATTGAGTAATTGATCATTAAAGTGAAAGAATAAAGAAAAATATTTAAAAACAAACGTTTTCAACAAAGAAATTCGGAAACACAATAATTATTCAAAGAATTAAGCCAATTGTATAATCTAAATAATGATGTATTTAATATTTTTAATTTGATTGAATAAATAATGAATCATCGAAATCGGTTGGCGTGATATCGAGTTATGTCTCCATTTGTGGCTCAGATACTTGATGCAAATTTAACACAAATGGTTTTCTCATGAATGCCATTTTCAGCATTGAATAAATTGGGAACACACGGGAAGCAACAGATTTTTTATAAAAAAAATAATCAAAATTAGTACACCCAGTCGAAAGTTATGAGGCAACAATTATACAGACGATTTTGAGAACCTACTATTTTAAAGTGATTGAAAACGCTATAATTTTTTTTAGAATTTAGCCAGTTATATAATTTACTTTTGGCCGTCTCATTGCCAAGTTAGTTTCATAATTCGGTGAGCTATTTAGAGTAGAATAGAAAACAAAACAAATGCATAAAAGAAAACAACAGAAACAAAAGTGTGACGCAAAAAAACGGGACAACACTCAGCGTATTTCCTTGCGGCCTCTCCCTCATCCCTTAAGCCGATAGTGCCCGGACACATATATTAAAACATATATAAATATATATACACATTGAAAATCACAATTGTAAACACGTGTATCAAGCAAACAAAACACAATTTACAGAAACAACAAATTAAATGAAAAATAAAATTAGTGCTCAAGAAGATACAGCCTAAGTTAAATCAAGGGAAGTTAAAATCCATGCCCTTGCCGGTTGCGAAGCAATAACTTATATCGATCCCCAAATCTGTATTTCGATAGCTTTAGTTGCCTAGAATCACCTCGTTCTCGATCCGATCCTTCAGAGAGACTCCGAGCATTGTCGAACGATATTAAATGGCCGAAACAAAAGTGCGGCGCACTGCGAGCGGCCGTGATGGGAATAATTACTCTATTCAATTCATTCCATCGTTATCAGGCGGAGTGAATGGTCTCCTCGAGGAGCAGTAATGGTGGCCCGCTCAGAGAAATTGCTTTTAGTAAGCAGTGCACTAACTTACGCCAAGATTATTCGAAAACTGCTCGAGTCCTTTTGAGGGAATTAATTAGTTTCGAAGATTGTTACGCTCAGAGCCCGGGGAAATTGGTGAATGGGATTTTGCAACTAGATTAATGCAACACTAATGTGAAAGTTATAATTGACTGGATGTGTTGTTGACAGCGTCGTGGGGACGAGTAATCCAATGGAAGTATCTGTATATATATCGCAATAGAACTGTTCGTTCAAAGTGCGGTCAAAATCGAGTTCAAATCAAATTGATCAATAAATCAAGTCCAATTACCACCGTGTCACCCGGAGGCCGAGACATGTTCTTGATGATCCGGACGACGCGATTACCATTGCATAGGCTAGATCTTAACAAATCAACAAAGCGTTCATTCGCGACCGTCGAAGGTTGCGAATAATCCTCGCGCGTTACCGCTATTTTAGATGTTAGGAGCGCTGGAGTTTCTTCGGCCACTTCTTCAAAGGCACTGAAAGATAGTTTAGCTTTTGAATGTCCCTTAGATTAGCCCTGAAATAGCAACCGACCGAGTCGTGGCTCGGCCCTCTCGGGCCCCTCGGATCGGAATGTTACACGTTACATAGTAACCGACTAAGCCTCACCGGGGGGATCCTTGTGTCGAGTTACTAGCGGTAGAGGATCAGGCTAAGCAATCTGAGAGCTAAAAAAAATCGAGAGATCGAGTCCAATGTATAAGGGCCATTGAGCAGAACGACAACAATTAGGCTCCCAAAATTTCAACTTGATATAATTTTTAAATGCTTCAACTGATGTCTGTGAAACTTTTCTTAGACACTGTGACAGATGTAAGTTTTGATAGCAAGATCAGTTTATTATATTATTTAATTTATTTTATATATAATATATTAGTTTTTTTTAATTAATGTAGATATTTAAAGAAACTAATTGTAGATCATTTTAATTATAATGGGAAAAAAAGAAACAAGTATATTTACTAGTTAGAACTGTTCGACTAGAACTCTTTTAGTTGACCTAGCTCTGTGGTTGAGATTTTAAATCATTCCAATATTCGAAACTGTCATTTCAAATGTGACATGTGTTGCCTGCCATTACATATTCAAACTCCAACAAAAACAGAAACCGACTTGACGTGATAGTTATTCGTACATTTGTGGGTCACTTAATGCAAATCTGAGACTTATTTTTTCTCATGGATGCCATCGTTAGAATTGGACTAAATTGTTAATTGAATAGATAGGACTACATGGGAAGCACAAGCTTTCAAATAGAAAAAGAATCATCAAATTCGATTCACTCAGTCGAAAGTTATGAGGTCCTTTTTTAAAATCGGTTGAAAAAGGGAAACCCAAGCAAGCAAGATTATCAGATCGCAATTCGAGAGCTTGGCAAGTTAAAAATGATTAACATAAACGATATATATATGTAACGGACGGTTAAATCATCTCATTTTATACGTTTCGCTGTAAAAAAGCCAAAGAGTCCATTACATGGCGTTAGCCCGCTCGCCAACAACGCGGCCGGTGTGATCGCGGCTCGCTCAGCCGTGAGATGGTCCGGCCGTGCGTAACGGCTTTTTTTAACGTTCACAAATAACTTTTACTGGCTGTGACATAGCGGGGGAATTTTTTTATTTTTATTTTTTATTCTTGTACGGCTAACGTCGACTAATAGTTTTTGTTTTAAATTATAAATGATTCATAACTTCTTTTGAACTAAAACTTCTTTACGCACGCTTGACTTGGGAAGTAAGATGGTCAATCGTGTGGTCGGGCGAGGCGTAGGAAATTTAGAGTGGTTACTAGTTAAGATAGAAAAAGAGAGAGAGTCATGTTTCGTATATTACTTTAGCATTCATAGAAGTGCGAGTATACATTTTATTTCTCTCTTTGTCTCATAGCCAGTTACGTTTCGTATATCTAAGATACAGTGTAAGTCTATTGTCTGTATTACACTATGGGAGGAAGAAAGAGCAGTGCACGCGCATTAACTTTCTCTCTTGAACAATCGAGTAGTGTACTTATTACATTTTGTGTATAAATTAATGTGATAATTTTCTTTCACACTTTTCGTAACGCATTCACAAGTTAACTCCCCAAGTCAAGCGTCCGCAAAGAAAAATTACTTGAAAAATTTAATTAGTAGATTTCTGTTTCTGGCACGATGACAATTGAATTGTGTAAATTACGTTGGTCTTACAGTGAAATATCATTGGCCTAGACTGATCCTAGGCCCTATTCTCGTCTTCACACCGCCCGTAATATGTGAGAGATGACGTATTCGAGACACTGTTTGTGTGTTTGTGTATTCTAATCACGTCTGCTGTAATTTATGCAATTCTTTTTCATATTATAGCCGAGAGAATACAGCATCTCTGGGGGACGAGGGCAGATGGCTACACTGGCATAAGATTTACGAGCATGTTTTGTTTTACCACCAAGCCCCGTACATGCTAATTTTGCCCAGTTGACTATTAAATTTTTATTGCAAACAAATGTAAATGACACTAGTTATGATTTAAAAATTAATTGTTAAACAAGATGGGACATGTTTCTTCAGCTCTGTAGTTCTGAGCTTGTAGAAAAAGACTACGGCATCCCCTGCCGTAGTGTCGTAGAAGGCGACTAAAGGGGCCTGGGGTTCACCCCCCGCCCTCCTCCAGAAGAATTCTATCTTGTTGAAGATCAACAAAAAAAAATGTTTCTAGTCTTATTTAAATCCGAGTAATCTTATCGCGATACCGCCGTTTTATCGGTGACCACTCCTCGGAGCATTGCTGGAATTTCTTCGGTCAGTTCTTCTCCCAGCGTCAACGCTTCTCGAAGTGGTGTTTAAAGTTAGTTTATCTTTACAATGTTCATTATCTCCGACGATCACGTATGGACGCTTTGTGTGCTTGTGCCTTTCGCGTCGTCAGGTTCGTTACGTACATGTCCCGGCCTCCGGGTGGAATACAATAGAGAATGGCTTGGCACGGCACTTAAAAGAAGTTTGTTAGAGTGTATGGTGACAGTCTCAAGTAACCGTAGAGATGACTGCTTAAAGAATTGGCCTATCGTCTGAATAACTCTGAATCGCAAGAGATTAAGAGATCCGCAGTTGACTGCATATAGCATTAACTGTAATGCGACGGTCGTTTTTACGCCGGAAGTTCGTATGAGTTACAGCGGGCGTGCTTCCGGCTGTCTAACCTGCCCCCTCGTTCCCCCCAGTTGACACTAAGGGGTGTCGCATTTAGAATATCTCAATTTAAATGCAGCATTGCGTCTAATCTATCCATTGTGTTGTTAATTAAATAATACCGCTACTGACTTTAACTTGAAGGGAATAGAAATAAATAGTTAATTTCCAGGATAACGTAGATATTTTACCGCCAGCCCTGTAGTTCTGGGCTCTCGAGAATAAGACTACGGTATCCCCTGCCTGTCGTACAAGGCGACTAAAAGGGGCCTCGGGGTCACTGGGTGATAAGAGTGGGGCCTGCGTCGTCCATGTCGCCTTGTGCTGCGAGGGCACAGGGGAGGAGGGAGTAACCTCCCGGAACGTGCTCTCCTTGAGCACAGTGCAGAGGGGCGCCGGTGCGTTCCACGTTGAGATCCCGGAGCCGATTATGTGGGTAAGAACCCCACATAATCTTCAGAAAGATATCCCACCAGAGGATTTCCTCCCCGTAAAAAAAAAGATATTTTACCGTCCGTTTTTCGAAGTATTGTACTCAAACTAAGCGCTCAGCGGCCAGTGCCAATGGTTCAGCAAAGTGTTATATCAGAAAAAAAATATTATTAATAATTAAATAAGTTTATAAATGTTAATATAGTAAAATTGCTATATCCGCCAGTATATGCCGGTGGCCATGGAGGATTCCCCTTCACTAGAAGGGTGAAGATCCTCCAGGGTAACCTGATTCACTGCCGAGGGTCGCAGGACCTGCTACAGCAGATCCTCGCGCAGTGGTCAGTGTCTCTGGCCGTGGTGGCAAAGCCTTATCGAGTCCCGACCATCCTCTTTGATTCAGTGACGACGGAGACTCTGTCACCATTTACTGGGGTGGTGGCGCAGGGGACCCGATTAGCAATGTAGCCCTGTTCCTTAACGAGGAAGGAACAGAGCTATCCTGGACATCGGCTGGCACGTGTCGCCTTGTGCTGCGAGAGCACAGGGGGGAGTGGTTAATCCCTCCTGGATTAACGTCGTCCCCACGGGACTTACTCTCCCAAGAGCACAGTTCAAAGGGGCTTCGGTGCGTTCCTCTGGAATTTCCAATCCCCTCACCTTACTATAACTTACTAGATGCATGGTGAGGGGCTCCGAGTTAGGTAAGTGGGGTTTTAGTGGGTAAGAACCCTTTTTTAACATGGGATGAAATCCGTTTGTTCATAGAGTGAGTCTTGCCTTGGAAAGCTCGATAATCCAGTGACATGTCGCGTTAGTACATGAATGTTTTATGCAATAGAGCACAACATATTTTTTCCTCGTAACAATACTGTAAGAGTAATTCAAGAGAAGATTCATCTGAACTCGATGTATGGGGCGGTTTCTATTACAATTTACGCTATGCTGTTGCAACTTAATTGGGTTTCCGTTCACATTGCGCGCCCCACAGGACACCTGCTCTTATTATTTCGTTCAAAGAAATAAGTAATTTGTTATTGAAGTAAAGCTTCTTTATGCACGCTTGAATTGGGGAGTAAGCTAGTGAATGCGTTAATTTTATTAATGCGTTATAGTCGAAAACTGTGATCTAGGCTACGCGAAGGGATGGATATTGGACGAGTCACGACGATGGACGAGTCACGATCTATACAACGATCTACGCGCATCAATTGAAATTCTCTCAATGTATGTTTCTGCGACAGGGTTAAGTCTAGGAATCACAACTAACGCGTTCGAAACGTTAAAAAATAAGACGAGTCAAGAGCCATACAACGATCTATCAAAAAAATCCAGTTTCTTTTATTTAAACGTATAGAGTATAGTAAACGTAAAACGTATAGTATTTATTTAAACGTCTTTAGCGCATCAATTGACGTTCCTTTGTTGCTGCGACAGAAGACTTTTACGACAGATGCAATCTTAATAATTGCATCTGTCGTAAAAGTTGGCCGTCTGCCAGACTTACCGATTCAAGTCTTGTTAACTTGAATCAATGTATTGTCTACGGTCGATCAGAGACTCGGCTTCCGTCCGCACGGAATTACATTACCACATTTTAAATTTGTTTTCCTTTGCTTTTGCATAAACAGTGATAGTACAAACACTTCGTTATGCACGCTTGACTTGGGAAGTAAGCTGGTGAACGCGTTACTAAAAGTGTGATCGGGCGAGGCGAACGGAAGTTCAGAGGGATATATAAGTTAGTGAAGATAGAAAGAGTTAGAGTTATTTAACAGTAATATATGTTTCGTATATTACTGTAGGGGCAAGAGAGGCGAGCATACATTTTCTTTCTCTCTTCCTCTCATAGGCGACACGGGCCAGCCGATGTCGCCTTCTTCACTATGGCGGACGACAAAGGCCCAGTGAACCCGAGGCCCCTTTTAGTCGCCTTCTACGACAGGCAGGGGACACCGTAGTCTTATTCTTGAGAGCCCAGAACTACAGGGCTGAATTGATTGATTGATACTTGTCTAATGTATATTTATTTATTTAACAATTGGGGCTTAAATATATATCGCAGAACATAGCTGCGAGTCTAAACAAAACATTAACACGGGTCCAGTCCAATTTTCATCCTGTCTTCATTTGATATATTCGGGTCGAACTGACGTCGTTCCCGCGGATGATACAGGTCATTTGTTTTTCCTCGGATGCTGCGTATTTAAGGCAACAGTATAGTTTGACTTGATCTATTCCACTCCGATATTTTCTGTTACTAATCCGGCGGAAATAAAATTCTCATTTTTCTACTCGAACGCTTTCTTTTGTCTAACGTTGTATGTCTCAAATGTCTTTTGTAATTTGTTAATTTAACATCGACTGCACCCTTTTTTTGTGCGAAGAGATGTCGGTCTCTGTGTATATATATTTTTAATAGAAAAAGTGACAAACAAACTTATGGCTCACCTGGTCTTAAGTGATCACCTTCGCCCTTGAACATCTACAGCACCAGCGGAGCTGCAGGTGCGTTGCCGACCTTTGAGATAGTAGATAGGAGTAGGCTCGTTTCTTGAAGGTCCCCAAATCGTACAGGTTCGGAAACACCGCTGATGATAGTTGATTGCACAGGTTGTCAATGCGTAGAAGGAAGTTAAAAATTAAGAAAAGTACAGTCGCGGAACGCCAACCATCAAGATGGTGGCGGTGGAATTTGGAATTCTGCCGATACGTTCGGTAAAGGAAAGCGGTAGCCGATTTCCATTACCACACATCTCGACAGAATTCTAAATCCCATCGAACATATATTTATCAACCAACTTCAAAAAAGGACGAGGTTCTCAATTCGACTTCATAACTTTCAACTGGTTGAACTCATTTTGATGATTCGTTTTATTTTAAAGCTTCCCAAATGTCCCATTTTGGTCTGATAATGTCATTCATGAGAAAACCATACAAGCCTTAAATTTAAATTATGTATGTATGTGACAAATGGACGAACAACTCAATATCACGCTGAAATATTTAGATGATCTATTGAGGCTGGAGCGGCCGCTGCAACTGCAGAAAACCACAAGCAGCGCAAATATAGTAACCTCGATAGAGGTTTCATATTTGAGCCGTTTGGGGTAGAAACTTTGGGTCCGTGGGGTCCTAGTGCACACCACCTTTTTAATGTGATAGCTAAGAAGTTGGTCGACACATCTGGTGACTAGAGGGCTGGCTTATACCTTGCACAGAGGTTAAGCATTGCCATACAACGTGGCAATGCTACCAGCCTTCTGGGCATGCTGCCAAGCGACGACGGTTTGGCACAGTTATATTTTTTGTAAATATTTTGTAAAATAAATATTATATTGTAAATATTTCTTTTTTTACTTAGTATTATCTGTATCGATCAAAATCAAAATCTATTACAATGAAATTGAATTATAATTGTTCTAGAATGGCATAAAAATGTTTCCATGATTCATTTTTTGGAGGAAATGATCTACTTCAAGAGTAGTTTGATGAGAGTTTGGTTTTGATTAATTCTATTTCGTAATATTCCTTTTTTTTGTTTTTACTAAGGCGAAGATGAAGCCTAGGATGGAGTACGTGAGCCTATAAGGTGATACGATTACTACGATAATTCAGATATTTCAAAGGAGCATAATACCGTTTAACATTTGATACTTGTTGATAGTAATAAATAAAGTTAATTATAACAGCAAGTATCTTACTAAACACGCGTGTTCAATTTACAGTGAAAACGGGCGCCCCGTTAAATAATTATGCAGCTTTTACATAACGCGGTCAAAGTTTCTCGCGCAAAGTTCGAAAGTTACGCACGCCGGCGGACCGCGCGCCGAACACTTTGCAATTTTAATAGCAATCAGACCGTTGTTGGAGTTGTTGAGCGGTGCTATTGTTCCACATACTTTTCTAAGAATGCTGACATGATAAACAACATGTTGAAAAGACTCAGGGGTATATAGAAGAGAGTGCACAGTCTTCCACACAAAATGATTTATTAGGGATTTACATCTGTATCAAAAATATATCGATACTACGCGATATATCGTATGAATATATCGATAAATCGATATTTTCATATATCGTAAATTTGTTTCTAATTAATTAGCGTATAATATTAAATATTAGAAAAGTATTGTACTAATAGAGTACTCGGCGCGTAACTGAGAGGTTCTCGCTTCGGATACCAGTCCAGACTATTTGATTTGATTCTGCTAGCAGTACAGACTACATGCATAGATTATAAAATTTATACGAGTCCTGCCATCGTGAAGAGTAGGAGTGTAGTAACATACTACACTACACTCTTCGTGATGGCAGCGCAAGTAAGGGTTTTATTTAATTCAAGTTGTCAACCACAAATAAAAGAAAGTACGGAATGCTTTTTATTTAATTTGTTACCATATTTCGTATATCGGATGAAATATATCGATTAGAAGATTCGATAATATCGGATTGAAGCTATATATAGTGTCCATATATCGATATCTATCGTGCACAACTAGTATTCATAGGTCGACGGCTAGCCAGTAGCCTAAGTCACTTTCTATTGCATCACATATGTAGTGCTACAGCGGTCACTCTAATTCACCTGATTTCGTCTCGATTTTCCAAACGTTGAACTACTACGACTACACTTTCGTAGTACTTGTTGATTCGTTCGCCGCAATACCACAAAATGGCAACGGTCGATGTAATATCTTGTTGCTTTTTAGCTCATAGCAGTTTTGATGTATTTCCAGGCACACAACATTTGGCTTGTATATGTAAATATACACTGAGCCGTGGTAGCTCAGTGTCCGGGCGGTCGCCTCAAGTTGCGTAGTACGCTAGCAACCCGAATTCGATCCCCGGTGCCGGCACCAATGAATTTGTTGTTGCAATTTTATGTGCTGATTTTCCACGGGCTCGGTGAAAGAAAACATCGTGAGGAAACCTACATATGTTAGAAAGTTTTGCCAATTCGTACTACATTACCTATATTTAAAAATAAATTGAAACGCTTCTTAACTGAGTCTCAACGTAACCACGCCAACATCAACTACGACAAATCGATTGTTTAACACTACATTTATGTTATTTATTATGTAAAGCTATATATATATAGAGCTGCTTTTTATAACGTATATATTTATGTATAATATATATCCTTCAGAACACTTTGTACATTATTTTCTATTTTACGTGATCCATTTGCCCCTGAATACTTGAAATGTAAATTTCGACGTTGTCTTCGTTCCACTGATAGTAATTTTCTCCATATATCTTCCTGTCATACTGATTTTATGCATAAATCCTTTACCTTTACCGCAATAAGACTTTGGAATGCGCTGCCAACAAATATACGAACAGCTGGAACTAAATCTACTTTCAAACATTTACTATGGAAGCTTTACCTAAGCTAACTATTCCTAGTTTGACAATTGCTGTCCCTATCCACCTATAATTATATATATATACAATTATTATGTTTATATATTTCATTTATTTGTAAGTAGATATGTATATTATATATGTATGCATTTATGATAGTTTTCTTTATTTATTATTTTCTCACATAGCTTGCACCCGTTACTTTGTCTCTACACAACCCCAATGTAGACTGGCAGAGAATGCCTACTGGCATTAAGTCCGCCTATTTGTACCTTTTGTTTTGTATTGTGTGCAAATAAAGAATAAATAAATAAATAAAATAAATATGAAAGTGTTTGTAATGTACACTATATTAATACACAACCGAATCGTGTCCGATTTAGTCTTCACAGGTTTTTTGTCTGAAAACCAGCGCTGTGCTACATGTGTGACCACAGCACATGCTGAGCCAACCCCTTTTCGGCACAATTTCTGTTTTGTTCTTTTTTTTGTGTTGTTTCCGTTTATGCAGTTTTTTGTCTCGTTTTACCTGTTGTTTGTGTGTTCTTGTGTCG
Organism: Meandrusa payeni; assembly: GCA_029286785.1. NCBI lineage: Eukaryota > Metazoa > Arthropoda > Insecta > Lepidoptera > Papilionidae > Meandrusa > Meandrusa payeni. The sequence continues at coordinate 311,287 of JAGSMX010000015.1, forward strand.
AATAAATGTTTATTCTATTCTATTCAATTCTACTAAGTGTGCGTGGCGGCAGACTAAGCCTTTATACTCTCTTTACAGAGAAGGCCTGTTCCGAGCAGTGGGACGAATATATTATATATAAAAGGCTTACCTTAACTTCAACTTTAACTACGACTATTCGCGTATATAAAAAAGTCCGCGCTTAATAGCGTTTGACTTGATTTGAAGTCGGTTATTGTTAAAGGTCAAAAATATTCTTATTTTCAGCAATCGGTTAATAATACGACTCAGATGCTTATTCATTTAAAATTTGAATTGAGAACTGTTTTTGAAAGTCGCACGCAAATTGGATTTTTTTGTAAAAGTTATTTGTTGAAGCTTAGGCCAGTGATTCAAGCTTCTACGTTTAACTCGAATAATTGTGTACGTGATCTGAATACGGCGCTGCTCTGCACGTAACTGGGATCAGATAGAGTTCTCAATTATCCACCTTTAGCTCTTAATTCAGATAGGCTTCATATATTTTATCGATACAATCGATATTGTTTCTAAATCATTGTATATTTTGTGCAAAACTCGCTAAATACATTTAAAGTAATTATTTATTATTGTTTAAACTTTTTACTATTATACCGGGTTGAGATGTAAACATTATTGTTAATTATATATTGGTAATTGTTGTTCAATTACGTTTCAAGTACGTCGGCGAATACTCAAGTTCTTTGGGCATGTAAGCCGTCGTGGAAACTATTGTTTAGAGCGTCTTGTCGTGCAGGGCCAAGTAGAGGGAAGCAGACCACGAGGTAGATCGCCGATGCGATGGTTGGATCAGGTGCGGAGTATGGTGGGTGCTCCCCTCCACGAATGTGCCCGATTGACGACCAGCAGGCGGAGGTGGCGAGACGTCGTGCGGCGGGTGCTGTCTGCTGCCCAACCCACCGGATCATGATGACCACGACCACTCTGACAAGAGTGAAGCGACCAAGAAAAAGAATTGTTGTTAGGTGTGACTCGGACTCCCCGTAAACTTTTAAAATATTATCGACCAGATAGAAAGGGACACGCCCTTTTAATATTTCGTCAATCTGGTCGATATATCTTATTCTAGGACGCCTTCTATTGGATCCACAACCCACTTTCGTGGTATAATTTTTTTTGTGACGATAAACACAGATTGGCCACAGCTGGCCTTGACATCTTCACCGGATTGAGAGGTGACATAGCAGAGAGGTCGCTTAGCCTGAACCACTCAAGCTAGTAACTCGATACAAGGGTCCTCCGATGATGGTAACCTCGGTTTGGGTTACTGCGTTACGCGTGAGCATTCCGATCGGTAGTTATTTCACGGATAATCTAAGAGAAAAGCTAAATTAACTTGAATGCCACTTCGGGAAGGGTTGACGCTGGGAGAAGAAGTGGCCGAAGAAGCTCCAGCAACGCTCCTAACTTCTGAGAGATGGGGCCTGCCCATAAAATTGCGGTAACGCGCAAGGATTCTTAATTTTTTTTAACGGGCATACGGCTCACCTGATCTTAAGTGATCACCGTCGCCCATGAACATCCACAGCACCAGAGGAGCTGTAGGTGCGTGCCGACCTTTGAGATAGGAATAGGCTCGTTTCTTGAAGGTCCCTAAATCGTAAACGTTCTGAAACACCGCTGGCGACAGTTGATTCCACAAGATGACAGTGCGTGGGAGAAAGTTACGCGAAAAACGTACAGTCGTTGAACGCCAACCATCAAGATGGTGACGGTGGAATTTGGAATTCTGCCGAGATGTGCGGTAATGGAAATCGGTAGCTGGGATGATTCGAACAATTCCTCAGAACACTCCCCATGGTAAATGCGATACAGGATGCAAAGAGAACCGATATCTCTTCGCAGACTCAGAGGTCGAGTCGATTGGAAAGACCTGATCGTCGACCATTCGAGCAGCTCTACGTTGTACACGGTCAAACGGAAGAAGTTGGTATTAGGGAGCCCCGGCCCAGAGATGCGAAATTAAATTTTATTTATTTATTTATTTATCATTCATTTCTCCTTTGTATAACGAACCCATTTGTGGAATGCAGTCCATTGCCACGAGCCTTCTATTTTCCAGTAAAGTTTCATTATGAAACCGATATTTTACAGTGACATTAATTATCATTTCATCATAACTAAATCGTCAAATACCAGCTCATACTCCATTGTTGTGCCATTATTAACCAACTATGAACTCTACTAAAACTAACAATTTTCGACCACTATGATGCCAATGAACGTTCAATTTGTACACAATTGGTTTAGCATAGTCGAGGTATGGTATGGTAAGGTCAGCCCTGTAGTTCTGGGCTCTCAAGAATAATACTACGGTATCCCCTGCCTGTCGTATAAGGCGACTAAAAGGGGCCTTGGGTTCACTGGGCGACAAGGGTGTGGGTCTTTGTCGTCCGCTAAGGTGGACCCGGGAAGAAGGCGACATCGGCTGGCCCGTGTAGCCTTGCACTATGAGGGCACAGGGGGAGGAATCCCAGGAGGTGCTCTCCTTGAGCACAGTGCAGAGGAGCTCCGGTGCGTTCCACTGGAGATCCCGGAGCCCCTCGTCATGCACCGAGGAAAGGGCCACCGGGGAGGTTTTAGTGGGTAAAAACCCCACATAACCGCCGCCTTCCCCCAGAAGGCAGGGTATCCTCTTGAAGATTTTCTCCCCGTTAACAAAAAAAAAATGGTATGGTAAGGTATTATTTGATATTTTTTCTGAATTTTTCTTATTGCAAAAACTAGATGATTGTTATATGTTATTGAAGAAAAACATTCGGGTCAAAGGAGGGGAGCCCTCCGAGACCTACGTCGATTATATTATCCGGGAGGGTAATATTCGACGTGACGAATGCGATATTAGGCTTCGGAATCGAATGTCGCCGAGGGAAATGGCATAGGAAATTTTGCAGACAAGAATCTGCCGTACTATTATAGGTTAATGTTTCTGATCATTTATTCTGCAGAGATTGTGGCCTGTTCATGTAAAGTGGGAATCATTTTGATGAGATTTAGTTTGTTTTCAAACGACTTCAAAGACGGAGTTGTTCCTCAATTCGTCTGTATGTTTTTCACCTTATAACTTATGACTGGGTGAATCGATTTTCATGATTCTTTTATATTTGAAAGCTGATGTTTCCAGTGTATTCTGATAATTTGGTACAATTCTGACAATGGTAGCCATAAGAAAACCATATAAGTCTTAGAAAGAGATTGTCCACATGTTGTAGCATTTGATGTTAAATCCATCAATGATTTGATTTGAAGTCGATTTTTGTATTTACACGTATATCTTTATTCATACATATATTTCCAATTTAATAACAATTGGTTTTCGACACGTCATATACAGCAGATATGTATATATATATATAGAGAAAGTGTGTGGGTATGTTCCAAATAGGCTCCGAAGCGGCTGGACCGATTTCAATGAAACTTTCAGGTTATCTTCAGATTAACCTGGCGAGTAATCCTGTAAAGTTTGGTGAAGATCGGAGCACTCCTCTTTTTGAACTGTCAAACAAGCCATACGTCGTACTTTTATTTCTGACAATAACTTGAGCCCGATATGTTTTTGTATAAATGATAAGAATGATATTGTATTTACTGATATGTACATGGGTGTAGGTAATGATCTTCACCCGCTCGAGAAGAGAATGTATACGAAGATAAATGAATAATTTAATATATTGTGAGAGTTAAATTAAATATTTAATGATGTAAGTTTATTGTTTAAATAAAATAAAGCAAAATCTAGCCCGGGGAAGCGAGCTGGGTAGTACATAATAAATGTAAGAATACACAACATACAACATGTCTACGATTATTCATATAGGTAACACTCACGGACAGCTATTGTTATCTGAACAATAAGATAACAAGACTACTGTGGTGACACAAGAAGTTGTCCGACCGTCAGAAGTTTGGGGCGTTATATTACAGTAACTCCGTCTGAGCTGTGTTCAATAGTTAAGTAATTTTAATTACATTAACAATGTTTTTTATAATTACGACATCACAGAAAAATTAATAAAAGTCATCTAAGATTACGTGTTTATATATACTTGTAATAATATTAAATAATAATAATAAATTAACAATTATTAATATATAATAATAAAAACCTGAAGTGTCAATAGCCTAATAGTTTAGGGTACGGCCTGCGAATCAACTATTGCCGTGAACCATGTCCTAGCACAAGCTTAAGCTTAGTTGCAATGGTTAACAAGATTGTTAGTAATATTTGTGAAAAAAAGAAAACTAGCAATAAGCTTTCTTTTGATCTCTTCAGACAACCTTTGTATGGACAGAAACTTACGTCTAAAATATTTTAGAGGGTCTATGATTATATTTATTTTAATACAAAACAACAATATACATACATATAAACATAAGCATTTATCAATAACATACTATTAATAATAATAATACATAAATAAATATGCAAAACATACAACAAATACCTAAGTATATATATATAAATATATATTCATACAAATACCATATAAGAATATATTTATAAAGATGGATAGTGCCTATGTACTATCCATCTTTATAAATATAATTATATATACAATAAATTTGCTTAAATAATATGTGCCTACGTGCCTATGCCTAGGTTCTTAAAAGCTGTCAAGGATTTAGTGCATCTTATGTTTTGTGGCAGAGCATTCCAAAGTCGGACTGCTTCCACTGAGAAAGATTTGCTCAAAAATTTTGTAGCATGCTCTGGCATTTTAAGTGTCATTTTCTCCAACTTTCTCTATTAACAAACAAATTATGAACCCAAAATGCATTTAATTAATAAAAAAAACAATTACACACAGTATAGATGTAGTAAGAAATTATTTTCCTTCGGGAAAACTCGGATCTTTATCGGAATATGATGACACTCGAACGGTCAATGAACGATCGTATTAAAAGTGACATTTTCATATCTATTAATATGGAGCTATTTGAGAGACCACGATAAATACGAACTTTTCCGAAAAATTACAATGGAAAAATCTTTTCTCACTATATAACAACTATGATAAATATTGACTGACAGATTGACCGAATAAGTGACGAATTTCGCCTATAGCGCGTCCACTAAACACTGGTAAAATTAGTAAAGTAAGGAAAAATACTTTGATGAGAAATTCAAAGAGCTGGGAGCCGCTTGAAATTTATTCATTTCACATAAATCCGATAAAAAGGTTTTGCGAGATTGATAGCGTTGCGTAATAACGTAAACAATGTGCTTCAGGGTAAACATTTATAAGATTGTTATCTTGTTGATCTTTTTACTGAGCAGATCAGGAGACTTTTCTTTAATATTTTCTCATTAATTAGAAATTACCTGGATTTTTAAACTAGTGCTTGACCGTTATCCCAATAGATGTAAAGTGGTGATATAGTCGTAAAATGGTGCGTGCTAGTTTAGTAAGTGCCTATTCACTCTACTCTTGAAGGCCTCCCACGTCGTACTCGGATGGAAAGACTGACGCCGGTAACTTGTTCCACTTTTCTGCTGTACACACGATGAACATTGACTCAAATCGCTTCATTCGGACGCGCCGAACATCGACTCTGTGCGATTAACTCGTGTAATTCCTGTGCACTCTCCAAAATGTAATCTGTAAAATACTGAAAAGCTGGGCACCTTGCGCCTTGCTCAAGACTATCTAAATGTAGATCTTGGTCACGTTTGGTCTGGATCACCATGGAATCCTGTGGCGCGAGTTGATGTTGGCCGCACCTGCCCAGATATGATAACAGTACTCCACACAAGGCCGGATCTGTGCTTTATACGAAGTCAAAGCTGTGCCCGGTGTGTTTTTACGAACACGTGTAAAGAAGTTGTTATATACATATATAATTGTATAACTTCAAAATAACATCTTGCCCCGTGTACAGTGATGACCTTACCGCCTGTCACATATATGACCTAATAAGCTTGGTGAAAAGTTAACAACGATCTTCTTCTTCTACTTCCGCTTTCCTGCTTAATCTACTCCACTTTGCTCGATCTTCAGCATCCTCCTTTGTTAGATTGTTCTCTAACATATTCGCCTTCACAACGTTCAGCCAGCGTTTCTTGGGCGTACCGCGAGGACTAGGCGTCTATTTCCGACGTAGTCAGGGGGCCTGCGGTATATGAAGCTATACCATCGGACACGACTTTCCAGCAATTTGTCTGCTACGTCGCGGACTCGAACGCTGCCCCGGATGTGTTCGTTACTTATACGATCAAATCGCGTAACGCCACGCCAAGTGCTGGACATATCTTCCGAGGGCTGGCCACGTCTTACCGTCATATAGCAGGACTGGTCGGATGATGCACTTGTTTGAACAATTAACAGCTTTTTGGTTTTCACTTCGAAACTTGTACGCGAAACGTAGAAACGTGTCAAGTGGATATGCAGCCCAATTTATTCCAACGAAGTTGACGCACAGTGTTTCTCCCGCATAGCATTGTTACGTACGCGACTAGTTCAAGAGAAATACTATCGAATATTTGGCTGTAATTGGAACATATATAGGGACTGTAAATATATTATGGTCCATATATACATAGTGCTATTGTGCACACCGGAATGCCCGAGCTTCGCTCGGTTTTTTGTAAATCCAATTTCTTAGAAATTATAATAAGATACGAATTGCATAAATGAAAAATAAAATTTTCGATCTTAAAAAAAAAGAATAAAAAGCAGCGTGCAAGACGAGTCCGAAGATAGATACTCGTATATGTACCTATTCTTATAATGTTGTTTTAGCACCAACACCAATAGGAGGCATTTCACACAGCCAAAAACCGCAACAGATGGAAAGAGATCGTCCATAATTCATGGAGGTCACGCACACCCTCAGAAATGAGGAAACGACGCAAGGAGGAGGATAATGTTGTCTATAAAAGTGGGAGGAGACTTCGTCTTTTGTTCCTTGACTGTCGAGGATCGTGACCACGTATTGGCAGCCCGCATTGAGTGCGGTCATATACGAAGAGAAATGAATAATTTAATATATTGTGAGAGTTAAATTAAATATTTAATGATGTAAGTTTATTGTTTAAATAAAATAAAGCAAAATCTAGCCCGAGCTGGGTAGAACGTAATAAATGTAAGAATACACAACATACAACATGTCTGCGATTATTCATATAGGTAACACTCGCGGACAGCTATTGTTATCTGAACAATAAGATAACAACACTACTGTGGTGACACAAGAAGTTGTCCGACCGTCAGAAGTTTGGGGCGTTATATTACAGTAACTCCGTCTGAGCTGTGTTGAATAGTTCAGTAATTTTATTTACATTAACAATGTTTTTGATTACGACATCACAGAAGAATTAATAAAAGTGTAAATAAATATATAATAATAAAAACCTGAAGTGTCAATAGCCTAATAGTTTAGGGTTGCACGTACGAATCGACTATTGCCGTGAACCATGTCCTAGCACAAGCTTAAGCTTAGTTGGAATGGTTAACAAGATTGTTAGTAATATTTCTGAAAAAAAAAAAAGAAATATTCCTAGCTTTCTTTTTTTAAAAGAATAAGTTTGTTATGGAAGAGCGAGATCTTCCGACACAAGCAAATTTCTTGCTTACATAAAGGTCTCAGCTAAAAAATAATTGAAAACAATTAAAAAAAATTGTAAACAGATCGCATGTATGTAAATAAACTTTTTTGTCTTTTAATGTTTGTTGACAATTATATTTAGTGGCAAAACAAAAACCAACTTCAAATCGAATCAAACGTCAAATGCTATTACGCGCGGACTTTTTTATATTCGCCAATAGTCGTAGTTAAAGTTGACATCCTTTATAAATGTCCCACTGCTGGGTACAGACCTTCTCTTTAAAGAGAGTATAAGGGCGTAGTCCATCACGCACACCCAGTGCGGATTGGCAGACTTCAAATGTCATAGAATTTTTTTATAACACATGTAGGATTCCTCAGTTTTCCTTCATCGCTGAACGCGTGGTCAGCAATTAAAATTGTAACAGCAAATTTATCGGTGCCGACACCGAGGATCGAACTCGGGTTGCTAGCGTACATGTTGAGGCGACCGCACGGTAACTGAGCTACCAGGGCTCGAATAGTCGTAGGAATATTACTAAATACAATGAAACATTACCTAAACAAACTTTCATAAAAAAACTTTTTAAGTACATCCTTTTTAATAAAAAAAATAATCGAAATCCTTTGGCGTGATATTGAGTTATTTGTCATATAGATATAATTTCCCACACATAGTTTATTTAGAGAAGAAATGCAGAATGCATTTTTTTAACATTTATTAAATATGGTACACCAACAGTTCACAAACTATGTTCTGTTGTGTTTGCTAATTTCAGGTGTACACAACATTAATGAATGAATATTCTTTATTGCGCAACAGTTAACAACAAAATACATCACAGAAATAGTAACTACAATTTTCACATTGGACAAGGTCGCATGCGCAATGGGCGGTCTTATCGCTAAGAGCGATCTCTTCCAGACAACCTTTGTATGGACAGAAACTTACGTCTAAAAATATTTTAGAGGGTCTCTGATTATATTTATTTTAATACAAAACAACAATATACATATATATAAACATAAGCATTTATCAATAACATACTATTAATAATAATAATACATAAATAAATATGCTAAACATACAACAAATACCTAAGTATATATATATAAATATATATTCATACAAATACCATATAAGAATATATTTATAAAGATGGATAGTGCCCGTGTACTATCCATCTTTATAAATATAATTATATATACAATAAATTTGCTTAAATAATATGTGCCTACGTGCCTATGCCTAGGTTCTTAAAAGCTGTCAAGGATTTAGTGCATCTTATGTTTTGTGGCAAAGCATTCCAAAGTCGGACTGCTTCCACTGAAAGATTTGCTCAAAAATTTTGTAGCATGCTCTGGCATTTTATGTGTCATTTTCTCCAACATTCTCTATTAACAAACAAATTATGAACCCAAAATGCATTTAATTAATAAAAAAAACAATACACAGTATAGATGTAGTAAGAAATTATTTTCCTTCGGGAAAACTCGGATCTTTATCGGAATATGATGACACTCGAACGGTCAATGAATGATCGTATTAAAAGTGACATTTTCATATCTATTAATATGGAGCTATTTGAGAGACCACGATAAATACGAACTTTTCCGAAAAATTACAATGGAAAAATCTTTTCTCACTATATAACAACTATGATAAATATTGACTGACAGATTGACCGAATAAGTGACGAGCTGCGAATTATGTGTGATTTCAATTCTCCAATTTTTGTATTAAAGTGGAATTTCGCCTATAGCGCGTCCACTAAACACTGGTAAAATTAGTAAAGTAAGGAAAAATACTTTGATGAGAAATTCAAAGAGCTGGGAGCCGCTTGAAATTTATTCATTTCACATAAATCCGATAAAAAAGGTTTTGCGAGATTGATAGCGTTGCGTAACTTAACGTAAACAATGTGCTTCAGGGTAACCATTTATAAGATTGTTATCTTGTTGATCTTTTTGCTGAGCAGATCAGGGAGACTTTTTCTTTAATATTTTTCTCATTAATTAGAAGTACCTGGATTTTTTTAAACTAGTGCTTGACCGTTATCCACATAGATGTAAAGTGGTGATACAGTCGAAAGATGGTGCTTGCTAGTTTAGTAAGTGCCTATTCACTCTACTCTTGAAGGCTCCCACGTCGTACTCGGATGGAAAGACTGACGCCGGTAACTTGTTCCACTCCTTTGCTGTACGAACGATGAACGTTGACTCAAATCGCTTCATTTGGACGCGCGAAACATCGACTCTGTGCGATTAACTCGTGTAATTCCTGTGCACTCTCCAAAATGTAATCTGTAAAATACTGAAAAGCTGGGCACCTTGCGCCTTGCTCAAGACTATCTAAATGTAGATCTTGGTCACGTTTTGGTCTGGATCACCATGGAATCCTGTGGCGCGAGTTGATATTTGGCCGCACCTGCCCAGATATGACAACAGTACTCCACACAAGGCCGGATCTGTGCTTTATACGAAGTCAAAAGCTGTGCCCAGTGTGTTTTTTTTTATGAACACGTGTAAAGAAGTTGTTATATACATATATAATTGTATAACTTCAAAATAACATCTTGCCCCGTGTACAGTGATGACCTTACCGCCTGTCACATATATGACCTAATAAGCTTGGTGAAAAGTTAACAACGATCTTCTTCTTCTACTTCCGCTTTCCTGCTTAATCTAGTCCACTTTGCTCGGTCTTCAGCATCCTCCTTTGTTAGATTGTTCTCTAACATATTCCTTCACAACGTTCAGCCATCGTTTCTTGGGCGTACCGCGAGGACTAGGCGTCTATTTCCGACGTAGTCAGGAGGTCTGCGGTATATGAAGCTATACCATCGGACACGACTTTCCAGCAATTTGTCTGCTACGTCGCGGACTCGAACGCTGCCCCGGATGTGTTCGTTACTTATACGATCAAATCGCGTAACGCCACGCCAAGTGCTGGACATGTCTTCCGAGGGCTGGCCACGTCTTACCGTCATATAGCAGGACTGGTCGGATGATGCACTTGTTTGAACAATTAACAACGATAACTTATTAAAAAGATTTAAAAGCTTTTTGTTTTTCACTTCGAAACTTGCAAGCGAAACGTAGAAACGTGTCAAGTGGATATGCAGCCCAATTTATTCCAACGAAGTTGACGCACAGTGTTTCTCCCGCATAGCATTGTTACGTACGCGACTAGTTCAAGAGAAATGCTATCGAATATTTGGCTGTAATTGGAACATATATAGGGACTGTAAATATATTATGGTCCATATATACATAGTACTATTGTGCACACCGGAATGTCCGAGCTTTGCTCGGTTTTTTTGGTAAATCCAATTTCTTAGAAATTATAATAAGATACGAATTGCATAAATGAAAAATAAAATTTTCGATCTTAAAAAAAAAAGAATAAAGAGCAGCGTGCAAGACGAGTCCGAAGATAGATATATATACCTATTCTTATAATGTTGTCTTAGCACCAACACCAATAGGAGGCATTTCACACAGCCAAAAACCGCAACAGATGGAAAGAGATCGTCCATAATTCATGGAGGTCACGACCCTCAGAAATGAGGAAAACGACGCAAGGACTAGGACAATGTTGTCTATAAAAGTGGGAGGAGACTTCGTCTCTTTTGTTCCTTGACTGCCGAGGATCGTGACCACGTATTAGCAGCCCGCATTGAGTGCGGTCGTATGCGGAGAGGACCGCATGCTGCATGATGCATTTATATGATAATGATTGTGATTGGCTTTAATGGTTTTACCCTTAAGGCCTTTATGAGGTCGCCAAATCACTTTGTGGACGTCCTACGCAAACCGGTGGTTAGGGCGAAATAGACAGAAACCTCCTGACGATGCGTGCCGTGTCTAGGAGTATGTTCTGTATGTGACCCTTGACCCAGCCATCTAGCGGACGTATCTTGAGACCGTTCAAGACCGTTCGCAGTGTCGCAGTGAATTAATGTAGAACGCTATTACACGCGGACGCCCTCTTTGTATTTACGAACGTTATTGAACTTTATGAAATCTCTCGTAGAACTACATTTGAAGTACATCCTTTCAAATATAAAAGAATCATCGAAATCGGTTCACCTGATCGAAAGTTCTGAGGAAAGAAAAAAACTGCAGTCGTATTGAAAACCACTTCCCTTTTTGAAGTCGGTTAAAAATTAACATTTGCTCTAGTCCTCTATAAAAACGTGTAACAGTTGCACAAAGAATTGTCCTGCTATACGTTAGCGCAGTTACAAGTGCCGCTGTCCGGCGCTCGATTTTGTTCCGGAACTCCGTATGAGTTACGGCGGGCGCACTTCCGGAAGTCTCCCGCCCTCCCCATTTGACACTACAGTGGCGCCGCATTTAAAATGTCTGAATATAAATGCAGCATTACGTCCGTATCGCTACAAATAAATGATTCGCTTCCTTTTATAGCGTTTATTGTATTGGGAATGATAATATTGGCAAAGTGTGTCGACGGGTGACTCGTTACGCATGTAATTAAAAAAATCATTCTTATCATAATTATCAATTGGTAAGGAACTTGGACAATTCTTTCACCGACTCAAGGTCACTTTCAACCAAGTAAGACTTAAAAGTTAAAGCCTTTATATATATATATATATATATATACACCATTGATGGGCACAAGCTTTCTCTATAAAGAGAGTATCAGGGCATAGTCCACCACGCGACCCTAGCGCGGATTGGCAGACTTCACACGTCTTAGAAAAAATTTCTAAGACGTGCAGGTTTCCTCACGATGTTTTCCTTCACCGCCGAGCGCGTGATAAATCAGCACATAAAGTTGCAACAATAAATTTATTGTTGCCGACACCGGGGATCGAACTCGGGTCGTTTGTACTATGCAACTTGAGACGACCGCCCGGACACTGAACTACCACGGCTATATAAATAATTTATATAAATAAATTAAAATCTTTATTTTCAAAAACAAAAGATTACAGAAGACACAAGAATACAGTGTTTGGATTTTCTTTTAAGTATAGTTTTTCCATATTCATATCATATATTTTTTAAAGTTATTAAATATTAAATTTACCGATTCTCTTCCTTGACACAGACTTCTGATATCTACAAAGCGACGAAAATAATGAATACTAAGCAATTACATAAATTTAGTATATGTATTCTCATTAGGAAAATTCAAGAACAGTTAATTCTAACATCTCTTTTACTAAAAATACTAAACAACGCAACGCACAACGCCAATTTCCTTGTTATACCGAAAGTTAGAACAAGTTACGGTAAAAGAGCGATTTGTTTTAAAGGAGCACATATGTACAACAAAATACCCGGACACGTCAAGAGGGTGTACACACTTGGCATTCAAAATGCAACTTGCTAAATTCCTCAACTCAATAGAATCCAAAACGAAGAAATTCGACGGAGAACAAAGGTGGTCGACATAGCATTAAAGTCAGCAAGTCAGAAGTGGCAGTGGGCCGGCCACATCTGTCGAGTCAGTGACGGCAGATGGGGGAGGAAAGTCTTGGAATGGAGGCCGCGCATGGGTCGGAGAAGCGTGGGGCGCCCTCCCTCCAGATGGACCGACGACCTTGCAAGGATAGCCGGAAGTGGCTGGATGCGGAAAGCAGAGGATCGTATATGGTGGAAGGCATTGAGGAAGGCCTATTTCCAGCAGTGGATAGATACAGGCTGATGATGATGATGATGATGAAATTTCTCAACGATAGCTAATCGTCTCCAAGCAAATGAATGCGTTAGGTGACTCCTTCCGTGTGACAGGGAACTTATTGTTTAATAATATTAGTTATTTATTGTTCTCATGTAGGTGACCTGTAATGTCTAAAATGATAATAAAGATTTTTAACCCTAAAACCTATGAAATAATTATACGTATGTGTGTGTGTGCAAGTGTGTATGAATGTGTGTATTTATGAATTTTCAGTAGGTTAATCCTTAAAAGGCAAATAATTTCTAGCGATTCTAAATCTGTTAGTATATTGCACGTCCCGTTAATTTGTTCTGGCGATGTACTTCATGTACGGAGTTTTAATGAGAATACATTTTGCTGAACGTTTTATGTTGGAAGTTATGAATCAGGTATGTTTTGTTCTTTATCGTTCACATTAAGTGATACAAATTGTGTCGTTTATTTTAATTTTTTTTGTTTTATTTTTACTACAATCTGTCTCCTTCAATCTTCCAATACATTAGGTACATTTGGGTAGTTCGCTGCACGGTCTTTGTGTGTATTGATATAACGCACTATCTCCTGCTTAACTGGAGGGATATTGAGGTCCCCTTTATTTAAATCTATATATATAAAAGAGAAAGTGTGTGGGTATGTTCCATATAGGCTCAGAAACGGCTGGACCGTTTTCAATTAAACTTTCTGAATCAATGTATTCTATAACTTTAAAATCCTTAATTATTATCTTTAACACACTTCAGTATACTTTATTATACTTCAATATACTCCATTGTACTTCAATATGGTTCATAAATACATAAATATATACAACGTATATGTCAATACAAATTTGTTTTAAAAAACAATAGAATACCATCATAGTAAATGAAAGCAGTATTTGACAGTTCATAAAGTAAGTACTCCGATCGTCACCAAACTTTACAGGATTACTCGCCAGGTCAATCTGAAGATTCCCTGAAAGTTTAATTGAGATCGGTCCAGTCGTTTTGTAGCCTATATGGAACATACCCAAACACTTTCTCTTTTATATATATATATAGATATTAGGTACTTTATCAAATACACGATATATGTCAGTTTAATGTCAAATATTACAATACTAATATAATCTAATATAAACTTCACTTGGCATTGTAATATTTGCAATGCACAATGCCTTTGATCATTGGCAACCAACCGTCGCGTCACCTTCAGAACATTGTCTCCCTGCCTAGTTGGCTTTGTTATAATATTCTAGACATAAAAAGGGAACGCACTTAGGTAATTATACTGGCATTGTTCTTGATAAACAATTGTTTTAGATGGCGGAGGCATGATCATGTCTCAGAGTAGAATGGCACTGGGTTTTGTACAAACTGTAAGAAAATGTTATTATTTTATATGCATTTGTCTGTGTCTGCGTGTGAATAAAAGTCGCAAATGGAAAATTACTATACAGGATTTTTTTTAAATTAAGATGAGTCCCCCCGGTGAGGGGTAAGCACAGCTTGGACGGTTACTAATGATGCATATTTAACGCTTATATGATTTTCTCATGGAAATACCAGTTTTCAAATCATCAAAATCGGTTCCCCCAGTCGTAAGTTATCATCAAATTTATCATAATATCAAAATTATTCTATTCATCTGTTTTTTCTGAAAAAAAAACTCACTATTCGGACGAATTGTGAACATCCTCGTTGTTTAAAGTCGGTTAATAAGGCCGCCCTTCCCTACATTTAGATTATAAGTTTAGTTTTACTCAATTGACTGTCTCTAATGTGAGCAAAGAAGGAAAGAAAAGAAATAATAATAATAAATAAATATCCTTTATTAATTAACAAAATTATAACAAACGGTATTACTAATTACACTTTTTTTACTGCGAGTATTAGTTCTATTTAAGTTTCACTGCCACCTGAACTAGGAATTTCCTGTGCGATAGGTGGCGGTCCTTCCTCCCATGGTTATTTATATATCTAATATTGTGATTATATCAATTTGTTTTGTGCGGGCGGGTGTGTGTGTATGTGTGTCGGTGAATGTGTGAGTGCTTTTCAATTGACCACTTTTAATCACAACTTTCATAATTTAGTGTTTCAAGCCACTTTAAAATTTCATGCTTCGTTTTATATAATTTTTTATCTCTAATATTTAATATTCTATTAATTTTGTTGTATATGTAAGGTCCAAGAAATGTAATTAAAAAGACGGTGGTAAATGGTAGAGATAATAGAGACATGGTAGAGTAAAGAGAAAAAATTGTAATAAGATAAAAATAAGAATAAAATTAAGATAGACAATATAAGAATGTAAACTGCAGTAAAATTAGAGATAAATATTATGTATTAAATTTAAGAGATGGAAGAAAGAGAGGAATGACAAAATCCCTGACCACCCCCGTTGGGGGAACTAGAATTAGCATAGGCAGACTATGCTCAGAATAAAAAGGACAAGGGGGAATAAACTCTGAATTAACAAATATATAAGTCAGTAGTCATGCCTCGTGTTACATTAAAAAAAATGTGAGCAATGAAGTGTACATCTATCTAATTCTATTGAATTTTGTGAATGTGCATGGAAATTCTTTTGTTGGCAATTCCCCAATTTATATGACAATATAGCATCGGATCCCATGTGCAATCCAAGCTGAAACCGAATTAAATTGCACATCGTAGACGGTATAACAAGGCGTTAGTCCCACACAGTCGCAAGAGTGTTGCTCGTTACTTAAAAATTACGATGTTTTTGTTATATAAAGATTTAGGGTAAGCGACACAGCAGCTTAGCCACCGCTCAAATCCGGTGAAACTGTTCACTGGCTATTGTGTATCAGAAAAATTGAAGATGCAGCGTTTATTTATTAACTAGCTGAGCGACTTGATCCGCGTGGAATTTCACAAAAAAATATTTAGATATGTAAGAGAGTTATACCACACATGCCTTAGAAGCTTCTGCAGGCTTCCTTACGATGTTTGCATTAAAATTGGCACATCATTACACAATCAGAAAAAAAATATTCCACGTATAAGGCAACTTTACGTTACGATGGCGCAGTACATTTCCAATAGCACCTATCCAACATATGAAAGCTGGTCTGTGCTGTGGCTTCACTATTGTCAGGGAAAATTGCCCCTACGGTTTACAAATAATACAGACGACCGACATCGAGCTATAGCCTAGAGAAAATAAAACCTAGCGTAGAAGGAAGTGACAAGTACTATGTCAATTTCTATTAAACCGACTACAAAAAACGAAGAGGTTCTCAATTCGTCTGTTTTTCGTTATGTTTGTTACCTCATAACTTGCTGTTGCTTTTGTCTTTCATTTCCCTGACAATGGCATCTTTGCATCAAATATGTGCCACAATTGGACGAATAACTAAATAACACGACGATCGATTTCAATGATTCATTTTTCATTTGAAAGGATGTACTTTAAGGATAGTTTGATGAGAATTTGGTAAGGTACTATTAACCCTATATCTTTTACTTTTAAAAAGAAAGCTAGCAATATTTCTTTTAGTTAAATTAAATATTTAATGATGTAAGTTTATTGTTTAAATAGAATAATGATCATGTCTTTGAAAATTTAATATGTTGATTTACCACCCGCTCGGCGATGAAGGAAAACATCGTGAGGAAACCTACATGTCTTAGAAAATTTTATATGTTGATTTACCACTCACTCGGCGGTGAAGGAAAACATCGTGAGGAAACCTACATGTCTTAGAAAATTTTATATGTCGACTTACCACCCGCTCGGCGATGAAGGAAAACATCGTGAGGAAACCTACATGTTTTAGAAAATTTTATATGTTGATTCACCACTCATTCGGCGGTGAAGGAAAACATCGTGAGGAAACTTACATGTCGTAGAAAATTTTATATGTTGATTTACCACTCACTCGGCGGTGAAGGAAAACATCGTGAAACCTACATGTCTTAGAAAATTTTATATGTTGATTTACCACTCATTCGGCGGTGAAGGAAAACATCGTGAAACCTACATGTCTTAGAAAATTTTATATGTTGACTTACCACCCGCTCGGCGATGAAGGAAAACATCGTGAAACCTACATGTCTTAGAAAATTTTATATGTTGACTTACCACCCGCTCGGCGATGAAGGAAAACATCGTGAGGAAACCTACATGTCTTAGAAAATTTTATATGTTGACTTACCACCCGCTCGGCGATGAAGGAAAACATCGTGAAACCTACATGTCTTAGAAAATTTTATATGTTGACTTACCACCCGCTCGGCGATGAAGGAAAACATCGTGAGGAAACCTACATGTCTTAGAAAATTTTATATGTTGATTTACCACTCACTCGGCGGTGAAGGAAAACATCGTGAGGAAACCTACATGTCTTAGAAAATTTTATATGTTGATTTACCACTCATTCGGCGGTGAAGGAAAACATCGTGAAACCTACATGTCTTAGAAAATTTTATATGTTGATTTACCACTCACTCGGCGGTGAAGGAAAACATCGTGAGGAAACCTACATGTCTTAGAAAATTTTATATGTTGATTTACCACTCACTCGGCGGTGAAGGAAAACATCGTGAGGAAACCTACATGTCTTAGAAAATTTTATATGTTGACTTACCACACCCGCTCGGCGATGAAGGAAAACATCGTGAAACCTACATGTCTTAGAAAATTTTATATGTTGACTTACCACCCGCTCGGCGATGAAGGAAAACATCGTGAGGAAACCTACATGTCTTAGAAAATTTTATATGTTGATTTACCACTCACTCGGCGGTGAAGGAAAACATCGTGAGGAAACCTACATGTCTTAGAAAATTTTATATGTTGATTTACCACTCACTCGGCGGTGAAGGAAAACATCGTGAGAAACCTACATGTCTTAGAAAATTTTATATGTTGATTTACCACTCATTCGGCGGTGAAGGAAAACATCGTGAAACCTACATGTCTTAGAAAATTTTATATGTTGATTTACCACTCATTCGGCGGTGAAGGAAAACATCGTGAAACCTACATGTCTTAGAAAATTTTATATGTTGATTTACCACTCATTCGGCGGTGAAGGAAAACATCGTGAAACCTACATGTCTTAGAAAATTTTATATGTTGACTTACCACACCCGCTCGGCGATGAAGGAAAACATCGTGAAACCTACATGTCTTAGAAAATTTTATATGTTGACTTACCACACCCGCTCGGCGATGAAGGAAAACATCGTGAAACCTACATGTCTTAGAAAATTTTATATGTTGATTTACCACTCATTCGGCGGTGAAGGAAAACATCGTGAGAAACCTACATGTCTTAGAAAATTTTATATGTTGACTTACCACCCGCTCGGCGATGAAGGAAAACATCGTGAGGAAACCTACATGTCTTAGAAAATTTTATATGTTGACTTACCACCCGCTCGGCGATGAAGGAAAACATCGTGAAACCTACATGTCTTAGAAAATTTTATATGTTGACTTACCACCCGCTCGGCGATGAAGGAAAACATCGTGAGGAAACCTACATGTCTTAGAAAATTTTATATGTTGACTTACCACCCGCTCGGCGATGAAGGAAAACATCGTGAGGAAACCTACATGTCTTAGAAAATTTTATATGTTGATTTACCACTCATTCGGCGGTGAAGGAAAACATCGTGAGAAACCTACATGTCTTAGAAAATTTTATATGTTGACTTACCACACCCGCTCGGCGATGAAGGAAAACATCGTGAGGAAACCTACATGTCTTAGAAAATTTTATATGTTGACTTACCACACCCGCTCGGCGATGAAGGAAAACATCGTGAGGAAACCTACATGTCTTAGAAAATTTTATATGTTGATTTACCACTCATTCGGCGGTGAAGGAAAACATCGTGAAACCTACATGTCTTAGAAAATTTAATATGTCGACTTACCACCCGCTCGGCGATGAAGGAAAACATCGTGAGGAAACCTACATGTCTTAGAAAATTTAATATGTCGACTTACCACCCGCTCGGCGATGAAGGAAAACATCGTGAGAAACCTACATGTCTTAGAAAATTTTATATGTTGACTTACCACCCGCTCGGCGATGAAGGAAAACATCGTGAAACCTACATGTCTTAGAAAATTTTATATGTTGACTTACCACCCGCTCGGCGATGAAGGAAAACATCGTGAAACCTACATGTCTTAGAAAATTTTATATGTTGATTTACCACTCATTCGGCGGTGAAGGAAAACATCGTGAAACCTACATGTCTTAGAAAATTTTATATGTTGACTTACCACCCGCTCGGCGATGAAGGAAAACATCGTGAAACCTACATGTCTTAGAAAATTTTATATGTTGATTTACCACTCATTCGGCGGTGAAGGAAAACATCGTGAAACCTACATGTCTTAGAAAATTTTATATGTTGACTTACCACCCGCTCGGCGATGAAGGAAAACATCGTGAAACCTACATGTCTTAGAAAATTTTATATGTTGACTTACCACCCGCTCGGCGATGAAGGAAAACATCGTGAGGAAACCTACATGTCTTAGAAAATTTTATATGTTGACTTACCACACCCGCTCGGCGATGAAGGAAAACATCGTGAGGAAACCTACATGTCTTAGAAAATTTTATATGTTGACTTACCACCCGCTCGGCGATGAAGGAAAACATCGTGAGAAACCTACATGTCTTAGAAAATTTTATATGTTGATTTACCACTCATTCGGCGGTGAAGGAAAACATCGTGAAACCTACATGTCTTAGAAAATTTTATATGTTGACTTACCACCCGCTCGGCGATGAAGGAAAACATCGTGAAACCTACATGTCTTAGAAAATTTTATATGTTGATTTACCACTCATTCGGCGGTGAAGGAAAACATCGTGAAACCTACATGTCTTAGAAAATTTTATATGTTGATTTACCACTCACTCGGCGGTGAAGGAAAACATCGTGAGGAAACCTACATGTCTTAGAAAATTTTATATGTTGATTTACCACTCACTCGGCGGTGAAGGAAAACATCGTGAGGAAACCTACATGTCTTAGAAAATTTAATATGTCCCCTGCCTGTCGTATAAGGCGGCTAAAAGGGGCCTCGGGTTCACTGGGCGACAAGGGTGGGGGCCTTTGTCGTCCGCTATGGTGGACCCGGGAAGAAGGCGACATCGGGTGGCCCGTGTTGCCTTGCACTATGGGGGCACAGGACCGGGACGTGCTCTCCTTGAGCACAGTGCAGAGGGGCTCCGGTGCATTCCACTAGAGATCCCGGAGCCCCTCGTCATGCACCGAGGAAAGGGGAGGTTTTAGTGGGTAAAAACCCCACTTAACCGCCGCCTTCCCCCCAGAAGGCGGGGTATCTTTTTTAAGATTTCCTCCCCGTTAACAAAAAAAAATCCATAGCCACAGTCATAGACAAAGAACGGTAAGAAACTCTCTGTGACTGATTACTATATACTGAGATGACCAGTGATTCACTAATACTATTTTTGTACCTTCATTTTATTATTTTTGAAAAATTTTTCTATGCCGAGGTCTGTTGAGGTCATGTCTCAAACCAGAATCACTTCGTCTTTCAAGGATTGATCGGACAATGGGAGCTCAACACGACCACGACCGCGACACCACTGTTGGACAGGACAAATGTACAAAAAGGTATTATTGAAACTGGTATCGTAATATTGCCTCCGTATCCTCATAGTCCAAACTCTCCAGCTACTTTAGTAAAGATACTTTACAGTGGTGCCAGTTTAAAGCGATATGATGTTAAAAACTTAGACAAGTGTATAAAATTAGATATTTGATTATATTTTCAGTACAGTACACTCTCTCGTCTTGCCTTCACTAGCTTACTTCTCAAGTCAAACACGCGTATAGAAGTTTTACCTCGAAGGTTTGATTATTTAGTTAAAACTTTTTGCGCAGTCGTTTAAAATAAAAAAGAAAATTAATTGGCTAGGTTAAATCAACTGTTCAAACTCGGTGTCGGAGGCTTAACGCTGTTCAGACCATCAATTTCTCTCCCGCAGACATTCATTACTCTTTGAATTGGTCTTTTTTTTTCGCAGAAAAGGCTTGTTTCCGCTGACGTGAAACATTGCTAAACTCTTTGGTACGTTAAAAAAAAGATCACGCCCTTCTAACCGCAGCGGGGTAGGTAGAAGCAATCGTGGTTCGCTAGTTTATTATCTCAAACGTGATTAGGATAACAGACGTACAAAAAATCGACCAATATAGAATTTTCTTATTGAATTTAGACGAACATTCTCGAGCTTGCGTTTGGAAAATATAATTATCTCAGTTTGAAATACTTTTATAAAGATAATATTTATTTAAAATTGTTATATGAGTTCCATTGTTTGATTCACGAGTCTTTTTATTTATTTATTTATTACACCAACACAATGAACATTTTTAACAAACAATACATAAAACAAAAATAAACTATTTGTAGATTAGTGATTGTTTATACATACTTATACTAGGAAAAAGAGGTCGATAAAGTCCGTTTTTGAAAAGAGTTGAATCCTATACTAATTCTATTTAAGGGCGCATTCTTACCTAGGTTCGATCTGATTAAACTGCTTCTCAACAATTGGTATCGTGAAGGTCTAGGTAACCTTAGTATTGTAGATAGTATTTCCGCAGAATTCAAAATTCCACCGACGCCATCTTTTTTTGCTAATTTATATGTAAGAGGGAGATCCAGTTCATTATTAAACGATTTTTCATGTTTACAACGAAGTATGAACTATATAAACGTTAAACTACGTCTGAAACTAACGATTCTGTAGCGCAAAAATCATGTTCTAAGGAATTGTTCGGAATCATCCCAGCTACCGATTTCCATTACCGCACATCTCGGCAGAATTCCAAATTCCACCGTCACCATCTTGACGGTTGGCCTTCAACGACTGTACGTTTTCGCGTAACTTTCTCTCACGCACTGTCTACTTGTGAAATCAACTGTCGCCAGCGGTGTTTCCGAACGTTTACGATTTAGGGACCTTCAAGAAACGAGCCCATTCCTATCTCAAAGGTCGGCAACGCACCTACAGCTCCTCTGGTGCTGTGGATGTTTATGGGCGACGGTGATCACTTAAGATCAGGTGAGCCGTATGCTCGTTTGCCACTTTTCATATAAAAAATGTGTCCTGTAATAGGACGCGTGACAGACGAGGAGTTGAGAAAGAATTTATTACTTAGAGTTTTGTTTGCAACAATGACGGCACAAAATAATTCATATTTAATTTTGTCGATGGAACACATAAAATGTGATCGACAATAAATATGGCGGTAATTGTTCAATTTAGCTTAATTTGGCAGCTAGACCAGCTTAATGATCAAACCAACCGAACGACAAACATAATTTACGTCCGGATTAAAAACCAATTATGGTTATTAACGAACAATTTTACATACTGTCATATTATTGTATATATCGTAAAATAATAAAGTTCTTACACATTATATTATCTATTACTCTGTAGTAATGCTTATTTTTTATTTTTATTTGCTTATTCATATTAAAGTTATATAATATAATAATAAGCGTCAAAATCCTAATGGTTTAGGGTAAGGTCTGCGAATCGTAAGGTGGGTTCGAATCCACCATTCGACTATTGACATGAACCATCTCCTACCATTTTTTAAGTAATAAGAATGTTAGTAATATTTATGAAAAAAAAAAAAGAAATGTTGCCAGCTTTTTTTTAAAAAAAGTTAATAATATAAAGATGTAGTGAGAAATTATTTTCCTTCGGGAAAACTCTGATCTTTACCGGGATATGATGACACCCATTCTATTAACGAATGATCGTACTCGTATTAAATACGTGACATTTTCATATTCATTATTATAGAGTTATTTGAGAGAGCACGAAAAGTACGAACTTTTTAGAAAAATTACAAAGGAAAAATCTTAACTCACTATACCTATATCTAATTTCTTTAAACGATCAATTCTTGTACATATATAATCTGAATCTTTAAAACGACTATCGGTTTTCTTAAAATTTTGAATGCGGGGCGATCGGTTCATTGAATCGGTTTAATTTTTAGAAAATGTCCTTTTATCCGGATATACGGTATACAATAATAATAATATCCCCCTTTCCATCACCGAGCGACTAGGCACAGCGAGAAGCCCACCCTTACGTCGTAGACATTCCATCAACACGCACGAAGCGGTTTGCCTCCACCTTCCTTATGCGGACGGCTAAGGAATGGAACTCTCTGCCGCGTTCAGTCTTTCCTCACGGGTACAATCTGGACACCTTTAAGTCCAATGTTGTTCACCTTATAGGCTCACGTGCTCTATCCTAGGCTTTATCTTCGCCTTCCATCAAGCAAGATAGAAGCCAAACGTGTTCCTATTTACTATAAAAAAAATAAAAAAAAACTACAGTAGATGGCGTTGTTAAGCAACGAAGACTAAAGTCAATGAGTTAACGCCAGGAATCACTAACGGGATCAGAGATCGAGTTGATTATAGAGTTAGACGAGTGTTAGCTGGCAACACATGGCAACCAGCGATTGTTATGTATAATAACTACTTCCAATGATATCTTAATGATTTACCTGAACCTTATTGTACCTTTAATTCATAATTAATAATATAGTTGATCGTCACATTAACTTGGCATTGTAAACAATAGTTCGTAATCTGACTTCTTATTAATTTTGTACAAAGATTGTGTGGACGCGCAATTGTGACGATATTCGTTAAAAAAATTCCTTGTACGACGTAACGACGTCTGATAAAGCGAGTGTATTAGTTATGTGACTATTTCATTCCACAAGACCTACAAGTTATTACACGAGCCATGCAATCTGGGTAATTTAACTTTTTTGAACTATGTTTACAAGATTTACGACAGCTTTTTTTATTATTATGTCGGTAAGAATGAAAAATTTTAAGTATATTTGTCATCATGCCCCTCTGAATGACAAGCTTGTGTTTTTTTGCCACAAATAGAGATACGCAGATTGGCCAGAAAGCTGGTATTGACTGCTTCAACAGATTGAAACGGAGTGATCTGGTCGGTTTCTATGTCACGGATAATCTAAGGGACATTCAAAAGCTAAACTAACTTTGAGTACCATATCGGAAAGCGTTGGCGCTGGGAGAAGAAGTGGCCGAAGAAACTCCAGCAACGCTCCTAACATCTAAGGTTATTCGCAACCCCAGACGGTCGCGAATGGATGCTTTGTGGATTTGTAAAGATCTAGCCTGTGTAAGCATAAGTGTTTGTTGACGTATTGTAAGAGTTGCTTTTAACGAACCACTTCTAGAACAGTTTTCTGTATGTGTAAGAGAAAAATATACGTTGCATATAAAAGAAGAGAAGATGCGAAATTCAAAGAGTGAATAAAATATGTAAAAGCATTCGTGTGAGTACACAACACACTGTGCCGTATAACAAATATTTACTCCGTGCGAAAGTTTTTTTTATCATATTCCCCGACACGCCTTTGTTGTGAAAAATGTAATATGCATCAAGCGTTTTGGAATTAAAATACCAGTTACAATTACTCTGCATGTGGAAAATTCTCGTACGCTTTAAAAATTAAAAAAAAATATTACAACGGTATTTTTGGAATCTAATTCTACGCCGTACAGTGACAGCTGTCATTGACGATTAATGATGATGATATTAATTTATCCCTAATGGGAAAGGCAAAAAGACTTTCGTCCATACAGCCATGTCTTGAATAGGAGAATTTTCGTAGTTCGTTTAAAGGGGTAACTTTGATTCATCCAAACAAAATGTAAGTATAGCTGAAGAGTCGTGATCCATGAAAGACAAAGCTCTGATTCCAATCACGTAGACAATATTTCGAGTAAACTGTACAAGCTTGAAGTACAAAGCTTGGCTGGCGTCCAACTTTCACAATAAATCTATATTGGGCTCGGTTCTTAATCAGTTTTTGTCTTGAAAATTTCCTTAAAATGCCCTTTATTATTGCATAATTTATAAGATCTAAGAAATGAAATGTAGGAACAAATATATTTATAATACGAGCCGTGGTAGCTCAGTGTCCGTGCGGTCGCTTCAAGTTGCATAGTACGCTAGTAAGTCTAGTTCGATCCCCGGTGCCGACACCGATAAATTTGTTGTTGCAGTTTTATGTGCTGATTTACCACGCGATCGGCGGTGAAGGAAAACATCGTGAGGAACTCTACATGTCCTAGATTTTTTTTCTAAGACATATGACGTCTGCCAATCCGCACTAAGACCGCGTGGCGGACTTGGACGGAAAAACTGACGCCGGCAACTTGTTCCACTCCTTTGCTGTACGCACGATGAACGAATGTCTAAACGTCCAAAGGTAGAATGGGGATGGGGGAATTAACTCGTGTAATTCCTGTGCACACTCTCCAAAATGTAATCTGTAAAACACCGAAAGGCTGGCCACCTTGCGCCGGTGCTCAAGACTATCTAGGTGTAGATCTTGGTCACTTTTTGGTCTGCCTCTCCATGGAATCCAGTGCCGCGAGTTGGTATTTGGCTGCACCTGCCCAGATATGACAACAGTACTCCACACAAGGCCGGATCTGTGCTTTATACATAGTGAAAAGCTGTCCCGTTCGGAGGCTCTTTCGTCTCAAAACGTTGCCAACCCCGTGCTAGGAAATGGTTCAAGTTAATAGTAGAATAGTGGATTCGAAACTACAATCTTACGTTTCGCAGACCGTCACCAAAACCGTTAAACTATTAACGCTTTAATTTATTAAGTAAGTCAATTACTAAGTAAATATAGAATTCAATTTAGGTAGAAACACAAACAGCTCGAATTACAAGTATTAAGCTGGAAAGTTAACGTTACATAATACTGTGCAGCTCTCTAGTTCAAACAAAAAGCAATTGCTCTGTTTCGAAGCTAAATGCAAGACTTAAAGGATTTCATTTACGCCTTAGGAATTGCGAGAAGTGATTCAATTCAAAAGTACTTATTATTTACATTATACGCACCGATGGCCGCCCGGATTACCGGATAATCCGGCTGTTTCATGAATCATGAGGGATCACGGGAATTGGAACTGAACTAATTTTAATAATTGTCTTTCATTATTATTTCCTTTCACCACGCGCTCGGTGGTGAAGGAAAACTTTGTGAGGAAACTTAATTGTCTTAGAGAACTCTCTAAGATATGTGAAGTCTGCCAATCCCCACTAAGACCGTGCCCGTACACTCTCTTTGCAGAGAAGGCCTGTGCCCAACAGTGGGGTATAATTATTACAGTGTGCTGTAACTTTTAAAGTTACGAAATACAATTTATTAGAACCTAACCAAACTCTTATAGAAATACACAACAAGGCACAGATTGAGGTCGGGACATTTCCCTTCAAAAT
Organism: Meandrusa payeni; assembly: GCA_029286785.1. NCBI lineage: Eukaryota > Metazoa > Arthropoda > Insecta > Lepidoptera > Papilionidae > Meandrusa > Meandrusa payeni. The sequence continues at coordinate 337,863 of JAGSMX010000015.1, forward strand.
GTTTTGCACAAAGGCTGCCTTACCGAACTGTGAGATCTGCCTGAACATGTGGGTGCTTTTTTAATGTTGTCGCCTGACCCAACCGCAGAGAGAGCGAGGAAACTGGTGGCTATGGCCATACAACATTGATGACTTTCTCTCTCGCTTCATGCAATCGTTATGTGTGTTACCAAGGTTAGGGTATGATACTGGCATGCCCAAAAGGGCAAAAGTACCTGAAAATAAAGAAAAAATGCTTTTGATGTACATCCTTTCTAAGCGTCAATAGCCTAATGGTTTAGGGTACGGCCTGCGAATCGTAAGGTCGTGGGTTGGAATCCACTATTCGACTATTGCCATGAACCATGTCCTAGCACAAGCTTAAGCTTAGTTGGGATGGTTAACAAGATTGTTAGTAATATTTCTGAAAAAAAATAGGAAATATTACCAGCTTTCTTTAAAAAAAAATGAATCATCGAAATCGTTTGGCGTGAAATTGAGTTATTCGTCCATTTGTGGCGCACATACTTGATGCAAATACAAGACTTAGATGGTTTTCTCATGGACGCCATTGTCAGAATTGGACGAAATTGGATATGTGTAACCAGTAGAAACTTATGAGGTGACAAACATAAAAAAAAATACAGAGGAATCGAGAAATCCTTTTTTGAAATCGGTTCAAAATGATCATTGAATAAAAATGAAAATAACTAACACAGTTAACGTACAGCCGCCCTTAATTCCATACGCTAATGAACCGCGCCGTGAACCGTCGCAGTGAGGATATTCAAGTGATCTTGGCGCGGATTTTTTGGCCAAGTTTCTTCGTTCGTTCATTAGTATAATTAACTTATGCCGCGCGCTTCTACAATTTTCCCCAAACCCCTCTTATTAAATTACACTTGAATTTTTTTACATGACTCCTTTATAATTATAATACCTTCTCTCTTTAGTAACGTTATTACTTAATAATAATTTAAATTCGATGACGCAATACGTCTTATTTATGTTATTTATTTATGCATTAAAATTAAATTAGCATATAACTGTTACTGCTGTTAACTGTCGCTAACAGTACATATACCAAAATTACATTTTTTTCATGTCTGTCTCTCTGTTTATTCGGGATAATCTCCGGTACGGCTGTACTGAATTTGACGGGACTTTCACCGGCTAGCTGACGTAATAAGGAGTAACTTAGGCTACTGTAATGTTTTATTTTTTTTATTAATAGTTTTTAATGTGGGTACTAGCGGGGCGCTGCTAGTCTAATATATCTAAATTCTCGTGTCGTTTTCGTGTCAAAACCCTGAAAAACTTCTGTCAAGACTGAGAATAGAACGTAAACTATTTTTCATACCTTAAGTGATAAGGGTGGTTGACAGCAAAAAATTTTTTTATATGTTTTGTATTCATATACAACTCTAAATTTTGCACCGCGCTCGGCGGCGAAGGAAAACATCGTGAGAAAACTTAGTCCTAGAATTTTTTAAGACATGTGACGTCTGCCAACCCGCACTAGGTGTGCATGGCGGACTATGCCCTTATAATCTCTTTAAAAAGAAGACCTGCGCCCAACAGTGGGACATATATAAAGGCTGTTACTTTATTGTTGTTACAACATGGGATTCGAACCCCCCAACCACTAGATGCCCAGTCTCAACTATTACACTAGTTCTGCTTCCAATCCAATTACCATCCGGTAATTGGTGTGGGAGTTCCAATTTTCACGCAAACACCAATATAAAATTATTGGTTTTCCATTTCGGGATCCCCTCGCAGATTTTATCTCCAACGTTTATCCTACAAGGGTTCCGTATTAATTAATTTTATATATGCAATTAAAAACACGAACACGGGCAATACTCTTTACGCTAGAAAACAAGTTTATTTATGAATAAAAACAAAACCGACTTACAATCGAATCAAACGTTAATCGAAATTAAATCCTTATTTGGTTTTCACTATGATGCCATTATCAGAACTGTAAAAATACAATGGTAGTCCCATCATCCCCACGGGAGGTACCAGCTATCAAATAAAATATTATCAAAATCGGTTCACCCAGTCTAAAATTCTGAGGTTACAATCCATTACAAATCAGTCGATTTTTATTAAAGAATGCTACGCTATTATTTTTTTTTCATAAATATTACTAACATTCTTGTAAGCCAGCCAGAATAAGCTTAACATTGTGCTAGGAGATGGTTCACCCTACCATAAACCATTAGGCTATTGACTAATTGAGAAATTAAAAAGGAAGGACTTTTTGGACAATTTTATAATACTTGCAAATTTCTTTACCGCCGAGCGCGTGGTAAATCAGCATAAAATTCAATCAGCAATTATTGGTGCTCTGGTTGCTAAAGTGCCACGCAAGTTGAGGCGACTACCCGGACACTGAGCTGCCACGTTTCTAAGAGCTATGCCATGCAATCCGGTGACACAGTCAAAGTTAGTTGCTCTGTCAAATTTATGTAGATTCGACAAAAAAATATCTTTGGTAAAGCTGTGAAATGTTTGAAAATTATTTACGAAATGGTATTTAAATTTAGTGTAGCTTAGAATTTCCCAAGGCAGGCATAAAAAATCAGCCGGGTTCGGCCCTCCCGCGCGTTTTTTTTTGACTTTGCTTCACCGGATTTGAGAGGTGGCACAGCTCTTAGATCGCAAAGCCTGAACCTCTATTAGGTGGTAACTCGACAAGGGTGAAGGGTAACCTCGGTTTGGACGGTCACCATTATTACGCGTCAGCAGTCCGATCCGAGGGCGAGAGGGCCGAACCACAACTCGGTCGGTAGCTATTTTATTAACAAAATCTATTGAGAAAATCTAAGCTAAACTAACTTATATGCCACTTCAGGAAGCGAAACTCTCTCGCGCGCTTACGGATCGGAATACTTACGTGTAAAAGGTTTACGGTTACGGGGTGACCGTTGTGTCAAGTTACTGGCGATAGAGGTTCAGGTTAAGCGACCTAAGAGCTATGCCACCTCTCAATCCGGTGTAGCAGTAAGACTAATCTATACGTTCTTAAAAAAATTTCTTGAAAAGTATAAAGAGTTTAAAAGAAATAAGATTGGCCATTGAAGTGAATTAATTAAAAAAAGATTGCTCTATTTGATTAAGCAATGGCAATCCAAAAAGTTATATTACGATTTCGTCTGATGTAATTATCGGAGTTAAGTGCGCGGGCCTGAATCAATAAGCCGTGCGGGAGGCCGCTCTCGCCATAAATCCGTCTTCCGATTGACGTTAAATCAATTCCGTGATAAAAGCTTTAATCGGGGACTTACCGGAGTTTCTCTTAGCGTGCCTCTGATACCGCACACGTATATTACCGTCGGGAAAGTTACTTCAATGAGCGTTTCGTTTAAAGTTTTATTCATCTATATTACGGAAAATCACCGTAGTAGCTCAGTGTTTGGGCGAATTACATGCTAGTTACTTTTTAAGGTCTGTTAAAAGTGCCAACTCGCTTCTGAATGCCAGTACCTACGAACAGCCTACCTACTAACCGCTTTTTTTATAATAAATAGGCTCACGTTTGGCTTCTATCTTGCTTGACGGAAGGCGAAGATGAAGCCTAGGATGGAGCACGTGAGCCTATAAGGTGTCTGTTCACATTGGACTTAAATGTGTCCAGATTATACCCGTGAGAAAAGACTGAACGCGGCAGAGAGTTCCATTCCTTATTCGTCCGCATAAGGAAGGTGGAGGCAAACCGCTTCGTGCGTATTGATGGAATGTCTACGACGTAAGGGTGGATGCGAAATGCACCCGATGAAAAACTGAGAGGCAGGCCACTCGTCTACGGTGTGCGAGGCTCTGGAGATTTGCCTCAACGTCAGTCAGTGCCTATGATCTTCTTCGCTCGGCGCTCCAACGAGTCCAAAGCTTCCAGCTTCCGCTTGCTTATTTGTTCCTTTTCTAAATATAATATTTATCAAGAAAGATAACGAATAGGTCTGCCTGCCAGTAACATGCTTTTCATAATCACAACGAACAACACTATAACGTCAGCACTTCTTCTCCCAGCGCTAACGCTTCCCGAAGTGACAATCAAAGTTAGTATAAATTTTAATTGTCACTTAGATTATCCGTGAAATAGCAACCGACCAAGTCGTAGTTCAGCCGTCTCGGGCGCCCTTAAATCGGAAATCTTACGCTTAACATAGTAACCGTCCAAGCCGAGGTTACCCCTCACCGGGGGGCCCTTGTGTTGACTTACTAGCGATAGGGGTTCAGGCTAAGCGACCTTAGCTATGCCACTTCTAAATCCGATGAAGCCAAGGCCAATCTGTGTAGTTCGTCATAAAAAAAGGCCTCCGGAGGCTAAAAAATCATGATTTTTAGATAGACGCTTAATTAGACATTATAACATAAACTTGACGTAAAATAGAATAGGAATATTACAAAATGGAATTAATTAGAGCCAAAATATTTGTTTAAACTCTCATCAAACTACTCTTGAAGAACATTTTTTCAATCACCGAAATCGGTTATCGTGATATTGATTAATTCGTCCATTTGTCGCGCAAATTATTTCTGCAATTTTAGGACTTACTCGTATATGGTTTTGTAATGGATGCATTGTCAGAATTGAATCATTCCAGCTGTCAAATAAAAGAAAGCATTATGAAAATCGGTTCACCCAGTCGGAAGTTATACAAACATAAAAAATACAGACAAATTGAGAATCGCCTCCTTTTTTGGAGTCGGTTGAATAGCAAGTGACATTACCTGTCTACTATCACACGGTATCGTTGAATCGTTTTAACTTACATATGGCAGTTATTCGCAGCTTCCACAAAAACGCGGAGATAGATCTTTAAATCTGCATGTTCGAAGCACTGAGCGTGACGATGCCGAGCGCCTCTGTCCGGCGTTCGTTTTCGCGGCGGAAGTTGATATGAGTTACGTCGGACGCTCTTCCGGTTGAGTCAGTCCTGGCAAAGCGCAACAATGGCTCCTATATCTGAGAGATACTTCTGTGTAAATGCAATATGACTGCATTTGTAAATGCCATTGTGTTGTTTCGCTAGTTATTCATTCCGGTGTCTCGCCATTTTCACATATTCTTTGAAAAAAGAGTGTGCATGGACCACACAAATTATTTATGATATATATACACAAAATATAACATATACACGATTGTTCAAGAGAGAAAGAAAATGTGCACGCGCACTGCTCTCTCTTGCTCCTACAGTGTGATACAGACAATATGACTGCACTGTGTCTTAGATATACGAAACGTAACTGGCTATAAGGGAGAGAAAGAAAGATAATATATGCGGACACTGCTCTCTCTTGCTCCTACAGTGTAATACAGACAATAAGCCTGCACTGTGTCCTAGATATAAGAAATGTAAAGCTGGCTCTTTCTATCTTCACTAACTTACATCTGCCTCTCAACTTCCCTTCCTTGCCCGATCACATTTAACGTAACACGTTCACGAGCTTACTCCGCAATTCAAGCAAGCGTAAAGAAGTTTTATTCAAGTGGAATTATTAATTAAGACGATATATTTTACAATCCGTCCTCCGGCTGGTACCCTAAGAAAATAAAAATCATAGAATAGAAACGCGATTGGCCGCAAGTAGTGTAGTAATTCCCCGACGCGTAACGTCTATGTGGCGGGACGGCCGGCCGCAGTCCGGACACGTACTCCGCCATTTTGTTAGCTATTCCAAAGCTCCACAAAGTTAGCGCAACTTCGACACCAAGCAAAACTAACTTCTCGGACCCTGTTACTTTTGAAAACGTGGACGAAATCGCTATTTGATACTCATAATAAGCAACGCAACTAACTCTATACTGCGACACGATCTGCGATTCTTATACATATACAACTGTAAGCATTGTTTAGTCTGTGGAGTGATAAATAAACTGAAAATTATGTAAAAATTAACTAACGTATAATTTGATGCCATTTGACATTTCACTATGAAATCAATCTTTTTGTACTATCAATTATTATTCCTGTTTTATTAGATTTACCTTGTTGTTCTGTTCCAAATAACACTTTTTTTTTTTGTTAACGGGGAGGAAATCTTCAAAAAGATACCCCGCCTTCTGGGGGGAAGGCGGCGGTTATGTAGGGTTTTTACCAACTAAAACCTCCCCGGTGGCCCTTTCCTCGGTGCATGACGAGGGGCTCCGGGATCTCCAGTGGAACGCACCGGAGGTTCCAAATAACCCGGTCTTTGGTATCATCAACGGTTAAGTTGTTGGAAGCCGTGTCCTTTTGTACTGCATAAATACAGCGTATTTGTCCTAACGCACTTCTTAGTCTTCCGAAGTACGTGGTCACACCATCTCGGCCAACATTCCTCTAGCTTATCAGAAATGTCACGGATCCCGAACTTACGGTGGATGTGGGTTGTTGAGCCAATTACCATTCCATCATTACCAAATACATGAAATACCAGCACCACCAAATTGAAAGCAGCTAAACAAAAATAGAATCATTAAAGTCGATTCACCCAGTCAAAAGTTAAGAGTTAAAATAATAACCTATAGGAAATAGCAAGTGACATTTGCTTCTCGAATATCATTTATTCGAACCCGATACCATCAGATATCAGATTGTAAGCCGAACAGCTTAACCGCTACGTTATTACTGCTTTGCAATGCTACATTTTAAATTCCACTCTCATACTCAGACGCGAATCGGGAGGAGTGTAAAACTCCTTTTGTAACATGACAGAGTTTGATAAATGATGACAAATATTCACAAACGTTTCAAATGCGACCAAGGCAAAGGTGCATGTCAGAAAATACATTTTAAAGTTTTCCTTAGAGGTCAAAAATGACAAATTATGAAACAAATTTTACACCAGTGCTTAGTTTTAACTTTAATGGTTGCTAATTTCAACTGTTAACATAATTAAAGTGGTAGCGTGTCCGCACAGTCGTCTTAACTTGTATAGCTAGCAATCAGAGTGATCCCCGGTGCTGACTCCAATGAAATTTTTGTTGCAATTTTAATTTTTTTTTTATAGTAAATAGGCTCACGTTTGGCTTCTATCTTGCTTGATGGAAGGCGAAGATAAAGCCTAGGATGGAGCACGTGAGCCTATAAGGTGTCTGTTCACATTGGACTTAAAGGTGTCCAGATTGTACCCGTGAGGAAAGACTGAACGCGGCAGAGAGTTCCATTCCTTAGCGGTCCGCATAAGGAAGGTGGAGGCAAACCGCTTCGTGCGTATTGATGGAATGTCTACGACGTAAGGGTGGAACTGCTCGCCGCGCCTAGTCGTTCGTTGATGGAAAGGGGAGGGGGTATTAGGTCATGCAAAACCTCCGCACACTCGCCGAAATGCACCCGATAGAAAATGATGATTTACCTAAAACACGTGAAGTCTGCGAATCCGTACTAGGTGTACGGATGTTCATGCCAAAAATATATCGATATATTTTTCAATATAATCGTAGTTGTATCGATACTAAGCGATATACTGTACAAATATATCGATAATTTTCATATAAAAGATTAGAAAAGTTTTGTATTAATAAGGTACTCGGCGCGTAACTGAGAGGTTCTCGCTTCGAATACCATTCCAGAATATTAGATTTGAATATTCTGCTAGCAGTACAGTATACATGCATAGACTATAAAATTTATACAACGAGTCCTGCCATCGTGAAGAGTAGGAGTGTAGTAACATATTACACTACACTCTTCGTGATGGCAGCGCAAGTAAGGGTTTTGTTTAATTCAAGTTGTCAACCACAAATAAAAGAAAGAATGGAATGCTTTTTTTTCATTTCTTACGATATTTCGTATATCGGATGTAATATATCGATATAAATATCGATATTAGATGATTCGATAAGGTTGGATTGAAGCGATATATCGCGTCCATATATCGATATCTATTGTGCACTCCTAACTAGTTGTGTATACTTTTTTAGAGAGAAGGCCTGTGCCCAGCAGTGGGAAATATATATATAAGCTGCAACTGTAACTTTTATATTGCAAAATAAAAATCTTTTTTAAAAACGGCTACGAATTCACGTCCCACTTGTACTGAATTCTGTTTTAAGTGTTGCATAGAGCTTTGCTGGTAAACCGATTCAAACGCAGGTGCTTCGTATAAAACTCGACTGTAGAACATTTTATTCTAAGAAAAGTAAATAAAAAGGTATCCCTATTATTTGCAAGTTATTTTTAAATTTTAAAATCAAATTTAAAGGATCTAAATAGCAAACATATTAGTACAAGTAAACAACTTGAAAGGGGGAGCGCAACCCCGTTCGGAGATGGAGACGCCGCAGCCCTGTAGTACTGGGCTCGTAGAATAAGACTACGGTATCACCTGCCTGTCGTAGAAGGGCCTCGGGTTTACGGGCGACAAGGGGCCTTTCTCGTCCGCTACAGTGGACCCGGGAAAAAGGCGACATTGGTTGGCCAGTGTGCACTGCGAGGGTCTGGGGGAGGGACTAATCCTCCCCGGGACGTGCTCTTCTGAGCATAATGCAGAGGGGCTCCGATGCGTTCAATTGGAGATCCCGGAGCCCCTCACTATGCACCGAGGAAGGGTCACCGTGGGGGTTTAGTGGGTAAGAACTCCACATAACCTCGCATTCCCAGAAGGCAAGGTATCTTTAAGATAATATAATAAGTTATGGTATATATGTTATGATCATCTTCATCATATCAGCCTGTCTTTCCACTGCTGGAAATAGGCCTTCCCCAATGCCTTGCACCACACACAATCCTCCGCTTTCTGCATCCAGCCACTTCCGGCTATCCTTACAAGGTCGTCGGTCCATCTGGAGGGAGGGCACCCTACGCTTCTCCGACCCATGCGGCCTGCATTGCAAGACTTTCCTCCCCCATCTGCCGTCACTGACTCGGCAGATGTGGCCGGCCCATTAACACATCAACTTGCTGACTTTAAGAGCTATGTCGACTATCTATGTTCTCCATCGAATTTCTTCGTCTGGGATTATATCCCTTTGAGAAATGCCGAGCATAGCTCTTTCCATCGCTCGTTGTGCGACTTTTAGTTTGTGGACCAGCTCAACTGGTCCCAGGTTACAGCTGGGAATACGCACTGGTTGAAAACTTAATTACTTATATAAGTTAAGTTTCACGTAAATAGTCCAATAGTGGATTCCAACCAACGACCTAGCGTTTCGCAGACCGTACCCTAACGCGTTTTAAATATAATATTCGTAGCAAGTCATAAATGGCAAAATAAATTCTGCAGCCGCCAACGTCGGTGGTTTCCGTTGAAACTTTGTAACTGGTTATAAAGTTATCATCCGGTTTTACCGTTAAATGGATTTACTTCTGGAACGATGTTAATAAACATATTCATCACGGGCGGATTTGGTGATGACAAAAAAAATAAGTTTTTATGAATTTTCTAAATGCCAGTCCATCAGCCAATCTTGATTTGAAGCGTCAATAGCCTAATGGTTTAGGGTACGTCCTACGAATCGTAAGGTCGTGGGTTCGAATCCACCATTCGACTACTGCCGTGAACCATGTCCTAGCACAAGCTTAAGCTTAGTTGGAGTGGTTAACAAGATTGTTAGTAATATTTCTGAAAAAAAATGAATAGAATTTACTTATTTATCTTATTACTTTTACTTATTTATCTTCTAGAATCTTCTGGTGAGAAAACCATAAGCGGCGCAAATATATTGACTTTGAAAGAGGTTTCATATTTGAGCCGTTTGGGGTAGAAATCCGTGGGGTCCCAGTGCACACCACCTTTTTAATGTGATAGCTAAGAAGTTGGTCGACACATCTGGTGACCAGAGGGCTGGCTTATATCTTGCACAGAGGTTAAGTATTGCCATACAGCATGGCAATGCTACCAGCCTTCGGGGCACGCTGCCAATCGACGATGATCTGACACAGTTATACTCGTATTTTTTGTAAATATTTTGTAAAATACCTATTATATTGTAAATATTTCTTTTTTTAGTTAGTATTATGTATTGTTTTATATGTATAGTGAAATTATAATTATATATAATAATAAACTATTTAATATTATTTATTATTATTTTATTTTATAAGTTGCTGGAATTTCTAGTGTAGTTTCTGGAAGTACCATTCCAAGTTAGTTTAGCTTAGATTGTCCCTTAGATTATCTGTGAAAAAGCTACCGATCGGAATGTTTACGCGTAATATGGTAAATGTCCAAGCCGAGGTTACCCCTCACTGTGGGGACCAATGTGTCGAGTTACTAGTAGCTATAGAGGTTCAGGCTAAACAAAAGAGCTACCTCTGGCCAACCTGTGTAGTACGTCATTAAACAAAATATATATAACGATAAGCGTATTTCAAAACTGATCGTGAAATCAAATAAGATGACAAATTGATGCTCCAGCCAACGATAAAATGCTTTCAAAAACCGAATTCACGCAGTTAGTATCACTTAGCTCGTATAATTTGTTATCGGTCTGCAGATTTGTCGATAAAATTTATAGCTCTTAAAATATTTTCAGCGTTCGGAATCCTTTTTCTTACCAATTTGCCACTTTACTGCCGTTCGAGGTGATAAATTGGGCTGGTATTTTTATTTTGCTAGTTCTGATTTCCATTGTATAGCGCATAAATATCTATATTTAAATCTACAACTATCCTGTATGTCAGTTTCAATTACATTGGTACATATTTACGATCATCGAATCAAACATTAACCGTTGTCACATATATTGAAGCGTCAATAGCCTAATGGTTTAGGGTACGGCCTGCGAATCGTAAAGTCGTGGGTTCGGATCCACCATTCGACTATTGCCGTGAACCATGGCTAAGCTTAAGCTTAGTTGGAATGGTTAACAAGATTGTTAGTATATACTCGTAGTATGTATAGATTTAAATAGTAATATTTCTGAAAAAAAAAATAAACGAAATATTGCTAGCTTTCTTTAATATATATATATGTATATATATATATTAAATATATATATCTTAAATATATATATATATCTTTGTTAGTTTCGAACCTTGTCCGTCACGAAGCTGGCTCTTTACAACAGTCTAACATACGCACTTCGACTGCCGAAATCTACTTCGAAACGCCATCAACAAAAACAAAACCGTTGCCACGCGCACACGCTCTTTTATCAACGGACTTCAAAAAATAATTTTTTTTATATTTGTTACCTCATAAATTTCGACTGGATGAATTAGTTTTGATGATTCTGTTTTTTAGTTGAGCTTTTACCATCCAGGACTGCATTTCCACTTAACATCATCAGGATCGTGGTCAAGCACTTGCTCAGAAAGTATAAAAAAATTAAAACCAGTGCTTGCAGAGGTTCAGGCTAAGCGACCTAAGAGCTGTGCCACCTCTCAATCCGGTGAAGCATTAAAGGCCAGCTTCTCTGGCCAATCTGTGTTAGTTCGTCCAAAAAAAAAGCTAGTGCTTCCGTGTGGTCCAATTCTGACATGTGTCACACAATGTCATCCGTGTCAAAACCATATAAATCTTAAATTTGCATTGAGTATGCGACGAATGAACGAATAACCAACCGATTTCTTTTTTTATATGAAAAGTCGCAAACGAGCATACGGCTCACCTGATCTTAAGTGATCACCGTCCCCATGAACATCCACAGCACCAGAGGAGCTGTAGGTGCGTTGCCGACCTTTGAGATAGGAATAGGCTCGTTTCTTGAAGGTCCCTAAATCGTAAACGTTCGGAAACACCGCTGGCGACAGTTGATTCCACAAGTTGGCAGTTGGCATTTCGATGATTCATTTTTATTAGAAAGGATGTACTTGAAGAGTAGTTTGATGAGAGTTTGGTTAGGTTCTGTTAATTCTATTTCCTAATACTCCTACGATGATGCAGAATTACATAGTCATCGTCCGCGCGTAATAACGCGCGCGTTTGACGTTTGATTCGATTTGAAGTCGGTTTTTGTTTTTACTCGTAAATATACTTGTTATTTGTAAAGGTACTTGAATTAAATAAATGTTTGTGGATTGTGACTCCAAAACAAAACGTACCTCTGGCATATTGAATGTGCACATCAAAGGAAACTAGCACAAAGGATAATTTTGCTTTGGGAAATATTCATATATAACGCTAAACGGTAACAATCATAGACCTCTCAACTGAAAGGAATACAAACGAGAGTTCCGCTTGTTATAATATATATATAGACATAGACATTTATTTATTGTCATTACAATACAAAAACACATCACAGACAGAATATGACACACATTAAAAAAGAATGAAAAATAGACAAAACACAGTTAAAGTTACACGGAAAAATAATGCAAAACATACTCGTATGTTGCCAATATCGGACACCGTCTCAGCATATGCTGTCGTAAGGATGCGAAAGCGCTGATTTTCAGCGGTGCCCGGGACTACCTAAATAGTGTGCGCAATACTACTTTTATATGGAATTTATATATAATAAATATGATACATAAATAAAACAGTTATGAGATTAAAATATATTTTATACAATAAAATAATAGATGAAAATTTGATCAAATAAATAATATGATAATTAAACGTATAAATTTTAAATTATATAATGAAATATTGAAAATATTGGAAACAACGAGACACCGATATCGCGGGGATATTATCTTTTTGTAACTTTAATACTATAGCTGTAACTTTAATAAATATATATATGTATAAATATATGGTATAGTCTTCTAGTGATTAAGACGATATAGTCAATCAAACCAAATTAAGCTCGTAACAAAATATTTCATTGAATTAACTTTATGTCATGTCTTATTCACATATTTAGTAATAAACTAACATGATTTTACTACAAGAACGAAAGGAGACAGAAACCATCCCATGCAATCTTGAGCCATCTGGTTAGATGAAAATGGTATGAATTAATATATATAATAAATTCAGATTTGACAGCCTCTCGCTGAAGATTTTGTAGTAGTTTAAATATAGCCCCTTAACACTCCTTAGAAAAGATTATTTAGGATTAGGATTGGAGCGTTGCTGGAGTTTCTTCGGCCATTTCTTCTCTCAGCGCTATCACTTCCCGAAGTACCACTCTAAATTAGTTTAGCTTAGATTGTCCCTTAGATTATTCGTGAAATAGCTACCGATCGGAATGCTTACACGTAACATAGTAACCGTCTTTTTTTTTGACGGAGAGGAAATCTACAGAAAGATACCCTTCCTGGCCTTCTGGGGGGAAGGCGGCAGTTATGTGGGGTTCTTACCCACTAAAACCTCCCCGGTGGCCCTTTCCTCGGTGCAGGACGAGGGGCTCCGGGATCTCCAAACATAGTAACCGTCTAAGGCAAGGTTATCCCTTACCGGTGGGACCGTTTTGTCGAGTTACTAGCTATAAAGGTTAAGGCTAAGCGAAAGAGCTATTCCAGCATCTCTGGCCAGTAAGCGTATTTCAAAATTGATCGTGAAATCAAATATAAGTAGAGGACAAATTGATGCTCCAGACAACGATAAAATGCTTTCAAAAACCGAATTCACGCAGTTAGTATCACTTAGCTCGTATAATTTGTTATCGGTCTGCAGATTGACAAATTGATGATCTGAGAGCTGAGTTATAAGATTTAGTTAAAGTGGGGTTATATCACAATCTCTATAAATTCAAAACTTAAACAGCTTTTTACTAAGTTCTTTAATTATATTTACTAGAGAACGTTGAATTCGTCTGTAAACAATCCAAGCGGTCATAAAATCCAAGTCAAACGTGTGAGCGATCTTTGGTATCCAATGTGCAAGCAAATGTCAAAAATTCAAAATGGCGTCGTAAGAAAATTTTCAAAACGAAATCTATAATCATACTTATTTTATGATTTCGGTTTATCAGATATTACTATTTTTTTTAATTACAGTAATAACATTACAATAATAAAATAAAAAAAACTATATTGTATACAAGTATGTTTAGTGCATTCAAATACTTTGAGTTACTCGTAATTACCTCGTGTGATTTATAATTCCTTAATCGATTAAAGTATCGATAATGTAATGAAAATTATCTTTCTCATTTTTCTCCGTTTTCAAATTGAGAATTGACTTGATTTTAAATATTATGAAATAAAAAAATATGACTAATTTTTTAAACCACATCGTACCTTATGAAATTTGGGTCCACTGTTTTCCACCTCCTTTAAGCTGCAGGTGCGTTGACGACCTTCGAGAAAGCTCTAGACTCGTATCTTGAATGTCCCCAAGGTTTACCAGCTTCGGAAACATCGCTGGCGACTGTTGATTCCACAGGTGACAGTGCGTGGAAGAAAGTTACGCGAAAAACGTACAATCTTGCAACGACAACCATCAAGAAGTTATTGTGTGTGACATGATAAGCTTTGCGAAAGCTGTCTGTGTCTACCCAGTTAAGGTTAATAGAAAGATTATTTGACATAAACAGCTGGAAAGAAATATACAAATGATGCTATTTTTTAAAAATAAATCAGGAATAATAAATCGGGAACACGGGCGGGGGTGCTTAAGTGCGGAACGTTAACAAGGGTCATGTCCAATTTTCGTTGTGTTTAGCTTGATATATTAGAGGGCAATATTCAACTGCGATACTTCACTTCCGGCAACTAACATTCTTATTTTGTAAGCAAATGCTGCTAAAAACTGAACTGAACTGATATTAGGAACTAAAACTAAGAAAATCAAAATTAGAGCGTCAATTAAATAGTGATGCTTTTAATTCATTTAATTGTTAAAAGTTAAACGTCTAAGTTAGTTAAAAGTCTAGGAATTATAATGCCTAAAGGTTTGTTTTCAATTAGGTCCAATATTGTTTTTTGGTCTAGGACTTTCGTACCATATACCAGGGAACTATTTAAAATTTTATGGAAGTAATTTTTTTATCATCGTATAATTTTCGACTGTATCGATTTTGATGATTCTTATTTGAAGTTTCTTTCTTTCTTTCTTAAAATTGATTCTTATTTTTATTTGAAAAACAAAATGGTCCAATTCTGACAGTACAGAGTAAGTGTAAAATCTGCATCAAGTATGTGCAACCACAAATGGACGAATAACTCAATATCACGTCAACCGATTTCGATGATTCATTTATTATTAAAAAAAGGATGTATTTCAAGAGAATTTTAATGAACTTCTAATTAATTCTATTTCGTCATCTTTCTACTATAACTTGGCAATACAAAGAGGTCTTTCGCGCGTATTAGCGTTTATCGTTTGATTCGATTTGAAGTCGGTTTTTGTGTTTGCTCGAAAATATACTTGTAACATTCATTGTTAGGAGAGTTCGTTACGTTTATTTATAATATAATTACTGTGCGTGCGTCTAGAGCTGGTTTCTGTAATCCGATAACGATTGCGTTTCTTTAAGCGAGGCCTTAATTGTGCATAACTCGAAATTGAGGCGGATTTTTATCGATACGTATTAAGACTTCAGCCAATGACCTTTATGTTGAAATACATTAATATTACACAATAACAATATAAGTTTCAGAGCCGTGGTAGCTCAGTGTCCGTCCGTCTCCCGTCGCATAGTACGCTAGCAACCCGAATTCGATCCCCGGCGCCAGCACCAATAAATTTGTTGTTGCAATTTTATGTGCTGATTTACCACGCGCTCGGCGGTGAAGGAAAACATCGTGAGGAAACCTACATATCTTAGAAAAATTTTCTAATGCATGTGAATCCGCACTAGGTGTGCGTGGCGGACTATGGCCTTATACTATCTTTACAGAGAAGCCTGCGCCCAACAGTGGGACATATATATTTTATTTATAAAGGCTGTAACTTTAATATAAGTTTAGAAGTGATAGCATAAGGTGTACCTGAGACCGGTGTTTCCCAACGTGGCCCACGCCCCAAAGTGGGGTCAATTTAATAGTTAAGGGGGCAATTCTAAAATGGAGTAGACACGACTTTTTATCTCTTGATTATAAATTAATTGCATTCGTTTGATACGATTTGATATTTTATTTTTTTGCTATAGTTGTAAGAACATATATTCGTGTAAAATGTTTTAAATTCCCCTAAATCAGATTTGAAACTAAAAAAATGTAAGTTTTAAAATTTCCCCATCATATTTGCACGTGCAATAAAATCGATTTTTCTCCGCCTTAACTCAAAGTTCAGGAAAACTTGCACACGTTTCTGTCGAACGATTTTGACACGATGTCGATCGCTTTTCGTGGAAACTTGTTTCCACTTTATCCCAATTCAAATTACCTTTTTAAATATTTATCCCATAAATAATACGGGCAAACAATTAAATAAAGAAATGATTTTTTATTATATAAGCTCTTGCGTACTACTAAAACTACCCTGTTTGATCTGTTATGTGTTATATTATTATTATATAGTATATTGTGTGAGTAACTGTTTTGTTTTAGTTTTATTTATTTCCAAAGTCACACAGCACTTCGAAACAAATTTCAAATGCATTTACGCGCGGACGACCTCTTTGTCTTTACGAATTATCCTTTTTTTTTTGTCAACGAGGAGGAAATCTTCAAAAGATACCCCGCCATTTGGGGAAAGCGGCGGTTACTTTGTCGGAGAGTACTTCCCCGGGGGAGGCGTTTCTCCTTCCCCTGTGCCCTCGCAGTGCAAGGCGACACGGACCAGCCGATGTCGCCTTCTTCCCGGGTCCACTTTGGTGGACGACTCAGGCCCCTACCCTTGTCGCCCAGTGAACCCGAGGCCCCTTTTAGTCGCCTTGTACGACAGGCAGGGGATACCGCAGTCTTATTCTTGAGAAGAACCCAGAACCACAGAACACCCAGAACTACAAGGCTGAACAGCACTTAACCTAACCTAACCTAATTCTCAGATATTGAGTTATTCGTCCATTTGTCGCTCATAAATTGCATCCAGTAGATGCAATTTTTTTTTATTATATAAAACTACGGACTGCATTTTAATTGTTATGGTTGCTCCGTTTATAAAAGGGTTTGTGTTTATTTTATTATTGTTTTTTTTTCTACACTTTACTGGCTAAACTTGTTCGTTTCCTTCGCGGAGGCATATAGTTTTCTCATGGATGCCATTGTCTGAATTGGCACCAGTATTCAAATAATAAACAATTATCAAAATTGTTTCACCCTGTCGAAAGTTATGAGGTAACAAACATAATACATACAGACAGAACTACTACTACTTTTGAAGTCGGTTGTAAAAGCCTCGCCGGTGATCATTTTGTTTGAAGTATGAACTACTGAAATATTTACTGTATGTACCATTGTCAAATAAAAAAGACGTAACAGCACCGTAATAATGCTACTAAATCTGAGCGAATTTTCCTCATTCCATTGCTCATAAATTTACTGGGAGCATTATAATGGCTAACATTGTAAGACAAACGTTCGCAAATGGTTACACAGACGTGAAGTAAGAGTGGAAGTAGGGAAATAAATCTCCCGCCCTTGCTTCCGGTATCAAAAGTTACAAGAAAAGGAACAAACGTTTTACAACATTTAACTAAGTGGACTGTCCGCTGTCGAGTTACTTGAGGTAACCGACTCGGCCCACTTTTATGAACGGTATATTTTAGATTGAATGAACCTCTGTGACTGATCTTAAGATAAATTATATTGATACACTAATGTTACGCACCACTACATACACCTACAATGTTTCGACGCGGCGGTATAAGTCGCATCCTGGCTGATATTCGGGCGGGACTTTTTAAAAATAAGAAGAAAAACATATGAGAGTCGTAATTAGTACGACTCTCTTTTGTTTTTTCTATTAATTATTAATTTTTCTGTAAGCTGGATCTAACGATTTAACTGTACAATAATAGTATATTTGTGTTTGATGTTTTAACACTAGCTGCGTCCGGTTTTCAACTGCGATTAAAGACTATTTACTTATTTTGATTTTAAAATAAAATTAGCCTAAGTTACTGCTTATTACATCAGCAGCCAGTGACAGTCCCGTCGAAATCGGTCCAACCGTTGCAGAGATTAGCCGGAATAAACAGACATGTTGACAAAAATTGTAAAAAATGTCATCGTATATAGTACCAGTACATTGACATGAAAAACAAAAACCGACTGCAAATCGAATCAAATTAAACGTGTTTGTTTTTAATGTTTGTCACCTCATAACTTACTACTGGGTGAACCGATTTGGACAATTCTTGTTTTATTTGAAAGCTGATGCCTCCATTGCGGTTCCATTCATTTCATGTTGGTCCAATTCTGATGGTTTGGTTAAATTCTATGTCGTAATATTCCTACGACAATTCGCAAATACAAAGAGGTCGTCCGCGCATAATAGCGTTTTAACGTTAGATTCGATTTGAAGTCGGTTTTTGTTTTTGCTCGTAAATATACTTGTTGAAGTAAAGCTTCTTTACGCAGGTTTGACTTGTGAAGTAAGCTGGCGAATGCGTTACGTCAAGTGTGATCGGGCGAGGCGAAGGAAAGTTGAGAGAGAGATATAAGTTGGTTAAGAAAAAGAGTTACGTTTCCGAGTTTGATGAGAGTTTGTTTAGGTTCTGATTAATTCTATTTCGGTAAATTCCTTTTCTACTTGTAGTCGGTTTATGTTTTTACTGGTAAATACACTTGTACATATGCTGATCTGTAGCTTTAATGAAATGGATAAATTCTTGTAAGCATAACCGGAGAGCAAGATTGATGATGCCCTCAAATATATCTCAGAACATTAGTTCCCTTACTAGAAACTTTTGAAAAAGGTTCGGTCAATGATTTATTTTCCCCGTCCGCCCTCACGTCGTGTCGATATTATACGCCGTCAGCATTTGTCTTAGGCGGTGTATTAAGCCAATATCATATTCGAGTACAAGCACATGCTAAAGATTTTCTTGAAATTTTCATAATGAAAAACGTTTTTTTTTAACATAAATGTAAATCATCATTTGCTTTTTTTTATAATTTCTAAGCAAGTGCTTGACTACGATTCCACCTTATATTAAGTGGAAATGCAATCCTGGATGGTAAGGCGCACTAGCTTAGTAAATGCCTATTCACTCTACTCTTGAAAATACCCACATTGTAATCGGAAGGAAAGACAGATGCGGACAAACTATTCCAGTCCTTTGCTGTACGAAGTATGAAAGACGAAGCAAATCGCTTCGTTCGGGTTTGAGGGATGTTCACAACAAAAGGATGAAATCTCGACATCAACATCAACATATTTACGAGCAAAAACAACATCGACTTCAAATTGAAGCAAACGGTGAACGCTATTACGCGCGGACGCCATCTTTGTATTTACGAATTATCGTAGGATTATTTCGAAATGGAATTAATCAGAACCTAAACAAACTCTTATCAAATGACTTTAAAATTCATTCTTTACAATAAAAAACTGAAATCGGCTGTCGTGATTTTGAGTCATACGTCTATTTCTAATTTAAGACTTATATGGTTTTCTCATCGATGCCATTGTTAGAATTGGACCAAATTAAACCGGGACTACATGAGAAGCAGCAGCTTTCAACAAAAAAATCATTAAAATTGGTTCACCCAGTCGAAAGTTATGATAACAAACATAAAAAAAGGATAGAGACGGATTGAGAGCATTCTCCTTTTTTGAACTTACTAAGTTACTACCAGCTTACTCCCCAAGTCAAGCGAGCGAAAAAATGACTTCAAAAACGAAATCTATATGTATAAAAAGAAAGTGTGTGGGCATGTTCCATATAGGCTCCGAAACGGCTGGACTGATGTCAATGAATCTTTCAGATAATCTTCAGATTGACCCGGCGAGTAATCTTGTAAAGTTTGGTGACGATCGGAGCACTCCTCTTTTTGAACTGTCAAACAAGCCATACATTATTTCTGACATTAACTTGAGCATGATATGTTTTTGTATAAGTGATAATTTTTTTTTTTTTTTTTTTTTTAAAGAAAGCTAGCAATATTTCTTTTTTTTTTTTTCAGAAATATTACTAACAATCTTGTTAACCATTCCAACTAAGCTTAAGCTTGTGCTAGGACATGGTTCACGGCAATAGTCGAATGGTGGATTCGAACCCACGACCTTACGTTTCGCAGGCTGTACCCTAAACCATTAGGCTATTCACGCTTATGTAAATGGGTGTAGGTAATGATCTTCACCCGCCCGAGAAGAGAATGAATACGGAGAGAAATTAATAATTTAATATATTGTGAGAGTTAAATTAAATATTTAATGATGTAAGTTTATCGTTTAAACTCAAGTCGTTTTATAAATTAATAACGACGCCATAAGTGCACAAACATCAAAATAAAAACGAATTGATTCCTCCGTTTTTGAAGTCGTTTGGAATTAAGGAAAGAAATTGTCTATATCAATATTCTATAATTGTATTTGAAACTATCTATCGTTTCGCAGACCATACCAAAAACCATTACGCCATATTAAAGAGAAACAGGCAAAAAAAAAATGGAACGACTGTAAGATTTCGCCCTAATACTGGTCGTGTCCTCGTTGATACATTAGGGTCAGATGTGGTGCCATTACGCAGCGTCCCTCCCACTACACAATTCTCATTTACTTTTTTGGCATATTGATTGGACGGTTCCCCTTAATACGTGTCCCTGTTATTAGTGGAACAATGTATTTGCTATTTATATCATGTGCAGTAACTAGTAGGCCTTGTGGAATGAAATAGTCCAAAAATAGTTCATTTGCTTTATTCAGACGACGTAACGTTGTACAAGGAATTATTTTAACGAATACCGTCACAAATGCGCGTCCTTACAATCTTTATACAAAATTAGAACTAATAAAGTTATATTATTGTTTACAATGCCAAATTAATGTGATGAACAACTTAATAATTAATTATGAATTAAAGATACAATAAGGTTCAGGTAAATCTCTAAGATATCATTGGAAGTAGTAATTATATATGACAATCGCTGGGTTGCTAGCTAACACATGTCACTTTTGTGTGTATTTTTTTAATCGATTCCAAACAAGAATATTTAGGAGTAAAAAAAAAATACCTCCAAATCAAATCGAATCAAACGTTACACGCTAATATGCGCGAACGACGTCTTCGTATTTCCGAATTATTGTAATAATAATACGAAATGGAATAAATCAGAACCTAACCGAACTCTCATCAAACTACCCTTGGAGTACAATAAAAGAAAGAGTAATCGAAATCGGTTCACCCAGTCGAAAGTTCTTAACATAAATAAAACAATTGAATTGAGACCCTTCCTTCTTTTGTGTAGTTGGTTTAAAAGGAGAAAATTACCAATTTATAGTTGTATTCGTTTAGAGAATCACATACTTTAAAGTTTTTTTTTGACCAACTAACACAGTTGGCACAGAGGAGCTGGTCTTTACTGCTTCACCGGATTTGAGAGGTGGCACAGCTCTTAAATATACTTGAGGTCTCACGTAGCCGCTTTTATAGGCTTAAAAATTTGTACCAGGTCCGTGATTTTGTAAACGAGGACCTCCGCATTGGACTTTGTGGTAGTCTTGTGCTATCGATTTGATTACGCGGACATAGTTTATGGTCCAAGGTTAATGCCCGAAACCAGCAGGACACACAGAGCTCAGAATGTGTGTGCTCGTTTCATGTCTCATATTTCATATTTTGTTTGTAATATGTTTTTTGCCATTAAAGAATATGTCTATGTCGGTATGAATTATTATATATCGGTATTATAGCCTAATGGTTTAGGGTACGGCCTGCGAAACGTACGGTCGGGGGTTCGAATCCACCATTCGACTATTGCCGTGAACCATGTCCTGGCACAAACTTAAGCTTAGTTGGAATGGTTAACAAGATTGTTAGTAATATTTCTGGAAAAAAAAATTATAACTCCGTCATTTACTTATCACAATAAATGATTAACTAATGCAGAACAATAACAGTTGCCAACGTCACTTAACATGTTACAGCAATTTCCACTTTAGACGCGTTCCACTTTACTTTTTTGGAATATTGATTGCAGGGTTCCCTGCAATACGTTTCCCGTTGTTCGTTTTATATTATGCATTTCTGTACTATTATTTTTAACTGACTTTAAACAGGAGGAGATTAACAATTAGGTTGTATTTGAAAGGTATAATACACAAAAATATCATTCAAAATATAAAAAATTTAAAGTATCAAGTAGCATTGCCATACAACGTGGCAATGCTTCTGGGCACGCTGCCAAGCGACGACGGTTTGGCACAGTTATATTTTTTGTAAATAATTTGTAAGCAACAATTGGTTATGTCTGTCTGTAGCGATGTTATAGATAGATACATCCTTTATTGCACCAAAGAATTCGTACAAAGGCGAACTTAATGGTAATTAGCATTTTCTTCCAGCTAACCTTTAGTGGTTAAGATCAGGCTAAGGGTAGTGCCGCTACAAATAGCGTTTTAAAACTATTATATAGATAAATAAATATACATTTACATATACATAAATAGATACTTCTATATAAATATAATAATATACATACACATGGAACATATATAACGACAATAAATATACCAGTTTGTAATTTTTCATTGTTTGAGTAGAAAGTATTCAGATACACGCGATTTAAAGACATTAGTTGACGAAGCCTCCCTAATCTCAATCGGCAAACTATTCCATAGTTTTATAGCTGTACAGGTAAAATAATTGCCATAGAAATTCGTGTGTCATTCGGGGAATGATAAAAATTTGTTATAGAAGGTTATAATTATGTATTACATAAATAATTCAAATTAAAGTTCTAAAAGATTGTATTTTACACTTATTACCTTGCTATTTATTTGCTTTTTGAAGCGTCAATAGCTTAATGGTTTAGGGTACGGCCTGCGAATCGTAAGGTCGTGGGTTCGAATCCACCATTCGACTATTGCCGTGAACCATGTCCTAGCACAAGCTTAAGCTTAGTTGGAATGGTTAACAAGATTGTTAATAATATTTCACGAAAAAAAAAAGAAATATTGCTAGCTTTCTTTTAAAAAAAAAAAAAAATATTACGATTTTGATATTTTTCAGGAAAGGGGATGATAAATTGGGGTCCATTATAATTGAATTGATGAAAATTCAACTTGCCTTGAAATCATTTAATTACAAAAGCACACAACAACACCATACAACTAATTTATACTTAAAAGTATTTCATTAATAAACTACCTCCTTTTTTTGAAGTCGGTCAAATAAAATGCCCAGCCTATGCACTATTCCAGACTATAATCTATATTAGAGCCAAATTTCATCTAGATTCGTTAGTCCGTTCTGGCGTGATTGTGTAACGTACATCCATCTATTAAAACTTTCACATTAGTGTTCACTAATTTCCTTCCAATTAAATTTCACATGGTGGGTTTAATATTGGACCTTTGATGCCTAAGTCCGGGATAAAATCATGTACACAAATGATTGTTGAACGAGATATTGGTAATTCAACACTTAGACTTGCAAAAGTACACCTGACACCTGATGTTAAAGTTACAGAAAGATCCCCGTGATATCGGTGGCTTGTTGTTTCCAATATTTCCAATATTTCATTATATAAAATAACCTTTATACGTTTAATAATCATATTATTATTATTTTTTGACTTAATAATATATTTATTTTTGAATTTTTTTCAAGTATTTTATTATTGTATATAATATATTTTAATCTCATAACTGTTTTATTCATGTATCATATTTATTATCCTATTATTGTCTGTATAAATTCCATATAAAAGTAGTATTGCGCGCGCACGTCTTTAGGTAGTCCCGGGCACCACTGAAAATCAGCGCTGTCGCATCCTTGACACATATGCGACAGCATATGCTGAGACGGTGTCCGATATTGACATCATATGTTTTGTATTATTTGTCCATGTAACTTTAAATGTGTTTTGTCTATTTTTCATTCTTTTTTAATGTGTGTTATATTCTGTCTGTGATGTGTTTTTGTATTGTGATGCCAATAAATAAATGTCTATGTCTGTGTCATATAGACATAGACACAAGCGGACTCAAGTGGACATATAGAAAAGGTAATAAAAGCTACATTTATCGCTATAAATGATTACTTAATACAATACAATAACATACACAAATAGCAGTTAACATGTTACAGCAATTTCCACTTTAGCTTCGTTCTACTTTACGAACGAACTTTACATAGAGGCGAGTTTTAATTAACGAACATTTAGTTCAAAATGTTATACGAGTTGAAGCGCTATGTGAGTCACGTACATCTTTCTTTTAGTAGTTCGTCGCATACTCTTTAGATCTCTTAGTATTTACTTACATCTTTCTAGTCAAATAACGGTGTGTATTGTTAGCGACAGTTGGTCCTACTGAATATTATAATCTATCAAGTTAAGGGACTGACTATAAAAGTACTTTAGTTAAGTCAACTAAATTACTTTTATCGGTTGTCGGCAACCAAGGCCGTTTCCGCTTCCGTCTTTGAAAGAGATGCATATACTAGAAATTTAGGATGAAAAGGAGAGGACTCTCTCTGTATACAGTTAGTGTACAGTTTAGAACAAGTGAAGTGAGTTATGCTGGAGGAAAAGCCCTTTAAAAGTGAATCTCTGAAGCAAAGTCAGTAAGTGTTTAATAAATTACCTCTAACGCTCTTGATGTATTGCTGTTAATAATATGATAAAACATATAATATGTTGTGTGCGATGTTGAGCAACGTAGCTCACAGTATTATAACGAAGTAAGTAAGTATTAAAACTTATTTAAACGTGAACAACAAACTGACTGACTACTCTAAACTAACTACTAAAAAAAAACCTACCTGGTGGCCCTTCCTCGGTGCATGGTGAGGGGCTCCGGGATCTCCAGTGGAACGCAACGGTGCTCCTCTGCACTGTGCTCAAGGAGAGCACTTCCCGAGGGGGGAGGTTACTCCCTCCCCCTGTGCCCTCGCAGTGCAAGGCGACACGGGCCAGCCGATGTCGCCTTCTTCCGAGGTCCACCTTGGCGGACGACAAAGGCCCCCACCCTTGTCGCCCAGTGAACCCGAGGCCCCTTTTAGTCGCTTTCTTCGACAGGCAGCAGGGCTACGTAGTCTTATTCTTGAGAGCCCAGAACTACAGGGCTGAAACTAACTACTCGATACAACTCTGCCATCATACAGATCTTGTAACTAGCACGGAGGGTAGTTATTTGATTTTGCAAAACTAGCCAAACATTAATAAAAATACCTACAAAATATTATTTTTTCTACAGATAAAAGAAATTTGTACATTGAGGCTGTGTTTAATGAAATAAAAGATTATTATTATATTATTAATGAAATAAATAAACGGACTTATTGTTTATGTGAAAATAAAAAGAAAAAGAAAGTATTTTCAGCAATTATAGCTTTCATTTTAGAAAAAGGGGACAAACGAGTTTATGGCTCACCTGAACTGAAGTGGATCACCGTCGCCCATGAACTGTGGATACAGCACCGGAGGACCAGGCTTTGCCAACTTTTGAGATAGGAATAGGCACGTTTTTGATGTCCCCAAATCGTATAGGTTCGGAAACACCACTGGTTGACAGTGCGTGGCAAAAAGTTACGTGAGAAACGTTTAGTCGTGGAACCCTCATCCCCCATATGCTGTGCGGTAATGGAAATCATCTAGGCGCAAGTCCAATTCAAATAACATACCTAATAATACCTGTAAATCAATACATACCAAAATTGCGATATATTGATTTACAGGTATTATTAGATTTCGTTAGAAAGTTTACCCAAAAGTTTGAGATTAGAAAGGCTTCGTCAACTAATGTCTTTAAATCGCGTGTATCTGAATACTTTCTACTCAAACAATGGACAAGTACAAACTGGAATATATAATTATTCTGTTTATTTATTCCATGTATATGTATATTTATATTGAACTATCTATATATCCTTCTAGACATAGACATAGACAGTTATTTATTGGCATCACAATACAAAAACACATCACAGACAGAATATAACACACATTAAAAAAGAATGGAAAATAGACAAAACACAGTTAAAGTTACACAGACAAATAATACATAACACATGATGCCAATATCGGACACCGTCTCAGCATATGTTGTCGCAAGGATGCGACAGCGCTGATTTTCAGCGGTGCCCGGGACTACATAAAGACGTGCGCGCGCAATACTACTTTTATATGGAATTTATACAGACAATAAGAGTATAATAAATATGATATATGAATAAAACATTTATGAGATTAATATATATTATATACAATAAAATAATAGATGAAAAAATTTCATAAATAAATATATTATTGAGTCAAAAATAAACTAAATTAAATAATATGATAATTAAACGTTAAAAGTTTATATTATATAATGAAATCTTGAAAATATTGGAAACAACAAGCCACCGATATCGGAGGGATATTATCTTTCTGTAACTTTAACATCAGGTGTTTTAATTTATTTTTAAATGCGTTAACAGATTTACTATCTCCTATGGGCGGTGGCAAGTTATTCCAACACTTGGTGGCCAGGTATGCTATGTAAACGTATTTTTATTTATGTATATGTGTATACCCTTAACCACTAAAGGTTAGCTGGAACAAAATTCTAAATAGCATTAAGTTCGCCTTTGTACATGTATTTTGGTGCAATAAAGAATCTATCTATTTATTAAAAGTGGTTTAGGCTCAGCGACCTAAAAGCTTGGCTACCTCTAAAATCCGGTTAAAATCTTGCGTTCAGCTTCTCTGATCAATCAGCGTAGGATCGTCACAAATAAAACGTAAAAAACTTAGTTGAAATCTTGTTACATAATTATTCTTGTTAAATTAGAGCTTTTGGTCGTCATGCCAATTGGTAAATGGTCGAGAATTTATATATAAGTAACATTAGTACGAACTGACGTCGGGCGGAATGAAGTTAGTGGTGCTACATTTAAAGTACTGAACTAATTCCGGTGAAGTTCGCCTCGTAACGAGCATCGCCGGGCGAATACCTTTTAGTCCTGGGCGTAAGACACGCAATTCCCACTTATCTCTTTGCTTTAATAAAGCTATGTTATCTATATTATATATGGTTGAGGATACGGTCTACAAAAGATCAAACTATTGACATAAACTATTTTTTTTATTGATGAGGGGAAATCTTCAAAATAAAAAGAATAGAAAAGAAAGAACCGTGAATTGTTGCAGACCGTCAAATGGAGAAATGCCTAAAGCATGTCTTTCGACACGGAAGATATCAGCTTTTCCAACTAATTATGATAGGCATAATAGCAGGGAAGAGACGCGCTGGACGTAGGAAAAAGTGGTTGCAAAACAACAGAGAGCGGGCCAGCATTGCGTCAAATAACTGTTTCGATTGGCATACGACAGGATTAAGTTCACTGAGCTGACGGCTAACCTCCAGTAGTGGAGAGGCATTTGAAGAAGAAGAAGGAAATCATCAACTAGATACCCTCCCTAAACGCCCCGGTGGCCCTTCCTCAGTGCATGAGGCGCTCCGGGATCTCCAGTTGAACGCACCGCAGCCCCTCGACACAGTGTCCTAAATACTAATCTACACTAAGGTGTTTAACATAAAATTAACTAATTTGTATGTTTGTTATGCGCTAACGGCAAAACTACTAAATCGATTCAAATTAAATTTGGCACAGGAATAGTCTAGATTCTGAAAAAAGACATAGGCTTTTTTTACATACGAAAAGAAGGCTGTAAGGGTTAAAAATAGGGGATGAAAGTTTGTATGGTAATTACGTCATTTTTTAACCGAAAAAAGGAGGAGGTTCTCATTTCGTCTGTATTTTTGTTATGTTTGTTAGTACATATATCTTATACTTAGTACATGATCAAATCATAAACTCGTGCAAGCAAATGAAACCGTAACGAGCGTAATTATCAGGTCCAATTCATTCCATCGCTATCTGTGGGACCTAACGAGTTACCCGGGCGCAAGTAATGGTTTCCCGGCAAGGAACGCTCCAGAAGCGTACAGCCAAAACCGAGTCAAAGCTCATTTGTACAGCGCCGAGTCCTTTGCCCTCAATTAGTTTTTTTGCATCATTACTTTTAACACGTTTAGTTAAAGCACCAGCGAGCTAACTTTTGGTAAATAAAAATTATTCCAACAATATTGAATAAGCTCTCAGGACCTTTTAACATAGCGTAGACAAAGACTCTTTAGGGTGGAATTTCTTCTTGAATTGCCATCTCCTACCTATGGCTAAATTAATTACATCGGCTAGCTATTTGATATTAATGTAACGGCAAATTACATTATTCACGTACGTTTTTCTTTCCTATATTTATATTTTCTGGTCCGTAAGCGTTTTTGCCGAAGTCATCGCACAAAATCTTTCATGTCCTGTACTCCCTTTAGCTTGCAATTTTTTCACTATAATCAAAAGCTTAAAAAATATATTTGAAGCTTCTACTACCCGTACAAATATATTTACAAGTAAAAACAGAAACGTACTTCAACTTCATTGTATTCCCGGATTATCGTAGGAATATAACGAAATCAAATGTAATCAGAACCTAAGCAAACTTTGTTTCCAATTAAAAATGAATCATGGAAGTCCGTTGGCGTAATATTGAGTTATTTGTCTATTTGGCGCACATACTTTATACAAATTTAAGACTTATATGGTATCCTCACCCTGGAAGCACCAGCTTTCAAAAAAAAATCATCAAAATCAGTTCACCCAGTAGAAAGTTATGAGGTCACCAACATAAAAACTAACTCAGTATTCGGGCGGTCGTCTCAACTTGTATGGTACGCTAACCACCCGAGTTCTATCCCCGGTGCCGGCACCAATGAATTCGTTGTTGCAATTTTATGTGCCGATTTACCACGCGCTCGGCGGTGAAGGAAAACTTCGTGAGGCAACCTACATGTCCTAGAAAACATTTTTGTAAGACATGTGAAGTCTGCCAATCCGCATTAGGGCCGTGTGGTGGACTATGCCCTTATACTCTCTTTGCAGAGAAGGCCTGCCCAGCAGTAGGACATGTATAAAGGCTGTAACAACATATAAAAATACGTAAAGACGAATTGAAAACCTCCTTTATTGAAGCTGGTTGTAAAGAAGTACCGTTTAATGTATGATTTGATTTAGGTCTTTGTTTTTACTTGTAAATCTAGTCGTAAGCGCTCGTATTGTGCTGTTGTCAACGAAGTAATCAAAGCTTTGTACTGTTCTCAGAGACGTGTCACACGCAAAGAGCTTCCCGCCTGCTCGGACAGCTCGGATTACCACCGTTTTCCATTAGTGCTTTTAGCCAACTATTTCTTTAAATAATGGGTTAAAATAATAGGATTTTAGTTATGTATTATACTTATATGTAATATATTAACCGTTAAACTGCAACTGCACGACAGCGACCAACATGCTGTAGTGGCGATATCCCGACACACAGTCAGCTGTGTCTATTACACAGATGATTTATCAGTTTCAGTTATAAGTTATCTTTACTTATTAAATAAAAATATAATAATTTAACTCTCACAATAAATTAAATTATTTATTTCTCTCCGTATTCATTCTCTTCTCATGCGGGCGAAGATCATATATTCCATTGTACTTCAATATGGTTCATAATGACATAAATATACACAACGCATGTGTCAATACAAATTTGGGTTATAAAACAATATATCATCATAAATAAAAGCTGTATTTGACAGTTCAAAAAGAGATCCGTCCGATCGTCACCAAACTTTAGAGGATTTCTCGCCAGGTTAATCTGAAGATTCCCTGAAAATTTTATTGAAATCGATCCAGCCGTTTTGGAGCCTATATGGAACAAACCCACACACTTTCTCTTTTATATATATAGAAGATATCCAATCAAATTGTCACACGAAAGTGTTGCACGTGTAAATAGTGATAAAAATTTGTGCATAATGTCGTTTATAGTGCAGCTATTTATTTTATTTGTATTAAGTCTTTTATAATTTCAATTACGCTATTGTTTATTGTTCCAAATAAAGAGAAAAAAAATACTTTCGACTCGGTACGAGGCATTTTGTTACATTGCGAAGCTGCTCAGCCGAATTAAATTCGTACTAACAATAAATATGACGCACACAAAATGACGTCTAAATAGTAATTTCGTTCACGTTTCCTCTGGTAACAGTTTTCAAGAGTTTCCGTCTTCTTTGTAACTGAACTCCGGCCAACTTTGAAGGGCAAAAGAATTCTAAACAAACTGCCGAAGTACGTGTTTCATCTGAGGCCTGTTTTTTAACGCGGTAAATATTTTGATATATACACTACGTGCCTGTACTTAGGACGTGTAATAAATGTGTTGCAGATCTCATGTTATGACTCTAATCATGTAACAGCCTAAGTTATTCTAGAGATTGTCTTGTGGCGAAAGCAGGACTGCTGTTGAATGGTCCTCTCTCCCACGCAGCTAAATGCCATCTCGCAGCTTTGGACTCGGTGGAGAGGCGGGCTAAGAGGCTATTTGGTGACGCAGCTGAAACCAATCTGCTCAGTCTTGAGCACAGGCGTAAGGTAGCTAGCCTTTCGGTTTTCTACAGATTGCATTTTGGAGAGTGTGCTCAGGAACTACATGATCTAATTCCCCCATCCCCTTTCCACCATCGGACTTCTAGACGCACTGCGGGATTTCATCCTTTTGTTGTGAACATCCCTCAAACCCGAACGAAGCGATTTGCTTCGTCTTTCATTCTTCGTACAGCAAAGGACTGGAATAGTTTGCCCGCGTCTGTCTTTTCTTCCGATTACAATGTGGGTATGAACGATGTCATTGGCAAATTGGTGGCATGCTGTACTCAATGATTCACGACTGAGTTGTCTCTCTAAAAACAACAAAGTCTATCCATTCACATATTTAAAAATGTTTAATTTAAAAACACAGTGACGGCTTAATGGTTAATCGTTCGACTTTCGAACCAATGGTCGAGGGTTGATTTCCAGCGGACTTGTAATAAGTTCCCGCTTGTCGGTAAAAAAATCACTTGGTAAAATTTGACACCGGTGTACGGCGATAGAATCACATCTCGTGTAAGAGTAGTCGACACTTAATATAGTAAAAGTTGATAGCTAATGATCATACTGTCTACCCCTTTAAAAATACTAAAAGGAAGTGAGTGTTTATTTTGTGTTTACGATTTTCACTTCTGGTAAAACACTTTCACACATTAAATCAAAACGCTTCCAGCTTCGATCCCGGGGGCGCATACGAGCCTCCGCCTGCATTACGGTGCTCTCTAATCTCAAATATTAGGGCATTGCGGTAAGGCAACCTGTTACGTTCTGCCTTAGTTTCAGATTTTAAAATCTGTCTAAATAAATAGATGTGTTCTGAAGAGCACTTTGAAAAGAAACTTCTTTTTAACAAGTACAAAACCGACTTTAAATCGAATCAAATGTCATCGTCGCATCATAATCTTTTTGGACTGTTAGCGACAGTTGGTCCTACTGAATATTATAATCTATAAAGTTAATGGACTGACTATAAAAGTACTTTAGTTTAGTCAACTAAAGTACTTTTATCGGTTGTCGGCAACCAAGGCCGTTTCCGCTTCCGTCCTTGAAAGAGATGCATATACTAGAAGATGCATAGACTCTCTCTGTAGACAGTTAGTGTACAGTTTAGAACAAGTGAGTTATGCTGGAGGAAAAGCCCTTTAAAAGTGAATCTCTGAAGCAAAGTCAGTAAGTCTTTAATAAATTACATCTAAGTTTCTTGATGTATTGCTGTTAATAATATGATAAAATATGTTGTGTGCGACGTTGAGCAACGTAGCTCACAGGACGCTCTCTAGTCCATCGATATAGACTTTGTAAAATATATTCAGCAGGTTTATTATCAAATGAGATATTAGTATTAACTGTTACTCTCTATAATTTTCCCAATGATCATACATGTACTATATTTAAATAATTGCTAATATTCATCATTTTCGTCGCTTTGTAGATATCAGAAGTCGGTGTCAAGGTAATTTTGAAATCAGTTAAAAATAATTACGACAAGAATATTCACGTATGGTAGACCGTGAATAGGAATTTCTGTTAAAAATTCATCTGTAACAAGGTTTAGAAGCTATATTCCCGAATAAATGGACGAGTTTTCAGTTCGGGTAATCCGTTCATCATGTTATGTAAATTGAATCACGTCCTTCATCTGGTTGCTGCCGCGTACGTCTCCCTGCGAGAACGTGTATCCTGCCACCAAGAGTCAAATAATACATTGAAATTTTGCTACATAATGATTCTACGAGTATATGCAGGTATTCTACTAATACTATAAATTTGAAATTTTAAATAGATGTTTATTACTCAATCACGTCAGAATAGCTGATGAGATCTGGATGGAATTTGTCACAGAGATAGAATAAAATCTACGAGTAGAATAGCACATAGGCTACATTTCATTTAACCGACTTAAAAAAGGAGGTTATAAATTAGGTAATTAAAAATTGATTGGATAGTTTACTTGTGTTTATTGATCAGTCCCACTAATTCCTCTTAAATTGTAAATGAGAAAGTTAGTATGCATGGATGGATGTTGGACGCCAGACCGCGTGGCTGTGTAACAACCACTGTGTGCTGAACGGATCTGGATGAAATCTGTCACAGAGGTAAGTTATAGTCTGGAATAGCACATAAGTTAATTTTTACTTAATAAAATAAAATAAATAATAATAGCCTTTATTTTCCGTGACCTTATTATAATAAACAAATAACTACACTAACTTAATTCTATTTTTTTTTCAGTATGTTTGTAACTTAACATTTAATATCCGTCCAGGTCAGGCTATCTTGCGATATATGCCTCCTACAGTTCTCTCCACCTTTGCTTGTTCATAGATGTTCTTCCCCAACCTTCGGTCAGATCGTCGTCCCATCTATTTTCTGCCTTCCTTTACAACTTTTTCCCTTGGGTACCATTCTGTTACTTTTTTGGTTTATGAATTTTTATTTAACCGACTTCAAAAAAGGAGATTGTTGATCACATTGTACACGCAATGAATTATAAATTATTCTTGAGTAACTTTGTAACGCTTGCACGCCCTAATTACTCGACCGATCATCGTGAAATTTTGTATACAATGGGTCCACAAAAGGACATACTCAGGCCGCAGCTAGTGAGACTATAATTATTAACCGTGACCGCCAGAGATTGCGAGTAATCTTTTAGAAGTAAAACTAATATACGCACGACTTTAATTAGGGAATAATCTGGTGACGTTTACGAAAAGAATGATCAGACGAGGTGATCCGTTCACACGTTCAGTTGAGAGAGATATATTGGAAAGTTCAGGCTCGTGTATTTGCATTGGGAATGCCAAAAACTTAGCGAAAGCGGGTAGTTGGGGAACTCTCCGCCTTCCACCGGCCCCATTTGCGATGTAGCCTTGTGAGCGCTGCTAACCCTTCACAAACGCAGGAGGCTTGATTTTTCGCATCGTACCTATCGTCGAGGTGAATCGACGGTGAATAACGCGATTCTATCATGGCGGAGGATGGTCCACCATGGGAGCTTTTAGTCAATAGAGATCTCTTGTAAGTCAAGCAACTCGCCCGCTTCTACAGACCTCATTCCAGTAGTGAATTGACTCAAGGTGATGATGATAAATAACATCCTAAATGGCTTTTAAAGGGTGTTTAAAAGATTATTTTTTCTCACTTTATAAGTTATAGGTTCCCTGAATGAAGCTGTGAATCAATTGAGGCTTCCCTTGAAAGAGAGTGTAGCCATTTCCACATGCCATGTAGAGTGGCGACGTTAATCAATACCTCCTCTGACGTCTCTTTGTTCTTCGACTACGTTTTACAAACGGCCGGCATTAGTCGCGTCGGGCTCCGAATTCATTACGTACTTGAGACACGACGCTATGTTAACTGGATATGTTTTGAATCTCGACATAGTTTATGTTTACTTTTGATACAGAGATTATCTAATAAAAGTGCCTATGTATGTATATATACCACACATATATATATATGTATATGGTATATATACAGGATGGCTCGTAATTCAACGTCCAACGGTAATCGGGTGGTTAAAAAAATTAATTCATATTGCAAATACTTGGAAAGAAGGTTGAAGTTCTTAACGCAATTAAGAGGCGAAAGCTGGAATAGCTAGGGCATATAATGCGCAATCCCAAATACGACTTGTTACAGCTTATAATCCAGGAAAAGAAATTCGGGAAGAAGAAGAACATCTTGGCTTAAAAATCTACGCCAATGGAACAATAAGAGCACACGTTCTTTATTTCGCGCTGCTGTGTAGGGTCCAAATCGCCATGATGGTCGCCAACCTTCGATAGAAGATGGCACCAAAAGAAGAAGAACTGACCATTTGACCTAGCTTTTAGCGGTAGGTAGGTAGGTAGATGGTTCACGTCAATAGTCTTATAGCGGATTTAATCCTAACCTTACGTTTCGCAAACCGTACTCTAAACCATTTCGTTATTGACACTTCCTAAGTGAGAGGCAATATCGCTAGGGGACGCCCTAGGAATGTATATCGACCAAATTAGTGACGTACTAAAGAAGGATGACGTCAGAAGAACTCGGAAGCTAAAGAACATGTATGGATGTGAAAACGTATATATCTATCTCTGCCTGCACCTCAATGTTAAAGGCGTAATAGCGTTTATATTTTAAATTTTATGTAATGATTTCAAAAATAAAAGTTATGCAAGAATATAAAGTCATGATATAAGTTAATTAAACAAGTAATTGAGGCAAAAATGTTCAAGAATACTGTGCGAGAGCTTTGCAAATATTGCAATGAAGTTTGTTGCGCGGTTCATTAAAGTTCTGTGTATAAAGGCGGTTCACACGAACGCTATTTCATTTGATTATGAAAGGTACTGCATACAACAAATCGATTTTGAAATGATTGTTCACTATAAGAGCAGCGTATCCGGGGTTAATTAACTCTATACTTTAAGAACTTGGAAAGTGTCGACAAAATCATAATTTTTTTTGAGTGTATGCTCAGGAATTATTTGATCTAATTCCCTCATTCTCCGTCCACTTTGTCGTCGATAGCATTTCGATCCGAGTGTTACCAATGTATCATAGTTACTTTACGAAGTTTGGTTAGGTTTCTGATGAAAATTACACGAAGAGAAATTAAAATATTCAAATTAATTACAGATATAAAACAATACATAATACTAACTAAAAGAATAAATATTTACAATATAATAGGTATTTTACAAAATATTTACAAAAAATATAACTGTGCCAAACCGTCATCGCTTGGCAGCGTGCCCAGAAGGCTGGTAGCATTGCCACGTTGTATGGCAATGCTTAGCCTCTGTGCAAGAAATAAGCCAACCCTCTGATCACCAGATGTGTCGACCAACTTCTTAGCTATTACTTAAAAAAGGTGGTATGTACTAGGACCGTACGGACGGGAAGTTTCTACCCCAAATGGCTCAAATATGAAACCTCTATCGAGGTTACTATATTTGCGCCGCTTGAGGTTTTCTGCGGCCGCTCCAGCCTCAACATAAGATTCTGGAAGATGTGACGGTGCCAAAGTATCAACGCATGTAGCATCCCATACTAAAGGCCGTCCCATCTTCCAGGGTATAAGAGTCATACTGTCTGGTCTCTTACCATCACTACGGTTCTGATTAATTCTTTTTCGTAATATTCGTACCGGAAATACTAAGAGGTCGTCCGCGCGTAATAACGTTTGATTTGATTTGATTTGAAGTAGTTCCTTTTTGTTTTTACTAGTAAATATACTTGTTGAGTTACAAGTAACAAAGATGCCGTGCCACAATTTGCGGGAAAATGTATAACTGTGTAACTGAGTGAATCTGAGTGGTGAAACACACCAGCTGAATTCGAATTGGTTCACCGGCTCCCCGCGCCACGGTAAATGAAATTCAGCTCTAGTGCAACGGCAACGAGAACGCTGCAGCGTCCGGAGACCGATTTTTATTGCGCATAAAACAGTTACACGATATTTTAAAAGCTTTGAAAAGAGAGAAACGTTGAAGAGGATAACATACGTACAATCATTGTTGCAAGCATCGTCAGAAAACTTGCATGTTTTAAAAAATGTTCTAAAGCATATTAGATTAAGACGTTAAATGGATGCGAGGAATGGTTCATACTTCTTTTTAACCGACTTCAAAAAAGGAGAAGGTTCGATACGTTTTTGAGGATACTTTTTTAATTTTCAAGCCGATGTTTCTCTTGTGGTCCCATGGTTCAGTTCTAATAATGACATCTATGAGAAAATTTGCATTAAGTATTTGCGCGACAAATGGACAAATAACTCAATATCATGTCAGCCGATTTCGATGATTGATTTTTTATCGAAAAAGTACTTCCTTCAAGAGTGGTTTGATGAGAGTTTGGTAAGGTAGATCTGATTAATTCTATTTAGTAATTCCTGCCATAATTCGGAAATACCAGAGTTGCGTCTGTCTCTTCGCTTCATGCCTCGTCTTCTCTCATTTCCTCTCATCCCATCTCGGTTAGGGTCCGGCACAGGAATTGTTGGTGGAGGCCTGTGTGCACCATTGGATGTTGTACAGCTGAAATTATAACGATCCTAAACCAGGGGTCAGAAACCTACGGCTCGCAAGAGATGCCGCTCTTTGGACGTAAAACTGCGGCTCTTGCAACATATAAAGTTAGTATACTAACTTTACATATATTTGCATGTACTATTTATTGTTGGCAAGAAAAAAATTGTATCTCTTTAAGAAATTTTGAAATTTTGTAATTGTGATTTTTGATTTTTCCATCTCAAAAGGTTGCCTTCACCTGCCCTATACTATAAGTGAGGTTTTTGCTCTACCATTTAGCATCAAATAATATCGGATTCAAGACCTTGCATAGAAGTCGATGTGTGTAGCTATATAATGACCAACTGAATTCATCTGAGTTTCCCTAAGTACGTCTGTTTCACAAATGGGAAGCTGTGAAATAATCCCGCGTGCGGACGGGCGGGAAAGCTCTTTGTCTGTTTGACATGTCACTGGGAACTAAACAAAGGCTTTGACTACATCGGCGATGGCAGTACAATAACGAATGACAGTTACAAACGCGAAATAAGCGCGTTAAAATAACAGAATATAGTCTATTTCTGAACTTGAAACTTACTCGAGATGGATCTATATATGGCTTTGCTTCCGCAAAATATAGTCTAAACTTTTTTTTAAATGTACGTATTAATACAGTCTTTTTTTAGAAAAAAGAGGCATACGAGCTGATTCTTAAGTGATCTCCGGCTAAAAATTCAAGCCACCGGACGAGCTGAACTGCAATATAGTAGTCGATATTCACGTCAGAAAAAAGACATAGCGCGTGGAGCTAGGTTTTATTGGGTTGCAACAGACGATGGTAGAACATGCAGATTTTTTTTTATGACGAACTGCACAGATTGGCCGGAGAAGCTGGAATTACAGCTTCACCGAATTTAGAGGTGGCATAACTCTTAGGTCGTTTAGCCTGAACCTCTATCGTTAGTAACTCGACACAAGGGTCCCCCCGGCGAGGGGTAACCTCATCTTGGACGGTTACTATGTTACGCGTAAGCATTCCGAACCGAGGGCTCCCGAGAGGGCCGAACCACGACTCGGTCGGTTGCTATTTCACGGATAATAAAAAAAGATGGTGCAATCACTCGGTCAGGGCCAAAACACGGGATCGAAGAGCGATTTGAGTCTAGAGTTAGACCAGCCATTACCTTTTTGATCTACGTTTACAAGATTTACGGCAGGATTCGGGAAGATTGAAGATTATTATTCATATTTCATCATTATGTAATTCGTCTCTTAATATAATTTGACTTAATAATATATTTTTCATCTATTATTTTATTGTATATATTATATTGGTGGTGTCCGATATTGGCGTCATATGTTTTGTATTATTTGTCCAAGTAACTTTAACTGTGTTTTGTCTATTTTTCATTCTTTTTTAATGTGTGTTATATTCTGTATGTGATGTGTTTTGTATTGTGATGCCAATAAATAAATGTCTACGTCTATGTCTAATTACCAAAAAACATGTTTTTCAAAAACAAATACGGAGCAATGTTCGGTCTTCCCGGTATATACGTATCACACACATATATATTATTTAAGGGTTCATTTGTCTATATAAATCTTATGCAATTTAGTTATATAATGGTTCGTGCGCTAGGATAAGCTGCCACGACCTAAACTATCCATTAGTATAGCGGTCGCTTGAGGATGCTTGTGGATCTCTCGCATATCAGTATTACGTAGAGAGAACACAGGGAATTGATATTTAGTTTGGCTTGTCTGCAGCCGTAGTATATCAGCAGTAAATACAATTTATACGACTTGTGTTTAGGTTGAAGATACAATATTGATCTTCTTACCGCATAGTAAAAGTAAAGTTACAGCCTTTATTTATAATATATATGTCCCACTGTTGGGCACAGGCCTTCTATGTAAAGAGAGTATAAAGGCATAGTCCACCACGCACACCTAGTGCAGATTTCACATGCCTTAGAAAAAATTTCTAAGACGTAGGTTTCCTCACGATGTTTTCCTTCGCCGCTGAGCGCGTGGTAAATCAGCACATAAAATTGCAACATCAAATTTTATTGGTGCCGGTTGCTAGCGTACTTTGCAACTTGAGCCAAACGTCCGTGCGTTTTCTAGCTGAGCATTGAGCTACCACGGCTCATAACGACCGCATTAAGTCTCAAATTCCGATTGTCCCGCAATACATACCTTTTTTTTCTTTTTTTAGAGGCTTTTGCCCTTTTGGGCATGTCAGCACCGTCATACCATAACCTTGGTAACACACATATCGGTCGCATGAAACGAGAAAGAAAGTCATCAATGTTGTATGACCATAGCCACCAGCTTCCTTGGTCCCTCTGAGGTCGGGTCAGGTGATAACGTTAAAAACGCACCCACATGTTGTTCCCTTATTTTAACATACTTTTTTTCGAAGTTTGGAATAATAAAGGATATTCAGTCATATAATTCAGTCAGTCATAAATCTTAGAGTCTAGTCAGTTTTGTATGGCTCATTGACGTTATTTAAAGTCCGTTGAAAACAAGAAATGCTACAATGATTTTTTTTTAAAGCTAGTAATATTTCTTTTTTTTTCAGAAATATTACTAACAATCTTGTTAACCATTCCAACTAAGCTTAAGCTTGTGCTAGGACATGGTTCACGGCAATAGTCGAATGGTGGATTCGAACCCACGACCTTACGATTCGTAGGCCGTACCCTAAGCTATTAGGCTATTGACGCTTCTTATGCGCGCTAGACTTGGGTAGTAAGCTGACTACGTTACGAAAAGTGTGATTGGGCGAGGCGGACAGAAGATCAGTGGGAAATATAGTGAAGATAGAAAGAGAATTACGTTTCGTATATCTAAGACAGAGTGCAGGCCTATTGTCTGTATCACACTGTAGGAGCAAGAGAGCGCAGTGCTTTCTCTCTTGAACAATCGTGTATATATCATATTTTGTATATATTATATTATACCTGAATATAGATGAAGATGAAGGTAAACTTCAGTCGTGTGATATCCCGACACACCATCAGCTGTGTCTATAATACAGATGACTGTGACGACGCCACAGGAAGACTGGTGACAAAGGCAATGGCCGCATCAAGGGAGAGGATAGTGGACTACAACCTGAAAATGGCCATGAGAAGCAGGGACACAGCGGTCGTGGAGAAGCTGATAGCAATGCAGCGGGGCGTCTGCGACGCGTGAACCGGAGCGATCTCTGGCCACCTCCATATTCAGTCACTCATATAAAAAAAGAAAGAAAATAGTAACTGTAGAAGTGGCACTCTTTTAATAAATGCAGAGTAAACAATTTAAGTTTATTGGAAAAGAGCACGGACACAGGTCTGTGGTTGCGATCTAACAACAATAAAAAAATTCAGTCGTGTAGTCTATAGCACACCCGTTTATAATTCAACCCTTAAAAAAGGTTTTACATCACATGCGCTTTCTAAACTGAATTGTAACTACAGTTGAACGATGAAATTTAATATATTTTTTGCTACATTTTGCGTTCCCCAGCGGCACGGACAAGTTTGTATACCAAAATGAATTATGTTAGAAATTTGTAAGCCATCGAGAACGTGTTCGCAAAAGTTGAATTAGTTGGAGCTGAAGCCGTTGGCAGGATTTAGGAGCTTACGGTACTCATATACATAAATAATCAATAAAAACTTTTTGATATAAGAACTACATGGCAAATGTTCAAAATATCATATTTCATAGAGCAATCGGGGCCTAATGAGATTGAGCCATAACTAGAACGCAAGAGTACTGTAAATAGATTCAATATTATACGTTAAATATATGATATGCTAGCTGCGAACTGCGAAAATTTTTCTATAAATAATATTAGTCGGAACAACCAGATAGACAGACAAGATGTTATTATGGTTTATGTAGTGTAAATATATATATATATATATATATTCATACGCATCCAGTAAATATAGTTATATTAATAATAGGTTGGGGAAAAAGTCTTTTCGCTTCATAGTATGAATAAACTTGTAATAAATTCTCTTTGGCTATATAATTTGTATCTGGCTGGTTTTGGTGTCATTGTAAGTTTACATTTTAAAGAACATAATTCCAAATTCAAACTAGGAAAATATGTGATTTTTATTTGTCATTCGTACTGTCAAGTTGAGTGAATGTAATGAAGATATTAGATACATTTTAAAATTTTACTACAAAAAAGGTAATAATGCAACGGAAGCAGCGAAAAATTTTTTTTTTGTTAACGAGGAGGAAATCTTCAAAAAGATACCTCGTCTTGGGGAGGCGGCGGTTATGTGGGGTTTTTACCCACTAAAACCTCCCCGGTGGCCCTTCCTCGGTGCATGGTGAGGGGCTCCGGGATCTCCAGTGGAACGCACCGCAGCCCCTCTGCACTGTGCTCAAGAGCACTTCTCGGGGGGGGGGGGGGAGGTTACTCCAGCCGATGTCGCCTTCTTCCCGGGTCCACCTTGGCGGACGACAAAGGCCCCCCACCCTTGTCGCCCAGTGAACCCGAGGCTTCTTTTAGTCGCCTTCTACGACAGGCAGGGGATACCGTAGTCTTATTCTTGAGAGCCCAGAACTACAGGGCTGGAAAAAAAAATTCTATCTAAAAAAACACTAATCTAGTGCAGTGTCTTTTTTTTTTTTTTTGTTCACGCGGGGGAATCTTTTTATAGACCATCCTCCGATACCCTGGGTGGGCCCTGAGGGATGTGTGGGCCCGGAGGGATGTGTGGGACTCGGCCTGGGCAGCCCCTACGCACTAAACCTTCCGCGAATGCCATGAGCCGTTATGAGCGGGGTGCCCCGGATCTAGTGCAGTGTCTGTGAGAGTAACACAAATTTGGTATAAGCGTTTTCAATCCGGAAATTTGATGTCAAAGATGCACGTCTTCCGGTCGCCTTATTACGGATAAAATGGATGACATTTTTGAAAAAGTGGAGTAAGATTGGCATATCAGTGTCGGCATATCATCACTCCACATCTCCGGGCTTTAGGTGTGCCCTTTAGTTGGTACAGCACATTTTGAAATGGATTACGAAATAAAATTTCAGCTAAGAGATAATAAAACAGTTCCAGATTACCTACTACTGAATTTCTGTAAGGTAAATAAATATTTATTTGATACTTTTGTGTACTTTACCTATTGTAATCTGTATAAAATATCAAAACGTAAGGTACAAAGGCAAGCCTAGCCGCGAGCGGGAAAAGTAAATCTTAATTCTCTCGTTTGTAAGTAAAAGGAAACAAAATAAATAAAGATATAACGGACCTTAAGAATCTTGCAAAACAGATATAGATATAGCATTAGATTATTCTGATAGAAGCTTTTTTATGGGGTGTACACTAGTGATGTTAAGTGATATAGTAGAAAGATGGTACGCGCTAGTTTAGTAAGTGCCTATTCACTCTACTCTTGGAGGCTCCCACGTCGTACTTGGACGGAAAGACTGACGCAACCTGTTCCACTCCTTTGCTGTACGCACGATGAACGATGACTCAAATCGCTTCGTTCGTGCGCGCGGAACATCGACTATGAAAAGGTGGAGATCCGCCGAATGTCTAAACCTACCTTCGGAAGGTAAAATGGGAGTGGGTGAATTAACTCGTGTAATTCCTGTGCTCTCTTCCGGTACTCAAGCGTATCTGGTATCAGCAGTACTGTTTTTTTTTTAATTTTCTAAGCAGTGCTTGATCATGATCCATTTTGCTTAGCTCAGTAAAAGCTTATTCACTCTACTCTAAAAAACATCCATACAGTAAATGCTCTTAAATTAATCAAAATTTCCCTTTTAGTATATGTATTAGGGCCGTATTTATGTAGCGTATCAGATATACTCATATTTGCCAGAAAGCAATGCTCCTGTCTGGAAGCTTACCACGTCATTGTCTATAATTGGATCGTGTTTATCTTTCACAACAGACATAACTTAATTAAGACGTGCACAGAACTGTCCGTTTCGTTTAATTACCTCTAATGAAACTATTGCACGAATTTGTTTCCTCCATCTTGTATGTCATCTCATCGTCTGTCAATTATTAGGTATATTAAAAAGGGACAAATGAGCTTACGGCTCACCTGATGTGAAGTGAAGTCGCCAATGAACATCCACAGCAACGGAGACGCTGCAGGTACGTTGCCGGCCTTTGAGAAAGGAATAAGCTCGTTTCTTGAAGGTCCCGAAATCGTTTAGGTTCTGAAACAATACTGGTGAGAGTTGACTCCACATGTTGACAGAGCGTGGAAGAAAGTTACGCTAAAAACGTTCGATCGGAGTAGCGTAGGGCATCCTCCATCCAGATAGACCATAGACCTTATGAAGACATTGGAAGTTGACAGCTGGGTACGGAAAGCGGAGAAAGGTGTTTGGCGACCTTTTGTTTTTTTTGTTGACGGGGAGGAAATCTTCAGAAAGATACCCTGCCTTCTGGGGGGAAGGCGGCGGTTATTACCCACTAAAACCTCCCCGGTGGCCCTTTCCTCGGTGCATGACGAGGGGCTCCGGGATCTCCAGTGGAACGCACCGGAGCCCCTCTGCACTGTCGTCAAGAAGAGCACGTCCCGGGGGAGGGGGGGAGGTTACGCCCTCCCCCCCTGTGCCCTCGCAGCGCAAGGCGACACGGGCCAGCCGATGTCGCCTTCTTCCCGGGTCCACTTTAGGTGTTTGGCGACCTAACCTAACTGTCTAATCGTGTGTATAGTTTTTTTTTATTATCGTACTTGTTTACTTTTGGTGTATAAATGGCCATTAGATGGCGTTATATTTAAGACGTCAATAAGGTTTGCCTGTTTTAAAAGTATGTGTCCTGTCGAGTTTATTTGTTACGGATTAGCGTAGCCTTTTCCATAGCGTAATAATTATAATTGCTATCAAAAATGTGTCTAGAATAATATAATCATATTGTTTTTAGACAGCCTAGACTTACCGTAGACTTATTGTCTTAGATTTTTTAGACTTTTCATAATGGAAAGTCTATACTCTAAGAAAAATCAGTCTATCACTAGTTTACTAAAAAATATATGCTTGAGTAAATGATCATTACTGTAACAATAAACAATTAATCCGTAGACGAAATCTGTAATTTAGTTTCTCGTCTAAACAGATGATTGTGGGAGTTGAGTCCGTAATTACAACGAGCACGTACTTTGTTTATCTTGTTACTTGTTCTAATTAGTAATCTTGTTTGCGCCGGCACGACAAATCTTAACTGACGGTAATATTTAATTTCACTCCGTAATATGTTGAGACGACACTCGTATGTGTAACACAATAACGAACAAAAAAGTCTATACAACTATATTGGAATGGATTACATCTATACAGATGGACCAAGCAGTACAGATAATTGGGGTAGATTATCAACATTTATGCTATTGTTAGGTAAACAATAATATTCCTGGGGCAACATTCGATTTATTGGTAATACTATCGCTTTGTTTACGGTCCCAGAGTCAGCCGCGACTCTTTCCGTGGTCGAATATATGTGCCTGGGTGTCTCAGAAGTAGCACGATAATCCAAATGGAAAGATATGTTAAGCGGTCACCTAATAGCCTATATATATGTCCCACTGCTGGGTGCAGGTCTTCCCTGTAAAGAGAGTATAAAGGCATAGTCCCTAGTGTGGATTGGCAGACTTCACATGTCT
Source organism: Meandrusa payeni (assembly GCA_029286785.1). Classification (NCBI taxonomy): domain Eukaryota; kingdom Metazoa; phylum Arthropoda; class Insecta; order Lepidoptera; family Papilionidae; genus Meandrusa; species Meandrusa payeni. Next base: position 381,839 of record JAGSMX010000015.1, read on the forward strand.
TAGAAAAACATTCTAGGACATGTTGTTTCCCTCCGCCAAACGCGTGGTAAATCAGCACATAAAATTACAACAAAAAAATTATTGGTGCCGGCACCGGGATCGAACTCGGATTGCTAGCGTACCATGCAACTTTACGCAACCTGCCGGACACTGAGCTAACACGGCTTCTAGGTGACTATTAGGCAAAAAAATGACCTTAGTAAAAGTGTCACTGTTTCCGAGTGAGTGAGATTCTTAATTTTCTTTTAAAAAAATCCTCGCATTCGTTTGCTGTTCTATGTAAAACGAGCTGCGCTGGTGGGGAAATCCAAATGGAAGGCGCTGGTCTCCTTCTGTGAGTCAGTAATGACGCAGAATGAGGGCTCTGGTGCGTTCCTATGGAGATCCCGGAGCCTATCACCATGCACCGAGGAAGGGCCACCGGAGAGGTTTTAGTGAGTAAAAACCCCACATAACCGCCGCCTTCTCCCCAGAAGGGGGGGTATCTTTTTGTTGATTTCCTCCCCGTTAACAAAAAAATAGCTAGGGCGGAACAGCTGGCGTGCACAGTCGATCAAACTTACCATAAGTTTGCTGAGATGTATTTGCGTAAACTCTCCCTAAGGAACATGCTCTTGTGTGTTTCTAGTAATTGGCTCACTTACTAGCACTAACAATACAAATCTAAACACTACAGTAGTGCTACAGTGATTTACTTACTTCATATACCAAGCGTCAAATTAGATAATTAGCAATAGAATTACATGAATATTGCACGAATTTGGAATAGAAAATTATTTGTATTGAAACCTATTTGAACCGTGCATACATTAATATTGTTAGCGACAGTTGGTCCTACTGAATATTATAATCTATAAAGTTAATGAACTGACTGTAAAAGTACTTTAGTATAGTCAACTAAAGTACTTTTATCGGTTGTCGGCAACCAAGGCCGTTTCTGCTTCCGTCTTTGAAAGAGATGCATATACTAGAAATTTAGGATAAAAAGTGAGTTATGCTGGAGGAAAAGCCCTTTAAAAGTGAATCTCTGAAACGAAGTCAGTAAGTTTTTAATAGATTACCTCTAAGGCTCTTGATGTATTGCTGTTAATAATATGATAAAATATAAAATATGTTGTGTGCAATGTTGAGCAAGGTAGCTCACAATATGCATGTGGTAAAATGTAGTTATTTTAATGTTATAAACAGACACTCCAATTTTTATAGAGATAAATTTTTTTAGAAATATTTGTAACATTCTTGCTAACCATTCTAAGTTTAAGCCTTTGCTAAGAGATGGTTTACGTCGATAAAGTCGAATGGTGGATTCGAACCTACGACCTTACGATTCGCAGACCGTACCCTAAACCATTAGGCACAAAAATTAGCAGTGACAACCTACCACTACTAGTAAATAATAAAGAAATTAGTCAAAGATTCCTTTTTTTTTTTTGTTCACGCGGGGAATCTTTTACAGACCATCCTCCGGTACCCTGGATGGGCCCGGAGGGATGTGTGGGACTCGGCCTGGGCAGCCCTACCCACTAAACCTTCCGCGAATGCCATCAGCCGTTATGAGCGGGTGCCCCGGATCTGTCAGCGACAGGACACCCCAACGACCGGCCGATCCCGGCAAAGACCGGACTTCATCCTCAAAGGGGACTTCTCCGGCACTCAGAGAAGTCCCGACGACACCGAAGCATGCTACCCATCCTGGCCCCGCTTCCGGATTACGGGGGCGGCAAGAGGAGGCGTTCGTAACGCCTCCTGCGCACCCGATACGTCGCCTGCGGATAGTCAAAGATTCCTTAGCTATTGCAAATTAATCGCAGATAAAGCAGCATATACGAGTAGGAACAAAACCTAGTAAGGCGCATCCCAACACACATTTGTAAATAATGTGAGTTGCGAGCCCACCATTGGGAATAAAAATTAGAATTAGTAAGTAGGTTAAAATTTAGGAAACTATATCATATAAAACTAATTATATAAAATAGTGTAGATAAATATAAGACAAGTGTAATAAAACATAAGATTAAAATAAGTAAAACGATAGAAATGTAATAAGAAATAGTATAAGAAAGAGAAAATAAAAGAAGAAGTGTACATTAAAAGTAGAAATAAAAATTGAGGAAAGGCATGGGAGAAAAACTTTTTTTTTTTTTTTGTTTACGGGAGGAAATCTTCAGAAAGATACCCCGCCTTCTGGGGAAGGCGGTGGTTATGTGGGGTTTTACCCACTAAAACCTCCCCGGTGGCCCTTTCCTCGGTGCATGACGAGGGGCTCCGGGATCTCCAGTGGAACGCACCGGAGCCCCTCTGCACTGTGCTCAAGGAGAGCACGTCCCGGGGAAGGTTACTCCCTCCCCTGTGCCCTCGCAGCGCAAGGCGACACGGGCCAGCCGATGTCGCCTTCTTCCCAGGTCCACTTTGGTGGACGACTCAGGCCCCACCCTTGCCGCCCAGTGAACCCGAGGCCTTTTAGTCGCCTTGTACGACAGGCAGGGGATACCGTAGTCTTATTCTTGAGAGCCCAGAACTACAGGGCTGATGGGAGAAAAACTGCCCTAACCTATCCACGTTAGGGGAACTAGAAACAAAAAAAACCATTAGGCTATCAACCCTTACCTTCACAGGTATATTTACTAGTCAAAACAAAACCGACTTCAAATCTAATCAAACGTTAAAGGCTACACGACGCCATTTTGACTTTTCCGAATTATCGTAGGAATATTACGAAATAAAATAATGAAAAATTAACCAAACTCTCATCAAACTATTCTTAAAGTACATCCTTTCTAATAAAAATGAATTTAAACGGTTGGCGTGATATTGTGTTGTTCGTCCATTTGTGGCGCACATACTTAATCTAAATTTAAGACATATGGTTTTCTCATGGGTACCATTGTTGGATTGAAATGGATGCATCAGCTTTCAAATTAAAGGATCATCGAAATCGGTTCACCCAGTCCAAAGTTACGAGGTAGCAAACATTAAATAATAATATAATAGTTTCTTATATTACTTATATTACAAAGGTTACAATTAAAAATTACATTTTTCTAGCAATTTTTTCAGATATATTACTAACAATCTTGTTTACCACTCCAACTAAGCTTAAGCTTGTGCTAGGACATGATTGACGGCAATAGTCGAATGGTGAATTCGAACCTACGACCTTACGATTCGCAGGCCGTGCCCTAAACCATTAGGCTATTGACGCTTCGCATTATATATTACATTATATGTTACACAATATGTATGCCATCTTTTGTTAGAGCCTGGTATCTGTACTAGATTGCCCTGTCATACAGATTACCAGGCCCTCAGACGCGTGTATCACTTATTTCTAATTAAATGTGTGAAAGAAAAATATTTGTTTGAGTATGTGTGAACGGCAATTGAGTGATTAAAAATAAGTCACTGGTCGATAGACATACAATTAAAATGGTGTTGCTATTTTTGTTTACAATTGAGCATTTGAGAATCAGGCAATTAAATTTAATAGATTCTCAGTAGCATCATAGTCAAGGTTCCGTGACCACAGCTCTGTAGTTCTGGGCTCTCAAGAATAATACTACGGTATCCCTGCCTGTCGTACAAGGCGACTAAAGGGGCCTCAGGTTCACTGCGCGACAAGGGTGGGGCCTGCGTCGTCCACCAAAGTGGACCCGGGAAGAAGGCGACATCGGCTGGCCCGTGACACGGTGCGTTCCACGTGAGATCCCGGAGCCCTCGTCATGCACCGAAGTAAGGGCCACCGGGGAGGTTTTAGTTGGTAAGATCCCCATATAACCGCCGCCTTCACCCCAGAAGGCGGGGTATGTTTGTGAAGATTTCCTCCCCGTCAAGGTTCCGTGACCAAGCTGACAGTTCGACCTCCTCCTTTTTTGGAGTCGGTTAAATATAAATATCTTCCTGAATTAGCAGGTGTTAGCTGGCAACACATGACACCCAGCGATTGTTATGCATAATAACTACTACCAATGATATCTTAATGATTTACCTGAACCTTACTGTATCTTTAATTCATAATTTAATTGATCGTCACATGAACTTGGCATTGTAAACAATAGTTTAATTTTATAAGTTCCTAATCTGACTTCTCATTAATTTTGTATAAAGATTGTGAGGACGCGCAGTTGTGACGGTATTTGTTATAAATAATTCTTTGTACAACGTTACGCTGTCTCAATAAAGCGAGTGTATTAGTTGTTGGACTATTTTATTATAACACACGAAATCAAAAGAATAAACACCGAGCATTAAGTCCTGTAATACAATCGTAGAGATATAAATATGGCAGTATAATATATTTTCAATTGGAAATTACTTCCCTTTGGGTCTAAATCCGCCGCTCATACAATTACAGTCGTACGAAATTCATTCTAGAACGTTCCTTTGATCTTCAATTATACTTCGCAGCTCTGTTCCTTACCGATTCATGCTTATATATAGCATGATCAGGAAGTCGAATGTTAAATGTGTACGTAATTTATAATTGTAAAACACTTTTCCTTTTGCTTTGAGTTATTATAAATTAAATGAGTTTATTTTATGGTATACTTCTTTAGGTGCGTTATGAAAGAATAATGACAGTACGAAGCACGTAAATCACTGTTACACAAGTCACAGGTAGAAGCTGCATACTTCTAGTACAATTTTTTTGTATTTACCAATTGCTTGTACCAATAAATTGCCTCAATTTATCTTTTCGACTTTTGAAGTACAGTAAAAATCACCGGCTTATCTTGTTTTTTTATTATATTGTTATAACTCAAAGTGTTTAGGCAGCGTTTTCCTTGAAAAATCTCAGACGGCTTATATTTTTCCGAAATATCATTATATTTTAGCTAACGTATACGAAAACTTAATAAATTATTTACAATAACCTTCCTCGAGAACAGCTCTATCAATCGGCGAGCATAGCATGAAAATCAGTATAGTAGATTTTGAGTTTATTACGAACAGACAGACAGACAGCGGGAAGCGACTTGGTTTATACTATGTGAAGATATTTTACGGCGTTTAAATTTTATTTAATTCCCATCGTTTCGTAACTTTTACGGTCATTATCACATTGGACCTGACTGTTTCACTGGATTGAGAGGTGGCATAGCTCTTAGGTCGCTTAGCCCAAACCTCTATAGCTAGTAATTCGACACAAGGGTCCCCTTGATGAGGGGTAACCTCGGCTTGGACGGTTACGTAAGCATTCCGATCCGACGACGCCCGAGAGGGCCGAAGACTCGATCAGTTGCTTTTCGATGAATAAGTTGTCATAGCTACGCCCTAAGAAGAGCTGGATGAGTGTGGTCGAGGAAACGCACTGTTGCAGGCTGATGATGATGATAATAACAAGCTGATTAGGAAGCTAAGTATGATGTCACTGAACATTCATTTTCATAGCAGACTACGAGCTCAGTGGTGTTACATTTAACAGTAAAATGTGCAAACGATATGCGTGCACACTACACTAATTCATGCGACAACACGCACTTCCGCGGCCGGCACATCTTTTGTGTTAACTATGAAGCGTCAGGTTATGGTTAAAACAATACAATATAATACAAACAGTTTTTTTTTATATGTAAAGTGGCAAACGAGCATACGGCTCACCTGATCTTAAGTGATCACCGTCGGCCATGAACATCCACAGCACCAGAGGAGCTGTAGGTGCGTTGCCGACCTTTGAGATAGTACACAACATAATATATTCTATTTTTGTATAAATTGGTAAGATTTTACAGTGTTTAAAAATTGTTCTTTAATTTTAGGTGATATATTTTAGGTCATAAGACTTGATGGTACAAATATCGAATTTTGATGAAACTTATAATAAAAAAACAGTTTTGAACTATTGTCTATGTCTATTCGGGCTTATTCTATAAATCAGCTTCGATAAAGACCGACTGAGTGCAACAAAATATATCAATGTGCAGTGAGATGGTATTAACAAACCCAACCGTGCGCGACAGCGGACAGTTCCTGGACAAGTTAGTCCTGGAGACAGGCAGTATGTCGAATCACTTATGTTAATTTTGGAACTGATATTTTTTAATTGATTGAGGTTTGAATTGGGCTTTGCGCCGACGTATATAACGTTGGCTAAGAATTATTATATATTTTCAGGCAAAAATGTTTGATTTCCCTTATATTTGTGAAAGAAAGTAAAACAAAGCCGGCAACACATGGACCATAAATCACTTTTAGATTAGGGCCGTCCGACAAGACTCTCGATAAACAAGTAACGATGGCTGCCCTGTTCGATATGAAAAATAACATACATTATAGTATCTACAGTATTAATAGTTAAATATTTTTTAACTGTATATCACTTTTGAGCGGGCCGAGTGACCGGAGGGTCGCCTCAAGTTGCATAGCACCAGCCCTGTAGTTCTGGGCTCTCAAGAATAAGACTACGGTATCCCCAGCCTGTCGTACAAGGCGACTAAAAGGGGCCTCGGGTTCACTGGGCGATAAGGGTAGGGGCCTTTGTCGTCCGCTAAGGTGGACCCGGGAAGAATGCGACCTCCCCACCGGGACGTGCTCTCCTTGAGCACAGTGCAGAGGGGCTCCGGTGCGTTCCACTGGAGATCCCGGAGCCTCTCGTCACGCACCGAGGAAAGGGCCACCGGGGAGGTTTTAGCGGGTAAAAACTCCACATTACCGCCGCCTTTCCCCCAGAAGGCGGGGTATCTGTTTGAAGATTTCCTCCCCGTTAACAAAAAAAAAGTTGCATAGCACGCTAGCAAACCCGAGTTCAATCCCCGGTGCCGGTATTAACAGATTTGTTGTCGCAATGTGCTAGTTTACCACGCGCTCGATATTTTTTGCCGTAAATGTATTTCGGGTAAAATTTAGATGAGAGGGAACGTTATGTTACCACGAGATGGTCACGACCCTCAGCATTGAGGAAACCGACGCGAGGAGGAGGAGGTTATGGGACTGTATCTATAAGACAAGAAGAAGAAAATCAAAAACTTGAGGGGGTCGTTTCGATGGTGCCCTGTTGCTGACAGATCCGGGGCACTCCAATTATAACGGCTGATGGCATTCGCGGAAGGTTTAGTGGGTAGGGGTCGCCCAGACCGATTCCCATACATCCCTCCGGGAACACCCAGGGTTCCGGAGGATGGTCCGTAAAAGGATTCCACCACGTAAAAAAAAGGCGCTCGATTCGAGTTTCAGATTACGTAAAAAAAATCTCACTACATCTGTATACGCGGATAAAACGACATTTCCTCGATCGATCCATCGATTTATTGCCCGCATACCTTGCATACAAAATTTTATGAAAATCGTTTCCGAGATTCCGATTAAATATATTGGATAGACAATGTATAAAGGAAATTTCGTACCGGAATTTCATAGTTGACGGTTGCTAAGTAAACTTTTTGTCGCGCGTGACGGAAGGAATTATGACGTCATCGTTTATTATTTATCGACATTCTAGTCGGATGCGCCCAATCTGAAAGTGATTTATGTTGCCAGCTGCCGCGGGCTCGATGCCTCGCTCTACTATTTACCTAATAAGTTAGAATGTGAAATGAACCATGTTGGTAAATGTATCCTGTATGTTAGACAAATGTGACAAGTATATTTACTAGCAAAACCAAAAACCGACTTAAAATCAAATCTATTATTAAACACTATAACGCGCGGCCGCCCTCTGTTTATTTCTGAAGGTCGTGCATTTCTTGAAGCGTCTTTACCGAAATGTCGACGAGCCGCCTCCACACCGCTATGTTCTCGGCTTTTCTCATGGCGGTCGGAATGTCGAGTCCCACTTTGGTATGACCAGCGGGTAGGTGATCGGCCCCGTGATCTATTGTCCTCGATCTTCGTTATAACAACCATTTTCTCCAGATTATCTCGTTGCGTTCAGGCAATGTGGCCAAAGTAGCTGACGACTCGCCGGTAGCAGGTATTGGACAGTCTGGTTTGCCGAGAATGTACTTGTTAGTTCATCACTCCGCCATTTTGTGCTATTTACATTGTGTGCAAATAAAGATTTTATAAACGATGAATATGAATAAATTCTTGTAAAGAGTTTATAATATAAAATCCGTTTGTAACATGCAATTTGTCTTGGATAAAGCTTTGCTCGATAAGCACAAGCTTGTGGTTTTATTGTATACTAAAATGGAAAATTTAATCCCAATCTAAACTTCGTGTGGTTCCCTCACGAAGTTAAATGACGTATATGAAAAGTGATAGACGAACTTCTTATCATGGCGATGGAAAAACCCATCAAATTTCGAGACGAACATTAATTATTTTTTGAAATACTAGCTATATATCAGTTTATATTAGACATATTTCATTAAACTTAATTAATTTCAATAATATTACGTTTTTGGAACGAATTTACTTACGGGGCGTTGTGCAGGGATAAACGTCCGTAACGTTAAATAAAAGCGTAAGATTTTTTGTGTCAACCGATTTGCATAGATGGCGCTATTATTATGTTTTTGTTTTGGTTGGTTTGGTATGTTCCATATAGGCTCCGAAACGGCAGGACCGATTTCATTGAAACTTTCAGGTTACAGATTGACCTGGCGAGTAATCCTGTACGTTTGGTGACGATCGGAACACTCCTCTTTTTGAACTGTCAAATACAGCTTTTATTTACTATGATGATATTGTATTGTTTTATAACACAAATTTGTATTGACACATGCGTTGTTATATTTGACATGATGACCAAATTGAAGTACAATGGAAATATAATAAATCTCTAAATGATAAGAATGATATTGTATTTACTGATATGTACATGGGTGTAGGTAATGATCTTCACCCGCTCGAGAAGAGAATGAATACGGAGAGATATGAATAATTTAATATATTGTGACAGTTAAATTAGATATTTAATGATGCAAGTTTATTGTTTAAATAAAATAAAGCAAAATCTTCCAGCCCGGTAAAGCGGGCTGGGTACGCTAGTGAACGATAAAATTGTTAAGGTTGGATTTGAGAGGTGACAGAGCTCTTAGGTAGCTTAGTTTGAACGTCTATTGGGAGAGGGGACTTGGGCCTTGGACCGTTACTATACGTCTTTGTATATGAGAGGTTCAGGCTAAGCGACCTAAGAGCTATGCCACTTCTCAATCCGGTGAAGCAGTCAAGGCCAGCTTCTCTGGCCAATCTGTGTAGTTCGTTATCAAAAAAATTTATGTATAATTTTTTTTTATTATCGTTAGATCGCAACCACAGACCTGTGCCCGTGCTCTTTTCCAATACACTTAAACTGTTCACTCTGCATTTATTAAAAGAGTGCCACCTCTACAGTAACTTTTTTTTTTAAATATATATAATGCCTGAATTTGGAGGTGGCCAGAGATCGGCCCGGTTCACGCGTCGCAGACGCCCCGCTGCATTGCTATTAGCTTCTCCGCGACCGCTGTGTCCCTGCTTCTCTATGTATAATTTAGGATCGTTCTTCATTGTTATTTTTGGAAATACCAGTTTGATGTTGAATTAAGTTCATTGTTGAAATACGGCGACAATAATAAGCGTCGTCGAAGTTAAGTTTTGTGTATGATTTAAGATATTTTGTAAAGCTTTTCATAGAATGCCTGCTCGGCGAATATCGTTCCAATCAAAAATTCAAACGAGCCGAGAAGGTCAGCCAATTGGAAGTAAACAGAAGTCCGGAAGACTCCGTAACTTCCTGAAATAATAACGTGGCTGTAAGGGAAAAATATCTTAAAGAAAAATCTTTTAGCCTCATCTATAGGAGCTATTTTTATTCGTACAATATTTTCAATTCGATATATCAACAAACTTCAAAAAAGGAGTAGGTTCTCAATTCGTTTGTATGTCTTCTTCATGTTTGTTACCTAATAACATTTGATTGGGTGGACCAATTTTGATGTTTTTTTTTATTTGAAAGCTGTGTCAAAATATGATAATGGCATGGAGTATATGTGCGACGAATAGCTTTTTACTTCAATCATTTGAATGTGTATCAAAATATTTTTTTTTACAATTTTTGTTTGCCTGTCTGTCTGTTCCAGCTAATCTCTGGAACGGCTTTACATTTTATTTAACCGACTTAAAAAAAGAGGTTATTTTCAAGTACATTATGTTAAAATTAAAGTTACACCTTATATATGTCCCACTGCTGGGCACAGGCCTTCTCTGTAAAGAGAGTATAAGGGCATAGTCCGCCACGCGGCTCTAGTGGCAGATTTCACATGTCTTGTCAAAATTTTCTAAGACATGTAGATTTTCTCACGATTTTTTTTCTTCACCGCCGAGCGTGTGGTAAATCAGCACATAAAATTGCAACGACAATTTTATTGATGCTGGGGATCCAACTCGGGTTGCTAGCGTACTATGCAATTTGAGTCAACCGCCCGGACACTGAGCTACCACGGCTCGTGGTCATTATGTAAATTATTAATTAGCTAGATAGTTTAGTTTTGTTTAGTTATCTCTTCAATTTCTCCAAAATTATAGACGAGAAAGTTGGGATGGACGTATATTTGTTGGTAGATGACGCCAGAACAACTAAACGGATCTGGATGTAACTGAGCTCAGAGACAGATTATAGCCTTGAATAGCATAATATAGGCTACTTTTTTTTAAAAATCCGAACACTTAAATATATTTTAGAATACTTAAATGTTTATCACTTTTAGGTATATTTTTGTGTGTATAATTATATTCAACAAATTTGTATAAACATGCATTACACACACATTCCCACACACATTCACGCACACACATGTAACTCAACAATTATTCTTTCTCCTTCTCTCTCAATGCTTCTCGAATAGTTTTAAAAGTTTTGTGCACATCCGTGGTGTTCAGGCCTGGTGATCCATTTCACAGGTTTGTTCCTACTTTGGACACCAGTCGTGGGCAGGGGCCCATAATTGTAATTTAATTAGTTGCTAGTGAATTTATTGTGTATGGATGTGGTCCACGGTGCTGTAGCCTTTTCGAAACCCAGCCTGCTCTGGTGGTTGGCAATCATCAAGCCTTCGGGTGAGACGGTTCGTGATAACCCTTGAAAAGACCTTATAGATGTGGCTCAGAAGTGAGATCGGCCTATAGTTCTTCAATAAGGTGTTGTCACCTTTTTGAAGAACAGGACGACCAAACTTCTGGTCCACACCAACGGGACGCTACCACTGTGGAGGACGGAATTATACAGATGCTGTAGTTCCTTCAGGACCGGGGTCCCTCCGGCTTTCAGCAATTCTGTGGTAATTCCGTCCTCGCCAGGTGTTCTACCATTCTTAAGCTGTTCAAGGGCTATACTAATCTCTCCTAGGCTGACGTCTGGAAGATCTTCCGTGTGGTGTCGGGTAAGCGGTGCACGGCTATCACTTTCGCGAGTGGCAGGTGTGGAGCAAGTGTGTGTGCGGCGTAGAGGTTTCCATAAAACTCTCTATCTCAGCAAAGATCTCTGGCTTCGAGGTAACGACTCGACCATTCTCACACTTGAGCCTCGACAGATGGGCACTGCCGGATGGCTGAGCAAAGATTTTCAGGCCCATATTACGCTCTACCGCATCTTCAATGCGTTTGGCGTTGAAGTTACAGTAGTCACGCCTTATTAGCTTCCGGACTTTTTGTTTAGTGACGCATACTCTGCCGAAGCTCTAGCAGAGGCCGGTGTCTCCGTCGTGTCCTCATAAGAGCCAGAGTCTCGCTAGACAGTTTGTCTTCACGGATCCCACGCCGCGACCCAAAATATTTCTTGCCTACATCGCTTAGTGTTGCCGCTATATTTCCGGAAGTCTCGTCCACGTCCGCAGTAGTTTCCAGCAGACTAAAACGATTTTGAAGTTCTAATTGAAACTTTTCTGAAGCCAGAATAGTTTGGGGTCGAGTTGGACGTAGAGTCGACTTCATCATTCGGGATCTCTCAAGCCTGTAATCGATATTTAAGGTGCCTCTAATAAGTCGGTGGTCACTACCGGTGCTAAACCTGTTGACCACAGAGACATCCTTAAATATATGCTTCTTATCTGTCATGATGAAATCGATCTCGTTCCTAGTCACTTTATCGGGACTTTGCCATGTCCATCTCCTTTGGGGCTTCTTTTTTGAAGAACGAGTTCATCAAAAAGAGCCCCTCCTTATGAAGGAAATTGACAAGCATTTGTCCCCGGTGATTTCTAGAACCCAGACCAAACTGTCCCCGTCATCGTTTCGTTGCTTTCTTGTACTCCTACTTTGGCGTTGAAGTCCCCAACAACAACAGTGAAGTGGGTCTTGGTGGTGGTGTGGATGGCCTTGGATATGTCGTCGTACATGGCCTCGACCTCATCGTCCGAGTGCGCCGAAGTTGGGGCATACACTTGCACCACCTTCAGCGAGTATCTCGCTGTCAGCTTAAGCACAAGGTACGCCACCCTCGACGAGACACTGGAGATCTCCACAATGTTGTTTGTGAGGGCTTTGTGAACGAAACCCGACACCGCCTTGGGAGAGCCGGTCGCCTTCGCGGTAGTAGAAGAGGTTGCCAGATTCCAGGGTCACGATCTCCTCGCCCTTTCTTCGGATTTCCGATAATCCCAAAATCTGCCATTTTAGTGACCTCAATTCCTCTTCCAACTCACCCACATCCTCATCTCGCCTCAAAGTCCGGGTGTTGAAAGTGCCAATAGTCTGTTTGTGGTGGTGGCCTGCAAACCGGAGATACTTAGCACCACTGCCCTGCCGTTACCGTAACCGCCACCTTGGCCAGGAATAGCAAGGCTGCCGGGTACTGGGGGCCGTATTATGTGGTGTCTTGTCATTGGGAAGATTTGCCCTTAAGTCGCCACGCTGGGCAGGCGGGTTGGCGACTGTGGGAATGTGGAAAGGATATTTGATGAGGGAGGAACTATGGGAATAGGAAAAGATGTTTGGAGAGGAGGGACTATGGGAACGAGGAAAGGATGTTTGGAGTAGGAGGGTGAGGCTTGTGGGATGGGTTTGTCACTATTCGGAAGGACGTGGGGAAGAATAGTGACGGCTGTGGAGTCCGGGGCCGCTAGTTCCCGTATTCATCGGACAGATGAACCCACTGAACCCTTTGTACTACAGAGTATAATCTGCCTTTGTGTATGGCTTTGTGGACTATGAGAAAGCCTTCGACTCCATCGAGACCTGGTCAGTTCTGGAATCCTTACAGCGATGCCAAGTAGACCAACGATATATCGAGGTGCTGAAGAACATATACGACGCTTCGACGATGACTGTTCGCATCCAGAACCAGCAGTCCAACCCTATCCAGATGCAGCGGGGTGTGAGACAGGGGGATGTAATTTCCCCGAAACTGTTCACAGCTGCACTAGAGGATATATTTAAGACGCTGGACTGGAGATCGCGAGGCGTTAACGTCAACGGCGAGTATATTTCACACCTTCGGTTTGCTGACGATGTGGTTTTGATGGCGGAATCGCTGGAAGATCGGTCGGATCTCAGTCGGATGCTCAACGATCTCAATACTGCTTCTCGATGCGTGGGACTGAAGATGAATCTTGACAAGACGAAAGTCATGTTCAATGATCTCATCGTTCCAAGTCCCGTTTCCATCGAGAATGCAGTAATTGAAGTAGTTAAAGACTATGTCTACCTGGGACAGGTTATACAGCTTAGCCCGGGTAACTTCAACAAAGAGATCGATAGACGCATTCGGCTGGGTTGGGCGGCATTCGGAAGACTCCGCACCATCCTCACTTCGCAAATACCTCAATGCCTGAAGGCAAAAGTCTTCAACCAGTGCGTCCTCCCAGCCATGACCTACGGTGCGGAGACTTGGACTCTGACCGTTGGGCTGGTCCACAAGCTGAAAGTCGCACAACGAGCGATGGAAAGAGCTATGCTCGGCATTTCTCTAAGGGATAGAATCCGAAACGAAGAAATTCGACGGAGAACGAAGGTAGTCGATATAGCTCTTAAAGTCAGCAAGTTGAAGTGGCAGTGGGCTGGCCACATCTGCCGAGTCAGCGACGGTAGATGGGGAGAAAGTCTTGGAATGGAGGCCGCGCATAGGTCGGAGAAGCGTGGGGCGCCCTCCTCCAGATGGACCGACGACCTTTTAGGATAGCCGGAAGTGGCTGGATGCGGAAAGCTGAGGATCGCATGTGGTGGAAGGCATTGGGAAGGCCTATTTCCAGCAGTGGATAGATACAGGCTGATGATGATGATGATGATGATGAATTTATTGTGAGATAACAAGAATGTTTGTTTTGTTTTGTTTTGTTTGATCGAAAAGACAAGACAAGATTTCACGAGGATTGGTTTAGTCATAATTTGTGTGATTCGTCTACTATTTGGTTGTTTTTCGAATTTCTTTAGAGGTTCAGGCTAAGCGACCTAAGAGCTATGCCACCTCTCAATCCGGTGAAGCAGTCAAGGCCAGCTTCTCTGGCCAATCTGTGTAGTTCATCATAAAAAATCGAATTTCTTGTGGACATTTACGTCAAAATATGATAATGGCATAGAGTATGTGTGCGACGAATAGCTTTTTACTTCAATCATATGAATGTGTATCAAAATATTTTTGTTTTTACAATTTTTGTCTGCCTGTCTGTCTGTTCCAGTTAATCTCTGGAACGGCTTTACTTTTTATTTAACCGACTTAAAAAAATATGTTATTTTCAGGTACATATTGTTAAAATTAAAGTTACACCATCACATATATGGCCCACTGATGGGCGCAGGCCTTCTCTGTAAAGAGAGTATAAGGGTATAGTCCGCCACGCGGCTCTAGTGGCAAAGTCTTAGTAAAATTTTCTAAGACATGTAGATTTTCTCACGATTTTTTTTCTTCACCGCCGAGCGTGTGGTAAATCAGCACATAAAATTGCAACGACAATTTTATTGATGCTGGGGATCGAACTCGGGTTGCTAGCGTACTATGCAATTTGAGTCAACCGCCCGAGCACTGAGCTACCACGGCTCGTGGTCATAATGTAAATTATTAATTAGCTAGTTAGTTTAGTTTTGTTAAGTTATCTCTTCAATTTCTCCAAAATTATAGACGAGAAAGTTGGGATGGACGTATATTTGTTGGTAGATGACGACAGAACAACTAAACGGATCTGGATGTAACTGAGCTCAGAGACAGATTATAGCCTTGAATAGCATAATATAGGCTACTTTTTTTTTAAAATCCGAACACTTAAATATACATTAGAATACTTAAATGTATATCACTTTTAGGTATATTTTTGTGTGTATAATTATATTCAACAAATTTGTATAAACATGCACTTGCACACACATGCACTTATTCGCACACGTTCACGCACACACATGTAACTCAACAATTATTCTTTCTCCTTCTCTTTCCAATGCTTCTCCAATAGTTTTAAAAGTTTTGTGAGATCCATTCCACAGGTTTGTTCCAACTTTGGACATCAGTCGTAGGCGCCCATAATTGTTACTTAATTAGTTGCTAGTGAATTTATTGTGGGATAACATAAATGTTTGTTTGTCTGTTTTATTTGACCGACTTCAACAAGGATTGGTTTAGTCATAATTTATGTGATTCGTCTACTATTTGGTAGTTTTTCGAATTTCTTGTGGACATTTGCGTCCAAATAGAGAGTGAGGGTGTGAGATTTCATTTATTCTATTTTGGCCTTGAGCAGAGAGTTACATATGTTTGCATCATGCCATAAGCGCCAATGGTAACGTCGACCTCAACAATTTAGTACGAATGGTAAGCCTGCCTCGTCAATGTGTAAATAGCCCAATGCACCTCGACGTGTACAGGACGTAGTAAAATGCAAACTGAAGAATATATTTGTTAAATTACATGCGGATGAAGTCAGAAGTTAATTTAGTTATTTTAATATAAAAAAACTGACACTACAGTTTTATTTATTTCTGTACATAAATCGTATTACTCTAATGATAAGATAAGATTTTATTATACATAATATACAATAATAAAATTATATCAATAAATAATATTATATCAATAAAATAACTACCGACCGAGTCGTGGTTCGGCGGTCTCGGGCGCCTTCGGATCGGAATGCTTACACGTAACATAATAACCGTCCAAGTCGAGGATATCCCTCACCAGGGGACCCTTGTGTCGAGTTACTAGCGATATAGGTTCAGGCTAAGCGATCTAAGAGCTACGCCACCTCTCAATCCGGTGAAGCAGTAAAGGCCAACTATGTAGTTCGTCCATAAAAAATAAAACTCTAACGTGAAATATAATATAAACACATTGTTTATTTTGTAAGGGCAAAGATGTTTTTTTGGTTCTGATAATGGGGAAGCATTGATTCGTGCGAGTTGCCGTAACATTGTCAAAGGGAACGTGAGCCTAGAGTCCCGTCTCCCACACCAGCGTCCCACCTGCCCACCCACTCTCCAGACTCCGGTTCATTATGCAGCCGCCCACACCACGCGCCAATCACACGGCAACGCTGCGATATTGCTTACCTGCTAGTGATTGTCAACTTCATTATCGATACTTTAAAAAGTTTTGTATGTTTTACAAATGCCATTGAACTGAATCTTCTTTACGCACTCTAAACTTGGGGAGTACGCTGCTGAATGTGTTATGAAACATGTGATTGGGCGAAGTGAATGAAAGTTGAGTGGGAGATATAAGTTTGTGAAGACAGAGCGTTACGTTTCGTATATCTAAGACATAATGTAGGCCTTGTCTTAGCTTGAGGGATTAGCCTCGACGTAAAGATAGTTATTCCCAAAATCCGTCTTCAACGGTACATCTGGGTAATGAGGTCAATACCCGCAAGGTTCATTGAACCTTGTATATATCCTACTTGATTTGACTTGCCTATTGTTTGTGTCACACTGTAGGTGCAAGAAAGAGCAGTGCTTGAGCACCACTTCTTTCTCTGTTCAACAAACGTATTGTATACTAAAATATACATATGATATAACGGAAAAATAGGATATGACGCCATAATTTGACACCGTCTCAGCATGTTGTGGCAAGACTGACTTTTTGCGATGTCTAAGACTGTCCAATGTCGTGCGCGCGCATTATTACCTTTACATGGCACTTTTACGAAGCAAACACATATATTTATATACATAGATATCTAAAGAAGAATCTAAAAGTGTTGCTTCAGTCGTGTGTCCAAAGTACACTCGTTTACTTGTATTAATAAGATTGCATTTTGAAGAGTGTGCTCAGAAAGTACATGATCTAATTCCCTCATACCCGTTCCACCATCGGACTGCAATCGCAATGCAGAATTCCATCCTTTTGTTGTGAACATCCCTCAAACCCAAAGAAGCGCTTTGCTTCGTCTTTCATTGTTCGTACAGCAAGGAACTGGAATAGTTTGCCCTTTTCCAGAGTAGAGTGAATAGGCATTTACTAAGCTAGTGCGCCTTACCCTCCAGGACTGTATCCACTTAAAATCAGGTGGGATCGTAGTCAAGCACTTGCTTAGAAAGTGTAAAAACAAAGGTTTTTTTTAAATGATACAATTGTCCTTCTTTAAAATTAATAATATTTACATGTTTCTATTTTTTACATTATTCTTAATGTCGGTCGTACTTTAAATAAATAAATACCCATATATATATAATATATAATAATAATAGTAAAGTATCGATATAAAGTGACATTGTGGTACAGCCCTACGAATATTACCTGTTCCTAGCATAAAGAATAATCCGGGCTCGCCGCCGTTATTGTGACACAGGCGCTCGGATCACTGGATGTCTCATAGCTCGTGTACAGCCCTGTTGGCTGGCCGAGTCAGTTGGAACTGTTTTTATTGCGCCAGACTGGCTCGGGGTTTAACATGTAACAATGAAACATCGAATCTACGTCATGGTACATCTGATATCATACTTCCGTTTGCGGTAACGCGCCGTAAAAGACATGTCATCTAGTAAATACAGTATGTCCGGTAATTAATGGATAGCCCTAAAATTAGACATGGTAAAGCCATTTAAAAAAACACAAAAACGTCAAGTAATTCCAAAAATATGATTTGAATAAATATTTATTATTTATTTATTATTTCTAAAACCAAATTTAACACCTTTTCTATATATAGTATATGCTATATATATATATATATATATATATATATATATAATATATATATATATATATATAAAAGAAAAAGTGTGTGGGTCTGTTCCATATAGGCTCCGAAACGGTTGGACCGAAACTTTCAGGGAACCTTCAAATTGACCTGGTAAGTAATCCTGTAAAGTTTGGTGACGATCGGATCCTCTTTTTGAACTGTCATATACAGCTTTTATTTACTATAATACTACTACGGGTATGATACTGTATTTACTGAAATCTACATGGGTGTAGGTTCCTCCACCCGCTCGAGTAGAGAATGATTACGGAGAGAAATGAATAATTTAATATATTGTGAGAGTCAAATTAAATATTTAATGATGTTTATTGTTTAAATAACATAAAGCAAAATCTAGCCCTGGGCTGGACACTCTAGTATTATCTAAAATTCTAAAACCTCTCTGTTTGTCACATATTTATGGATTTTTCCAGCCAGATTCGAACACTCGACCGTAGTAAGTTACTACTGCTATTAATTTTAACTATTTTGGATTATATTGCACAAGAACTGTTCACAATATATTTGCCCGGTCACGACCTTTTGTTTGTTTAGAAATTACTTTGAAATGTCGCTCTAGCACAAGGATATTTGAGCTAAAGCGCTTTTAGAACCCAAATAAAAGGTGACCTTTGAGAATTGCTAGATTAGAATTTTTGAACCGTCTCCAAATATGAAGAAGGTTCTCAATTCGACTGTATTTTGTTTTTATTACCTCAGAACGTTCTGCTGGGTGAATCGATTTTGATGATCATTTTTGGAGTTATACTTCAGAACTCTGGACGACGCCAGGGCGACGCTGGATGCGAGCCGCTTACAACCGGACCTTTTGGAAATCGTCGGGGGAGGTCTATGCCCAGCAGTGGATGTTTTACGGTTGCAATGATGAACGATGGTGATGACTTCATACATTTATTTAACTATATACATAAATACTACTAAAATAATAATTTACTATTTTTTTTTACAAACTGAACTTTATTGGTTTGTCTATCCTTTACCAATCCTTTTATTAATAAATTGTAATTAATTTTTTACGTGCTATTAAAATCTATTTTTTAATCATGCCAAAGAAGTGTAACTTCTCATGCGCGTTAATATAAGTACACGCACCCATTTTTTATTATTTAAAAGCTGGTGCTACCCGTGTTGTCCCATTTCAATTTGGTCGAGTTCTGACAACGGCATCCATGAGAAAACTGTTATGTCGGTACCTCGATACTTGTGTGGCACCGTCATTATACATATTTTTGTGGCAGTCTCCGAATACACGGAATACGAAGTGCAACATGTATAATATTATTATTATTCTCCCGAGTATTTACCAATTGGCGACGAGGAAAATTGACAAACAGTGCGTAGATAGTTAGGAAAAGTTCCGTTACTGTATATAAGCATTGTTTAGTTTTTGAAGTAATTTTGTAGATTTGGGACTGCTAGTCACCATGATTTTTGATGTAATAGAAATTTAATATCGACTACGACAATTGTAGTCAATAGTAAACGTCAGAATGCTATATTTTGTATAATGGCAACACACTAGAGCTGACACCTGTCAGCGGGTGGTATCGTGTGATCTAATGGATCACTTGATCGACAACATTCGTCGTGAGAAGATCTGATTTGTGAGACTGTTTTGTATAAGTTTGAAAGTTAAAGTTACAGCCTTTATATATGTCCCACTGTTGGGCGCAGGCCTTCTCTGTTAAGAGAGTATAAGGGCATAGTCCGCCACGCGGCCCTAGTGCGGATTGGCAGACTTCACATGTCTTAGAAAAATGTTCAAAGACATGTAGGTTTCCTCACGATGTTTTCCTTCACCGCCGAGCGCGTGGTAAAAATTGCAGCAACAAATTTATTGGTGCAGGCACCGGTGATCGAACTCGCGTTGCTAGCGTACTATGCAACTTGTGCCGACCGCCCGGACACTGAGCTATCACGGCTCTGTATAAGTATTATCAAGTATTAAATCCATTATTATTTTCGTAATCCTGAATTCTAGACTTTTTCCGAATTCAAGACCTGAATCCTTCATGTGTAAATAGTTGTAAATTGATTTCGCGAGCGGTTACTGGACTATGTACGTTGATCGTTTAAATTTGTATTTTAAAACAACGGCATTAATGAAGATTGTTTAACCTATCTATAAGTCGTATACTTTTCAACCGACTTCAAAAAAAGGAGGATGTCAATTCGTATGTATGTCTTTTTTTAATGTTTGTCACCTAATAACTTTGGACTAGGTTAACCGATTTTGATGATTCTTGTTTTATTTGAAGGCTTGTGCTTCCCGTGTGTTCCAATTCTGTGGAATCCACCAAACCACATAAGGGTTAAATTTGCATTAGGTATGTTAAATTTACGTTAAGTATGATTCAAAATTAGTGTGATGTGAGTTTGGTTAGGTTCTGATTAATTATATGTCGTAATATTCCTACGATAATTCGAAAATACAAAGACGGCATCCGCGCGTGATAGTGTTTAACGTTTGATTAGATTTGAAGTCGGTTTTGTTATTGATCGTAAATATACTTGTAGTAATCATCCTTGGAGATGCTTTATTCCAGAAAACGATGTACTATAGAATATAGACGGACATTTTAACGATTAAATTCCACGGAGCTCCGAACAGACCGACCTATAATGGGGGCCCACATTCCATAAAGTAGGGTGTCAGTCGTTTTGAAGCTCGACGTATAACTATTATATCCTATATCTATCATCCTCTATTATATTGTTCCCGAGTACTTATGCGTTTGATTTATTATCTTTCCAGTTTCAAATGCAAGAGGAAGCTTTGTGGATTATATTCATACATTGCTTTCTTTATTACAAAAGTTTTATGTAAAAAAACGAGCGTAATATCCATGCGACTGAAGAAAAACGTCTTTAGCTTCATCTAAATGTATATATACATATATATTTATGTATATGCAATATATACACAATTATACAAGAAAGATAAGCGTCCGCACCGCTCTCTCTTGCTCCTACCGTGTGATACAGACAATATGTTTTTTTTTATGGACGAACTATCACAGTTAGCACAGAGAAGCTGGCCTTTACTGCTTCACCGGATTTGAGAGGTGGCACAGTTCTTAGATCGCTTAGCCTGAACCTCTATTACGTGGTAACTCGACACAAGGGCTCTCTAATCTCGGCTTGGACGGTTACCATTGTTACGCATTAGCAGTCCGATCCGAGGGCGCCCGAGAGGGCCGAACCACGACTCGGTCGGTAGCTATTTTATTAGCAAAAATCTATTGGGACAATCTAAGCTAAACTAACTTATATGCCACTTCGAGAAGCGATAGCCCTGTGAGAAGAAGTGGCCCAAGAAACTCCAGCAACGCTCCTAATCTGGTGGGCTGGGTTGGGTTTTCTCATAAAATACTTATATCGCGCAAGGATTTTTCGCAACCTCCGATGGTCGCGAATGGACGCTTTGTGGATTTGTAATGATCTAGCTTGGGCAACGGTGATCACGTCGTCCGGATCGTCGAGAACATGTCTCGGCCTCCCGGCAACGTGTCCGAATTTACAAGTGGGGAGAGTCTTGTAAGTGGCGGCACTCACAAGAATATGTGTCTTAGACATACGAAACGTACGAAAACCAGTATTTGAAATATTTGGCAATGATGGAATGGTAACTGATATGAATGCAAAAGATTGGTTTCATAATGAAACTTCACTGGCAATTAGCAGACTACTAAGCCTAAAAGAAGTCGCTATGTAACAGATCACCATGTGATACTAACTATTAAAACAATATTGGAATGTCAGTGGTACGCTATCTGAAAACCATAGTAGTATTAAGACGAAGAATTGGCCTGCTGGATGGAGGCCTGTCATATATAGCGAAAGCTTACTTAATAGCTTATTTTAGTTTTAGCTTCATTTACAGAATTAGTATAATTATATATAAAAAGGTATAATAGGTACAAAGCAACCATAAATATATATAACACATATCTTATCTAACCGTACATAAATTCTGTTATAAGGAAACACGAATTTATATTGGGAAAAAATGTAGTAATTTATGGACAAAATTCCGTACTATATTGGTTATGTTGGCAGATAATTATCGTATTCCGTTTATCTTCCATTATTTAGTCGCAGTTAAATAAAATCTATAATAATTAGATCCGTGGTAGCTCAGGGGGTCGCCTCAAGTTGCACAGAACGCTAGCAACCTGAGTACGATCCCCGGTGCCGGCACCAATAAAGTTTTTAATTGCAATTTAAATTGCAATTTAAGGAAACCAACATGTATTAGAAAATTTTCTAACCTCATTCTTTTTTGAAGTCGGTTGAAAATATCTTAGTCTATATTTATATCGACGCTGGACAACAAAAACGTACCCACAAAAATAAAATTGTTCACCAGAGCCGAAAAACATTTCAACTTTAAAGAAAAAAGATAACTTTCGTTTATGTGGACCTAGAGCTATCGTTTTTGGACACAATATTTATCATTTTTTGCTGAATAAGTATTGTACCGCGACATTAACCTAGAGTTTTCAAAAAATAAAAGAGAAGTGTCAATCTTGAAAATCCTATTTTCGCTATATTTCATCTAATTGTTACAAGTCATATATCATTCGAGGCGTATTTTTTCTGATTCCAACGACGTAAAATAGTGAAAATAGCCATATGTGTCACTTACTACGTTTTTTCTTTCCAGCGTCGATATATACATATATGAAATTATTTACCGTTGACTGTACCGTGTGATAAAACGTCCAACAATGGGCCGACTGGATCGACAAGTTGATACACGTTACGACCAGACTCGGCTCTGCGAGTGTCACCTTGACGAGTCACGGACAAACACACAATGCATCTCCCACGCTCATTGAATTAATAACTATGTAAGTAATTTTTTTATATAAAACCTGAAATCACACTAAATTTATAAATTTAATAAAAAAAATTATATAGTTAAATAAATAAAATTGGATTGCCCGTTTGTAATATTAAAATAACCGCTTTTTGCTGTGATATAAATATATATACGGTATTCGTTATTCGTCCATTTGTGGCGCATATGTTTGATGACCAGATATGCTGGTGATAGGTGTGCTAGGTAGAAAGCTCAATTGGTATAGCTGCTATGACCTAGAGGTTCAGGCTAAGCGACCTATGAGCTATGCCACCGCTCAATCCGGTGAAGCAGTAAAGGCCTGCTTCTCTGTGCCAACTGTGTTAGTTCGTAAAAAAAGCTGCTATGATTAAAATTATTACAAATTTTAGTGTAAGACAATGTTGCTATAATAATAACGAAAACTACCACATAATATTATGTTTGTACTAAACACAAATTTAAGACTTATATGGTTTTTCACACGGGAAGGACCAGCTTCCAAATAAAAAAATCATCAAAATCGGTTCATCCAGTCCATAGTTAAGTGGTAACAAACATAAAAAACTTACAGACGAATTGAGGACCTCCTTTTTTGAAGTCGGTTAAAAAAATTAAATGAATATTTTTTTAATAGCGGGGATTGTAATATGTTAAAATAATGTTAGAACAGGTGGTATTAAAGCTGGGTCCACTTTGTCGTCCGCCAAAGTGGACCCGGGAAGAAGGCGACATCGGCTGGCCCGTGTCGCCTTGCACTGCGAGGGCAGTAGGTGCTCTGGTGCGTTCCTCTGAAGATGACGGAGCCCCTCACCATGCACCGAGGAAGGGCCACCGGGGAAGTTTTAGTGGGTAAAAACCCCACATAACTCCGCCTTCACCCCAGAAGCATCAATAGTCTAATGGTTTAGGGTACGGTCTGCGAATCGTAAAATCGTAGGTTCGAACCCACCATTCGACTATTGACGTGAACCATTTCCTGAAACACAAGCTTAACTTAATTGGAGTGGTTAACAAGAATGTTAGTGAAATTTATAAAAAAAAGAAATAGCTTCCTAAAAAGCTTTCTTTTTTTTAAAAAAAAGAAGGCGGGGATTATTTATTTGTTGGCGATTCCCCCACCTCTTCAACAAAAAGGTGCTATTAAAATTTACGTTGGTTACTTACGATAATCACAGACGGATTTAGAAGTAATACATAATATAATAATACCGCGTCTGTATGACTCATGTCCGTGTAATGCACCGTGTGGGAGGAAGTCACGCACGCCGCGGTGGAGACATAACAGAATATCCTGACAAAATTGTGCCGTATAAATATTAAGTGGTATGGTTATTACTTTATTGTATATAAAAAAACAAATAGAAGAGAAAGTGTGTGGGTATGTTCCATATAGGCCCCAAAGCGGCTGGACCGATTTCTATGAAACTTTTAGGGAATCTTCATATTGACCTGGCGAGTAATCCTGTAAAGTTTAGTGACGATCGGAGCACTTCTCTTTTTGAACTGTCTAATACAGATTTTATTTACTATGATGATATTCTATTGTTTTATAACCCAAATTCATATTGACACATGCGTTGTGTATATTTATGTCATTATGAACCATATTGAAGTACAATGGAGTATAATGAAGTATAATAAAGTATACTGAAGTATATTAAAGATAACAATTAAGGATTTTGAAGTATTCAAGGTAAGTTATAGCGCCGCGAATGTATCCGTTTACTGATGCTGCTGATATGTACATGGGTATAGGTAATGATCTTCACCCGCTCGAGAAGAGAATGAATACGCAGAGAAATGAATAATTTAATATATTGTGAGAGTCAAATTAAATATTTAATGATTTAAGTTTATTGTTTAAATAAAATAAAGCAAAATCTAGCCCGGCGAAGTGGGCTAGGTACGCTAGTATTATACATACGAGTAAAAAGTCGGTTGCTTTTACACGGATAAATTAAGGCACATTGAAAGTTAACTAACTTTGAGTACTACTTCGGGAAGGTAAAACTTCTTTACGCTTGGAAAGTAAGCTGGTGAGAATGTTACGAAAAGTGTGATCGGGCGACGCGTAAGGAATTTGAGAGGGAGATATCATTTAGTGTAGATTGAAAGAGAGTTACGTTTCCTATACTTAAGACACAGTGCAGTCCTATTGTCTGTGTCGCTCTGTAGGAGCAAGAAAGAGCATTTTTTTCTCTCTGGAACAACATACATTTAGATGGAGTTAAAGAAGTTTTACTTCAGTTGTGTCTAAAGGACATTCGATTTTTTTAGTTTTTATTTTGGAAATTTGATTTCTATATTCAAGTGTTATTTTCTTTTGTCATTATTTTGTTTATTTTCTGTCTAATTTATTTATTTTTCAAAAGAGTTAAGCAATATATGTTTTAAAATATTTCTAACATTCTTGGTAACCATTCCAACTAAGTTTAAGCCTAATCATCGAATAGTAGATTGGAACCTAATTTTCAACCGTACATTTCGCAGTCTGTACCCTAAACCATTGGCTATTGAAGATTGTACGTGTCGTAACTTGTATAACCGATGGCAAATTTTTATTAATACATTTATGTGCCATTTAGTCATAGTGACATGTTACAACTTGTTAGAGCAGTAAATAAATACTTCTATCTCGCTCTACATAGACTCAAGAGACGTGTAAGAAACAACTGCGCACTTTATCTATATTTACGCCCGCGATAAGTCCTTCGTTGTTATACAAATATCACCTGGGGGCTGCAATCAGAAAGCGTTTAAATGTTACACAAAGGAAATTACATTTTATTCTTTGTGTTTTCTGGTTGTTTTTCCAAGTCAAGGCTAGAACACCTCGGAGAGACGTTGAGCCTTATGGCGTTGCGAAATCGTTTACGTTGAAAGTTGCACCCCCAAGGTGGGAAGCCCTCGCCAGCTGAAACTTGCCGACTTCCATAAATTAGAAGTTTGTTTTCGAATTGATTGACTTGAAATATGGTTAGATTTTTGAATAAATTCAGAATTAATAGGACGTAAAAAGCGCAGCGAATTTCTAATGCAACCGTAAGAAAATTTCCTAGACAAAGAGTCATATGTGGACATTACAACAATTTAAAAATAATAATAATAAATACACATCGGCGCCCGTTCTCGAAAATGGTCATGCAACGCTCTATTAGGATCGATCTGTCATCACAGATAGTCCTGCTATTGTTGCCAATAAGCCTGATATTGTGCTGACAGATCGGTCAACGCGACAGGCGGTGTTCGTCGATACTACCATCCCGCATGACGAGAACCTTGGGAAGGCCGAAAGGGGAAAAATCACTAAGTATCTCGACTTGGCTCACGAGGTGACCGCCATGTGGGATGTGGATACGACGATCAATGTCCCGATGGTCGTTTCTGCAAACTGTCTTATAGCGAAAAGTCTCTATCAACATCTTAAGAGACTTTCGCTAGATGGCTGGGTCAAGGGTCAGATACAGAAGGCAGTACTCCTGGACACGGCACGCATCGTAAGGAGGTTTCTCTCTATGTCGCCCTAACCACCGGTTGCTTGGGCCCTGCTTCGTTGCCGGTGACACACACTAGGTTAGGTTTTTATAATGTTTTTATGTTAATCGTACTGGTGGAATGTGTCAAGACCGAAGCTCTGAGACCTGAATTGTTAGCTAAATTTAAGTGCTAAATAAGCTTAATAAAATTTAGATTGAAACTTTTCATTTAATGAGCTTAATCCGATTTAAAACTGTGCAGACGAGACGTAACAAAAAATAGGAAGCGAGTGCGGGATTATAAATACTTGAGCCGGGTAGCGGGCAGGGGATGTTCAGTTTGTTCCTTGCGGAGGTTTTAACGTATAACCGTTTGTTATTCGTTAAAACCTCTTTTGTTCACACTAAAAATTTCAACGAAATAAAAAAATATTATGTGCAAATTTGTATAAAAAAATCCGAGTGTGTGCAGACCACACGACTGAAGTAACAATTCTTTAAGGCCATCTATATGTTTTTTTTTAATGTGTGTGATATGTACACGATTGTTGATGTGAGAAAGAAAATGCGTGCGCACTGCTCTCTCTTGCTCCCACAGTGTGATACAGACAATAGACCTGCACTGTGTCTTAGATATACGAAACGTAACTCTCTTTCTATCTACACTAACTTACAGTTACAGCCTTTATATAAGTCCCACTGCTGGGCATAGGCCTTCTTTGTAAAGAGAGTATAAGGGCATAGTCCGCCATGCACACCTAGTGCGGATTGGCAGACTTCACATGTCAAAAAAATAATTCTAAGACGTAGGTTTCCTCACGCTTATCCTTCACCGCCGAGCCCGTGGTAAATTAGCATAGAAAATTGCAACAACAAATTTATTGGTGCCTGCACCGGGGATCGAACTCGGGTTGCTAGCGTACTATACAACTCGAGGTGGCGGCCCGGACACTGAGCTGCCACGGCTCGCACTAATATCTGCTCTAACTTATATCTCCCTATCAACTTCTATTCATCTTGCCCAATCACACTTTTCGTAACGCATTCAGCCACTTCCTAAGTAAAGCGTGCGTACATAATTTCTTCAAAAAGGTTCGGAAATCTGTCACTGTTGCGTGTCGAATTTACGGGGAAGGTTGTCTGCGGCATTATGGGTTAGCCCATTAAGTCGTTCAAATCACGCGTACGGGCCGCACGGAGCAAATGGAGCTGGCCGCACAATACGCAGACGGGATTAAAAATTCCTGTGGAAATTACATTACGTTCAAAACTCCCGAATAGGACGTGTTTGTTGATGCGGTGTGCGGTGTTGCCCGTCGAACAAATGAAGATTTCTCCGCACATTTGCAACATTCGGGCAAATCTTTATTAATGTATCTTCCTTAATACCCTTTTGTATTGTATATTTATCTTCATGCATATTGTTTATTCATACTGTTTATTATTATTTAGTAAATAGATAGATAGACAACTTCTTTATTGCACGAACATTTACGCACAAAGGCGAACTTCATGGTATTTAGCATTTTCTTCCAACTGACCTTTAGTGGTTAGAGCAGGCTAAGGGTAGTGCCGCTAGAAAGAGCGTTTTAAAAATATTTATATATAAATAAATAAATACTTCAATATACATAGAATACATAAACAACAATATATATACCAGTTTGTATATACACGTGATTTAAAGACATTAGTTGACGAAGCCTCCCTAATCTCAATCGGCATTAAAAAAATCATAGTTTTTTTTAAAGAAAACTGCAATGAAACACGAAGTCATAGACAGCTGATGCTCGGGTATTTTGATGATAATGGCTTACACATAAAAGATAGACATTTACAGCATATCGCACGCGGAATTTTTTGTAGGACTGCTTAAGATAAACATTTCCTTCATACATTATATCCGTGTAACTCCTACTGTTTTTGTGGCGCACGCCAAAATAGCTTGGAGAAGGAATTTTTTTTCTATTCTCTTCAAACTATATTTTGTATATAAATTATAGCCTATGTGTTACTCTGTTGTGTAAACTATATTATTGTAAAATTTCATTAAAATCCATTCACTAGTTTGACGTGAAACAGAACACTTGAAGTGAAACAGGAATACTTCATATACTCACAAACATTTACGTGTATAATATTATATAATAGGATTTGCGGGTAAACTTTTAGAATTTTACTGGGAGAGAAAAGTGCCGCGGCACTGTGGTCGAGAATCATTGGTCTAGAGGGTGAGTAACCCGCGGGCCGCATGCGGCCCAAATAGGAATTTTGTGCGGCCCGCCTGACGTTTTAAATTTTTCAAAACTATTTTTATATTGTAAGTTTTACCAAAATTCGATATTTGTGCCATCAAGTCTTATGACCTATAAATATATTTGTAACTAATTTACATTCATGAGACTGATAACTGCTGTATCGGGTTTTTTATTTTTTATTTTATAGCAGAATATAAGTTACAAAATCTAAATCTATATAATCTGTAGTCGGACTTTACTTAAATTTAAGTTTATTTAATATTTTTTTATTTTTCATTATTCTGTGTACTTTTGGCTGGAATATCAATTTTACAAAATTCTGCGGCCTTCTAGTAAAAAAGGTTGCTCACCCCTGGTCTAGACCGTAATACTTTCCGTAGTCCCGGCAACGTGGCCGGTTACTTATGGTGAGTAATCCCATAAGACCCGAGCGGCAACCCAATAGATTCCTCGCGCTTGCTGGTGTTAGATAGGCGTAAAGTTGGGTCTGACAACACCTTAATGCCGAAGTTATTAATTGCCGACTGTCGGCTTTAATTACTGTTACATTAACGGAACGTTTACTCTAATTAAGAACAATTAACGATTTCGCTGGCGGAACTGATATTGTAACAACTATTACCGGATAAACCGTCAGCCCTGTAGTACTGGGCTTGTAGAATAAGGCTACGGTATCCCCTGCCTGTAGTAGAAGGCGACTAAAAGGTGCCTCGGGTTCACTGGGCGAAAAGGGTGGGGACCTTCGGGGAACATCAGCTGGCTCGTGTCGCCTTAACACTGCGATGGTGATGGGGGAGGTAGTAAGCTCCCCGGGACGTGCTTAACAGTACCATGCAGAGGGGCTCCGGTGCGTTCCACTGGAGATCCCGGAGCCCTCCGCCATTCACCGAAGAGGAAAATTTGTGGCATATAGGACCTTATAAGCTTAAAGAAAGCGTACATCGAAACCATTTCGCTTATATCATATCTATCAAGATTTCTAGATCTATTTTTTTTAAATCGTTTTAACCGCCTTTATCATTAAGTATATGGCGTTGCTAAGTAACAGTGTCAATGAGTGATTGGTTTGACGTTAGAGCAAGAAAATTATGTGTTCATATGTGCACAACAAGGAATTGAGAACCTTCTCTTTTTTGAAGTCAGTTGTAAATAAACTCTCACGTACTTTTAACCTTAGCAGGGTGAGAAAAGAGACAGGTATTTTGGTAACTGGTTCAGGTAACAGACTTCAAAAAAGAGAAGGTTCTCAATTCGTTGTTTTTGTTTGTTTGTTACCTAATAACTTTCGACTGGACGAAGCAATTTCGATTCTTTCTTTTTGATGATCCCATTGATATTTGGTCCAATTCTAACTTATATGAGAAAATATGTCTCAAATTTGCATTAAGTATGAACGCGACAAATGGACGAATAACTCAATATCATACCAACCGATTTCGATGATTCATTTTTGAAAAGGATGCACTTCAAAAGTAGTTTGATGGATGGTTAGGTTCTGATTTATTATCCGTGAAATAGTAACCGACCGAGTCGTGGTTCCCCTCACCGGGGGGACCCTTGTGTCGAGTTGCTAGCGATAGAGGTTCAGGCTCAGCGTCCTAAGAGCTATGCCACCTGTCAATCCGGTGAAACAGTCAAGGCAAGCTTCTCAGGCCATCTGTGTAATTCGTCATAAAAAAAAAGTTTCTGATTAATTCTATTTCATAATATTCCTGCGATGATTCAGACTCCAACTGTAGCAGAATATAGCTGCTTCTTTTGTTAAATAAATGTATACCACCTGTCAGCCTACCGGCGTGAAGGTATTTTGTGCTGTGTGACTAGAGTGCGGCGCCGAGGGCCTGCTTCCTCATAAAAAAGGTCGACAACCTATTTGTGTGTGTACGCCGCGGCCATTCATTTTTTTCATTCGCCTAACATCCGGTAAGCGGCCAGTTCGTTTGTCCCATCGATTAAAAAAAAACTTCTTTGATGTAGAAATGGTCGTTATTGATGGTACAGTTTATATGATACTAGGGTACCCAGCCCACTTCGCCGGGCTAGATTATGCTTTATTTTATTTAAACAATAAACTTACATCATTAAATATTTAATTTAACTCTCACAATATATTAAATTATTCATTTCTCTCCGTATTCATTCTCTTCTAGAGCGGGTGACGATCATAACCTACACCCATGTACATGCAATATACTCCATTATACTTCAATATCGTTCACAATGATAAAAATATACACAACCCATGTGTCAATACAAATTTGTGTTATAAAACAATAGAATATCATCATAGTAAATAAAAGTTGTATTTGACAGTTCAAAAAGAGAAATGCTCCGATCGTCAGCACTTTACACGATTACTCCTCAGGTCAATCTGAAGATTCCCTGAAAGTTTCATTGTAATCGGTCCAGTCGTTTCGGAGCCTATACGAATCAAACACATACACATTCTCTTTTAAATATATAGACTAGAGCTCTGAGCGCGTTTCACTTCGGTATTTTACTTTGTATTGGATTTTTTGGAATAAAGTAGTGCCCTAGTCGCCCTAGAAAACTTCTGTAACGTTAAATATAAAAAATATTAAAGTAGTGTAGAAGACTACAAAGTCTAGTAGACTTGGTAGCAGACCTGGGCACCGCTGAAAATCAGCGCTGTCGCATTCGTGCGACGGCACATACTGAGACGGTGTCCAATATTGGTATCATATGTTATGTCCTATTTGTCCGTTATTTCTTTCTTATTTTTTTCTGTCTCTTTGATGTGTTTCATAATTTGTGTCAATAAAGAATATGATTATGTCTATATACATATATATAGAAGAAGTGCTCGTTTAGGTATTAGATAAATGGCGTCGCATCGTCACATATTATTTAGTGGCTCACTAATCACGCGAACTAGTCATTTAAGCGAATTCTCCGACCGTCCAAATGACTAATAATGAGTGGACGCAGACAACCGGAACTAGCTCATATTCAATTGTTCCATTCATTTGTTAATTGTCGTCAGTGTTGCGGCCATTTAAACGCTTGAGAAATGTAAATATAAACGTGGAAGAAAATTCAGGGCATTTTCATAATTTAAAGTGGCTTAAAAAGGGCAGTAAAAGCTCGCTGAAACAAATGAGTGTCATTAAGCTCGCTTACTTCTGATTCGCGTTTTATTTGCGCGAACTTTTTTTCCCGTGCGCGAATTAAAAATAAACTTTATCTACCTAACTTCATGAGAATTTAAATATACTTTGAAGGGTTATTAGAATGATAAAACCCTTATTATACATTTTGTCACCAATTACTATTTATAACCGACTTAAAATAGAGGAAGTTCTCCATCCGTCTGTATGTATTATTATTATTATTCTTTTATTCAAATAAGTAACTAAGACTCGTCATTATTTTAAATAACTATTAAATAACAACCTTAGACTAAATTATAAGATAAAAATATAAACATATAATTATAATTATTTGATTATAATATAAAATAAAAAATATAATATAATACTAAAGGCTTAACTATGCTTTTGAATACCTTACCCCATGTGAGACGGCGCAGCATCTGTTTACATAAACACAGTCAAGCCTTTGAGCAATCATGCTCAGGATGCTGTTGGAGCTGGTCCGCACCCTGCGCACCAGAGATGCACTCCTCTTGCGCATTGTCGCAAAAACGCATGCCATCTGTGCATCCGTGAACGATCCCCGATCCCAGAAACGGGGCAACCCCAACAGAACCCTGAACGCGTTGTTATATTGTTATATATGTTTGTTACCTCATAACTTTGGACTGGGTGTACCGATTTGGATGATTCTTTTTATTCGAAAGCCCCATCGCCTTTCAATTTGGTTTTGGTTTGACATTGAAATCTGTTATATATATTTATATTTAGATAGATTAAACCATACATGACATGAAAATTCTCTTCTTATTTAAAAAAACCAAATAAACTAAACTCTATCTTTTTAATATATTTTTTTTGCAATTAAACTAATATAAAACGTGACTTAAAAAATTTCACGTATCAAATATATTTGGAGGCCTTACAAGTCGCCCACTTCTAGTTATATACAAATAAGAAGGGCCTCCAGTTATAGCTCCATCACGTCTAACTTCGACTTACGATACTTGTTTTATTGATACGTTGTTACACCATTAAAACATTTACGAAAAAACCGTATGTCTTAAATTTGCATCAAGTATATACGCGACAAATGGACGAATAACTCAATACCACGACAACCGATTTTTTATTGGAAAGAATGTACTTCACGAGTAGTTTGGTGAGAGTTTGGTTAGGTTCTGATTGATTATTGTTCTGTTTTTACACGTAAATATACAAGTAAGTATTAATTTACGCTCTCGAAGACTCTCGAGGTTTCAGAAAATTTTCTAATGAGATTTAGAATGCCAACAAGTTTCTTCTCCGAAGCTATAGTGCTAAGTTACACATAATATAGGCTCAGGACATTCTTAAGTATTACTCAGCCCTCAATTCAGTGAAGTTGTAAAAGCCTTCGCGTTAACAATGGCGATCACTAAGGGATAATAATAAAGGACAATATATCTGAAATCACAATGATGATTTATGCTTCAATAATATTTCTAGACAAATTCCTCGCCATAGACAAGCTTACTTACCGTACCAATAATTATTATTAGTCTTAAAATGGTACAATAATAATAACATTGGTATGAATCATCTCATTGGATTTCTTATTGTATTAATAAGTATATTTATGAGTGATATGAAAACAAAAACCGACTTCAAATCGAATAAAACGTTACACGCGATTACGCGCGGACGCCGTTTTTCTATTTCCGAATTGTCAAAGGAATATTACGAAATACGAGTTGATCAGAACCTAACCAAAATCTCATCACAGATTGGCCAGAGAAGCTGGCCTTGACTACTTTTTTTTTTTTATAATTTCTAAGCAAGTGCTTGACTACGATCCCACCTGATGTTAAGTGGAAATGCAGTCCTGGATGGTAAGGCGCACTAGCTTAGTAAATGCCTATTCACTCTACTCTTGAAAATACCCACATTGCAATCGGAAGGAAAGACAGACGCGGGCAAACTATTCCAGTCCTTTGCTGTACGAAGAATGAAAGACGAAGCAAATCGCTTCGTTCGGGTTTGAGGGATGTTCACAACAAAAGGATGAAATCCCGCAGTGCGTCTAGAAGTTCGATGGTGGAAAGGGGATGGGGGAATTAGATCATGTAGTTCCTGAGCACACTCTCCAAAATGCAATCTGTAGAAAACCGAAAGGCTAGCTACCTTACGCCTGTGCTCAAGACTGAGCAGATTGGTTTCAGCTGCGTCACCAAATAGCCTCTTAGCCCGCCTCTCCACCGAGTCCAAAGCTGCGAGATGGCATTTAGCTGCGCCTGCCCAAATGTGACAACAGTATTCTACACACGACCGGACTTGAGCTTTATAAAGTGTTAAAAGCTGTCCCGCAGAGAAGTACGGTTGCACTTTGACCAAGATCCTAAGCAGCATGCTTTTTGCAGCTTTAGACTCGATGAATCGTTTAGGGTCGGTGAGATTTCAATACCCAATAACTTAAGACAATTGAGAGGTGGCATAGCTCAAAAGTCGCTTAGCCTGAACCTCTTTCAGTAGTAACAAGGGTCCCCCGGTGAGGGGTAACCTCGGCTTAGACGGTTACTATGTTACGCGTAAGCATTCCGATACGAGGACGCCCGAGAGAGCCGAACCACGACTCGGTCGGTTGCTGTTTCACGGATAATCTTGCGTTGTCGTTGGGAGAAGAAGTGGCCGAAGAAACTCCAGCAACGCTCCTAACGTCTGAGGGTAATTGTGATCTGTTGGTGTGATGTTGAGTTATTCGTCCTTTTTCCGTGCACATACATAATGTAAATTTAACACTTATATGGTTTTCTCATGGATATCAACGTCAAAATTAAACTAGATTGAAATGGGACCACACGGGAAGAACCGGCTTTCAAATAAAAAAAGAATCATCAAAATCGGTTCACCCAGTCCAAAGTTATGAGGTAACATCAAAAGAAACATATACAGATACAGTCTTTATTAGTGCCGGATTCGGAAATCGGACTCGTTTTGCTAGCGTACTATGCGACTTGATGTTTCTATATGAAATTACAACCGGACACTGAGCTACCACGGTTTTGTAATTATAGCTTCTATTGTATTAATTTCTCTCAATAACTGGAAGTTTAAATGACTGAGTTCCGCACAATGAGTACAAAGCGCGGGATGTAAGACAGTTTTCTACTTGTTAAGTAACATTAAATTGGTTTCCCTTACCTACAATTCATCATATCCGTTTAAATCA
This sequence comes from Meandrusa payeni, assembly GCA_029286785.1. Classification (NCBI taxonomy): domain Eukaryota; kingdom Metazoa; phylum Arthropoda; class Insecta; order Lepidoptera; family Papilionidae; genus Meandrusa; species Meandrusa payeni. Next base: position 416,787 of record JAGSMX010000015.1, read on the forward strand.
ACAGCGAAAGTGCCGGTAAGTGGTATTTTAAAGGTTATTCAGCACAGCCCTGTAGTCCTGGACTTGTAGAATAAGGCTACGGTATGTGCCTGTCGTAGAAGGCGACTAAGAGGGGCCTTGGGTTCACGGTTCAAGGCGACATCGGCTGGCCCGTGTCGCCTTGCAAAGTTTTGATTAACCTCTCCCGGAACGTCGCGTTCCAGTGGAGATCCCGGAGCACCTCACAATCCACCGACAAAGCCACCAAGGGGTATCTTTTAAAGATTTCCCCCCATCAGCAAAAAAAAGGATTATTCAGTAAATATTCGAGTTAGATTACCAAGTAATATACATTTTTAATAAAATTAAAGCAAGTGTTTGATCGTAATCCCACTGACTGATGTTGAAATAGGATGGAAATGCAGTCCTGGATGGCAAGGCGCACTAACTTAGTAAATATGCTTATTCACTCAACTCTTTAAAACACCCACATTGTAATCGGAGGTAAAGATCGCGGGCAAACTATTCCAGTCCTTTGCTGTAACAATAATGAAAGAGCGATTTCTAAGGGATGTCCACAAATCTCAGATCAAACCTTACCTCAGAATCATACCTCAGACCCAAGATACGATATGAACTCTCATCTGTATTCGAACTCAAGAATCCAGAGAACATGAAATGACTATTGTACTATGCGGACAACTCGTATTAATACGATATATTTGATTCATAACAGCAGTCATACGTAATTCTTATGCAAGATTAACTATGAAGCTGTGAGTCAGAGTATGTTTCATACTTTCGTAATAATATAATTGCGTACGTCGTTTTTTGAATTGTGTAACGTTTTCTTAAGGCATATGTACGGAAGAAAGCTTTCTTATGTAGGTTAACAAACAAATAGGAAAGCTGCCTTGATTAATTCCACCCTTCGTAATCTGAAATCGTATGGCGTGTTGACATATCGACATAGAGCTGTTCATTTATTTTATTATAAATTTTTTCGTTCCATGTAGGCTGGCGGCTGGACCGATTCCAATGAAACTTTCAGGGAATCTTCAGATTGACCTGGCGAGTAAACCTGTAAAGTCTGATGATCGTGATAGGTGTGCGTGGCGGACTATGCCCTTATACTCTCTTTACAGAGATGGCCTGTGCCCAGCAGTGGGACATAATTATATATATAAAGGCTGTAACTTTTTCTTTAACTACAAATGCATGTAATAAAAAGTGGTTATTTTAATTTTAAAAACAGACACGCCAATTTTGTTTATATTTATAGATTATTAACAATGTAAAATTTGGCGCAGTTAGTATAATAATATAATGTTACGGAATATATGTGGTCGTATTATCCTCTCCCGTAAGACACCCCTAACAGTAAGTACTTTATTTGTACAAATACGTCCAATTCTTTTTGATCTCAATATTTAGGAATAATCTATGAATCGTCGTTGCTTTACGAATGGGAATCTCGAATCAAAATAAATAAAGCGATGTAATGTTTATTTTTGCTTACCCTAAATCAGTGATTGTCAACCATTGTGTTGCGGTACTTTTGTGTGCCACGAAGTTCTAAAAGCGTGCTGCCAAATTTTATATTTAAAATAATGTTGCCTGTCATACGTCGTTACGTAAAGCCGTGGTAGCTCAGTGTCCGGGCGGTTGGCTCAAGTTGCATAGTACGCTAGCAACCCGAGTTCGATCCCCGGTGCCTGCACCAATAAAATTTGTTGTTGCAATTTGATGTGCTGATTCGCCACGCGCTCGACGGTGAAGGAAAATTTCGTCAGGAAACCTACATTTCTTAGAACACTTTTGTGAAGCATGTGAAGTGTGGCAATTCGCACTAGGGCCGCCTGGCGGAACAAGCCCTTATACTCTCTTACAGAACGCCCTGCGCCCAACAGTGGGACATATATTATATTTATAAAGGCTGTAACTATAATTTTTTAACTCTTTACGTATCATAACAAGCAGCGCCCCTCGATTTTACCCGTCTTAAAAAAAGAGAAAACTTATTATTAAAATTTACATTAACTCAAAAATAGCTTAAATACTCCTTATTTCATCAGCTATCTGCCAGTGATAGTCCTGTCAACGTCGGTCTAGCTTTCCAGATTAGCCGAAACAAACAGATAAATTGACCAAAATAGTAAACATTTTATGTTAGTATATGTACCGTAAATATAATACATTCATAAATGCATGTATTAAAAAGCAGTTATTTTAATATTACAAACAGGCACTCAAATTGTATTTATTTGTATAGATATAATAGTTACTTGGAATTAATTCCGTAATAAACGTACTATTATTTTATTTCAGACATTTTAATTTTTTGTCATAAACTTTAAAAACCGTTAAAAGTGTCAATACCCTAATGCCGCGGGGTGCGGCTTGCGAACCGTGAGGTCGTGGGTTCGTACTATTCAATAAGCTTAAGCTTAGTTGGAATTATGAAACAAGAATGTTAGCAATATTTGTGAAAAATTTTGCTGGCAAACTTTTTAAAAATAAGTGTGCAGCAAGAAACAAAAAGCTTGAATTTATCCGCGTAAAAGCAACCGACCGATCCGTGGTTCGGCTCTCTCGGGCGTCCTTCAGCTCGTAATGCTTACGCATAACATAGTAACCGTCCAAGCCGAGGTTACTCCTCAACAGGGGGACCCTTGTGTCGAGTTACTAGCGATAGAGGTTCAGCGACCTAAGCGTTATGCCATCTCTCAATCCGGTGAAACAGTAAAAATCAACTTTTGCGTTGCAGTGATCCTAAAATGTCACTGCTTTTTAGGAATTTTTATAACGTACCTAAAGAAGTACAACTTGAAAAGGTTGAGAACCACTGCCTAAATGATTATAGAAAGCGTATACGAAGCTTATTTATTTAGATAGGCATACTAAACGTTTAGTGTGCGTATGTTCGGAGAGATAGGAACAAAAAATCGGTTGGTTTTTGCGTGGATGTGTGACGGAATACATACGACCGCGGCATATGGATGTCAGTTGGTTCACCACGCGCTCGCCAGACAGGTGTTGGCACAGCTGGTCGACGTACTGGTCAGGATGCCTCGTGTCGTGTAATGAAACGTCTAATAATTTGATGATATTTTCGAAGAAATCTTAATATACTTTTCAAGAATGAACTAAATAATCTATTTAATAAAAATTGGATTAGATAACAAAAATGGAATAATTATGTAAAGTACATCGTTTTTTGACGAACTACACAGATTGGCTAGAGAAGCTGGCCGTGACTGCTTCACCGGAAATAGAGGTGGCATAGCTCTTAGATCGCTTAGCCTGAATCTCTATCGCTAGTGTCTCGACACAAGGGTCCCCCCGGTGAGGGCTAACTTTGGCTTTGAAGGTTAATATGTTACGAAAAAGAAAAAGCTTATCATAGGCTAGGGAATCTTCAGATTGACCTGGCAAGTAATACTGTAAAGTTTGGCAACGATCGGACGGATCTCTTTTTGAACTGTCAAATACCGCTTTTATTTACTATGATGATATTGTATTGTTTTATAACACAAATTTGTATTGACACATGCGTTGTGTATATTTATGTCATTATGAACCATATTGAAGTACAATGGAATAAATGGATTGAAGTATAATAAAGTATACTGAAGTAAAGAAAATAAATAATTAAGGATTTTGAACAATTATAGTGCCGCGAAATGTATTCTCTTCTATTCGCTTCATCCGCTCGAGAAGAGAATAGAAGAGAATGAATACAGAAAGATATTAATACTTTAATTTATTGTGAAATATTTAAATGTTAAATATTTAATGATGTAAGTTTATTATTTAAATAAAATAAAGCAAATTCTAGCCCGGCGAAGAGGGCTGGGTATGCTAGTATTATATTTTATTCAAGTACTAAAGAATCATTATATTCATACGTACGCAAAAAAATTGATATTTCTCACGCATAGTTTATTTCACGTCAATAGTCGAACGGATGGATTCAAACCTACTGCCTTGCGATTCGCAGACCGTACCCTAAACCATTAGGCTATCTAAATTGCTAAATAATTCACAATATTTGTCTTATCTTCAGTTGCAGCCTAAATGTAAGTCCACCTAGTGCGTATTAGCAGACTTCACATGTCTTAGAAAAATTTCTAACACATGCAGATTTCCTCGCGATGTTTTCCATCACCGTCGACCACGTGATCCGACTTATACAATGTGTATATGAACATTTGTCTAGAACGTCGTGGGTATTAATATTTTACTGTTAATAGGCGGCCTAAAACCACTGCAAAAACTCCGTGAGCGAATCGTTTAAAAGCAAAACCCGACCGCAATAAAATTATGAAAGAGATTCGAACGTGACATTTTTACTTAGTACGGAATAAGAGCGGTTAAAGAAATATGAATGGAAGTTTCGTCCGACCCATCCTGTCTCATTGTAGTTACCTGGCGTCCTTTATACCGAAATTAGTTTTCTACCTGAACCGTCCACAGACGTGGTAGTGACAAAAACTTGTCCAAAACAATCGAATAGGCCCGATGCTTTGTTAAATTCCCGTCCGGTATCGATACCGTCGCCCCGCACTGCTTCAGGTATTTATGAATGAACGTGACGGTCGTGGCCAGGTATAAAATTACACTTTTGAAATTCTTTCAACACGCCGTGCAGGGCCACTCCATCCACGGATAAGCCGCAGCGAGGGGCGAGGGGAGGGGGCATCGCCAACGCGCATGCGTCGAACTCTTTCCACCGAGACGATCCCTCCCTCTCAGTTTATTCCCAACCGTCGCGGACGAACGGCGTGTCGTCATGTGTCGCTCGCCAACTTTCACGAGTAGTGATGTGATACGGTATTGCAGCATACAAATGTGATATCGAAATATTCGATCGGAAACTGCGCGAATTATGCAATATTTTTGTTTTTAACTTAATCAAAGTGGAACGTTGAACAAAGTGTTTAAAGCAAAATGAAGTGGGTTATAGTGGTGGTGAATTTCATGGTGTGGGGAACGATACTAGCTGGATTTGCACCTCCAGGGTCTTGTCCGCCGGTGTGTGCGTGCAAATGGAAGGGCGGGAAACAAACTGTGGAGTGTGTGGATCGAGCTCTGATCACGGTACCAGAGCCCGTCGATCCTGCCACTCAAGTGCTGGACCTCTCGGGGAATAACTTGCAAATTCTGCCACAAGAGGCGTTCGCTAGGACGGGACTTGTTAATTTACAACGTGTTTACTTGCGCAGTTGCAACATCGGACAAATACACGATCGCGCGTTTAAGGGACTCACTAATTTAGTGGAGTTGGACCTGTCGCACAATTTACTAACGCAAATACCATCAAACAGTTTCAAGGACGCCCCATTCCTGCGCGACTTAACATTGAGTCACAATCCGATAGTTAAAATACATTCGGATGCGTTGACTAGTCTCGGAAGCATCGTCAAACTCGATCTATCTAAATGTGATATTAGGGATATTGCCTCCGACGCGTTCAGAAACTTGCGCTCGTTAGAATCTTTGAAGTTGGACCATAATAACCTTCGGGATCTACCGCTAAGCTCGCTCGAGAAATTGGAAAAGCTACGCGTTATCGATTTATCCGATAATCCTTGGACCTGCGATTGCAGATTGAGAGATTTAAAGATGTGGCTGGCAAAGCATAAGCTGCTATCAACTCCGACGTGTTCGTCTCCAGCGAGATTGACGAATAAACTGTTTTCAGAACTCACCATAGAGGAGTTCGCCTGCAAACCGGACATTTTGACCTTTAACAGACACGTAGAAGCGAGAATCGGTGGAAATGCAACGATAATTTGTAGAACGGAAGGCATTCCGAGCGCGAATATTAATTGGTATTGGAACGGTAGATTATTGCAAAATGGAAGCAGTTTTAATAATCAACAGAAAATTATCATACTCGAAGATGGTGATTCGAAGAAGAAATCTTCTTTGATTCTTACAAATATGCAGGACTCGGATTCGATCGAGTTCTACTGTGTTGCTGAAAACAAAGGTGGTAACGCGGAAGCCAACTTCACGGTCCACGTCTCGCAGATAGCAGGCATGGCGTCGCTAGGCAGCGCGCAAATTGCCAGTCTGGGAGCCGCATTGTTCTTGCTCATTGTTGTAATATCTCTCGGCTTGCTTATTACTTTCGTAAGATTTCGCCCCTCGCCATCTTGTGAAAGCAAAACACCGAACACATTGGACCGAGTTGTCTCAGGGAATGAAGTTCATCCCGCAGCGAACGATAGACCTCATGTAGCCGTTTTAGCGAACAGGCAAGAGTCACCCAATTACAATGACGTCAAATGTAATCCAGTTGTAAAGCCGCCACGAGTCAGTGACATGCCGTACACCACCAACCACTACGAAGGACGTGGCAGTATCGTAACAGCGGGCGGGCCAGTGATGGTATCACCGACTATTTCCGCCGGCATTGACCCTGACCTGATCAACGACACGAGACCAGATAGCGCAGCTAGACCGGGGAGCGGGGAATACGCCCGTGAGACATCAGACTCGCTCTACCCTTCAGGACTGTGGGAGCAAATCAAAATGAACCAGGCGAATAGCCTAGCTAGGGCAGTTAGCACCGCGCTGCCTAGCTACTACACAGATAGAACGCCAATTATAGAAAACTCCAGCGTGAACGGATCACAGGAGGAGTTGGGATACATGAGTCGGACTTTCCCTCGCTCGCACGCTATGACAGGAGTTACAACAGCTCCAATAGATTCGTCCTACCCTCCAGACTACGGATTGCCGACGGCCACGGGACCGCGCACTCTTCGCGTATGGCAGCGGGCGCCTCCCGTGCTGCCGCCCGTTTCGGCGTTGAAGCGCGTTCTAACCATAACTAGACCGTCTACGGAGGACGGATTCCACGATGGCTGCGCCACGGATGTTTGAATATTGTGTAAAATTCAATAGTAATTTGTTCAAATGTAAATATTAAATGTATACAAGATTATGGTGGCGCGTTTGATCCATACGTACCTAACTAAGCAGATTAACTGTTAGCGTTATAGTTTTTGTATTATATAAATTATTGTCTAGGTAATTAGAGGAAGGTTTCCTTGGGTCCTGGCGTTCGCGGATCCACGACTGATTAGATGATGGAAGTAAATGTAAATTTATCGTTACGATCGCCAAATAAATAAATTATAAATATACAAATAAATTATATAATCTGAATGTTGATATATAATAATGCGTCAAAAGATATTATGTCGAAGTGAATCATCCAAAGACATTTTCTCCCATGAGGTTGAATAACTTACGTATAATAATTGTTGTATTGCACGGTGAATGTTATTCGATGTATGACGGTGTATGAACTATGTTGAAAACAAATAAGAGTATTAGCGAAATGAAAAATAAACATGGCGATAAAATTAATAACTTTGTTTGAATTGATCCATCCTTTAATACGTGAACTCGAGTTCTAAATCAGTCTTAAAGAAACTCATTATGCTGTTATCATAAGGCGTGGCGTTTTCATTTGAGCTACTTATTATATTATATACTTCTTATATACGTATACATTTATATACTTACGATATTATATGGTCACTAGCAGAATTTTGAGTTGCCATCATCATAGCGACATATTTATGTATATATGTAAAATTGTTAAAGTTAATAAAAAAAATAAGATTATTAGTTAAACTGTATACGAACATCCGGTGTACAGGTATATTTACAAGTAAAAACAACATCAAATATAATAAGAATATTACGAAATAGAATTAATCAGAACCTAACCTTTTTTTTTTGTTGACGGGGAGGAAATCTTCCCCTCTGCATTGTGCTCAAGGAGAGCATGTCCCGGGGGGGGGGGAGGTTACTCCTCTGCAGCGCAAGGCGACACGGGCCAGCCGATGTCGCCATCTTCCCGGGTCCACTTTGGTGGACGACTCAGGCCCCCACCCTTGTCGCCCAGTGAGCCCGAGGCCCCTTTTAGTCGCCTTGTACGAGAGGCAGGGGATACCGTAGTCTTATTCTTGAGAGCCCAGAACTACAGGGCTGCGACCTAACTAAACTAACCTAACCAAACTCTCGTCAAACGACCTTTGAAGAACATCCTTTCGACTCAAAAATTAATCATTGAAATCGGTTCGTGAGATATTGAGTTATTCGTACATTTGTCGCGCACATACATAATTCCAATGAAAAACTTATTTGATTTTCTTATGGGTGCCATTGTCAGAATTGGACCAAAATAGGTACACTGGAAACACCAGTTTTCCAATAAAGAAAGAATCTTCAAAATCGCCACCCAGTCGCAAGTTATGAGGTTACAGATATAAAAAAGAAACACAGACGAATTGAGAACCTCCTCCTTTGTTGAAGTCGGTCTAAAATGTACCGAACCGATTATTCGGTATATTTTTACTGTGTAGTAAACAGGTCCGTACATGACAGCGTGGCGTTGAGTTTTTCTTCACACTTATCGCGTTGGCGTCTTACGTTTAACTGCGGCTCGCTTAGTAAATGTACCGTTATTTTAATAAGTTATTTTAGTATCACATAATATTAATAATATTCTGATTGTTTAATTTGCTTAGTAATAAGTCAATTTAAAGTAAGTCTGGGACCGTTTATAACAAAGCATATTTACGAAAAAGAAAAACAGACTTCAAATCATAGTTTTTTTTTACGAACTAACACAGTTGGCACAGAGAAGCTGGCCTTTACCGGATTTGAGAAGTGGCATAGCTCTTAGATCGCTCAGCCTGAAAGAAAAGCCTCTATTAGGTGGTAACTCGACACAAGGGTCCCCCCGGTGCGGGGTAACCTCGGCTTGGACGGTTACCATTATTACGCGTTAGCATCATACTCTTATCAAACTACCCTTAAAGTACATCCTTTTTTTATGGGGTATAAACTAGTCGTTGATCACGATACCATCTGATGTTAAGTGGTGATATAGTCGAAAGGTACGCGCTAGTTTAGTAAGTGCCTACTCTTGAAGGCTCCCACGTCGTACTTGGACGCCGGCAACTTGTTCCACTCCTTTGCTGTACGCACGATGAACGATGACTCAAATCGCTTCGTGAAAGGGTAGAGACCCGCCGAATGTCTAAACGTCCGAAGGTAGAATGGGGATGGGAGAATTAACTCGTGTAATTTTCGTGCACGCTAACAAAACCAAAACAAAATTGTCAAATTGTCCTTTCCAATAACAAAATTAATTATCGAAAACGTTAGGCGTAATATTGAGTTATTCGTCCATTTGTCGTGCACATACTTTATGCAATTTTAAGACATGGTTTTCTCAGAATACAATATGTAAATACGACCATACAGGAAGCGCAAATTCAATATTTATAATACCATTCAAATAAAATAAGAATCATCAAAATCGGTTTACTCGAATATTATGAGATAAAATATATATAAAAAAAACATACAGACGAATTGAAAATACTTTTTCGATGTGTGGGCGCAAAAGATCACATGTATGAAATTTTTGCAATAAACATATTGGTCTTATTTACCGAATATTCAGCGCATTTCTAGTAATTACTTGCCATTTAAAAGCTTATGAGGCAGGTGGTAAGCTCATTTCCATACATAAGGCACAAGTTTTAGTACGATTGTTTCGGTCTTAAGGAATCGAACGGAAACGGCATTCCGTCAGATCGTATGTCATAAAGTCCTTAGACCAGTGATTCATCACTGTACCGCGGCACTATTTTGTAACCACGAAATTCGATATTGATCAAATGATATAGATATTTTTTGATAATATTCTTCTAGTCATATTGATTTAATAATATAGATATTTTTGCAAAAATTCTTAAAGTCATATTGATTAAATAATATAGATATTTTTGTAAATATTCTTAAAGTCATATTGATTTAATAATATAGATATTTTTGCAAAAATTCTTAAAGTCATATTGATTAAATAACATAGATATTTTTGCAAATTTTCTTAAAGTCATATTAATTAAATAATATAGAATTTTTTGATAATATTCTTATAGTCATATTGATCAAATAATATACATATTTTTTGATGTTATTCTAAAAGTCATTTCAAGTTAAAGATTCCGATGTCATCTTTTTATTTAGTAATAAATGTTAACGGAAGGTGTGATCACAGGTCGGTGCGCTATAAAAATATGGAATATCTTTTTTATGGTGCGTAAAGTTACTAACTGTAACCTCGTTTACCATTTCAGCCAAAAATTAGGTGTTTCTGGTCGTTTAAGTTCAGTAATTCTTTTTCTATTCCTTACACACTTAACAATTTGAGTGGCCCTTCCTCTGTGCATGGTGAGAGAGTCCGGGATCTCCAGTGGAACGCAACGAAGGGGATACCGTAGCCTTATTCTACAAGTCTAGAACTATAGGGTTGAAGATATTTAATACCTAACTAGCTATAAGTGATCGAGGAGCGTTGGCGCTGGGAGAAGAAGTTACCAATAATAGGTTAATAATATCCTAAACAATAATATTCCATATGATTTTATGAAACTGATAAAGAAACGCGTCTGTATTCTTTAATGACTGTCTATTCAACGTCTAATTTTTCAACAAACTTCAAAGAAGAGGGAGGTTCTCAATTCGTCTATATATTTTTTTATATGACTGTTACCTCATAACTTTTGACTGAGTGAACCGATTTCAATGATTATTTTTTTTAAAGCTGGTTCTTCTCGTGTGTTCCCATTTATTCCAATTCTGACAAGGGCAATCCGTGAGAAAACCATATGTCTAAAATTTAAATCAAGTATGTCCCCGACAAATGGAAGAAAAATCAATATCGCGGCAACCGATTTCGATGATTAATTTTTCATTGGAAAGGATGTACTTTAAACCCTTAATAAATAGAATCAATCAGAACCTAATCAAACTTTTATTAAACTACCCAGTTTAATGAAAGTTTGATTAGGTTCTGGTTATTTCTATTTCTTAATATTCCTACGATAATTCGGAAATACAAACAGTACCGTATAAAAGCGTTTAAAGTTTGATTAAATATGAAGTTGGTGTAATTTGCTGTCGTAAATATACTTGTTAGGAATTACGACATTGAATATTCGAAAGTCTCGTCCATTGGTAATAAAAAACCGTCACAGATTTAAAACACAGCAGCCATAACGCTGTGTAATGGATGAAATGGTATCGTCTTTTTCATTGAAGTCATCATGCTGGCCTTATTTGCGGTAAAAAATATAGGGTCGTCTTGTCGGTCCCAAGCTCCGAAGGAACCGGTTAACGCTATTTCATTTCCGCTCGATTCAGTTTTTGTTACAAAAACGATACCCTGGGCAAGTTCAATGGAATCGAGCTTGAAGCGTGAACTTAGCGGTCAAATAATATACATATTTTTGATGTTATTCTAAAAGTCATTTCAAGTTAAAGATTCCGATGTCATCTTTTTATTTAGTAATAAATGTTAACGGAAGGTGTGATCACAGGTCGGTGCGCTATAAAAATATGGAATATCTTTTTTATGGTGCGTAAAGTTACTAACTGTAACCTCGTTTACCATTTCAGCCAAAAATGAGGTGTTTCTGGTCGTTCAAGTTCAATAATTCTTTTTCTATTCCTTACACACTTAACAATTTGAGTGGCCCTTCCTCTGTGCATGGTGAGAGAGTCCGGGATCTCCAGTGGAACGCAACGGAGGGGATACCGTAGCCTTGTTCTACAAGTCCAGAACTATAGGGTTGTAGATATTTAATACCTAACTAGCTATAAGTGGCACTTCGAGGAGCGTTGGCGCTGGGAGAAGAAGTTACCGGAGAAACTCCAGCAACGCTCATAACATCTAACTGGTTAATAATATCCTAAACAACAATATTCCATATGATTTTATGAATCTGTTAAAGAAACGTCTGTGTTTTCTTTAATGACTGTCAATTCAACGTCTAATTTTACAACCAACTTTAAAGAAGGGGGAAGTTCTCAATTCGTCTATATGTTTTTTTATATGACTGTTATACCTCAGAACTTTTTACTAAGTGAACCGATTTCAATGATTATTTTTTTTAAAGCTGGTTCTTCTCGTGTGTTCCCATTTATTCCAATTCTGACAAGGGCAATCCGTGAGAAAACCATATGTCTAAAATTTAAATCAAGTATGTCCCCGACAAATGGAAGAAAAATCAATATCGCGGCAACCGATTTCGATGATTAATTTTTCATTGGAAAGGATGTACTTTAAACCCTTAATAAATAGAATCAATCAGAACCTAATCAAACTTTTATTAAACTACCCAGTTTATTGAAAGTTTGATTAGGTTCTGGTTATTTCTATTTCTTAATATTCCTACGATAATTCGGAAATACAAATAGTACCGTATAAAAGCGTTTAAAGTTTGATTAAATATGAAATTGGTGTAATTTGCTATCGTAAATATACTTGTTAGGAATTACGACATTAAATATTCGAAAGATCTCGTCCATTGGCAATAAAAAACCGTCACAGATTTAAAACACAGCAGCCATAACGCTGCGTAATGGATGAAATGGTATAGTCTTTTTCATTGAAGTCATCATGCTGGCCTTATTTGCGGTAAAAAATATAGGGTCGTCTTGTCGGTCCCAAGCTCCGAAGGAACCGGTTAACGCTATTTCATTTCCGCTCGATTCAGTTTTTTTTTGTTACAAAAAAACGATACCCTGGGCAAGTTCAATGGAATCGAGCTTGAAGCGTGAACTTAGCGGTCAAATAATATAAAACGAGTTTTAAATGGGAGACGTTTTATGAACGGGCGGAAGTGTTATTTTATAAAACATCTTTATTGTCTTTGCTATCGATTTAATTTGATTCTTTTTCCTAAAAGTCTTTTTTAGCCATATGATTTTAATAAAACGTATTGAAGCGTTGGAGATGTGGGCTTATAGCCGCATGTTGGGTATTGGATGGACTTGGAAATTGATAATTGAGGAGGTTCTACCACGAATCAACTAGAAGCGCAACTATTGCAGACCATCAAGAAAAGAAAAGTGTCGTATCTCGGTCACTTACTTAGGCACGAGATATGATCGTCTTCAATTTATTTTAATGGGCAAAGTAGCTGGCAAAAGAGGTGTTAGTCGTAGAAGGAAATCATGGCTGCGGAACATAAGCGAGTGAATCGGAATTGTGTGTGCCGCCCATCTGTTTCGCTTCGCAAGGGACAGAAAGAGATATGGTGAACTGACTGCCGACCTTCGCTACGAACCTTCGACCGTTAGAACACAATCCGAACGCTTAACTGCCACAGCTTCTTTTAATGTACTAATTATAAAATAAGCTAAAGTACACATCGTTTCGCTCTCTCACTCTCCAAATTGGCTGCTAAACTTTCACTAACAACAATGAAATGAGACTCACAATATTTTTAACCTGTATGTTATCTTATTTGTTCTGTACTGCTAATATATACTACTATATATATAACGACCTGCCGGTTCTAAATGTATGTATGTATATATTTATGTGTATATATAAATATATATATATATATTTGTAATTTCTGATAGATAAAAGTGTCTATGTGTATTTCTATAACTAAATTACACTAGCTGCGCCCTGCTATGTTAACCACGGTTAAAAACTATTTATTTATTCTTTCTAAAATAAAAGTTAAAGTTTCAAGCCTAAGTTACTCCTTGTTACATCAGCTATCTGCTAGTGAAAGTCCCGTCGAAATCGGACCAGCCGTTCCAGGGATAAGCCGGAACAAACAAAAGCAGACAGACAAACACAAAAATTGTAAAAAAAATGTTTTAACTACCTACAGTCATATGCGTGTAGTAAGACGCGGTTGTTTTCAATCTACTTAAAAAGGAGGTTCTCAAATCGTCTGTAATTTTTTATGGTTGTTACTATCGACTGGGTGAACCGATTTTGATGATTCTGTTTTTATTTGAAAGTTGGTGTTTCCGGTGTAGTCCTATTTTAGTCAAATTCTGACAGTGGCATACTTGAGAAAATCAAATAAGTTTTAAATTGGCATCAAATATGTGCGCCACAAATGTACGAATAACTCAATATCACGTCAACCGATTACGATGATTCATTCTTTTTGGAAAGGATGCAATTCAAGGGTAGTTTGATGAGGGTTTATTAGGTTCTCATTAGTTCTACTTCATTATATTCTTCGACCAGAAGGCATCTAGCTATAGATATGTGCTGCCATGCGAAGCCGGGTCGGATACTTAGTCAATTGCTATAAATATTCGCGTTTCTGTACACTTTTAATGATAGCGCGTAATCTAATCTGTGTTAATTATTTTTTTATTTAAATTGACCACTCCCATGGGTTTCGTAACAATTTAACGCTTCGCAATTATATCTTAACTAGCTGATACACGCGATCCCGTCTGCGTGTTTTTTTGACGAACTACACATTTTATTTCAAGGGTAGTTTGATGAGCGTTTGGTTAGGTTCTGATTAATTCTTTTTCATAATATTCCTACGATTATTCGTAAATACAGAGAAGTCATCCGCAAGTAATAGCGTTACGTTTGATTCGATTTGAAGTCGGTTTGTATACTTGTAATGATCAAATGATGAAAACAGTACATCAATTTGCGAAATGGAATCTTTTGTTAATGGAATCTGAACTGTGAAATCTACTACAGATGTTGAATGTATTAGGTATACGAGGATTCTGATGATAAATTTGAAACAGTTAAATATCGGCAGGACGCCAACTTTAGGCAGATGACCAACTGACCGATTTTGAATAACTTGACACAGATAAATGACACGGGAAGGCTTACACGAACACCTGGCTAAGGCCATGACGTAACTAACACATCTAATATCTTCAAACGAGCAATTCTTATAATATAATCTGAATCTCGGCAAGGGCTTCAATGATTATCGTGAAATTATCATGCAGGGATTTCCGGGGCGAAATATCAATCTAGTTTCATTTTTAGATAATGTCGTTTGATCCTCGTAAACACTAAAGCTACTTCAGTAGATGGCGTTGCTCAGTAATACTCAAACATCAAACGTCAACCAGACACTCTGTTAGTGCACTAACGACGATATTATTTGGCACTGTGTATTTTGAAATGAAACAACGTGTGGTTCTTAAGACGGTTTACTTTCGACTTGTTTCTCGCGCACAACTGTCAAACGTCAATCATATGACTTGACATGCCGGCCGCCAAAAACAACTGTTTTTAAATTGATGCAATGATCTTATACATAAACAACAATAGTTACATCAAATGAATTCAATATTATAAAATGATTTTTCACCAAAAGAATCCTATATCTTTACCAAACTGTAGACTTCCTTTCGCTTTAGTGGACTGTATAATAAAATATTCTACAGTGATACATACATACATAATTGATAAAAAATACTTTACAATGCTAACGTTGTATTGGCCCTTTCATATAATTTATGCACGAGTACCTCTTATTGTTTCCTAACTTTACTATTTAAACATTTTATGTTACTTATATTGATGTAAATAAATTAACAAACTCTGCCTTTGATAAAAATACAAAATGAACGAAGTAACTGTTCCCACGACACTTAATTATTTTTTTTTTTTATCTCCCTAAGGCTTAATTTTTCTATGGCCACCTTTGGTCAGCTTCGAACATGCGGATCTTATTACTCCACAGGTGTGAGCAATGAATCTTCTATATGCTGCTGCTTCTAAGAATCTGTAATGCCTTCCCGACGCACTGATCTATAATTGTCGATGTGCAGACACATAGCCCTTTCAAATTTGACATCCTTCCTCGATTTGTGCCATCGTCCTTTAGAGGTTCTGAGTTGCACTGGCCCGGTATAATCTTCTCCGCTGATGGCGAATGCACGATATTACGATAGTCCTTGCACAGGTAAGTTTTTCATATGTTGATGTCTCGTCTTAGCATTGTCTCTTGTTGAAAATATGCATTTACGCATGAACACACTGACGGCTGACTTCAAGTTAAAAAGGCTGTATTTGCGTGTAATGTATGTTATCATTTGCAATACTCCTGTGAAGAGTGCTTCAGGAGTTTCACCTTTATACTTTTGGTACTATGTTGGTTGGCAGGAACAATGAAGAAACTGTACGCCATGTCTTAGGTTCCGATTGTAAGCGTGACAAACATCGAGCCAGTCCTCATAAACATCTTCTCCTTAGGTATGTTGACCAGACGCCCAACGTTATTTATGAGCTCTGATGGCAACGCCACCCCCCACAGTTCCAGTTTAGGAATAAATCGCTGCTTCAAAGGTGCAACCTTGCTCTTTGAAGCGATCATAACTATTCTCAGGCTCGTCGTTACAATTCAATTTGTAAATCCATAACCCTTGCATTAATATCTTTGGTGTTGACGATTGGTGCCAACCAACCAAATGGATCGAACAGACGCGTGATGTCGGAAAGCGCGGTTCTCTTAGTAACAGGAATCTGTGTTACGGGTAAGTATACCGTTATATTGAACATATTATTTTTCCTGTCACATGTCAACGCTGATAGCTTTATAATATTATCTAACATTATATCTATTTTATTTTGTGCTGCCTTCATTGTTTTGTATTCTTGCCGCTCGACAACCTCTTCACAGTTGCTTGACCTGTTTTGCATCTTCTCTCTCATCTCTTATTTCATAGCACCTTTTCTCTGTATATTCTATGTCTTCTCGAATGACGGGATGACGCGCAAGGTAAACTGCGTTCTGACAATTTTCGTCTTCAACTTTCTTCATGTGTCCCAACAGTAAGTAATCATTTATCAATTTCTTATGTTCTCCTTTTAACGATTCATTTTTTCTTAATATTCTTTTCAGTGACTTCGATCTCGTAATGACCAGATTCTTCGCGTCTCCACCCTGTGCCACTGTGTCCTCAATGCTTTGTTTTTGAGGGAAGTGTACAACATACTACCCATTTCATCTTCTCTTGTGGAAGCATCGTAGATGTTTTCGCATTTTGATTCTTCTTTTCTTTTCTTCTTTTGAATTTTCTTCTTTTGTGTATGCTGCTCTGCATCAATCCAGAATTTCTTAGTTGGAGTGTTGATTTCTTCATTCAATTGAGTGACATGTAGGCTTGTAATTTGCTTTGGCTTCTGACTTCCTGGTTGATTTAAGCTTCCTGATAAAATCCAACCTAGGCTTGTGTTCTGTGCAATAATGCCTTGAGGGCCTCTTGTTAACCCTGAGTGAATAATCTTACAGAAAACGTCAGCTCCTAGAAGAATGTCTATCCTGCCTGGCGTGTGAAACATGGGATCAGCTAACTTCATTTTTCTAAGCTGAGGCCAATCATATATTTTTACTTCCCTGGTAGGTAACCTACGAGTCAATGTGTTTATCACGTATGCCTTAATGTTGACAGAACTGTTTGTTTCGTATCTAGATTTAATTTGCAATTCTGCCATGTGATTTATACGTATGCTATTCTCCTCCTATACCAGACACCTCGCCGTTGATGCTAATCTTCCTTAAACCCAACAAGTCAACGACTCGTTCGGTTACGAACGAGGCCTCCGATCCTTGGTCAATTAATGCACGGAAGGTGTGTGTTTCTCCAGACCTTGATGTCACACCGACCAGTGCCGTTGCCAATAACACCCTTTGACCAAGGTGTTCTTGCGACATAAGTGAAGTTAAATTTATGTCCGTCTCGTCTTGTTTTTCTAATTCCTCTTCTTCTGTTGTTTCATTTCTCTTCATAAATAAATGCCATTTATTATTGTGTAACAAAGAGTGATGCCGTTTTTTGCAAATCTTACACGATGTTCCTTGTTTACATTTGAATACTGTGTGATTCGGTATTAAACAGTTGAAACACAAGTTATTACTCTGGACGAACTTATATCTCTCTTCTATCGGTTGCTTTACGAACTGCTTGCAATTATAAATATAATGACTCTCATTACAGAAACTACATTGCGCCTCCGCCTTACTTAAAGTGTGGTAAGACTTCGTATCAATAACTTTATTTATTTTTCTTGCAGGTTCTATCATCTCTAGAGTCCGAAATTTATTTTCCAGGAATGTCCTCAGTTGTTCAAGAGAAGGAAAGTTGTCAGGGTCGTCATTACTAATAGTCTCTTCCCATTGTTTGTGTGTAACTGCGTCCAATTTTGATACTATTACATGAATCACCATTGAGTCGCTCTGTACAGCGTATAACCCGAGATTCTTCAATGCATTCACACATTCCACAGATGTATCTAAAAGCTGCTTCAATAAGTTTGCCGACTCAGAAGGTAAGGTTTTTTGGCCGAAGAATTTTTTATAAATACTATTTGCTATGTACCTTTTATTGTCATAACGCCTTTTAAGGATAGACCAAGCATCAGCATAATTTTCTCCTGTAATAGCAAACTGTCGTAATAAAACTTCTGGGTCTCCCCTCAAATTACTTTTCAGATAGTGAAGCTTTTGTACATCTTCAAGTGTGTCATTTCTGTGTATGAGTGCCATAAACAAATCATGAAACGACTGCCATTCTGTATAATCACCGCTGAACGCGGGTATGGTAATACGCGGTAGCTTAACATCATTCTGCGTTTGGTACACTTTCCTCCCTGATTGTTCTAAATTGATTTCTTTATCTGGTTGTAATCTTTGTAATGCGTTCCGTAATTCTCCTTTATACGTGTAGAATAATTCCTCAAAATTATCATATATTTCGTGGTCGAAATAATAAAATGAATTTCTGTCTTCCCTTGCTATTTGTTGAATAATATTGCTGTGCATGTCCTTAAAATCCTTAGAATAAACTTCTAAGGAATCTAACCTAGACGTGAGGTACCCTATTGTAATTCTTTCCTTTGGTGACTTTTTAAAGTTTGTATAGGCCCTCTGCACCCTTTCATAATTATCGCATTGAATATTCATTTGTTGTTCTGAGGAATTCATCGTGTAATAAGCCCAGATAAATAAAACTTATCGAAAATACAAATATATTCAAATGTAACGATCACGTAAAATTGTCAATTTGTTGAGGGTAAGAAAATATTTGAACGATACCAAGCGCCGGCCAGCTCAACTCGCAGCTCGCGTTACACCAACACTTTTATATTATTATGTTCTTAATATAGTTCGGCACTTTGTTTATATAATTGTTTGTAAATTTAATATCGTATCAATACAATCGCACTATTGTACTTTGCACTTTATAACCCGACGACGAGTAGTAGTACGACTTTAATAACGATATTTCACTTTAAATTCACTCTTGAATAGTTATTTTTTCGTTAAATGCACAATACTAATTTGTTTGTAATAAATCCGGAACGATTGGACCATATGTTATTGCACTAACGACGATATTATTTGGCACTGTGTATTTTTGAAATGAAACAACGTGTGGTTCTTAAGACGGTTTACTTTCGACTTGTTTCTCGCGCACAACTGTCAAACGTCAGTCATATGACTTGACACACTCATTAAGTGTCTGGTTTGACGTTAGACTAGGGTCCAATAAAATGTAATACTTAGTCTTGAGCACCGGCGCAAACATTTCGGCGTTTACATTTTGGAGAGTGTGCACAGGAATTACATGAGTTAATTTCCCTATCGAAATTCTACCTTCAGACCTTTAGACATTCGTATATTGTGCGTACAGCAAAGGAGTGGAACAAGGAGCCTTACTAAAGTAGTGCGTACCATCTTTCGACTATTTCACCACTTAACATCAGGTAGGATCGTGGTCAAGCACTAGTTTATACCTCATTAAAAAAATGTAAGTTAATTGCGCTATTGAATTTTATATTAAAATAACCAGTTACTTATTATTTCATCATTGTGTCATCAAAATCAAAAAAAATACCGAGTAAAGCTCGTTCATCCAAAAAAAAACGTGATGGTAGGCCAAATTGGACATTGATGTAGTGGAGGAGGAGGGTTTTTAGTCTTGGCAGCACGGGCTGCGTAGGGTCCGTAACGGATTTCCCCTCTTCGCGGAAAAAAAAATTCTAATGGTTTGTGTTCATAGTTCATGTTTTTTTTTAAAAGAAATTTTTTTTCCAGAAAATATTACTAACAATCGTGTTAACGATTCCAACTAAGCTGAAGCTTGTGCTAGGACATGGTTCACGTCAATAGTCGAATGGTGGATAAACCATTAAGCAATTGACGCTTCGAAATCGAATTGTTCTAGAATCTTTTTATCTATACAGCTATAGCAATTCGGTGTACCATTTGATCTTAAAAGGATACCACGAAGTATAATAAAAAAAGGGTGCTTACAGGTTTTCAATGGAACATCTTAGATGGGCGACATCTCAGGGTCATCGCCCTCATGCTCCACGATAACATTACGGATATGTATATAATTTAAGATGAAGTCCAGTAAAAAGGTGAGTTATATGATGGACACATTTCCCGTCGCGGCCGTATAATGTAATGTAGATTCGATGCGGGCGGAAGAGCAACGTCCGTTATTTAATGACAGGTTTTATGTGCACAGGACATTTCTGTTTTATATCTCTCATTTCCTTTACGTTAAGTTTAAAAACCAATATATAACAATTTAAATATCTTAGACTGTTCTCCTCTTTTTTTAAGCGACTTCAAAAAAGGAGCACGTTCTCGGGTCGACTGTATTTTTTTGTTTGTTACCTCATAACTTTCGACTGGGTGATTTGATTTTGATTATATTTTTATTAATTTGATAGTCGGTACTTCCCCTGTGGTCCGATTTCAATTTGGTCCAAGTCTCACAGAGAGTAAAAACAAAAACATCGCAAACTCAGCTACTAAGTACCTACGCTGCCGAATAAAGTTACAGCCTTTATATATATAATATATATGTCCCACTGCTGGCCACGGGCCTTCTCTGTAAAGAGAGTATAAGGGCATAGTCCACCACGCGGCTCTAGTACGGATTGGCAGACTTCACTTGCGTTAAAAAAAAATTCTAAGACATGTAGACATTTCCTCACGATGTTTTCCTTCACCGCCGAGCGCGTGGTTAATCGGCACATAAAATTGCAACAACAAATTTATTGGTACCGGCACCGGGGATCGAACTCGAATTGCTAGCGTACTATGCAACTTGAGCCAAACGCCCGGACACTGAGCTACCACGGCTCGATTGTAAATAAATTAGATTTTATATGTATATGATCAATTATTATTATTTAGTAGTACCTATGTATTAGTAGTTATTGTACAGTGGATAGGTTTATTGGTGCAGTTTTGTTGTGCAAAAGTGCCACTTACTCGTAATGCCAATGCCGTGCCAATAAACAGCTTTGGCAGTTTGGAAACAATGTGTGTAGATGAATCTATTTAGTAAAAGAAAAAAATAATCAAATAGGTCCCCACCGGAAGCAGGACCTTCCAAATATTAATCAACGAAATCGGTTCACCCAGTCGAAAGTTATGAGGAGACAAACATAAAAACAGAATATAGACGAATTGACAACTTCCTCCTTTTTTAAAGTCGGTTAAAAAGTAGAAAAACACACGTAAAACGCAGCCTGAAGCAAATAAATTAGAACTGTCAGATTTAATCAAGTTAATATTGACAGTAAAATGTTAAATTGTGACGTTAGGTATACTTAAATAGCAGTTTTATTTCGAGAGGCCGCCGTTCTAAGTAACGAAAGTCGAAGTTTTTTTTTTCCTCGCGACGGTCGTTAAAAGGAAAGTAAAGTTTGACGAAGTAGGGTAGAACGATATTAATGTGGCTGTTGTTGTATATTTTTATTGCGCAGTCGTTTTCTGATATGATGTTCGTTAACGATCTATCGATAGACTACAACTGTGAAAACGGTCGCAATAATAAAATGACTTACCACCTCGCTGTCCTGGTCTTCGAATTTGTAATCCCTGCCAACCCTTTCGTTAAATAGCACCAGTGCTACCGCTTTTGTTATCCAATAATGTATTACATTTTAAAAAAACAATGTAAAAAAAAGAAAACCACCAAAAGTTAGCTGGAAGAAAATGCTAAATAGCATTATGTTCGTCTTTGTACATGTATTTTGGTTCAATAAAGAATTATCTTATCTTATCTAGTGCTTTTAATGTTCAACGTCAAAAAGGACCGAAGTTTCCGGTCCTTAATGGTGTCTCTAATCGAAAATTTATTCATATCTAGTAAAATTTTAGCAATAATAGTTCTGTAAATTTAGAACAAGCGATAGTCTTTCCAATATCACTAGAACTTTTTAGAAAGTTACCCCGTTAGAACATTATTAAAATACGCTTATAATCTGACTTGACTGAAATTCATGTATTTTTAACGATAACATGGAGCAGGCATTTATAAATTCTACGAGCAAACATTGACATAACGTACGCGCGTTGAAACTCGTGCTCGAAAATATGATGGAAATTTTAAACAAAATTATATCAAAATGTTATTTTCTTTAAATTGACCGCGAAGGTGTAATGGCGGCTGAGCGCATGTCGCTCGACGGATTGAAACATCTGTTAATTAACGATTTAATTAAAGTCAAGTTAAAGTTACAGCCTTTAAATATATAATACGAGTATATACGTCCCACTGCTGGGCGCAGGCCTTCTCTGTAAAGAGAGTATAAGGACATAGTCCGCCACGCACAACTATTGCGGATTGGCAGACTTTACATGCCTTTGAAAAATTTCTAAGACATGTAGGTTTCCTCACGATGTTTTCCTTCACCGTCGAGCGCGTGGTGAATTAAATAATTTACCAAGTTAATATACTGTATATTAAATAGTGGTGTATGAAAAGGTCATATTTACACTCGCACACACATATAATTAGAATTTTTATACGAAAGATTAGAAGCAGAAATCAACTGGCCGGGATAACAACTCCCGTCAGATAGCATGTCAACTCGTCTAGAGTCGGCAAGACTAAAGACAAATAATAATTCCCACACCGGTGGCAAATTACTTAATTTCTCCGGCTGAATTTTGGAGAGTGTCTTTAGACGGAATTTGCTGTTAGCTCCAGTGATACCGCTAATGTTTGAAGCCGACAGTAATCAAGTTAATGTCGGCCGCCGGCCCACTTTATCTTTTATAAAAGTAAAAATTTCATAGAACATTTTTCAGACGACCGTTAAGCGAACTCTTGTTAGTGGTTCATTTGCAACAGACTTCAAACTTTCGACCGAATGTCCAAGGTTCGCATTTTTTTGAGAAAGGAAATCTTCAACACATACCCCGCCTTCTGTCTTCTCTGGAAGGCGGGGTTATGTGAGGTTCTTACCCACTTACATCCCCAGGTAGCCCTTCCTCGGTGCATGGTGCGGGGCTCCGGGATCTCCAGAGGAACACCCCGGAGCTCCTCGGCACTGTGCTCGGAGAGCGCGTCCCGGGGAGGGTGATACCTCCCCTGCGCCCTCGCAGTGCAGGGTCAGCCAATGTTGCCTTCTTCCCGGGTCCACTTTAGCGAATGAAAAAGGCCCCCTTGTCGCCCCGTAAACCCGAGGCCCCTTTTAGTCACCTTCTACGACGTAGCCCAAGCCAGCATTGAGAATATGCGGCACGACGACCACATGAGACACTTTTTAAAATGTGCCACTGCTATAATTCGCCTAGCAGCCATGGCATTCTGTGGCGACATGATGGACAAGTAGGTAAAATATATTAAATATAATATAACACCAACGACTGTAATACCAACCCTCCCCGACACATTATACCTGGTATACACCCAGACGGAAAAAGAACCAGGGATACGGATCGGGGGCAGGTTCGCGCATCCTTACCGTGCACGAGGCCCAAGGCCTCAAGTACGGATCAGTGGTGGTCATCAGAACAGTGACGAAAAAACTGCAACTGCACGACACACACATCAGATGTGTCTATTTTACAGATGACTGTGACGACGCCACAGGAAGACTGGTGACAAGGACAATGGCCGCTTCAAGGAAGAGGAATTGGAAAAGAGCACGGACACGGGTCGGTGGTTGCGATTTAACAATAAAAAAAATAATAATAATTATATGAAAAAAAAATATTCATAGTAGTTACAATATTGCTGCGTGAAAAATGGCAGCATACAAAAAAGAATTAAAAAAAAACGACTTCAAAGAGAGGAGGTCAGTATTTTTTTTATGTTTGTGATAACTTCCCGTAACTTGGACTGAGTTTTAAAATTAATTCTTTTCAATTCAATGCCACTAAGCATGATTTCTATATTATAAGCAGTACGGGGTGTATCCTTGCTTCCCACTGATGTAACCGAGCCTATTTGTACTGGGCATGGTCGGGTACAGCAGGTGAGGAGAGACGTCGCACTGGTTAAATATGTGTGGCGGGTGCTGCGGGGCTGGGTTCATCACCCGGAAGTGCTGGCCGCGCTACAGTTAAGGACGCCTGACAGTTACGTGTGCATGCGCCGTTGTCCACCATTGTTTCTACTGCCTGTCTCCAGGACGGACTAACTTGTCCAGGAACTGTCCGCTGTCGCGCGCGGTTGGGTTTGTTAATACCATCCCACTGTACATTGATATATTTTGTTGCACAGAGTCTTTGTTTATCGAAGCTGCCTACAATTGCGTAGAAGGTGTTTGACTCTTTTATATTTATATATTATTGTCAATACATCAAGCAGCTTTTTATTTGTTTTAATTTTAATAATATATATTTAACTAAGTTTTTATAACATTATATTGGTATTATCTGTAACGGTGTTATAACTTTTGTTGATTCAAATAAATAAATAAATAAAATAAAAACCATATAGGTCTTATATTTGCATCAAGAATGTGCGCCACAAATGGACGAATAACACAATATCATGCTAACGAATTACGATGATTGATTTTTTATTGAAAAGGATGTACTTTAAGAGTACTTTGATAAATGTTTGGTTTCAATATAAATACAAAAGTGCGTACGCGCGTAATAGCGTGTAACTTTTGATTCGATTTGTAGTCGGTTTTTGTTTTAACTCTTAAACATTAACTTGTTATGTTTCAAGTCATTCTTAACGCACTTTCTGAAGTGACAGAATATAAAGAAAAACAGAATAGAACTACTGCCCTTTCCGTGATACCAATTAAAGTGAATTAATGCGACATTCTAGAGATTTGCTGCTTTTATCAAAAGCGGTTAAATGTAGTTTACGCTTTATTTTAATTATTTACGTTCTCCAGTATTTCGAGCCTCAAGTGCGGTATGCTAGAGAGGCACTGTACGGTCAGCTATTCGCGTATCTACGGAATTACATGCATACCAGTCTTTTAGCTATACCAAAGAATTTACACGTAAACACTAAATTCCCTTCTAGGTTCTAGTTACTGTTGTATACCTTAACTACACCGTATTCCCATTGGATTTTTTTTTGGACCAACTATCACAGTTAGCACAGAGAAGCTGTCCTTTACTGCATCACCGGATTGAGAGGTGGCATAGCTCTTAGGTCGCTTAGCCTGAACCTCTTCCCATTGGATATAAATATAGACATTATATATACTTTCCGAACGAAGAAAGAAAGAGCGGAACAGGACATGGTAGCAGCATTGGACACTTTTTTTTTTGTTGACGGGGAGGAAATCTTCACAAAGATACCCCGCCGGAAGGCGGCGGTTATGTGTGGATCTTACTCACTAAAACCTCCCCGGTGGCCATTTCCTCGGTGCATGACGAGGGGCTCCGGGATCTCACGTGGAACGCACCGGAGCCCCTCTGCACTGTGCTCAAGGAGAGCACGTCCCGGGGGGAGGTTACTCCCTCCTCCCCTGTGCCCTCGCAGTGCAAGGCGACACGGGCCAGCGGATGTCGCCTTCTTCCCGGGTCCACTTTGGTGGACGACGCAGGCGCCCACCCTTGTCGCCCAGTGAACCCGAGACCCCTTTTAGTCGCCTTGTACGACAGGCAGGGGATACCGTAGTCTTATTCTTGAGAGCCCAGAACTACAGGGCTGGAATGAACTACAGCATTGGACATTGCATCAACCTGTGCTCTCGCTAGACTGCCACAGCGCTGATTTTCAGTTGCCCAGGGCTACCCAATATCGTGCGAGCGCAATACTACTTTTACACGGCATTTATACAGGGCCTAATAATAAATGTATAGCCATTAATTCAGCCATAGGATACCCATTGTAAGACCTAGGCCTCCAAAAGAACTACTACTATTTATTTTCAGATAACTTAATCCATAGAATTTGTAACAACATAACTTAATGACTATGTTAGTGTATATAATTAAAATTAAATCTTAAAACTAATTTATTGTACGTCAGGCCAATGAGGTCCTTTATAAGCCGTAAGTTATACCGCTCTGCAACAGTTCTCATGATGGCGTAAGAACTGTCTGTGTAAGAAATGTGTGTCTCATGCTGCAGAGCAAGGAGGCCGCTTTCTTCGTGATGCCTTAGCGAACATTCCGGTTATAAGCGGCTTTCATTAAGCCGCGTGCTGCGGCCTTTTGATATCGTTAGACTACGTTTTCGGCCTCATCGGCCATCTGTTCTACACGCTATTAGCCCTGCCATCTAGAGTAATATTGGCACAGAGATAGATTATAGTTTGGAATAGTACATAGGCGCAAATTTTTATTTAACCGACTTCAAAAAGGTGAGGTAAATGATCAGGTACAAAACCTCCTGTTTTATAGGTTGTATTAGACTTATTTATAATATTATATTTTGGTATTTTTATATTATATCTATGCGCAGATATAAGGATGTGAACGAAGCAAAAGAGGTGTGCTGTTCAGTGGAAGTCCGTGATTTCTGCCCACCCATTCGGCTGCCGAGCATGCATATTTGTATTAGATATTCAAAGTATTTTAACAAGTTACAAGCAAAACATCATTTTCAACGGTAATACTTATATCGATTGTTAGAATGTTAGCGGGCGAAGGAAAAGGGGTTAGCGTGAGTAACGTAATTTTAATGAGATCAAAGGCGCCGGTGGCGGCGAGCGCTTTGTTGTGCCGACGGCATACAGCGTAAACAACACAAACAGATCGCGCAGTTTAATAGATTTGTGTTAAAGAAAATACAAATAAACATAACCATCCGTTGACCTAGAGGGGTAAACGGAGACTACGAATTTCCATTTTTACGGTGCTTGTCTTGTCATAAGTATGTCACCAACCTAATTGATATTTATTTATCTAGGACAGAAATCGGCACTAGAGGAACATAATTAACATTATGTTCCACTGGTTTACGGAGATATGTCATGAAAGGAAACATTGGGAATATAACCTACATAACAAGGAAAACGTGTTCTAAAAGTCAGGAAAATTAAACCTATATATATAAAAAAGAAAATGTGTGTGTGTGTTCCATATAGGATCCGAAACGGCTGGACGAATTTAAATGAAACTTTCAGGGAATCTTCAGATTGACCTGGCGAGTAATCCTGTAAAGTTTGGTGACGATCGCACCACTTATCTTTTTGAACTGTCAAATACAGCTTTTATTTACTTTGATGATATTCTATTGTTTTATAACACAAATTTGTATTGACACATGCGTTGTGTATATTTATGTCATTATGAACCATATTGAAGTACAATGGAGTGTATTGCATGTACATGGGTATATGGTAATGATTTTCACCCGCTCGAGAAGAGAATGAATACGGAGAGAAATGAATAATTTAATATATTGTGAGAGTTAAATTAAATATTTAATGATGTAAGTCTATTGTTTATATAAAATGTAGCAAAATCTAGCCCGACGAAGCGGGCTGCGTACGCTAGTAGATTATAACTAGGACATTGTAAAAGAACAATAGATAATAAGTAAAAATATAATAGAGTGAGAAGAAGATGAGGATTCCTAGCATGAAACGGTAAGAATAGATAAGAGAATAGAATAATAAGGACCTTAACTTAACATGTTGGGGAAACCAGGGGAAAAAGGACAGAATCGCCAAAATAGTGAACCATAAATACAATAGCAAACACATATTGTAGAACAAATTGATCCTTATATATAAAATAAATACTTTTACCGCATCTGCTATTTAAATTATTTAAGGTACAAGGGCTACAAAAAAGAAATTTAATCGCGGGTAACATCACGGAGCGCGGGTAGTCAATAATAAATTGTCTCTTTCTGCGATGTATACGAAAGATTTTATGCGAATAAAATCCAACATTGTTATAGAGTGAAGTCCTCGACCTTTCGTGCCAGCTACTTAGTCACGCAAATCCTCTTCATTTTTGCTGAGATTCTGTGTATCCAATAACTACATCATATTCGCCGGATATATTCTAACAATTGTATATTTTTTTCTCTAGACGAATCCTATGACTTATGTCTTTGACAAAATACATTCGTAAATATTTTTGGTATTGGAAAAATAATCTAGTTTTCAAACGACTTCAAGAGTGTTGGTATGTATTTGATTGATTCTTTTTTGCATTTGTAGCTGGTGCTTCCAGTGTAGACCTTTCTAATTCTGACAATAAGAAAGCATATAAGTATTAAATTTACATACATAAATTTATATACATGTTATATTTATTATTCAAATACATAACGGGCTGTACAAGATCATGCCAAAATATAAATACAACAGCATGTAGATGACGCGAACCCATAAGACTTCCCCTAACTGATCTACGCTGCTAAAGAACTTTTCAGTTCAAAAATACAAAGCAATTTAAAATTCCTCGTTTTTTTAAATGCCGTAACATTAGTATTCTCTCCGACTGACGCTGGACCAAACTGGCAACAAAATGGAAAGGGCCCATTGGAAAAAGAAATGTAGGCAGACCCTTCAAGCGGTGGTCTGATGACATAAAAGATGAAGTAGGAAGAAACTGGATGTCTCTAGGCAGGGATAGGGAAAATTGGAAAAAAAAGGAGGAGGCCTTTACCCAAAGTGGGGTCCATATCTAGTTGCTAAATTTAACAATACTAACATAAATGTAAGTAAACACTAACAACACTAACAAATACTACCTATGTTAAAATTTAAGTGTTAAAATTAATCTAGATATGGAAATAAAAAGGCTTTATTATTATTATTATTAACATTAGTATTCTCATGTTTATATGATAGCTCTTTTATTTGAATACGTTGTTAGAGGAAGTTAGTTTTCAACCGACTTCAAAAAAGGAAAAGGTCTCATATGTTTGTTATCTCCTAACTTTGGGCTGAGAATTTGGTTGAAAAAAGTTGGAAAAAACTGTATTAAGTATTAAATTTGCATTAAGTATGTGGGCGACAAATGGACGAATAATATAAGAAAGTAAATATTAGAGTCAATACGCCAGCCAATTTTTATGATTAACATTTTATTGAAAAGCATGTAATTCCGAAATGCTTTGATGAAAGTTTGTTTGGTTTCTGATTCTATTTCTAATTATTCCTACGATAATTCGGAAATAAAAATCGGTCGTTCGCGCGTAATAGCGTTCGATTCAATTTGTGGCGTTCTTTACTTATACTGACACCAAATAGTCTGTTATTTAACGCTTCTTCTAAGTGCTTCTAAGTAGCCTTTCGGTTTTCTACAGATTGCTTTTTGTAGAGTGTGCTGCAGGAACTACATGATCTAATTCACCCATCCCCTTTCCACCATCGGACTTCTAGACGCACTGCGGGATTGCATCCTTTTGTTGTGAACATCCTTCAAATCCGAACGAAGCGCTTTGCTTCGTCTTTCATTATTCGTACAGAAAAGGAGTAGACTAGTTTGCCGGCCTCTGTCTTTCCTTCCGATTACAATGTGTGTATTTTCAAGAGTAGAGTGAATAGGCATTTACTAAGCTAGTGCGCCTTACCATCTAGGACTGCAATTCGACTTAAAAGCAGGTGGGATTGTAGTCAAGCACTTGCATAGAAAATATAAAAAAATCTACAAGTTACAAAAATCGTCGGTTTTTGTTTTTGGTAGTAAATAAACTTGTATTTGTAAAGTTTTCATTTTATTTCTTATTTCTTCTTTATTCTCGTCTAGCTTGTACGCGGTACTTTGTACACAATACAAGGTAGACTGACAGAGAATATCTTTTGACATTAAATCCTCCTTTTTGTTCTCTGTCTATGCAAATAGACATTAAATAAATATATGCCGTATCTTTTTACTTTAAAGAACAATAGCACATTCACGCGAAGTTTAATTCCAATTCTAGCATCGATTACAGGCGGCGTTCGCCGTTACTACAACAAGGAACAAAACAACAACATGGCCGTCGATTTTCGCCTCTATTT
Organism: Meandrusa payeni; assembly: GCA_029286785.1. Classification (NCBI taxonomy): domain Eukaryota; kingdom Metazoa; phylum Arthropoda; class Insecta; order Lepidoptera; family Papilionidae; genus Meandrusa; species Meandrusa payeni. The sequence continues at coordinate 446,803 of JAGSMX010000015.1, forward strand.
CCGTTCCATTTGAAGGCTCAAAGCTTACAATGCGATATCTTAATCCCTCAGTCCGTGGTCAGCTTACTTATCTTAAATCTTCCAGTCTTAACGTCAATTAGCATTGCTTTATTTCTAGTTTTGTCTTCGTTTATGCGTGTAGCTTAAGCGTTAAAGATGTTTACACCGTCTTTGTTTCTTATTACGTGGTGTATTTGTCACCATAGTTTTTTTTTATCGTTCCCCCAATGTGTTGAAACCTAGGGTCCTTTTCACATCCTTTCCACTGTCCATTATTTCTTCGTCTATCTTTCCTCCCTCCTGACATCACTCTTTACATTTTTTTAACATTTTACATTTTTCTTATTTCTACTACAACAATTCCCTTAACTTATTTCTACTAGCATATTTTCGTTTCAGTTTCCTTATTTCTACTTACTATTTTTCTCTTAGTATTTTTTTATTTCTTTTTCTTTTGTTTTACTTACACATTTTTTACAGTTTTTTATTTCTCTTTTCTAATTCTTTTGTTTCTTTCTTTTTGGTTTTTCTCAATTTTTTTAATTCTTTTACTGTTTTGGCATTATCTTATTTTTTCTCACATATTTTCCTTAATTTCTATTTACAATTTATTTTAATTTCTTTATTTTTGAAAGCTACCATAGTTATTTTCAACGTTCATAAAATGATGTTCTCTATTCGTCTGAATTATTTTTATTTCTGTTATCTCGGAATTTTCTACTGGGTGAACTGATTTGGATGAGTAGTAGAGAGTTTTCAGTTTAATGTTAGTGCTTCTCTTGTGGTCCCATTTTAATTTGGTACAATTCTGACAATGGCATCCATGAGAAAACCATATAAGTCTTAAATTTGCATTAAATATGTGCGTGGTTTTGATCATTTTTATTGGAAAGATTTTGATTTTATTAATTGTGTTATAATTTGTAGGTCTCGTAGAATAAAATAGTCCAACAACTAATACACTCGCTTTATTGAGACAGCGTAACGTTGTACAAAGAATTATTTATAACGAATACCGTCACAACTGCGCGTCCTCACAATCTTTATTCAAAATTAATTACAAGTCTGATTACGAACTAATAAAGTTAAACTATTGTTTACAATGCCATTTCATGTGACGATCAAGTAAATTATTAATAATGAGTTAAAGATACACTAAGGTTCAGGTAAATCACAAAGATGTCATTGAAAGTAGTTATTATGCATAACAATCGCTGGGTGTCATGTGTTGCCAGCTAACAATTGTGTTTTCCCAATTTTGTACAACTATCGATCCACACATTTTAAGTATCCAAAGACAACTATCACAAGTTCTCATTGGACCGCCTATTTATTACCACTCAACCTTCACTCAGATTATAGGTCATGGACAGAGACATAACTAAACCACAAAGTCAGACTCTGTGACTGATTACTCTATACTCCAAAATCCACCGCCACATTCTTGATGGTTGGCGTTCCACGACTTTCTTCCACGCACTGTCAACCTGTGGAATAAATTGTCACTAGCAGTGTTTCCGAACGTTTAGGATTTAGGAACCTTCAAGAAACGAGACTACTACTATCTCAAAGGCCGGTGACGTACCTGCAGCTCTTCAGTTGTTGTAGATGTTATGTTAAGTTCAGGTGAACCATAAGCTCTTTTGCCACTTTTCATTTAAAAAAAAAACAAAAATACTCATGCTGTCACCAGTGACTCCTTAACATTATATAAGTACATTCGTTCTTATTTTTATTCATTTTTTACGCATCTACATATATATATTAATAGACATAAAGAAGGTAGGCAGGCAGGTCGTTACTGAAAACGAGTCAACAGCTACGTTTAAATATTGAATCCACAAACGACCTTAATTATAAGCAAGGAGGAATTTTAAAACTTACAAGGGCAATTTTACATGTTATCGGCTGTTCACACGCGAACTGAGCTTTTAATATTTGCCAAGGTCGAGTCGATATTACTCTATAACGGATATCCCCGTAGGCATCGAAGAATCTCTCTCTATTCTTGCAGAAACTGCATCTAGTTGTGAAGCTGTTTGTTAACTACACTTCGGATGCTTACTTTGAGAACGCATTCGAGAAGAAATTATGAGCTTCAGACTTTAGCTGACAGATTTTAGCAAAACACCAATAGCTTTAGAGGTAATTTAAAAAAGACTTACTGAATTTCCTTCAGGTGTTCACTTGTAGAGGGCTTTTCCTCCAGCATAATACACTTATTCTAAACTGTGCACTGGTCGTGTACAGAGAGAGTCCTCCCCAGTTACTCGTATACTAAATTTCCAGTATAGGTATCTCTTTCAAAAACGTAACACGATCAGACTTAGTCAACTAAAGTACTTTCATATTAGTCAGTCCATAAACTTATCTAGTCCATAAGCATATTTTAAAGATTTTATTATTTATTTAAGCATTAATACTAAATAAGCATATAGTAGAACTAACTGCTAACAAAATAATGTTAACAGTGGAAATACTTATTACACGAATGAGGCAATTTAATAATAGAATTAAATTGTAGAATCAATTGTTTTATAATATTTTCAATAGTGAGTTATGTTTAAAGCTCTTACTGCTAGCCAATTCTGTATTCTCATTTTCTCTTCTACAAACATAAAAAAATACAGAAGAATTGAGAACCATCTCCTTTTCGACCGACTCCAAAGGTTCTCAATTTGACTGTATTTTTTTGTTACCGATAACTTTCGTTTAGGTGTACCGATTTTGATGATTGTTTTTTTTATTTGAAAGCTGGCGATTCCCCTGGTCCAGTTCTCACAATGGAATCCAGGAGAAAACAGTGTAAGTGTACTCAAATTTGCATTAAGTATGTGCGAGACATTGGCGAAGGACGTCTGTGAATAAGCAGAGGTGGAGGGAACCGGAGGGGCCTGTGTCGCAAGACGCCTTGATGACCTTGACCTTGATGGATAAATAAATGTTAAGTCACATACCGAAATAAATAATAGAATTAAGTATAGTTAGTATAATGAAGTATGTAGGGTAAGTAAAGTTTTATGTTATTACCATCCCTGTAGTTCTGGGCTCTCAAGAATAAGACTACGGTATCCCTTGCCTGTCGTACAAGGCGACTAAAAGGGGCCTCGGGTTCACTGGGCGACAAGGGTGGGGGCCTTTGTCGTCCACCAAAGTGGACCCGGGAAGAAGGCGACATCGGCTGGTCCGTGTCGCCTTGCACTGCGAGGGCACAGGGGGGAGGGAGTAACCTCCCCTCCGCCGGGACGTGCTCTCCTTGAGCACAGTGCAGAGGGGCTCCGGTGCGTTCCACGTTGAGATCCCGGAGCCCCTCGTCATGCATCGAGGAAAGGGCGACCGGGGGGGTTTTAGTGGGTAAGAACCCCACATAACCGCCGCCTTCCCCCCAGAAGGCGGGGTATCTTTTTGAAGATTTCCTGCAGGTTAACAAAAAAAAAATTTTATGTTAATATGATAAGGTCAGAGGATAGAAAGATAGAAGAGAAATATTTTTATTTTATTATTATTTATTTTATTATGTGCGTGACAAATGGACGAATAACTCAAAATCGTGCCGACTGATGATTATTTTTTATTGGAAAGGATTGTACTTCAAGGGTAGTTTGATGTGTGTTTGGTTAGGTTCTGATTAATTATTTTTGGTGATATTCCTACGAAAATTCGAAAATGCAAAAAAAGCATCCGCATGTAAAAGCGTTTAATGTTAGAACCGATTCGAAATTGGTTTTGTTTTTATTCGTAATAATTAAAATCCTTAGGTAATATTTGCGTGTACCCTTCAGAGCGAAGCTTCTTAAAGTCCGATGGCAAGTTCCCTTAACTTAACCACGGTCTAGTTTACTCAAATAAATAAAAGGACCTCAATTGTACGCATACCCATTTGTTCAATCCCTCTCCAAATTCCTTTAAGAAGGGTCGCTACAAGAAAATGTTCCGTTTGATTTGTATATTTCGTTGTCTCGGTAACCAGGGGTCTGAACTCACGGGGGGTTACAACAAATGGGTGAATAATGTTCTTGTTCTATCTCTTGTCTTCGTTTTATTTTATTTTTAAACATTGTAATAGTTTCATAATATTATATTACTGAAGTAAAACTGCTTTAAGCAGAGTTGATTTAGGGAGCTGGTGTGAGCGGTATAAAAAGTGTCATCCGCCCGATCACACTTGTTCTTTGGCCACTTTTCCCGGCGCCAACGCTTCCCGAAGTGACATATAAGTTAGTTTAGCTTAGATTGTCCCATTTAGTTAATAATATAGTTGCCGACGCACTCGTGGTTCGGCCCTCTCGGGCGCCCTCGGATTAGACTATTAACGCATAAAATAGTACCCGTCCACAATGCGCCGCGAATGTATCCGTTTACTGATGCTGACCAAAATACCTCAGTGCTTGAAGTCGAAAGTCTTCGACCAGTGTGTGTTACCCGTGATGACATACGGATCAGAAACGTGGTCTCTCACTATGGGCCTCATAAGCAAGCTCAAAGTCGCACAACGAGCTATGGAGAGGGCTATGCTCGGAGTATCTCTACGAGATCAAATCAGGAATGAGGAGATCCGTAGACGAACGAAGGTAACCGACATAGCTCGCCGGATAAGCAAGTTGAAGTGGCAATGGGCAGGGCACATAGCGCGTAGAACAGATGGCATATGAGGCCGAAAAGTTCTCGATTGGAGACCACGAACCAGCAAGCGCAGTGTGGGACGTCCACCCGCAAGGTGGTCTGACGGCCTTATAAAGGTCGCAGGACGTAGCTGGATGCGGGCCGCTTACAACCGGTCCCTTTGGAAATCGTTGGGGGAGGCCTATGTCCAGCAGTGGATGTTTTACGGCTGAAATGATGACTGATACTGCTGATATGCTGCTGATACATGGATGTAGGTAATAAAAATCTTCACCCGCTCGAGAAGAGAATAGAAGAGAATGAATACGGAGAGAAATTAAATATTTTAATGATGTATGTTTATTGTTTAAATAAAATAAAGCAAAATCTAGCCGGGCTGGGTACGCTAGTATTTCAAAAATTTAAACACGTTACAAATAAAATATTCGTCTTTGTACGAAGTCGTTACAAGTATTTCACAAGCTCCAAATATATTGATTTTGTAACAAAAAACGAGGGTTGGTTGCACGCGGGGTGAATGACCTTGTCACTGCAGATTCAGCCGCCATATTGGTTGGGGTGCCCGCGTCACTAATGGAGTGCCGACGTCTAAAATATGAGCCCATTCTCCTCTTCAACGCGTTGAAAAAGAGCCGGGAACTCCTGAATTCATTCCCAAAGTTAAATCGAGCGTAAGTTGTACCCTTATAAATGTAGCACAAGCCTGTCTTAGAATTATTAATTCTGTGATATTCACGAGCGATGTATGATAATAGAATTTGGTCTAAAGATATGTTTTCATAATAAACATAACACATGCAACGGTAAGCGAGTGGTACGTGTAGGTGACTGTGTGACAGTCTCGACAAAAAAATAATAAAATATCTTTTTTTTTCATTTTTACTTGAATGAAAACTGCGAAAAACTCAGACCATATACGATATTTTTAGGGTCCTTTGTTAATAGCCTTTTCTACCGACATCAAAACGTGGAGGTTCTCGAGAACAGTTCAGAATTTTAGAATCAGTTCGTCTGTATTATTGTTTAATTATTGTTCCCTCATAACTTGTACTGGGTGAACCGATTTTGATGATTCTTGTTTTATTTAAATGCCACTGTTTCCAGTGCGGTCCCATTCTAATTTGGTACAGTCATGATAGTGATATCTATAAGAAAACCGTAAAACACTTTAATTTGCATTACGAGCGTGTGAGATAATTGTAGTATAGTTGCTCCTTTGACTATCGAATGATTCGTTTCCGATGTTTAGATTATATATATGTCAAATGCAGTTGCCAGTTACGTTCATTTCATTCGACACATATAGTATATGTGTGTTAAAATACGAATAATTAGTTATTAATGTATGTGCTATTACAACCAAAGAGTATTAAATATGTAAAGCATTGTGAGAAGTCGTGTTGTTGACTCCACATAGTATAAGAGCAACGGTACAGTTCAAAGAGTCTCTTAGAGTTGTTCTTCGGTGGCGTCGCTTAAGTGTTGTTAGTGTTATTCGTCGGTAGTGCCTCTGTATATAAGTTTAGTACTATATTAGTACTATATTAGTATATTGTACATGTACTATGAGTAAGGTGATATACCTATATTTATGGTGATGTTGTTAATATGTTATTTATTTTCTAAAATAAATCTGATGTATGTGTTACAATGATTATGAAAGTATCAACGTTAAATAAAACGATAATACTGATAATAAGTATATTTAGGAAATTGAATAAAGATCACATAAAAACAATAAGGAAATTAGACTAAGTAACAATCACAATTGTCTCGAATGTACCCACTTAAAACACTAACACTTAGAGTCCTTGAATGTCACCACAACGAATGACAACCGACAAATGCGCACGCACCGTGGTGTCATCTGCTTAGTTCCCGTGAACTTCGCGGGTACGGGCCTCGGGGTGTTACCCCATTACCCGGTTATCAGCGCAGGGCGACTGCTCCCCTGGTCTTGGGTAAAAATGCGCACGCACCGGAGCTGCGCGCCGATTTTATACCCTTCTAGTAGGATTTCCTTACTGTATATTATTAACTGCTCCTGATTCTAACAAGCGCGACAAATAGACGGATAATACAATATCACGCCAAACGATTTCGATGATTTTTATTGGAAAGGATATAGTTCAAGCTTAGTTTCATGATAGTTTGGTTATGTTCTGATTAAATTCACTTTCGTAGTATTCCTATTCGATTTGAAGTTTATGTTTTTAATCGTAAATATACTTGTGTTTAACAAAAACGAATCTTTGCTTCAAATTAGAACTTGTCTTGCTCTTACACCAAAGGATAGATAATGGATACTACTTATGCTATTTCTGTCCACCCTGCTCGGGTTAAAATACTTTCTTAATAGTTCTTCTTCTTGAGGTAACTCAAAACGGAGATTGGCTTTCATTGCAGCTATTTTGATACATTGGCACGGAACAAGGACAAATCCTTTCATGTTGAACCACGTGCGGAGAAAAAAATAAAACAAATTATAAAAAAAAATATTTGACGTCCACCCGCAAGGTGGTCCGTTGACCTCATAAAGGTCGCAGGACGCAGCTGGATGCGGGCCGCTTACAACCGGTCCTTTTGGAAATCGTTGGGGGAGCCCTATGTCCAGCAGTGGATGTGTTACGGCTGAGATGATGATGATGATGATAAGGAAAATAAATTGAATATTTCCAACATTACTGCACGAGCAAAGAGCGCAGAATACATAAAGAAAAAAACCCAATAAATACGTCTAGTAACGGTTACCCTGGATTCTTCCTTGGGTGATGAGTTGGAGTATCTCGTATTTGTTATTATACATTAACAAAATTGTTACGTAATAACAAAAATAATTGAGAGTACATTTTTTAGCTTTATTTCAAGCTTTCTACGTAATTCGAGTAAATCACATTCGCAGGGGCCGCGCGTAGAGGTCAAAGTCTGAACGGGCACTCGGCATATTTAATTCGACCTCGGCGATGTTTTATCGGAATATAACATCACTTTACGTAACACAAATTACAACGGCATAAAATTAAATACCGTTATTCTACTAGTAACAAGATAACAATGGGTAGTTATAATATTATATTTTATTTCAAATACACAAAAATATCATACAAAATACAAAAACATTATAAAAACCTGACCTAGTGTGTGTCACCGGCAACGAAGCAGGGCCCAAGCAACCAGTGGTTAGGTTTTAGAAACTTTATTCTCACTATAGACATTAAAGGTCACTTACATGAGAACAATAAAATAACTAATATTATAAAACAATAAGTTCGCTTGCATATGGAAGACGATTAGCTGTCGTTAAGGAATTTAACAAGTTGCATTTTGAATGCGCTAAGTGTGTCTACCCTCTTGACGTGTGCTGGTATTTTGTTATACAGCTGTGCTCCTTCAAAACAAATTGATCTTTTACCGTAATTCGTTCTAACTTTTAGTATTACAAGCTAGCGCGTCGGTTGCTGCGTTTTTTAGAATTTTTAGTAAAAGAGATGTTGGTATTAATCGTTTTATCTATAATTTTTTTAAAGAGAATGTACTGTATTTATATAATTGCTTGATATTCATTATTTTCGTCGCTTTGTAGAGATCAGAAGTCGGGGTCAAGAAAAGGAATCGGTAAAGGATTTTTATAATTTTATTTTGCAATATCTGAAGTTCAGAAAGTTTTGTTTTTGAAGCAGCACCCCATTCGACAAGATATAGTAGGTTTTTTTTTATAGTATATAAGCTCACGTTTGGCTTCAATCTTGCTTGATGGAAGGCGAAGATAAAGCCTAGGATGGAGCAAGTGAGCCTATAAGGTGTCTGTTCACATTGGACTTAAAGGTGTCCAGATTGTACCCGCGAGGAAAGACTGAACGCGGCAGAGAGTTCCATTCCTTAGCGGTCCGCATAAGGAAGGGAAAGGTGTGGTTTAATGAAGCTGTTATATATAGTATGCCTTAAATTTTCCGGCATACATCGATTTAAATTACGAATTGGGCCAAAAAGTGATATTATTTTACCTTTTATGTGATCAATATGAGATAGGGTTAGGGCGACAAAGAGAGAAATCTTCTGACAATGTTCCGTGTCCAGGAGTATGGATTCTTCTAAGGAGAATAATTGAATAAAATAATTATTTTTATTATTATTAGACCCTCTATTACCGCGTAACATATACACTGATCTAAAATGAATATAACTTTTCCTCTACAGCTGCCGCATAACGAAAGGGGTCTGACAAATGTTCGTTGGAGAATGTAAATTCGCAACGTTGTCTATTCGGTTACTTATGTGGGGCGCGCGACCTTGATACCGGGAGTGATGTTGGCTATGTAAGTGCCACGCCACACTTTATCCCAGACAGAGTCGCATTAAAATAGTCTAAGAGAATTAATTATTTTATACTAACTGCGCCCCGCAGTGTTACCCGCGATTAGACATATTCTTTATTGGCACGAAATGTCAAACACATCAAAATGACAGAAAAAAAATACTGTTAAAGAGAAAAAACGGACAGTAGTACATAAGATAAGATGCCAATATTGGACATCGTTTCAGCATATGCCGTCGTAAGGATGCGACAGCGCTGATTATCAGCGTTAGCCTACCCAAAGTCGTGCGCGCACAATACTACACGATCCAACCACATGTTAAGCGGAAATGCAGTCTTGGTTGGTAAGGCGCACTACGAGCGTCCTTTTTTTGAAGTCGGTTAAAAACAAAAGAAGCCGCGACAGCTAATAATGATATTCGTGAAAATATTACGTCGTTACTCTTAATGGACATTTGAGCTCAGGTCTCCAGGGCTCCGTTACCTTTCTATCCCTTAAAATAGTGAAGCTTTCCGGGTAATGGCTGTCATCTGAAGGAAACTGGTTCCAAGAAAATTCACAGACCGTACTCTTATTACAGCCTTACAAATATGAAGAGACAGATAAGTTTCTTAATAGTGTAAAATAAATTATCATCGTTTTTTCTGGCTTGCAAAACTTTGACACAACAAAATGAAAAAAAACACTTTCAGATTATTACACGCTCATGTACACACTCTCACATACACCCTTAAAGACCCACGCACACATTCTTTCCACAAACACACCCAATGACATAAATTATTAATATTTAGTTCCTAGGATAAACTCGGAGTTAGGTACTATATCTCCCCAATACATGGCTATGTTTTAGTCTAGCAGGGAGAGGTGTACAGAAGACCTGGAAAAGAAAAATGTATGAAAAAATAACATGTATGTAATAAATTTGTGTATGTGCATATATGTGTACAAAATGTATTAGTGTAAAAAAATAAATAAACGTGGTATAAAGATATGGTCTTCTCATGAATACCATTGTCAGAAACCCGTCGTCAAATAAAACGAAAATTCTTCAAAATAGTTTCACCCCGCGGAAACTTATGAGTTAATAAACATAATAAAAAAATAGTTATATTTAGAGAACCTCCTATTTGAAGTCGGTAGGAAATTCCAATACTCGACCCATAGATCGTGATTTTTTTTTAAATATGTATCTAAAATACTTTTACCTATATATAAGTATTTTTCAAGAACCCCTCCGCGGGTGAAGGCCTCCTCTAAAGAAGTCCAGTTGCTTCTATCTCGGGCTACATTCAACCAATCTGTGCCAAAACAACGTGAATCGATGAAAAAAAACACGCAATAAAACACGATAAAGCTTTAAGGAAACACCAACGTCACAGAATATGTGATATATCAAATCCGCCCGAGTCTCTATAGACTTTTAAGTGGATGGAATCGTAGAACACAAGACAAATATACGAGGTATAAGTAGGGGATATTGGCGAAGTCGGAAACAAGTACACGCGTTTTGCAGGCGTTCAGTGAAACGATTCATATGTAAATGGCCCAGTAATCTGCTGGAGATTTCCGACCGGCGAGCATCGATCGGCCATGGATCGGGCTCACTCGGAAACTTTTCCTTGTAACACCAAATCTACACGCGATAAATAAATGGGATAGTATAGTTTAACAGTTTCACTTAACTGGAAACGATATCATTCCTATAAAAAAAACAATCACAGTATTGAAGCTATACCAATCTGCTGTCATGAACACAGGCGTAAGGTAGCTTAGCCTTTCGTTTTTCTACAGAGGTTCGATTCCTTTTAAAGTGACAACGTATGTAGCCGCGTTGTGCACTTTAGGCAGGTAAAATGAAAATAAAGAAAATAGAAATGAAAATTGCGTGTAAATATTCTTGTTTTAATCAGAAAATTTCACGTCGTGGGGTTTAGAATTATTATCCCCTGCCTGCCGTAAGTATTCCCAAGCTCTGTCTATCCTGCTGAATTTAAAACGACGTGATATTATTTATTTTCAGCAAGATGAGTAAGTCAAGCGATTATGAATGAAAATTAAATAACGAAATAAAAATATTGCCAACAAGGTGAAAAGCCCAAAGCTTGAGGCGTTTCAATTTCGTTGGGTAAAATTTAACACCACAATAATTAAATGTCGCCGTTTATCATTTCTTTTCATTTAACATTAATTCAATATAATTTAATGATACTTGTGCCATCAACAGTTACTTCTACGATTTGCTAATTTATTTTTAATATGGTTTACAAATATGGTTAGAGGACGAACTACACAGATTGCCCAGAGAAGTAGACCTTGACGGCTTCACCGGATTGAGAGATGGCATCGCTCTTAGGTCGCTTAGCCTTAACCTCTATCGTTAGTAACTCGACACAAGGGTCCCCCCGGTGAGGTGTAACCTCGGCTTGGGCGGTTACTATGTTACGCGTAAGCATTCCGATCCGAGGGCGCCGGAGAATGAACCACGACTCGGTTGGTAGCGATAATCAATATATAATAAATATTCACGAATAATCAAAACTAAACTAACTTTGAGTGGCAGTTCGGGAAGCGGACAAATATGGTATTCTCGGAACAGGGACCCGAAGGCGATAGACCACGCCAATCAAGTAAATGCGTTGGCGACAGCTGCGAAGGCGAAGTGTTGAAGCTTTAAGCAATCTCTTTTATAAACGGAGCAAATATAACAAATAAAAATCCAAATAAAAAAGGCACGGACGATCAGTCCGTGGAAAAGCAGTCAAAATTAAAAAAAAATGGTATTCTGTACAATATACTCGTGAATTGAAATAAGGTAATGAACTGACATGAAGATGGTGCCGTATGTGGTGCAGAACTCAAAAACTGTTTTTTTTTTTCAATTACTTTAGTACTTGAAAGAGCTTAAAAGCGCCAATTTGGAGCTTATCGATCATCTCAATAAAATAATTAATGACATTTTGAATTTGAAGAAAACACAGAAATCTAAGTTATAGTTAATGGAATATATCGTATAAAGTTCCTTCAAATAACTATAATTAACAGCCAACTTTACCGTTTTGTTCGTGATAACCGTCGTTCAACTAAAACCGGTATTTAGAATGTGCTGAGAAAATTTGACGCTAACTACCGTTTACAAACGTTACACCGGATATTTAAGTTCTGATATATACCCAGAGATAGATATTGACATGTTATTTATTGCCTCATATATAAACACATTACAAATACAACTATATTGCCGGTAAGCAAAACCAAAAACCAAAAATTAATCATCGAAATTGGTTAGCCATTATATAGATTTATATATCCCACTGTTGGGCAAAGGTCGTCTCTGTAAAGTATAAGGGTAAAGTCCACCACCCACACCGAGTGCGGATTGGCAGACTTCACTAAAAAAATTGCTAAGACTTGTTTGTTTGTAACTTAATTGTTGTGACTTATAAGGTTTCTTCACGATGGTTTCCTTCACCGCCGAGCGCGTGGTAAAACAGCACATTTATTGCAACAACAAATTTATTGGTGCCGGCACCGGGGATCGAACTCGGGTTGTTAGCGTACTATGCAACTTGAGGCGACCGCCCGGACACTGAGCTACTACGGATCTACTTGTCACGCACATATAGGAAATTTAAGGCTGTGAACCTCTCATAGATGCAATTGTCGAAATTGCATCAAATGAAATAGGACTATATGGGAAGGACCAGTTTTCAAATAGAAAAAACATCGAAATCGATTTACCGAGTCGAAAGTTATGAGGTATTAAACATAATAAAAAAATAGTTATTTGTAGACAACCTCCTATTTGAAGTCGGTTGGAAAAGATACAATTCGAATACTCGACCCATAGATCGTGATTTTTTATTAAATATGAATCTAAAATACTTTTACCTATATATAAGTATTTTTCAAGAACCCCTCCGCGGGTGAAGGCCTCCTCTAAAGAAGTCCAGTTGCTTCTATCTCGGGCTACATTCAACCAATCTGTGCCAAAACAACGTGAATCGATGAAAAAAAACACGCAATAAAACACGATAAAGCTTTAAGGAAACACCAACGTCACAGAATATGTGATATATCAAATCCGCCCGAGTCTCTATAGACTTTTAAGTGGATGGAATCGTAGAACACAAGACAAATATACGAGGTATAAGTAGGGGATATTGGCGAAGTCGGAAACAAGTACACGCGTTTTGCAGGCGTTCAGTGAAACGATTCATATGTAAATGGCCCAGTAATCTGCTGGAGATTTCCGACGGGCGAGCATCGATCGGCCATGGATCGGGCTCACTCGGAAACTTTTCCTTGTAACACCAAATCTACACGCGATAAATAAATGGGATAGTATAGTTTAACAGTTTCACTTAACTGGAAATTATATCATTCCTGTAAAAAAAAAAACAATCACAGTATTGAAGCTATACCAATCTGCTGTCATGAACACAGGCGTAAGGTAGCTTAGCCTTTCGTTTTTCTACAGAGGTTCGATTCCTTTTAAAGTGACAACGTATGTAGCCGCGTTGTGCACTTTTGGTAGGGAAAATGAAAATAAAGAAAATAGAAATGAAAATTGCGTGTAAATATTGTTGTTTTAGTCAGAAAATTTCGCGTCGTGGGGTTTAGAATTATTATCCCCTGCCTTTTTTTTTGTTCACGCGGGGAATCTTTTTATAGACCATCATCCGGTACCCTGGGTGGGCCCGGAGGGATGTGTGGGACTCGGCCTGGACAGCCTCTACCCACTAAACCTTCCGCGAATGCCATCAGCCGTTATCACCCCAACGACCGGCCGGTCCCGGACAAAGACCGGACTTCATCCTCAAAGGGGACTTCTCCGGCACTCAGAAGTCCCGACGACGCCGTATTTATTATCCCCTGCCTGCCGTAAGTATTCTCAAGCTCTGTCTATCCCGCTGAATTTAAAACGACGTGATATTATTTATTTGAAGCAAGATGAGTAAGTCAAGCGATTATGAATGAAAATTAAATAACGAAATAAAAATATTGCCAACAAGGTGAAAAGCCTAAAGCTTGAGGCGTTTCAATTTCGTTGGGTAAAATTTAACACCACAATAATTAAATGTCGCCGTTTATCATTTCTTTTCGTTTAACATTAATTCAATATAATTTAATGATACTTGTGCCATCAACAGTTACTTCTACGATACGCTAATTTAGTTTTAATATGGTTTACAAATATGGTTAGAGGACGAACTGCACAGATTGCCCAGAGAAGTAGGCCTTGACTGCTTCACCGGATTGAGAGATGGCATCGCTCTTAGGTCGCTTAGCCTTAACCTCTATCGTTAGTAACTCGACACAAGGGTCCCCCCGGTGAGGTGTAACCTCGGCTTGGGCGGTTACTATGTTACGCGTAAGCATTCCGATCCGAGGGCGCCCGAAAGGGCCGAACCACGACTCGGTTGGTAGCGATAATCAATATATAATAAATATTCACGAATAATCAAAAACGAAACTAACTTTGAGTGCCAGTTCGGGAAGCGGACAAATATGGTATTCTCGAAACAGGGACCCGAAGGCGATAGACCACGCCAATCAAGTAAAGGCGTTGGCGACTTCTGCGAAGGCGAAGTGTTGAAGTTTTAAGCAATATTTTATTAACGGAGCAAATATAACAAATAAAAAAGGCACGGACGATCAGTCCGTGGAAATGCAGTCAAAATTAAAAAAAAATGGTATTCTGTACAATATACTCGTGAATTGAAATAAGGTAATGAACTGACATGAAGATGGTGCCGTATGTGGTGCAGAACTCAAAAACTGTTTTTTTTTCAATTAATTTAGTACTTATAATAATAATAATAAAGCCTTTTATTTCCTGCAAGAAATGTACAGAGTTATGAAAATGTAATTAATAAAAAGTGTAGTAAGTATAAGTAGTAGTAATATTCTATGTTTTGCAAGAACCCCTCCTCAGGCGAAGGTGAAGGCCTCCTCTAAAGAAATCCACTTCTTTCTGTCCCGTGCCAATTGTGACCAGCAGGGGCCAGCGAATTTAATTATGTCATCTTCCCATCTCATGTGGGGGCGTCCTCTGAGGCGCTTGCCGTATGGACCCTCCCACTTTGTAACTAATGCTGGTCCACCTCCCATCCTCCAGTCTCGCTACGTGCCCCGCCCATCTCCATTTCAGTCCTTAGCATAGCTCAGAGCATCTTTGGCTTTGGTCATATTTCTAATTTTTACGTGACGAATTTTTGCGCTTTTTTAATGTTGAGCATGCTACGTTCCATTCCACGCTGGCAGGCAACAACCCTGTTTTCAACCTTGGATGTATACCTCCATGTTTGACATCCGTAGGTTAGGCACGGTAGGAGACATGAAGTCATAAGCTTCGTTTTAGATTTATCGGTACGTTGCTTTTAAATATTTCACTTAAGGACCAATATTTATTCCAAGTGTTTTGTGCTCTTCGTTCTACTTCTAGTTCATTCTGTCTTCTGTCAAAGCCGATCTGTTTTCCAAGGTAAATGTATTTTTCTGTGTATTGCAAAGTGAAGTTGTCTATTGTTATTCTTTCCTTTACGCTGTTTGTCATGACCATTGTTTTGGAGAGGTTCATTTCCAGTCCCACCCGTCTACTAGCTACATTTAGGGGAATCAAGCATAGTTTGTAGTTGTAAACTAGATTCTGAAAATAATACTAGGTCATCTGCGAAGCGTAAGTGGCTTAAAAATTTGCCATTAATGTTGAGCCCCGTTTTTTCCCAATTTAGACCTTTTATTATTGATTCTAGGAGAGATATAAATAGTTTAGGGGACAGTGGGTCTCCTTGTTTTACTCCTCTTTTGATAGGAAATGTAGGGCCGGAACTTTCTAGTTTTATTTTGGCTATGCTATTCGTGTAAATATTTTTAATTATTTCTATATACTCTTGTTCTACTTCCTGAGCTTTTAAAGCAGCTAGTATGCTTGAGTGTGACACTGTGTCGAAAGCTTTTGTATAGTCAATGTAAGCAATATAGAGCGCTCTTTGCTTTTCCTGGTATTTTTCTAGTATAAGTTCTAGCGTATGTATGTGATCAATGGTCGAAAAACTCTTACGAAAACCTGCTTGCTCTATAGGTTGTTTTGCTTCTATTGTTACGCTTATTCTTTTGTTTATGATGGAAGAAAAGAGTTTGTAGATACACGAGAGTAAGCTTATAGGCCTGTAATTTGTAATGTCTTTTGAGTCTCCTTTTTTGTAAATTAAAACTATTTCTGACTCCAACCATTGCGATGGTATTTCGGCCGTTTCAAGTATATGGTTAAATAAGTATGTTAATGGTGAAGCTAGTAACTGGTCGGCGGCCCTTATGGCTTCATTCGTAATACCGTCCGGTCCTGGGCATTTGTCCATCTTTAACTTTTATTTCGTGTATAACTTCCGTTTCAGATATTGGTGTTATATTTCCGCTGTTGTTTTATGTATAAGGAGTTAGCATAGTTATTGTTCGTGCACTCATTCCCCTGGCAATTATACAGAGCTTTGTAGAAATCAGTTGCGACGTCTATAATTTCTTTACGATTATTTACGGTTTTGTCTTCTCTGTTTAAACCATCGATCCAATATTTGTTTGTTCTTAATTCTTTAAGAGCTTTTTGAACTTCCCTTGTTTCAAATGTCTTTCAAAGGTTTTTAAACGGTAAGTTTTATAGTCGTGTTTTATATATTTACTTGTTAATTTGTATAGTGCTGATAATTCATTTTTTGTGGCCCGAGTTTTGGTCTTAGTATGTTGTAGCTCATGTCTTCTCTTGATTAGTGCCAGTGTACGTTCTTTTAAAACTTTATTTGTCCTTTTTGATGTTTCGTTAGGTATTCGAGCGTTTTGTAAGCTCTGGGAAATAGCCGTAGTTATTGTATTGTAATAATCCTGTACCACTGTGTTTCCTTGACAATTATTTATATTTTGTAAGTGGGATAGAATGTTTTGTTTATAAATTGTTATTTCTTGCTCGTGTTTTAGTGATGAGAGTCTATTGTTAATATATCCTCTGCGATTCTTCTTCTGTTTTGTGGTGGTCAAGGTTGCTCTGATTGCTCTGTGATCTGATGGGTAGTTGAGATTTAAAACTTCTATATTTTTGAAGAGGTTTGGATGACTTGACAGTATGTAATCTATTTCGTTTTGTGTTTTCCGTTTGGCGATCGCCAGGTCCATCTTTGGTTAGGTTTTTTATGAAAAAAAGTATTTAATATTGCGAGTTTGTTTTCAAGGGCAAAGTTAATTAGCCTCTGACCTCTCTCGTTTCTCTCGCCATAGCCATGTGGTTTCATAATTAAACATTCTTCTTTTCTTGGTTTTCCTACTTTGGCATTTAAGTCACCCATTATTATAAAGTTCTTATGAGCTTTAACGATGGTTTTATTGACGTTAGAATAGAATGTGTCAATTTCCTCTTCGCGAGCTGTTTCGGTCGGTGCATACAGCTGTATGAGTGACATGGCTAGTCCCTGAATGTTCAAGTTCAATAAAGCTATTCTATCGCTAATGCCAATGAAGCTTTCAATCCATTCCTTTCGAGCTTTATTTATTATGAATCCGACTCCGTATCTGCCAGGTGTGTGGCCCGTGTGGCATAGTATAAAATTATTGTGTTCTTGTATCAGCGTGCCCTTACGCCTTACTTCAGACAAACCAATTACGTCATATTTTATTTCTTTAATAGCTTCGTTTAGTTCAATTAAACGTTCGTGAGTAGATAAACTTCTGACGTTATAAGTTAAAATGTAGATCTCATCATTTGTTGTGTTTGTATAGATTGGTATTTCTTCTTGTATTTTTAAGGGATTTAGAGAATTCTTCTTTAGAGGGTTTTGGTCGTGATCTTCCACGGTGACCAGCCGGATTGGAAGATGAGGTTTTCGTTTTATTATTGTTTTATGCATGTTGTCAATATCGGAGGGGGGCGGTAGTTGCTATAGGTTATCGGTTTTATTATTTTGAGAGTTAGGCGTGTTCTGTTGGTTTTTAGTTACTAGGTAGTTAAGCATGCTTGGTTTGATAATTCCTTCGGACAGGCTAGAAGTTCTTCTTATTTGTGCCTGGTGTTTATTTTTCTTATTTGTCTGTGTTTTCGTCCGGCCGACGCTATCTGTTGGAGATTCGGGAGATAATGTCAATGATCTCTTATTGGTTCCCGTAGATTTGGGTTTGCTTTGTATGACAAGTTTATCATACTTTATTTTTACTATATTTCCTTTCTCGCTCTCGAGTTTAGCCTGCAGTTGTAGCTCTTTTCTTTTTTCTAGTACTTGCTTCGGATAATCTTCAGTGATGTAATACGTTGTATGTTGTAGTGCTTCTCTTCTCTGTTTAAATATTTTTATTTTGGTGCCTAGTGTGGTAAATGTAGAAATTATTGGTCGAGGCCTTTCTCCTTTTTTGCCGATCCTTTTGACTTCTTGAATATCTCTGTGATCAACGTCTACATCAAAATATTTTTTTAACAAAGTTGGCAATAATATTTTCCAACATCTGGTAAGAGGATTCAGTTTCTTCAATGCCGAAAAATACGATATTATTTTTTCGTGCCTGCTTTTCCAGAAAGTAGATCCGTTGTTCTTGATTTTCCAACTTTTCTTTGAAGTTATTTAATTTTTCATCCCAAATTTTGAACTTTTCTTCCATTAAGCTGTTTATATTTTGTGTCACTGTTTCTGCTACTTTTTCTCCACTTTTCAAAATTGTACTTTTTTGGGAGTCGAGCTCGTTCTGGATTTTACTAAGTGCTTTCATAACTTCATCCATGATTATTGAGAACAGGACCGAGGTTTGGTACTACCGGTGCCCTCTAGTGAAATATCGTGGAAGCTTGTATCGTCTTTTCACAGCACTGTCCAGTTCGATAATTGAACTTTCTTTTTTTTTCAACAGATGGCGTTGGTGTCTTAAGAAATATTGCAAATCATTCTAAGATTAGGTTATAATTTCACAAATGTTTTGTACAAATGCACTATAATAAGTTTTTTGTCGCGGATTAACTATCGTTAAAGGACTTTGTGCACTTTAAATACTGTTTCTTGTATATGTGGGCGTTAAAAAAACACTGAAGAGGTGAAAACACAGTTCGAGTATATTCACAGTTTCTTTTAGTTTCCACTAGTTATTTTGATTTGTCCACACTGTATGTTATGAATTATTTGTTTCTTTGTCACGTTTTTTGTATTTCACTGAGTTTTTTGCACGATAATTAATTTTAAACTCGTATTTAACACGGACTCGAAGTAGTTATTAGCTCACTAGCGACGCCCTCTTTATATATGTATAATTTAGTATATAATTTAGTATTTTAAAGCGCTTAAAAGCGCCAATTTGGAGCTTATCGATCATCTCAATAAAGTAATTCATGACATTTTGAATTTGAAGAAAACACAGAAATCTAAGTTATAGTTAATGGAATATATCGTATAAACTTCCCTCAAATAACTATTATTAACAGCCAACTTTACCGTTTTGTTCGTGATAACCGTCGTTCAACTAAAACCGGTATTTAGAATGTGCTGAGAAAATTTGACGCTAACTACCGTTTACACGTTACACCGGATATTTAAGTTCTGATATATACCCAGAGATAGATATAGACATGTTATTTATTGCCTCATATATAAACACATTACAAATACAACTATATTGCCGGTAAGCGAAACCAAAAACCAAAAATTAATCATCCAAATTGGTTAGCCATTATATAGATTTATATATCCCACTGTTGGGCAAAGGTCGTCTCTGTAAAGTATAAGGGCATAGTCCACCACCCACACCTAGTGCGGATTGGCAGACTTCACTAAAAAAATTGCTAAGACTTGTTTGTTTGTAACTTAATTGTTGTGACTTGGTTTCTTCACGATGGTTTCCTTCACCGCCGAGCGCGTGGTAAATCAGCACATTTATTGCAACAACAAATTTATTGGTGCCGGCACCGGGGATCGAACTCGGGTTGCTAGCGTACTATGCAACTCGAGGCGACCGCCCGGACACTGAGCTACTACGGATCTACTTCTCGCGCACATATAAGAAATTTAAGACGTATATGGTTTTCTCATAGATGCCATTGTCGAAATTGCATCAATTGAAATGTGACCATATGGGAAGGACCAGTTTTCAAATAAAAAAAAATATCGAAATCGATTTACCGAGTCGAAAGTTATGAGATAACAAGCATAAGAAAAATCATACAGACGAATTGAAAACCTCCTGATTTAAGTCGGTAGAAGATCTTCCGACTCCGAGCAACTATTATTTACATGTTTATATGGTTTATTTATTATTCAAATAAATAAAGGGCTGCACAAGATCATCTATATATATATATATATATATATATATATATATATATATATATATATATATATATATATATATATATATATATAAAAGAGAAAGTGTGTGGGTTTGTTCCTTACAGGCTCCGAAACGGCTGGACCAATTACAATGAAACTTTCATAGAATTTTCAGATTGACCTGGCGAGTAATCCTGTATAGTTTTTTTGAACTGTCAAATACAGCTTTTATTTACTATGATAGTACTACTACGGGTATGATATTGTATTTACTGATATGTACATGGGTGTATGTAATGATCTTCACCCGCTCGAGAAGAGAATGAATACGGAGAGAAATTATTTATTTATTTATTATTTATTTATAAACTCTTTATTGTTTACACTTATGAACTAAAATAATAAAAAAAGAAACTATAATTAAAATACATAAACATTGAGCGGCCTTATCGCTAAAAGCGATCTCTTCCAGGCAACCTTTGGATGGAGAGGAATAATAAAAAGAAGCGGCGGGAGTTTATAAAAAGTAGATATACTTAAATACTGATAATAAATACTTACATACAAATATACATACATACATATAATATAGGTATAAATATATATATATATGTATATATATATAATGAAAAGACAAAACGTGTGTAAAAAGTATTACATATAATATATTTACATATATATCATAACAGTATAAATGATGTTAGGTGGACTTGTCTAAGTAAAACTTTTTAACTTTGATTTTAAAAGTATTTATCGTCTGTGATTTCCTAATGGCCACAGGAAGAGAGTTCCACAGACGGACAGCGCGTACAGTAAATGAGTTGCTGTAAAGTTGGTGTCATGCGGAGATATTTTTAGCATGAGATTCTCTGATGATCGCAAATTCAACGAATTCGAACCGTGAAGGAATTGAAAACGTTCCTTCAGATAAGATGGATATGACGGTGTAAATAGAATGTTATAAAGAAGTAAGAGAGTATATGACAGTTCCGACGAAGTCTAATGGGAAGCCACTTATATTGCCAATATATTGTGAGAGTTAAATTAAATATTTAATTATGTAAGTTTATTGTTTAAATAAAATAAAGCAAAATCTAGCCCGGCGAAGCGAGCTAGGTACGCTAGTTATAAATACAACATTAGCATATCGGTGATGCGAATCCATAAAATTTTCCCCTACCAAAAACTGTTAACGAAATTTTTGCTTTAAAAATTAGAAAAACGCGTGAAACATTACTCACTGCGTTCTCATTGAAATCGAAGTGCATTTGAATAACAGGCAACGGATACAGCGCAGAGCGAAATAATAGGTTCCCATTTCGCATAACTTGAGTTGGGCGAAATACTGTTTCCGTTACTCTAGCGCGCGACGCTTTGTCGTCTGAGATTTTGTTCCGGCGCGACGAGATGCATTCCCGGCGAGATGTAAATATATGTAATGAGTATTTGAACGGATCTCCTCTCGGCTTTCAATCTCGCTTCGTCGAATAAAAAGATTTCATAAATCAACTATATAATTATATATATGGACATATATTGCGCAGAGGGGATGGCAACCTTGAGAAGTCGTTGGCAATACAGAAAGGCAAGAGAAAAAGGCCGGTCGCCAACACGATGGTCTGACCAAGTAAAAGGTGCCATCTCCTCTCCTAATGTCTACCAGCTGGTGAGGGCTGCCTCGGACCGTAGTCGCTGGAGGCAGATTGTTCACTTGAGGGGCTCCAGTGACCACGATCCTCAGAAATGAGGGAAAGACAAAGAAGAAGAAGAAATCAACTATAAAAATCCAAATCAGATATATATTTTTTTCTTTCAATAAAGCGCAACCACAGACTTATGTCCGTGCTCTTTTGTAATGTTCTTGAATTGGTTGCTTTGGTTTTTTTATAATGCCTGATTTTTTAAGGTGGTACTGGAGAATGCTCTGGTTCACGCGTCGAAGACGCCCTATTGCATTGTTATAAGTTTCTCCGCGACCGCTGCGTCCCTGTTTCTCATGGCCATTTTTAGATTATAGTCTATAATTTTCTCTTTTGATGCGGCCGTTGCCCTTGTCACCAGTCTTCCTGAGGGGTCGTCACAGTCATCTGTGTAATAGACACAGCTGACTGTCTGGATATCGCCACTACAGCATGTTGGACGCTTTCGTGCAGTTGCAGCTTTTTCGTCATTGTTCTGATGACCACCACTGATCCGTATGTGAGGTCTTGGGCTTCGTGCACGGTAAGGATGCGCGAGCCTGTCCCCGATCCGCGTCCCTGATTGAAAAGGGATTCCTTTTCCGTCTGGGTGTATACCGGGTATTATGTGTGTAATCAGATATTAATAAGGATCGAATTTTTCAACCGTCTTCAACAAGCGAGATGTTTCTCAATTCGTCTGTATGTTTTTTATGTTTATTATCTGATTGATAACTTTCGACTGGGTGAACCGATTTAGAAGATTATTTATTTATTTAAAAGCTGATGATTCCCGTGTGGTTGGTTGGTTGGTTCAATTTAACCATTCCAACTAAGATTATTCTTGTGCTAGGAGATTGTTCACGTCAATAGTCGAATGGTGGATCCGAACCGACGACCTTACGATTCGCAGATCGCACCCTAAACCATTAGGCTATTGACGCTTAAAATATGACGTCAACCGATTTCGATGATACATTTTTTATTGGAAAGGATGTACTTAAAGGGTAGTTTGATGAGAGCTTGTGTAGTTTCTTATTGACTATACTTCGTAATATTCCAACGATAGTTCGGAAATACATAGAATATTATAGAACATTTATTCGGTACAAGAACACAGAAACAACAGGTAATTCAAGACAAAAAGCATTAAATAAAGGATAACCTTGTGCCGAAAAGGGGTTGGCTTATCATGTGCATGTGCTGTGCTCACACATGTAGCACAGCGCTGGTTTTCAGCCAAAAAACCAGTGAGAACTAAGCGGACACGAATCGGTTGTGTATAAATAAGATTTTACATACACTTTTATGTATATTATACATAAATATATATATATATATATATACAAATTACATAATAAATAACATAAATTACATAATTATAAAGATATTAATTGAGCGTCCACGCGTAATAGCGTTTTACGTTTGATTCTATTTGAAGTCGGTTTTTGTTTTTTTTTTTCTTTCCTTCGTATCAGGTCTTCAGTTGCTGTAGGTTGTACATAGGTAGCTGGTGCTCTATGTCAATGATGTCGTTTAATTGTCACGTTCCACTGCATCCGAAATTTCCACTGCAAAGCGTCACGACTGGGAACGGAGGATAAAATCCAGACGATTTATTTCTGTTGAACCGTATAATATTTTTAGACTTTTAGAACTGTGTTTTTCGAATTAAACAATTTTTTATTAATTTTACGGATTGTGTCGGCTTTATTTTATTATAAAATTTAGTTTTATTTAACTTTTGTGTGTGTGTTTTTTTTTGTATCAGATACTAGCTGCGGCCCGCGGTGTCACCCGCGATTAAATACTATTTATTTAATGTTTTCTTTTAATTCCTTATTACATCAGCTATCTGCCAGTGAAAACCCCGTCAAAATCGGGCCAGCCGTTCCAGAGATTAACCGGAACAAAGGGTCAGACAAAAATTGTAAAAGATGTAATATTACAAACACACATTCCAATTTTATTTATTTGTAGTATGTCTAGATAAATAATTGGTCTTAAGCCTTTGAATTTCCGTTCTGAAATACTGAATTTTGGCCATTTCAAACCAAAAAAAAGTTTTGATTGGCTGCGAATTCTAAATTAAAATTATTTTTTTTTAGAAAAATTACATTCGTTTTACAAAGTCCGTCTTTTGTTTATTGATTAGCTTTGTATTATCATTATGTTTAAAGATTTTTCGTCATTTTCGACGTATAAAAAAACTTACATCAACTTTATAGAAATAGAAATAGAAAAAAAACATTTATTCGGCACTAGAACACAGAGACAAAAGGTGAAACAAGACAAAAAACAACATAAACAAAAGTAAACAGAAACAACATAAAAAAAAGAACATAGAAATTGTGCCGAAAAGGGGTTGGCTCAGAGATTATAGATGGATGGATGGGTGAAAATTCCTCCAAATTTCAATATTCCTTTTTTAGAATCCGTAAATTTCCTGAGTTACTGTTTGAAAGTGGCCTTAGTTTCAGCTGTACATACATTTCTTACATATATATTGTGTTAATTTATAAGATAAAATAAGCAGAAGTGAAAAATTGTCGGATTCCTAGAATTTAATATAACACTTTACCATTCGTAAAGTAGAATTACTTTGACAATTTCCCCGATTAGCTGTACCATTTTCGGCGTCACATTTCGTTCCGCATGAGTGACCGCGTTGCTTAATTACTGCGATCCTTCCGAGCGAACGGCGAACGAGCAATGCTCGGCGAGAGGTCCTTTTTTGTTAATTGTCCTATTTAGATAATTGCTACAATATTATTAATGCTTGTGGTTCTTTTAACGAGGTATATTTCTTTGTGTCTGTTTTGCTTTTTGACCGACATTAAAATGGAGGAGATTGTTCAATACGGTTGTATATTTTTATGTAATTTTTAAAAAAATAATTGCAAATATTAGACAAGCTGATTTTGCTGGCTCTGGTTAAGATTACTTCTTTTTCTTAGTAATTCACTTGCTTAAAGTTGTCCCACTGTTGGGCACATTTCTATAAAGAGACTATAAGGGCATAGTCCGCCACGCACAACTAGTGCGGATTGGCAGATTTCACGTGTCTTTGAAAATTACTAACACATGTAGATTTTCTCATGACGTTTTCCTTAACGGTCGAGCGCGTGGTAAATCAGCACATATTATTGCAACAACAAATTTATTGGTTTGGTGCCGGCACCGGGGATCAAAATTGGGTTGCTGGCGTACTGTGCAACTTTAGGCGTGATTATGTGTTAGCTGGCAACACACGGCACTCAGCGAATGTTATACATAATAACTACTTCCAAT
Source organism: Meandrusa payeni (assembly GCA_029286785.1). Classification (NCBI taxonomy): domain Eukaryota; kingdom Metazoa; phylum Arthropoda; class Insecta; order Lepidoptera; family Papilionidae; genus Meandrusa; species Meandrusa payeni. Next base: position 472,003 of record JAGSMX010000015.1, read on the forward strand.
GATATCTTAGTGATTTACCTGAACCTTATTGTATCTTTAATTTAAAATTAATAATTTAATTGATCATCATATTAACTTGACATTGTAAACAAAAATTTAACTTTATTAGTTCGTAATCTGACTTTTAATTAATTTTGTATAATGATTGTAAGGACGCAAAGTTGTAACGTTATTCGTTAAAATAATTCCTTGTACAACTTTACGCCGTCTGAATAAAGCTAGTGTATTATTTATTGGACTATTTCATTCCACAAAACCTAAAAGTTATTTTTATACATGATTTGAATTAAAATACATAACACTGATGCAAAAAATCCATTGGTCCAATCCATCCATTGGCGAGAAACTCAAGTCAGAAGGTCGACGTAAATTGAAACTTAAGTAGAGGGACCGGATATTGACCGGATATTGATACCCAGACCAATAATTTCCCACTTCCGCAACACGAATCAATTGAACAATGAATAATGCAATAAGATTCTGTTATATTGTTTTAATTTTGCTCGGATATAGTATAGCATTAACATAATTAACATAACATAATTTTAATAACAAACTTATATAGGGTTATAAGAAATTGGCCGCCGATGATAATTTTTGTTTTCATATCGATATCGTATTTAATGTTTTTTATAAAAACGAAGATAGTAACCGTCCAAGCCCAGGTTACCCCTCACCCTTGTGTCGAGTTCCTGGCGATAGGCGTTCAGGCTAAGCGACCTAAGCTATGACATTTCTCAATCCGGCGTCAATCAAGTCTAGGCAAGCTTCTCTGGCCAATCTGTGTAGTTCGTCATAAAAAACCAACAGTGCGTCTTGAAGTCCGTTGGTGGAACGTGAATTTGGTAAAGTATCAATGCTTTATAAATACAAATAGTTAAATATAACTGCTGTACGCCCTCTCGGGCGCCCTCGGATCGGACTGCTAACGCGTAATAATGGTAACCGTCCAAGCCCAGGTTAACCCTCACCGGGGGGACCCTTGTCTCGGGTTACCACCTAATAGAGGTTCAGGCTAAGCGATCTAAGAACTGTGCCACCTCTCAAATCCGGTGAAGCAGTAAAGGCCAGCTTCTCTGAGCCAACTGTGTTAGTTCGTCCAAAAAAAAAAACTGCTGTAATAAGCTACTATATTAAAATATAGCTGTTTTTTTTGCGTAAGTAGTAATGAAATGAACAAAACTAACTTTGAAGTTAACTCATTACCACATTAACGCAATATATGATAATACGCGCGCCCGTTAGCTCCATTATCCGCGGCGCCGTTACTTTATGGCTGAGATTTGCTAATAAACTGGTTAATGCAAATACTGTACTATTGTATAAGCAGAGAGCGTAGTCGGCAAGTAATCGCCTTTACTGTATTGAGGAGGTACGAATCCAGCTCACAACATAAGTATATTTACGAGTAGAAACAAAAACCGACTTCAAATTGGAACAAACGTTAGAAGCTATTACGCGTGGACGTCCTGATTGTATTTCCGAATTATTATAGAAATATTACTTAATAATAGAATAATTACTTAATAGAATTAATAAGAACCTAACCAAACTACGTACGTACGTAGAAAGCGTCCACAAATTAACTTACCTCGGAAGTGTCGTGTCAGAAACTGGGGGTACTGAAGAGGATATTACCTCACGCATTGCCAAGGCCCGGGCAACTTTCGCACGACTCCAGCCTGTATGGCTAATTATCGCACCATGTTAAGACCAAAATATTCAGGTCCAACGTTAAATCCGTACTGCTATATGGGTGTGAGAAGTGGAAGGTTTCCGAAACCATCTCCCATTAGCTCCAAGTTTTCGTCAACCGATGTCTTCGCCGAACCCTCGGTATCTACTGGCCCGAGAAAATTTCTAACGAACATCTTCTGGAGCGCTGTCTTGAAAGCCCGATCGACCTCCAAATAAGGCGCCGTAAATGGAACTGGATTGGCCATACCCTCCGAAGAGATGCCGATCACATTCCCAAGCAGGCCCTTGATTGGATGCGGATTCCGCAAGCGCGGCCGTCCTACACAGACGTGACGCCTCACAGTTGCAGACGAGGCGAAGAACATCGGGAAGACATGAAGCGAGATAAAGCGTGAAGCCCAAGATCGAACGCGATGGAGGTTCATTGTGGACGCCCTCTGCCCCACCAAGGGGACATAGGATGATATAATAAAAAAAAAACCAAACTACCCTTGAAGTATTATAAATATTCAGTTATTCGTCCATTTGTCGCGCACATACATAATGTAAATTTAAGACTTATATGGTTTTATCATGGATGCTATTTGTTATATTTGTAGGTCTCGTGGAATAAAATAGTCCAACAACTAATACACTCGCTTTATTGAGACAGCGTAACGTTGTACAAAGAATTATTTATAACGAATACTGTCACAACTGCGCGTCCTCGTAATCTTTATACAAAATTAATTAGAAGTCAGATTACGAACTAATAAAGTTTAAAAACTATTATTTACAATGCCAAGTTCATGTGACGATCAACTAAATTGTTAATTATGAATTAAAGATACAATAAGGTTCAGGTAAATCATTAAGATATCATTGGAAGTAGTTATTATGCATAACAATCGCTGGGTGTCATGTGTTGCCAGCTAACATATTGTTACTCAACTGGACTACATGGGAAGCACCAGCTTTCAAATCGGTTCACCCTCTCGCAAGTTATGAGGAAACAGACATACATACGAATTGAAAATCTCTTTTTTTTAAGACGGTTGAAAAGAGCTATCGCACGCAGTTTTGATTTAAATTTGATTTTTTTACTAGTAAATATACTTAATTAACTAAATGTCATAACAATGCTTTATCTAGTGCCGTAACAATCGGCGCCATTGCAATCGTGTAGCGACGGGTAACACAGCTGGTCTACTCGGCACCAGTTCCCACCAAAGCTAAGTAAACTTAGATAAGGGCGGAAGTGAGGCCAACGTTCCCGCTGGCTGATAAAACACCTGTGTTGCCACACGCACCGCAAACAATCTCGTTTCTTTTCTTTTCAACCGACTTCAAACAAATATATTTACGAGCAAAGACGCACGTGGTTCAATTCTGATGTCACCTACGACAATACTATATTTATTTCTATAACAGAGAAAGTGTGTGTGTTTGTTCCGTATAGACTCCGAAACGGCTAGACCGATTTCAATGAAACTCTCAGGGAATCTCCAGATTGATCTGACGAGTAATCCTGTAAAGTTTGGTGACGATCCGTGCACTCCTTTTTTTCAACTGTCAATTACAGCTTTTATTTACTATGATGATATTCTATTGTTTTATAACACAAATTTGTATTGACACATGTGTTGTGTATTTTTATGTCATTATGAACAATATTGAAGTACAATGGAGTATATTCCATGTAGATTGGTGTAGGTAATGATCTTCACCCGCTCCAGAAGAGAATGAATACGGAGAGAAATGAATAATTTAATATAATGTGAGAGTTTAATTAAATATTTAATGATGTAAGTATATTGTTTAAATAAATTAAAGCAAAGTCTAACCCGGTGAAGCAGGCTGGGTACGTTATAAATTCATAATTTTGCATCATTAAGTATGGGCGCCATAAATGGACGAATAAGTCAATATCACGCCAAGGGATTTCGATGGAAACGATGTTTTTCAAGAGTAATTTGATAAAAGTTTGGTTAGGTTTCGATTATTCGTATATTATTAATCGAATATATAGTATCGATGCATTGGTGCGTTTCTCAGTCCTGAGTAACTTTAACATTCGTCACCAGAACCACATCTGTAATACATCGGTCCTTCGCCTCTCTCTCGCCGGGATTGTCGCGTTTCTACTGTATAGATATATAGGGAGGCTAATGGTAAGTTAATATATCACTGATAATTTGCCCGAAAGAAGCCAGTCCATGAATAAGTAAGTACCCATTACATGATTACGCAATGACGAGGAAATTTCGTGACCGACATAAGTGGGTGCATGATATTGACTACGTAATGCGGCCAAATAGGCGGGACTGTTGTGCTTTGAAATATGCTTCGGAAAACATTATGTCTTGTTAAAATTTCATAGCTCGATATTTATACAAACAAGTATATTTACCAGTAAAAACAAAAACGTTACAACGTAGAGCTGCTCGAATAGTCGACGATCAGGGTCTTTCCGATTGACTCGACCCTCTGAGTCTACGAAGAGATGTCGGTCCTCTTTGCATCCTGTATCGCATTTACCATGGGGAGTGTTCTGAGGAATTATTCGGAATCATCCCAGCTACCGATTTCCATTACCGCACATCTCGGCAGAATTCCAAATTCCACCGCCACCATCTTGACGGTTGGCGTTCAACGACTGTACGTTTTTCGCGTAACTTTCTCCCACGCACTGTCAACATGTGGAATCAACCGTCGCCAGCGGGGTTTCCGAACGTTTACGATTTAGGGACCTTCTAGAAACGATCCTATTCCTATCTCAAAATTTGGCAACGCACCTACAGCTCCTCTGGTGCTGTGGATGTACATGGGTGACGGTGATCACTTAAGATCAGGTGAGCCGTATGCTCGTTTGCCACTTTTCATATAAAAAAAACGCTTTTACGCGCGGACGACCTCTTTGTATTTGTGAATTATCGTAAGAGTATTACAAAATAAGATTAATCAGATTCTATCCAAATTTTTACCACACTACTCTTAAAGTACATCCTTTCCAATAAAAACTGAATCTTTGAAATCGGTTGGTCGTGATATTGAGTTATCCGTCCATACTTGATGCAAATTTAGGTTATATGGTTTTCAAATCGATTCGATATCAAAATCGCTTCACTCACTCGAAAGTTATGAGGTTATAATAAACATAAAAGAAAAATATACAGACGTATTGCGAACGTCCTCCTTTCTTGAAGTCGGTTGATAAAATTTATAACTTAAATTTGAAATTATCAACAATAATCTGGTCTTCAAATCTATTGATACTCCGAGCAACAATTATATAGATTTTATATGGTTTATATAATATTCAAATATATCACAGGCTGTTCAAGATCATGACAAATTATTAATACAACATTAGCATGTCCGTGTCGAACCCTTAAGATTTTCACCTACCAGTTAATGCTGAACGCGGCTAAAGAAGTTGCCTAATAAAACACAATAAATTGGCCGTCTATAAAAGAAAACATTCTATTCATATAAACGCGTTCACAGCTTATAGAATTAATTAGTTTGTACGATTACCCGAGCACGTTATTGCGTCACGGCAAAGTTAAATAAACGAGTCAATATTATTGGATAGAGTAAATAAGACAGCTCATAAAAGAATAGGGATTCGTTGTATGTTTGATATTTATATCGGCACTTTATTTGGTCATGTTATAAGGAGCAATAACCTATACTACATGTACGGTACATATCTCTATATTAATAATTGTAGGAATGTTTGTAGCGTAAGTGTACTTTCTCTATCGAGTCTAAACTAGTGCTTGACCATGTTAAGTGGTGATATAGTCGAAAGATGGTACGAGCTAGTTCAGTAAGTATACTCTAATCTTGACTTGTTCCTGTCCTCTGCTGTACGCACGATGAACGATGACTCAAATCGCTTCGTTCGGACGCGCGAAATATTGACTATGAAAGGGCGGAGACCGAATGTCTAAACGTTCGAAGGTAGAATGGGGATGGGGGAATTAAATCGTGTAATTCCTTTGCACACTCTCCAAAATGTAATCTGTAACATACAGAGAGGCTAACCTTGTCTCGGTTCTCAAGGCTATCTAGAAAAACTACAGCACAAATGCAGCGTGTTTCAATCGTGTTCAAAAATAATAGAACTTTCTAGTAGCTTCTTCTTTATACTAGCTGCGCCTCTCGTCGTTACCCTCGATTCAAAATTAACAACTTAAAAAGTAAGGTACTTAATTTGGTTCAACGCTGACTATGGTATCCATGAGAAAACCATTAAGTCTTAAATTTGCATTAAATTTGTGCGCCACAAATGCAATGACTCAATATCAAGCCAAGGGATTTTCATGATTCGTACTTTGTTGGAAAGGATGTATTTCAAGGGTAGTTTGATGAGAGTTTGGTTAGGTTCTGATTAATTCTATTTCGTATTATTTTCACGATAATTGGGAAATACAAACAGAGCGACCGTGCTCAATAACGTTTAACATTTCATTCGATTTGAAGTCGGTCTTTGCTTTTACTAGTAAATATACTTTTTACTATACTTATTTTGTCTTTGTTACGACTTTGTGTCAACTGGGTGAACCGATTTTGTCAATCTGTTTTTATTTGAATGCTCTTGCTTCCTGTGAGGTCCCAATCGGCCCAATTCTAAACAATGGTATCCATAAGAAAACCACGTAAGTCTTAAATTTGTATCAAGTATGTGTGCGACAAATGCACTCCAAATTAGATAATGTCATATCGTAGACTTTGAATCGCAGACGGATTGAGACCCTTTAACCGGTTTAACGTTTGATTTGATTTGATTATCATCAAGCTTATTAGGTTCCATATGAGACAGGTAGTCAAGAAATATTTTTATCAAGTGATATTTTTGTATCTAAAAATTCTTACACGGCGAATGTGATTCGAACTCGTGACCTAATGAAATTGAACCGCTTAGCCGCTAGCTTATCACTGCTTTAAATTAATCATTATAAAGGAAAATTATTTCACAAAGGAAAGGACCATGTATAATTAATTTCACCTTTGTTGCGATAGCCCATAATAATAAAGATAATTAGGTTTAGTCCCCCCACTCGTACCGACCCTGAAATGTCTGTTTGTTCAGTATTAGAAACGGCAATCGCCAATTGAATTGAAATGAAGCTCTTGTAGCCCTGGGAAATTAATGTTGTCTTGTGAACCGGGCTACCGGACGGGCGAAATTAATTTGAAGAAAGTGCTCGGAAAAAATAATACGAAACTCATATTTATTCAGATGTTTGATGTTATTTGGAACGTTTGTTTGCATATTTATTATATAAGATATGTATATAGGAATAGATTATATTATTCGGATTAACCAGAGCGGTTTCCAATTGGTGTAGATTGGTCATTCTAAGCGAGTGCATGACCACGATCCTATTTGATGTTAAGTAGAAATGCAGTCCTGGATGGTAAGACGCCCTAGCTTAGTAAATGACACAATAAACACAATGTAATCGGAGGAAAGACACAGATGTAGTTCCTGAGCACACTCTCAAAAATGCAATCTGTAGAAAACCGAAATGCGGCTGTAATCTAGACTGATTTCAGCTGCGTCACCAATTAGCCTCTTAACCTGTCTTTCCACTGACAATCGGCAGCGTATTCTATTCATGACCAGACTTGATCTTTATAGTGTTAAGAGCTGTCCCGCGGAGAAATACGGTTGCACATTGACCAAAATCTAATTGGATTGACGAACTTCACATGTATTAGAAAAAATTTCTCACATTTCACAGATCGCGCCATTAACCCTCGGATTACAGGCGCTTTGATTTTTTTATCAAAAATTTAAAAGTAAGGTAGCAATATTTTTTTTTTTCATAAATATTACTAACTTTCTTGTTAACAATTCCAACTTAGCTTAAGCTTGTGCTAGGAGATGGTTCACGTCAATAGTCGGATGGTGGTGGGTTACGATTCGCAGGCCCTACCCTAAACCATTAGGGCAATGCTTCAAATTTTTAGAGAATACAGACCGACAAGCTATAATATGTTATCTAGAAATAAATAATGATCATTTCTGGTGCACCTTAGTGCCACAATTTGTATCGTTATGTATAAAATTCTGGTAGGAGCGGAATAAAAGCATTTTTCTTCGAAGATTTACGGGATGTGAAATGAATAATGACCAGAGGTATTGCGGATCTACGTAATGTTAGAAATACAAGCGAAATTTATCTACCCAATGATCTATGAAATGTTTTATAACATTATATTTACAACAGATTTTTTGTAGCTTTAATAACAATACCTGGATAAACGAGTTTTGCTTGGTATTTTTTTTAATGAATTTCATGTTTTTTGATAACTATTGTCATCAACAGATAATTGCAATAATAAATGTATTAATAAATATGATATTGTGTAAAATAAGATATGGACTAACTAATATAAAAGTACTATTCCAATATAAAGTTTATTACAGTTGTACCGGATGGCGCTTTTGTCGCAGCCATCCGCTTAAGATAAAACAGTGCTAGCAAAATAAAAGGCAAGCCCATTACTATTGTTAATTCTAGTGATAATTGCAATACTAAACATATTAATAAATATGACATTATGTAAAATAAAAGAATGAACTAACTAATATAAAAATACTGTTTCAGTATAAAGTTTGTTACGGTTGCATCGGACGGCGCTATTGTCGCAGCCGTCCAATTAAGATAAAACAGTACTGGCAAAAACTAATAAAGCAAAAGGCAAATCCATGTTAATTGTAGTATGTTTAATTAGACTCTATACATAAACAAATATTGTATACTTTAAAATAATTGTAAATACATTTATATAAATAGAAATAAGTTATTATAACAGTGATTTGATTGACTGGCTTGACATAGAGTGGACTAACATACCGGATATGGTTACCACCACCACCCTTTTGAAGGGATTACAATACTGACGAAGTTATATAAAAAGAGGAGTCCACTCTCTGCCAACCACCAGTCGCTCGTTAAAAATATAAGTGAAATTGCTGAAGGAATAAACCTCTGAAGAAGAGTGAGTAAGTTTTTTATTTATTTAACCTTAATATAACTGTTTTATTGTTGATATAACTGTGTCGTCGAGCAGGGACTCTTACATATCAGAAGTGGGATGCACAACATTTTTATAACGTTGTGAGTGTTCCTAAAGCCTACTACGCCATATTTTTTTTTCTCTCTTTTATTTCATTTTTCGTATATATTGTATTTAATCGTTTTTACCCTCGCTTTTCTTCTTTGTTTTATCTTTTTTTTTCTCCTTCTTTTCTCACCTACATATCTCGCACAATTTTGGGAATAACGGTTTTTGAGACTGGGCTTGGTCAAGGCTACTTCTTGATAGCATCGGTCTCTGAACCTAACAACCAACAGGGACTCTTACACTATATTTATGAAATATTATGTAATTTGTATCTATTAATTATATTAAATATTATTTCTAATAACCCACTATTTAAAACGAAATTCTGGTATTGTTCCTGTATGTTTTAAACCTATTATAAACATTTTCCTAAAACTGTAACGCTTAGCTTAAAATTGTATATTTGTGTATTTTCATAAAGTAAGTGAATTTTTTGTTATTCTTATTAAGGAAATAAATTTCTCTCAAACCGTAAATATGAATAATATTTTCCGAATTTATTGACATTTTTTTATGGTTTATAAACCAGTGCTTAACCACGATCCCGTCTGATGTTAAGTGGTGATATAGTCGAAAGATGGTATGCGCTAGTTTAGTAAGTGCCTATTCAATCTACTCTTGAAGGCTCCCGTCTTACATAGACGGAAAGATTGTCGCCGGCAACTTGTTCCACTCCTTTGCTATACGCACGATGAACGATGACTCGAATCGGTTCGTTCGGACGCGCGGAACATCGACTATGAAAGTGTGGAGACCCGCCGAATGTCTAAATGTCCGAAGGTAGAATACACACTCTCTAAAATGTAATCTGTAAAACACCGAAAGGCCACCTTGCGCTGGTGTTCAAGACTATAATACATATAAAAAAACAATGCTGCCGTGAATGTTGTAAACTTAGTTGAAAAAAGTGAAATACCTCCAGATTGTATGACTCGTTTAATTCAATTCACTCTTCGATCCCGGTAATGATTTCTGGCCTTGACCGAGTGACTGCACCATTTTTTGTTTCATTTTTATCATTTCTTTCTTCTATGCATATGTTCCATGTTCTATGTTCTACCATTGTCTTTTGCTACCCAATGGAACGCGATCTCCACGCAGTATATCTTTTTTTTGATGTCATCAACAATTTAATTGATTCATCGCTAAACATATGACACACGTATTTTAAAAATAACTTTGATTGAAATTGATATTCTTGGTCTAACGTCAAACTAATTGACTGTTTGTTGCTTAGCAACGCCATCTACTGAAGTTTTACTTTTTTTTACGTTTTCTATTATTTTGTTTCAAATTTTTTTCTTTCATTTTTTATTTTTTTGTTATTACATTGCAACCACAGACCTGTGTCCGTGGTCTTTACCAATACACTTAAATTGTTTACTCTGCATTTATTAAAAGAGTGCCACTTCTACCAGTTACTATTTTCCTATTTTCTTTTTTTTTGTTTTTTTTTTTTTATATATAATGCCTGAATTTGGAGGTGGCCAGAGATCGCTCCGGTTCACGCGTCCCCGCTGCATTGCTAATAGTTCTCCGCGACCGCTGTGTCCCTGCTTCTCATGGCCAGTTTCAGGTTGTAGTCCACTATCCTCTCCCTTGATGCGGCCATTGCCTTTGTCATGAGTCTTCCTGTGGCGTCGTCACAGTCATCTGTATAATAGACACATCTGACGGCGTGTCGGGATATCGCCACTACAGCATGTTGGACGCTGTCGTGCAGTTTCGTCACCGTTCTGATGACCACCACTGATCCGTACGTGAAGCCTTGGGCCTCGTGCACGGTAAGGAAGGACGCGAACCTGCCCCCTATCCTTATCCCTGGTCTGATCCTATTTCTTATTACTTCATTTATTACTTCTGTATGTTATACCATTGTTTGTTGCAATCCAATGAAACTTCACGCGTTACGTCTTTTGTCTGGCGTCAATATTGTGTACTTTATTGATTCGTCCATTCGATTCAAAACAACATTATAACTAAACGTTTTCGTGAAACAGTGAAATTTAATTTGAGTTGTGTTGTCATTACAAAGCGACTTCATATAGCACGTATACTATCTAGTTTGTTGATAGAAATCTCACTTGGAAACTCGCCTCGGGCTGGGCTGCAATCGGCCGCGGTCTTCCGAGCGGTTTGTTGATTTTTTTCCAGGCAAATCGAGGGTCTACTTAACATATAAACTGTCCCCGTTACAGTCGCCCGAACCAGGCGGGCGTGAGTCAATTCTCAATGAGATTTTTCTATCCTTCCGAGCTTTCCGCACGATGTTTATTATTTGTATGTAAATATTACGGGTTGTTTGCGGGACGTTTATTTTTTTTTATTGATAGTTTCGCCCGGGATGTGGGAAAGCAGTCGTAAATAATATCCACTCGCGCCAATATATCTTTATAGGGTTTTATCGAATTTGTGTATACATTTATTTGAAAAATAGGCTGTTGGTTGGGGTTTGACAAATTCAAGTTGCAAATCGCTTTCCAATTAGTTTATACATATATCTAGTGTTGCCATATTACAAATGTATCTCGTGAAAATAAGTGTATTATGGCAACCGAAATCTACGGTAAGATTTTTTAAATAGTTATTTGAATAAGACTTAGTTAGGACTAAGACTAAGTTAGGAATAATTCCAATTAATAATAATAATTTTAGACTATTACATTGTGAATAATGCTTTGTTTTCTTGTCTTTCATTATTTGATATTTTCGTTTACCTGTAGGGTAAAGGTTGATAGGGGATAAAGGGTATATATATCGTTATTTAATTATCATATTTACATATGTGCCCGTAGACATATTTATATGTTTGTCCGGTTGTTTCCAGTCGCATAGTACGCTAGCAACCCAAGTTCGATCTCCGGTGAGCGCAGCAATGAATTTGTTGTTGCAATTTGATATGTTGATTTACCACGCGCTTGACGGTGAAGGAAAACATCGTGAGGAAACCTACACGTGTTACAAAACTTTCTAAGATATTTGAAGTCCTCCAATCGTGGTAGTTTTGGTACCTTAGGGTCCTTTCTTCTTCTTCTTCCTTGCATTCCCCTTTCCGTACTTCCTCTTACAATCTCACTCCCACACACTACTCTATTCCACTCACCTCTCTTACAGTTTCCTACTCTATTTCAGTATTACACATTTTAATAATTTTCTTATGATCGGATAGGCTCTAACAGGGTCCGATAAGAAAAGTTTGGTGGTAGACGCTGTAATGCCTTCTAAATATCTTTCCCTCCATTCCTCAAGCGACAGAAGGCGGATCTGTCGCTTGACGTATGAAGTGGGACACTCTGCGTAATCCGCTTTCTTTTTAAGTTTTAAGGCTGCGTCTTTTGCCAGCTGCGTGGTAGTAGATTTTGTCTTCTTTTATTAGATTTTGTTAAAGTGGCAATAAGCAGGACACATATCGTAGAATAGGACATAGGCAAGGTGGTCTAAAGACCTCATAAAGGGTGTAGGACGCTACCGGATTACAACCGGTCCTTTTGGAAATTGTTGGAGGAGCATCCGGCACTGGGATTTTCTCCGGCTGAGTAGATCTACTGTTAATAACTTCAGATCCCAAGCGCACCCCCAATTTCGAGTTAATACAAAATTAACAGTTTAAAAGCAGTTAAGGCATTACAGGCATTTGGTGCTAAATTATATTGTACAATTACTGTTATTATTTTTTTGTATTTTTGCTAATAGATTTCTGTACAGATTTTACTAATCATCAAAATTCTTTTCAACTACTTAGGTCAATAGACATCTGTACATCGAAATATATACAAGAAAATCGAAATAAAAGGCACGATCTCATACAATTTCGCAATAGTGGAAATCCATTTAGAACTTTATTGCGAAAAGAAACGCTAATCAGATTAATTTACGAGTAAGCAGACATTTATTGAGATCTTGTACAGACGTAAATTGTTTTTCGTAATATATATTTTTTTCTTTCTTTGTTCCTAATAGAATTTCTTATATTAAATAGTCTACATTCTAGGACGGGTATTCTAATTGTTGGAGCTTCTACGTGCTACTGAGTACCGAGTCTACTAAACCAATAGTATTATAATGAAGGAATTGTCGATAGCCTAATAGTTTAGGGTACGGTCTGCGAATCGTAAGATCGTAGCTTAGAATCCATCATTCGACTATTGACGTGAACCATCTCCTAGCACAAGCCTAAGCTTAGGTGGAATGGTTAACAAGAATTCTAGTAATATTTTCTGAAAAAAAAAGGAAAAAGAGTTGAGATACACCACAATTGTCTACTTATGCTAGTTTCAACCGACTCCAACAAAGGAGGAGGTTCTCAATTCGTTTGAATGTTTTATTTTATGTTTGTTACTGCATAACTTTAGATTGGGTGAACCGATTTTGACTTTGAATAAAAAATGATTTACATTTTTTATTTGTGTACTTAAATGGGAGTTTGACGAGAGTTTAGTTAGGTTCTCATTCATTGTATTTCGTAATATTCCAATACGATTTGAAGTCGGTTTTTGTCAACCAAAAAGGTAATGTGCTATTTTCGTTGTGTCACTATGGACGTTCGATGGCATCGGACGGACATGGATCGGGTACATAATGACATCTTCCAAATATGCCGATACTTTCCAATCAATTAATCAGTACGGAATAATTATAATATAATGAAAAAAAAGAAGTCAATTGAAAACTACAAATTAAAAAAAATATTTGTTGATGGTACGGCACAACGGTATTTGGCACGATGGAACTTGAATTGTCATTGCTAAATAGCAGACTCGACACTCTGGGTCATACATATGGACATAGCTCACCGATCTGGCAAATTGTAGGGCCAATAAGCCATATCAGCAGTAGAACGGACAGCCTCTGGGCGAAACGAGTTCTTGAGTGGAGATCGCGGACTGGGACGCCTTAAGACAAGATGGAGCAGCGATCTTCGTACGACTGGCAGGAGCTGGATGAGAGTGCTCGAGGATCGTGCTGCTTATCATGCTTTTCGAGAGGCCTATGTCCAGCAGTAGACTGTTGCAGGCTGATGATAATGATGACATTTATAACAAGACTAATGGTGAATCCTTTAATCGTTCAATGTCATGAAATCATCGTAGAATCGACATCGCTGCGGATGTAGAGCGACGGGGTTGTTACGATTTATGGGGCAATATGTTTAACGTCTAGTACGAGAACCCTCTTCGCGCATAACGGGGCTGTTACGTAAACAGATTGCCCGCGAGTGGCGGCCGAGCGCTCCAGATATCTACGGAACAAACCCTCCAGCCCTTACGACTTTTCCACGAAATCGACTGATTCAACACGCCGATTCGCTTCTGTATCGCATTTCGTGCGAGCCGTAACGACCATTGCAGTGTTCGATGTGACACCAGTTTTAGTTTTTAATTAAAGGAGGTTATATTATTTGTTTCATTTGTTCTGGCGTGATTGACTTACATTCATCCGTCTGTCTCAACATTCACAGTTATAATTTTACAAGAATTGATAGGATGTTTACTTAACTACCCAACTAATAAATAATTCCCGGTATTTTCCCAACCAATTACCTGTGTAAAGTCGGTTAAATAAAAAGTAGCTTAAGTTACTCCATTTTACAGTAGCTATCTACCATTAAAAGTCTTGTCAAAATCTTCACCCACTCGAGAAGAGAATGAATACGGAGAGAAATGAATAATTTAATATATTGTAAGAGTTAAATTGAACATTTAATGATCTTTTTTAATTAAAATATTGCTTAATAAAATTATTATTGATATTGATTTGATTATTGTTTAAAAAAAAATGTTTTTATAAATTCAAATGTTGTAGCTAAATAATTCCTCCAATAACCGTCATAATTTGTACCAACGATCCAACCGTTGAACGGACAGTGGACGGTATAAGACGGCGTCCGACTGTCCCGTAGCTAATAACATTATCCTGATCGAGTTATGAATATGTACAAGCGCTGGGATTTCTTTATTCAATTACAGTTCAAGCAACTACGCCACGTCTACGCGGCTACGAACAGGATGCTATATCGATCTACGAGCCGTTCGTGAATAACGGCTAACCTATTCCGCAAGAAGTTGGCGGCGATCGCGTGACGGACTCCCTTATTTCGATTATAGCTCTATGTCTACGACCCTATTTACTGTTTATACAATAACTATTTATGTTACAGTAAACTTGATTTATTTTTACAGCTCATTCATGTTACAGAAATTTTAACAATCCTTAGCACTTTTTTGCTTTTTAAGATGTTATGAATAATGTTTTGTCATGATAGATCTCTCTCTTCTTTGCTATTGGTCCCACACAGTGGTGGGGTCAGGTTTCCGCATTTTCGCTTTCTACTTCGCTTTGTCCCCTCATCGTCTTGGGAAATCTTGCACTCCCTTGTCTTGGATCTTCCTCTGGATCTTCGACCAGGAAGAGAAAGTTGTCGTGTCAGGCTCCCTGCGTAGTCGGAGGGCCTCCTCTTGACGTGACCATACCATCGCTACTCTCCTGCATCCTGTCGGCAATGTCGTGTACACCAAGGCTTCCTCGCACAAATTCTTTGCGAATTTTATCATGCCTGGTTACGCCACACATCCATCTCAGCATTTTGATTTCAGCAACTTGGACTAGGAATACCGTGCATACTGCACGTTATTCCTAGTCACGGCCCATGTTTCGCTGCCATACATAAGGACTGCTCCAAGTTTCCTGAGCTGTGCATCATATTACCCAGGTATTTGTATTGATCGCACAGAGTAACCAGTTGTCCGTCAATGGGAATCGGACTGCTGTCTCTTGAGTGTGGTAAATTAAATGTCAATTTTTTGTCATGACAGACAGCTAGATAAATTCTTTATTGCACTAAAATATATGTACAATGGGGAACTAAATACTATTTACCATTGCCATTACCATTATTTTACCATCTTTTTGTACGTAGTACGAAATGTTTTTTTAACAATCTATAATACTAGCTGTGCCGATGACTTCGACCGCGTGGAATTTAAAAAGTTGTTAAGAGTATTTATAATAATAAGCCATTTAATCACAGCATTTTCCCGACCAATAACCTCCTTTTTTAAGTCGGTTAAATAAAAAGTAGCCTAAGTTATTCCTTATTACAGCAGCTATTTACCAGTGAAAGTCTCGTCAAAATCGGTGTAGTCGTTCCAGAGATTACCCGGGACATACAGACGGAGACAGACAAAAATTGTAAAAAAAGTTATTTTGTTAGATTACCGTAAACATTTATTTGCATGTAGTAAAACGTAAGACAATCTAATTTTTTATATAAGTATAGATAATAATATTAGGATATACTAGTGTCTAAGCAGTTCGACTTCGGTGGGAAGGTAGCGGGTTTGAATACCAATGAATTACGGTTTTTCGCTTGCTAAAACTTTGTTTACTTACAATATATTGATATGAGCTCGCCACCTATTACTAATGGAACATAATAAACTTGGTGCAGTGCAAAGCGGACACAGATTGCTGATCCTGTTTATCCCACTAGGTTTAAAAGGACGTAAGCGGTTATTAATAATATTTATTCTTTCTAGGAACGTATTAAAATCACTCACACGTGTTGTTCAATTGCCGTAATAATTTACATGAAATTACACATCAATGACTTTGCCCTACTATACAATAGTTTGCTTTGTACTGAACTTTACGTGATAATTAATTTTCCACTTATATATCTATAAATAAAAATGAACCGTCGAAATGTATTTACGCTCATTAGTTCGACTGCACCAAATAGGATGATTCTCACATTTTTATGTTTGATATTTTTGTATGTAAAATAAAATTATCAAAATCAGAAGAATGACGTTCAGTTGGTTAGCCAACGAATGACAACTTCAAACAGACCATTCGTCATATCCTAAATGTCAATCATAATAGGTCGGGGAAAAACTTCCTCCGTATTTTTTAAGAAAATTCAAAATATATTTTAATATTTTTTATTTATATTTAACTGTAGTATGTGGGTACCATTTTGTTTCATAGCTGTTTGCCATCTTGTAGGTAGGGACATGATCCTATTGACTCTTCTTCCTATTGACTACTAAATGTCCTTGCGACAGCATATGCTGAGACGGTGTCCGATATTGGCGTCAAATGTTTTGTATTATTTGTCCGTGTAACTTTAACTGTGTTTTGTCTATTTTTCATTCTTTTTAATGTGTGTTATATTCTGTCTGTGATGTGTTTTTGTATTGTGATGCCAATAAATAAATGTCTATGTCTATTGCTATAGAAATTTTGGGACTTCTGATCAATATACCGCGCCAAAACTGTTACGGGTTCAGTTCACAGTTTTTCAGCTACGTCGTAACTACTGATATGCCGATATTGCTCCACTTTTTCAAAAATGCCATCCATTTTATCCGTAATAGGGCGACCACGTGCATCTTTGACATCAAAATTTCCGGATTGAAAACGCTTAAACCAAATTTGTGCTACTCTCACAGACACTGCACTAGGTCCACAAACATCGCAAATTTTTTTCGCGACTTGCATTGCATTTTTGTAGTAAAATTTTAAAATGTATCTAATTTTTTCGTTACATTGACTCAACTTGACAGTACGAATGACAAATGAAAATCACACATTTCCTAATCACCTAATCATAACTAAGAAAATTTGAATTTGGAATCATGTTCTTTAACATTTAAACTGTAAATTATACCAAAACCAGCGAGATACAAACAGTATAGCCAAAGAGAATTTATTACAAATTCATGCATACAATAATGCGAAAAGACTTTTTCCCTAACCTATTAGAATACCGTCCGGTTCCAATCGAAACCTCTTTGAGGTTCTACTACCAAGTACGATAAAAAAAAACGGTACGAAGTTTGCCGGATCAGCTAGTCTATATATATAAAAGACAAAGTGTGTGGGTATGTTCCATATAGGCTCCGAAACGGCTGGACTGATTTCAATGAAACTTTCAGAGAGTATTCAGATTGGCGAGTAATCCTGTAAAGTTTGATGACGATCGGAGCACTCATCTTTTAGAACTGTCAAACAATAACTTGAGCCCGATATGTTTTTGTATAAATGATAACAATGATATTGTTTTTACTGATATATACAGGGGTGTAGGTAATGATCTTCAACCGGTCGAGAAGAGAATAGAAGGGAATGAATAAGGAGAGAAATGAATAATTTAACATATTGTGAGTTGAGCTATAAAAAACACATAAATTCGTATTTTTTCGCGTAATAGCTTATGTTCTTTCTCAGACTCTGAACTATTTCTATACCTTCTCATAAACGAATGTCATTTGAATTGGTTAAGTGGCTTAGGCTTGATTCCGTAACATAAATACACAATTTTCGCATTTATAATATTCGCATAGATAACCGCATAGACCGTAACACTGAGTCGGTTATAGTAAAAATGAATTCAACAGATTTCGTAAACGAAAGAAATCAAATTATACGATATTGGTCCCTGAAAATCCTTAGAGATGGGCTCCGTGTGATGGCATATCAAGTATCGACTGTCATTACGTAAGCGGACTAGCTACTGTATCCCAAGTATTTCTTTACTGTGTACTTATATCCTTTACATAAATCGAAGGCTTATGTGCTTGGATATTTATAGAAGGAATGTCAACTGATAAATTTAACAAATATATTTACGAAGTATATTAAAAATCTACGCTAAAACAAGCATAAATATAGCCGTGAGCAAAAATAAAGGGAAGATAAACACGCTAGCTAACTGAAATAAATTGTGCATGATAGACAATTAAATGTCCTTTATATACAATAAAATATCTTCTTTTGTTAATGCAGTGTAGTTTGTACCTAGAATTGAAGCAACTTTTATATTTTTTTCATTATCATGTATATTTTTGAAGCGTCAATAGCCTAATGGTTTAGGGTACGGCCTACGAATCGTAAGGTCGTGGTTTCGAATCCACCATTCGACTATTGCCGTGAACCATGTCCTAGCATAAGCTTAAGCTTAGTTGGAATGGTTAACAAGATTGTTAGTAATCTTTCTGAAAAAAAAAAGAAATGTCACCAGCTTTCTTTTTTTAAATAAAATTAAGATTGTTATTGAGTTTCCTTTCTCTCCGTTTACGACCCACGGTGTTACCCGCGTTTAAAAAGTATTTATTTCAATTTTTTTAAATAAAAGTAAAGTAAGTTACAGCTTATTATATCAGCTATCTGTCATTAAAAGTCCCGTCGAAATCCTCTAGCCATTCCAAAGATTAGCTGGGACAAACAGACAGACAAAAATTGTAAAAAAATAAATTTTAGTATATACATACATTAATTTGCAAGTAGTACAAAAGCGGTTATTGTAATATAACAAGCAGACACTCCAATTTTATTTATTTATAGTATAGATTACGTTTCGCAGACCGCGCTCCGAACTTCTATAGAGTCCTTAAAATGTCAACGAAGTTAATTGTGTTTCGTTAATAAAATGTTAAGGGTCGTTCAAGACTAAATTTATATTTGTGTGGGTGGTACATATTGGATAACATTAAGCGCGTACCACAATACTTATACCAGACGTTACTTCGTACCGTTTATTTAGTGATGTTTGAAATAAGATAATATCAAAGTGATATCGGTGGCATGTTGTTTCCATAATTGTTTTATATTTCAATATATCATATAAACTTTATACGTTTATTTATGAAATGAAGCGTCAATAGCCTAATGGTTTAGGGTACGGCCTGCGAATCGTAAGGTCGTGGGTTCGAATCCACCATTAGACTATTGCCGTGAACCATGTCCTAGCACAAGCTTAAGCTTAGTTGGAATGGTAAACAAGATTGTTAGTAGTATTTCTGAAAAAAAAAGAAATATTGCTAGCTTTCTTTAAAAAAAAATAATAATTTTTTTTTTTTAAATATAATTATTAACTTACATCATTAAATATTTAATTTAACTCTCACAATATATTTAATTATTAATTTCTCTCCGTATAATGAATACGGAGAGAAATTAATAATTAAACTCTTCTCGTGCGGGTGAAGATCATTACCTACACCCATGTACATATCAGTAAATACAATAACATACCCGTAGTAGTAGTTCAAAAAGAGGAGTGCCCTGATCATCACCAGACTTTACTGGAGTACTGGCCAGGTCAATCTGAAGATACCCTGAAAGTTTCATTGAAATCGGTTCGGCCGTTTCGGAGCCTATATGGAACATACCCACACACTTTCTCTTTCATATATGTATAAGATACATAAACTAATATATACTATTTATACACGTATTATATTTATTGTATTGTATATATATATATGTTTTTCTTTTTATTCGTCTGTATAAATTTCAATTAAACGCAGTATTGCGCGCGCACGACTTCGGGTAGTCCTGGGCACCACTGAAATTCAGCGCTGTCGCATCCTTGCGACGGCATATGCTGAGACGGTGTCCAATATTGGCATCATATCTTATGTCCTATTTCTACGTTTTATCTGTCTTTAACAGTATTTTTTTTTTGTATTTTATTTTTTTGTCTTTTTTTATGTGTTTCATATTTTGTTTGTAATGTGTTCGAGTGATGCCAAAAAAGAATGTCTATGTCTAAGAGATATATCTTCCACGCAACATCAAGCTGCGGAGTCAACTATCACCAGCGGAACGGTACAATTTGGGTTCCTTCAAGGCACAAGCCTGCTCCTTTCTCAAAGGCCGGCAATAACCTGCAGCTCCGCGTTTGCCCCTTTTTGACCAACTTCAAAAAAGGAGGAGGTTCTCAATTCATACTTTTTAATAATTATTAACTAATAACTTTTGACTGGGCGATCAGATTTTGATGATTCTTGGTTTGATAACTGGTGTTTCCCGTGTATGTCTCAAATTTGGTCTGGCATCCATGAGAAAACCATATAAGTCTAAAATTTACGTTATGTGCGTGACAAATGCACGAATAACTGAATATCACGCCATCCGATTTCGATTATTCAGTTTGTATTGGAAAAGTTCTGATTAATTCTATTTCTTAATATTCCTACGATAATTCGTAAATACAAAGAGAGCGTCTAAGTGTTATAGTGTTTATCGTTTGATTCGATTTAAAGTCGGTTCCTTAGCAACCACGGCAGTTTTTTATCAGATGTGTGACGTAAGTATTAATAGTAAATAGGGCGTATAGTTTCTGTGGGTTTTAAAAGTCCGTTTGGTAGTAAAAATGTTTGTTAAAAAACACTGAACCCCTATATATAATAAATAAAAACGAAATCCATTCTTAAAAGAGAAATGGAAAGAAGCGACGCGAAGAAATTAAAACGGGGCGCAGTTTATTTGGACCGTGAATCACGAGGCTTCAAGGAGAATTCGATTGTAATGTTGTCACGACTGAGTGCGCTCGCCTCGCTGGGATACCGCCCAGTCACACGACAGAATCTGAAGCTACAATACCGCACTACACTAACAGGGTGTATAGAGAGCAAATGGATAACTGATTTGCTCCGCATGAATTATAGATAAACAATAAGTGGCCGCCTACAATGAGAAGGGCCTTTATAAAACAATAGTGCAATAATGTACGTGCTATGTCAGTCTCCTAGTAAGTGTGTCATTTGCGCGTTAGTTCATTTGAACCGACTTCAAAAGTAGGATGTTCTCTATTCGTCTGTATTTCATTTGTTTTTATGTTTGTTACCACATAACTGTCTATTGGATGAACCGATTTTTATGACTCCTTTTTAATTGCAAGCTGGTGCTTTCTGCGTGGCTCCGTTTTGGTCCCAATTCCGACGATGGGATCCACCGACCATATGTGTTAAATTTGCATCAATTATGTGCGCCACAAGAGTACGAATAACTTAATATCACTTAACGGATTTCGATGATTCATTTCTTATTGGAAAAGATGTACTCTAAGACTAGTTTAATGAATGTTTTGTTAGGTTCTGATTAAGCTTGATATTTTTATATCTATGATAATTCGGAAATAGAAAATGGAAAATAGGTCGTTTGCGCGTACTAGCGTTGAACGTTAGATTCGATTTGAAATAGTTTTTTGTTTTAACTTGTTATTAAAAACAATAGTTCATAAAAGTTAACCCTTATTATTCGACCTTAACCCTAAACACAGCAATAATGTATAGCATAATTTACATGTAAAGTACAGATATAAAATCTATTTACTTAAATCTATTCTTTAATTGTATTTTATAATAATTATTCAAATGTTTAATGTCACAATTGTCAGTGTCGTGACATTTGTAATTATAAAAGAGATGGAGTTGGAATAAGGACTTTTTTTTTAGAATGCTAACAATATTTTTTTTTCGCAAATATATTTAAAATTCTTGTTAACCATTTCAAATAATCTTAGGCTTGTTAGTACGTACGTTACGTACTTAGTACGTATAGCACTGTATAGAATAGTGTACATCTTGGTTTTTCCAAAATACGTATTTTTATCACGTGTATTCATATCACGATTTTTAATGTATTTTTTGATATTTTTTGAATATACATTTTTTTTACTGTTCTTCAAAAAATCTTGCCACGATAAGGGTTAATTATCTCACAAGGCTTAACAGTCGTAAGTTCAAGGGATTGTTATTAAAATGTTGCGGAATCAGGAGTACACCCAAATTGAAAATATATTATTAACCTCATGATAAACACACACTCACTCACACAAACACACACATACACTACACATTCGAATAACTTCTCGACTATGACTGTAGTTCTTTCCCTTTTTTTTTCCTTTTGCACACATTTTTGTTTTTTTTTTATTCATATAATTTTAATTATTAATTATCGTTTCATTTACCTAACTTATATTTAAAGCTTATTGTACGCAGGACTTACTGTTTGTGACTCTGGAAGGCACTGTCTCCTGAGTTACAGGTACACTGTACCTAGTTCAGGAGACAGAGCTCCTGTATATGTAACATGTTTGTTTTTGTGATATTATTAAAGTTATTATTA
The DNA here is from genome assembly GCA_029286785.1 of Meandrusa payeni. NCBI lineage: Eukaryota > Metazoa > Arthropoda > Insecta > Lepidoptera > Papilionidae > Meandrusa > Meandrusa payeni. Next base: position 494,740 of record JAGSMX010000015.1, read on the forward strand.
AATAATAATAATACGCTTCTTTATTATAAATAAAGAAGTTATTCTAATTGTACGCAGCGTAGCGCGATATTGAAAAGCTTTGATGTACGTACATGATTATACGGCGCTTAGTTAACGGCATAATAGTTGGAACATTGAGGACATGTGTCGGAAAGCAAACGTGCTTGTACATACAATACGTACAAAGTCTAGTTAACACGGGATCGTATTTTAGCATTTCATTAATAGCGTTCACAAGTAACGTTGCCATTTTTCTCGGTTTAAACAAATTAATAACATAAGTTTTTTTTAAAAAAACTATTGTTTTTTGAAGTTATGCGCGTTATGAAAAAATAATGACAGTAACAGGTTGAAGCTGCAATAAAAAAATTGTTATATACTTTTTCAAGTGCTCCAATATCCAATATCCGTAAGCGTTAATAGCCTAATGGTTCAGGGTACGGTCTGCGAATCGTAAGGTCGTGGGTTCTATCCTAGCTCCTATCTACTTTTTTTTTTGTTGACGGGGAGGAAATCTTCAGAAAGATACCCCGCCTTCGGGAGGAAAGCGGCGGTTATGTGGGGTTCTTACCCACTAAAACCTCCTCGGTGGCCCTTTCCTCGGTGCCAGACGAGGGGCTCCGGGATCTCCAGTGGAACGCACCGGAGCCCTTCTGCACTGTGCTTAAGGAGAGCATGCCCCTGATGGGGGGGGGGGGGAGAGGTTACTCCCTCGCAGCGCAAGGCGACACGGGAAAGCCGATGTCTCCTTCTTCCCGGGTCCACTTTGGTGGACGACTCAGGCCCCCACCCTTGTCGCCCAGTGAACCCGATGCCCCTTTTAGTCGCCTTGTACGACAGGCAGGGGATACCGTAGTCTTATTCTTTAGAGCCCAGAACTACAGGGCTGAGCTCCTATCTCCTAGTTCAAGCTTAGTTGGAATGGTTACCAAGAACGTTAGTAATATTTCTAAAAAAAATGATTGCTAGATTTCTTTAAAAATATATATATAATTAAAGTTAGCTATACGTATGTATTATTTAGTGATATTAATTAAAATATTACTATTTTATATAAAATTTAGACAATTTTTCAAATTTAAAATCTTTATTTACCATGTTGTCTATCCTTTGTTTATACTTTCTAAGCAAGTGCTTGACTACGATCCCGCCTGATGTTAAGTGGATACAGTCCTAGATGGTATGGCGCACTAGCTTAGTAAATGCCTATTCATTCTACTCTTGAAAAATACCCACGTTGTAATCGGAGTGAAAGGCAGACGCGGGCAAACTATTCCAATCCTTTGCTGTACGAACAAGGAAAGACGAAAGTCCTTTTATTTTAATTAATTGTTTGCTTGCAATTGAAAACTATTTTTGTATAATGCCAAAGAAGACTTCTAACGTTCGTATATACACACACAAGTTCACGAACCTATTTTTTTTATAGATTTGAATCTACCACCATGTGTTTCGCAAACTGTCAACTGTCGCCAGTAGTGTTTTCGAATCTACGCCATGTGAGGACCTTAAAGAATCGCGCCTACTCTTTTCTCAATGACCGGCAGCGTCTCTGCAGGTTTGGTGTTAATGTTCTTGGGCGATGGTGATCACTTAAGAACAGGTGAGCCGTAAGCTTGTCTGCCCCCTTTTCCTATAAAACCTAAGCTGTAGATATAGTAAGAAAATATTTTCCTTCGTAATTTTTCGGACAGTTCGTATTTATTGTGCTCTCTCAAATAGCTTCATATTAATGGATTTATGAAAATGTAGCTCATTTAATACGACTGACTATTCATTAACAGTATGTCATCGTATTCCGACAGATACAAGTTTTCCCGAAGGAAAATAATTTCTCATTACATCTGTATCAACAAACACGTCGTAAAAGTATTGCATTAGGCGCAAATTATATAAGTAACAAGTATTACGAATAAAAACAACTACCGACTTCAAATCGAATCTAACTTTAACGTTATAACACGTGGACGCCATCTTTGTATTTCTGAATTTTCGTAGAAATATATCAAAATGGAATAAATCAGAACCTAAGCCTAACCTAGCACGTTGTTAATCAGCACTTAAAATTACAACCTACAATTTGAAGAGATAATTTGAATCAGTCTCGCTACGGCACTCGTTCGAGGTAAGCGTGTACAGTGCGTCTTCCATTAAGTGAGTCATCGATTATCTGCGACAAGCGGGCAGATCGCGAAGTGACGTATTTGTTTACTAGCATCGTCCGCTTTCCTAGAAACTATGCTCATTAAGTGACACCTGTTGTTTTATGGAGAAGAATATGGATACTCCTCCTAATCTAAGAACTTTAGAGGGAATGAGTGATAAGAGTTCAATCAGCGAAACTGATATGTTGATGGACAAAGATATTGAAGATGAATGCACAGAAAATGTTGTTGAAAACACACAGAAAAGACCTGCTAAAAGATTGCGAGAAGAAGAACTAAATATGTGGACTACAGTGAGAAGAAAGGAGAAGAATATGAATGAACAGGACGCCAAATTTGACGTTTACATTTCGAGTAATGAGAAATTACCTAAACAGTTTGCTTTGGCCAAATTTCTTAAAGATTGCGAAATAAAAAACATAAACAGAGTGAAATATATTAACCCATACAAGTTAAGACTTGATTTTGAGGATGAACAAAGTGCTGACAGAATTTTTTCATGCACAAAATTACAGGAGTTAGGGTGGAGGGTTCACAGAGCTATGGAAATTAATTTCTCTTATGGCGTAATTAAAAATATTGATTTGGATATACCTGACGAAGAAATCTTTAATAGTTTATCATGTCCTAATTCTACTAAACTAATATCTCTTAATCGCCTTAAACGTCGCAACCACGAGAAAGAAGGATGGTCACCAAGCGAATCTGTCCGGTTATGTTTTAAAGGCTCATTTTACCTGCCTATGTTATGGTGGACGGACTAAAGCTGCGGGTTGATCCATACGTCTTTCCAGTTTCTCAGTGTTCTCGATGTTGGAAAATGGGCCACACTTTTAAAAGATGCCCCTCTTTAAAAATCGTGTGCCCCAAATGCGGAGGAAATCATGCTAATTGTGAAAATAAGTCGTATAAGTGTGTTAACTGCTCTGGTACTCATATGGCTTTAGATAGAAGCTGCCCAATATTTATTAAAGAGAAACGTATTCGCGAATTAATGGCAGAATTCAATTGCTCATACAGAAGAGCTCTTACTATATACGTACCACCGATAACATTAATTCGACGTCAATATGAAATTAATGTACCCACAGAAAAAGATAAAAATGAAGAAATACCTCCTCAAACAATTTCTCACCCTTCATATGCGGAGATAACCAAGTCTAGTGGGAACAGACTTAATAAAAATAGCTTTCAAGTGAGAAATCGAACTTCCGAACCCACCTCTAAAAAGAGACCCCAGGTTGATACCACGTTTCAAGACGAATTTGAAAACTTAAATCACCACAGGCGATTAGAATCAGTTTCAAACAACACAAGAAACATTAATTTTAGTGAGTTACTAAACAGAATTAAAGAAATTATATTTTTACAAAGTGATAGCATGCAATCGAAAGTCAAAAATGTTATTAAATATTGTATTGAATGGTTAATCCTGATATACGTAGATAATATTGCAGACTGGCCAATGTTGAAATTGATTTTAGATTTTTTTAATGGCTAGAGAAAACAATTTTATATCAGTTAACATAGTGCAATGGAATTGTCAAAGTATCAGATGCAAACTGGTTGGATTAGAACATTTATTACTTCAAGAAAAAGTCCACATAGCAACCTTATGCGAAACTTGGCTTAATTCTGACATTTCTCTCAAAGTAAGTGCGTATAATATCTATCGCAAAGATAGAGATGATTCTTACGGTGGTGTAGCCATACTTACACACAAATCCATCAAGTCAAATTTACTCAGAATTCATACTAATAACTCTGGTTTGGAAATTATAGGCATAAAAATCTTCAATTGTAAAAACATAGAAAACATAATTCTAGTGTATTGTCCGCCATCAATACGTACTCACAGCAGTGATTGGGAGGAATTATTTTCCTTATGCAAAAGCAAGACCTTACTGCTTGGAGACTTTAACGCTCATCATTTTAACTGGTCACTCAAAATGGACCAGAGAGGCAATCAAATATTTGATTCATTAATTGACAGTCCTTTCGTCACGCTTAATGATGGCACTCCCACCCGAATCAAATTGGTTAACGGTACATTACACAAGTTTTCTCCGGATATCTCAATGGCAACATCTGATATTGCAATAAAGATGAATTGGAAGGTTCTAAATGAGACTCTCGGTAGTGACCATCAAGTTATTAAAATTTCAACAAGTTCAGAACGGTTATTTAGATTAGGTATGCGAAGAAATCTAAAAAAATGCTGATTGGGATTCATATAAAAATATGCTAGAAAATCTTTACAGGGACATAAATCTACCGTCAGATTTACAAAAATGTTACGATGTTTTCATAGGGTCTATTAACAAAGCTGCTGACAAATACATTCCCTATATTAAAATCAATCCTAACCCATATGTAAATTTTAATCCGAAACCATATTGGAATTCCTTACTTTCAAAATCTGTTGCTGAAAGGCGACTAGCCCTTTCAAAATTCAGACGTAACCCTACTCCCTCCAGAAGCAATTTTTAACTTGGGGACAAAATTAGAGTTGCTCAAAGCTTATTCGCAACGCCAAAAGAAATGCATGGCTCACATTTTGCAATTCAATAGATCACACTACTACTAGTTCAGAGATGTGGAGAAAAATGAAATTGTTGAAAGGACATAACCGCTCGAATAATCTCGTAGATGAAGTGTTAGTGGCAGAGTTATTACAATCTTTAACACCTGATTCCGTGCCGAATAAGCCTCCAACTTTTGAATCGGTGAATTCAAAGTTAGAAATTCCAATAAATATGACAGAATTAGAACACGGTATTAAATCCAAAGATTCTGCCCAGGATGCGATAATATATCATATTCGATGCTTAAAACCTCCCTCTAGTTGGAAAACATTTATTGCTCCGTATATATATTAAGTTGCTCTGCTGGTTTATTCCAGAACAATGGAGACATATTACTATTATTCCAATCCTAAGCCTGGTCGGGATCAACTTCATATCATCTCTTCGACCAATTTCCTTGATTTCTGCTCCTTGTAAGGTTTTTCATAGTATTATTTTACATGAATTCTGGTGGTACGTAGAAAAAAATAACATGCTTTCTAATAGTACAACTGGATTCAGGAAATGCAGATCTACGATAGAAAATATCTCCTGTTTGATAACAAGAGTGCAAACTGGGTTCTCTGAAAAACGGTCTACTTTTAGTTGTTTTATCGATATAGATAATGCCTATAATAATGTTGACCTAGAATACCTTTTGCAAATTATGGATCGCATTGGAATAGGATCAAAAAATTGTAATTATATTTGGAATTTTCTTAACAAAAGACACCTCCGGATGCAATTGAATAATTTAGATTTCATCAGTAGAACAGCTCGCCGGGGCTTAGCTCAGGGTGATCCCCTGTCTCCATTGCTTTTTAATCTGTCCACTATGCATATTTGCAGGAGTATAAACATCGTACATATTTCACAATATGCTGACGATTTTTTACTTTATACTTCCAGCAATTCCATGATCGAAGCTGTGCAAAACTACAAACGGCGATAAACATACTAACTAAGTTGCTTTTTGATATAGGTTTAGAAATTTCATCATCTAAAAGTAAAATTTGCATATTCAAAACAGGTTACAAAAGGGGCTATAAACCTTACAATAGATAACGTGCCTTTACAAGTAGTAGACAACATTAAGTATTTGGGAATATGGGTAGAAATATATCAAAATGGAATAAATCAGAACCTAAGCCTAACCTAGCACGTTGTTAATCAGCACTTAAAATTACAACCTACAATTTGAAGAGATAATTATTTAAATATGCTTAAAGTTTCTAACTTGATTGAGACTTGGTCAGTCGAATGTGACGTATCGGACAGTGGCTACAGTTTCCCACGGCTATGTTTTTACTGTCGCTGTTGTCGAGCCGTACGTCAACACAACAGGCGAGTTAGACCACGAGGTCATTGAACGGTTAGTTCCTCTTAATTTTTCAAATATCGCATTATAATTGTATTCGATTCTTTTACACTATGCTCTTGTTAGATAATTGTATTATAGTTGCTCTTTTGACTATCGAATGATTCGTTTCGAATGTTTACATTATATGACAAATGCAGTTGTCAGTTACTATTTATTTATAACAGATTCGTTAATTCGACTATTTATTTATAACAGATTCGTTAATTCGAATTCGAATAACTAGTTGTTAATGTATGTGCTATTAAAACCAAAGAGCATTAAATATGTAATGGATTTGTGAGGGGTCGTGTTGTCGACTCCTCAGAATAGTATAAAAGCAGTGGTACAGTTCAGAGGCTTTAGCTATAATGGTAACTGTCCAAACCGAGGTTAGCTCTCATCGGAGGGACCCTTGTGTCGAGTTACCACCTAATAGAGGTTCAGGCTAAGCGATCTAACAGTTGTGCCACCTCTCAAATCGGTGAAGCAGTAAAGGCCAGCTTCTCTGTGCCAACTGTGATAGTTCGTCCAAAAAAAAATCAGATGCTTTAGAGTTGTTCTCCTGTGTTGTGTTGTAAGTGTTGTTCGTCGGTGGCGCCTACATTAGCTAAGTACTCTCTTGTTTACTTTGTTTTTCTATGTTGTGTATTATTATGTACTGCCCGACGTAGGTAGGTATATACCTAAGATTATGGTTATGTAGTTATTAAGTCTAGCAGATAGATAGACTTAATAAATGAGTGAGTGTTATAATTTGTATAATGTTTTTGTACTATCCGAGAGAATCTGTTATTTTACTAAAATCTATCTAAATAGTATATATATAACTTCGATTCTGACACGCTATATGCAACACTTTTACGACGTTTTTTTAGATAGCTTAGGTTGCGGTCATTTTGAACAGACTTCAAAAAAGGAGTGGTTTCTCAGTTCGTCTCACTGCACATAGAAATATTTTGTTTCACTCAGTCGCTCTTTATAGAAGCTGCTTACTAATGCGTGGAAGGAGCTTAACTCTGTAATATATTTTTAATGTATAATTTTTTTTTTGTGGTTAGTTGATCAAACTGTTTTTGTATTGTTTTAATTTTAGTAATATACACTCGTGAGGAAAAATAAAGGGTCGGTTAAGAAAGTTTGAATAACTCGGAAGAAATAGACGCTAGCTAACTGAAATAAATTGTGCATGATAGACTATTAAATATCATTTAAATAAAATAACGCCACATGGAGGCAACACTAAATACTGAAATTTAAATAAAAAAAAATAATGATAAATACTGTATTATCCAAGTTAACTGAAGATATCCTTTTTCGTTTAAGTTTATGTTTTTAATGAAATATAAATAAATAAATTAAAATATTTTATTTTCTTTTAAGTATATGTAAAGAAAAATATAATTTTCTTTTATAAAATTCTTTCAAATGTCATCATGTCAACGAGACATTTGAACTTATGAAATAAGTTATGTAGAATAGGTTTAAACATTGTAAATAAATGACATTAAATGTTGTTTCTTTTATAAAAGAGAAACTCAGCAGTGTTTGTTTATTAATTTAAATCCTATCTTATGTATATTTAATAGTCTATCACGCACAATTTATTTCAGTTAGCTAGCGTCTTTATCTTCCGTGATATTCAAACTTTCTCAACCGACCCTTTTTTCCGGCCCTTTATTTTTGTTCACGGCTATATAAATCTTCTTACTTAGTTCTTATAACATCAAATTGAGATATCTGTGACAGTGTTATAATTTTTGTTGTTTTAAATAAATAAAAAAATATTTGTTGTTGATAACTTTAGACTGGGGGAACCGGTATGGATAGGTCTTTTATTTATTTGAAAGCTGGTGCTTTCCATGTAATCCAATTCTGACATTGATATCCACGAGAAAACTGAATGTCTGTCTTGTCAAGTACGTGCGCCACAAATGGACGAACAATACGCCAACCGATTTCAATGATTCATTTTTTTTGGAAGGCTGATACTTCCCATGTGGTCCCATTTAAATTTGGTCCAATTCTGATAGTGAGATCCATGAAAAAAACTATTTAAGTCTTACAATTGCATCAAGTATGTGCGCCACAAATGGACGAATAACTCAATAACACACCAACCGATTTCGATGATTCATTTTTTATTGAATAGGATGTACTTTAAGAGTAGTTTGTTGAAAGTTTGTTCTATGTTCCGATTTAGTTCGATTTCGTCAATTCCTACGATAAATCGCAAATACAAAAAGGGCGTCCGCGCGTTATGGCGTTTAACGTTTGATTTTATATGAAGTCGGTTTTTGTTTTTACTCGTAAATATACTAAATTTTGCATGTTAGTGGGATCATATTCAGATTTCTAAGAAACAATGAAATCAAATTGTCGTGGCCTTTTTTTTTGTTAACAAGGAGGAAATCTTCAAAAAGATACCCCGCCTTCTGGGGGGAAGGCGGCGGTTATGCGGGGGTTTTTACCCACTAAAACCCAGTGGAACGCACCAGAGCCTCTCTGCACTGTGTTCAAGAAGAGCACTTCTTGGGAGGGAGGAAGGGAGTAACCTCTGTGCCCTCGCAGTGCAAGGCGACACGGGCCAGCCGATGTCTTCCCGGGTCCACCTTGGCGGACGACAAAGGCCCCTACCCTTGTCGCCCAGTGAACCCGAGGCCCCTTTTAGTCGCCTTCTACGACAGGCAAGGGATACCGTAGTCTTATTCTTGAGAGCCCAGAACTACAGGTCTGAAATAGTCGTGGCTTATTATCAAGCTACCCACTCTTGCTTTATTAAGGATCAAATAACACTAAGATATATTTTATTCATGAGTCGTTTATATATAGATAGGTGTGGAAGCCGTTCCGTTTTACGTTCAGTTTGCATACGTCTCAGGATTTCGGGTGTTGGTAAACATATCGAGTAAGGCCCATAATTAAGCTTCCGCTGTTTGGATCGTCGTTCGGAACGTCAATATGTGGTTAATTTAAATACATACGGACATAAGGAGCTTTTGGACTACTGTATTGTTAATATAGTGTTCTAATGGAGCTTTAATATAAGTACTGGATAATCGTATTTTTTAGCAAATCGTGTTTTTGAAAACGACATCTAAAAAAAGAGAAAGTTCGCAATTCATCTGTATATTTTTTTTCAAAAGCGTCAAAACTGTTTTGTGGTTAATTCCCAATTCTTCAGCTAAGTCGTAACTACTGATATGCCGATCTTACTCCACTTTTTCAAAAATGGCCTCCATTTTATCCGTCCGGCGACCAGAGCCGCGTACATCTTTGACATCAAAATATCCGGATTGAAAACGCTTGAACCAAATTTGTGTCACTCTGACCAGACGCTGCACTAGGTCCATAAACATTGCAAATTTTGTGGGTTGCGTTGCATTTTTACCTTTTTTGTAGTAAAAATTTAAAATTTATCGAATTTTTTCATGAGATTCACTCATCTTGCCAGTACGAAAAACTAATGAAAATCACCTATTTTCCTAATTGAAATTATGTTCTTTAAAATGTAAACTTTCAATGACACCAAAACCAGCCAGATACAAATTGTATAGCCGAAGAGATTTTATTACAAGTTCATACATACTCTAATGCAAAAACACTTTTTTCAACCTATTATAAAATAATGAGCCGTGGTAGCTCAGTGTCCGGGCGGTCGTCTCAAGTTGCAAGGTACGTAACCCGAGTTCGATCCCCGGTGCCGGCACCTATAAATTTGCTGTTGCAATTTTATGTACTGATTTACCACGCGCTTAGCGGTGAAGGAAAACATCGTGAGGAAACCTATATGTCTTAGAATTTTTTCCTAAGACATGTGAAGTCTGCCAATTCACACTAGGGCCATTTATATTGTATATATAATTGCTGTAACTTTAACTAATTTAAGGTCGATATAGGCTGTAACTGTGTGTTTCAGCTTACGTTGCAACTTCCAATGAGTTAAATTGCCGAACGCTCTCTGCGTAATGAAAAGCTTACTAATAATGAAATGCTTAAGATTGTAGCAGGAATATGGAACGTAAAAGACATCAGTCGGTCTGTGGGCGCGCCGAGGGCACTGCTCCGGCGGCCATTGTCGGTGACCACCGGCCTGTGTCGGTCGTCCAACCGTCCACGAAATCGTTGCGAGCCCCGCTCCGCGTCACGCTGTACGTTTTTTAGTAAATACTCGACCGAGAGGATTTCAAGTCTTTATTAACTGACTTCAAAACAATTCTCAATTCGTTTGGATTTTCAACCGACTTCAAATGGAGGAGGTTCTCAATGCGTCTGTATGATTTTAATGACGTGGATGCGGAAGATATATCAGGCAACTCGTATGAAAGAATTATTGATTTACGAAAAGGGATGTTAGAAGCCTATAAAAATGGACGTTAATAGCGAGTGCCGCCCATTTCTTTCGCGGCGTATGAGACAGAGAATTATGATGAACTGACTGACAACCTTCGTTAGACGGAGAGCCATTTTAAGACGAAGAAGTAGATATTTTGAAACTATTTAATTTTATCTAGTGTGATTAGTTCTACAAATTATTTATTTATTTATTTAATCTTTATTTGCACAAAATAAGAGAGTACAAAAAGGGGGACTCAATGCCAGAAGGCATTCTCTGCTGCAGTTTACTTTGGGGTTGTATAGAAACAAAGTCACGGGTGCAAGCTTAGAAAATAAAAAAAAAAAGTAAAATAAGACAAATATAAAAATATGTTATATATTTATAAACATAAATATATACATACATACAAGCATGTATAAACATACATAAATAAATATAACATATAGATAGATTAATAGCATAACCATTATTATTAAGTAACAATAGATATATATATACAACTACATAGATTCAGATATAGATGGATATAGGGTATAATAGTGAAATTTATAATTATTCCTCATTTAAGTATAGATTTAAGAGGGAGCGTTTGAATGTCGCCTTAGTCCCAGCTTTACGTACAATAATCGTATATAATAACTAATCTTTAGTGTTGATGTGTGGTGTGAGTGGTATTGACTAGTGTTTGCAGGAAGTCCTTAGCTGTCCGTAACACAGGTCTATGACCTAGCACGACGGCTAAAGTGGTAAGAGGAACCCTGAGTATTTATTTTAATTCGATATGTTGTTGTTATCTATGTTACGTGTACATGTGCCGTCGTCCGCCATTGTTCCTACTGCCTGTCTCCAGGACTAACTTGTCCAGGAACTGTCCGCTGTCGCGCGCGGTTGAGTTTGTTAATACCATCTCACTGCACATTGATATTTTTTGTTGCACAGAGTCTGTGTTTATCGAAGCTGCCTACAAATGCGTAGAAGGTGTTTGTCTCTATTATATTTATATATTATTGTCAATACATAAAGCAGCTTTTATTTGTTTTAATTTTAATAATATATATTTAACCAAGTTTTTATAACATCATATTGGTATTATCTGTAACGGTGTTATAATTTTTGTTGATTTAAATAAATAAATAAATGTATATTTTGTTTGTGTTTTTAAATGCACAAATAAAAATTTCTTTCTTTCTTTCTTATCACGCAGTATAAGTCAGCAAGTATAAGTTTCAGACGACCGTAATCCTGTGTTATTATGTAATAAATTGTACATACTATAGCGGGAATACATCCAACAATATAGACGCGTAGTCTGATATTAATCGCATCATAAAATTTCCTTTACGCGGTAAGAATTCTCTGCAGCATGCCGAAGATATATGATAAATGGTCGTCCTCTAAAATAATTTCCTAGTACCCTCGTCTGACTTCACGATCACTATATAATGGCCTACTTGCTATAAAATAAATTCTATATTTGATATATAAAGTAAATTCCGATAAGATCCCCTTTTATAATACTTTCGCAAGTAACAATAGGACGATCGGAGAACGAACGGGCCCAGTAAGTCGCTCTTTCTTCTATTTGAAAACAATTTTATCGTTCTTCGATATAATGTTATGTGATTTAGAGGCTTTGATGTTTAACTTACTCAGTTATTTATATATATTAAGTAGACTTAAAATACACTTTGTATATGTTCAACCGATTTCGAAGAAAGATGTGGTTCTCAATTCGACTGATATTTTTTATATTCAACAATACTTCTTTCTTTTTTTTCAGAAATATCACTAACACGAACGACATAGCTCGCCGGATAAGCAAGTTGAAGTGGCAATGGGCAGGGCACATAGCGCGTAGAACAGATGGCCGATGGGGCCGAAAAGTTCTCGATTGGAGACCACGGACCAGCAACCAGATAAATGTTAAATTTGCATCAAGTATGTGCGCCACAAATGGACGAATAACTCAATATAACGTCAATCGATATCAATGATTCAATTTTATTGGAAAGGATGAACTACGATGAGAGTTTGGTTAATTCTCTATTTCGTGATATTCCTACGATAATTCGTAAATAAAATCGGGACGTCCGCCCGTAATATGGTTTAATATTTGATTCGATTTGAAATAACGAATACCGTCACAACTGCGCGTCCTCACAATCTTTATACAAAATTAATTAGAAGTCAGATTAGGAACTAATAAAGTTAAACTATTGTTTACAATGCCAAGTTCATGTGACGATCAACTAAATTATTAATAATGAATTAAAGATACAATAAGGTTCAGGTAAATCATTAAGATATCATTGGAAGTAGCTATTATGCATAACAATCGCTGGGTGTCATGTGTTGCCAGCTAACAGTTAATATTGCTTAGAAGTACTTGAGTGCCTTAATTCTTGCCTGTATTATATTGTATAGTTGTACTCTGTGAAAAAGCAACCGAACAAGTCGTGGTTCGACCCTCTCGAACGCCTTCAGATCGGAATTATGCAAAAAAGCAACCAAACTGAGGTTACCCTGCACTGTGGGGATTCGTGGGCCGAGCTACTATACTGACCTACTGGCACTAACCGCTGTTCTGCAAGTGCATGTATGGCACCAAACTTTCAAACACATGAGCACCAGCTTTCAAATAAAAGAATCATCAAAATTGCTTCACCCAATCGAATCAAAGTAATGAGTTAACAAACATAAAAATATAGTCGAATTGTTGAACCTCCCCGTTGTTTCAAGTCGGTTAACTAAGAGCACTTTACAACATTGTAAGATATCCTATTTTATTTTATTTTTTTAGAAGAAAGCTAGCAATATTTCTTTTTTTTTTCAGAAATATTACTAACAATCTTGTTAACCATTCCAACTAAGCTTAAGCTTGTGCTAGGACATGGCTCACGGCTATAGTCCAATGGTGGATTCGAACCCACGACCTTATGATTACGATACGCAGGCCGTACCCTAAACCATTAGGCTATTGACGCTTTAATCCTATGATACTGATATTTTGTTTAAGGATTATTGTTTTATTTATTAACCTAAATAAATGATAACATATATGCGGGAAATAGTGAAACTTGCGCGTAGGCTCTAGTACAATGATATCGGATGTCGGATCAAAAAGCTTTTGAATCATGTTCCATTAAACTGTAATTAAATTGATCATTATGTCGGTCTGTCTATGGGTTGCGCCGACGTGAAAGCTGCAAAATTGTTCACTGTTACATCCGACCAATAATAGAGTGATTAATGGGTTAGGCGATACACGGCACACGCTCTTTGTTGTCCGGCAAATATTTGATTTTGTGGCGACAGCCTGGTCCTTGCTTTTAGCCTACTGCAATTTTCCCCTGTACTCTGTGGAGCTATCATCTAAAATTGTTGTTAATTACCGTCAAAGTAACGGCCTTACATCACAACGCTAGGCGCAAGTATCATTTATTAAGAATTTAAAATAGGGTACAAAGAAATAAGTTACAAGTTAATTTACGAGCGAAAACAAAAACCGACTTTAAATCGAATCGTACATTCAACGCTATCACGCGCGGTCGCCATCTTTGTTTTTTTTAAATTATCGTAGAAATATTACGAAATAGATAACCTAACTGAACTCTCATCAAACTACTCTTGAAGAACATCCTTTGCAATAAAAAAAATAATCATCGAAATTGGTTGTCATGATATTGTGTTGTGCGGCCATTTGTCGCGTACATATTTAATGCAAAGTTAAGACTTATATGGTTTTCTCATGGCTGCCATTGTCAGAATTGGACCACAAGGGAAGCACCAAATTTCAAATTAAAAAAGAATCATCAAAATCGGTTCACCCAGTAGGATGTTATGAGGTGACAAACATGAAAACTTTCAGACGAATTGAGAACCTCAGACTTTTTTGAAGTCGGTTGAAAATATGAGTTTCTCCAACTGATAATGACGTAAGGGAAAAAGCGCATTGGACGTAGGAAAAGTGGTGGATAGGAAACATCAAAATGGACTAGCATTGCAAGCGTGGAACAGCTATTTCGCTTGGCACACGAACGAGAGCAGTTGGAAAAACTGACGGCCAACCATCAGTAGTGGAGAGACATAAGAAAAAGTATTAGAAGCAGAGCTGAGCTATCTTTTCAAATAATTGTTCATATCTTCTTCAATATAAAACAACATGAACAACGAACATGATTTTCGTGAAAGTACCATTGGTAACAGGTAACGCTGTTTCAGTAGAGAGCGTTAAAGGCGAATAAAATTCTATCGGCAAATTCACGGTGGCATAGAAGTGGCGCAAAAAGATTTTGTAGGAGCTGAGCATAGTTTTTAAGTTGGAAGTTTCCCCGTTTGCATAACTTAGGAACTCCGAAGTTCTTAAGTGAGGCCGTGAGAATCTGTTTTGTGCGCGGAGCAGACTTGATTTAAATTCATACAACACGCGGTATTTTGGGCCAACCTTTTTGCTTATCGATGGTAACCTTTTTATGTTAAATATTACTAAATTTGTTTAAGTGAAACCTTGAATACCAAGTGAGACCTGGCAATATTTTGTTTTTACGAGTTCAAAGTGTCACGAGTGTGCATTAGACCACAAGACTGAATATAACTTCTTTGGCTTTCTATATTTATTTATTTATTATTTATTTGCACAGTAGGCATTCTCTGCCAGTCTGCCTTGGGGTTGTGTATAGACAAAGTAACGGGTGCAAGCTATGTGATAAAATAATAAATAAAAGAAAACTATAATAAATGCATGCATATATAATATACATACCTACTTACAAATATATTAAATATGAAAACATAATAACTATATATAATAATAAATAGATACATATATATATGTTTGTATCAAGATAATATTGTGTATATTTTCCTACTTATCGTTATTTTTGGACAATTCACACTATATCATTATAAATGATAGCCTATGTGTTACTCTGATGTATAAACTATATTATTGTAAAGTTTCATCTACACTTTCTACATTCTTTCACACATTCCCGTTTATAATATTTATTAAAAGTAACTAACAGTATTTATATGTCCCACAGCTGGGCACAGGCCTTCTCTGTAAGGAGAGTATAAGGGCATAGTCCACCACGCACACCTAGTGCGGATTAGCAGACTTCACATGTCTTAGAAAAAAATTCTAGAACATAGACTTAGACATATTCTTTATTGGCATCATTTGAATACATTACAAACAAAATATGAAACATATTAAAAAAAAGACAAAAAATACGGTTAAAGAAAAAAACAAACAAACAGGATATAGGACAAGATGCCAACACTGCACACCGTCTCAGCAAGGATGCGCTGATTTTCAGCGGTCTGGGCACTACCCAAAGTCGTGCGCGCGCAATACTACCTTTACATGGCATTTATACAATCGAATAAAAAGAAAAATATATATACAATACAATAAATATAATACGTTAATATATGTATATATATATATATATATAGTGTATGCGTGTGTATATATAATTATTAAGCGTCAATAACCTAATGATTTAGGGTACGGACTGCGAATCGTAAAGTCGTAGATCGTAATCCACCATTCGACTATTGACGTGAACCATCTTCGAGTACAAACTTAAGCATAGTTGGAATGGTTAACAAGATTGTTAGTAATATATCTGAAAAAACAGAAATATTGCTAGCTTTCTTTAAAAAAAAATTATGTAGGTTTCCTCGCGATGTTTTTCTTCACCGCCGAGTGAAACGATTTCGATTGCATTGTACGCCCACGCAGTTCCAGTGCGAATTGGCAGACATCGTATGTGTTAGAAACATTTCTAACTAGGTTTCCTCAAGAAGTTTTACTTCACCGCGGAGTGGAGTAAAACAGCCCGGACACTGAGCTACCACGGCTCGATAATATTAGTAGGATAATGGAATATAGACGCGACATATCCCGAGTGTGTAATTCATGTGTAGTTTCAAATAATACAAAATAACCAATTAAATAACATTCGACATGTTGCGGAGTTGAACGTAATTTGATGGCAGCGTGATAAAGCTGTGAAATATCTACATATTAATTACACCGCGCGTGTTTGGTGTCACGCCCGACGATCACGCCTTTCAGCTATTTTGACAATCGCAACACTGTCACGGACGGGTTGTGTCCGCAATAATTCGATATGTACCAAAATAGCTTTGATTGAAATATGAAGCTCCAGTTATAGTGACATAATCGAATTATTATATAATAATGATTTATAATACAATACACCACCAACCACGTTAGGTATAATATTAAAGTGGCGGTAAAAGTGAATGTTTACCATAAAGTTTAACGACGTGTGGTGTTTTCAACCGACTTCAAAAAAAGAGGTTCTCAATTCGTCTGTATTTTTTTTTTGATTTTTAAAAATAATAAGCTAGCAATATTTCTTTTTTTTTACAGAAATATTACTAACAATCTTGTTAACCATTCCAACTAAGCCTAAGCTTGTGCTAGGATATGTTTCACGGCAATAGTCGAATGGTGGATTCGAACCCACGACCACGGTTTAGGGTATTGACGTCTGTATGTTTCCTTTTTATATTTGTCACCTTAAAACTTTCGACTGGGTGAACCGATTTTGATGATTCTTTTTACATTTGACATACTTGCTTCCCGTGTGGTCCCATTCTGACAATGGCATCCATGAGAACATAATGTATACCAATAAGTATGTGAATCACAAATGGACGAATAGCTCAATATCAGGCCAAACGATTTCGATTGCATTTTGCATTGTCCACCACGCAGTTCCAGTGCGAATTGGCACACATCGTATGTGTTATAAAAAATTCTAACTAGGTTTCGTCAAGACGTTTTCCTTCCTTCACCGCGGAGTAGACTAAAACAGCACATAGAATTGCAACAAACAAATCCTCTGGTGCCGGCACCGGGGATCGAACTCGGGTTGCGCGACTACGCAACTTGAGGCGACCGCTACACACTGAGTTACCCACAATTATTATTCAGTGTAAGCGTGTAATTGATTACGTTGAAAGAAATCCGGATATATCCCATTCAATCCTGCAAAAATATCAAATTACTTGGCGAGTCCGATAGAAAATAGATGCGAAGAAAAGAGATTACAGAAATTTTATTACGTTACAGTGGAAGAATTTTTTGCGCGCCACAGTTGCCCAGTCCATTTTGCCAATTTATCGCATATTGAAACGGACTCAGTGATGTTGATTGAATTGTCCTTAGCACCCACACTACACAGCTATATTCACATAAATATAGCCCACTAATATTACAAATGTGAAAGTTTGCTTGAATGTTTATTACTCAATCACGCCAGAACAGCGGAACAAATCTGGATGAAATTCGCCAGAAAGATAATGGGTGCATGTGTTGCCAGCTAACATTATGGATATTAATGAAATATTAAAAATTAATTAAAATATTTTATTATATTTTAAGGATATTTAATTGTCTGTCATGTACAATTTATTTCAGTTAGCTAGCGTCTTTATCTTCCGACATATTGTTACTTTCTTAACCGACCCTTTATTTTGGTGAAGTTGGCTAAAAGGGTAGCTACCCAGTGTTTTATATTGGAGCTTAAAAGTAAACGCAAAACTCAAATAAAACTTTACAGAACGAAGCTTAAAAATTCGTTAACGCATTGTGAGCGGGGGATTTTGGAAACAAAAGAACGAAATTGAGGTATGTACGATATATCGAACAAAAAGACGGTCACGTGTTGTCCTGTTTACAGTCCGCTTAGGATGGCTTACTACGGTTCATTGTTTGACCGTTTTAATAATACTTAATTGTGCCCCTCAATTACCACGGACCTTTAAATTAATCTTTATTATAAAATTCGATTGTACTTTGAAGTAAAACTAGCACAACTTGAATTTAGGAGTAAGCTAGTGGACGCGTTACGAAAAGTGTGATCGAACGAGGCGGAACGAAGTTGAGAGGGAGATATAAGTTAGTGAAGACAGTTATAAATAACACTGTAGCAGCAAGAGAGAGCAGTGCGCGCGCACTTTTTCTCTTTTGAACAATGTCGTATATATTTAACTTATGTATATATAAATACATAAACATGGAACAAAATAAGTTTTACTTCAGTAGTGTGGTCTAAAGCACATTCGTTTTTTCAACCGACTTCAAAAAAGAGGAGGTTCTCTGTCCGTCTGTATCTTGGTTACCTCGTAACTTTCGAGTGACTGGTGCTTCCCGTGTGGTCCAATTCCGGTTCTGACAACATTCATAAGAAAACCCATAAGTCTTAAATTTGCATTAACTATGTGCGCGACAGATGGACGAATAACTCATGCCGACCGATTTTGATGATTCATTTTTATAGGAAAGTATGTACTTCAAAGGTACTTTGATGACACTTTAAATTCTTATTAATTCTATTTCGTAACATACTTGTTTTCTCTCATGTTATACATTTAATTAGAAGCAATGCGTCGATACTTTGGCGCCGTCACATCTTCAAGAATCTTCTGTAGATGCTGGAGCGGCCGCTGCAACAGCAGAAAACCTCAAGCGGCGCCAATATATGACCTCGATAGAGGTTTTATTTTGAGCCGTCTGGGGTATAACTTTGGGTCCGTGGGGTCCTAGTGCACACCACCTTTTTAATGCGATAGCTAAGAAGTTGGTCGACACATCTGGTGATCAGAAGGCTGGCTTATACCTTCACAGAGGCTAAGCATTGGCATACAACGTGGCAATGCTACCAGCATTCGGGGCACGCTGCACGGGAACTGCCGATCGACGACGGTTTGGCACAGTTACATTTTTGTAAATATTTTGTAAAATACCTATTATGTTGTACCTATATATATAGTTATACCTATATATGTATAGTTTAGTTATATTATAAAATAAAATAGATTCTTTAGTAAAATATAAAAAAATTAGTATTTATCATATTCGAATGTAACAATAGCGTGAGAAGTGTTACGTTTACAAAGCAGTATGTCAGTAAACACTGCCCCCACCTGCCCACCCCCGAAAGCCGTAAAACTGAACTGCGGGAACTTACGTATAAGGTGTTTATAGCTCAGCTGACAGGTAAAAGCCCTCTAAATATGCATGCGCAGTACTTTCCTGACCCTGTTCGTATTTATCAGGTAAATCGTGGTACTCGTATATATTATTAAATGCATGTCAGGGATATTATACTTTACAGTGTTACACTAGTGGTTAAACGATTCGACTTGCCGAGGTAAAATGTCATAAATCTCAATAAACTTGTATCAATTACGTTTTCAACTGACTTCAAAATACAACAACATTTTTTTTAAACACACATTTTGCATATATGTACAAAAATTTATTAAATACGTATTGTTTTTTTATATACATTTTTCTTTTTCAGATTTTCATCTCGCTGCTAGACTAATACATAGCCTGTTTTAGGGAAATATTGTACCTAACCTAAAAATATTAATAATTTATGTGATCCTTAAAATAAAATATAATATTTTTATCAATTTATTTATATTTCATTAAAAAACATAAACTTAAACGAAAAAGGATATCTTACGTAAATTTGGATAATACAGTATTTTTCATTAAATTTTAGTACCTAGTGTTGCCTCAATGTGGCGACACTAAATACTAAAATTTATAAATAAATTATTAAAAATATATTATTTTAACTATATTTAATAGTCTATCCTGCACAATTTATTTCAAATAGCTAGCGTCTTTATTTTTCAAACTTTCTCAACAAACCCTTTATTTTTGTTCAAGAGAGTATTTGTTAATATTTTAAACTTGTAGAAGAGAACTACAATGAAAATCGATTTTGAAATAAAGTTAGCGACTACAATATCCGGTGACAAAGCTGGCACAACTACATTACAGAGCCGGCGGTTGAATTTCCCTCCTCGCTTCCTACGTCTAACTCCGGACAAACTATACCCTTTTATACAACGTCAACATTAATCTATTGTAGTGGTAAGATAATATTTTATCAGTGACCAAGTTCTACTTGGTCTGGTCGTAACTTCTAGAACAAATGAAAATTCATTTATTTAAAAAGATCATATTTTTCTTTACTTATTTCACTTTTAAGCATCAGCAGCTTTATGGTTTTGGGTACGGTCGTTAGTTCGAATCCACTATTCGACTATCGACGCAAATCATCTTCGATCACAAGCTTTGGAATAGTTAGTAAGAATGTTAGTAGTATTTGTGAGAACAAGTATGCAAAAGATAAACCAAAAACCAACTTCAAATCGAATCTCGCACACATCTGGTGACCAGAGGGCTGGCTTATAACTTGCACAGAGGCTAAGCATTGCCATACAACGTGGCTGGTTGGTACAAGAAGGCTGATACTCCTGGGCACGCTGCCAAGCGATGACGGTTTGGCACAGTTATATTTTTTGTAAATATTTTATAATATCTATTAAATTGTAAATATTTATTTATTAGTTGGTATATGTTATGTTTATAATAAATAAAATCTGGAGGTAATTTAACTTTTATTGAAAAACGTTTCCAAATTTTTTTTTATAATGCGGCAGCATTTTTTTAAGTTTTATGTGGGTAATATCACAAATATTATTTACATTTCAAGTAGTTGCCATATAAATATAACTTCCAAAAACCCATGATTCACTAAAAAATTGTTTATATTGAAATCCTACTTAAACACTTCTTTAGGAACCTAATTTGATAAAACCTATATCTTTTATGGCTTTCAGTTCTGCCTAATCGTTTAGTAATTATATATTTATCTATCCAATCTTGTTCAGTAATCTGAGTTAGCTACAAGGTGAACCAATGAATTTGTTGTTGCAATTTTAAGTGCTGCCTATCAGCACTAAGTGTACGTGACGGAGAGAATGTCTGGTTCCAGCAGTGGGACGTAATATGTATTATATAGGTTGTAAATTTAACACTTTTTACATATTACAACGTGTCATAACTGAAAAGCTACGAGCTTGTGGTTCAGATTAGTAAACTCTTCAGCGCTTCAGTGGCAATTTCACGGTCTGAGCGAAACGGCAATAAAATGAGTGAATTCGCTTTAAACGAATCTCAGTGAAAGTTATTTAGAACTTCATTCCAACGTCCAAATCTAGCCCTTTATTTTAAATCGAATGAACGTTTATTTTAACAACGTTTATGTAGAAATACAAAATGGATTTTCTCATTGCATTTTATGTATTTATAGGAACCCATTGGAGCATTGAAATCACACATAATTCGTAACTTAATACGGTCATTGAATAAAGTTACAGTCTTTATATATGTCCTACTGTTGGGCACAGGCCTTCTCTGTAAGAGAGTATGAGCGTTCGCCACACACACCTAATGCGGATTGACAGACTTCACATGTCTTAGAAAAATTTTCCTACGACATGTAGGTTTCCTCACGATGTTTTCCTTCACCAACGAGCGCATGGTAAATCAGCACATCAATTGCAACAACAAATTTATTTTGGCTGGTGCCGGCACCGGGAATCGAACTCGCGTTGCTAGCGTACTACGCAGCTTGATTGCCCCGAAGTGGCACACAAAGTTTTTCCTTAGATTATCCGTGAAATAGCTACCAACCGAGTCGTGGTCCGGCGTAACATAGTAACCGTCCAAGCCGAGGTTATCCCTCACTGGCGGGGCCCTTGGGTCGAGTTACTAGCGATATTCAGGTTAAGCGACCTAAGAGCTACGCCACTTCTCAATCCGGTGAAGCAGTCAAGGCTAGCTTCTCTGGCCAATTAGTGTAGTTCGTCAAAAAAAAGCAACTTGGGGCGACCGTCGGGACACTGAGCTACCACGGTTCTTTAACCGTTGCCAAGCAACCGTATAACGACCGTATGTATCAAATACATTTTTAGTTTTACTTGTTAAATGTTACAGGAAAACCTTTGTTTTATTTATAATCAATTGAAACTAGATTACCACTTTGTTTACCGGCGTGACATATAATTAAATTTATTATGTTTGTCCGTGCGTTGATCTGTCCGTGCGTGATACAAACACATTCACTTTGACACAGTTATTGCTTGTTTAGAAAATCCTCTTTTATTTGGGTTACTATAGTATTATGTCAAAATTAATCTATACAAATAAAAAAAAATGGAGTGTCTGTCTGTAATATTGAAATAACCGCTTAAAATATATACCAAAATGATATTTTTTACATTTTTTGTTTGAGGTACTTTTGTAATAAAACTAACCGGTTTGCTGCAGTGAAAAACTATTTTTTTGACCTCTAGTATTTTTTTTCCATAATCGGCTATAAATGATGACCTAATTAATTATTAATTATTACCGTAATTATTTTTAAACAATTTTAATGAAATTATGTCAAAATTAATCGATACGAATAAATAAAATTGAATTGTCTGCTGACATTTTTTTTAAGAAAGCTAGCAATATTTCTTTTTTTCGGAAAATATTCCTAGCATTCTTATTAACCATTCCAACTTAGCTTAAGCTTGTGCTAGGAGATGGTTCACGTCGATAGTCGAATAAGAGACTCGAACCCACGACCTCACAAATCGCAGACTGTTCCATAAACCATTAGGCTAGTGACGCTTCAAGATTAGATACGTATTATATTTATTGTATTATTTCTTTTTATTCTCTGTATAAATGTAAACGTAGTATTGCGCGGCCACGACTAGGAAGTCCTGGGCACCGCTGAAAATCAGTGCTGTCTCATCCTTGCGACAGCACACACTGAGACAGTGTCCAATATTGTCATCATATCTTATGTACTATTAGTCCGTTTTTTATTTCTTAACTGTTTTTTTTTTATTTTATTTTGTTGTCTTTTTGATGTGTTTCATAATTTGTGCTAATTAAGAATATGTTTTTGTCTATATACCAAAATATTTTTTCGTACAACTTTTATCTGTCTATCTGTCACTTGTATGATACCTTTATTTCGAGTTAAGCGCTTTCTGCTTCTTTATTTTTAAAGCAAGTCCATTTATTTTCATTCTATTGTGGTAATAATCCGGCGAACTCGGTCGAAATGCTTTTCTACGTCTTTCATTATTATATATTTCATAAGGAGCCGCAATCTAGCCTCCATTTTCAATAGGGATCAACGACCACAATAGCGTTCAAGAAAATAATGAATAGACATTTATAAATCCATACGCCAACCAAAACTGCATCTCCACTCAAGATGCACTGCATTCATTCCTGCACGCTTTTAAATTTTAAAGCATAAAGTCAAAGTTACAGCCTATATCATTTCTATCCCACTATTGGACGAAGGTCGAACGAAGCGATTTGAGTCATCGTTCATCGTGCGTACAGCAAAGGAGTGGAATAAGTTGCCGGCCTCACTTTTTCCGTCCAAGTACGACGTGGGAGCCTTCAAGAGTAGAGTGAATAGGCACTTACTAAACTAGCGCGTATCATCTTTCATCTATATCACCACTTAACACCAGGTGGGATCATGATCAAGCGCTAGTTTACACGCACAAAAAAAGATCTTCTTCGTAAAGAGCGTAGTCCTCCACGCACACCTAATGGACATGGATAAAATTTCTAGGACATATAGGTTTTCTCACGAGCGCGTGGTAAATCAGCACATGAAATTGCAACAACAAATTATATTGTTGCCGCCACTTATTTATAATCCAGTATAATTATAAAGCTTATAGGCTATAAAACTTCAATCAGCTATAAAATAGTCTATGGACGATTTCACCGCTCCTAACACACTTTCACAGAGTTAATTCTACTTGTATTCATATTTCTCGAAGCTAAGGTAAACCTCATTAAATTCCGATCACAACTTTCAGAACAAAATTATACATTTTGATTGACTACTCGTAAATTAGTCTAAGCTTATTTTGCAACTTTAACACAAAATTGAGACTGGAACAGTTTGCCCGCGTCTGTCTTTCCCTCCGATTACAATGTGGGTATTTTCAAGAGTAGAGTGAATAGGCATTTACTAAGCTAGTGCGTCTTACCATCCAGGACTGCATTTCTATTAAACATCAGGTGGGACCGTGTTCAAGCATATAAAGTATAAAAAAAACCATATGCAGATATTTTAGTAAGTTTTTTTGTTTGCTTACAATTTACGCTACTCTACAAACGAAATTAGTTTGATGTCTTCTAGTAAGTCAGAAAAAATATGCTTGCGTTAAAATTCCATTGCAAAGTATACATATTTCTTTCTGTTTATAAATGTTACTTTTCAACCGACTTCAAAAAAAGAGGAGGTTCTCAATTCATCCGTATGTTTTTTTAGACATAGACATAGACATTTATTTATTGGCATCATAGTACAAAAACAGATCACAGACAGAATATAACACACATTAAAAAAGAATGAAAAATAGACAAACACAGTTAAAGTTACACGGACAAATAATACAAAATAACCAATTAAATAACATTCGACATGTTGCGGAGTTGAACGTAATTTGATCGCAGCGTGATAAAGCTGTGAAATATCTACATATTAATTACACCGCGCGTGTTTGGTGTCACGCCGACGATCACGCCTTTCAGCTATTTTGACAATCGCAACACTGTCACGCCGGCTTGTGTCCGCAATAATTCGATATGTACCAAAATAGCTTTGATTGAAATATGAAGCTCCAGTTATAGTGACATAATCGAATTATTATATAATAATGATTTAGGGTACGGACTGCGAATCGTAAAGTCGTAGATCGTAATCCACCATTCGACTATTGACGTGAACCATCTTCTAGTACAAACTTAAGCTTAGTTGGAATGGTTAACAAGATTGTTAGTAATATATCTGAAAAAACAGAAATATTGCTAGCTTTCTTTAAAAAAAAATTATGTAGGTTTCCTCACGATGTTTTCCTTCACCGCCGAGTGAAACGATTTCGATTGCATTGTACGCCCACGCAGTTCCAGTGCGAATTGGCAGACATCGTATGTGTTAGAAACATTTCTAACTAGGTTTCCTCAAGAAGTTTTACTTCACCGCGGAGTGGAGTAAAACAGCCCGGTCACTGAACTACCACGGCTCGATAATATTACTAGGATAATGGAATATAGACGCGACATATCCCGAGTGTGTAATTCATGTAGTTTCAAATAATACAAAATAACCAATTAAATAACATTCGACATGTTGCGGAGTTGAACGTAATTTGATCGCAGCGTGATAAAGCTGTGAAATATCTACATATTAATTACACCGCGCGTGTTTGGTGTCACGCCGACGATCACGCCTTTCAGCTATTTTGACAATCGCAACACTGTCACGCCGGCTTGTGTCCGCAATAATTCGATATGTACCAAAATAGCTTTGATTGAAATATGAAGCTCCAGTTATAGTGACATAATCGAATTATTATAATATTGATTTATAATAAAATCCACCACCAAGCACGTTACGTATAATTTTAAAGTGGCGGAAAAAGACGTCAATGTGGTAAACATTGACGTCTTTCATAATGTTTTAACCGACTTTAAAATAGGAGGTTCTCAATTCGTCTGTATGTTTCCTTTTTATGTTTGTCACCTTAAAACTTTCGACTGGGTGAACCGATTTTGATGATTCTTTTACATTTGACATACTTGCTTCCCGTGTAAGTCTGAAATTTGCATTAAGTATGTGAGCCACAAATGGACGAATAGCTCAATATCAGGCCGATTGCATTTTGCATTGTCCGCCACGCAGTTCTAGAAAAAATTCTAGAACATAGACATATTCTTTATTGGCATCATTGGAATTCATTACAAACAAAATATGAAACATATTAAAAAAGACAAAATACGGTTAAAAGAAAGAAACAAACAAACAGGATATAGGACAAGATGCCAACACTGGACACCGTCTCAGCAAGGATGCGCTGATTTTCAGCGGTCTGGGCACTACCAAAGTCGTGCGCGCAATACTACATGGCGTTTATACAATCGAATAAAAGAAAAATATATATACAATACAATAAATATAATACGTTAATATATGTATATATATATATTATATATATATATATATATTATATATATATATATTATATATATATATATAGTGTATGCGTGTGTATATATAATTATTAAGCGTCAATAACCTAATGATTTAGGGTACGGACTGCGAATCGTAAAGTCGTAGATCGTAATCCACCATTCGACTATTGACGTGAACCATCTTCTAGTACAAACTTAAGCTTAGTTGGAATGGTTAACAAGATTGTTAGTAATATATCTGAAAAAACAGAAATATTGCTAGCTTTCTTTAAAAAAAAATTATGTAGGTTTCCTCACGATGTTTTCCTTCACCGCCGAGTGAAACGATTTCGATTGCATTGTACGCCCACGCAGTTCCAGTGTGAATTGGCAAACATCATATGTGTTATAAAAAATTCTAACTAGGTTTCGTCAAGACGTTTTCCTTCACCGCGGAGTAGACTAAAACAGCACATAGAATTGCAACAAACAAATCCTCTGGTGCCGGCACCGGGGATCGAACTCGGGTTGCGCGACTACGCAACTTGAGGCGACCGCTACACACTGAGTTACCCACAATTATTATTCAGTGTAAGCGTGTAATTGATTACGTTGAAAGAAATCCGTATATATCCCATTCAATCCTGCAAAAATATCAAATTACTTGGCGAGTCCGATAGAAAATAGATGCGAAGAAAAGAGATTACAGAAATTTTATTACGTTACAGTGGAAGAATTTTTTGCGCGCCACAGTTGCCCAGTCCATTTTGCCAATTTATCGCATATTGGAACGGACTCAGTGATGTTGATTGAATTGTCCTTAGCACCCACACTACACAGCTATATTCACATAAATATGGCCCACTAATATTACAAATGTGAAAGTTTGCTTGAATGTTTATTACTCAATCACGCCAGAACAGCGGAACAAATCTGGATGAAATTCGCCAGAAAGATAATGGGTGCATGTGTTGCCAGCTAACATAATGGATATTAATGAAATATTAAAAATTAATTAAAATATTTTATTATATTTTAAGGATATTTAATTGTCTGTCATGTACAATTTATTTCAGTTAGCTAGCGCCTTTATCTTCCGAGATATTCAAACTTTCTTAACCGACCCTTTATTTTGGTGAAGTTGGTTAAAAGGGTAGCTATCCAGTGTTTTATATTGGAGCTTAAAAGTAAACGCAAAACTCAAATAAAACTTTACAGAACGAAGCTTAAAAGTTCGTTAACGCATTGTGAGCGGGGGATTTTGGAAACAAAAGAACGAAATTGAGGTATGTACGATATATCGAACAAAAGACGGTCACGTGTTGTCCTGTTTACAGTCCGCTTAGGATGGCTTACTATACGGTTCATTGTTTGACCGTTTTAATAATACTTAATTGTGCCCCTCAATTACCACGGACCTTTAAATTAATCTTTATTATAAAATTCGATTGTACTTTGAAGTAAAACTAGCACTACTTGAATTTGGGAGTAAGCTAGTGAATGCGTTACGAAAAGTGTGATCGAGCGAGGCGGAACGAAGTTGAGAGGGAGATATAAGTTAGTGAAGACAGTTATAAATAACACTGTAGCAGCAAGAGAGAGCAGTGCGCGCGCACTTTTTCTCTTTTGAACAATGTCGTATATATTTAACTTATGTATATATAAATACATAAACATGGAACAAAATAAGTTTTACTTCAGTAGTGTGGTCTAAAGCACATTCGTTTTTTCAACCGACTTCAAAAAAGAGGAGGTTCTCTGTCCGTCTGTATCTTGGTTACCTCGTAACTTTCGAGTGACTGGTGCTTCCCCTGTGGTCCAATTCCGGTTCTGACAACATTCATAAGAAAACCCATAAGTCTTAAATTTGCATTAACTATGTGCGCGACAGATGGACGAATAACTCATGCCGACCGATTTTGATGATTCATTTTTATTGGAAAGGATGTACTTCAAAGGTACTTTGATGAGACTTTAAATTCTTATTAATTCTATTTCGTAACATACTTGTTTTCTCACATGTTATACATTTAATTAGAAGCAATGCGTCGATACTTTGGCGCCGTCACATCTTCAAGAATCTTCTGTAGATGCTGGAGCGGCCGCTGCAACAGCAGAAAACCTCAAGCGGCGCCAATATATGACCTCGATAGAGGTTTTATTTTGAGCCGTCTGGGGTATAACTTTGGGTCCGTGGGGTCCTAGTGCACACCACCTTTTTAATGCGATAGCTAAGAAGTTGGTCGACACATCTGGTGACCAGAAGACTGACTTATACCTTGCACAGAGGCTAAGCATTGCCATACAACGTGGCAATGCTACCAGCATTCGGGGCACGCTGCACGGTAACTGCCAATTGACGACGGTTTGGCACAGTTACATTTTTGTAAATATTTTGTAAAATACCTATTATGTTGTACCTATAGTTATACCAATATATGTATAGTTTAGTTATATTATAAAATAAAATAGATTCTTTAGTAAAATATAAAAAAATTAGTATTTATCATATTCGAATGTAACAATAGCGTGAGAAGTGTTACGTTTACAAAGCAGTATGTCAGTAAACACTGCCCCCACCTGCCCACCCCCGAAAGCCGTAAAACTGAACTGCGGGAACTTACGTATAAGGTGTTTATAGCTCAGCTGACAGGTAAAAGCCCTCTAAATATGCATGCGCAGTACTTTCCTGACCCTGTTCGTATTTATCAGGTAAATCGTGGTATATATTATTAAATGCATGTCAGGGATATTATATTTTACAGTGTTACACTAGTGGTTAAACGATTCGACTTGCCGAGGTAAAAGGTAATAAATCTCAATAAACTTGTATCAATTACATTTTCAACTGACTTCAAAATACAACAACATTTTTTAAACACATTTTGCATATATGTACATAAATGTACAAAAATTTATTATATACGTATTGTTTTGATATACATTTTTATTTTCAGATTTTCATCTCGCTGCTAGACTAATACATAGCCTGTATTAGGAAATATTGTACCTAACTCCGATTTTATCTTAGGCACTAAATAATAATCATTTATGTGATCCTTAAAATAACATTTAATATTTTTATCAATTTATTTATATTTCATTAAAGAACATAAACTTAAACGAAAAGGATATCTTACGTAAATTTGGATAATACAGTATTGTTCATTAAATTTTAGGACATAGTGTTGCCTCAATGTGGCAACACTAAGTACTAAAATTTATAAATCAATTAATAAAATATATTATTTTAACTATATTTAATAGTCTATCATGCACAATTTATTTCAAATAGCTTATAGCCTAGCGTCTTTATTTTCAAACTTTCTTAACCAACCCTTTATTTTTGCTCAAAAGAGTATTTGTTAATATTTTAAACTTGTAGAAGAGAACTACAATGAAAATTTGAAGTGTTCGATTTTGAAATAAAGTTAGCGACTACAATATCCGGTGACAAAGCTGGCACAACTACATTACAGAGCCGGCGGTTGAATTTCCCTCCTCGCTTCCTACGTCTAACTCCGGACAAACTATACCCTTTTATACAACGTCAACATTAATCTATTGTAGTGGTAAGATAATATTTTATCAGTGACCAAGTTCTACTTGGTCTGGTCGTAACTTCTAGAACAAATGAAAATTCATTTATTTAAAAGATCATATTTTCTTTACTTATTTCACTTTTAAGCGTCAACAGCTTAATGGATCGACGCAAATCATCTTCGAGCACTAGCTTAAGCTTAGCTTTCGAATAGTTAGTAAGAATGTTACTAGTATTTGTGAGAACAAGTATGCAAAAGATAAACCAAAAACCAACTTCAAATGGAATCTCGCACACATCTGGTGACCAGAGGGCTGGCTTATAACTTGCACAGAGGCTAAGCATTGCCATACAACGTGGCAATGCTACCAGCCTTCTGGGCACGCTGCCAAGCGATGAGTGTGAGGCACAGTTATATTTTTTGTAAATATTTTATAATATCTATTAAATTGTAAATATTTCTTTATTAGTTAGTATATGTTATGTTTATAATAAATAAAATCTGGAGGTAATTTAACTTTTATTGAAAAACGTTTCTAAATTTTTTTTTATAATGCGGCAGTATTTTTTTAAGTTTTATGTGGGTAATATCACAAATATTATTTACATTTCAAGTAGTTGCCATATAAATATAACTTCCAAAAACCATGATTCACTAAAAAAAATACCGAGCAAAACTCGAACACCTGGTTTATATAGAAATATGTACTACTTAAACACTTCTTTAGGAATCTAATTTGATAAAACCTATATCTTTTATGGTTTTCAGTTCTGCCTTATCGTTTAGTAATTATATATTTATCTATCCAATCTTGATCAGTAATAAAAAAGTTAGCTACAAGGTGAACCAATGAATTTGTTGTTGCAATTTCATGTGCTGATTAACCACGCGCTCGGCGGTGAAAGAAAACATCGCGAGGAAACCTACATGTCTTAGAATTTACGAAGACACGTGAAGTCTGCCTATCAGCACTAAGTGTGCGTGACGGAGAGAATGTCTGGTTCCAGCAGTGGGACGTAATATGTATTATATAGGTTGTAAATTTAACACTTTTTACATATTACAACATGTCATAACTGAAAAGCTACGAGCTTGTGGTTCAGATTGGTAAACTCTTCAGCGCTTCAGTGGCAATTTCACGGTCTGAGCGAAACGGCAATAAAATGAGTGAATTCGCTTTAAACGAATCTCAGTGAAAGTTATTTAGAACTTCATTCCAACGTCCAAATCTAGCCCTTTATTTTAAATCGAATGAACGTTTATTTTAACAACGTTTATGTAGAAATACAAAATGGATTTTCTCATTGCATTTTATGTATTTATAGGAACCCATTGGAGCATTGAAATCACACATAAATCGTAACTTAATACGGTCATTGAATAAAGTTACAGTCTTTATATATGTCCTACTGTTGGGCACAGGCCTTCTCTGTAGAGAGTATGAGCGTTCGCCACACACACCTAATGCGGATTGACAGACTTCACATGTCTTAGAAAAATTTTCCTACGACATGTAGGTTTCCTCACGATGTTTTCCTTCACCAACGAGCGCATGGTAAATCAGCACATCAATTGCAACAACAAATTTATTTTGGCTGGTGCCGGCACCGGGAATCGAACTCGCGTTTCTAGCGTACTACGCAGCTTGATTGCCCCGAAGTGGCACACAAAGTTTTTCCTTAGATTATCCGTGAAATAGCTACCAACCGAGTCGTGGTCCGGCGTAACATAGTAACCGTCCAAGCCGAGGTTACCCGACACCGCCGGGCCCTTGTGTCGAGTTACTAGCGATATTCAGGCTAAGCGACCTAAGAGCTACGCCACTTCTCAATCCGGTGAAGCAGTCAAGGTTAGCTTCTCTGGCCAATTAGTGTAGTTCGTCAAAAAAATAAGCAACTTGAGGCGACCGCCCGGACACTGAGCTACCAGGTTCTTTATTTATGATAATTACTTAACCGTTGCCAAGCAACCGTATAACGACCGTATGTATCAAATATATTTTTAGTTTTACTTGTTAAATGTTACAGGAAAACCTTTGTTTTATTTATAGTCAATTGAAACTAGATTACCACTTTGTTTACCGGCGTGACATATAATTAAATTTATTATGTTTGTCCGTGCGTTGATCTGTCCGTGCGTGATACAAACACATTCACTTTGACACAGTTATTGCTTTTTTAGAAAATCCTCTTTTATTTGGGTTACTATAGTATTATGTCAAAATTAATCTATACAAATAAATAAAATTGAATTGTCTGTATGTAATATATATGGAAATAACCGCTGACATTTTTTTTAAGAAAGCTAGCAATATTTCTTTTTTTCGGAAAATATTCCTAGCATTCTTATTAACCATTCCAACTTAGCTTAAGCTTGTGCTAGGAGATGGTTCACGTCGATAGTCGAATAAGAGACTCGAACCCACGACCTCACAAATCGCATACTGTACCATAAACCATTAGGCTAGTGACGCTTCAAGATCAGATACGTATTATATTTATTGTATTATTTCTTTTTATTCTCTGTATAAATGTAAACGTAGTATTGCGCGCGCATGACTAGGTAGTCCTGGGCACCGCTGAAAATCAGTGCTGTCTCATCCTTGCGACGGCACACACTGAGACAGTGTCCAATATTGTCATCATATCTTATGTACTATTAGTCCGTTTTTTATTTCATTAACTGTTTTTTTTTAATATTATTTTATTGTCTTTTTGATGGGTTTCATAATTTGTGCTAATTAAGAATATGTTTTTGTCTATATACCAAAATATTTTTTTGTACAACTTTTATCTGCCTATCTGTCACTTGTATGATACCTATATTTCGAGTTTAGCGCTTTCTGCTTCCTTATTTTTAAAGCAAGTCCATTTATTTTCATTCTATTGTGGTAATAATCCGGCGAACTCGGACGAAATGCTTTTCTACGTCTTTCATTATTATATATTTCATAAGGAGCCGCAATCTAGCCTCCATTTTCAATAGGGATCGACGACCACAATAGCGTTCAAGAAAATAATGAATAGACATTTATAAATCCATACGCTTTACCAACCAAAACTGCATCTCCACTCAAGATGCACTGCATTCATTCCTGCACGCTTTTAAATTTTAAAGCATAAAGTCAAAGTTACAGCCTATATCATTTCTATCCCACTATTGGACGAAGGTCGAACGAAGCGATTTGAGTCATCGTTCATCGTGCGTACAGCAAAGGAGTGGAATAAGTTGCCGGCCTCAGTCTTTCCGTCCAAGTACGACTTGGGAGCCTTCAAGAGTACAGTGAATAGGCACTTACTAAACTAGCGCGTACCATCTTGCGACTATATCACCACTTAATACCAGGTGGGATCATGGTCAAGCGCTAGTTTACACGCATAAAAAAAGGTCTTCTTCGTAAAGAGCGTAGTCCTCCACACACACCTAATAGACATGGATAAAATTTCTAGGACATATAGGTTTTCTCACGAGCGCGTGGTAAAGCACATGAAATTGCAACAACAAATTATATTGGTGCTGCCACTTATTTATAATCCAGTATAATTATAAAGCCTATAAAACTTCAATCAGCTATAAAATAGTTTATGGACGATTTCACCGCTCCTAACACACTTTCACAGTTTCTACTCGTATTCATATTTCTCGAAGCTAAGGTAAACCTCATTAAATTCCGATCACAACTTTCAGAACAAAATTATACATTTTGATTGACTACGCGTAAATTAGTCTAAGCTTATTTTTGCAACTTTAACACAAAATTTAGACTGGAACAGTTTGCCCGCGTCTGTCTTTCCCTCCGATTACAATGTGGGTATTTTCAAGAGTAGAGTGAATAGGCATTTACTAAGCTAGTGCGTCTTACCATCCAGGACTGCATTTCTATTAAACATCAGGT
Source organism: Meandrusa payeni (assembly GCA_029286785.1). Lineage (NCBI taxonomy): Eukaryota > Metazoa > Arthropoda > Insecta > Lepidoptera > Papilionidae > Meandrusa > Meandrusa payeni. The sequence goes on from JAGSMX010000015.1 coordinate 528,485, forward strand.
GGGACCGTGTTCAAGCATATAAAGTATAAAAAAAACCATATGCAGATATTTTAGTAAGTTTTTTTGTATGCTTACAATTTACGCAACTCTACAAAAAAAATTATTTTGATGTCTTCTAGTAAGTTTTCTGAATTGCTTGCGTTAAAATCTCGCTGTTCCATTGCAAAGTATACATATTTCTTTCTGTTTATAAATGTTACTTTTCAACCGACTTCAAAAAAAGAGGAGGTTCTCAATTCGTCCGTATGTTTTTTTAGACATAGACATAGACATTTATTTATTGGCATCATAGTACAAAAACAGATCACAGACAGAATATAACACACATTAAAAAAGAATGAAAAATAGACAAAACACAGTTAAAGTTACACGGACAAATAATACAAAACATATGGTGCCAATATCGGACACCGTCTCAGCATATGTTATCGCAAGGATGCGACAGCGCTGATTTTCAGCGGTGCCCGGGGCTACCTAAGGACGTGCGCGCGCAATACTACTTTTATATGATATTTATACAGACAACAAGAGTATAATAAATATGATACATGAATAAAACAGTTATGAGATTAATATATATTATATACAATAAAATAATAGATGAAAAAATTTCATAAATAAATATATTATTAAGTCAAAAATAAACTAAAATAAATAATATCATAATTAAACGTATAAAGTTTATATTATATAATGAAATATTGAAAATATTGGAAACAACAAGCCACCGATATCGGGGGGATATTATCTTTCTGTAACTTTAACATCAGGTGTTTTAATTTATTTTTAAAAGCGTTTACAGATTTACTGTCTCTTATGGGCGGTGGCAAGTTATTACAACACTTGGTGGCCAAGTATCTGAAACTGCCGCGGAACGCAGCAGGTCGGTGTAGCGGAATTTGTAAAATGCAGTTTTTACCTTGTTATGTTTGTTACCTCATAACTTTCAACTTGGAGAACCGATTTTGATAATTTTGAAAAGTGGACCAATTCTGACAATGGAATCCATTGGAAAACCATATAAATCTTAAACTTGCATCAAGTTTTACGCCACAAATGGACGAATAACTCAATATCACGCCGACCGATTTTGATAATTCATTTTTATTGGTTTATCTATATATATAAAAAGAAAGTGTATGGGTTTGTTCCTTATAGGCTCCGAAACGGCTGGACCGATTTCAATTAAACTTCCAGAGAATCTTCAGATTGATCTGGCGAGTAATCCTATAAAGTTTGGTGACGATCGACGAACTATCAAACAAGCCATACATCGTGCTTTTATTTCTGACATTAACTTGAAACCGATATGTTTTTGTATAAATGATAAGAATGATTTTGTATTTACTGATATGTACATGGGTGAACGGATTCACTTGAAGAGTAAATTGGTGAGTTTGGTTAGGTTCTGATAAATCTATTTCGTAATATTTGTTTAACGGGAACGCTATTATACGGACGGCTTCTTTATATTTCGGAATAATTTTAGTTGATTCGGTTTGAAGTCGGTTTTTGTTCTTGCTTATTTTTTTTAAACTAGCAATTTTTTTTTTCAGAAATATTACTAACGTTCTTGTTAACCATTCCAACTAAGCTTAATCTTGTGCTAGGAGATGGTTCACGTCAATAGTCTAATGATGGATTCGAAAATACGACCTACGACCTTATGATTGGCAGAACGTACCTAAACCATTCGGCTATTGACGCTTCAAAATGTTTAAATTTTAAATATAAGTTGAGTATAAGTTAGCGCATGCCGCTTACGCTTGCATATTTAATTATATACTTCCCAATGACTTAGTAGGTTAGAAAGTTTATGAATGTACACGTCTCTATGTGATATTATTCTAAAGATGAGCCTGGAAATTTTTAACGAGCTTCATGCTGACTTCTCTTTCATATAAATAGCTAAAGAAATTTACCTTTTTTTTCCTATTCTCATGTATTTCGTGATGATTGTTTAAACACGCGGTATTTTTTATGTAAATTATATAATTATATCTACACTTAAACGGTATCTAACGAATAATTAGTAAACTTCAAACTGTGGTACATAAATAAATTAAGTAAAATTGAAAAAAACCATATCGATGTCGTAGGACACCAGATAGGAAGGAAATTCCTATAACAATAATAATTTCAAATTGTAATGGGGTGGAAAAAAATTATTTATTTTTATATTCTTGGTGTATAAGGGCGCTGCATAACCCACAGCAGCGGATTCAGGGAAATGCCGTAATGGTTCACAAATATAAATAAATAAAACGAAAACGACTTTTTCCCATACATTTTTGTCAACTAATACAACCCTTGTGTCGCGACGGCTCTGTGTGATGATTTCCATAATAATTAATACAGTACAACTCTTAATTTCCTGCCAGCGCTCTATTGCTGTATAATTTTAGAGGAATTGGTGGAAGGAACTGAACTAAACACAACAAAGCTATCCAACTAATTAATAATTTACAGTATGTGCCTGTATCGATAACCTCCAATAAAAATCTAAGTTGCTCCTTGTTACATCAGCTATCTGCCAGTGAAAGCCGTTCCAGACATCAGGAGCAAATAGACCGACAATAATTGCAAAAAATGTTATATTGGTATATGTACTGTATTCATATGCATGTAGTAAAAAGTTATTTCAGTATAACAGACACTCCAATTTTATTAATTTGTATAGTTACAAGCTATACTTATATTGAAATAATAATTACGAAAATGTAAGAGTCATCCAATTTGGTGCAGTTGTTCGGAAGTTATGCGCGTACATACATTTCGGCGATTTTTATTTAGATTTATACCAGTGAAAAAGAAAGTTAGCCGCAATATAGTTCAGATTTCTCGATTCTCGACAGAATCAATTAACTATCAGATCTTATAGTATTTCACAGAAGCTAAGCTCAAAGAGATTTATACGATTCCGTTATCGCCTCTAGAAGTGTAATCGAAAGAAAGATTGTGGAGCCGAGCTCAGGTCCGACGGCAATTGAGAGTGCTTCAACACTAGTATTTATAAGAACCAATTCATCTTTTTATTGACCGACTTGGAAAATGGAGGAGGTACTTCCATTCGGTTGTATTTTTTTTTGAAGTTATACTTCTTAAGGCGCGTTATGAAAAAATTATGACAGTGACAGGTTGAAGCTGGAGTTAAAACAAATGTGCTTATGTACTTTTTCTAGTGCTTCAATATAATGGAGGTTAACTATCAGTATGACTTATTAATTGATATAAATTAAAATATCATTATTTAATATAATATATATTTGCAACAACTAATATTAAAGGGAAGTGGGGCCTATTTTTTTTTTTTGACCCCATTTAGGGCCCTGTGAGCCTGTTGCTAAAATTTGTGCAACAACGTTGGTCCCTTTGTAAAATATATATATATATTTTTCCTCCTTTAAGGATATTTCTTCGTTCCTCTTCTTGCTACTATTGAGCCGTTAGCCTTTGCGGCTAAAAACATAACTACTCGTAGCTCACAGTATTCCAGGAATTGTTTTCTGGCATCGGAGGCAACTATGTTGACTATGTTGTCCGCAGTATCCATTCTGTGTTCGCAGTCATGGCGGTGTGTTGCGAATCTTGGGTAGTGTATGATGATATGCGAAGTGAGAGTCTATTGAGAGTTAGCTTAAAATATGTCAGACATGCACGAATGTCTCCTTCACCAAGCACGTTGCAGATCATTAAAAAACAAACGTTTCTCGTTAAACGTACAGTTGTGTTGTTAATATTTTAGTTATTTTATTACAAATTCGTTGTGTTATTCCACTCCTCACTATACAATTTGCCGGTCGTTAAATCAAAGGTGACATAATGCGAAACGAATCTTAATAAATGCGAACTTAACTTCCATGTAATCGATCACTCAGACAAGTGATCTTTCTAAACTTCATCGTGAGAATGATATTATCACTTGTCAAATTTAAGCTTGACAGATGATTTGACATCCGCGGAATAATGGCTTGCATCAAAGGATACTAAGTATTGAAAATGTGTAGTAGTATTAATAAAAATAGAATTAGGCTTTACCCTAATAGTGGATTAGAAGGAAGGAAACTGAAAATCCCTGACCATTCTGACCAGGGGAATTAGACATAGCTCAGAGCAAAAATGACAAGGGGCAATAAAACTGAATTAATATGTAAATCAGCAGTCGTGCCTATTGTTACAAAAAAACAAAAAAAAGGACACTAAGTGTAGATATATTGGAGATTATTGATATCTTCAGTCCTTTTATCTCGTCTTAATTTATCTCGTTAAATTATTCTGAGCATTAAATTAAAATGCTCAGAATAAAGGAATCATATATATTTATTATACATATATTATACACATTTTCTTACTTCGGTCCTTCGGTACACATTTCCCTGCTAGACTAATACATAGCCTGTATTAGGGATTTTTAGGAGTTTATTATGAACTAAAGTTTGTTATATAACTTATGTGGTAGTCGTGTGTTTTTGCAAAGAATAGTGTGCGTAGGTGCATGTGAGAGTGTACAACGAGACTAAGAAATTAAGAAGAAAAATTATAGAAGTACCTAAAGATTAAGGTTACTTAAATGGCACAGAGCAAGATAACTAATAACAGATGGACAAAGCGTTTAACAGTGGGTACCAAAAGATAAAATAAGAAGACAAAAAGACCTAGTCGATAAAAGCCGTAAAACATCCACTGCTGGACACAGGCCTCCCCAACGATTTCCAAAGGGACTGGTTGTATGCGGCCCGCATCCAGCTGCGTCCTGCAACCTTTGTGAGGTCGTCAGACCACCTTGCGGGTGGACGTCCCACACTGCGCTTGCTGGTCCGTGGTCTCCAAACGCGCTATGTGCCCTGCCCATTGCCACTTCAACTTGCTTATCCGGCGAGCTATGTCGGTTACCTTCGTTCGTCTACGGATCTCCTCATTCCTGATTTGATCTCGTAGAGATACTCCGAGCATAGCCCTCTCCATAGCTCGTTATAGTGAGAGACCACGTTTCTGTTCCGTATGTCAAAGACATATGCGGATCCCGATAGGTGTAAAAGCATAGGTGACTACTATCAACAATTGTCTTTGAAATTACCTCTTTTAAAGTGGTTAAGTTAATTCTGTAGTAGCAAATAAATGCAGTTTTTTATAGGTACAAACTAGTGCTTGACCACGATCCCACCTGTTGTTAAGTGATGATATAGTCGAAAATGGTGCGCGCTAGTTTAGAAGTGCCTATTACACTCTGCTCTTGAAGGCTCCCACGTCGTACTTGGACCGAAAGTTTGACGCCGGCAACTTGTTCCACTCCTTTGGTGTACGCACGATGAACGATTTCGTTCGGACGCGCGGAACATCGACTATGAAAAGGTGGAGACACGTCCGTCCGAAGGTAGAATAATAAATTAACTCATGTAATTCCTGTGTATACTCTGCAAAATGTAATTTGTAAAACACCGAACGGCTGGCGACCTTGCGTCGGTGCTCAAGACTAACTAGATGTAGATCTTGGTCACCTATCAACTTTGTGGCGCGCCTCTCCGTCGAATCCAGTACCGCGAGTTGGTATTTGGCTGCACCTGCCCAGATATGACAACTGTTCTCCACACATGGCCGGATCTGTGCTTTATAGATAGTCAAAAGCTGTCCCGGGGTTTGAATCGACTTCACAATTTGTCTCTGTTTTTTATTTTGAAGATATTGTGAAAGAAAGAGGTGTGTTGATCGTACTAAGCGGAAGTCTTTGAACACTGTCTACTCCTCTGGATAATGGGCGTGAGTATTTATCGTATATTTGTATTGTTGAATTGTTAATCACAGAACACAGTAATGATCTTTCGTATCAATTGAGTAATACTTGTTACTACACACTGCTCGTCTTTGCCGTGAATGTATGCCACAGTCAATCGTAAGCAACGTTCTCACACCTGAGTATATCTTGCTAAGGAACAAAGCACATGTCTTGATTTCGATACAAATGTACCTTCCCTTGTATTCTCGTAGCGTAGTGTAATTGTATTTGGAGATCGCAGAGCAATTTGATGGCAACTTAATTGAGATTGGCTGCAACTTGTGTAATTAGAGTATTTTGTTCTACTCTGTTTATACGGCGTATTGAAGATAAGATAATGTTTTGTAAATATTTACGAGCAAAAACAAAAACCGTTAAACAAACGTTTAACGCTATTACGCGCGGACGTATCCATCCATTTGTATTTCTGAATTATCGTAAGAATATTATTAAATACCAAGAATTAATCAGAACCTAACCAATTTATCAAACTACTCTTGCAGTACATCGTTTCCAATTCCAATACAAAAACCGTTTCCAATAATAAATGAAATATCGAAATCTGTTGGCGTGATATTGAGTTATTCGTCCATTTGTGGCGCACATATTTGATGCCAATTATTATATGGTTTTCTCATGGATGCCCTCGTCAGAATTGGGTTGGAACCAATTAAATGGAATTACACGGGAAGTACCAGCTTTCAAATAAAAAAAAATCATCAAAATCGGTTCACCCAGTCGAAAGTTATTTAACAATCATAAAAAAGCATACAGTACACCTCCTTATTTGAAGTCGGTTGATTAGATTAAAACCTGATATAATTAGTAAAAGTGTTAATTTATTCAATTCTATTCTCTTCTTAGCTTATTTTCAATTAACCACATAAAGTTGAAATCCTCTCGCATAGTAAATATGTTGTAGAAACTTTATCCCGTTTAGGTGGTCGTCTCTCCCCTCTGGTATCACTTATCGTCAGAACTACTTAAGCTCATGACAGTGTTAATGACCGCGTAGCCGTTCCACCACATATATTTATGTCACACGAGCTTTGCTCAATTTGCTTTGAATGTTTGATAGACAGAAAAGATTATTTATAGGAAGATAAACAGCAATAAAATTTACAAAAAAGCTATAAAAATAATTAAGAGACAGACTGCCAATAACAGATCTTCGCGAATACGAAAAACTTTACAAATAATTTATTGTGTGAGCAAAAACAATAATAATAAAGCTTACTAATAATTTGTCAATTAAAGAATGCCCGTCTTATTGATACAGTTGTACTATTAAACATGTCTACGTTGTGTTAATTTCTAAGCAAGTGCTTGACTACGATCCCACCTGATGTTAAGCGGAAATGCAGCCCTGGATGGTAAGGCGCACTAGCTTTGTAAATGTCTATTCACTGTACTCTTGAAAATACCCACATTGTAATCGGAAGGAAAGACAGACGCGGGCAAACTATTCCAGTCCTTTGCTGTACGAAGAATGAAAGACGAAGCAATATATATCCTTTTAGAATATCTATTAAGCGTGACACTAGCGCGCCACAAAAATGAATTTTGATGATAGTTGGAGGATGCCAAAGGGAGATGGATAGGAATATAACAGCGCGCTGATTTCTTGGGCACGATATTTTTTTTTTCGAGGACAGTCAATACTACCATTGATAAAATTCAGCAAAAAGGTTATGTCTGCTGCCTCGCGACGAATAAATAAAGGAAGAACTTGAAATTGAGCGCAGTATTTCAGGAGTTATAGGTGTAACGAAAACGATAACATAAATACTTTATAAAATTTACTGCGACCTTTATGTGGTCGTCAGGAGGTCGTATCAGGGGGGTGGACCTCCCACGAGTTCTCACGAAAGTGAGAATAAAGTTTCTAAAACCAAAATTATCTAATCAAAAAAATACGACTCAGCAACGGCGACTAACCCAATCGACAGTTGGGACGGGACTATTGATCAATCGGGGGACACTAAGCGGATCGGAAATTATAGACTACAATCTAAAAATGGTCATGAGAAACAGGGTCGCGGAGACACTTATAGCAGTGCAACGGGGTGTCTGGGATGCGTGAACCAAGGCATTCTCCATCACCACCTTCAAAAATGAGGCATTATAAAAAATATTTAGTAACTGTAGAGGTAGCACCCTTATTAAAAAAAAAACAAGCAACCAATTCAAGAATATTACAAAGAGCACGTCGGTTAGCGATGCTCTGCGCACGGCTGCAGGTAGAGGAAAATGGCGACGGATCACTAAAACCAAATTGTTCCCACGAGATGGTCACGACCCTCAGCATTGAGGAAACCGACGCGAGGAGGAGGAGGACAAAAGAGCACGGACATAAGTCTGTGGTTGCGCTTTCTTGAAAAAAAAAAAACCTTAAATTATCTATGAAAATGTATCAATACTTTTTTCCCATAAGCCACCTTTGCTGAGATATAACGATTCTAAAAGTTCACTCTCATTGTTTCGTCTAGTGACTACAGAAAGGGTTACGAAGGGCCTGGGATGGTTATGAAGCCAATGAAGTATCATTATTTTAGTATTTCACACGTCAGAGCGAACAACGATTAATCCATCACATACATTCAATCACCATGTAATACGTTTGCGTATTACGCTGTGAATGTACAAATTGTTGAACAACTTGAGAGCGTAAGTATTTGTTCAACGCGTAACTTGACGTGTTATATCGGGGAAGTGTCTTACCTTCATTAGCGGAAAGAAAATGCTCTAACACTTGACGTTGGATCAACATATACACGTATGAAAGTAATTTTCAGATGAAAATATTCTACGAGCCTAATGGCTCAGCGATTCGACTAAAGATATGACGGTAGCGGGTTTTAATGGCAGTCAGCTTGTGACAAATTGCGTTTTTAACCGTTTTCAAAAAAGGAGGGGGATAACTTTAGACAGAATGAGAAAACTATATAAGTCATTGCACATGCGCCACAATTGGACGAATAATTCAACACCAATCCAACCGATTTCGATGATTCTTTTTATTGAAAAGGATGTACTTCAAGGATACTTTGATAAGGGTTTACAGTTAGTTTGAAGCGTCAATAGCCTAATGGTTTAGGGTACGGCCTGCGAATCGTAAGGTTCGATCATCCACCATTCGACTATTGCCGTGAACCATGTCCTAGCACAAGCTTAAAATTAGTTGGAATGGTTAACAAGATTGTTAGTAATATTTCTGAAAAAAAATAATAAAAAGAAATATTGCTAGCTTTCTTTTAAAAAAAAGTTAGATTCTGCTTAATTCTATTTCTTAATTTCTACGATAATACGGAAATACAAAATGTCGCGTCTGCGCGTAATAGCGTTAAATGTTTAATTGGATTTGAAGTCGGTTTTTTCTTGTTCGTAAATATACTTTTTCCAGTTCCCGCTTTAGACTGGCCCATCGGAGTTGAATTCTTTCTCTTGCAAGAAGTTATTCAAATTTCGATAAAAAAATGTTTAATAATTTGTAGATCTTGTGTAAAAAATAGTCCAACAACTAATACACTCGCTTTATTCAGACGGCGTAACGTTGTACAAGGAATTATTTTAACGAATAACTTCACAACTGCACGTCCTCACAATCTTTATACAAAATTAATTAGAAGTCAGATTTGGAACTAATAAAGTTAAACTATTGTTTACAATGACAAGTTCATGTGACGATCAACTAAATTATTAATAATGAATTAAAGATACAATAAGGTTCAGGTAAATCATTAAGATATCATTGGTAGTAGTTATTATGCATAACAATCGCTGGGTGTCATGTGTTGCCAGCTAACAAATGGTAATCTGTTGGAGCAAGGTCAGGGAAGTACTGTAGATGTCGAAAAATAATCAAGAAGTCGTAGAAAAAAACCAAATATAGAAGAAACATAAGGAATACGATTTTCGAAATATATGCATGAGTAAATTTGAAATTGGAATTCTTAACCAAAGACGCCAATTTCAGATGTAAGGAGGAAGGTAATATATGAATAGGCTGTAACTTTTAAAATACTTGTTAATATAAATATTTATTTTAGTGCTTAGAGAATCCCGAGCGGACAAACAAGCATCCATGAAGCCTGAATTTTGTGATGTTCATAAAGGAATGTCTTTATTCTCTGCCCGTTACTTTGGGTGACGGCGGTTTTCAGGGGTGAGTTTTTACAAACATGGTTTGCTTTCAAGTTTCAAATTGGATATGTCAAACGGACCAAGATGGAAATTCACTTGACACACGGTAATGGAAATTCGTTCATTATAGTTCTTTGATGCAAATGTCATATACAAAAGTATCATTTTTAAACCGACTTCAAAAGGAGGTTCCCAATTTGTCTGTACGTTTGATACCTAATAACTTTCGACAGTGTGAAGCGATTTTAATGATTCTTTTGTTTATTTGAAAGCTGGAGCCTCTTGTGACAATGGCACCCGTGCCGTATAAGTCTTAAATTTTTAGTTCTCAAAGGTTTTTTGGCTGAAAATCAGCGCTGTGATACATGTGTGAGCACGGCACATGCTGAGCTTTTTTTAATTTTTCACAATTTACTTTTGTTGATGTTGTTTTTTTTGTCTTGTATTACTGTTTTCTTGTGTCGAATAAATGTTCTATTCTACATTTTCTTTAAGCATGTGCGCGAACATCGAAATAAAATGTCTATGTCTGTCTTATTACAAATATCGACCACAATGATACCAATGAGTTCATTTTGTAGACAATTGGTTTAGCAGATTCGGAGCTTAAAAAGATAGATTGGTCACATTTATATACATTTTACAAATTAAACGGACATTTATGTACCCATTGCATCAAACATTTTTCGTACTCAGTGACTCCCTTTTTTTTTTTTTGTTAACGGGGAGGAAATCTTCAAAAGATACCCCGTCTTTCGGGGAAGGCGGCGGTTATGTGGGGTTTTACCCACTAAAACCTCCCAGTGGCCCTTTCCTCGGTGCATGACGAGGGGCTCCAGGATCTCCAGTGGAACGCACCGGAGCCCCTCTGCACTGTGCTCAAGGAGAGCACGTCCCGGGGGGAGGATTCTCCCTCCCCTGTGCCCTCATAGTGCAAGGCTACACGAACCAGCCGATGTCGCCTTCTTCCCGGGTCCACCTTAGCGGACGAAAAGGAACTCAGTGACTCCCAAACTAAGCTGACGCTTGTATCTTGAGAGCCAGGGTTGCATTGTAGAATTTGTATTGGAAAATTTTGGACTTCTAACTTTTAATGTAGTTAATAAATATATATATATACAGGTAAGTGTGTAGGGTGTATAGTGTTCATGAGTGTACGTGTAGTTGTGTGTATGATCGTGTGTGTATTTTTTATTTATTTAATTTTTTTAGAATAAAATAGAATTGAATAAACATTTATTCGACACAAGAACACAGAAGCAACAGAAAAAACAAAACAAAAACAACATAAAAAAAGAACAAAATAGTAATTGTGCCGAAAAGGGGTTGGCTCAGCGTGTGAGGGGCTCACACATGTACACACACACAGCACAGCACTGATTTTCAGCCAAAAAACCTGTGAAAACAAATGTGGACACGATTCGGTTGTGTATTAAAATAGTGTTACATTACAAACACTTTCATATATATTATAAATATATTTCATTTATATACATAAATATATCTTTATACTTTGATTACATATAAATGTATACACATTTACTTAATAAATAACATAAATGTAGGGTTAAATAAAGGAAAAATAAATAATAAATTTAAATTAAAAGGTAGGTCAGGATCGTGAAAATGGAAATCCAAGATCTCTGCCTGTCCCCTCTAGATAAAAGGGGCGAGTGCTGTCGTTTGTATTTGTTTGTAGGTAGTTGCAAAATCCAAAAAAATGAAACATTGCGACTGTCTTAAATCACATATATCCAGGATTACCATATTCGTTAGAAAACTAATATCGCGTCATGCATAAAACTGTCTTAAGCCCAGACTGCAATTTTACGGGATCAAGTCTCATATTTTATTCATCTCCATTGCTACTAAAAGAGGAAAGTTTTAGAAATACTCTCGCTTAGTTCAGTTGCAGATAGAATGAACTGGTCAGATAAACCGAGGAAAAACAACCGCGATAGTATTATTGATTGCGAAGAGGGATTCCCCGCGCAGAGTGTTGTCGTTCACGATTTCTTAACGTTCTTTGTTTCGTAGTATATTTTCGTCAAACAAATATGCAATCGTGAATTGTTGGTTCGCGTACGACATATATTCCGAAGGTAGGGCGCAAAGAAGCTGTCAGTAAATGTAAAAACTAGATGGATTTTGATAATTTCAATTTAACTTTTTACGTTTTTTTTTTGATTTTTGATTAAAATTTAACTTTCTAAATCTAACTATACGACTTTAAAAGTAGGAGGTTTTAAATTTTTGTTATGTTTTATACCGCATAGAAGTAGTTGGCGCGGGGAGAATGAGTGGCTGAAGAAACTAAAAGACTCGAAACAAGAATTGGCAACTCCTTGTATAGGACCAGTATAACTTGAGCTAGAATAGTGAGATTTAGATCTACGGTATCCCCTGCCTGTCGTACAAGGCGACTAAAGGGGCCTCAGGTTCACTGGGCGACAAGGGTGGGGGCCTGCGTCGTCCACCAAAGTGGACCCGGGAAGAAGGCGACATCGGCTGGCCCGTGTCGCCTTTCGCTGCGAGGGCACAGGGGAGGAGGGAGTAACCTCCCCCCGGGACGTGCTCTCCATGAGCAGAGATCCCGGAGCCCCTCGTCATGCACCGAGGAAAGGGCCACCGGGGAGGTTTTAGTGGGTAAGATCCCCACATAACCGCCGCCTTCCCCAGAAGGCGGGGTATCTTTGTGAAGATTTCCTCCCCGTCGACAAAACAAAGAAAGAATAGTGAGATTTAACTATTCTAGAAGAAGACTAATACCAGACATTCAAAATTGTACATTTCACAAGGATGACCGTGGCTCCAGACATATTTTATATCCTTTACATTGTGAACTTTGATAAGCCATATCTGTTTCTACTTATGGTTTTTATCGTAAAATATTATATAGTTCTACTTGGTACTGTAGACGATTTTATGTTTCGCATATATTATTCTTTTCAACAGAATTCAAAAAAGGAGATGGTTCTCAGATTTTTTTTGTCACTTCATAACTTCCAACTGGGTGAACCGATTTTGATGATTATTTTTTTATTTGAAAGCTGCTGCTGCCGTGTAGTCAAATTATGTAATCAATAAGTGAAAATAACATACAAATTGGATTTGCGTGTTTGTAAGAAGCTTACACAACTGTTTATATAGATTAAAATAATACACAATACATTTAAGTTCAAGTATATTTACGAGTAAAAACAAAAACCAACTTTAAATAGAATCAAACGGTAAACGCTATTACGCGCGGATGCCCTTTTTGTATTACCGAATTATCGTAGGAATATTACGAAATCAAACCTAATCATAACCTTTTTTTTTTGTTAACGAGGAAATCTTCAGAAAGATACCCCGCCTTCTGGGGAAGGCGGCGGTTATGTGGGGTTTTACCCACTAAAACCTCCCCGGTGGCCCTTCCTCGGTGCATGGTGAGGGGCTCCGGGATCTCCAGTGGAACGCACCGGAGCCCCTCTGCACTGTGCTCATAGAGAGCACTGCCCGACAAAGGCCCCACCCTTGTCGCCCAGTGACCCGATCACCTAATCATAACCTAACTAAACGTTCATCAATTTATCTATTTGCGGCGCACATACTCGATGCAATAGACTAGTATGGTTTTCTCATGGATCTCATTGTCAGAATTGGACCAAATGGGACCACACAGGATCAGCTTTAAAATAAAAAAAGCAGCGGTTCACCCAGTCAAAAGTAATGCGATAACAAACATAAAAAACGAATTGAGAACTTCCTCCGTTTGAAGTTGGTTGATAACACACAAAATCATTTAGTTACAAGTATATTTACGAGTAAAAAAAAACCGACTTCAAATTTAACTTTCATTGTTTCTTTCATCATCATACTACTCTTGAAATACATCGTTTCAGATAAAAAATGAATAATCGAAATCTGTTGTCGTGATACAGAGTAATTCGTCCATCTGTCGCGCATATACTTAATGCAAATTTCAGACTTATATAGTTTTCTATGTCTTGGACGCCTACTTATTTGTATTACATAAATATTGCTATTACATTATCGTAGGAGTTAAAATTTCTTACTATTGTACTTTGTACGCATTACCACTTAACGTCAGGTCGGGTCGTGGTCAAGAACTTGATCAGAGAGTACAAAAACCGTCTGTCTGTGAACAAAATATTTTACTTCACTTTAACCGAAATATTCGCAGCGCCATAATACGGCTATAATTTTACAACGAGATATCGGACGGGCTGCGTACCTTTTACAGGATAATCCGCTCCTTCAATTATTCACGGCTATTGGAAATACCTTAAGGATCGTAGCTCAGAGAACAATAATAAAATTTGCATATCAATTACGGTAATGTTAAAATTTGCGCATTACACATGGTATCATTATCAAATATTGCTCAAAGTCGCATGGATTGCCCTGAACTACTTAACAAATTGCACTTATCGTTCCCTTCTTGAAGTCTATGATTCAACTGTCAATTAAACACTGCGCCTAGTAACGCAAACTAAATGCTTAATATCTATTAATAATATATATTATCAGAGCATGTAACGAATTCAATAACATTTGTAAGAAGTACAATAATGTCGACCTACTTTGCGCCAGTGATGCCTCCATACATAAGCTTTTATAAGTATATTTGGTGCTATCGGGGTCTTAAACAGCATATCGCTATCTCTGTGCGGAGCGCGCAAGATGTGTGACAGAGAGGGTCACCTCTCGCTCACTCTCATTGTAAATAGCTGTTGATCAGTGTCCCTTCCTGATTGGTCAACAAACTTAGTTTCTAATTAGTACCAGTAAGGACGTAGCACATAAGATTGTATAAATGGTTGAGAAATTAGATAATAAACAGGACATTACAAATCTGGACTCCGAGTGTTATTCTTCCCGCAAATATCAACAAGAGTGGAGGCCTCCCACATTGGTGACCCCGACGTGATTGAAACATGGAAGATCAACATACAAGATTCGAATTTTAACGAAGCAAATCCAAAACTTACGCCTGAAGCCGAAAACGCTTTTGAAAAATGTTATATGTGCCATGCTTTGATTTTCGAATCCTAAATTTTATATATTTTTAGTTTTTTTTCCTTGTTATCTGCTAAACTAATGATATATCTGTAAATTATATAAGAAGTATTGAATAGCATTCTGGAGGAAGGCGGGGTTATGTGCGGTTCTCACCCACTAAATTCCCCCTGTGGCCTTTCCTCGGTGCATGGCTAGGGGCTCCGGGATGGAGTGGAACGCACGTGAGTTCCTCTTCATTGTGCTCTTGGAGAGCACGTCTCGAAGAGGAGGTTAATCCATCCCTCCTGTGCCCTCGCAGCGTAAGGCGACCCGGGCCGATTTCGCCTTCTTCTCGGATCCACTTTACCCTTGTCGCTCAATGAACCTGGGGCCCCTTTTACTCGCCTTCTACGACGATACCGTAGCCTTATTCTACGAGCCCAGAATTACAGGACTAATCCAGTATAACTTGAGACATGCATACATAAGTACAGTGGAAGTGTTATATGTGTGTTATTGTAACTGTCGTCTACAGCCCTGTAGTTCTGGGCTCTCAAGAATAAGACTACGGTATCCCCTGCCTGTCGTATAAGGCGACTAAAAGGGGCCTCGGGTTCACTGGGCGACAAGGGCCTTTGTCGTCCGCTAAGGTGGACCCGGGAAGAAGGCGACATCGGCTGGCCCGTGTAGCCTTGCACTATGAGGGCACAGGGGGGGAGGGAGTAACCTCCCCGGGACGTGCTCTCCTTGAGCACAGTGCAGAGGGGCTCCGGTGCGTTCCACTGGAGATCCCGGAGCCCCTCGTCATGCACCGAGGAAAGGGCCACCGGGGAGGTTTTAGTGGGTAAAAACAAACATAACCGCCGCCTTCCCCCCAGAAGGCGGGGTATTGTTTTGAATATTTCCTCCCCGTTAACAAAAAAAAAACTGTCGTCTAAAATCATCACTACCTACATAATGCGGTGATAGCTGTAAATTATTCACTCACATTGCATAGCATTTGTTGAACATAAATAATTCCGTTTCAATATATAGAGCTCAAAGTGACTCCTCTTGAACCTGTTTATTATAAAATATTCATTTACTTTTGCATTTTTCTATCCTTTCAGAGTGTAATGGCTTTTTAATGCTCCAGAGTTGCCGTCAAGTGTATTGAGAAAAGGTAATTTATTAATGAATTCGCGCTGCGCTCACATTTGCATCTCGAAATAAGAGTAAAAACGCAATCGGAGAGTCCGTTGTAATAACTAAAGATTCAGTAAAGTAAATTTCAATTACACACACTTTATTAGAATGATTACAACCCACCACCTTATGGCCACACAACCTCGCGGGATGGCGAGGTATCTTGTTGAAAAAAAGTTACACTCGATTGTCGTAACAAGTAAAGTTAGAAGTAAAAACAAAAATTGGCTTCAAATCGAATCAACCATTAATCGTTATAACTCGCAGGAATTAGGAAATACAAGGGTGTTTCCGAAATAGAGAATTACGAAATAGAATTGTTCAGAATTTAACCAAACTCTCATCAAACTACCCTTGAAGTAAATTCTTTCCAATTAAAAAGGAATCATCGACATCGGTTGGTGTGATATTTGAGGATTATATGGTATTCTTATCGATGCCATTGTCAGAATTGTACTATCGGAATCGGGAAGCGCCAGCTTTCAAATAAAAAAAAGAATCATCAAAATCGGTTCACACAGACGAAAGTTACGAGGTAACAAAAATAAACAGACGAATTTTATTAAACCAAAAATAAATCGTTTTAAAAAAAAACCTACGAAAACCACCTTTTTTGGAGTCGGTTAAGAGCAAATGTATTCAGAGAGAAGCTAAGCTTTTCATTATTTTAATAGCTACGCTGCATAAGATAACGCGAATGGAGCATATAGTTGCAGAAGCTTTCTGCTATATAGCATAAATTAATTCAGTTTTATTGGATATTTCATTATAGCTGCAGAGTTGTATCTTCAGACTAATATATATAATGTTTGTATTAAGTTAATTATTAATTCATAGAGCCCTGCTAGCTCAGAGTTCGGGCGGTTAATCAAATTTGAAAATAGTTCAAGGTAGCAGCTCGGGTTCGATCCCCGGTGTAATCTCACTATGTGAACGTTAATTTTAAGCAGAGCTGATGATGAGAGATGCCTCTCTGCTTTGTCCCCTTTTCCAAAACGAAAATATCAAATTTTACCAACATTAGATTGTACAGAACTTCGATAAGCATTGTTCAATTCACCATTGACACTAACTAATAGGTATACATGTAAGTTACCGCCGTTTTTTTTTTGGCAAAAAAAAATTGAAAAGCGTCAATAGCCTAATGGTTTAGGGTACGGCCTGCGAATCGTAAGGTCGTGGGTTCGACTCCACTATTCACCATTCGATTATTGCCGTGAACCATATCCTAGCACAAGCTTAAGCTTAGTTGGAATGGTTAACAATATTGCTAGTAATATTTCTGAAAAAAAATTAAAAGAAATATTGCTAGATTTTTTTTTAAATATTTACTGTGAAAGGTATACATTGATAATATTGAACATGTTCAAAACAAATTTCTGAAAATTCTCAATTTTAAATGTCACAGAGAGCGTACTTCTTGGATGATTGCAAGTACTTTAATTTACTAACACTGTACAATAGAAGGCTTCTATTAGATACGAGTTTGCTTTATCTTGCACAATATAGACCACCCTACATTACTAGGACGTATAAAATTTTCTGCTCCTAAGAGACGAACTAGAAATACAGGATTATTTTATGTTCCATACCACCATACAAATTATGGCAAAAATTCCATTTTAACAAGATAACGCCAGTACAATGAAAATTTCAGTGATGAAGACTTTAAAAATAAAATCACCTATGTACTTGGTCTAATTTAATTTAAGTAAACACTTAAGTGTATAAGAATGTAATTATGTTTCACGCTTCATAATTTAAGTACTAACCTAACTTAATAAACTTAACTTTCATAAATTGCCTCTGATAATGTAGTTATGCAGCTGTTGGCTAATTTATCTGTTTTGTGTCTACTTGTTTTATATTTTCCTATGTTACAGAGTGATTAAATTAGCTGTTGTGTATACTTATAAATAAATAAATAAATGAAAGTGTGATTCTAAAGGATATGAGATTGCTTCCTGAGCGACTTCTAAAGTGACCACAAAAATTTTCTTCTTAGTATTTTGTGGGTATAAATTATTACATATATACCCATTACCACTAAGTGAATGTAAGACACATATTATTGAATGGCTCCAAACCCTCTCGTGTGAATTTACAGAAGATCTTTTAAACTATAATAAACAGTCAGAGTAACTCACTCCCTTCATACTCGTCCCTACACATACAGTCACTCAACAACACACGCAACCTTTTACACACAAACACACTCACATACACAAAACGATTAAACTAAATTACATTACAAGTTTTTAATTTTACTAAATTTGTATTTGTATGTAACTGTTTGGAGATGGGCGTTAATAGCTGCGACACAGTTTTTACTACTGCGGCTATTATCGAACTGGTTTATACATGTATTTTTGGTTTGAAATAAAATCAAATCAAATCATTTTGTAATCAGACAATTGCAGCTCCATGTTATATATACTACATGTACAAATCATGATATAGCATGGCGCGTTCTCAGAGTACACAGGTTTAAGTTCAAGGAGAGTTCGTCACGCTCCTCTGTTCCAGAAAAATATATAGGAATAAATATATAGGATGGAGGGCTCATACTTACGGACTACAATATCTGGTAGAGTCACGACCTGGAATGTGAAATAAACATTATAATCAAAAGAGGCAACATTAATATAATAAAGAAAAAAAAATAATAGTAATCGAATAGGACACAGTAGTATTATATTGGTGTATACCATCAGGGCATTAAGGCGCACTAGTTTAGTAATTGCCTATTTAGTGCCATGACATGGTCTCTGCCATCGGTGGTGTAGACCTGTCGCTTCCGAGCCTCGCTCTTGCGATGGTTTCGAGCGACAGGTCTAGGACGGCGGTCGCCTCCTTCTGTGAGACGGTCATGTCCCAGAAGGAGGCTGACGAGCGGGTCAGGAGGGAGTGCAGAGGCTCCCCTCCACAGGCGACGTATCCGGGTGCGCAGGAGGCGTTACGAACGCCTCCTCTTGCCGCCCGTAATCGAAGCATGCTTCGGCGTCGTCAGGACTTCTCTGAGTGCCGGAGAAGTCCCCTTTGAGGATGAAGTCCGGTCTTTGCCGGGACCGGCCGGTCGTTGGGGTGTCCTGTCGCCGACAGATCCGGGGCACCCCGCTCATAACGGCTGATGGCATTCGCGGAAGGTTTAGTGGGTAGGGGCTGCCCAGGCCGAGTCCCACACATCCCTCCGGGCCCACCCAGGGTACCGGAGGATGGTCTAGAAAAAGATTCCCCCGCGTGAACAAAAAAAAAAGTAATTGCCTATTCACTCTACTCTTGAAAATACCCACGTTGTAATCGGAGGGAAAGACAGACGCGGGCAAATTATTCCAATTCCTTGCTGTACGAACAATGGTAGGTAAAAAAAAGTCACAGCCTAAATAAGTGTATGTATGTCTACCTACTGGGCACATGCTTGCTCTGTAAAGAGAGTACAAGGCTATAATTCGCCCCACTCACCTAGATATTTTATAAAGAAAGCTAGGTATATTTCTTTTTTTTAGAAATATTACTAACAATCTTGTTAACCATTCCAACAAAGCTTAAGCTTGTGCTAGGTGATGGTTCAGGTCAATAGTCGAATGGTGTATTCGATTCCTTACGATTCGCAGACCGTAACCATTAGGCTATTGACGCTTCAATGATGTTGATGATGATTGACTATAAATATCTTAGAAAAATTTCTAACACATGCAAGTTGATGATGTTTCCTTCACCGCCGAGCGCGTGGTATACTAGCGTACCAAATTGCTACATGCAAATTAAATCTACTAAAAAATAAATTTTTTGCATTAATTTCATTAAAAAGTATTTCATTAAAAACATTAACTTAACGAAAAAGGATTCCTTACCATAACTTGTGCATAATACTTGTAATGTACTTACCATTAGTACTAAAATTTAATAAAAAATACTGTATTATCTAAGTTTATGTAAGATATCTTTTTTCGTAATTTTTTATGTTTATATATTAATGTTTTTTAATGAAATATAAATAAATTAATAAAAATATTTTATTTTATTTTAATTGTCTATGATGCACAATTTATTTCAGTTAGCTAGCGTCTTTATCTTCCAAGATATTCAAACTTTCTTCACCGACCCTTGATGTTTGCTCACGGGTATATGTTGACGCAATGACTGAATTAGTCTTTTGACGCTTAAGTAATATTAGTTAGCCCTGTAGTTCTAGGCTCTCAAGAATAAGACTACGGTATCCCCTGCCTGTCGTAGAAGGCGACTAAAAGGGGCCTCCTGTTCACTGGGCGACAAGGTTGGGGGCCTTTGTCGTCCGCCAAGGTGGACCCGGGCAGAAGGCGACACGGGGAGGGAGTAACCTACCGCCCCACCCCGGGAAGTGCTCTCCTTGAGTGCAGAGGGGCTCCCGTGCGTTCCACTGGAGATCCCGGAGCCCCTCACCATGCTTTTAGGAAGTGCCACCGGGAAAGTTTTAGTAGGTAAAAACCCCACATAACCGCCGCCTTCCCCCAGAAGGCGGGGTATCTTTTTAAAGATTTCCTCCTCAGAAAACAAAGTAATATTAGTAGTTCAATGCCCTGCTTATGTCTTATCATACATCTAGGCGTGGATCAATTTTCGAAGTTTTCGCCGGCACCGATAGAATATTTAATTTGATTTTTAAACATTTGATTTACTACATCCTTACTGTTAACATTCTTCTATATAATACTAAAGCATAGATAAAATGGTGGTCAAAATGAAAGAAAAAGAAAATTCACCACGTCTCTGTTGTTCGTGCGATTTTGTGTGTTTCACGAAGTTCGTTTGCGCAATAACGTAATCGTGATATCATAACAGAACTTCCCGGCGAGGTCTTCGCTTTATAAAGTTCGGAAGGAGCGAGCTGAATGCTAAAATCCTTTTATTAACGGCATCTCCAAGCGGGTTAATCCCTTAATATACAACATTTAGAACGCCACAAGATTTCCTTTGTTTCCACAAAGGAAACGGAATTAAAAAGTTAACGAACATACGTGAATTACAACGTATTCTCTAGTGGGACAAGAAAACTTCGATTTATTTATACTATGTGGTATCTCGAAAACGAGGAAGGAGCCCTGCAGCAAATTGCTAAATTATAATATTCTTAGAAAAACTAACTAAAGTGGACTGCGAATCCCACTTCTGATGTTGTAAAACTAACTAAAGTGGACTGCGAATCCCACTTCTGATGACTGCGAATAAAATCCTCGACGTCAGGTTATCGTAACTTTTATTTAATTCAAATGAAATTTACTGAAGCTACCGTCGGTTCGAAAATACTCTACTACGAGAAGAACCGACAAGAAACTCGTAGGACGTATTCTTTTCAATATAATTGGTTCAGTACAAAAGTAAATAACAAAATTAAAGTCGGGCAGCGAGCCGACACAAATTTACAACGTAAAATAATATCGGAAAGATCTCACCAAGACGACGCCTGGACCGCAAGTGCCCTGAGGTCGGCAAGATCTCCGTTTTTATAGGCCGCGTGTCAGAAACATTTTCCTAATATATTTTCCTACTACCCAACATTTTTCATATTATCCAACACGGCCTTCCTGCCAGGAGTCCGTCCTCGGGCTCCCTTAACTCTAATCTACTTAAATATCTAACAAGGGCATAGATGCTCCGGCACAAGGCTGTGGTCCGACGGTCACCGGATCACGCTGCTCGGCGAGTGTCTGTATCCCAGATGTACCAGGTTGTAGCTCCGCGCTCGCCGACTGTTCGTTTGCTGGTATCAGGAGTCCACTCCACGCCACGGGACCATGTATTCGTCCGCCGCTAGCGCAGACCTCCCGCAAGTGCCAGACAGAAGTCGCAGCTCGTAGCGCCCCCGAAGCAGAATCTTCACCACTCGGCAGGGACCACGCATGCCCGAGTCTAGCTTGCCAGAAGATTGTGCCTGCTCGTTTACAAATACCAAAAAGTTAAGCTCGAAGCCCCGACGAGGGCGCCTCCTCTCATGACGCACTCGTCCTGCGCAGCCTGGCCTCGCCGCAAATGTTCCCATGTTCGCTGTCGACTCATTTCTCGCAACGCTTCTCTGCCAGAACAAGAGCCACATCACGAACCAGACCACGAATAAGCGGTATCGCGGCCTCGATACCAACTCTGGCCACTCCGCTGTCGGTAATTGGCTTCTACTCGAACCATGTTGAGCACCGTCCTGCAGTACCGCTCCATCAGATGAACATCTACCCCGACTCCCCGGACCCACTTGAGAAAGTCAGCACCCTGGAACACATGCTCTCCACCGGCAACAATCAATCTAGGGGCCCCAAACAGGGAAATCACATTTGTGAAGCGACGCTTAATCCTGCCCGTACATAGGGTACAAGAGGCAAAACTTCGAAAATGCGTCGGCGCGTGACATCAGAGTACCCTTTCGGTAATCTAACTCGAAATCAAAATCCTGAAGATATACCCACCACCGGATCACTCTAGGTAACAAGTCTTTCTTACGTTGCGTAAGTTTCAACGCGTTACAATCCGTGACCACGGTGAAGTGCACACCAACAAGATAATGCCCTAAAGTGCTGCAAAGCCTTAACCACTGCGAGTTTCAAGCTCGTAAGAGTGATATTTACTCTCCACACCTTGGGTGAGCTTAGAAAGCAAGCTACCACTCTCTTGTAGCCACCCTCGTGAACCTGCAGCAAGACTGCTCCATAACCGATCGAACCCGCGTCTGTGTGGACTTCAATCGGTAAAGAAGAGTCAACAAATTGCAAGTACCGGCTCGTCGGTCAACACACAACAATGCAACCACGCGCAACTTGTTGCTCGATACCCCAACTGCCTAACAGTCGTTGGCTCAGGTGCGTCTGTCAATGCTTTGACCTTATCAGGGCTCGGCCGTACCTGACCCTGACTTATACTTCGCCCAAGGTACTCGGTTTCCCGTGTAAGAAAAGAACACTTCTTCAAATTAATAAAGAAACCAGCCTCTGTTAAGACTCCAAGCACCTTGCGCAAAGTACCAAGCCCTGTTCTACGGTTTGACTCAAAATTAAAACATCGTCAATATAGACCAAAACATCCCCGACTCGATAAATTCGCGAAGGGTTTTAGATATGATGCGTTGATAGACGACAGGCGCATTTGCCAAACCGTATGCATCTTAAGGTATTCGTAATACCCTCAGGTGTTACAAAACCGGTCAATGGAACTGATTTTTCACAAGTGGTATCTGGTGGAAGCCAGTAGCCATGTCTTAAACATTAAACAATTCCACAATTGAGGACAAAATAAGCACTAAAATAGTCACTAAACGATCACGATTTAACCTAACTGCTAGTTACAACTTAATGATAACGAAAAACAATGACAAAATGAGCAACAACAAAGAATCTACCGCCTTGAACGACAATCGCGAAAAGAATGCGTAAGATCCTCCAAATAAATCATAACGATCCAAACCAGCTCCAGGACAACTGACCAAGTCAAGTTTCCGAGCTCAAAACAAATCAAACGGCAAAACAACTGAAGACAATTCAGTCAAGGGACCGACCTCAAGACAACGTATCCGATGCACTCCAAGATAAACCGTTGTCCCAAGCCCGAGGTCCCTCCCCGGGATAACATGTCCGATGCACTCCAAGACAAATGTTATCCCGGGTCCAGAATCCCCCTAGAATAACCTGTCCGATGCACTCCAAGACAAATGATTATTCTAGGTCCCGAGTCTAGGGTAAAGTGTCCGATGCACTCCAAGACACTATTACCCCAGGCTTAAGGGCTCAAACCCCAAACAGCGCGCCTAATGTACTCTTTTCCTCATATCAGGAAATTTAACATCACAAAATCTCAAGAAAAATAGAGTGAAAAACTCACCATCAAAGAAAACAGAGCACACATCAAACTAAAAAATTAAGCCAAGCCGAAATGGGCCCTAAAAGTACGAATCCCACTTCTGATGTTGTAAAACTAACTAAAGTGGACTGCGAATCCCACTTCTGATGTTGTAAAAACTAACTAAAGTGGACTGCGAATCCCACTTCTGATGTTGTAAACTACTAGTATATAAAATAAAATCCTCGACGTCAGGTTATCGTAACTTTTATTTAATTCAAATGAAATTTACTGAAGCTACCGTCGGTTCGAAAATACTCTACTACGAGAAGAACCGACAAGAAACTCGTAGGACGTATTCTTTTCAATATAATTGGTTCAGTACAAAAGTAAATAACAAAATTAAAGTCGGGCAGCGAGCCGACACAAATTTACAACGTAAAATAATATCGGAAAGATCTCACCAACACGACGCCTGGACCGCAAGTGCCCTGAGGTCGGCAAGATCTCCGTTTTATAGGCCGCGTGTCAGAAACATTTTCCTAATATATTTTCCTACTACCCAACATTTTTCATATTATCCAACAATATTCAATATAACGAACAATTTTTGTACTTCTTTCCAACAGACACCTTATAGGCTCACGTGCTCCATCCTAGGCTTTATCTTCACCTCACATCACGTTTACAGAATGTGTGTGGGCTTGATCCTTATGAGCTCCGAAACGGCTGTGCCGATTTCAATGAAACTCTTGAAAATCTTGAGATTGATCTGATGATTAATCCTGTAAGTTTGGTGACGATCGGAGCACTCCTCTTTTTGAATTGTCAAATACAGCTTTTATTTACTATGATGATATTCTATTGTTTTATAACCCAAATTTGTATTGAGACATGTGTATTATGTCACTATGAACCATATATAAGTACAATGGAGTAAATCGATGTACATTCAATTATTATTGAAATAAAATAAAGCAAATTGATTCGACGAAGCGGGCTGGGTACGATAGTTTATTATAAAAAATATATTTTTAATTATTTTGTTATAGATTTATTATATATCCATATATATATATTTCGAAAAGCATGTGCTACATAATTTTGTTATAACTAACCCTAAAAAATATTTACAAAAAATATAACTGTGCCAAACCGTCGTCGCTTGGCAGCGTGCCCAGAAGGCTGGTAGCATTGCTACGTTGTATGGCAATGCATTTAAAGAAAACCTCGAAACAGTTGAAGGCAACCAACATTCAAGCTTCGGTCTTTACCCTTTTGGATGACGGGTATGACGATTCATTTTTAACGATAACTCAATATTAGCTTTTCGTAGCTGTATCTTTATTCAATAACATCAAAGTGAGGGCAAAAAATTTAGAATGGACGAGCAAATTGGATTGGCTTCCGGAAGACGTTTATTTGTTTCAGTCCGTTTCTGTTAATTGGAGAGCTGGGCACGTTCGCGCGTTGATTTGCGACAGCGTCATTAGGTCGCCGTAGACGTTGCCAGTTCCGTAGTAACTTAGCTATCTACTTATCAATTGCATGGTATGTTACAAACGAGTATGTGGTACTTAGTATTCACTTTAATTGTGAACATTTACGTGTGTAGTAAGTAAAAAAAAAAACAAACAAAATAACTTTTGTTAACAGGTCTTGGTGTAGTCCCGGAGGCAGGTTAATCCCTCCCTCTGTGTCCTCGCAGTGCAATGCGACACGAGCCAACCGATGTTGCCTTCTTCCCGGGTCCACTTTAGCGGACGACAGAGGCCCACACCCTTGTCGTCCAGTGAACCCGAGGCCCCTTTTAGTCGCCTTCTACGACAGGCAGGGGATACCGTAACCTTATTCTACGAGCCCAGAACTACAGGACTGAAGATAACTTAACTCAACTCTATCGTCTGAACCGTAGAAAAAGCAACAACTGAAATTCACAAATGTGAAATAACAAAGAGAATATAGGAACCAGAACTTGCAGTAGATATAATAACTTTATTGTACACCAAAATCAAACAAGAAGCAAATCACAGACCTAAGGTACATTTTACAACTCTTTGTATAATAGGCGACTTTATCGCTAAGAGCTATCTCTTCCAGACAATCTGTGTGTGGACAGGATTTATACGAATATTATGACTAAACTCTACATAGATAGTAGAGTAAGAGTAACAGCCTTTATAATAGGTTGTCAAATATCTCCCTTCCGCCTTTTTGTCTTTTGAATTTCGCGGCTATGTACAAAGCGCTACAGAGCTCGTATCTAGCAATACTATACATAATTTGAAAGGTCTTGACATAACCTACAAAACGACGCTATGCATAATTAGTTTGGATATTGCGTTCAACAGTTATAGACGTAGTACCATCCCCAAAACACCATTAATCTCACGGAACGTTTCTCTAGCGGATTTGCCTTTAACGAAGGAAAACTTTAAAATAGCGCGAATTTCGGCGTTAGTGAAGTCCATGTTTACACGTCTATAACTGTTGTACCAATGTCCAAACTGAATATGCATAACCTCGAACACTCAAATATGTATAATGAATGTCTGGCTCTAACGCCAATATAACGCAATCAAAGACAAAACGGAAAAATATTGACAACCTTCTCATCTTCTGCTGGGCACAGTCCTTTTCTGTAGGAATTCGAAATTCGAAACTGTAATTCGAAAACTCGACGTAAACAGACCGTTGACTGCCTGACGGTGACTCCCACTTCGTGGAGAGATGACACATTTGTGCAGTGGGTTTTGTGCCTGAAAAAGATCTCATAACGATAAGACCGCCCTTGCCAACATTTTTTTCTTATACTTTCTAAGCTAGTGCTTGACTACGATCCCACCTGTTGTTAAATGGAAATCCAGTCTTGGATGTAAGGCGCACCTAGCTTAGTAAATGCCTATTCACTCTACTCTTGAAAATACCCACATTGGATAATAACACATCGGATCGAAAGACAGACACGGGCAAACTATTCCAGTCCTTTGCTGTACGAATAATGAAAGACGAAGCAAAGCGCTTCGTTCGGGTTTGAGGGATGTTCACAACAAAAGGATGAAATCCCGCAGTGCCTCTAGAAGTCCGACGGTAGAATGGGGATGGGGAATTAAATCATGTAGTTCCTGAGCACACTCTCTAAAATGCAATCTGTAGAAAACCGAAGGGCTGCGTCATCAGATAGCCTTTTAGGCCGCCTTTCCACCGAGTTTAAAGTTTCGAGATAGCATTTAGCAGCGTCTGCCCAAATGTGACGGCAGTATTTTACGCACATTCTATGTATGTATATATCTAAAGCTAGTATTAAAAATTCACCAACATATTCGGCGAGCGAGTCCGTTGATACGCGTTGCCTCATTGTACTTTGAGCGGCACAAAAAAACAATGGAGTGGTTAACGTTGCATGTAATACACGGCTTCTGTGTTTTGAAACGGACACATTAGGCGGGGAGAATAATTAAAAAACAAAAAAAAACTTTCCACAAAGCCTCTCTTACAAAGCAACTGCAATTTATATTTCAGTATTACGTATTTAAAATGTACTTGGAATATTACACATGTGAAGATAATAAAAGTGTGTGTGGAATCAACAGTAATTACACATTTTCAACCGACTTATAAAAAAGAGGAGGTCATCAATACGGTTGTATTTCGCTCTCATTTTTTATCATCTCATTTTGAAAATTGTTCTTTTGTTGTTAAGGGATTACTTTCAATTACGGCACATTATAATATTATTTCGTAAGCAAATCAACGCCTGAAGATGAAGGTCTAAGTTATGACCTTCCGTGTAGAGATTTGGACTCTGACTGTTGGGCTGGTCTACAAACTTTAAGTCGCACAAAGTGAGCTTGAAAGAACTGGGATGCTCGGTATTTCTCTGAGGGACGAGAAACCAATAAATTTGGGGAAGAAGAAAGGTAGTCGCCGTAGTTCTCCAGCACCACATTTACAGCGTCAGTGACGGCCGATGAAAGAGGAAAGTCTTGGAGGCCATGTATGTGTCGGAAAAGCGTAGGGCTCCCTCCTCCAGATGGACCGATGCGTTTATCAGGATAGCCGGAAGTGGGTAAATACAAGAATATTCTCCTTTTTTGAAGTCGGTTGAAAATCTACATCCCATTTGAGGTCAGCGAAAAATATATAGTGTACACAAAGGCAACAAATTAGGTGACACACTTTCACATGTTAATCCTAGAATGTGTCTCGGCTCGAATTTGTGTGGAGCTAGAGATCAGTCATCGCATTTTGCAAGCGGCGCAGCATCCTCGGCTCTAATTAACTCCATGTCGTTTTAATCGTATTCGTAAAACTCACTCTTAGTACATGTGTCTAAAATTAAGCTGGATTTTGAAAGTAAAATTAAATCTACATCAAGTCCCATTGTTTTTAAAAAACTCGAATAAAGGAGCGGTTTTTAGTTTATCTGTTAAAATTACAGCCTTTATATAAATAATAAATATGTCCCACTATCAGGCGCAGGCCTTCTCTGTAAAGAGAGTGTAAGGGCATAGTCCGCCACGCGGCCTTAGTGCGGATTGGCAGACTTCACATGTCTTAGAAAAATTTGAAAGATGTAGGTTTCCTCATGATGTTTTCTTTCACCACCGAGCGCGCGGTAAATCAGCATATAAAATTGCAACAACAAATTTATTGGTGATCGAATTCGGGTTGCTAGCGTACTATGCAACTTGAGCCAACCGCCCTGACACTGAGCTAACACGGCTCAGTTTATCTGTATTTTCTTTACATTTGAATGGTTTGTCAGCCGATTTTTTTGTTTGACATAGTCACTTTCTGCACTATTGGACACCCAACGATTTCAAAAAAGGACGAAATGTAAGCTGCTTGCATCCAGCTGCGTCCTGCGTTCTTTTTAAAATTGTCAGACCAGCTTGCGGGTAATTTAGATTTTAAAATTGCAACAAACAAATTAAATATCGAACAAAACTTGAAGCGACCGTCCGTACACTGAGCTACTATGCTTCTACAACAGGTAAGTAGAAACTATTGCGCCATTAATTAATAGTTTGTCTTAAAACAGAATGTTTTGACTGGAATAAAGAATAGTGCTTCGGTTTGGAAATACTAGATAATATATACACCGTTATATATATCAAACTATTAAAATCATGCTCTGTAGGAGTATACAGATAATAGTTTTAATAAATATCAAACAAAACTATCAACAGCAATAAACCGAGTTATTATAACACGAAGTTAAAGGAATTTATATATTAATCTAACTGTGAAGTAAACCATATTTTTCTTCAGGATAAAGGGCAAAGAATGTAAAAATTCCCGCCTCATATTCTCTCGGGTGTTAGAAATTTCATTATATTAGTACTGTGAAGAACTAGGATGCTTCCGTTATTGTTTTATGAAAAGCATTCAATGCCCAGTGCGTTAGATAAATATATGAACTAAGAAATAACATCTGAAGGAGAAAGACATAAAGCTTGAGACACCGGCGCCCAGATATTACGTTCTGTATTAGTTACAGGCTCAAAAAAGTTAAAGTCGGTGTGTCGAAGTATACGCATTTTTTTTTATTTTTCCATGCTGCCTGCCAGTATTTTACAAAGGTGAGAATATTTTTTTATCTATTTAATTT
The DNA here is from genome assembly GCA_029286785.1 of Meandrusa payeni. Classification (NCBI taxonomy): domain Eukaryota; kingdom Metazoa; phylum Arthropoda; class Insecta; order Lepidoptera; family Papilionidae; genus Meandrusa; species Meandrusa payeni. The sequence continues at coordinate 558,004 of JAGSMX010000015.1, forward strand.
AAAAAAAAATACATTTTTCTTTTATTTAAGATATAATTTTTTTTAATTACGATATAAGCAATAGTAAAGTACATATAAGATTTATATTTAAAAAGGATAATATTGGGGAAAATTTTTTCGTCTTTTGAACGAATCAACTTAAATTAAATTTAACGATTTGACGAAAGGAATTTTCAGTACGTGTTAGTTGTGAGTCTCGGAGCAATATTGCAAGCATCTAATATTCAAAAAAAAATTATAAAAGATTTTGCGTTGTTTCTTAATCAGAATATGATTTCAAATCGATTATTCTACATTCATAGATACCGTTTGGACAATAATCGATTAAGAAATCATTTGACGCACGTTCCCGCGAAAGTGTCAAGCGATTATTAATTCGGAGGTAGAAAGTGATAATTTTGGTTAAGTCTTAAATTGGTATTAAATATGTATAAATGAACGAACATAATGTAACGCTAATCGATTTTGATGATCCATTTTTTACTGGAAAGGATGTATGTACTTCAAAGGTAGTTTGTTGAGAGTTTCGCTAGGTTCTGATTAATTCTATTTCAAGTCTCAACCGACTTCAAATAGAATAATCTTATTCTATTTGAAGTCGGTTGTTGTTTTTACTCGTAATAACTTGTTTATTGTTCAAATATAATATAAGATATTGAACGTACTGTTACACCCCTACATTTGAGAAATATATAGATCCATAAAGACTGGACTGTCCACTACGTGTCTACAGCGCGTACTGTCATATTTCGGGCCTTGAAAAGCTGGTCATCGTTGGCAATACACAAGGCAAGAGAACAAGAAACCGGTCGCCAACACGATGTTCTGAGCTGGTGCAGGCTGCCTCGGACCGAAGCCGATGGAAGCAGATTTTTCACTTGAGGGGATCTAATGACGACAAAAGAACGACAAAGAAGAATAACTTGAGTACCAACATAAAGACGACATTGTTAACGCAGACAATGTATTTAAGATTTTTCATCCCAACAACAGCACAGAGCGCAAGTTGGGACATCCGAAATGACTGCTATATTCTCGCTACTAAACTTCTGCCGTAAAGTTTGGAAACTTTTAGTGTTAAAAGTCTCGGTTTCTCTAAGTCCTGATATTTTGTTTGGATACATTTATCTGACGTTGTTCTTGAATACATATGGCTATTTAAATTTTCTAAGATATGTTAAAGTTAAAGTTACAGTCGGTATATGTCCCACTGCTGGGCGCAGGCCTTCTCTGTAAAGAGACTATAAGGGCATAGTCCGCAATGTACACTTAGTGCGGATTGGTAGACTTCACATGTCTTTGTAAGACATGTAGGTTTCCTAACGATGTTTCCTTGACCGCCGAGCACGTGATAAATCAGCACATAAAATTGTAACAACAAATTTATTGGTGCTGGCACCGGGGCTCGAACTCGGGTTGCCAGCGCACTGTGCCGACCGCCCAGACACTGAGCTACCGCGGCTCAGAGCTCTAAGACATGTGAAGTCTACCAATCTGCGTGGCGGAATATATCTTTATACTCTTCACAGAAAATGCTAACAGTGGGATCTTTATTTTAAATAACCTGGTTGATCAAACTTTGTGATCTATTTCTTCTGCATGTTGTACCATTGTCTGTAGCAATCTCTACCCGTTGTATCTTCATCACCAAGCAACCACGTTGATGAAACACGTTTTTTATAAATAATTTTGATTAAAATTGATTTTATTGGTCTAACGCAATCTACAATTTCACGTCACGTCGCTTTTATAGTGGTGGTAAGTTACTTACATATTTCATAATCAAGTCCAGAATGATAAGGAGAACCTTACGATATGAAAATATTATGAATTTCTTTTGTGTGTTTTCAATACGTTCCAGATTTGAGACGCATTATGCACAATATTACGAAATTAAAATCGAATTAATTAGATAAAAGAGATTCTTTTGTCTTCATTTTTTTTTGTCCACGTAAAATTCACCGTACCATTTCAAAATCCAACATTGGATTTTTGAATGGCTGACAAATAATAGAGTGATTAAAATTGCACGCGTCGTTTGTCGCATTTTGCGGCAAATATATTTCTGAAACATTATATGTATATTAAGAAGCGTCAAAAGTCTAATGGTTCAGGGTACTATCTGGATAGGGTATATATATATATTATTATATTTGACTTTTATCAACCGACTTAAAAAAGGAGAAGATTCCTAATTCCTCTGTATGTTATTTTTTGTTATGTCACAACTTTCGATTGGGTGGACCGATTTTGATGTTTTTTTTTAAATTAAAAAGGTGGTGTTTTCCATGTGGTCCCATTCTAACAGTGGCATCCATGAGAAAACCATATAATTCTTAAATTTGCATCAAGTATGTGCGCTACTAATGGTCGAATAACTCAATATCACGTCAATCGATTTTGATGATTGATTTTTTATTGGAAAGTAATATATTTAAAGGATAGTTTGATGAAAATTTGGTCAGGTTCTAATTCTGAAATACACAAAGGGCGTCCCCGTGTAAAAACGTTTAATGTTTGATTCTATATGAAGCAGGTTTTTGTTTTTAATCATAAATATAATTGTCGTCATATAAATAGTTAATATATTTCTCGTCACACGATCAGCTGCACTTACTATGCAGACAGCAGCAATGACCTCATAGCCCAGTTCATCCAAAGGGCTATGAATGCCATCAACGAGAGACTGGAAGACTACAACATCGCGATGGCGTTTCGGAACAGGGACCCGAAGGCGATAGACCACGCCAATCAAGTAAAGGCGTTGGCGACATCTGCGAAGGCGAAGTGTTGAAGTTTTAACAAATAAAAACCCAAATAAAAAAGGCACGGACGATCAGTCCGTGGAAAAGCAATTTAAATAATAAATATATATATATATATATATATATATTTGTCGATCAAAAGGTTAATGACCGCTGCCATATACCACTATATGTTATATGAAAAACTTTTATGTGTACAGTTTTGATTTATAACACTTTACTTAGTTTCCGTAACCTATATGATTGCGTTCCAGACCTTATCCTCGGAGATATAGAAATTTATTAAAAAAAGAAAACCAGACCACCAACTTTGAAATGAGCGCTGAAACTTTTGGTGCAGTTGTTAAAACTTTCAAGTTGTAAATAGTTGCAAGTTTTGTTCCAGAATTACACATGAAGAAAGTTGCCTGAACAAAACTTTAAGAGTATAATGATTCTGTATAGTACAAAGTTAGTTATATTTTAACAAGGCAATTCGAAAGACACTTACTGAACGTTTTTTGAGAATACGATTTTTTTTTAAATTTATTAATAACATAATAATGACATCGTTACAGATAATTCACAGCTCACAGCCATATCTATTTATCTAAAAGAGAAAGTATGTGGGTTTGTTCCATTTAGGCTCCGAAACGGCTGGACCGATTTCAATGAAACTTTCAGGGAATCTTCAAATTGACCAAGCGAGTCTGGTAACGATTGGAGAACTCCTCTTTTTGAACTGTCAAATACAGCTTTTTATTTACTATGATATTCTATTGTTTTATAACCCAAATTTGTCTTGACATAAGCGTTGTGTATATTTATGTCATTATGAACCATATTGAAGTACAATGGAGTACATTGAAGTATAATGAAGTATTTCAAAGTATACTGAATTATATTAAAGATATTAATTAAGGATTTTGAAGTATTCAAGGTAAGTTATAGCTGATGATGCTGCTGATTTGTACATAGTGTAGGTTGAAAATATAATAGAAAATAGAAGAGAATGAATACTAATATTGTATTCACAAAACGTAGTGAGATAATTCACATTTTTAATTAATGTTTAAGAAAAAAATCAGTCTGTGTCGATAATATTTAAAACGAATGATATCGGTCTCTTTTCTCAAATTATTGGTATGTATAAAAAGTCACTAACCTATAAATAGTTTTTTTTTATTAGTTCATTTTAACTTAAATTTATTTATGTGTTTTCTTTTTAGTTATAATTTGATATTGTCACTCGCCATTAATACCGATGCAGTCTTCACCTATAATTGCGATGGCATTAAGTTTACTTACAACTTTTCACTGTTTTTATATATTGTATGTTAAATATTTTCATAGTGTTGGTGTTCAATAGATAAATGAATAAAAATGGAGAGCACATACGAATCGTTCGGGCGTCATGGTACCCGCGGGCACGAGGTTGGGACCTCTGGGCTAAGCGACCTAAGAGCTATGCGACCTTTCAATAAAAAGTATCGTCCAAATCGGTTTACCCAGTCGAAAGTTCTAAGGTGATAAACATAAAAAAATACAGACGAATTGAGAACCTCCGAATTTTTTGAAGTCGGTTGAAAAAAAGTTTTTTTTATAACAATAATATATTTGTTACAAGATAACCATACAATAATATATTTGTTACAAGATAACCATACAAATATATTCTTTATCGGATAATAAAGTTTTTAAACGACTTCTAAAAAGGAGCTTTTACTCGTAAATATACTTGTATATCGCTGCAAATGATACAAATCTACACGAAACTTTGACGCTATATTTTAAAACATATTGACTGAAAATATTTTCAATCACTAGATTTAAAATAGCTTGGTTAATGAAGAAACCCAAGTCAGACAAAACCGCATTACCTCAAAAATCTCTCTGCAGCGGTCGTACCAAAAATAATTAATTAAAACCTGAGGGTAGCCAAAGACAAATAATACATGGGGACGTCAAACACCTCAGTCCCCTCTAAACGTAACTGATGTAAAGCACTCGAAACGTCTGAAATTTAAGGGTTAAAAGGAACGGGATTAAATTGGTATATTTTGTACGTTCCAAAGATTGGAATGAATTAACAAAGTTTTTTTTAGTAGCGTTTTCTGCAACCTTTTTTTTTGTTCACGCGGGAATCTTTTATAGACCGTCCTCCGGTACCCTGAGTGGGGCCGGAGGGATGTGTAATAAGGACTCGGCCTGGGCAGCCCCTACCCACTAAATTTTCCGCGAATGCCATCAGTTGTTAATATGTTATTTATTTACTAAATTACTCTATTCTTATGTATTGTCCGACCTACATACCATAATAATTCTGTTATTATGTCTCTTGTTACAACTGTGTATATGTTTTAATTATATAATAATAATAACAATCATTTATTCGTCACCATAATCCACAGTAGTTACTTAAGATAATTATATAATTAAAACATATACACATTTGGAACAAGAGACATAATAACAGTATTATTATGGTGGATTGACACTTGAACTAGGACGGATCCTGTGTCTCAAGTAATCAACTCTCCACCCCATTACATTGTCAAAAGTAGTGAACATAGCTAATTAAAACACAATTTTAAGTTAACTCGTTTTAGTGAAGTAGCAGTTTAGATATGTATATAAACACGTGTAGGAACATATGATAGTTTTGTAGTGTGCGTATGTGACTTTCTGTGTGTGCGTGTGTGTATGAGTATGTAGATGTGTAGAGTATTGCTAATCATTTAATTTTTAATATATTTTCAGTTTCAGAGTAATCAAGTTTCATCAAAATCGGTTTACCCAGTCGAAAGTTCTAAGGTGATAAACATAAAAAAATACAGACGAATTGAGAACCTCCGAATTTTTTGAAGTCGGTTGAAAAAAAGTTTTTTTTATAACAATAATATATTTGTTACAAGATAACCATACAAATATATTCTTTATCGGATAATAAAGTTTTTAAACGACTTCTAAAAAGGAGCTTTTACTCGTAAATATACTTGTATATCGCTGCAAATGATACAAATCTACAAGAAACTTTGACGCTATATATTAAAACATATTGACTGAAAATATTTTCAATCACTAGATTTAAAATAGCTTGGTTAATGAAGAAACCCAAGTCAGACAAAACCGCATTACCTCAAAAATCTCTCTGCAGCGGTCGTACCAAAAATAATTAATTAAAACCTGAGGGTAGCCAAAGACAAATAATACATGGGGACGTCAAACACCTCAGTCCCCTCTAAACATAACTGATGTAAAGCACTCGAAACGTCTGAAATTTAAGGGTAAAAGGGAACGGGATTAAATTGGTATATTTCGTACATTCCAAAGATTGGAATGAATTAACAGGGTTTTTTTTTAGTAGCGTTTTTCTGCAACCTTTTTTTTTTTGTTCACGCGGGGGAATCTTTTTATAGACCATCCTCCGGTACCCTGGGTGGGCCCGGAGGGATGTGTGGGACTCGGCCTGGGCAGCCCCTACCCACTAAATCTTCCGCGAATGCCATCAGCCGTTATGAGCGGGGTGCCCCGGATCTGTCAGCGACAGGACACCCCAACGTCCTCTTTGAGGACTTCTCCGGTTTTTCTCCAACAATATCTATGTTTATGGTGATGTTGTTAATATGTTATTTATTTACTAAATTACTGTATTCTTATGTATTGTCCGACCTATATACCATAATAATTCTGTTATTATGTCTCTTGTTACAACTGTGTATATGTTTTTAATTATATAATAATAATCATTTATTCCTCACCATAATCCACAGTAGTTGCTTAAGATAATTATATAATTAATAACATATAAACATTTGGAACAAGAGACATAATAACAGATAGATTATGGTGGATTGACACTTGAACTAGGACGGATCCTGTGTCTCAAGTAATCAACTCTCCACCCCATTACATTGTCAAAAGTAGTGAACATAGCTAATTAAGACACAATTTTAAGATAATTCGTTTTGGTAAAGTGTTAGCTTAAATATGTATATTAACATGTGTAGGAATATATGATAGTTTTGTAGTGTGCGTATGTGACTTTGTGTGTGTGCGTGCGTGTGTGTATGGGTATGTAGATGTGTAGAGTATGGCTAATCATTTAATTTTTAATATATTTTCCGTTACAGAGCAACCAAGTTTTATCAAACCTTTTCCATCCAGGTAATGTACCTGAGATTATGGTTATGTATTGAGTCTATCTGCTATGTTATTATTTTTCTACATATAAAAAGTAATTGTACAAAATAAGAGATACAGATACTTGGCCACCAAGTGTAGGAATAACTTGCCACCGCCCATAAGATACAGTAAATCTGTAAACGCAATTAAAAATAAATTAAAACACCTGATGTTAAAGTTACAGAAAGATAATATCCCCGTGATATCGATGGCTTGTAGTTTCTAGTATTTCATTATATAACATAAACTTTATACGTTTAATTATCATATTATTTATTTTAGTTTATTTTTGACTTAATAATATATTTATTTATGAAATTTTTTCATCTATTATTTTATTGTATATAATATATATTAATCGCATAAATGTTTTATTCATATATCATATTTATTATACTCTTATTTTCTGTGTAAATTCCATATAAAAGTAGTATTGCGCGCGCACGTCTTTATGGAGTCCCGGGCACCGCTGAAAATCAGCGCTGTCGCATCCTTGCGACAGCATATGCTGAGACTTGTCCGTGTAACTTTAACTGTGTTTTGTCTATTTTTCATTATCTTTTAATGTGTGTTATTCTGTCTGTGATGTGTCGTTGTATTGTGATAACAATAAATAAATGTCTATGTCTATAAACGACACAACACAAAGCGTTTTATTTAGGAAGATGGTATGGCGTTCATATATGTGTTACAATGAGTTATTAATGTTAATTAAAACTATATTATTGGTATCCTCATTCTGACACGTGCGTAAAGAAGTTTTACTTCAATCAAGAAAAAATCAAAGTAACCACTACTCAAGATATCTTTAACCGTCACTTCACTATGTAGAATGGCTATTAAATGTTCAAAGCGAACTGAGCAAATAGCATTAAAATTATTTTTTTAAAACTCTACGGTAGCTTGGGTATAACATTTTTTAGTAAACGCTAATGCGCGGCGGAAACGGCCTGAAAAACAACGAGGCCACTTGAATTTAGCCGGGACAGTTATTTGAGTTTAGATAGCTGAAAACTTTCACTGGAAAGGGAACGGAATAGCTCGACTATTTCAGGACATATTTCTTTCATCCGACTTCAAAATTTATATATATAACCGCGTAACTTTTGATTGGGTGAACCGATTTTTCACCGTGATATATACCTTCTTCTTCTCTCTCAGTTTTAATAGTTTTGTTAAAATCCGTGGGGTTTAGGCCTGGTGATCCATCACACAGGCTCGTTCCTAGTTTGGACACCAGTCCCCCGCCCATAATTGTAATTTAAGTAAGTTGTTATTGAAATTATTGTGGGAAAATAAAAAAATGTTTTTTTGTTTGTTTGAACATCGAACTCAATAAAAAAGCCGTTCTCGAGTCAGTAATTAAATAAAGCTAGAGTGAATCATGCTAAAAATTACAAAAAATTCGCCAATCAAAAATAAGAAACATCACTGATGCCACCGATGCCTTAACACACGGTAAAAATCTAAAATGGAAATGGACACGACATATAGCAAGACTGTGAGACGATCGTTGGAACAGTAGAGTGGCCTCGTGGAGAGGTCCAATAGGAAAACGCTGCGGAGGGAGACCTTCTCACGAGATGGGCGGACGATATAAGGACGGACTGGCACAGATTGAATGAATGTAGCTCAAGATAGAAGCAGCTGGACGTCTTTGTACGACCTTCACCCACGGAGTGGTTCTTGTTAAATATATATATATATATATATATATATATACCTTCTTCTTCTCTCTCAGTTTTAATAGTTTTGTTAAAATCCGTGGGGTTTAGGCCTGGTGATCCATCACACAGGCTCGTTCCTAGTTTGGACACCAGTCCCCGCCCATAATTGTAATTTAAGTAAGTTGTTATTGAAATTATTGTGGGAAAATAAAAAATGTTTGTTTGTTTGAACATCGAACTCAATAAAAAGCCGTTCTCGAGTCAGTAATTAAATAAAGTTCATATATAAAGAAGGAAGGCGGTGTCTACTCAAAGAAACAGGAGTAAATATAAACTAGACGATTTAATGGTCGAGGCTGTCGGCTGTTCAAAGTAAAATAGAAAGTGATATTTGAGACCATTATACTCACAAAATTATGACCGGTATTCCTTCCCGCCCCTACGCTTTGTGTAATGGCTTCCTTTATAACGTTGAATAGCGTTCACGATATTCAACTTTAAGAAATATATTGCAAGTAAGTGATCAAACAATTTATTAATCCAGTGCGCTTTAAATATTAAGACATTATACCATACCTTCTTCTTCTCTCTCAGTTTTAATAGTTTTGTTAAAATCCGTGGGGTTTAGGCCTGGTGATCCATCACACAGGCTCGTTCCTAGTTTGGACACCAGTCCCCGCCCATAATTGTAATTTAAGTAAGTTGTTATTGAAATTATTGTGGGAAAATAAAAAATGTTTGTTTGTTTGAACATCGAACTCAATAAAAAGCCGTTCTCGAGTCAGTAATTAAATAAAGCTGGAGCTTCCTGCTAAAATTACAAAAATTCGCCATTAAAATAAGAAACATCACTCATGCTACCGATGCCTTAATACACGGTGAAAATCTAAAATAGAAATGGACACGACATAAAGCCTGTTTTCAAGACTGAGCAGATTGCGTTCCTTAGACCACACAACTGAAGTAAATATAATATATACATGTTTGATTAAGAGATAAAGGGCTCTGCTTTCATTACTCATAATCGTGGAGGTCGTATCCCTCAGCAATGAGGAAATCGATACTAGGAGGAAGAATTCTTTAAGCCAGAGAATTATTTCATTTAACATAAGGTAAAAATAATAAACACAATCACACACACACACATGACACGCAACAACAATTAAATATCTATATTCCTTCATTTATATATATATATATACCTTTATTTATTTATAAATATTTATGTATATATATATATATATATATATATATATATATATATATATATATATATATATATATATATATATATATATATATATATTAATATATATATATATATATATATTAATATATATATATATATTAATATATATATATATATATATATATATATATATATATATATTAATATATATATATATATATATATTAATATATATATATATATATATATATATATATATATATATATATTAATATATATATATTAATATATATATATATATTAATATATATATATATATATATATATATATATTAATATATATATATATATATATATATATTAATATATATATATATATTAATATATATATATATATATATTAATATATATATATTAATATATATATATATATATATATATATATATATATTAATATATATATATATATATATATATATATATATATTAATATATATATATATATATATATTAATATATATATATATATATATATATATTAATATATATATATATATATATATATATATATTAATATATATATATATATATATATATTAATATATATATATATATATATATATATATATATATTAATATATATATATATTAATATATATATATATATATATATATATATATATATATATATTAGATTCACATTAAAATAAACTTAAATTTTCTTAATTTAATTAAATAAAGTTCATATATAATGAAGGAAGGCGGTGTCTACTCAAAGAAACAGGAGTAAATATAAACTAGACGATTTAATGGTCGAGAGGCTGTCGGCTGTTCAAAGTAAAATAGAAAGTGATATTTGAGAGACCATTATACTCACAAAATTATGACCGGTATTCCTTCCCGCCCCCTACGCTTTGTGTAATGGCTTCCTTTATAACGTTGAATAGCGTTCACGATATTCAACTTTAAGAAGTATATTGCAAGTAAGTGATCAAACAATTTATTAATCCAGTGCGCTTTAAATATTAAGACATTATACCATACACTTCTTCTTTGTCGTTCCCTCATTTCTGAGGATCGTGGTCATTAGAGACCCTCAAATGAACAATCTGCCTCCATCGGTTTCGGTCCGAGGCAGCCCTCACCACCTGCTAGAGATTAGGAGCGGAGATGGCACCTTTTACTTGGCCAGACCATCGTGTTGGCGACCGGCCTCTTGTTCTCTTGCCTTCTCTATTGCCAACGATGACCAGCTTTTCAAGGTTGCCATCCCTCTACGCATTATATGCCCGAAATACGACACGTAGTGGACAATCTGGTCTTTATGGCGAGCTGGGAGAGAATAGATACATTTGTGCGCTTGGCAGTCCACGGTATTCGTAGCATTCGCCTCCAGCACCAAATCTCGAATGCATCTATTCTCTGTCTTTCTCTTGCTCGAATTGTACACGTCTCGACTCCATACAGAAAGATTGGGAGTATTCATGCTCTAACTACCATACACAGAGCCATCAAAAATATTAACAAGTATATTTCCGAGTAAAAATTTAAACCAAATTCTGATCAAACATTAAAATCGAATCGTGTCCGCCTTAGTTTTCACAGGTTTTTTTGGCTGAAAATCAGCGCTGTGCTACTTGTGTGGGCACAGCACATGCGAAGCTATTTTCGGCACGATTTCTATTTTGTTTTAATTTTTCATATTTTTAATTACTTTTGTTTAAGTTGTTTTTTTGTCTTGTTTTATCTGTTGTTTCTGTGTCGAATAAATGTTTATTCTATTCTATTGTAAACATTAGCAGGTCTTCTTTTCCGAAATTAAATTCTTATGAAAATACTCGTGAAGTGCATCCTTTCCAATAAAAAATGAATCATCGAATATCGTACCTCTATATCGATATCGAATTATCTTTCTATTTGTGGCACCAAACTTGATGCAAATTTAAAACTTATGGTTTTCCTATCGATCCCATTGTAACAAATTAACAACGAAGCGTCAATAGCCTAATGGTTTAGGGTACGGCCTGTGAATCGTAAGGTCGTGGGTTCGAATCCACCATTGGATTATTGCCGTGAACCATGTCCTAGCACAAGCTTAAGCTTAGTTTGGAATGGTTAACAAGATTGTTAGTAATATTTCTGAAAAAAAAAAATGGAACTTATTTAAATAAGACCACACGGGAAGTACTACCTTTCAAATAAGAAAAGAATCATTAAAATCGGTTGGCTCAATCAGAAGTTATGCAGTAACAAAAAAAATACAACGAATTGAGATCCTAATTCTTTTGAAGTCGGTTGAGAATTATTTATGTCGGTATTGATTCATAAATGACAACTGCGGCGACAGTTACGAGTGTACAAACATTAAAATATACACATACTAACAGAGAAGTCTATTTTGAAGTCGGTTAAGAACCATAAATATAAATAATGCGACGGCAAGCTTTGCAATATGCTGTGGCGCTGGGCCAGGGTTGCCATTGCTCAAAACAATTCGATATTGAAATAAACGATGTGTCCATTTTAACTATTGCCCGCTGTTCGTTACCGGGCACAATTGCTTTACTAGTTTTTATTACCAGTTGCAAAATTTGTAGTTGGGCCAATTTAAAACAGAAAAAAAGTAGAGCTTTCGCATGGAATTTGTTCCGCTTCCGAGATTGATTTTTATTTTGTGTACGTTGGTGTTGTGACTCTCTAGAATCTGTATGCTTTCCGTTTGAGTGGCAAGCTCCCGTTCCTGCCCGCCAAAACAAACGCATGTGACATAGTCCCGCTCCGGGTGTGAGCCTTTTTGAACAGTTGGAAAGTATATGGACTTAGAATATTGTTCTATATTATATACATAATAATAGGTTGTCAAATATCTCCCTTCCGCCTTTTGTCTTTTGAATTTCGCGGCTATGTACAAAGCGCTACAGAGCTCGTATCTAGCAATACTATACATAATTTGAAGGTCGGTGGAAGGGAGATATTTGACAACCTTATATACGAGTATATATATATATATTAATATATATATATATATATATATATATATATTAATATATATATATATATATTAATATATATATATATTAATATATATATATATATTAATATATATATATATTAATATATATATATATATATATATATATATTAATATATATATATATTAATATATATATATATTAATATATATATATATTAATATATATATATATATATATATATTAATATATATATATATATATTAATATATATATATATATATATATATATATATATATATATATATATATATATATATATTAATATATATATATTAATATATATATATATATATTAATATATATATATATATATATATATATATTAATATATATATATATATATTAATATATATATATATATATTAATATATATATATATATATATATTAATATATATATATATATATATATATTAATATATATATATTAATATATATATATATATATATATATATTAATATATATATATATATATATATATATATATATTAATATATATATATATATATATATATATATTAATATATATATATATATATATTAATATATATATATATATATATATATATATATATTAATATATATATATATATATTAATATATATATATATTAATATATATATATATTAATATATATATATATATATATATATATATTAATATATATATATATATATTAATATATATATATATATATATATATATATATATATATATATATATATATATTAATATATATATATATATATATATATATATATTAATATATATATATATATATATATATATATATATATATTAATATATATATATATATTAATATATATATATATATATTAATATATATATATATTAATATATATATATATATATATATATTAATATATATATATATATATATATATATATATTAATATATATATATATATATATATATTAGATTCACATTAAAATCGACTCGTGTCCGTCTTAGTTTTCACAGGTTTTTTTGGCTGAAAATCAGCGCTGTGCTACTTGTGTGGGCACAGCACATGCGAAGCTATTTTCGGCACGATTTCTATTTTGTTTTAATTTTTCATATTTTTAATTACTTTTGTTTAAGTTGTTTTTTTGTCTTGTTTTATCTGTTGTTTCTGTGTCGAATAAATGTTTATTCTATTCTATTGTAAACATTAGAGGGTCTTCTTTTCCGAAATATCGTAGTAATATTACTAAATAGGATTAATCAGAATCTAAACAAACGCTTATCAAAATACTAGTGAAGTGCATCCTTTCCAATAAAAAATGAATCATCGAATATTGTACCTCTATATCGATATCGTATTATCTTTCTATTTGTGGCACCAAACATGATGCAAATTTAAAACTTTTGGTTTTCCTATCGATCCCATTGTAACAAATTAACAACGAAGCGTCAATAGCCTAATGGTTTAGGGTACGGCCTGTGAATCGTAAGGTCGTGGGTTCGAATCCACCATTGGATTATTGCCGTGAAATATGTCCTAGCACAAGCTTAAGCTTAGTTTGGAATGGTTAACAAGATTGTTAGTAATATTTCTGAAAAAAAAAAATGGAACTTATTTAAATAAGACCACACGGGAAGTACTACCTTTCAAATAAGAAAGAATCATTAAAATAAGAAAAAATACAAACGAATTGAGATCCTAATTCTTTTGAAGTCGGTTGAAAATTATTTATGTCGGCATTGATTAATAAATGACAACTGCGGCGATGGCCCTCTCGGGCGCCCTCGGATCGGCATGCTTACGCGTAACATAGTAACCGTCAAGCCGAGGTTACCCCTCACCAGGGGACCCTTGTGTCGAGTTACTAGCGATAGAGGTTTAGGCTAAGCGACCCAAGAGCTATACCACCTCTCAATCCAGTGAAGCAGTCCAGGCCAGCTTCTCTGGCCAATCTGTGTAGTTCGTCATAAAAAAAAAACTGCGGCGACGGTTACGAGTGTACAAACATTAAAATATACACTTACTAATTGAGAAGTCTGTTTTGAAGTCGGTTAAAAACCATAAATATAAATAATGCGACGGCAAGCTTTGCAATATGCTGTGGCGCTGGGCCAGGGTTGCCATTGCTCAAAACAATTCGATATTGAAATAAACGATGTGTCCATTTTAACTATTGCCCGCTGTTCGTTACCGGGCACAATTGCTTTACTAGTTTTTATTACCAGTTGCAAAATTTGTAGTTGGGCCAATTTAAAACAGAAAAAAAAAGTAGAGCTTTCGCATGGAATTTGTTCCGCTTCCGAGATTGATTTTTATTTTGTGTATGTTGGTGTTGTGATTCTCTCTAGAATCTGTAGGCTTTCCGTTTGAGTGGCAAGCTTTCCGTTCCTGCCCGCCAAAACAAACGCATGTGACATAGTCCCATGCGTTTGTCCCCAAGATAGCCTTTTTGAACAGTTAGAAAATATATGGACTTAGAACATTGTTCTATTTTATAAACATAATATGCTTAATATCATTAAGCTTCATAAAAAAAATAAAAAAATGCCTTAGGGCGACGAATATATTTGCCACATAAACCAAAATTTCAAAACAGGGGCCGCTGTACAAGCATATTTTTTTACTTCAAAAGTAGAGTGAATAGGCATTTACTAAGCTAGTGCGCCTTACCATCCAGGACTGCATTTCCACTTAACATCAGGTGGGATCGTAGTCAAGCAAGCTGAGAAAGTATAAAAAAAACTTCCGGAATGGGATTTTGCCACTTGAAGGGGTAGTAATACGATTGAAGCATGATATAATAGACCCGTGGGTCCGCCTGGTAGACTGCCGTTAGTTAAGTTTTCAGTGCTACTAAACCCATGTAAGTTATCGAATCATTTTTTTTATGAAGAATTGAGACCCTTATTTCCAAGTCGTCCTCAAAACATTTTTAAAACAAAGAAAAATTAGAACCGTCAATCCTTTTAGTCGACTCTCGAAGTCAAGTTTAATTTATCCACTTTAAACAAGTTATATCAGTGATTTAGAGTGTAGCAGTTAAAACGTCGACTACATTCGAACGGGGATATTACGGTCTGGCCAGTGTAGTAATAAAACAGGCAGTAACGGCCGAGCCGACTCAAGGCGGGGGCTATTTGGTGCCGTCGACGAAATCCCGAGTTAGATTTCACTTGCAGCGTAGATACTTCGAGTGCTGGGGTCGCTTTTAATTTATACTAATAAATGGGGAAACGTTTTTTACGTTACCGTTTACCATTTGTATGATAGACACCGTCTAAGTTTTTCTTGAATTTTGTAGTGTTATTCCAACTTTTTTTTTGTTGACGGGAAAGAAATCTTCAGAAAGATACCACGCCTTCTGGGGGGAAGGCGGCGGTTATGTCTTACCCACTAAAACCTCCCTGGTGGCCCTTTCCTCGGTGCATGACGAGGGGCTCCGGGATCTCAACGTGGAACGCATCGGAGCCCCTCTGATATGGGCTCGGATACGGGCCAGCCGACGTCGCCTTCTTCCCGGGTCCACCTTTGTAGACGACTCAGGCCCCCACCCTTGTCGCCCAGTGAACCCGAGGCCCCTTTTAGTCGCCTTCTACGACAGGCAGGGGATACCGTAGACTTATTCTTGAGAGCCCAGAACTACAGGGCTGTTATTCCACCTTGCTTATCTAGACATGCATGTTTTTGTACCACAAATCAATTTTAAACAGAGGGTTACAAATATATTCACAATTCATGTTGTCAAGTAAGGTTACCCTACTTAGAATATTAACCTATATTAGTGTATAATATTTAAATAAGCCACTGCCTATTTTCTACTAGTAACACTTATAGCATCTGTCACTAAGTTACAAATTGCTAAAACTATAGAAGGGGTAGAGGTGATACTTAAATTAGAACATGCAGCGTGCTTCGGAGAAGGTTTTAGTATATAACATTGTTAGAATAAAATTAGTCATGGAGCAACATCCAGTTTAATCGCAATACTGGGGGCTTTGTCTATAGCCTCGGCCATGCCTTTGTCTATGGTAAGGTCGGGTGGGGTCGTGATGACACCGAGTGGGGAATGACGCTGCGACGGTGCGTGTAGCATCATTGTCTTTCTTAACAATACATACATCTACATATCGACGATAGAAAACGGGAATGTCGTATCTCGAAAATTATTCTTTTCCATTCTAATTGCTATAAAATGAATAATCCAAAATAGAAAGCTGTCAAGCTATGTTTATAAGCATATAAACAAGAAATTACACATTCATGCTTTAAGCTGGCAGGACTGTAAAGCTTCTTTAATAAAGTGGCTGGACGGTTTGGACTACGAGGATACGGAAGCAATACCAATATCAAATACGATACCAATTTCAATAATAGCTTGCTTGTACATTTATTATCGTAATTTCACATAAACACACACATTCATACACACTAACACAAATGCACACTCACTCTCACACACACATACGATTATTTTATATTAATTAACTTTAAAAAAAAATTAATACAGTTAAGGAGGAGCTGAATCTTCCGGCACAAGTATATTTTATACTTAAAAGAAGATCCAAACATTGTATACTTGCTTTATATGTTTTGTTTTTTGAAAATAAAGATTTTTATTTATTTAATTGTTTTTTAATTGAATGAGCCGATTAGTTAGCCAAAGAAGTAGCGTTTTACAACAAGTATATTTATTAGATAGAGTTATTGAGAATCTAACCAAATTCTCATCAAACTATTTTTGATACATCCTTTCCAACAAAAAATGAATCATCAAAATCGGTTGTCGTGATATTGAGTTATACGTCCATTTGTGGCGCACATACTTGATGCAAATTTAAAACTTATGGTTTTCTCATAGATGCCAATGTCAGAATTGGACCAAATTTAAAACAGACCACGCGGGAAGCATCAGCTTTAAAAAAAAATCAAAATCAAAATCGGTTCACGCAGTCCAAAGTTATGAGGTAACAAACATAAATAAACATACACGCGAACTGAGAAACTCCATTTTAAAGTCGGCCTAAGTCCTTGTTTCACTAAAAATAATGATAAAGCATTGAATTTTTCTAGTTTTTCAGCTCGGATATATGACATTTCCGCTTTCTACGGTCGATAATATTCAATATACATTGGTACTACGACATATTTTGGAGCATATAATGCGTAGAGGAGATGTCAACCTTGAAAAGCTGATCATCGTTGGCAATACAGAAAGCAAGAGAACAAGAGGCCAAGTAAAAGACTCTACCAGCTGGTGAGGAGTGCCTCGGACCGAAAACCGATGGAGGCAGATTGTTAATTTGAGAGGCTCTAGTGACCATGATCCTCAGAAATGAGAAAACGAGGCAAGAGTCAAAGCGACTGCGTTGGAGCGACAATATATCTGTGTGAGAGGCGGAATAATAACAGAGCTAGTAAGTAGAGCGGGAGATTCACGCCGGAAGTAATTTAACTCTCGGCGTCGTCTATTCCCTACTACGCTTTAAATTTCACTTTTAGCGAAGATAAAATCATATTTTGGAAATGACAATATACAGTAAAAAAAAACTGCGCATGTGGCATAGTACATCTCCGGTTAGCCTTTTAACGATCCGCTAAGCCAATTGTTAACACAATGAATGTTCATCGGTCGATTTTTGATACTTTTAAAAATTAACAAGATTCTAAACTTTCATCCATTGAACATATATAAAATGAGAACTAAAATTGAAAACTGGCTGTTGTCGCTTGATTACAAGCAGACAGAAAACTTTATGCTACCACTTATAATATAAATACCACACTAATCACACGGTGCTGTGGATGTTCATGCGCGACGGTGATCACTTAAGATCAGCTGAGCCGTATGCTCGCCACTTTTCATATAAAAAAAAACATACACACACATACGCACATTCAACCTATAACACGTACACATTTATTTATTTATATATTAATACTAGCGGACCCATCAAACGTATTGCCGTTATTATTTCTAGTAAATCTATGAAAAAATTGTTCAAAAATAAAAGTTTTATTAAAACTTTCATTAGGGATCACTTAGGGATATGAAAAACAGATAGTAGCCGATTCTCAGACCTACTGAATATGCATTTAAAATTTAATGAAAATCGATCAATCTATCGGAGGTGTATGTATTTAGGAGTATAATTTTTTTCTATATTTATTGGGGACTTTTAACATGCCCAAAGGGCAGAAGTCCCCCAATAAATAAAGAAAAAAAAATCATTTAATAAAGATAAAGTAGTTTAGTTAAAAAACGTATAAA
Source organism: Meandrusa payeni (assembly GCA_029286785.1). Taxonomy (NCBI): domain Eukaryota; kingdom Metazoa; phylum Arthropoda; class Insecta; order Lepidoptera; family Papilionidae; genus Meandrusa; species Meandrusa payeni. Next base: position 577,058 of record JAGSMX010000015.1, read on the forward strand.
TAAATTTTATATATAAAATTATAGTGTGACAATGTTAGGTTACCATACTCCTCCGAAACGGCTTAACCGATGTTTATGACATTTTCGGGGACGGGAGAGGGCCGATCCCGTTAGGAGATGGCGCAGGCGGGCCGGTGGCAGACCGGCCCGCAGCCCTGTAGTTTTGGGCTCTCAAGAATAAGACTACGGTATCCCCTGCCTGTCGTAGAAGGCGACTAAAAGGGGCCTCAGGTTCACTGGGCGACAAAGGGTGGGGGCCTTTGTCGTCCGCTAAAGAGGATCCGGGAAGAAGGCGACATCGGCTGGCCCGTGTAGCCTTGCACTGCGAGGGCACAGGGGAGGAGTAGCCTCCCAGGACGTGCTCTCGTTGAGCACAGTGCAGAGGGCTCCGGTGCGTTCCACTGGAGATCCCGGAGCCCTTCGTCATGCACCGAGGAAAGGGCCACCGGGGAGGTTTTAGTGGGTAAGAACCCCACATAACCGCCGCCTTCCCCCAGAAGGCGGGGTATCTTTTTGAAGATTTCCTCCTCGTTAACAAAAAAAATGTTTATGACATTTTATATGCATATTCAGTAGTTCAGAGAATAGTTTATATTTGTAAATCAATTTGATGTATGTCAGTGGGAGAGGGCATTGATTCATGAGATACTGATCTAACTCCTAGTTCAGGAGTCAGGGACTACGTGTATTTTTTGTAAAGAAACCTTTGAATAAAGTAATATCTGAATTTGAGTCTACTAGTTCATTAGTTTTCTATCGTTTACTGGACGGTGCACCGTCGGTTTTTCAATTGTGTGTCGCAATCAGTTCTTAGCATGTTGTTGTATTCGATAGGCTCGTATCTATTGTAAGCTCATCGGCATCCCTTTTCGATGGTAAATAAAATTGGAGTGCCTGTTTGTAATATTAAAATTACTTTTTACTACATGCATATGAATGTACGAATATACGGTAAATATACCGAAATAATATTTACAATTTTTGTCTGTGTGTCTGTTCCCGCTAATTTCTGGAACGGCTAACCCGATTTTAATGGACAGAGAGAGCTGATGTAACAAGGAGTAACTTATATTATGTTTCGAGGGACTTTTGTATTTCAAAATCCTGGGCACTGGCTATGAGCAAGTCTTATTACTTACACTCGTCTCTTTATGGTATTAAAATATAACACGAGCTCTCTTGTCAACGTAAAAAAATATACATTGATATGTTTGTCAATTTAAATGAATAGTTACTAAATCGATAGCATATAAAACGATTGCATTTATCTTATACGCAATACCTTACAATCTTTTAGGCAATTCGTAGTACGTATAAGTTTGGTATTTGTGCACACCGGTTGCCTTGCAACGTACCAAGAACGCAGTCCTGAAAGAGTGGTCATGTAAAATTTCGATTGTAAAGGTAAATTATGTAATTGAATAACAAATTATACGCAATCGATTCTATGTCAACTTAAACTGCAGACTGTAGAAACAAAAACCGACTATAAATCGAAACAAACGGTAAACGCTATTACGCGCGGATGCTCTCTTTGTATTTCCGAATTATCTTGTGAATGTTACGAAATAGAATTAATCAGAATCTAACCAAACCCTCATCAAACTACTCTTGCAGTACATCCTTTTATTAAAATAATGAATCATCGAAATCGGTTGGCGTGATATTTTGAGTTATTCGTCAATTTGTTTTTCCATGGATTCCATTGTCAGAATTGGACTTTCTTTATTTCTTAGAACTTTTTTTATATTTTATAACCTATATATTTCGATGAATCCGCCGTGGATTGTACAGTGCCCTTATATGCCATGAAAATAAAAAAAATAATTTGTTTAACTAAATAGCTTTTTTGTCAATTTCCACGCAGATGAAGTCGCGGGCTCAGCTAGTTCTTAATATGAATCACGTAGGTTAGCTCGAGTGGTCAACTTACGATGGTTAGATTCAATGGTAATTACCTTACGGGTGAATTGTATATTACAAAAAGTTTTTGCTTGCTTTATTTCCCCTTAAACAACGTTCCGAATTATTCCTGTTTGTTGTTTCACGAAGCAAATTGCCTCCTAACTAAACAACGTTATTATTCTAATCCCGCAGTCTTACCTTGATTACTATGATGAACACAATTCCTCGTTTATTTTTTGTGTTTTAATTTCGAGTTTCAATTTCAAATGGTGAAATTAATTTATTACTTTGTGAAGCTGAAATAAATTAATTTCGTTCTATTATCAAAGTAAAATTTATTTACTCATTTGACTTGAGATGGTGAGAGCGTTGCGATAAGTTGGACAGGACGAGGGGATGTTAAGAGGGAGTTACAATTTAGTGAAGATAGAAAGAGTGTGAGTTACGTTTCGTATACCTAAGACACAGTGCAGTCATATTGTCTGTATCACACTGTAGGAGCAAGAGAGAGCAGTGCGCACACAAATTTTCTTTCTCTCTTTCTTTACGTTTCGTATATCTAAGACACAGTGCAGTTATATTGTCTGTATCACACTGTAGGATCAAGAGAGAGCAGTGCGCACACATTTTCTTTCTCTCTTTCTTTACGTTTCGTATACCTAAGACAGTGCAGTCATATTGTCTGTATCACACTGTAGGAGCAAGAGAGCAGTGCGCACACACATTTTCTTTCTCTCTTTCTCTCATAGCCAGTTACGTTTCGTATATCTTAGACACAGTGCAGGCGTTTTCTCTGTATCACAGTGTAGGAGCAAGAGAGAGCAGTGCGCACACACATTTTCTTTCTCTCTTTCTCTGATAGCCAGTTACGTTTCGTATATCTAAGACACAGTGCAAGCCTTATTGTCTGTATCACTTGTCTTGATTCCGCGGCACAAGCCCGCTGTTACTAGTGGTATCGCGATAAGATTGTTCGCCACCTCCGATGTGCTACAGTAATCGCGTCGTCCGGATCGTCGAGAACGCGGCTGGGCCTCCGGATGACGCGACGGAATTTAGTAGATAAGATCTCGATAGCAGTCTGGAAAAACGTCAATGGTGCCTTCTTAAAGAATTGGGGCGTTGCCTGGTAAAAATAAAATTTAATGAAAAATACTGTATTAGCGATGTTTACGTAAGATATCCTTTTTCGTTTAAGTTTATGTTTTTTAATGAAATATATATAAATTAATAAAAAATAAATATTTTATTTTAAGGATATTTAATTGTCTATGATGCACAATTTATTTCAGTTAGCTAGTGTCTTTATCTTCCGAGATAATCAAATTTTCTTTATCCACCCTTTATTTTTACTCACGGCTAAATTTCGTGATATCCCTACGATAATTGAGATATACAAAGAGGGCTTCAGCGCTATTTGTTTTTGTCTATATTTGAAAACGGTTTTTTATTTTTACTTTTGAATATACTAATTTGCACAGGGCGCAGCTAGTCTAATATATTTATTATAATGTGTATGTATCAAGGTCAGATATATATCTGACTTTCTTTCCTTAGAGGTATCTCTAAGGAAATCTTGTAGCGCTCTACATGTTGTACGTCAACGAATTAACCCACTTGGAGATGCCGTTAATACAGTAGCTTCAGTATTTAGCTCGCTCCTTAGGAACTTTGTAAAGAAAAGCCCGCGCCGGGAAGTTTCACGAGATTTCAAGATTACATTATAGCGTCGACAGGCCGGTCAATTGCGGGAAACACAGAATCACTGAAGATTATAAAAGAAGTAATTATTTTTTTAAAACACAAGCTTTTATTATTTGTTAATAAAATAAACTAAAAAGTTCGAATAGCCTTTTGGTGTTTTAGTGATTATATTTTGGAGAGTGTGCACAGAAATTACACGAGTTTATTCCCCGTCCCATTCTACCTTCGGACGTTTAGACACTCGGCGGGTCTCCATCCTTTCATAGTCGATGTTCCGCGCGTCCGAACGAAGCGATTAGAGTTATCGTTCATGGTGCGTACAGCAAAGGATTGGAACAAGTTGCCGGCGTCAGTCTTTCCTTCCAAGTACGACGTGGGAGCCTTCAAGAGTAGAATGTAATAGGCACTTACTAAACTAGCGCGTACCATCTTTCGACTATATCACCACTTAATATCAGGTGAGATCGTGGTCAAGCGTTAGTTTATACCCTATTCAAAAATCAAATTAGCCCAAACTCGATTGCGTCATTTAATTACGGAGCTCCTACGTCCACCTTCCAGCTAAATCATTAGATCAGCTCTATGTCAAAATAATATTGCAATGTCAACCGATTGTATATACAGTCGGATGACATGCATGCAAAATTAACAAATTCAACTTGCAAAATTTGATTACAGACCGACAGACAACGTGACAGGTAGGCAATACTTAAAGTTAAAAGTAAGCAATACTTACAACATTCAACGAGTCAGAGAGAGTAAAGTAACGGTTACGGCCACTAACCGCTACGAGGATAGATGCACTAAATATTTAGTACCAAAACTACGTAATCAGTTCCTAACAGTGACAATTTACCAGGGCTGCATTCCCACTAAATATCTGGTGGGATCATGGTCAACCTTGCTTAGTATAAAAATGTACATGATACAAAAAAAATGTAGGGGCACATTTTTTTGTATCAATAAATTTCCATTGTTGTATTATTATGATTGATTTCGATAAGAATAAATCTGAAATTCACTCACTTCCTGTCTACTTCAATTCCGATAAAAGGCTAACAATCTTTACTTACCCTTCTATTACGTCATATCTGGATTGGGACGAAAATATGTCGGAACACATTTACGATAAATATATTATACTTATAGGTACGTTTTTTGTAGTACACTACACTATACCTTCTGTAGTACACTAGTCCAAAATCCAGCTCGCTGTCCATGTAAATCCTCAAAAATGTCCCTCCACATGGAGGCGTTAATTAAATTAAACACAGGTTATAGAAGCTAAGTGAATTTACTATTCTTATCGGGTGAGGTCAATTACTCACCGCGAACCGTAATAATCGAATTAAAGAATATCGTGATCTATAAGATGCGCCATCTATCGGCAACTAACTGCCGAGAATATGATTACATTAGGCAGTGATAGACGGATGACAATTTAGGGTTGTATGTATTTTTTAATGCCACATTTAAAATAACTATTAAAAAATTAAGATGGTTTACTGTATATATATATATATATATATATATAGATTTGTACAATAGGACAACACGGGAAGGAAACTTTCAAATAAAAAATGAATCATTAAAATCGGTTTACCCAGTCCAAAGTTATGCGGTAACAAACTTAATACAGAATTGAGGACCTCCTCCTTTTGAAGTCGGTTGAAAAAGACTATTTCTATGTCTATTTAGGCATATTTGTATTCTAATTGGTCTTGCGATATATGATACAGTCACACTATCAACTCATTTCGATAATGTATTTCCGGAATCACGTTATTCAATGCGAGGTTTTCAGATTTGGAAGCTGGCTACACAATCATCGGTATTAGTACAAAATAAGCCATGTTATGGCTTGCGCCGAAATGTAATTCACAATTATAATCCAATCGGGGGACGGTATCGCATAGTACTAATTTAACTTAGAACAAATCACTGATAACCTCGAAATCTCGTTGCGTTTCGCTTCACCTGTTAAATTTCCCGTAATTCTAGACCCTCGATTCTGCTATTTGTCAGGTAAATTATATTATAATACCGATATCAATTATCATTATATCAGTCTTTCTGTGCAAGTACGACGTGGGAGCCTTCAAGAGTAGAGTGAATAGGCACTTACTAATCTAGCGCGTACCCTCTTTCGACTATATCTGGGATCATGGTCAAGCACTAGTTTGTACACCATGAAAAAATAATACGAGTACGTCAATTACTAACGCATGCACGATTAGAGTGCCAGTGATAGCACATCGGTGTCGGTGGCACTAATCTATAAAATATATATATATATAAAAGAGAAAGTAGTGTAAGTAGAGGTAAGTTCTATATAGGCTCCGAAACGGCTGGACTGATTTCAATGAAAATTTCACGTGCCAGCCGATGTCGCCTTCTTCTCGGGTCTACTTTGGCGGAAGACAAAGGCCCCCATTCTTGTCGCCCAGTGAGCCCAAGGCCCATTTTAGTCGCCTTCTACGACAGGGAGGGAGTACCGTAGTCTTATTCTACGAGCCCGCAAATACAGGACTGATGCAACTTGAGGCAACCACACTGAGCTACAACAGGTCTATGTCATCATTGTAAACGATTATTTTGTTTCAGTTAACAATATTTGTGTAAATCCAGTACTTGAGACGTCGTAATAAGAATAAAAATGTACCAAACGTTGGGAGGATAAACATTAGAGTAATTTCACTGCGCTGCTCTTAATACTCTGCACGCTGCAAGTACTCAAATGGGAAAAGTTAAACTTGTAATGAACGTTAATTTGCCGACTGAATACAGTATAGCGCCAGTTTCTTATTTAAATATGAGACTCAACTAACTGACTTTTGGAAAAATAAATTGATACTAGTATTTTGCTTCTTTAAAACTAACTTTGATTTATTACTAGGAATAGCTGAGCTAGGAGTAGGGATAGCTACGCGTATGTACAGTCTTGCACGCAATTTTATTTATACTTTCTAAGCAAGGGCTCGACTACTATCCTATATGTTAAGCGGAAATGCAGTCCTGGATAATAAGGCGAACTATCTTCGTAAATGCCTATTCACCCTTCTCTTCAATCTTACTTCGTTTCTACAAATTACAAATAAAGTCTTTTTTTTGTACTTTTATAAGTCTATACGAGTTCGTTTTAGCTAGTTATTACTATAAAAAATATTATGTACACACAAATTATACATATACCAGCTAATAAAAGAAACTAAAACTGAAAACTGAAATTTGTTTGTTGAATATTTTATGGCTTGCACATAGAAATCGATTCACCCAATCGAAAGTTAACAACAGTTCAACAAACATAAAAAAAATAGACAAATTGGTAACCTCCTCCTTTTTTGAAGTCGGTTGATAAGATCTTGCGTCCTTTTAACTTTAGCGATGTAAACAGAGACCACTTATGATAAAGCTTATTACTTCTCATATGCGACAGTCAGTGAGCCCATCGCCATAAGCCAGGCACAAACTTATAGCAAGTGGTTAAAAATAAGTAACTTTATTTTTTTAAAATAACTTTAATTTTAACAGCCAAGCTTATCAATAAATATATTTTAATAAAAGTCTGTTCTATAAATTTTGTATTTCTTAATAGATATTCTAAACAATACAGTATTTCAATATAACTAAACATGTCACATAAAGTCGTCCATTTTGTAATGAAAAGATTTATTTACGTAATACAATAAGATAACAGTATCGAATGAGAAATCCCACCGTAACGTGACGGGCGATTTAAAGAGTCTAAAGTAGGCTAAAACTATTCTTGAATACTGATGACTTTGAGTTCTAACAATATTCCTTTTATACAAAATGGCTGAGATATATTTTATGAAGTATATTAAGGGTTCATTAATCAAAAACAATCCCTTAAATCTCTTTTATGTTAGCGATAGTTAGTTAGTCCTACTTTCAATTGTCAATTTAGGTTTAAATATTATAATCTATAAAATATACTTCTCAATTAGAATAAGTTAATGGACTGACTACTATAAAAGTACTTTAGTCAATTAAAGTACTTTTATCGGTTGTCGGCAACCAAGGCGGTTTCCGCTTCCGTCTTTGAAAGAGATGCATATAATGAAATTTAGGATGAAAAGGAGAGGACTCTCTTTGTAGACAAGCAGTGTACAGTTTAGAACAAGTGAGTTATACTGGAGGAAAAGCCCTTTACAAGTGAATCTCTGAAACACAGTAAGTCTTTATTAAATTACCTCTAAGACTCTTGATGTATTGCTGTTAATAATATGATAAAATATAAAATATGTTGTGTGCGATGTTGAGCAACGTAGCTCACATTTGTATTTACGAATTATCGTAGGAATATTTTGTAATATTCCTACGATAATTCCTATAAACTCTAATAAATAAAATATGAATCATCGAAATCGGTTGGCGTGATATTAAGTTATTCGTCTATTTGTGGCGCATTTACTTAATGCAAATTTAAGACATTTGATTTTCTGATGGATGGCATTGTCAGAGTTGGACCAAATTAAAACAGAACGGTAGTAGTAGTCGAGTCATCTACAAGGTTCACGGGAACCTCGCAGGTACGGGCCTCGGGGTGTTACCCCATTACCCGGGTTATCAGCGCAGGGGGCAACTGCTCCCCTGGTCTTGGGTACCGTTTTGGAACGGATTTTTTAGGAATAACTATTTTTACGTCGGGGCTAATCCCTCAAGCGTCAGCCGCGACGAATCTATCTTCTACGCCCTCTCGACCTCTCGGTCTCGATTGAGACGGAGGTCGAGAGAGTTCAAAATCTCCTAGAATAGGGGAATTTGAACCTACCAACAGAACGGGTAGAATCAGTTTTGAAACAAAAAAGAATCCTTAAAATTGGTTCATCATCATCATTTCAGCCGTAAAACATCCACTGCTGGATATAGGCCTCCCCCAACGATTTCCAAAAGGACCGGTTATAAGCGGCCCGCATCCAGCTGCGTCCTGCGACATTTGTGCCCTGCCCATTGCCACTTCAACTTGCTTATCCGTTGAGCTATGTCGGTTACCAGTGATGATATACGGAACAGAAACGTGGTCTCTCAAGCAAGCTCAAAGACGCACAACGAGCTATGGAGAGGGCTATGCTCGGAATATCTCTACGAGGTCAAATCAGGAATGAGGAGATCCGTAGACGAACGAAGATAACCAAATTGGTTCACGCAGTCGAAATTTATGAAGTAAAAAATATAAGGATGAATTGAGAACCTGCGCCTTTTTTGAAGTTGGTGGATAAATTTACCAATGAATTTGAATCCATTATACGTGCTGATTTACCACATACAGCAGAGTCCAAATCTGACGATAGCATTCAAGAGAAAACCGTGTAATAAATTTCAATCAAGTGCACGACTATTGGACGAATAACTCAATATCACGGTAATAGGTTCGATGATTCATTTTTTATTTAGAACGTTGTACTTAAATGGTAGTTTGATGAGAGTTTCATTAAGTTACGATTAATTCTATCTCTTAATATACCTTCGATAATTCGGAAATACAGAGAGGGCACGGGTTCGCACGTAGCAATAGCTTTTAATGTTTGATTCGATTTGAAGTCGGTTTTAGTTTTTGTTCTATAATTATTGAATATTCAAAGATCTCGTCCATTGACAATAAAACACCGTCACAAATATAAAACACAGCAGCCATAACGCTGTGTAATGGATGAAATGGTATCGTTTTTTTCATTGAAGTCATCATGCTGGCCTTATTTGCGGCACGTAAATATTGTAATTTTAAATGGAAATTTTTTCGAAGCTTGTTCGATTTTTTGAAATGTTTCACAAAGATACGTCACAACAGGCTTAAGAAAGCTTACAAGCATACGACGTTGTTAGCGATCCGTTTACCCAGCTGCGCACCTTTTTTGAAATGATAACTTCTTTAGCCGCGTTGAGCACTTTTTGGCAAGGGAAAATCTTATGGGTTCGCGTCCCCGATATGCTGTATTTATATTTTATATTGATCTTGTACAGCCTGTATTATATTTGAATCTATACAAATAAATAAAATAGAAGTGTCTGCTTGTAAAAATAAAATAACCGCTTTTTAATGTATATACGGTACCTATACCAAAATAATATTTGCCTGTCCGTTTGTTCCGACTAATCCCTGGAACTCGTTGACCCATTTTGACTTTCACTAGCAAATAGCTGATGTAATAAGGAGTATTTATTTTAAATAAATAGTAAATATACACGAGTAACGCTGCAGGACGTAGTAATATATATTATAAATGCGAAACTGGATGGAACGGCGGAACGGACCTGCGTGAGATTTGGCATAGAGACAGATTGTAGTCTGGAATAACACATAGGCTATATAATTAGTTAGTAGAGTAGTATAGACTATAAATTTAACCGATTTCAAAAATTAGGTTATTGATCAGGTATATACTGTAAATTATAAATCAGTTGGATAGTCAGTATAGGACCGTAGCCTTAACCGTCAAGGTAGACGTCAACTTAAACGTAGACCTTGACTTAGGCGCTGACGTAGGCGGAGTCGTAGGCGCTAACGTAGGCGCTGACGTAGGCGTTATCGTAGACGTGGACGTAACGTGCGCGTACGCGTAGGCGTAGACGACGACGTAGTTTTAGGCGTACACGTAAACATTTAATTTTAATTTAATGTTACTTTTGTTTTATTTTAGTCATACTTTAATTTTGTCATCCGCCTTATTCATTGCATGCAGTCTCCACCTACAAATGCGATGGCATCAACCATGCAACTATTCCAACGTTTTAATTTTATCGTATGTTTTAGTATTCAGAAACAGAGTGGAAAGAATATATCAATAAGATGAACAAACTATGCCTAAAGTTTTTCTATTAAGCATATCTCCGAGAGGAAACAAGACAAGGCAGGTAAGTCGAGACTAAGTTGTATTAACGACACCGTTACGCGACCCCTTATACTTAACTTAATGCTAATGGATAAAGTTCGTGGTCTATAAATGATCTTACTTTACCAGTACGCTTGATAGACATTGCACAGGCCAAATTTACTTTTTTAAATTGCAAGGGCAATAGTATTTATACGATGAGAAATTATTATTTTTACATAAAGAATGCTAACAGGTTAAAGTTAAAGTTAAAGTTACAGCCTTTATATATATAATATATATGTTCCACTGCTGGGCAGAGGCCTTCTCTGTAAAGAGAGTATAAGGGCACAGTCCGCCACGCGGCCCTAATGCGGATTGGCAGACTTCACATGTCGTAGAAAAATTTTCTAAGACATGTAGGTTTCCTCACGATGTTTTCCTTCACCGCCGAGCGCGTGGTAAATCAGCACATAAAATTGCAACAACAAATTTATTGGTGCCGGCACCGGGGATCGAACTTGGGTTGCTAGCGTACTATGCAACTTGAGCCAACCGCCCGGACACTGAGCTACCACGGCTCGGCTAACAGGTATATTTACAAAATATAACAAAAATCTACTTCAAAACCGTGTATGTCCAAGTTATAGTAGAAGTAGAATTAATCAGAACCTATCCAAACCCTCATCATACTACTCAACTATGACTTGCATTTGGTTTACATATAATTAAAATCGGTTCACCCAATCGAAAGAAATGAGGTAAAAACATACAAACCGCAGTCCTTTAAGGACACCTGCTAGTTAATATCCCGACAAAATCGGTCCAGCCGTTCCAGAGATTAGATGGAACAAACAGACGGGCAGACAGACAAACAAAAATTGTAAAAAAAAAAGTTATTTTATCATAACTACATTCCGCACCTTAGTGTTAAAAATTGTGCAGTGATTTTGGCTTATTTAATTAATTTAGTAGTTATATTCCTGTTACTTTATCATTTAATAATATATTTTTGTAAGTATTAATAATAAAATCGTTTCGTTTCTTTATAGCGAATGTTGTGTACACCTGTAATTGGCATACACAACAGGACTTAGTTTGTAAACTTGATTATTACAACAATGTATGCTTGTGTAATGCTGTTGGTGTATCTTAATAAATAAATAAATAAATAAATTCTTATTTAATTGTACCTATACCGAATTTGGGTACATTGCTGACAGAAGTTCTGAAGTATAAATTGCTTTCATTCTAAGGGGTCAAAGTTGTGACCTCTATAGCATATTAAATATGTCCAGCACTTGTCGCAGCTTGACGAAGGTGACTAAATAAATACTACTTGAGAGTTTGACCGCGGCACATAAATCGTCCTAGTTTGATTTATTTTGCGTCCAGTTTATAATATATGACTTTAAATAACTTATATAATACGTGACAAATATAGTATACCACTGTCTACGTATTATCTATTTTATATTAAATATGAGTATTTTACTTGAACCTAAACACCAGATTTTGGACACGAGCCAGCCGATGTCTCCTTCTTCCCGGGTCTACTTCAGCGGACAACAAACGCCCCGTTGTCCTCCAGTGAACCCCTTTTATTCGCCTTCTACGAAAGGCAGGGGATACCGTAGCCTTACTTACCCAACACTAACTACACTACAGGGCTGGAGAGTCATCTCCTAGCACAAGCTTAGTTGGAAAAATAAAATTATTATCATCTAAAAAAATTGAGTATCAAGTATATTATCTAATTGTAGAAGTTAATAATACTCTTTTTTGTCATTATTTGGCATGGGTCTAGAGATAAATACGATGAGATGAATGATGAATACATAAAAATAACTTTTACAACTTATACAACTTAGCAATAAAATGCCAGGACTTTATGAGGGTCCCTAAGGAAATAGCGACCCTTAACAAATGAAAACAAATTTAAAAAAAGTCTCTCGAACAATATTTATAAGGGTATAACACAGTACATCTTTATTAGATTTTAGGTTAGAAGTAACGATACCCCAGTGACTAAACGGTTCGACTAACGATTAAGTGGCTGGTTCGAAACCCATTTGGCTTGTACTAATAAATTGCCATTTTTTCGGTTTTCAACCGACTCCAAAGAGGGAGGTGGTTCCCAATTCATTTGCAGGTTTTTTTCATGTTTGTAACCCGCAGACGTTTCGACTTGGTGAACCGATATTGATGATAATCGATCGAAGTTAGTGCTGGAGTAGTGGATCCCACTGTTGTGGAATTGTTCTTGAGAAAACCATACACGTGTTAAATTTACATCAAGTATGTACCCCACAAATGGACGGATAACTTAATACCACGCCAACCGATATTTTATTGGAAAGTACTTTAAGAGTAGTTTGATGATAGTTTGGTTCTGATTAATTATATTTCGTAATATTCCTACGACAATTTGGAAATATAATTTTTATAATTGCTTGTAAATATACACTCGTGAGCAAATACAAAGGGTCGGTTAAGAAAGTTTGAATATCTCGGAAGTTAAAGATCAAAAATATCCTTAAAATAAAATAAAATATTTTTATTAATTTATTTATATTTCATTAAAAAACATAAACTTAAACGAAAAATGATATCTTACGTAAACTTGGATAATACAGTATTTTTCGATAAATTTTATACTAAGTATCGCCACAAGCGAAAGCAACATTAAGTACTAAAATAAATTATCATCAGTCTATCGTGCACAATCTATTTCAGTTAGCTAGCGTCTTTATCTTCCGTGATATTCAAACTTTCTTAACCGACCCTTAATTTTTTTCTCACTGCTATAGTTTTTCTTGCAGAAATATCTGTAAGCCAGAAACGTTAATTTCGTAAGCTGCAATCAAATGCTTATTGACATTACCGTATTCGATTATTGAAAGCTCTCGTAAGTGGAGCACTGAGCTTAATTGAAAATGCGCACGGTCCGCGCCGAGTGGATGTCACACGAGCGGCATCCGTTGACATACCCCATCAACACCCCGGTCTGGAATGTACGAATGACATTTATTAACTCAATATCGAATGATGTGGATTAATAACACTTCAAATGAATGTTTCAGAATGTTAGTTATATTTCTCTTCCATTTATTTTTTTATGACGAACTACACAGATTGGCCAGAGAAGCTGGCCTTGACTGCTTCACCGGATTGAGAGGTGGCATAGCTCTTAGGTGGCTTAGCATGAACCTCTATTGCTAGTAACTCGATACAAGGGTCCCTCCGGTGAGGGGTAACCTCGGCTTGGACGGTTACTATGTTATGCGTAAGCATTCCGACCGAGGGCGCCCGAGAGGGCCGGCTTCCATATGATCGTTGTTTACTTTGTTCACGTGGGACATGCGTGACAGCTTCAACTTGTTGTCAAATCTCTATTTTTAACTGATTTAAAAGGTGATTCTCAATTCGTCTCTATGTTTATTAGTTCCTAACTTTCGACTGGGTAAACCGATTTGAATGATTCTTTTTATTTTCACATTTTGTTCCAGTTCTGACAATGACATCTATGAGAAAACCAGAACTTTTTTTTAAATTTATTATACATATATTCAATAACATTTAGTTAAATTATTTCGCCAAACTGCCAGGGCAGTTTATTGGCGAAAACTGCATCCATAAATCTATCCACTAAATACAATAAAGAAAGCAAATACAATAAATAATTTATAAGCGTCAATAGCCTAATGGTTTAGGGTACGGCCTGCGAATCGTAAGGTCGTGGAATCGAATCCACCACTCGACTATTGCCGTGAACCATGTCCTCGCACAAGCTTAAGCTTAGTTGGAATGGTTAACAAGATTGTTAGTAATATTTCTAAAAAAAAAGAAATATTGCTAGCTTTATTTTTTTTTAAATAAAAAATAAATACTAATACATACTACTACACAATAATTATTTATGCTATACATATAATATCTAATTTATTTACAATATTCGGCAGCGTAGGTACTTAGTAGCTGCGTTTTTTAAATTTTGTCTTCTGCAAGTTCATACGAATTGTATATTCGCGGTACTAAGTACCTACGCGTCCGTTCCCCAAAGTAGTTTATCGCGTTCTTCGTAAATATTACGTGCTGTTTTTCTTAAATTTCCATAAACATTTTTTAACAAGAAAATCATTTAAATCATTTGTGTTGTTCTCAGTTGCTACTAAATATTTAATATTTTGTTTAACTGGCAAATTGGCATTAAGTATATGAGCGACAAATGGACGAATAAGTCAATATCACGCTAACCGATTTCGATGATTCATTTTTTATAGTAAAGACATGTACTTTAAGATTAGTTTGATGAGAGTTTGGTTACGTTTTTATTATTTCTATTTCGTAATATTCCTACGATAATTCGTAAATACAAAGAGAGCGTTTAGCTTTTAACGTTTAATTCGATTTGAAGTCGGTTTTTGTTTTTGCTCATAAATACACTTGTTGAAGTAGAACTGTTTTTACGCACGCTTGGCTTGGGAAGCAATATGGTGAATGCGTTAAGTAAACTGTTCGGGCGAGACGAACGGAAGTTGAAAGGAGATATAACTTACTAAAGATACAACACAAAGAGTGTTAGGTTACGTATATCTAAGACACAGTGCAGGCCAATTGTCTGTATCACACTGTAGGAGCAAGAGAGAGCAGTGCGTGCACTATATCTTTCTCTCTTGAACAATCGTGTATAAGTCATATTTTGTGTATATTATTCATATGTAAACACACATATAGATGGAACTGAAAAAATTTTCTGCACTAGTGCGGTTTATTTCGTTAATTAAACGTTTATTTAAAATAACTTCAGCTAAAACCTAGAGTCACAGACGTAAGAGCTTATACGTTAGAATTGGCTCGTAGAATAAGACTACGGCATCCCCTGCCTGTCGCAGAAGGCGACTAAAATGGGCCTCGGAATCACTGGCCGGCAAGGGAGTGGGCCTTTGTCGTCCGCCAAAGTGGACCCGGGAAGAAGGCAACATCGGCTTGCACTGCGAGCGTGCAGGGGGGCAAGGATTAACCTCCCCCGGGGACGTGCTCTCCGAGAGTACAGTGCTGCGGGGCTCCATTGCATTCCATTAGAGATTCCGGAGCCCCTCACCATGCACCGAGGAGTGGGTAAAAACCCCACATATCTCGAAGATTCCCCCCTCCCCACCGTCAACAAAAAAATGGTATGCTACGTGGGTTTTATAACAACTTGTTATTTAAGTATCGCGTCTAATAACAGAAACGCGTTTCGCAAAGAACAAACAATTCCACTTAGAACGGTTTTGTATAAAATCCTTGAAACAAAATGAAATTTTGCAAACTTTGAAATTCCTATCAGAAAGCTCGTCAGTTCACGAGTAAAAATACAATGATAAAAGCTCGTAAACTTCGGATAGAAGGTTATTTTACGCGGTGAAAATGCAATTTTTTACGCTCAATCATCCGCCTGGAAGTTTTCATTGGGGTCGCTACTGCGCCTGTTACCGACAAACAGATTTGTGGATTAATTATTTTGCAATTGAATTCAATTTTTATTTATTTATTTTCCACAATATCCACAGTTCTTCATATATATAAGTATACTAGCGTACCCAGCTCGCTTCGCCGGGCTAGATTTTGCTTTATTTTATTTAAACAATAGACTTACATCATTAAATAGTTAATTTAACTCTCACAATATATTAAATTATTAATTTCTCTCCATATTCATTCTCTTCTCGAGCGGGTGAGTACCATTACAGTAAATACAATATCATTCTTCTCATTTAGGGATTTATTATACTTCATTATACTCAATTGTACTGCAATATCGTTCATAATTACATAAATATACACAACGCATGAGTCAATAAAAATTTGTGTTATAGAACAATAGAATATCATCATAGTAAATAAAAGCTGTATTTGTAGTAAAGTTTAACGTTTGATTCTATTTGAAGTCGCTTTTTCTTTTTACTAGTAAATATACTTGTAAACTAAAACATTATAGATAAACACAAAGTTAAAAGCTAACAAAATTTAATGTGCTTTTAATGTAACAGCGTTATGTCGCTTTAAAATAATAGAAGCACAGTTAACCTTTAGCGACATCTCGTGGGAGTGAACTGTATGAATACAGCGATTAAAATGACATGGAGATAATTAACAGTGCGGAAGCTGTGTCGCGTGCGAATCGTGCTGACAGAATAAACGGGCGTGTACACATGCATGACAACGTATCGAGTCTAATAAGTAAATCTATTTATATAAAAATTCGATACCTTTTTGAAGTAAAACTTTTTCACGCACGCCGCGCACAGGCCTTTTCTGTTATTTGCACACTTCACATGTCTTAGAAAAAATTCTAAAATCGAAGACATGTGGGTTGATCTCACAATGGTTTCCTTCACCGCCGAACACGTGGTAAATCAGCACGTTAAATTGCAAACAAATTCATTGGTACCGGGGATCGAACTCGAATCGGACACTGAGCTACCACGGCAGTTAGAATAGCATATAAAAATTGTAATTAGAATTACCGTTTTCGTTTACCACGGCTCTAAAGGTACATAATCCTTGTATTATAATAATGCTGTCCTGTCATCCTCGTTCAATATAATATGGAAAGAAGGATTTTGTTGTGAGAACGTCAAATATTTGATGTACAACAAAGGCGAGCGCCGTATATTGCTCCAACATTAATCACTCTATTATTGTGCGACGCGGCGGTGCGCGATATAGCCACAGGAGGGTGCACAACACTGACATATTGCGATAGCGGTACATTTTAAATTATCTAAATGAAAATCGATTCCAGTGTACTTTAATAAATAAATAATAATAAATAAATCTTTATTAGTCACCATAGAAAATGTTTGAACAAAGAAACGTGAAGTCCCTGACTCCTGAGCTAGGTTCTATTGGACCCTTTTTTTTTTTTTGTTAACGCGGGGGAATCGAGTTATTAACCATCCTCCGGTACCCTGGGTGGGCCCGGAGGGATGTGTGGGACTCGGCCTGGGCAGCCCATACCCACTAAACCTACCGCGAATGCCATCAGCCGTTATGAGCGGGGTGTCCCAGATCTGTCAGCGACAGGACAAGGTTCTATTGGACCTGTGTTTCAGGGGTCAGTGTCTTTTTCCATTTGAAAAGCACAATAAAATACAATATGAGCATAACAAACCATAACAACATTTTATATATGTATGTGTATGTGTAAATTTGTGTTTGTGCATATCCCTCAACTTTATATTATTTAAAATTTTATTAAATTAGGAAGCGTTCAGTCTGAAAATAATTCAACTCTAGTAAATATTTTTTACAAACTAATTTACATTTACGATTCGACAAAGGATGAATTTTTAAGACTTTATTTAACCTATTGTACAAGGAAGTGGCTCTGAAGCGCTGCTGTTGACGTGCAGTGGCTGTTCTACATTTAGTAGATGGGCAGATGTTCATTATTATCTAGTACTAACATTACTGCAATTATATGGCGTAAGTTGGTGTTGTAGACATAACAGTTTAATTATATATAATTGCCTTATAGATAGCACCTGGCACTTCGTGCAGCAACTTTGTTGGGAATCTAAACGGGCTATCAGTCATTTAGCAGAGATCGCTGAGCTCTTTCTAGTCGGAGTAAAATAGTTTTCCTAGCTCCACCCCAGACTTCGATACAATACCCAAATATAGACTGGGCAAGAGCAAAATATACTTTTTTTAAGTAACGTAAAATCTGCGACATTCCTTAGTTTGAACACCCATATTAGTTTTCTAATAATAATAAATAAGTGTACTAATAAATTTCTAGTCAATCCGAATCAAATATATTTACGAGCATACACAGAAACCGACAAATCGAATCAAACGTTAAACGCTATTACGAGCGGAAGATCTCATTGTATTTACGAATTATCGTAGGAATATATTAAAATAGAATTAATTATAATCTCAACAAACTCTCATCAAACTATCATTGAGTTAAATCCTTTCCGATAAAAAATGAATCATTGAAATCGATCGTGATATTGAGTTATTTGTCCATTTGTTACGTACATACTTGATGCAAAATTTAAGATTTATATGGTTTTCTCATGAATTCTAATGTCAGGAATAGACCATAATTGAAATGGGACCGCATGGGAAACACAAGCTTTTAAATAAAAAATCATCAAAATCGGTTTACCCAGCCAACCCACCTCCCAACAAATAAGGCGGTAGAAAGTTAGACGGGACAGCTAGCAATATAATAAAACACACAAACTCAATGATACAAGAATGCTGCATTATCCACAGAAGCTCATCCAGCGAGATCTCCAATCACAATTTAAAAAAAAATCCTTCTGTAAGACAACAAATACAATCAATCCATCTGTAAGCAGTAGTTTTGTTTATAGGAAGGCCCCTTTTTTTGACGGGGTGAAATCTTCAACAAGATACCCCGCCTACTGGGGGGAACGCGGAGTTATGTGAGGTACTCACCCACTAAAATCCTCCCAGTGGCCCTTCCTCGGCGCATTGTGAGAACGCACCGGAGCCCCTCTAGACCATGCTCTCGGAGAACACGTCCCGGGAAGGGAGGTTAAACCCCTTAGCCCTCGCAGTGCAAGGCGACACGGGCCAGCCGATGTATCCTTCTTCTCGGGTCCACTTCAGCGGACGACAAATGCCCCACCCTTGTCGCCCAGTGAACCCGAGGCCCATTTTAGTCACCTTCTACTACAGGCAATGGATACCGTAGTCCAGAGAACCCAGAAATATAGAGCTGATGGGAAGACCCCACGCCGACACATAAAAAAAATACTATGTATCAAGTAGTGCCAGGATTAATAATGCATGTAACTAGAGTGCCAGGTAAATGTCATTCGATTTCCGTTTTACAGCCTACCGGGTGTGAGTACCGCGATTTGATCTATGGCCAAACTTTACCACCTTTGTCACATGAGCGTAATAGGGCGCAGTAAAACGCCGCCGTAAACTGTGTTTTATGAGACTTTCATACCGTTTCATAAAACCGAGAAACAAGATCTGAATTTCGAATTAACTTGTATCACTATTAAAGTTAAAGCAATGATAGCCTAGTGGCTTAGCGGTTAGACTTATGATCTGATGTTTGCGATTCGGATCCTAATCTCGCCGTACCAATAAATTTCTGTTTTTTAGGTTTGTAATAGTTTTTATGTGATTTTTTTGTACTTAAAAACTGACAAGTATATTTACGAGCAAAAACAAAAATCAAATCAAACGATAAACGCTAATTAGACATAGACATAGACAAATACATAAACATATTCTTTACTGGCACAAAATAAACACATAAAAAAGACAGGTAAAAAAATATAAAATATAAAAATACTGTTAAAGAAAAAAACCGACAAATAGTACATAAGTCATGATGCCAATATAGGACACCGTCTAAGCATATGCCGTCGCAAGGATGCGACAGCGTTGATTTTCAGCGTTGTCCAGGTATACCCAAGTCGTGCGCAAAAATACATAGTAGATTGCGCGTTTACACGCGTATTTCTGCTATATATTTTCTCTATGTATTTCAGAATTACCGTAGGTATATTAAGAAATAGAATAAATCAGAATCTAACCAAACTATCATCAAACTACTCTTAAAATACATCCTTTGACCAACCGATCTACTGCGTTCCGCGGCAGTTTCAGATACTTGGCCACCAAGTGTTGGAATAATTTGCCACCGCCTGTGAGAGACAGTAAATCTGTAAACGCATTTAAAAATAAATTAAAACACCTGATGTTAAAGTTACAGAAAGATAATATCCCCGCGATATCGGTGGCTTGTTGTTTCCAAAATTTTCAATATTTCATTATATAACATAATCTTTATACTTTTAACTATCATATTATTTATTTTAGTTTATTTTTGACTTAATAATATATTTATTTATCAAATTTTTTCGTCTATTACTTTATTGTATTAAATATATTTTAATCTCATAACTGTTTCATTAATATAAGGAATTGATATGGGACCACTCTGAAAGCACCAGCTATCAATTAAAAAGAGATTCATCCAAATCGGTTTACCCAGTCGAATGAGGAGGTGATAAAAAAATAAATATAAATAATAATAAAGTTTATTTCGCACAAATACAAAAATAGACAAAGAAATTTGAAGTCCCAGACTCCCGGGCTAGGTACTAATAGACCTGTTATTCAGAAGTCAGTGTATTCTCCCATTCACTCTGCACAAATGTACAAAAAAGAATCAATTTTAAAACACCAATTGATATCTTGGTGTCTATGTTGTGTGTGCGTGTCGCGTGTAGTTGAGTGAGTGAGTGCGAATAAGTATGCCTTTTACTCTCACTAATATTCCCATAAAAGGTATGAAACGAAAGGTGGAAAGAAACAGGTAACTGGTAAATACTCGAGAGAATAATAGGCAAGTTGCACTTCGTAAATCTTATATTCGGAGACTGACACAATAAGTATCATGACGGTGCCAGACAAATATCCAGGTACCGACATAACAGTATCGGACATAAAAAAACGTACACTCAATTTGAGAACCTCCTCCTTTTTTGAAGTCGGTTGAAGATTACACAATGAGGTTAAAGGATTTGTTTGTTTATATAAGGTAGGTTATAATTGAACTATACGAGTACATGAGTATATATCAAATTAAAAACTGTTCGATGTAAAAAAACTTTGATAAAATTTATTCAAATATACTGGTACATCGTTACGCCATTCAACGATTAATGAATATCCCGAAAGCGTTACGTTTCATGGCACTAAATAACAATTACAGCGGCCCCGTAATTTTATACAACTTTACTCGAAAACCATTAAAAACGCCGTAACAGATGCGGAATAAAACCAATCGAATGATAACGTTACAATTATATTATGTTTTTAGCCGGCTTGTAACAAAGGATTGCCAATTTATGGTTTATTAAATACCAAAAAACGCATAGAAAAAAATATAACACATCAATAGCCTAACGGTTTAGGATAAACGCTTGCAAAGCGTAAGGTTGTAGGTTGGAATCCACCATTCGACTATTGACGTGAACCATCTCCTAGCACAAACTTAAGCTTAGTTGGAATGGTTAACAAGAATGTTAGTTATTTATTAACCGACTTCTAAAAAGAAGGAGGTTCTCAATTGAATATATTGTCCCATATCAATTCGGACCAATCAATCCATGAGAAAAACATATAATTCTCAAATTTGAATCAACTATGTGCATAACAAATGGCGAAAAACTCAATATAGACATAGACATTTATTTATTGGCATCACAATAAAAAAACACATCACAGACGAAATATAAGACACATTAAAAAATAATTAAAAATAGACTAAACACACTTAAAGTTACACGGACAAATAATACAAAACATATGATGCCAATATCGGACACCGTCTCAGCATATGCATATCGCAAGGATGCGACAGCGCTGATTTTCAGCGGTGCCCGGGACTACTTAAAGACGTGCGCGCCCTATACTACTTTTATATGGAATATTATTATACAGACAAGAAGAGTATAATAAATATGATATATAAATAAAACAGTTATGAGATTAAAATATATTTTATACAATAAAATAACGATGAAAAAATTTCATAAATAAATATATTATTGAGACAAAAATAAACTAAAATAAATATCACGCTAACCGATTTCGATGGTAAATTTTTTATTTGTTTTTTTTTTTATTTTTCTTGGGTTATGAATAATTATATATTTTTTAATAGAAAGAAGACTCTCATTTGGCTTCTATCTCGCTTGATGGAAGGCGAAGATAAAGCCTGAAAAAGATGGAACACGTGAGTCTATAAGATGTCTGTTCACATTTCGTAATATTCCTACCATAATTCGTAAATAGACAGAGGGCGTCCACGTATAATAGAGTTTAAAATTTGAAGTCGGTTTTGTCTTTGCTCGTAAATATCCTTGTAATAAAAATCGAAAGCTTTTGATATGTTATTTGAAGCAAAGGAGCGGGCAAGTGGGCTGCGACGACATTATCAATATCACTGGCGCAGTTATTCCAGAATTTTCCATTACATAAAGCACGAGAACAAATTTTCTTGCTGAATGGAGTCGAAGCACTAAATTCGAGTTCACTAATACGTAATTAATGTAGTATCCTTTATTAATGGATGCTACACTTTTAACCGACTACAAAAAGAAGTTTCTCAGGTTGTTATAAAGTTAGTTTTTTATAAACCGATTTTGAATTTGATTTTGGTAGGAAAAGGTGTTTAGTAAGTTTCTTCTTCTTCTGCCTAGGACTCGGACTACCACTAGGGTCCCATTTTCTGCTTAATCTACTCCACTCTGTTCTTCTCTCCTTTGTTAAATGGTCCTATAACATTTGCCTTCACAACGTCCAGCCATCGTTTCTTGGGCCTGCCGCGGGATCTGTGGTTGTTTTGTTAGTTTGATTTTTTTAATCGTGGGACAGCATATAGTAACGAAATTCCTTATTATAAAAATAATGATTAAAGTTCTATTTGAGGTATAAAGAAAATAATTATTCAAGTACACATTTTTTATCGATAAAAATAAATAATACTTTATAAAATTATCTTAACGCCTTTATTTTATTATCAAATTATTAAATTTTTGACAATGACATCTATGAGAAAGCCGTGATGTCTTAAATTTGCATTAAGTATGTGTACTACTGCGCTTAACTATGCCGACAACGAATCCTGGCGTATTTCGGACACACAATACGCAGAGGCGACGAAAGTCTAGAAAAACTGGTCGTAGTTGAGAACACCGCCAGTCACAGATCTCGTGGCCGTAATAATAAGGTGGTCCAATCAGGTAAAGGACTCGTCGTCCTCTAAAATTTTACTCTGTTGTAAGAGACGCTATGGACAGAAGCCGGTGGAGGTAGATCATCCGCTCCAGATGCAACCCTGACGGTGACTACGATCCTCAGTCATGGGGGACCAATACTAGAGAAAGAGATGTGCGCTACAAATGGACGAATAACTCAATATCACGCCGACGGATGTCGATTGTTTATTTTTCATTGCAAAGGATTCAAGGACAGTTTGGTTACGTTATTATTAATTCTATTTCGTAATTGCTACGATAATTCGGAAATACAAAGAGGGCGTGCGCACCTGATAGCGTTCAACGTTTGATTCGATTTGAAGTCGCTTTTTGGTTTTGCTTGTAAATTTACTTGTTTTGTTTTCCTCCCTAATTGTGGCGTACAAAATTTCTGTTCTATCATCAAATACTATTGCGAAATGGAAAAGGTACAAGCACAGCAAGTAATTACGACTTCACTTAAGCGACCCTCTATACTTGAATTAATGTTAACGGAGATAATTTGCGGTGTAAAGGGTTTCGGACATTACTAGCGACCTTGGTGGGCATACTAAATAACTTAATTGATTTAAGTTTAAGGCGATTACTTATAATAATAACGGCAGGTAGTTTGTTTCTAATTATCGTTTCTTAATTTACATTAAGTTCAAGAAAACTGTTATAACCTTGTTTTGATGTATTATTAAAAAATTATTCATTTTTTAATTATATATCATTTTGAATACACATTTTTAACAATTTAGTAAATAGTTAAGTTAATTGGGTGTAGGTATATGTGTAGATTTGTAGCCAGAAAAACTAACTTTGTTTTCACCGGATTGAGAGGTGGCATAGCTCTTAGGTCGCTTAGCTTGATCTATTGCTAGATTTGCTCAGGTGAAGGGTAATTAATTTTGTAAAGTTACAGTCTATATTTGCCCCACTGTTGGGCACAGGCCTTCTCTAAAAAGAGAGTATAAGGGCATAGTCCGCCAAGGCTCTTCATTCCTTCCATTGCATTCATCATCAATATCATCGAGGCCCATCACCGGAATGGGCCCCCCATCGATTTCCCAAAGGATCGGTTATTAGTGGCTTAGCTCTTTCGCGCGGCATTTTTAACTTTTTATGTATGTTGTATTTTGTTTGTAACTTGTAATGCCAGTAAAGTAAACTGTCTATGTCGTCTTCTGTGTTTATATCGACTTCTAGGTCTATATGCACGTCTATGCCTACGTATATATCTACGTCTACTTCTATGTTTACATGTATGTCTCCGTCTATGTCCTCTATTTCTACGTCTTCGTCTACATCCATGTCTACGACTTCGTCTATTTCTAAGTCTACGGCGAACGCTACGCCTTCTTATTCTTTTATTCTTACGCCCATGCCTACGTATATGCCTATGATATCGTCTACGCCTTCTACGTCTACGAATATGTCTAAGTCTATACATTAAATAGTCAGTATCACATTGGATATTTTATCGATTAAAT
Source organism: Meandrusa payeni (assembly GCA_029286785.1). Classification (NCBI taxonomy): domain Eukaryota; kingdom Metazoa; phylum Arthropoda; class Insecta; order Lepidoptera; family Papilionidae; genus Meandrusa; species Meandrusa payeni. The sequence continues at coordinate 601,787 of JAGSMX010000015.1, forward strand.
TTGATAAAATAGCCTTTCAAAGTTCATCAGCAATATGACGGCAATTTTACGCAACATAACAAACGGAAAATATACAGTTACAGAAACATTGCCGGACATACATAACAATTAAAGCGGCCTAGTAATTTTATACAGTTTTATTCGAATCGCATTGTAAAGGGCATTACAAGCCTGAAATATAGCGAAACTAATGGTTGTATTCGATTTTGTTTCCAACGGGGACAGATAACATATTCCGAATCATTTATTGAACGTTATTTCAGTTGAACATTGAATAAAAATCCAGCTGCTAAACTCTCTAATCTATCTGCAGATTTTAACCAACTTTAAAAAGCAGCTTTTCAATTCTTTTTATTCAAACTTTGGATCTTGTTTCTCCGGAGAGGTGCCGTAGCTCCTAGTTCGCTTAGTTGGAACCTCGGAGCTATGCCATCTGCGTCCACTTGAAGTATCGTTTAATTTTTGATTCGTCTATTCGATCAGATAGTAGTAATTAGATTGTAATTTCTACTCTGTCTATCCTGGGTTAAAAGTAGCGCAACAGATTATATAAGTACACCAACGTTTCGTTACTCAATTATTTACAGAGCTATTTGGGAACCGCAACTTAAAATAGGAACGACGTTGAAATTCTGAAATGTCCCCAAAAGTTTTCCCTCGGTATTCAAGTCACGTACGGATAACGGGGGTGACGACCTGATATCACAAATACCTGGACCAATTGGCCAGTTGTGATTTTTCTAACCAGTTTGCAACACATTGCAACTTTGCTACAAGTTAAGTGCTTTGAAGTAATAGTAATAATGTATTGTAATGTAAGTAATATATGTTTAAAGATATAGAAGCGTCAATAGCCTGATGGTTTTAGGGTACGGTCTGCGAATCGTAAGATCGCAGGTTCGAATCCACCATCGTCATTCGATTATTGACGTGAACCATCTCCTTGCATAAGCTTAAGCTTAGTTGGAATGCTTAAGAAGAACGTCAGTAAAATATCTGAAAAAAAAAGAAACACTGCTAGCTTTCGTTTAAAAAAAACACTAAGCTCTTTAAAGAGAAAGCCTAAGTAAAAGTGTAATGTGAACTTTATATGATCTTTAATAATATAAGAATACTAAAAAACTAGTAAAAGTGAAGATTGGAAGGAAGTAAATTGAATGGCCCTGACCTTCAGCCGAAGCCAGGGGAATTGGATTAAGCGTAGGCTATCGGTTATTAGTAAAGCAAATCGACAACGGGTTTATCACTATGATTTTATATCCAGTAGTTAAATAGCCTAACATAAAAAATACCTTAAGGTTGTGCTGGGAGATGGTTCACGTTAATAAGGAAATAGTCGATTCAAACGTACGACCTTTAGCGATGACTCAAATCGCGACATCAGACGCGCGGAACGTCGACTATGAAAGGGTGGAGACGCTCTGAATGTCTAACGTGCGAAGGTAGAATGGGGATGAGGGAATTAACTTCACAATGCAAACACAGCGCAATCTGTAAAACACCGAAAGGCTGGCCACCTCGCGCCGGTGCTCAAGATCGTGGTCACCTATCACCTTTTTGGCCCGCCTCTCCATGGAATCCAGTGCCGCGAGTTGGTATTTGGCTGCACCTGCCTAGATATGACAACAGTACTTCACACAAGGCCGAATCTGTGCTTTATACATAGTCAAAAGCTGTCCCGGTATGAACCTTAGGTTTTGCATACCGTATCTTCTTAAACCCTTAGGCTAATGACGCTTGAATTTAATCGTAGCTAAGTACATCGATGATGCGAGTTTGTTTTATACTTTATAAGCAAATGCTTGACCACGTTTCCCCTTGATGATAAGTGGAAATGCAGATTACATTAGTACAAAATGTCCTTTAAATATTCATTTTTGTGCAAGAAAGTGTCACTTATTCATTCGTTCATTCAGTCCGAACTAATATTGTGGAATGTAAAATTTCTTTATAGGGCTTAAATAAAGGTCAGAATACGTCTCTGTAAGTCCCTCGGCCATGTCGGCTCGCCTAACAACGTGTCCGGTAAGTTAACGAGCATCGCAACGAACGATCCGATAAAAGAGAACAAAAAACCGTTCACGGCACATTGCGAAAGGTGATTGCCAATTTCGCTCCAAACTAACTCAACCTAAAAATGAGAAACTAGATGGCGCTACGTGCAATAATCATTTATGGTTTATAAATTTACATTTATACAATTTTGAATTTATTAACGCGTCTACCATTACAGGTTACTAACTTTTTTTTTACGAGGTGTGGTGAAGGCGGTTCTGGCGTTGTTGCGGCGGCGGTGAAGTTATGTGGGGTTCTAACCCAACCTAACCCACTAAAACCCCCCAGCGGCCCTTCCTCAGTGCATGGTGAGGGGCTCCGGGATCTCCAGTGGAACGCATCGGTGCCCCTCTGCACTGTGCCCTTGCAGTGCAAGGTGACACGGGCCAGCCGATATCGCTTTCTTCCCGGGTCCCCTTTAGCGGACGACATAGACTTCCACTCTTGTCGCCCAGTGAAACCGAGGCCCCTTTTAGTCGCCGGAACAAACAGACAGACAGACAAAAATGAGGAGTCCGATTCGAGCAGTGGTTGTGAGCGGACGTGTGCCGCTCCGATCCCTGTCTGAAAAGGACAGCTATTAGCGCCGTCCATTGAGGGCGCGACGCGCGCACCTGTGAGCGCACCTGCGAGCACAGCTGCACGCCTCCATTGTACTTAACACTGAATTCGTAATTGCCGCATTCTAACGGCTTACGTTTTCTGAGTATAAGTAGAACTTTATTATTTTATTGATTAGAGTCCTTTGTTCGTTCGGTGGATACCTTACGGTGTGAACGAAGCCGACGACAGGTGGTCCTGGTGCCTGACGCTTCCCCTCAGGAATCGCGAAATCGGAAGGGGTCGACAAGGTTGGCCTTTGGTCTACTGCCATAGTCAACAGTCGACTTACGTTTTGGCCTTTTAGTGCCCCGGGTAGTTTTAATTAGTCTTAAGGACACCTGAGGTGCACAATAAGATTGGCACCCAGACACACCAAGGCACACATCCTCCTGCCTATACCCGGCGGGGAGGGAGGCAGGCCACACACCCCGGCATCCCACCGGGACCCCAGTGCTGTTAGTTTTATTCTCCCCTCGCGATTATTTATTAATTTAAAATGGACCCCATCGACGAGATGAGGTATGTGTTCAGCAATCTCCGGGCCAAACACCCGGAGATATATAAATCGTTAATCGCGGACGCTCGCGAAGCCACTTCTCGGCCCTCTTCAAGGGCTCTAACCCCGACCCGTGGTCGTGGTTGTTATGCAGGAAAGCTCGCCGTCGAGCTCCGACTCAAACGTTCCCTCTCCGTGCGCCGGCTCGGCCTCCGACATGGAGGTTGAAAACTTGGCAGCTGAAAGCGCCTCCGCGTCCGACTCCGAAGCGGGCGGCCTCTTTACTGAGGTCACCCATAAACGGAAGAATAAGCGAAAGAAGCGTGCGTCGGCCGTACCATCGCCTTCCGCAAGCCCCGTCCCACCGGCTAAGGCACAAAAAGGGCCCGCCGATTCCGCTGCGTCACAGACTCGGCCCTCCCCTCTACCCGCTACCTCCCGTGTATCTGCGTCCACCGATAACGCATCTCACCCAACCGCCGCAACCTGCCATAACGCCGCGACCCGTACAGGACCCACCGCGTCGAACGCGAAGCCCCCTCCGGTCTATCTGACTGATAGATCGCAGTGGGCCCGCGTCCAATCAGCAATGCCCCATTATAAGTTGGTGCCAACATTAGCGGGCACCAAGATACGTATCCAGGCGGAGGATGCCGACACCTTCCGCAAACTTACTAGTTACATGCACCAAAGGGTATCTATTTCTTTACCTATGCGCTCCCAGAAGAGCGCACTCTGCGGGCGGTCGTCAAAGGATCCCCGCAGAGATCTCAGAAGAAGAGGTCATAGATGACCTCAAAGAGCAGGGCCTCCCGGTCATATCCGTGCACCGCATGCGTAGGCAGAGGGACAAGACCCCTCTAGATATGGTCCAAGTGACGCTAGCGCGCACCCCCGAGGGAAAGCGCATTTTCGACATTAAGTCCCTGTGTAGGTTTACCCGCATCTTAGTGGAAACTCCGCGTAAAACAGGCTTGCCCGGGCAATGCCATAAGTGCCAAGTCTATGGCCATTCCGCACGCAATTGTTTCGCGCGCCCCCGTTGTGTTAAGTGCCTTGAAGACCACGGCACTCGCGACTGTCCTCGTCCCAAGGACAAAGCCCTCCAAACGGAAGAGCCCTCCTGCGTCTTATGCAGACAGATAGGCCATACGGCCAACTATAAAGGATGCCCGAATGCTCCAAAACGTAAACGGCCGGCCGTTGAAACCGCGTCCGCCCCAAAACGCCCGACATTGCCGCCACCGTCGGCCTTCCCACCGCTGCGCCCGCGTGGTAACACCGCTCAACTTCTCCGCGAGCGGCACCCCGTGGCTAACGCGTCCGCGCCTGCCCGCCCGGCGGTACCTCCATCCGCTCCAGCGCCACCGTCGGCGCCCACGGCACCTAACTCAGATACTCCCACGGCTTTCGAGGGACTAAGTGCGGTCCTTAACTCGTTCAACATCGACGAACTCATCGCCATCGCGAACGAATATGCGTCGAAAACGAATGCAGGCGCACGTCTAGATGTCATACACAGATACCAGCACGTCCTTAAGGCGTTACAATGATTAGTACTGCTAGGATAAAGCCCGTTCGCTTACCGTCGCGTATTTTAATGCGAACGGGCTTAGGAACAAAGACGAAGTCGCGAACTTCGTACGCGAATATCAGGTCGACGTTATGTTAGTGCAAGAGACTTTTCTCAAACCGTCTATGCGCGATCCGAAGATCGCGAATTATAACATCGTTAGAAATGATAGAGCCGGCGCCAGAGGCGGCGGCACCCTCATTACTATAGGAGGTCTTTGCATTGCGTTCCGATTGACACGCCGCGACTAAAGCACCTTGAGGCCTCGGTCTGCCAGTTAGCCATGACAGGTCACTCTCCTATAACCATTGCTTCGGTATACCTTCCGTGTCACCGTAGCAAAGAAGTACTCAGATCTGACTTCGAAGCTCTCCTCTCTCGGAGATGCTACGATTCTAGCCGGTGATTTTAATAGCAAGCATCCTCGGTGGTTCTCCTATAAGACTAACCCGCGAGGGCTGGCCCTCGAATCTCTGGTCGATCCCTCGACTTCGAGATCGTGGGACCACAAGAGCCCACCCATTTTCCGCATCAAGTGGAACATACACCGGATGTCTTAGACATTGCTATCCTCCGCCATATCACCCTTACAGTAAGTAACCCGTGCGTGATACACGAGCTTCACTCGGATCACCGCCCTGTAATTCTGCGGCTGGGGCCTTCAGCGCAAACCGCTCCTCAAACCAAATCCATCATCGACTGGCACAAACTTGAGTCCCAATTGAAGATGCCAGCTCCCTCATCTAGAAGCGTTTCCTGAGAACGTAGATTCTCCTCTCAAAACAAATCTCGCAGCGCACGCGCTCTCGAGACACATTCAGACGGTCATCAAAGACTGCTCCAAGGAGGTACCCGTTGTGGACGACCACAGATGGGTCCTACCTTCTGAAATTCGTGATCTCATGAGACGTAAGAACGCCGCCACTAGGGCTTACGATTTGTACCCTACCGAGCGTCACCGTAGGCGGCTACATAAATTGCAGCGTGAAGTTAAATCACGCATAGCCGCTTATAGGAACGAACGGTGGAACAATACGCTAAGCGACATCCGCCCATCACATCTGGCATTTTGGAGCTTACCAAAATCGCTTAAACGCGACCCCGATCCGGGGATGCCACCCCTCAATCGTCCTAATCTCCCACCAGCTTCACTGGACGAGGAGAAGGCCGAGTGTCTGGCTGACAGTCTCGAGGCTCAATGCTCCCCCAGCACCCTTCCCGTCGACCCGCTCACCTCCTGAAGGTAGAGAGCGAGGTCCATCGTAGGGCGAAAACCAATACGCGATCCCGTTCCAACGATTACGTGCACCGAGGTTGAGGATGTATTAAAAAATCTGCGTCCCCGCAAAGCCCCCGGTATAGACGGCATACCTAACTTGGTTGCCAGACGTTTCCCCGATAATATCGTACGCCTCCTGGCTATAATATTTAACGCGGCCATGACTCACGGCATCTTTCCCAACGAGTGGAAGGAGGCCGACGTCGTAGGGTTCTTCAAACCCGGTAAACCGCGCACAGAACCCTCTTCATATAGACCTATTAGTCTTCTCTCCGTTTTAGGAAAGTATACGAACGGCTTATCTTAGCTCGATTACGCGCCTTCATGGACTCGCGAGAGCTTCCCATACCCGAGCAGTTTGGCTTCCGCGCCAAACACTCATGTACTCAACAGGTGCTCCGCATCACGGAGCACATTCACGCCAAATCCTTTATTGGCATGCATACGGGAGCAATCTTCCTGGACGTGGCGAAGGCATTCGACAAAGTCTGGCACGCCGGGCTTGTATACAAGCTATACAAGCTTGGGGTGCCCGACTATCTAGTGCGCATAGTGCGCGATTTTCTTACCGGTCGAACCTTCAGGTACCGCGTCGAGGGAGTGCGCTCCACCCTCCGTCCCGTTCGAGCCGGAGTACCACAAGGCTCCGTACTCGGTCCCGTCCTATACACGCTCTACACTAACGATATTCCGCGCTCACGTAGAGCAGAACTAGCCCTTTTCGCCGACAATACCGGCATTTATGCTTCCGGGCGTTCCCCCGAAGTCATACCTATTAGGTAACTCCAGACCGCGGCCGATGCCCTAGGGGATTGGTTTCGGAAATGGAGAATAGAAATCAACCCGGCTAAGAGCGCAGCCATGTACTTCACGAGGCGTCTTCAGCCTCCACCTCGTTGCGTCCAACTTCTAGGTACCCCTATTCCATGGGTTACACAAACCAAATACCTTGGTGTCGTATTAGATCCCAAACTCAACTTCGGCCCTCACGTAGATCAAGTTAGGAACCGGGCGGCCTACGTTATGGGTCGCCTATATCACCTCATTAATAAAAAAAGTAAAATGTCCCTCCGTAATAAGGTGACACTTTACAAAGCAGTTATACGTCCCGTTATGACGTACGCGAGCCCGGTCTTCGCGCATGCCGCCCATAAACATATCCATAGGTTACAAGTAATTCAGAATCGTTTTCTGCGACGAGCCACGGGTGCGCCGTGGTTCGTACGTAATCGCGAGCTCCACGTTGATACAGGGTTACCGACAATAGCCCAATTCTTTAAGCAGGCATCTCGACGGTTTTTCGAGACTGCCACCAACCATTCTAACAAACTTCTTGTAAGTGCCGCCACTTATAAGCCTTCCTATAGTAAATTCCGTCGCGTCGCCCGGAGGCCGAGACACGTTCTTGACGATCCGGACGACGCGATTACCATTGCACAGGCTAGATCTCTACAAATCCACAAAGCGTCCATTCGCAACCATCGGAGGTTGCGAATAATCCTGCGCGTTACCGCTATTTTATGGGCAGGCCCCACCCTTAGATGTTAGGAGCGTTGCTGGAGTTTCTTCGGCCACTTCTTCTCCCAGCGCCAACGCTTCCCGAAGTGGCACTCAAAGTTAGTTTAGCTTTTGAATGTCTCTTAGATTATCCGTGAAATAGCAACCGACCGAGTCGTGGTTCGGCCCTCTCAGGCGCCCTCGGATCGGCATGCTTACGCGTAACATAGTAACCGTCAAGCCGAGGTTACCCCTCACCGGGGACCCTTGTGTCGAGTTACTAGCAATAGAGGTTCAGGCTAAGCGACCTAAGAGCTATGCCACCTCTCAATCCGGTGAAGCAGTCAAGGCCAGCTTCTCTGGCCAATCTGTGTTTTTCGTAATAAAAAAAAAAAAAAAAAAAAACAAAAATGAAATTGTTATTTATTATAAATGTATGTACCGCATATACATTCATGTGCATGAAATAACAAGTCGGTATTTGAATATTAGACTGTAACTTTAAGAAATTATTTTCGGTTTCCATCGACGTGTAATTCTATTGTTTATTATACAATTCGATGGTTTAATAAGTCCTATTGTAACGAGAACGGATCTCTCATATTGCATTGATCCAACCCGTGACTAGGTCACCGTACATCAAAATATGAAAATGAAATTCGCATATGGCATGTGCAATCATTGAGAGGTGGCTACGTGAATTGACCGCGGGGCTTTAATTAAAACGAACACAATCCGACACGCGTCGACGTCATACGCACACGCCGCTCGGCACTCAGCTTGCCCGCACTTAAATCGTGTTGTACGAATCAATGACAGTCATTGGCGTGTTCATGTCATATGAATTGATTCCATTTTACAAAGGCAGTACAAATAATTATTCATCTATATATATAAAAGAGAAAGAGTGTGGGTTTGATCCGTATAGGCTCCGAAAAGGGTGGACCGTTTTCAATGAAACTTTCAGGGAATCTTCAGATTGTGACGATCGGAGTACTCCTCTTTTTGAACTGTCAAATACAGTTTTTATTAACTATGATGATATTCGATGATTATGCCTTATTTGTGATCAACATTAACAGTTTAAAAATACTTATTGCTTCATAAGTATTTACTAATTCCCTTAATTCACAGATAATTACCACGCCCAAGCCATACTTAATATAATAAAAATAATTTAATATATTGTGAGAGTTAAAAAAAAAATTAATGATGTAAGTTTATTGTTTAAATACAATAAAGCTAAATCTTTTTTTTTGTTAACGAGGAGGAAATCTTCAAAAAGATACCCCTCCTTCTGGAAGGCGGCGGTTATGTGGGGTTTTTACCCACTAAAACCTCCCTTGGTCCTTCCTCGGTGCATGGTGAGGGGCTCCGGGATCTCCAGTGGAACGCACTGGAGCCCCTCTGCACTGTGCTCATAGATAGCACTTCCTGGGAGGTTACTCCCTCCCCCTGTGCCCTCGCAGTGCAAGGCGACACGGGCCAGCCGATGTCGCCTTCTTCCCGGGTCCACCTTGGCGGACGACAAAGGCCCCACTCTTGTCGCCCAATGAACCTGAGGCCCCTTTTAGTCGCCTTTACGACAGGCAGGGGATACCGTAGTCTTATTCTTGAGAGCCCAGAACTACAGGGTTGCGGGCCGGTCTGCCCCCGGCCCGCCTGCGCCATCTCCGAACGGCCCGGTGAAGTAGGCTGGGTACGCTAGTTTTTAATAAAATTCTTACATCGTTTGTTTTGACGTTAGACCAAGAACTAATAAAATAACTCGTGATTTTTTATTTAAATAAGCAGTTCATCATTTTCTTATTATTACATTGCTACGAACAGGTATTGTATATGTAATTATATTTCTCGAATTCTTTTAGCCCTGGACACAGGACACGAGCCCATTGCAATAATGCCTAATGAGATATTCAAATAACGCTTTCCCAAGTGTCATGTTAAACGTTAATAGCCTTAATGGCGGTACGGTCTGCGAATCGGAAGATTTTTAATCGACGGCAGATTTTTTCTACTTATTATATTTTGGATAATTCACATAATATCATTATAGCCTATGTGTAAACTATATTATTGTAAAGTTTCTTCAAAATCCATTGAGTAGTTTTTGTGTGAAAGACTAACACTTCACATACATGCCTACAAACTTTCGCGTTTTATATATTGTTGTATATAATATTAGTAGGACGGAACCGTTACTATATAATCCGTAGCTCCAATTTTAATAAAGATGAGATGCAGTGTAATCCGACAATGATTAAATGTAGCGCCTAGTGGAGATCAAACGTAATCAGTGTGGATTATAACAGCTTCACTCGTCATCTCCTTTAATCGACTAAATTAAAGTCTGATTAAACTTTCAAATTGAAAGTTTGAATGTTTTAATTGATGACAAAAATTCATTACTTAAAACGTGACTTGGCAACAACTTATTTGGCCATTGTAATGTTAATTGGTATAATTTATTTTATACAATAAAACCCGATTTTAAATCATATCAGTGACGCAATAAACGGTAAGTTTATTCCGTCACTGATATGAATGTTTTAAAACGTATATGTTTATATTATATTATATTAGATAGAATAAAATAATACACAATTATTTTAATTAATAAACATAAGGTTTACATATTGTAATATTAAAAATATTGGAAACAACAATGACAATGTTATGTACCAGAGCACTAATGAGATAACCAAATACGACGAAGCATGTAACAATATCTGCTATAAAATCAATATTAATTTGATGGTGGAAGAGACAGCTAAACGTCCATGGCACGACGTGACCGCACAGGGCTTACACGGGCTGCTGGCTTAGTAAATTAATGAGAACATCGGCTTTGATAGCGCGGACAATCGCATAGTTTGTAACGACAGGTTTTATATCTTGCATCTGATTAAAAAATAAACATTTACATTCTTAAAATATTATTGACTAAAGATTTTCGTAACGATTTGCTTTATGACAGGCCTTGATTGCTTCACCAGATTGAGAGGTGGCTTAGCTCTCAAGTTGCTTAGCCTGAACCTCTATCGCTAGTGACTCGACAAGGGTCCCTTCTGTGAGGGGTAACCTCGGCTTGGACGGTTACTATGTTACGTGTAAGAATTCCGATCTGAGCGCGCCTGAGAAGGTCGAACCACGACTCGGTCGATTGCTATTTCACGTGTAATCTAAGGGGCATTCAAAAAGTAAACTAACTGTAGGCGACTCGCACAACAGTGGTCCTCTTGGACAGCTCAGATGCACACGCATACATACATATGCGCGCGCACTCGCTCTCTCGTTCTGAGAGTTCAGTGGACTGTATATATAAGTTCGGTTCAAGGTTCAGTGGACTGTATTAAAAGGTTCGGAAGTTCAGTTCTATGTTTAATTCACAATATATAATTTCAAACTAAACACTTATAGGTTCACAATAATCAAAAGGTTCACATCAATAATAAAGGTTCACATATAACAACGTTCACAAAGGTTCAGGTTCACTATTTAATAAGGTTCAGTTCACTTACGGTTCGGGGCAACGGTCTTTCACCAGATCACGTTGCGTTCTAATTAATTTGGTTCGTTCAACCAAGGTTCAGAGCAACGGTCTGTCTTTAGATCACGTTGCTTACTATTAATTAAACGTTCTTTCAGTTGCGGTTCAGAGCAACACTCTCACTATAGTTCAAACAAATAATCATTTACTTCAAAGGTTCGGTTCAGAGCAACGGTTCAGCTCACAGTTCAACAATTAAGGTTCAGGGCAACTGCCTCATAGAGTTCAACTAATAATCATGCTTACAAATTCTTTGTACCACCTTAAGTACCGAAAGATGGGCTCTACCCCGCTCCGTCTCATAGTTAAAATATTCATAAAAATACAATTAACCGAAGCGGAAATTTAGCAAAGGACGCTTTCCAATAACTTAATTACGCTTTCCAATAACTCTATAGAATTCGGCATTTGTAAATTTAAACAATGCCTGACGTTGCCATCTGCATCGTTTATAGCTCGAATTGTTAATGGCAGCAATATAGAGCAACATGCCCAATAACCCAATAAGCTCTTTATCTTTGATTCTTAATAATTTTATGAGATCTTCGGTTCGCTTTGAACTATTTACAATTTACTGGGAACTTATACATAATCACTTATTTACTAATATTAACTATATAATATTCCCGGGTTCGCTCGGTCGGCTGGCCGGTCGTCTACATTCTCCCCCCGCTGAACCTCTTCAGCTCTGGTTGCAAGGGTTAGAGCGGCCAGTCGGGTCACAGGTCATCTGAAGACTGTGGTGCGCGTTCGGACGTCTGCGCTGCGCACGTCGTCGTGGGGATTGGAGAAGGTTCGCTCGACAATCCCGCGTGATGGCCACGGCCACACATTGTGGGGCAGTGCCGGTTCCACGACGATCACGTAATCTCCCGCCTGGATCGAAACCGCCCACCGCAGGAGGTTGGCGCGGTGTGATCGTTGGGAGGTATTTCCTGCCAGCTTCGACGCAAGGGACAGTAGTGGGTGCACCCGCGGAGCTGCTCAACAGGAAATGGTTCGTTACAGCTTCTACATCTTCATGATGCATGAGCATGTTCGTAAGTGGCCGCACACCGACCTTGTATTTGGCCTCTGCGTGCAGTATCGCAAGCACCTCTTCCTTTGGCGCTCGCGACTTCAGAACCGTGGTGAGAGCGGCCTTAACAGGCAGGATCAAGCTCTCCCACGCGCCACCTTGATTGGTAGCTCCAAGAGATAAAGCGCCAGTCAAAACTCCACTGCAGCGCTTTCCCTCGAAATTTGGGTTGCCATTGTTCGTAGGCGGTTCGTAATAGTAAAGCCCGATATTGTTTTCGGACATGGTTCACAACAATGTTGTTTGAATGACAGGCTCGTCGACGTGCTCGTAGGTTCACTAATTTGGTAAAATGATTCTTTCCGTTGAGTTTTATTGGCCGCTTCTCTATAGTAGATATTGGTTCGGCGGCGATTCGTTCTTTCAATCTTAAGGTACCATTAAAATTTAAGTTCGGATCTGATGTGTTCGATTTACTTGATTTTTAGTTCTTATTACATTCTTTAAATGCGTAATTTCTTCTCTTAGGCTTTCCGGCTTTTCCGGAAGTGGTGAAATGTAATTATATGTCGTTAGGCACGATTTTCTTTCTTCTAAATTTTCTGTTATATGTAATGTTACCTGCGGGTTGGCTGTGCGCTTCAACTGCGGCACTGTGCCGTAAATTACCCACCCGAGGTCGGTTCTAACAGCTACTGGTTCGCGACGGCCTCCGCGTCGTATTTCTATTGGCACCATCATATGACAATGATCGGCACCTACTAAAATTTTCGGCGTTGCCGATCGATGGCACGCATGTTCTAAGCCTGTTAAGTGTTCGTATCTCTTAATCATTGGCTTGTTTACTGTTTGATTGTATAGTGTCAACTGTGGCACCGTTCTCGCCTTAACAGTATGTTTGGGTCCTTCTTCTCCGACGCCGCGTATATTTAGTTCCACACGACGACTATTGTGATGCGATAACTTACTCACACCTTGCAGACTGAGCGGTGATTCCGTACCTTTGGCTCCTATCAAGTTCGCTAAATCTTCATCTATGAGTGTCACGGTTGATCCTTCGTCTAATAATGCGTAGGTTTCAATTCGACCGCTTGGACCTGACAACTCGACCTTTATTACTTTCAATAACACGTCTGTGTTATCATCGGGTGACGCTACGGACGTATATGTTTGCTCTGGTAGCGATGTTACTGCCTCTGAATCAATTTTAGGCGTTTTCGTGTAGTGCGATGCTCGGGGCTCTGCAGATTGTTCTGCGTTCGGCGCCGGCGTTTGAGTAGCACACGTGCGGGTTCGGGAAGCGCGTGTGTACGGTGTGCGCGCGGGTGGCGCTAATACTTGTACCGATTGGGAAGGGTTCGATGGTACGTGTGTTGCGTGTTCCTTATGTGCCGGTGTATAACTAGCTCGGCGTTCGGGCGCGTATGTCTGCGCGTTGGGTTCCTGCGGGTTGTGTAACAGTCGGTGGTGTGAATGTGTGCACCCCACTACATTACATCCGCGAGCTCGACAGCTTTGTCTTCTATGCCGCTGTTCTAAGCATTTAAAACATATTCTATTTGTTCTAGCCCAATCCCATCGGGCTCCTACGTGCATCGATACTATTTTCTGGCATTCTGTAGTTCGATGACCGCCGCCACAACAAAGACAGTTTTCGATTCGAAAAGTAGAGTATATTCTATTTACTGGAGTTCGTTGAATTACTCTTCTCCGGTTCGGCATCGCCCTCAGTTCCGGGCGGTGCTCCATTGTTCGTTGCGACTGATTTTGGTGCGTACTGTATTGCATACTTTTCTTTGGCGCGCGGGCATGCGAGTACTGCATTTCGGCGTCGCTCTCATCAATAAAAAGTCGGACATAAGTTCCAGTTCCGATTTTTCTACGCCTTTGAATAGTTTAGCGTAACTACACCACTTCGAACGCAAATGTGGGCTAAGTCGCTCTGCAATTTCTCTGATTAATAGAGGGTTCGATTTGTACGCGCCGTTTTCTAGATCGGTAATGGTGGCTATTATATTAACTATCTTAATAGCAAATGTATTCAGGTCCGTTGCACTAGGACCTACTGGCGGTGTTCTCTTTAACTCTTCGAGTGCCCTGTCGATCATCAAATCTGCTCTTCCAAAGTTCTTCTTAAGGATCCTTATAATTAGATCTGGGTTCGTGGTAGAAGCGAGCAAGTAGTGCACGCACTGCCGGGCCTCGCCTCTCAATGCAGTTCGTAGACGGGCTATATTTTCGAAGGCGGTAAATTTATACCGCTGAGCAGTTTCTAGATATGTATAATAAAATGTCTGCCACTCACCAGGATCACCGGAATATACCGGTAGTTCGTATACTTGACGGGGCGGCGGCGGACGCATCATCTGTTCAAGGTGATCAGCTAGCTTTTCGATGCCGCGATTGCGACCGCGACTGCTCGAGCGTGATCTGTCACTGCTCCGGACTTCATCATACGCGTTGACTCGACGTGTCGTTTCAACGTCTCGTAGGTTGTGCGGTGCAGATAACTCCCCCCGTGCAGGACTCGATGTGGACAGGATTCGGTTCTCTCTCGGATCATGTATCTCGGAGCGAGTGTTTTGCACCCACTCGTTGGTAGCTTGGTAGGGCTCAGCTTCGGAGCCAGCTTTCGAGTTTTCTTCAGTACGGGCGATTTTCAACTCGAATCTCCTTTCAATTAACTTCATTTTTTCGTTTAATATCTCCTCTTTCCCTTTTATAAATTCAAACTCGTCTTCTCGCCTTCTTATCCATGTCGATCTACTTGTGTGGGATCGTACAGACGATGTCGGAGAATATGTTCTTACGCGCTCATTAAACGTAATTCGTGTATTCGACAATGCTTCGGTAGGCGTGGCCTCTATATCGGTGATGTGCGGTAATTCGGCCTGTGGTTCTGTAGCTCGGGACGTAGACGGCTGTGGTCGTGTCGCTACTCCAGCCTCACGCAGAAAACGACTGGGTTCCTCGTCTTCTTTCTTATCCGACTGACTTCTTGTCAACACCATGGTTCGGTTCGTTCGATTTATTGATCCGAATGCGGTTCACTAGCGCAGATCCGGCTCGAAGGACCAACTTCTGTAGGCGACTCGCACAACAGTGGTCCTCTTGGACAGCTCAGATGCACACGCATACATACATATGCGCGTGCACTCGCTCTCTCGTTCTGAGAGCTCAGTGGACTGCATATATAAGTTCGGTTCAAGGTTCAGTGGACTGTATCAAAAGGTTCGGAAGTTCAGTTCTATGTTTAATTCACAATATATAATTTCAAACTAAACACTTATAGGTTCACAATAATCAAAAGGTTCACATCAATAATAAAGGTTCACATATAACAACGTTCACAAAGGTTCAGGTTCACTATTTAATAAGGTTCAGTTCACTTACGGTTCGGGGCAACGGTCTTTCACCAGATCACGTTGCTTACTATTAATTAAACGTTCTTTCAGTTGCGGTTCAGAGCAACACTCTCACTATAGTTCAAACAAATAATCATTTACTTCAAAGGTTCGGTTCAGAGCAACACTCTCACTATAGTTCAAACAAATAATCATTTACTTCAAAGGTTCGGTTCAGAGCAACACTCTCACTATAGTTCAAACAAATAATCATTTACTTCAAAGGTTCGGTTCAGAGCAACGGTCTGTCTTTAGATCACGTTGCTTACTATTAATTAAACGTTCTTTCAGTTGCGGTTCAGAGCAACGGTCTGTCTTTAGATCACGTTGCTTACTATTAATTAAACGTTCTTTCAGTTGCGGTTCAGAGCAACGGTCTGTCTTTAGATCACGTTGCTTACTATTAATTAAACGTTCTTTCAGTTGCGGTTCAGAGCAACACTCTCACTATAGTTCAAACAAATAATCATTTACTTCAAAGGTTCGGTTTAGAGCAACGGTTCAGCTCACAGTTCAACAATTAAGGTTCAGGGCAGCTGCCTCACTAGAGTTCAGACTAATAATCATGCTTACAAATTCTTTGTACCACCTTAAATACCGAAAGATGGGCTCTACCCCCGCTCCGTCTCATAGTTAAAATATTAATAAAAAATACAATTTAACCGAAGCGGGAATTTAGCAAAGGACGCTTTCCAATAACTTAATTACGCTTTCCAATAACTCTATAGAATTCGGCATTTGTAAATTTAAACAATGCCTAACGTTGCCATCTGCATCGTTTATAGCTCGAATTGTTAATGGCAGCAATATAGAGCAACATGCCCAATAACCCAATAAGCTCTTTATCTTTGATTCTTAATAATTTTATGAGATCTTCGGTTCGCTTTGATCTATTTACAATTTACTGGGAACTTATACATAATCACTTATTTACTAATATTAACAATATAATATTCCCGGGTTCGCTCGGTCGGCTGGCCAGTCGTCTACACTAACTTTGAGTGTCACATCGGGAAGCGCCTATTATAAACGTGAATATTTGTGAGAATGTATGTGAAATGTTAAACTTTCACGTAACTACTGGATGGATTCCAATATAAACTTTAGATATACGTACACAGACAAGATTGATTAAGATTCATGTATTCAAGCAGGCTTGGATTATTGTATTGTAATAGAAAAATCATTCCAGAAGGCTCACAATATTTGCCTTTGAACCCTCACCGCCTCTGTCAAGTAAATGAGAAAACTTTCTAATTGGAATTTCAACTATGGCACCGTTTATTCAGATCCTAACGGTTTTGTCGTTCACGATCTATTACGATTATTGTAACTGCAAATCTTGATATTAAATGCGTAATCTCTTCACAGTAGTGTTACGCTCAGGAAATTATGAAGCGTCAATAATCTTGTGTACGGTCTGCAAAACGTAAGGTGAACGTGAATCTTCTAGCATTAGCTTAAGCTTAGTTGTAATAAAAACATTAAAAGCTTTCATAGAACAAGTATATTTACTAGTAAAAACAAAAACCAACTTCATATCGAATCAAACGTTAAAATGCTTTTACACATATAGTGAGAAATTATTTTCCTTCAAGAAAACTCGGATCTTTATCGGAATACGATGTCACCCGAACTGTCAATGAATGATCGTATTAAATAAGTGACATTTTCATATACTTTAGTACATAAAAATTTAATTTTGATAATGTAGCAATATGTCTGAAACTAGCTTGTCTCTAAATAATTATAATAGTTGATCGTATCGTTAGCTACTAGTTATAATATTTGCACGCTTTTTAGCAGAATATTGTGAGCTACGTTGCTCAACATCGCACACAACATATTTTATATTTTATCATATTATTAACAGCAATACACCAAGAGCGTTAGAGGTAATTTATTAAAACTTACTCACTTTTTCAGAGATTCACTTGTAAAGGGCTTTTCCTCCAGCATAACTCACTTGTTCTAAACTTTACACTGATTGTCTACAGAGAGTCCTCTCCTTTTTATCCTAAATTTCTAGTATATATATCTCTTTCAAAGACGGAAGCGGAAACGGCCTTGGTTGCTGATGACCGATAAAAGTACTTTAGTTGACTAAACTAAAGTACTTTTTTATATGAAAAGTGGCAAACGAGCATACGGCTCACCTGGTCTTAAGTGATCACCGTCGCCCATGACAATCCACAGCACCAGAGGAGCTGTAGGTGCGTGCCGACCTTTGAGATAGGAATATGCTCGTTTTTTGAAGGTCCCTAAATCGTAAACGTTCGGAAACACCGCTGGCGACAGTTGATTCCACAAGTTGACAGTGTGTGGGAGAAAGTTACGCGAAAAACTTTTATATTAGTCAGCCCATTAACTTTATAGATTATAATATTTAAAACTAAATTGGCATTCAGTAGGACCAACTGTCGCTAACATGATGTAAAACTCTTACATTATGAACTATGAACATCTTATTGTAAATCATATCCTTGCAAATAAAGAATTATTTATTTATTTATGGAGCTATTTGAGAGAGCACGATAAATACGAACTTTTCCAAAAAAATACGATGGAAAATCTTTTCTCACTATATCTATACCCGCCAACGCTCTTTTGTTTTTCCGAAATATGAAATCAAAATTAATCAGAACCTAACTAAACTCTTAACAAACTTCTCTTAGAGTAGATCCTATCCAAAAAAAATAATCATTGAAATATTTAATCATTAAACGTTTTATTTAAAAAATGTTGGTAGGAATTTATTTTATTTTCAACCGACTTCAAAGGATGTGTGGTGAACCAATTTTGTTTATTCTTTCCTCATTTCTTTCTTTGTGTTTTATTTATTTGAGGGAGGAATTTACCTCCACGGACATGCTGGAAAGCATTGTGCAGTGGGGCTCCGATACGTTCTACTGGAGATCTCGGAACCCCTCACCATGAACCGAGTAAGAACCTCACATAACTCCGCCTCTCGCGTGTCTTGTTAAAGATTTACCCCAACGTTAACAAAAAAAATGGTAAAGTACGATAAGTCTATCTATAAATCTAAAAATTGTAGCCTGAACATAAAGTAACTATCAGTATTGTTTTTACGAATCGCTAGTTTTCAATTGTTTGTTCCTTCTTATTATCTTTCGTAAGCTTTGAAGAAATCAATTTGAGTTTGTAATTTTGAGAAAAGTTTGCATAGCACGCACTGCCCCAGTTAAATTAAATTCTATAACACGTCGCCAGTACACGATTTCAATTATGTCCCTTCGGAACAAAGAAGCTCGAAAGATCTAATCTTCGCTCTCTTGGTAATTACATTGCCGCACGAAAGTTTTAATTTAAATGAATAAACTTTTTTTTCTCATTAGCAATGACAACATTATCTATACATATATAAACGAAGAGCCATAGTAGCTGAGTATCCGGGCGGACACCACGCGGACTGGTGCCGGCACCAATCAAATATATTTACCACCAACAGTTTATCTCGCAGCATTGGACTCAGTGGAAAGGCGGGCTAAGAGGCTATTTGGTGACGCAGTTGAAATCAATCTGTTCAATCTTGAGCACAGGTGTAGGCTAGCCTTTCCGTTTTCTACAGATTGCATTTTGGAGAGCGTGTTCAAGAACTACATGATCTAATTCCCCATCCACGTTCCACCATCGGACTTCAAGACATCAGATTTCATCCTTTTGTTGTTAACATCCTTCAAACCCGAACGAAGTGCTTTGCTTTGTCTTTTATTGTTCGTACAGCAAGGGATTGGAATAGTTTGCCCGCGTCTTTCTCTCCCTCCAATTACAATGTGGGTATTTTCAAGAGTAGAGTAAATAGGCATTTACTAAGCTAGTGCGCCTTACCATCCAGGACTGCATTTCCACTTAACATCAGGTGGGATCGTAGTCAAGCACTAGCTTAGAAATTTTAAAAATCACTTGGTGCACATAAAACGCATAAAATGTGACGTTAGCACAGCTTACAGGAAAGTATTTAGAGCACAAATAATTAAACATTTACCGATGAAGAGAAAGACAATATGACTCGTGCACTTCTCCTCCACGTGTATTATAAGCCATGAAATATCAATGAACTAAATATTTTTTTGTCAAATTCCACGCGTATGAAGTCGCGGGCACAGCTAGTATAAAATATAACACATGTTCCATCCGCAGACTCGTTACTCTATATATTATATCGCAACTTTCACATAAGTTCAACTCCTTACACGAGATTTATTAAGGTTTAGTGATGGCGGGCAGCTGCCGCCATGTGCGCGCGGTGCAAGCACAAATATATAGCCTAGGAACGACCTTTTTCGACTTCAAATAATAGTTCCGTTTCAATACGTTGTTAGGAGAAATGGGATGTCGCGTGTGAACTTTCTCAGATGTGTCAGAAAATCTCTCACACACTCAATAGTGTAATATATAGTAATACCGTAATTTTGAAGTCGGAAAAAATAAATATTAGGCCTATTTATTTTGCAAGCATTATTAACATTATTGTTAACTAACTAAGCTAAAGCTATTGCTAGGAGATGGTTGGCAGACCGTACACAAGATTATTGACGCTTCAAAATTTCCTGAGCGTAACACTACTATGAAGAGATTACGCATTTAAAATCAAGATTTGCAATTACAATAATTATAATAGATTTTCGGCGACAAAACCGTTAGAATCTGAATAAACGGTGCCATAGTTGAAATTCCAATTAGAAAGTTTTCTCATTTACTTGACAGAGGCGGTGAGGGTTCAAAGGCAACCATTCCGTGTGATTATTCAAGGTTTCTGTAGCCTTCGGAGATGCTTTTCTAATACAATACTATGTTTTTATGTCGCATTTTGTATTAAGAAAGTAGTAGTAGCTCTGTGTACGGACCGTCGTAGCGTTGCGTAGCACTCTAGTAACACGAGTTTGATCCCTAATGCTGGCACAAATGAAAATGTTTATTTTTTAATATTACGTAGTAGCATATGGAAGCGTAGACGTCGTCGAAATTGAAGGCGTAGTCGTAGTCAAAACCGTTAACATAGACAAAGACGTCAACGTAGACGTGGCTGGAGACCTAATCGTAGACGTAACCGTAAACGTATAAGAAAACGCAGACATTAACGTTGATGTAGCCGTAGACATGTACGAAAAGGTGAACGTGGAAGTAAACGTAACCGTTTTAAACCATTAGGTTAATAGCCTATACCTATATATACCTACCTACCGCTATACCTAAAGGTTATGAAAATGTAAATCTTAAATTTATCTACTGTACATTACATTGAAAATATTTCGTTGAATGAGAGTATAATAATAAAAAATAAGTGACGCTTTAGTTTTATATGAAAAGCAAAATACATCGTGGAGTGACACAGTAACCCGCTAAATGACATGTACGGTGACTCAACAAAATATCCTTTTATAAGTTAGGGCGAAAACGGGAAAGCCATTTTACGGCCCATTGTGAAAAGGGATTGGTGATTTTATTTAAACTTCTTGACCATCCAATGAAAAAGATTATTCAAATACAAAACGAAACGAAAATACAATGAAACGCGGGGAAAAAGGAAAAGAGACCTTTGCCCAGATTACAATACAAAAAAATATAACGTACAGAAGATCTCCATGATTTGAGAGATAAGTAATTTTACCTATGTATTTCTCGGAAGCTTCCTTATAATATATATAATATAACCTAATTAGGTTTATTATTTACTTATTTATTATTTTACAAAATGAACAGCTTAGAATTACGGTCTAGAATTCGGTCACGTATTCAAGGTCTAAGCTTTTATAGACTTACGTTATTTAAAACATTTTTTTTTCAGTGTTAACAAAGGATACATTTTGCATTAAGAAGGTAGTAGTAGCTCAGTGTACGATCAGTCGTAGCGTTGCGTAGCACGCTAGTAACACGAGTTTGATCCCCAATGCTGGCACAAATTGAAATGTTTATTTTTTAATGTTACGTAGTAGCATATGGAGACGTAGACGTAGTCGAAATTGAAGGCATAGGTGTAGTCGTAGTCAGAACCGTTAACATAGACAAAGACGTCAACGTAGACGTGGCTGGAGACCTAATCGTAGACGTAACCGTAAACGTATAAGAAAACGCAGACATTAACGTTGATGTAGCCGTAGACATGTACGTAAACGTGAACGTGGAAGTAAACGTAAGCGTTTTAAACCATTAGGCTATTGACGCTATACCTACACGGTTATGAAAATGTAAATCTTAAATTTATTTACTGTACATTACATTGAAAATATTTCGTTGAATGAGAGTATAATAATAAAAAATAAGTGACGCTTTAGTTTTATATGAAAAGCAAAATACATCGTGGAGTGACACAGTAACCCGCTAAATGACATGTACGGTGACTCAACAAAATATCCTTTTATAAGTTGGGGCGAAAACGGGAAAGCCATTTTACGGCCCATTGTGAAAAGGGATTGGTGATTTTATTTAAACTTCTTGACCATCCAATGAAAAAGATTATTCAAATACAAAACGAAACGAAAATACAATGAAACGCGGGGAAAAAGGAAAAGAGACCTTTGTCAGATTACAATACAAAAAATATAACGTACAGAAGATCTCCATGATTTGAGAGATAAGTAATTTTACCTATGTATTTCTCGGAAGCTTCCTTATAATATATATAATATAACCTAATTAGGTTTATTATTTACTTATTTATTATTTTACAAAATGAACAGCTTAGAATTACGGTACGTATTCAAGGTCTAAGCTTTTATAGACTTACGTTATTTAAAACATTTTTTTTTCAGTGTTAACAAAGGATACATTTCGCATTAAAAACAATAAAATAAGAATTAAACAAATTAATTGGACATAAAAATTGCATTACCTTCGTTACTGTGTTTGGGTGTATGTGTGTATGTGAGCACGATGTATGTATTTACCTGTGTGTCCTGTATCACAAATCTTTAATTAACTCGAGTAATGCCATCAGTAAAAGTCTGTATGATTACATTTTTAAATTACGTTATGTATTATGTATGTGTAGGTATAACACATAAACAGCTCTTTCTTTTATTTTATTTTATCGAAAAGCAGGCAAACGATATTACGGGTCACCTTATCTTAAGTGATCACCATCGCCCATGAACATCCACAACGGAGCTGCAGGTACGTTCCCGGCCTTTGAGAAAGGAGTACACTTGTTTTTTGAAGGTCCCCAAATTTTTTTCTTTTTTTTTCAGAAATGTTACTAACAATCTTGTTAACCATTCCAACTAAGCTTAAGCTTATGCTAAGACATGGTTCACGGCAATAGTCGAATTACGATTCGCAGGCCGTACCCTAAACCATTAGGCTGTTAACGCTTCGTTTCGGTTGACAGTGTAACACCGCGGGGGCATAGCTAGTCCTTATGAATTTCTTCGTGATACAGTGGAATATATTTATTAATCCAGCGTACAATATAATTTTGCATTTCCTTAGCCTATTAATTACAGTAGCTTCAGTGTAAAGCTATAAATAGCGATACACGCTCAATTGAAGCGTCAATAGCTTATTGGTTTATGGCAGATGGTTTCTGCGTCGTGTAATCGTAAGGTCATAGGTTCGAATCCACCATTCGACTATTGACTTGAACCATCTCCTAGTACAAGCTTAGCATAGTTGGAATGGTTAACAAGAATTCTAGTAATATTTCAGAAAAAAAAGGAATATTGATAGCTTTCTTTTAAAAAAAATTGTAGCAGAATAATAGTACATTTAAATCTTCTCTGTGACCACGTATAATCAACCACCATTGGGTGCGGTCATTACACCTTTTTTTTTAACGAGGAGGAAATCTTCAAAAAGATACCCTGCCTTCTGGGGGGAAGGCAGCGCTTATGTGGGGTTTTTACCCACTAAAACCTCCCCGGTGGCCCTTCCTCGGTGCATGGTGAGGGGCTCCGGAATCTCCAGTGAAACGCACCGGAGCCCCTCTGCACTGCACATTTCGGGATTCTGTGCCCTCGTAGTGCAAGACGACACGGGCCAGCCGATGTCGCCTTTTTCCTGGGTCCACCTTGGCGGACGACAAAAGCCCCCACCCTTGTCGCCCAGTGAACCGGAGGCCCTTTTTAGTCGCCTTCTACGACAGGCAGGAGATACCGTAGTCTTATTCTTTGCGTAGTCTATAACTACAGGGCTGGCGGTTAATGACCGACCTACCTACCTATCGCCTTCATGAAGATTGAGAAAATTTACCATACTTAAATCTTTATATAATAATTCCAGGGTAAGCGAAAACACGTAAATTACTTAATAAATCACACCTAGTCACTTAATCTTGACATATAAAAGTCATATATCACAGCGTTAACATTACACAGCACATTTTGACATGGCGCCTTACATTAAATATGAACAGGACTAAGTGATAAATTTGTAAAACTTCGCTGAAAATAAATTTCAACCGTTTCGGCATTTTCCTAATTTTTAATGCGACGTCATTGACATCGCCTTCTTTTTTAACGAAAAAGCGGCAATTTAGTGTATGTTTACAACACTATAGAAACTTCATGTGCGTACATTTTCAACCGACTTCAAAAAGGTTCTCAATTCGTCAGTGTTTACTTTAGCGTTTGTTACCACTTAACTTTCGCCTGGGTGAACCGATTTCGAACAAATTCCATGTTCGCTTAACGATAAGTTTCAGTAAATAATGAACACAAATCGTTGATACTGGTTTAAAAAGGAATATTTTTCTTTGGACGAACTAACACAGTTGGCACAGAGAAGCTGGCCTTTACTGCTTCACCGGATTGAGAGGTGGCACAGCTCTTAGATCGCTTAGCCTGAACCTCTATTAGGTGGTAACTCGACACAAGGGTCCCCTGGTGAGGGGTAACCTCGGCTTGGACAGTTAAAGTTACAGTTAAAGTCTTTCACTTCACATGCAAAATTTTCTAAAACATGTAGGTTTCCTCACGATGTTTTCCTTCACCGCCGAGCGCGTGGTAAATCAGCACATAAAATTGCAACAACAAATTTATTGGTACCGGCACCAGGGATCGAACTCGGGTTGTTAGCGTACTACGCAACTTGAGCCAACCGCACGGACACTGAGCTACCACGGCTCGAGTTAAGTTTAACCATTTCAACCAAAATGACATCATTACGTCAAACAAATTTTGATGATTCTTTTTTTATTTGAAAGCTGGTGCAATTCTGACAATGGTGTCCATTAGAAAACCATATACGTCATAAATGTGCATCAAGTATGTGCGCGACAAATGGACAAATAACTCAATATTACGCCAACCGATTTCGATTAATTATTTTTTATTAGAAAGGATGTACAAGAAAGTTCAAGGTAGTTTGATAAAAGTTTAGTTAAGTTCTGATTAATTTTATTTTGTAATATGTAGATCGGTAATTCGGAAATACAAAGGGGCGTCCGCGCGTAAAAGTGTTTAATGATTGATTCGATTTGAATTGTTTTTACTCCTGAATATAATTGTGAAGATTGTTCTTGAAAATTTATTCTTTAGATGCTTAGGGTTTTAGTACGTAAATGAATTTTTAATTATATAACCATGCTAGACTTTTATTAAGAACAAGTGGTTCAAATCGGCCAGTCTCACCCTCCGTGTAACTATACTTTTATTAGGATTTCTTAAGAAGTGACATTTATAAACTAATTTAAACTCGTTTGTTGAACGCCCCAGGAGTCTATTGAAGGCAAAGACCTTTTGATAACTTTAAACTTTGTGAACTCTAGCGTTTTATATCATATAATATAAACGTCAATAACCCTACAAAATTTAAGGTCGTAGGTTTTCGACTGTTTTCGTTATTTGTAAACATTAAGAGCAAAATTTGGCATTAGAACCATCGTATGAGCCTGGTAAGACCCACCATACCATCTCCACATAGCGCTTTATCCGCTTCTTCCCGCTATCTCCTCTTCCGACAATCTCTCCTCTACGTGACAATCTCTCCGCTACGCGAAAATCTCTCTGCTACGCCTCAATCCCGCGCTACGCGACAATATCTCTGCTACTCGACAATCTCTCCGTTACGCGACAATGTACAAAACACACGAAGCAACAGCCATTAGGGTCAGGGCAGTCTTAGGTCTGGCGTGGCATGGTTTACTATTCATACCAGATGCTGGTTTATCCTTAATAATCAATTATTATTCTCTGCTGCAAATTAGTCTCGATACAATTTATAGCATCTTTGGCTCTGCCCGGGTAATAGAATGTAAAAGGAGTAGGAGTAGTATGTGAACCGGTTATGTCCACCTTTAATCTATTTCTATATATGTTTATAATATAATTACTAAAGATCCGTATCGCTTCACTTCACATTATTTTTTCTAATGATTGATTTACCAAATTTCAAATTGATTAATAGAATTACATGTCACTTTTAAGTGTGACTTTAAATAAATACGTTACTTAAAATTCAGATTACTAAACGACCTTTCCGCCAACTTCAATATCAGATATCAATAAAAAAGGAAAAGTCAGTAAAAGATATGTTACTTTTACAAGTTTAAATCTCGCACATCGAAGAGCGCGCAGATGCTGCAATAACAAGATCTGGAAAGTTAGAAAGCACTAGCACCATAAATCAGGGTTGCAAAATAAAACAGATGGCGTCTCTTGAACAGATTTCTAGGATGCAAAATTCACGATATATCATGGAATTACATGGACGATGCAAGATGAATTATTTATGACAATGTTTCCATACATTTACAAACATATTACAGACAAAATATAACACATTAAACAAAAATAATAAAATAAACAAAAGAAAGAAGGAACGGTCAATGGTTGGGGTCGCTTCAAGTAGCATCGATAGACAAATAAATCCTTTATTGCGCCAAAGAATATGTACAAAGGCGAACTTAATGCTATTTGGCATTTTCTTTCAGCTAATCTTTAGTGATTAAAAGCAGACCAAGGGTAGTGCCGCTAAAAATAAGAAAAATATTGTTTAAAAAAAAACAAATATATATATATATATATATTACATAGATAAATAAATATAATAATATACATACACACACTGGAAGCACCAGCTTTGAAAAAAAAGAATCATCAAAATCGGTGTCACCCAGTCGAAAGTTATACGCTAACAAACATTAAAAAAATACAGACGAATTAAGAACCTCCTTCTTTTGAAGTCGGTTGAGAATAACGTTCCATTACTAATGTGTAGATGTTTTTCCGTGAGCAAGTTTTATCCAAATACGTACCTGTGGCGGAGCTGTTTGTACAGGCATATTTTAGGGAGTTTTGTCAGAAAGCTAATAGGCGTAATCGACGTAGTTGGCGTAATATTTACTCAGCTGGCATCTATGATATTTATTCACTAAAGAATATATACAAGGAACAATAGTTAGTATCTATCTTAGTTTAAAATAATAATAATAATGTTTATATGCATCATCATCAAAAGTTCAATACATATAAAGGTGAGTCCCTTAAGTACCGAACTAGGGTAAGCTGCATCTTAGGGTCTAATGTCTTCCCCATTCATTTTTGACCGTAATCTTGAACATTTAGAAAGAAAACATAGGTAACAAAATATAAATAAAATCTGTTGTTACATGTGTGTAGATGTGTCTTTGTGTGTGTCAAAAAGTTTTAAACGTGTATTTATCGTAATATTTCGCTATCTCCTATCTTTGCCTAGATGTTTAGATCTA
This sequence comes from Meandrusa payeni, assembly GCA_029286785.1. Classification (NCBI taxonomy): domain Eukaryota; kingdom Metazoa; phylum Arthropoda; class Insecta; order Lepidoptera; family Papilionidae; genus Meandrusa; species Meandrusa payeni. The sequence continues at coordinate 628,927 of JAGSMX010000015.1, forward strand.
CCAAAATGTCTCTCTCTCTCACTAAGGATTGATTGAGAATTCCATTAAGGCGTTAAGTCAGTTTTTGTGTTTAATTTAAGATGTTAAAATAAGGGTGACTAAAACTTTGAAATTGTATAATATATTTACTTAACTGTGTTCACTGTTTACTTGACTCCTTGCACGAAGCTGTTGAAGCTTATTTAGTTAAACGAATTTATGTCGAAGAAGCTATCATGTCGAAATAAAACAATATACACTCGTAAGAGTAAAGGGTCGGTGAAGAAAGTTTGAATATCTCGGAAGATAAAGACGCTAGCTAACTGAAATAAATTGTGCATGATAGACAATTAAATAACCTTAAAATAAAATAAAATATTTTTATTATTATATTTATATTTCATTAAAAACATAAACTTGAACGAAAAATGATATCTTACGTAAACTTGTATGATACAGAGTTTTTTTTTTACATTTTATTTGGATTTTATTTTATCGCTTTCATGGAAGCAACACTAAGTACTAAAATTTAAATCATTTTTGTTTAAGTTTATGTTTTTTAATGAACAACACAATTAATTTCAGTTAGCTATCGTCTTTATCTTCTGAGATATACAAGCTTTCTTAATCGACCCTTTATTTTTGCTCACGGCTATATTATAAAAAAAAGTGACATAAATTTACGCGACGTTGATGCTTCATTGTCTATTTTATATTTAGCTAAGATATACGATATTGGAATACATACTGAGGAGAGCCTTGGATGGCTGGAACGGCGGTGTTGCAGTGGGTGGGCGCAGGGTAAATAACTTGAGATATGCAGACGATACGGCATTAGTTGCGTCGAGCGAAGTTGAAATGGCAACCTTACTGAAGAAAGTGGAAGTTGAGAGCGCCGCGCTCGGTCTTAAGATCAACCATTCCAAAACTAAAATTATGGTGGTGGACAGAGCGAAAGTAATTCCAGTAACCGACGCGGTTTACGGTTATGAAAAAATCGACGAGTTTGTTTATCTGGGGTCATTGATAACTAGCGCTGGTGTCTGATGAGAAAATTCGCCGCAGAGCCGGTATGGCCGGATGTGCTATGACTTATCTGAACAAAATATGGAAGAACAGAGGTTATCAATGTACAACCAAAGTGCGCTTAGTCCGTACTCTGGCCTTTTCCATATTTATATACGATGCGAGTCCTGGACTATGAGAAGTCGGGATGATGTCATAGACGCCTTGGAGATGTGGTGTTGGCGAAGACTGCTCCGTATACCTTGGACTGCCATGAGAGCCAACGAGTCCATACTGAAGGAGCTTAAGATCTCCACACGGCTATCCGAAATTTGCCTTCCAAATTTGCCGTCTTTGGACACATCATGCGGTCTTCCAAGCACTGTCTGGAGAAGCAGATCATCTTAGGCAAAATGGACGGCAAACGTGCTGGGGTAGGGCGCCTACAAAATGGTCGCACATGATCATGAAGACGGTGGGAGGCAGCATGCAGCGTGCGGTCCACTCGCCCTATGACCGCACTCAATGGAGGCTGCTTGTACGTGGTCGCGATCCTCAGCAGTGAGGGAACGAAGAAGAAGATATACGAAACGTTACTGGAGAAATAGATACAGAAAACATGTGCTTGCATCTCTCTCTTGCACCTAAGTAATATACGAAACGTTACTGGAGAAATAGATACAGAAAACATGTGCTCGCATCTCTCTCTTGCACCTAAGTAATATACGAAACGTTACTGGAGAAATAGATACAGAAAACATGTGCTCGCATCTCTCTCTTGCACCTAAGTAATATACGAAACGTTACTGGAGAAATAGATACAGAAAACATGTGCTCGCATCTCTCTCTTGCACCTAAGTAATATACGAAACGTTACTGGAGAAATAGATACAGAAAACATGTGCTCGCATCTCTCTCTTGCACCTAAGTAATATACGAAACGTTACTGGAGAAATAGATACAGAAAACATGTGCTCGCATCTCTCTCTTGCACCTAAGTAATATACGAAACGTTACTGGAGAAATAGATACAGAAAACATGTGCTCGCATCTCTCTCTTGCACCTAAGTAATATACGAAACGTTACTGGAGAAATAGATACAGAAAACATGTGCTCGCATCTCTCTCTTGCACCTAAGTAATATACGAAACGTTACTGGAGAAATAGATACAGAAAACATGTGCTCGCATCTCTCTCTTGCACCTAAGTAATATACGAAACGTTACTGGAGAAATAGATACAGAAAACATGTGCTCGCATCTCTCTCTTGCACCTAAGTAATATACGAAACGTTACTGGAGAAATAGATACAGAAAACATGTGCTCGCATCTCTCTCTTGCACCTAAGTAATATACGAAACGTTACTGGAGAAATAGATACAGAAAACATGTGCTCGCATCTCTCTCTTGCACCTAAGTAATATACGAAACGTTACTGGAGAAATAGATACAGAAAACATGTGCTCGCATCTCTCTCTTGCACCTAAGTAATATACGAAACGTTACTGGAGAAATAGATACAGAAAACATGTGCTCGCATCTCTCTCTTGCACCTAAGTAATATACGAAACGTAGTTTTCTCTCTTTCGATAACTTAAATCTTCCTCTGAACTTCCGTTCTTATCACACTTCTAGCCCTATTAAACTTTTAGCAACACTAACCAGCTTATTATTTAAGTCAAGCGTGCGTAATCAAGTTTTGCTTCAATAAACCAGCTATTTAAAACCAGTACAAATAATTTCACCGGCGCCGGCACCAGGGATCGAACTCGAGTAGTGTTATATTAACTTGTATCCACCGAGTCTCTTGCTACAACGGCACTTAAACGTTACTTATCCGCTTAATTAGGTGACGAGAGAAGTTATCAGTCCTTACACGTAGCAACATTAAAAGCTGACACGAGAAACAAGACGAGACAGCGATAGTCGCGCGCTTTACGAGCGTACAAGTCTTTGTTTCATTGTTTCCACAGATCATATAACGTATGAACGCCAGAAGGTATTGTTCTCTGAAGTTATAGTCGTCCTCTTGGTTACAGAGCACCATTAGTACGTCGCCTCCTTGTCTAATGTCCATTGTGTGTTCACATTTCACGTTTGAGTTAAGCTCTGGTTATAATCTTAACGAGTAATATATTCTCCTATAGTCAAGACGTATTATTTAATAAGTGTTATAATTTGTAGGTTTCGTGGAATAAAATAGTCCAACAACTAATACACTCGCTTTATTGAGACAGCGTAACGTTGTACAAAGAATTATTTATAACGAATACCGTCACAACTGCGCGTCCTCACAATCTTTATACAAAATTAATTAGAAGTCAGATCACGAACAAATAAAGTTACAACTATTGTTTACAATGCAAAGTTCATGTGACGGTTCAGGTAAATCACTAAGATATCATTGGAAGTAGTTATTATGCATAACAATCGCTGGGTGTCACGCGTTGCCAGCCAACAAATGTTGTTTATTTTTATTAATGCAAAAATTTCCTTAGCCGCGTTGAGCACTTTTTGATAGTGTGGTTTCTATTTCCAAGGTTGAAGGAGTATCAAGAAGGATGAAAATTCAAATATGATGATGCAGTGCTCGACCACGATCCCACCTGATGTTAAGTGGCAATACAGTCCTGGATGGTAAGGCGCACTAGCTTAGTAAATGTCTATTCACTCTACTTTTGTAAACCCTTTTTAACATTGAAAAAACTGACGCGGGAAAACATTCCAGTCTCTTGCTGTACGAACAATGAACGACGAAGCAAAGCGATTCGTTCGGGTTTGAGGGATGTTAACAACAAAAGCATGAAATCCTGCAGTGCGTCTTGAAGTCCGATTGTGGAACGGGGATAGGGAATTAGATCAACCGAAAGGCTAGCTACCTTACGCCTGTGCTCAAGACTGAGCAGATTGGCTTCAGCTGCGTTGCCAAATAGCCTCTTAACCTGTCTTTCGAACGAGTCCAAAGCTGCGAGATGGCATTTAGCAGCGCCTGCCTAAATCTGACAGCAGTATTCTACACACGACCGGACTTGAGCTTTATAAAGTGTTAAAAGCTGTCCTGCAAAGATGTGCGGTTGCACTTCGACCAAGTTTCAAGTTTTTTTGCAGCTATCTTAGCCACACATACTTAGATAATGATGATAACGCTCCAAGGCAACTATATCAAAAACATTTATTAAAAGTTTTTACACATTCATTCTTATTGCTTATAATTGAACGCATTACTTTTTTGTTTTTTTAAAGAAAGCTAGCAATATTTCTTTTTTTTTTCAGAAATATTACTAGGAATCTTGTTAACCATTCCAATTAAGCTTAAGCTTGTGCTAGGACATGGTCCACGGCAATAGTCGAATGGTGGATTTGAACCCACGACCTTCCGATTCGCAGATCGTGCCCTAAACCATTAGGCTATTGACGCTAAATAAATGGTACAAAATGAATTATAAATTTCTCCATACCTAATTTTCAGCGCAGTGTTTGGACAATTTCAAAGAAAGGCGTGCTACGTTAAGCTAAATATTTACCGAGCTTTTAATAGCTGACATCGTGCATTGCTTCCGCCATTAATCATTCATTATTACCTGACGGGGAACGTAGTACTGCCGTTGAACGTCCACGGTGCTTTTCACATGATCACGCCGTATTCTCCATTTCCGACCTCGATAAATGGAAACCTATGTCGGTTTTGTATTATCAGATATCAACATGTTGCTTTAAATTCATGTATACGAATAAACAAGTATATTTACGACTAAAACCATAAACCGATTTCAAATCGTATCTAACGTTAGCTATTACCCGCGGACGCCCTCTTTGTATTTACAAATTACCGCAAGAATATTACGAAATCAAACTTAACCAGACGTTGGCTACGTTGATCAAACTACTAAAAGAGATCATCTTTTTGTAAAGAAAAATGAATAATCGATATCGGTTGGCGTGATATTAAGTTGTTCGTCAATTTGTGGTGCACATATTTAAGGCAAATTTAAATCACATGGTTTTCTCATGGATTCCACTGTCAGAATTGGACCAACTTTAAATTTGACCACACGGAAAGCACCAGGTTTCGAATAAATTCTCTTCTTCTTTGTCGTTCCCTCATTTCTGAGGATTGTGGTCACTAGAGCCCCTCAAATGAACAATCTGCCTCCATAGGTTTCGGTCAGACCATCGTGTTGGTGACCGGCCTCTTGTTCTCTTGCTTTCTGTATGATGACCAACGATGACCAGCTTTGCAAGGTTGCCATCCCCTCTACGTATTATGTGCCCGAAATATAACAGTACGCGCTGTAGACACTTAGTGGACAATCTGGTCTTTATGACGAGCTGGAAGAGAATAGAAACATTTGTGCGCTTGGCAGTCCACGGTATTCGTAGCATTCGCCTCCAGCACCACATATCGAATGCATCTATTCTCTGTCTTTTTCTTGCTCTAATTGTCCATGTCTCGACTCCATACGTAAAGATTGGGAATATTAATGCTGTAACTAATAGAACCTTTGTTCTATATATTATTCCTCGATTTTTCCAAATACTTGAATAAATTAAAATCATCAAAATTGGTTCACCCATTCGAAAGTTATGCGGTAACAAGCATTAAAAAAATACAGACGAATTAAGGACCTCCTTCTTTTGAAGTCGGTTATAACGACCAAACCCGTGTGGTCCCCATCCAAATTTAATCCAATTCTGACAATGGTAACCATGAGAAAACCATATAAGTGTTAAATTTGCATTAAGTATGTGTGCGACAAATAGATAACTCAATAACACGCCAACCCATTTAGATTAATCATTCTTTCATTGGAAAGGATGTACTTCAAGGGTAGTTTGTTGAGAATTGGGTAAGATTCTTATTTATTTATATCATTCGTAAATACAAAGAGGGCGTCCACGTATAATAGCGTTTAACGTTTGATTCGATTTGAAGTCGGTTTTTGTATTTGCTCGTAAATATACATATACTTGTATTAGTTTAAATTGATAAAGTCAGTCTCGGTAATTTTTCCGAAACAACTTGAATCCTTTTTTTTTTGTTTACGGGGAGGATATCTTCAGAAAGATACCCCGCCTTCTGGGGGGAAGGCGGCGGTTATGTGGGGTTCTTACCCACTAAAACCTCCCCGGTGGCCCTTTCCTCGGTGCATGACGAGGGGCTCCGGGATCTCCAGTGGACCGCACCGGAGCCCCTCTGCACTGTGCTCAAGGAGAGCACGTCCCGGGGGGGGAGGTTTCTCCCTTCCCCCTGTGCCCTCGCAGCGCAAGGCGACACGAGCCAGCCGATGTCGCCTTCTTCCCGGGTCCACTTTGGTGGATGACTCAGGCCGCCACCCTTGTCGCCCAGTGAACCCGAGGCCTCTTTTAGTCGCCTTGTACGACAGGCAGGGGATACCGTAGTCTTATTCTTGAGAGCCCAGAACTACAGGCCTAAGCTAGCTAAGCTTTATTTTTCATTATTTCTCTCGTATCGTTTATGGTTACAAGGCAATTTGGTATACATAAGGGTATTGGGTAAGTTTTTAAATCTCCCCTTTCCGTAACGGTAAGAAAAGCAAATTGCTTAGCGCCACAAATGTTTGGCCCGAGATGCGGAAGTTAAATTAAGTTCAGTGAAATTGCTTTCGAAGAGGCTTAACTAAGCTCATTTAGGGCGACATCTAGCGCCGCAAGTGTTTCAACTTGCTATCTAATACGAGGCCTAGATTAAGAAGAATTGTAGCCTACAGAATTATCTCTTCATTGATAAGAAATAAATGATTCCCTTGGATCATGTTTTGTATAGAGATGGATATATTGTTCACATACCTTATTGCACTCTTTCAAAGTTTTGAAATTTAGAAAAGGAAGATATTTTTTTTTATATACATTGATGTATTGTGTATTTTACAAAACATACACTTAAACGAAAAAGGATATCTTACTTAAACTTGGATAATACAGTATTTTTCATTAAATTTTTGTACTCAGCCTCGGCACATTAAGTTTCTGTTTTTTAATGAAATATAAATAAATTAATATTTTATTTTAAGAATATGTAATTGTCTGTCACACACAATTTATTTCAGTTAACTAGTGTCTTTATCTTACGAGATATTCAAACTTTTTTAACCGACCCTTTATTTTTGCTCACGGCTATAGAATAGAACGATTCATATTTCACACATTTCACATAAAGATTTAACCAATAACATGGGTGATACGATACGACACCTGAATGAAGACTTGCAGCGTATAGCGATTGGGCCGAAAATAATAATCTCGTCCTCAATCCTACAAAACAAAGTATATGATAATTGGCAGTAGGCTAAGACTGGCTACCATTCCTCAAAATGCTGCTCAGCCAACGCTCTCGGGTGTAACAATCGAACGCGTGTACGAAGCTCGTAACTTAGGTCTCACTATGGATGCTGAGTTAAGATTCAAGAACCATGTAGCTGAATCCGTGCGAGCTTGCTTTTACAGGCTGAAAGTGTTGTATAAAATTAGGTAATTCCTTAGTACAGATTTACGCGTTCAACTGACAGTCTTTAGTACTGTCGAAGTTGAATTACGCAGACTCCGTGTACGGGCCGAGCCTACTTGCACGTACACAACGCCTAATAGAAAGAAATCAGAATGTCGTTACCAGGTTTTGTCATAGCATCCCCCCGGGAAGCCACATTACACGTTTTTTTATTTTAGAACTGTATTTTAAAAATGAAGTCGAGACGTGAACTTCACTTCACATGCGTCCTGGTTGGTGTTGTTAACTTTCAAAGGCCTTCTTCTTTGTGCAAAAAGCTCACTTTAGTTGCGGAGACAAGCCGCTATAACAACCGGCAGCGCTCGCACCAGTTAAGTATACAAACCCACAAGTCTACTGCATTCCGTGGTAGTTTTCGATATGCGGCGTCAAAATGTTGGAATAACATCCCCAATTAGGATGTCTAAAACATTACCTATATTTAAAAATATATTGAAATGCTTCTTAACTGAGTCCCAACGTAACCACGCTAACATCAACTACGACAAATCGTTTATATAACACTACATTTATGTTGTTCTCTGTCTTGTTTTATCTGTTGTTTCTGTGTTCTTGTGTCGAATAAATGTTTTTTCTATTTTATTTGTATTCTAATATTTAGGCGTTTTAAATAATATATGAAACTAGGCAGTAATGTATGGATCGATTCCAATTTCACACGTCCCCTGAACATTGTATGGAACGCCATGTGGGAAATCAGCAAAGTATGACGTCATGATTGTTTCGAATATCACGAAGCGAGTTACTGTCAACGTCTGCTTCAGGATTAATAATTATAATATCAATAGACAGAATTATTGATTTCATTGTAATTGTTCCAAGATAATTTTCAAATCCACAACAAAAATGCGATTCATTCATAGCAAATTTACAAAATAATAACATAAAAATATCATTATTTATTCGTAGACATACCGTGTTATTTATTTCATTTCTAATATTTCCTATTTTATTTACGAAAAGCGTAATCAGAAACGAGACTATTGTTACGCCCAGTAATTTCTTAACAAGCTCAAGTACGCATAAAAAATATTTCTATACCTAATACTCTGGCCGGCTGTCATTTATAACGACAATACATTTACTGGAAAAAGAATAAGAATGTTCTAGATATCACATAATGATTACTCCATTTTACCCGATTCTTATACTTTAATAAAACATTTAATAATAAACCTCAATACCATATACCGAGAATTCAATTTAAAATGAACGTATATTACGTAGAAATGTTAAGCACTTTTACCCCAGGTAGATTAGTTTACCGTTACTAATTACTTAAATAAACGACCTTTTTTAACCGACCCTTTATTTTTGCTCACGGCTATAGAGTAGAACGATTCATATTTCACACATTTCACATAAAGATTTAACCAATAACATGGGTGATACGATACGACACCTGAATGAAGACTTGCAGCGTATAGCGATTGGGCCGAAAATAATAATCTCGTCCTCAATCCTACAAAACAAAGTATATGATAATTGGCAGTAGGCTAAGACTGGCTACCATTCCTCAAAATGCTGCTCAGCCAACGCTCTCGGGTGTAACAATCGAACGCGTGTACGAAGCTCGTAACTTAGGTCTCACTATGGATGCTGAGCTGAGAGATTCGAGAATCATGTAGCTGAATCCATGCGAGCTTGCTTTTACGGGCTGAAAGCGGCGGTTATGTGGGGTTCTTACCCACTAAAACCTCCCTGGTGGCCCTTTCCTCGGTGCATGACGAGGGGCTCCGGGATATCCAGTGTAACGTACCAGAGCCCCTCTGCACTGTGCTCACGGAGCACGTCCCTGGGGGAGGTTACTCCCTCCCCAGTGCCCTCGCAAGGCGACACGGGCCAGCCGATGTCGCCTTCTTCCCAGGTCCCACTTTGGTGGACCACTCAGGCCCCCACCCTTGTCGCCCAGTGAACCCGAGGTCCTTTTAGTCGCCTTGTACGACAGGCAGGGGATACCGTAGTCTTATTCTTGAGAGCCCAGAACTACGGGGCTGACAACTTGAATCCTTTTTTTTGTTTGCAGAGGATATCTTCAGAAAGATACCCCGCCTTCACAGAGGCAGCGGTTATGTGGGGTTCTTACCCACTAAAACCTCCTGGTGGCCCTTTCCTCGGTGCATGACGAGGGGGCTCCAGGATATCCAGTGTAACGTACCAGAGCCCCTCTGCACTGTGCTCGGGCGTCCTGGGGGAGGTTGCCCTCCCCAGTGCCCTCCTGGAGCGACACGGGCCAGCCGATGTCGCCTTCTTCCCAGGTCACTTTGGTGGACCACTCAGGCCCCCACCCTTGTCGCCCAGTGAACCCGAGGTCCTTTTAGTCGCCTTGTACGACAGGCAGGGGATACCGTAGTCTTATTCTTGAGAGCCCAGAACTACGGGGCTGACAACTGAATCCTAAGCTAGCTAAGCTTTATTTTCATATTTTCTCTCGTATCGTTTATGGTTACAAGGCAATTTGGTATACATAAGGGTATTGGGTAAGTTTTAAATCTCCCTTTCCGTAACGGTAAGAAAAGCAAATTGCTTAGCGCCACAAATGTTTGGCCCGAGATGCGGAAGTTAAATTAAGTTCAGTGAAATTGCTTTCAAAGAGGCTTAACTAAGCTCATTTAGGGCGACATCTAGCGCCGCAAGTGTTTCAACTTGCTATCTAATACGAGGCCTAGATTAAGAAGAATTGTAGCCTACAGAATTATCTCTTCATTGATAAGAAATAAATTGTAACGGAAGGAAATTTTCATCAATCATTATTTATTCGTAGACATACCGTGTTATTTATTTCATTTCTAATATTTCCTATTTTATTTACGAAAAGCGTAATCAGAAACGAGACTATTGTTACGCCCAGTAATTTCTTAACAAGCTCAAGTACGCATAAAAAATATTTCTATACCTAATACTCTGGCCGGCTGTCATTTATAACGACAATACATTTACTGGAAAAAAGAATAAGAATGTTCTAGATATCACATAATGATTACTCCATTTTACCCGATTCTTATACTTTAATAAAACATTTAATAATAAACCTCAATACCATATACCGAGAATTCAATTTAAAATGAACGTATATTACGTAGAAATGTTAAGCACTTTTTACACGAGGTAGATTAGTTTACCGTTACTAATTACTTAAATAAACGACCTTTTTTTAACCGACTTAACAAAAGAGGAGGTACCCAATATTGTTTTTTAATTTGGGTGCATCATCATCATTCATAGTGCCATTAATGGACCTTACTCCTTTTTTGTTGTTTTTTGTTTAAAAAAATAACTTAAACAATATTTTCTTTCACAAATAATACATTGTTGTTAACAGTTCCAACTAAGCTTGTACTAGGAGATGGTCCACGTTTGCCCGTCTTGGTTAGAACCTCATCTCAGTAGTGGGGGACGATCTCTCGCTCTCTGCTCTAAGGCCATGGTGGCTAGCGAGAGTTCATGGAGCGCTGGTATTGCCTACTGCGAAGAAATAATGTCGCAGAGCGTACTGTGATATCCTTCTACCCCCTTAACTGAGGTCTGGACAGCGGACATGGGGGGAGTTCGCTGTCCATTAGTGTAATGGCCTCGGGAAGGTACGCGCAGTGATCTTGTCCGTACGTAGGAGTGGTGTAGAGCTCCAGCTCTAAGAGACGAGGTTTGTCAGGAGCCGTCGCCCTTGGAGGTACGGTAGTGTGCGAAAGTCCCGTAGTTCCGACGAAAGGCACGAGAGGAACACCGTGAGGTTTTAGTCGGTGCGAGTCCGACATAACACGTACTTGCCCCCGCTAGGTAGGATATGCGATAGGCATTTTCCCACGTAAAAAAAGGGAGATAGTTTACCTCGTTACGTTTCCCAGACCGTTCTCTAAACGATGAAGCGATCTAGTATTTGATCGCTAAGATGGATGGACGCTACATAGAAATATTTGTGATGACCAGTTGGCCGATGGTACATTCACTCAATGTGCAATTGAGATTGCCATAAACACTCGACAGTACCCTGTCGCACGACATGTGCTTCAGTCTGATTGCGTCCGCTTTAATTAATTCTGAACAGAGTCAAGCCCCATTAACGCCAGAGCTTAGCGTGGTACATAAGTACCTGTAAGAATTATGAGACCTCTAGCTCGAGGGTCGACATTGCTAAGAAATTTTGATAAAGCTGCATAAAGAACTTATAATCTATATATAAAAAAGAGAAAGAGTGTGGGTTTGTACCTTATAGGCTCCGAAACGGCTGGAACAATCTTAATGAAACTTTCAGGGAATCTTAAGATTGACCTGGCGAGTAATCATGTAAATTTTGGTGATCTGAGCACTCCTCTTTTTGAACTGTCAAAGACAGCTTTTATTTACTATGATACTACAACTACGGTTATGGTACTGTATTTACTGATATGTACATGGGTGTCCGCATCCCGCGAGGTGGTCTGACGACCTCATAAAAGTCGCAGGACGCAGCTGGATGCGGGCCGCTTACAACCGGTCCTTTTGGAAATCGTTGGGGAGGCCTATGTCCAGCAGTGGATGTTTTACGGCTGAAATTATGATGATGATATAGGTGTAGGCTCGAGAAGAGAATGAATACGGAGAGAAATGAATAATTTAATATATTGTGAGAGTTAAATTAAATATTAAATGATGTAACTTTATTGTTTAAACAAAATAAATCAAAATCTTGCCCGGCGAAGCGGGCTGGGTACCCTAGAATCATACAAAATAAATACAAGTGTTCTTTAGATCATACGACTGAAGTAAATATATACAGGTGTCCCAGAAAATTACGATAAAATCGTACTAAAGGAAGCACCTTCGCATGAGGATCCAGTCAACATAATCATCGTTCTACATCCAGTAGTGCACGAATGGCAACCATTTAATTAAGACACTAATAACATATTATCCATAGTGCTATTTTTAAACATTGTGTTAAGAGTTTTCAAATGGGGGCCTCGGGTTCACTGGGCGACAAGGGTGGGGGCCTTTGCCGGTCGCCAAGGTTGACCCGGGAAGAAGGCGAAATGCTGGCCCGTGTCGCTTTGCACTGCGAGGGCACAGTGGGGGACGGAGTAACCTCCCCCCCGGGAAGTGCTCTCCTTGAACTCAGTGCAGGGGGCATCCGATGCGTTCCACTGGAGATCCCGGAGCCCCTCACAATGCACTGACGAAGGGCCACTGTGGAGGTTTTAGTCGGTAATTATGTTTTGACCTTAGAAGAAGGCACACTAGTTGTTGTCAAATCAAACAAATCGGGAATAAATTTATTTTTGGAGAAATTAAGTGTTTATAAATGTACTCTATTTCATAATTTTCCTATTCTATTCGATGATTCGGTTAAAAGAAGTCACGGTAACCCTGCCATTGTTAATCAGTAGTAACGTAATTGGTCTTACTTATGTTAAAAACGGTAGGCGTAATAAATCGTTAATCGATTTATCTAAAACCAAATATATTTACATTCTAAACATTCAATGGTGATTTTGTAGACGTGGCGTGTGGTGGTATCGTGTGACGGATTATCCAATTCCCTTCGATATTTATCCGGCGAGCTAATATTTGACGGACACACAAACTGTTTGTTTTCGTGTCCGCCGAATACATCCATGCCACTGTTTATTTTGTCAAAGCATAAATCGCTGCTCCCACAGTTTTGATATTTTTTCAACAGACTTCAAAAAAAAAGGAGGTGCTCAATTTGTCTGTATGTTAGTTATCTCATTACTTTCGTCTGGGTTAACCGATTTTGATGATTCTTTTTTTATTTGAAAGCGTGTACTCCTATGTGATCGTATTAAATTTGCAACAAAATTTGGTCTAATTCTGACAATAATCTATGAAAAAACGACACAAATGGACGAATAACTTATTTATACAATAGCCTTAGTACATAAATCATCTTTGGCATACGCAAGTACGACCATATTTCTACATATATCAACGATCCATCAGAACACTTTGTACATTATTTTCTATTTTACGTGATCCATTTGCCCCTGAATACTTAAAATGTAAATTTCAGTGTCAGGGTGAATCACACGACCGTTGTCTTCGTTCCACTGATAGTAATTTTCTCCATATTTCTTCCTGTCACACTGATTTTATGCATAAATCTTTAACCTTTAACGCAATAAGGCTCTGGAATGCACTGCCAAGAAATGCACGTAGAGCTGGAACTAAATCTATTTTCAAACATTTATTAAGGAAGCTTTTCCTAAGCAAGGAATAGTTTGACAATTGCTGTCCCTATCCACCTACAATTATTTATATATATATATATATGTGTATATTATATATGCATGCATTTAATATAGTTTTCTTTTATTTATTATTTTTTCACCTAGCTTGCACCCGTTACTTTGTCTCTACACAACCCCAAGGTAGACTGGCAGAGAATACCTAATGGCATTAAGTCCGCCTATTTGTACCTTTTTTGTATTGTGTACAAATAAAAAATAAATCAAATAAATAAATATATTTTGGTGCAATAAAGTTATTATCTAATTTGTTAAAACATAAGTTAAAATAAGCTGAATTGAAATGAAAATGTACGTCTACTATTACATAAGAGAATTTGCAAATTTCTCGCTTAACCAACTAAATAAGTAATATTGTTATAACCGGCTGTTGGATCCAACTGACCTTAAAGCTCAGGTAGACCGGAATAACTAGTGCTCCACTGGGATACCAAACGGATTTAATCCGACTCAAATGCAAAGTCAATGAAACCGAAGCTCACTAAACGAGCGATATTGGATTTTCCCCAAATAGTGTTACCATAGTAAATTATCCTCGTCGTTTCATGAGGGCAAATGTATTTCTTTTAGTCTTATGTTGTATACGACTATTTTTCCTTGTGTATTATTGTATATATATATTGGGACAATAAACGATAGTACAAATGAAATTATAAAATAAGACTTAATACAAATAAAATTTGTAACTGTATTACTAATTACATCGTGCAACACTTTCCATCCACAAGTATTACTAATGTTTCACCGTGCAACACTTTCGTTAAATCTATGGACACACTTATTATGGTCATTAATAATTATAATTAGGTCACATCACTACCGTATTCCTTTTTTTTGTTAACGGGAGGAAATCTTCAAAAAGATACCCCGCCTTCTGGGGGGAAGGCGGCGGTTATGTGGGGTTGTGCATGACGAGGGGCTCCAGTGGAACGCACCGGAGCCCCTCTGCACTGTGCTCAAGGAGAGCACGTCCCGGGGGGGGAGGTTAGTCCCTCCCCCCTGTGCCCTCACAGTGCAAGGCTACACGGGCCAGCCGATGTCGCCTTCTTCCCGGGTCCACTTTAGCGGACGACAAAGGACCCCACCCTTGTCGCCCAGTGAACCCGAGGCCCCTTTTAGTCGCCTTCTACGACAGGCAGGGGATACCGAAGTCCTATTCTTGAGAGCCCAAAACTAAAGGGCTGCGGGCCGGTCTCCCACCAGCCCGCCTGCGCCTTCTCCTAACGGGATTGGCCCTCTCCCGATCCCGTTCGGCGGTCTCCTTCTGGGTCATTATGGACTCGCAGAAGGAGACCAGCGCCTTCCATTTAGAACTACCGTACAGAACACTACCGTATTCCTGAGTCAACTCGCGCGCTGACTGTAGACGTTCACGTTGACTAATCACTATCTACTGCGTCCTAACTGGAATACAGTAATGTATGCACACTAAATCTTGGCTGCAGATTTACTTTTTACCCAGACCTGCTTATTTCAAACGAAACCGTCCCTTCTACGTTAGAACGCTCTAATATCCATGACTCACCCATAAGAATTATCAGCATAGTGACCTTTCGTTGCCAAATGGATCAACGGATTCCTCAACACCATGGCCTTGAACATTCCAGGGTACCTCCCGGCCAGGTGGGCCGCCGTGAAGCCCCCTTAGCTTCCGCCGTATAGCACGACACCGTGCAACAATTTATATAAATATAATAAATAAACATATAATAATTAGTTCTAGACCTAATTGTCGTGTTTATTGTTTTCTTATCATTTGTGTTAATATTTTTTATGAATGTTACTTTTTAATTTAAACATCTAATTATAAAAAAATATTAGGCGCACT
This sequence comes from Meandrusa payeni, assembly GCA_029286785.1. Lineage (NCBI taxonomy): Eukaryota > Metazoa > Arthropoda > Insecta > Lepidoptera > Papilionidae > Meandrusa > Meandrusa payeni. The sequence continues at coordinate 644,508 of JAGSMX010000015.1, forward strand.
AGTTAACTAATAAATTAAAAAAAAAACTTGATTTATTCCACTTGGTGCACATCATAACGCATAAAATATAGCGTGAGCAGTTTAAAAACAAATTATAAAACATAACGAGATAGATACAAAAGCATGTAAATTTATTAAAATCAAAAGCAATTAACAGAACCAAAGTTTTAAAAAAAAAACATTTTAAAACATTTATTATCAATATGTAATTAAAACCTCTTTGCTGTGATTTTGTTTTTATAAAAATTAAAAAGAAATTACAACTACAACGAACACATATGAATCAGTTGTTGACTTTTTATCGACTAAAACATGTCATCACTCACGGTTCGCACAAAAGTCTTTCTCTTTCCTTGGAGGCTACCTGTACAATAGGCTTGATAAAATTCTTAATCTGTTCTGTAAAAATAAAATATCTGATGGTTAAAATCCTTAAACTATAAAGAAACAGAAAATATAAAACAAGTTAATACCTAAATATTAATCAGTTTCGGCATATTTTATAGGTAAAAATAATAAACACAATCACACACACACATGACGCGTAACAACAATTATATATCTATATTCCTTCATTTTTATATATATATATATGTATGTATATATATATATTTGTCTCTCTCCAATAGTTTTAAATGTTTTGTTAAAATCCGTGGGGTTTAGGCCTGGTGATCCATCACACAGGCTCGTTCCTAGTTTGGACACCAGTCCCCCGCCCATAATTGTAATTTAAGTAAGTTGTTATTGAAATTATTGTGGGACAATAAAAAATGTTTGTTTGTTTGTTTGTGTTTTAGAAGTTGCTAACTAATTTTATTGTCTATGCTTACTACCTACAATAGTAAATGCTACTTTTTGTTCTATTTACACGTTATCCTATGATATACTGAACTTCTTTTCGTCTGTATGTTACGTATTCTATCATTATGACCTTGAAAGTACAAGTGTAGTGAGAAATTATTTTCCTTCGGGAAAACTCGGATGAGGGACAGTTTAGGCTATCAAAGCTATACATCGTACTAGTCGTGTGAGTGCTTTGACTTTTTTTGCCAGATCTTTACCAATTTTCACAAAGTATTGTGTGTTCCTCCTTTTGAATTAGGTTGAAAACACATTCGATTTCCCGTCCATAAGATAGTTAAGACAAACGCTTAACTATCAGGTTATCGCGGTCTGACCCTGAAGACATGTTAAAGACAATTAGCACACATGTTTAGCTATTGGTATGTACAATACAGTAATATCTTTTAAGGGCAGGTCGAATTGTTGATAATATATACGGCAAAGAGATGAAATATAATAGAGTCATGAGGATAACGTTGGGTACAAATGAAATCAATGATTTTATGATTTTGTTTTTTTTCAGAACAAATCAAACGATAAACTCTATTATCCGCGTACGCCCTGTTTGTATTTACGAAATACCGCAGGAATATTACGAAATTAATTAATCAGAACCTAAGCAAACGTTTATCAAACTACTACTAAAAGGATATTTCCGAAAAAATGAATCATCGAAATCGGTTGACGACTTGACGTGATACTGAGTTATTCGTCAATTTTTTTTAAAGAAAGCTTTTAACTTTTTTTATTAACCATTACAACTAAGCTTAAGCTTGCGCCAAGAGAAGGTTCACGTCGATAGTCGAATGGTGGATTCGAACCCACGATGATTTGTAGACTGTACCCTAAACCATTAGGCTATTGACTCTTCAACTTAATGCAAGTTTAAAACTAATGATTTTCTCAGCAATACTACTGTAAACATTAGATTAAACGACCACGCAAGAAGCGTCAGCTTTCAAACAGAAAAACAATCAACAAAATCGGTTCACACAATTGAAACTTATGAGGTACTAAAGATAAAAAAAAAACAGACGAATTGAGAACCTAGAATTTTGAAGTCTGTTGAAAATTTTATGTAAAGATGGACACTAAAAATTTATATAGTAGCATATAGCTGTTTGCTGTTTCCTATATTTTTAATATTTCATTATATAATATTAACTTCATACGTTTAATTAATATATATTTTTTTTTTTTAATAATATATTTATTTATGAAAATTTGTTCATCTATTATTTTATTGTATATAAAATAAATTAATATCATAATTTATACATGTATCATATTTTTTTGTTTAAATTCCATGTAAATGTAGTATTGGGCGCGCACGACTTTGTTTAGTCCTGGGCACCGCTGAAAATTAACGCTGTCCTTCGCATCCTTGCGACGGCATATGGCATAATGTCTTATGTACTATTTGTCAGTTTTTTTTCTTTAACTGTAATTTTTTTTCTGTCTTTTTGATGTGTTTATTTTGTGCCAATAAAGAATATGTTATCACTTAATCTGCTTACACCTAAGCCCACGTAGTACATACAATAACAGCACTATTACAACAATTGTATGAGAACATCTGCGATATCTCAAGCATTAAACTCCGTCCTTTCACGCTGCATCCTTCCGCCTAATGAATGTTAAGTAGACACTATCCATTACTGGGGCTTAGTGGATCAAAGCTATTCCGCCGATCAACCTGGAATAATAGCACTAGCTGTGTGATAGGATTATCTATGTCAATGGCCGTGAGCTATTACACGGATATCCTTGTAGACTAGCATCGGTTATAGCTCGGCATATCAGTAAATACAATATCATTCTTATCATTTATACAAAAACATATCGGGCTCAAATTAATGTAAGAAATAAAAATACGAGGTAATTCTTGTTTGACAGTTCAAAGAGAGGAGTGCACCAAACTTTACTGGATTACTCGCCATGTTAATCTGAAGATTCAGCTGTGTCTACTATACAGATGACTGTGACGACGCCACAGGAAGACTGATGACAAAGGCAATGGCCGCATCAAGGGAGAGGATAGTGGACTACAACCTGAAAATGGCCATGAGAAGCAGGGACACAGCGGTCGCGGACAAGCTAATAGCAATGCAGCGGGGCGTCTACGACGCGTGAACCCAAAACGATCTCTGGCCACCTCCAAACTCAGGCATTATATATATAAAAAAATAATAAGGAAAATAGTAACTGTAGAAGTGGCACTTTTTAACAAATGCAGAGTAAACAATTTAAGTGTATTGGAAAAGAGCACGGACACAGGTCTGTGGTTGCAATCTAAGAATAAAAAAAAATCTGAAGATTCCCTGAAAGTTTCAATGAAATCGATCCAGCCGTTTCAGAGCCTATACGGATCAAACCCACACACTTTCTCTTTTATATACATATTTAGAAAATATTATAAACTAACCTCGAAAGTTGAATCTTTTGTGAATCATTTATGTTTCACTGTATAACAAGATTTAAATCTAAAACTTAACGAACAGATTACGGCCAACTTCGCAGAGATAAAGCAAGTTTAAGAAAATAGATTAAACTAACGACCAACCACAATACAAGAGATTAGATCTTTCCGGAATAGAGTTTACGGTGAACCTAACTCGGCAAGAGTTCATCTGACCTCTATTCACTAAATCAGGAATGTTTTGCCATTCAAAAATATTAAAGTGATCAGCAGAGCAAGACAATATTTTAATCAGAAACTTTTAGGCGCCATCGGCCCAGAGCCGTGTAGGCAAGTTGAAGAGTGAGGTTAGGTTTAGCTCTTAGCCCAGCTCTGTAGTTCTGGGCTCTCAAGAATAAGACTACGGTATCCCCTGCCTGTCGTACAAGGCGACTAAAAAGGGCCTCGGGTTCACTGGGCGACAAGGGAGGGGGCCTGCGTCGTCCACCAAAGTGGACCCGGGAAGAAGGCGACTTCGGCTGGCCCGTGTCACTTTCGCTGCGAGGGCACAGGGGAGGAGGAGTAACCCGGGACGTGCTCTCCTTGAGCACAATGCAGAGGGGCTCCGGTGCGTTCCACGTGAGATCCCGGAGCCCCTCGTCATGCACCGAGGAAAGGGCCACCGGGGAGGTTTTAGTGGGTAAGATCCCCACATTACCGCCGCCTTCCCCTCAGAAGCCAGGGTATCTTTGTGAAGTAAGATTTCCTCCCCGTCAACAAAAAAAAAAAAGGTTTAGCTCTTAGGTCGCTTAACCTGAACCTCCATTGCTAGTAACTCGACACAAGGGCCGTATCGGCTTGGACGTTTACTATGTTTAGCGAAAGCATTCCGATACGCGAGCGCCTAAGAAGGCCGACCCACGGCTCGGTCGGTGGCTATTTCACGGATGGGTACTTAGTGCGATCTCACCGAATATTGACCACACGGGTGAAGTAAGACTTCTTTAGCTACATTCATATATATGTATATATATTTATAATAAATACACGACTGTTCAAGAGAAAAGCGCGCGCACTGCTCTCTCCTGCTCCTACAATGTTATACAGACACACACTGCACTGTGTTTTAGATATACGAAACGTTACTGGCTGTAAGAGAAAGGGAGAAACGAAATGTGTATACATTCATTCATTTATATCTCAATTTCGATTCGTCTCGCCCGTTCCCTTTCCGTCATACATTCACTAGCTTACTCTCCGAAGAATTTTTAATTTTAAATTAATTAAAAAAATAACTTATACTGTTCAGTGTGGTACTGAACAGATAGAAAACTCCGCTCAAGTGGTATATACACCATTTTCCCTCGTTGAACGGCTCGTGTTATGTAAAAACAATTTAAAATTCAGATCCCGTCGCCGGGCTCAACTTTGATGACCTATTTGTTTGATGAATACAATTTGCCGAACAACTTTTCTTCGTTGGAATATTTAAATTACAAATATTAATATATTAGCGAACAAATAAATGTTACGGAAGGCACACCTCAGGGTTCCGTGCTGGCTCCATTATTTTTTACAACTTATGTAAATGATGTAATTACATAAAATTTTCCACATGTTATCAATTCGCAGATGACACATGTCTTGTAATAGCAAATAAAGACCCGGATATAGCCTTTCAATTCCTACAATTTAGATGCATTAATGCGATGGTGTCATGACGCTCATCTAGTTATGAATAACAATAAAACAAAATTATTGGTTATTAAATCGCCTTACTTAAAACGAGATTCCTCTTCCAGACTAGTGGCACGTTTTTTTTTTTTTTTCTTTTTTTTTATGACGAACTACACAGATTGGCCAGAGAAGCTGGCCTTGACTGCTTCACCGGATTGAGAGGTGGCATAGCTCTTAGGTCGCTTAGCCTGAACCACGACTCGGTCGGTTGCTATTTCACGGATAATCTAAGAGACATTCAAAAGCTAAACTAACTTTGAGTGCCACTTCGGGAAGCGTTGGCGCTGGGAGAAGAAGTGGCCGAAGAAACTCCAGCAATGCTCCTAACATCTAAGGGGTGGGGCCTGCCCATAAAATAGCGGTAACGCGCAAGGATTATTCGCAACCTCCGACGGTCGCGAATGGACGCTTTGTGGATTTGTAGAGATCTAGCCTGTGCAATGGTAATCGCTTCGTCCGGATCGTCAAGAACGTGTCTCGGCCTCCGGGCGACGCGACGGAATTTATTATAGGAAGGCTTATAAGTGGCGGCACTTACAAGAAGTTTGTTAGAATGTTTGGTGGCAGTCTCGAAAAACCGTCGAGATTAGTGGCACGTAACCACAAATGTCTGCATACCACAAGTCTAGATTCTTGCAGCTGTCCTAACATCGAAATTGTAGACACACAGCGGTATCTAGGATTGATTATTGATAACAAATTTAACTAGGGCAACCATATTGATTTAGTTTGCAACAAATTAAGATGTTTTCTAGCAAATATTACAGTTTTAAAAGACCGTTTACCATTTAATATTAAGCTAATGCTATATAACGCCCTGGCGGAATCCTATGTACAATATGGATTAGGTAGTTACGGCCGTACATAAAAATTCTACCTCGAACAAATATACAGACTACAAGTTATAAAATAATTAAAAAAATTATACCACCTAAAATTAAAGAACAATTTCATAACGACGAAAAAAAAACTTTTTTAACACTGTAATATCTTACCTATTTATACAAAAATAAAATACATCATGTTAAAAGAATATTTCTTTAATGAAAAAATTTCAACCAAAATGGAACATCCTATATGCACACGGTCGATATCGTCAAACCAGTTTAATACGATAGGCGCAAAAAATGTGTACGGCGAGCGCACGGCGAGATACATCGTGCCTAGATTAATTAATGAACTACCCTCAGATATAAGGAATTGTATAACTAACAAAAACATTAAGCGTATATTAAAAAGTTATCTAGGAACGCAAGACGGACGCTTTGGCGCTAGTGACAACCCAGGTATATTCCTTTATTGTAAAATTTTATTTGAAATAAATAAAAAAAATATTGTTATTCTCCAAATCCAGCACTAAATTTAATTTAATTTATTGACAGGCATAGTAACCGTCCAAGCCGAGGTTACCCCTCACCGGGGGGACCCTTGTGTCGAGTTACTAGCAATACAGGTTCAGGCTAAGCGACCTAAGAGCTATGCCACCTCTCAATCCGGTGAAGCAGTCAAGGCCAGCTTCTCTGGCCAATCTGTGTAGTTCGTCATAAAAAAAAATTATTGACACAAACTAAAGTTTTGCCCTCATTCTTAAATACACGATTTAACATATGCATGTCATTGAAATTTTTGTGAATATTTATCGAAGTATTTATTTATTCTAATAGCACGTACCCAGACCACTACGATTCTAGATTTTGCTTTTTTTTTATTTAAACAGTAAACTTACATCATTAAATATTTAATTTAATCTCACAATATTTCATTTTTTAAAAAAAAGCCAGCAATATTTCTTCTTTTTAATAAATATTACTAACATTCTTGTTAACCCTTCCAACTAAACTTAAGCTTGTGCTAGGAGATGATTCAAGTCAATAGTCGAAGAGTGATTGATGCTAAAATTATTCATTTCACTCCGTATTCATTCTCTTCTATTCTCTTCTTGAGCGGGTGAAGATCATTACCTACACCCATGTACATGCAATACACTCCATTCATATGGTTCATAATGACATAAATATACACAACGCATGTGTGAATAAAAATTTGTGTTATAAAACAATAGAATATCATCATAGTAAATAAAAGCTGTATGAGATAATTAAAAAAGAGGAGTTCTCCGATCGTCACCAAACTTTACAGGATTACTCGCCAGGTCAATCTGAGGATTTCCTGAAAGTTTCATTGAAATCGGTCCAGCCGTTTCGGAGCTTATTTAGAACTGGGTGTGGTCTTTCTCACACTTTCTCTTTTATATATATAGATAGATATCACTATTTTATTAACTTTGAAGATTTTTTTTATCTTTACGAAGGAGTTCTTGTGTTGTAATTTTTACAATTCTCTTTATGTAACGTCATCTATGTCATAGTTCCACTAAAAATCAGTATTCACGAAATGCCGTGAACTTCGTGATAGAAAGAGCGGACGCCATTTTGGTGCAAATAATTCTAAAGTACATGTTCTGAGTCCAACAAAAATCACATTTATAATACGTACATGTAATAAAAAATGACTTACCACCTCGATCAGGACGGTCTGCATACTCCTGGTACACTCTGTCAAGTCACAGTAGAGTCTAAACATAGGAGCGTTGCTCAAAACGTAATTTAATGACGTCATTGACGACGCGCCTCGAACTATAATTACTAGCGATCGTTTACGTTACGTAAATAAACCGAACGGTTCAACAACTGGCAGGCGACTGGGCCAACTCTGACGGCGAGGGTTTACCAACTACCCACGTGTGCGGAGAAAACAGAAACTAAAATATCGTCCCACCGTCTTCCGTCTAAAAAATATGGCGATGCGAAATATATGTATTAATTTTATATATCTTTACCGAACAATAACTTTCACATTAAAATATACTATTACTTGCGCCATAATCGAAATTCACACACAAATCTCATTTAAATCACACATAATTAATAACTTATTTGGTTGAACTGTCAGTCATTCATAGTTGTTACTTAAACGTTGCCTAGCAACCGTGTAATATGGTGTATTTATATTACACGTGTGATAGTGTGTGTAATGTTTTTTTTTTTTATCTAATGGATTTTCACAAATCAATATTTATAATATGCCATGAATTAATACGTCAGCGGATACAGCTAAAACATAGTGGTTCTCAAATATAAAAAAATAAAATGATGGGATGAACTAAACTGAAATGAACACAACTAAACTATGCAACTAATTAATAATGGACTGAGTTTTTTTTAATTTATTACAAATAAAATTTTACCGTAAAGGGAATTTAGATACAACTTAACGCTATATAGACCGCAATGGTACGCCACTAGCGCCAGTGTCCATCTTGCGTTCCTAAATAACTTTTTAATATACTCTTAATGTTATAATGTATAAGTATACCTGATCAATAACCTCTTTTTTTTGTAGTCGGTTAAATTAAAAGTTACTCCTCGTTGCATCAGCTATCTGCCAGTGAAAGTCCCGTCAAAATCCGGCTAGCCGTTGCAGAGATTAGGAACATACAGATAGACAGAAATAGTAAAAGCTTACTTAGTTGGAATGGTTAACAAGATTGTTAGTAATATTTCTGTAAAAAAAAGAAATATTGTTAGCTTTCTTTAAAAAAAAAAGCAAAATCTAGCTAGGTACGCTAATTAGTTATAAAGTAAAATAATCCGAAATATAACGAGAGCGTTTCCCTAGTCATAAACATATATAATATTAATTTATTATAATTCAAACAATTTAGGCGTATTGAAAACTCTTAAATGATAAGACGACTAAGCGATTTCCTGTCTGTCTGAGGGATCGTCGTTTAAGCAGGATTATTGCTGCGCGCAACTTTGCTTCGTTTAGAGGAGCAATCAAAAAAATTGCTTCATCCGGTTGGGCGAAGATTACGGTTACACGTCGACGATCTCGTTTATACTCAAGGACAAATCAAAAAATACATTGAGGTATTCGTAATTGTTTTGTGGTTTTGTGTGTGAAAGACAGTCTGGTGATATTTTCTTTCGAAGCATAACTACAATCATTTTTTCGTTAACGGGGGGAACGTTCTGCTGGGGTTATGTGGGGTTCTTACCCACTAAATCTACCCTCGGTAGCTCTTCCTCGGTGCATGGTGCTCGGCTCCGGGATCTCCAGTGGAACACACCGGAGCCCCTCTGCTCTGTGCTCTCGGAGAGCACGTTAAGTCGGGGGAGGTTAATCCTCCGACTTTTCGGGAATTTTTCATTGTAAGCAATTTCTTGTTAGATTGTTTGTTTACATAATGTAACAGTACCTGGATATGTCTTTTTTTTATTTGACTTTTTATCGACTACTTTATTGATTTTTTACTAGCCAACTGGGTAACATATATATTTTACAAATAATTCTTTTTTTTTAATGAGGAACTTGTGTAGTTAGTCATTATGTAGTTGGCCAGAGATGCTGGCCTTAAGAGAAGTGGTATAGCTCTTAGATCGCTTAGCCTGAACCTCTATTAACTAGTAACTCGACACAAGGGTCCCCTCGGTGCGGGTTAACCTCGGCTTGAATGGTTACTGTACGCGTAAGCATTCCGATTAGAGGGCGCCCGAGAAGGCCGAACTGCGACTCGGTCGGTAGCTTTTTTATCACTAAACTAACTTATATGCCACTTCGGGAAGCGTTGGCGCTGGGAGAAGAAGTGGCCGGAGAAACTCCAGCAATGCCCCTAATCCTATCCCATGGGTGGGGCCTTCCCATAAAATATCTATATCGTCAAATAATTCATGTTAACAATTGATTTGATTGGTCTAACGCAGTGGTGGGCAAACTACGGCCCGCGGGCCAAATCTGGCCCGTTAAAGAGTTTCATACGGCCCGCCAAGTGTTTTTTGAGTTAATATTTTTGATGTGTTGCAATCGGTATTGTATAATTTGTTCTTTTTTTATTTATATCAGTAGTGTTTATAAGGTTTACAACCTTTTATCATTTTTGGTTTGCTTAAAAAACGTCGTAAATTTTTAAGTAAAAAGACAAAAAAAATTGCCACTAGCAATTTGTATAATTTGCTAAATTAGCCATTAATTTTTTTGTTAAAAGATATAAAAAAATAAAAGCTTTTCGGTAAAATTTTGGCCCGTTTAATTTTTTTACAATTGGTGGCCCGCCAACCAAAACTTTGCCCACCACTGGTCTAACGTCAAACCAAACACTCTTTGACTTACTTGGCAACGCTATCTGAACTAATAATAAAGGATACGCGGACAAAACGACATTTTAAATATTCATAGATTACAAAGTTATATATATATACAATAATTGCTCGTTTAAAGATATCAGATCAACGCAGCTATTGTTCAGATCGCCTTGCAGTGAGTCATCGGTGGATTCATGACCGCATTACTATAAACATAACATTTCCTGTCACGTTGCGTAGACGTGACGAAGTATGTCGACATAGTTCCTACATAGATGTATCAACGATATAAACTTATTGCTTACATATAATATCTTATATACCTTATAGCCGTGCTTGCGGCTTCGTCAGCGTGGAATTTAACAAAAAAAATGTTTAATTTTTACTTCGGTTTTTTTTAGGATTTAGGCAAGAACGAATGAGGTGCTGTGACACGATATTAATTTTGATTGGTATTAATTTAGTATGCATAGTGTAAAGGAAAGCACCAGTTTTTAAACAAAAAAAGAATCATCAAAATCGGTTCACGCAGTTGAAAGTTATGAGGTAACAAACATAAACATACAGACAAATGAATTGTTTGAGAACCCCCTCCTTTTTAATTGGGTTGAAAAGTAAATATTTAAAATAAAAAGTATTTATATAAAAATAATATGCATTTCGATTTCATACAACCGGTACTGGCAACATATAAATCAAAATTGATTTGAAGAAAAACAAATCTATATATATATATATATATAAAAGAGAAAATGTGTGGGTTTGTTCCGTATAGGCTCCGAAACGGCTGGACCGATTTCAATGAAACATTCAAGGAATCTCCAGATTGACATGGTGAGTAATCCTGTTTGGTGACAATCGGAGCACTCCTCTTTTTGAACTGTCACATACAGCTTTTATTTACTTTAATGATATTCTATTATTCTATAATCCAAATTAGTATTGACACATGCATTGTGTATTTTGTGAGCTACCTTGCTCAATATCGCACACAACATATTTTATATTTTATCATATTATTAACAGCAATACATCAAGAGCGTTAGAGGTAATTTATTAAAGACTTACTGACTTTGTTTCAGAGATTCACTTTTAAAGGGCTTTTCCTCCAGCATAACTCACTTGTTCTAAACTGTACACTAATTGTCTACAGAGAGAGTCCTCTCCTTTTTATCCTAAATTTCTAGTATATGCATCTCTTTCAAAGACGGAAGCGGAAACGGCCTTGGTTGCCGACGATAAAAGTACTTTAGTTGACTAAACTAAAGTACTTTTATATTAGTCAGTCCATTGACTTTATAGATTATAATATTCAGTAGGACCAACTGTCGCTAACAATATTTATATCATTATATACCATATATGTATATGTATTCTGAAGTATATAAAAGATAATAATTAAGGATTTTGAAGTATTCAAAGTAAGTTATAGCGCCGCGAATGTATCCGTTTACTGATGCTGCTGATATGTACATGGGTATAGGTGGGTGTGGGTGTAGGTCTCGAAAAGAGAATGAATACGGAGAGAAATGAATAATTTAATATATTGTGAGAGTTAAATTAAATATTTAATGATGTAAGTTTATTGTTTAAATAAAAATTTGAAATGTAGCCCGGCAAAGCGGGCGGCGTACACTAGTACAATATATTTTATTATCACTTATAAAGAACTTAAAGTTGGTTAAATATTTCATCACATAAAACAACTAAACATATATTTCCAATTGGTAATTTAACCCGGATCCTCTTTCGCTCTTGAATCTGACGTTAACGTATGAAAAGCCGACACCACCGGCAGTGATAGTAGCCGATCCATCCGAGTGGTCCAAATCTCTGGCAATGACGCCCTGTAACAGAAATTAGCATATTTATTTGTTTGAGGTTAAAAAAACGACGCGCGCGACGGCTCTGTGTCATGCTCTCCATTTTAAATAATACATTACAACTTTTCATTTCCCGCCAGTGCTAATTGCCGCCACGCTTCGTTTGATGTTTACAATTTAGGCGTATTGAAAACTCTTAAATGATAAGACGACTAAGCGATTTCCTGTCTGTCTGAGGGATCGTCGTTTAAGCAGGATTATTGCTGCGCGCAACTTTGCTTCGTTTAAAGGAGCAATCAAAAATTGCTTCATCCGGTTGGGCTAAGATTACGGTTACACGTCGACGATCTCGTTTATACTCAAGGACAAATCAAAAATACATTGAGGTATTCGTAATTGTTTTGCGGTTTTGTGTGTGAAAGACAGTCTGGTGATATTTTCTTTCGAAGCATAACTACAATCATTTTTCGTTAACGGGGAACGTTCTGCTGGGGTTATGTGGGGTTCTTACCCACCTAATCTACCGTCGGTAGCTCTTCCTCGGTGTATGGTGAGAGGCTCAGGGATCTCCAGTGGAACGCATCGCATTGCTCTGTGCTCTGAAGAAGTGGCCGGAGAAACTCAAGCAATGCCCTAATCCTATCCCATGGGTGGGGCCTTCCCATAAAATATCTATATCGTCAAATAATTCATGTTAACAATTGATTTGATTGGTCTAACGCAGTGGTGGGCAAACTACGGCCCGCGGGCCAAATCTGGCCCGTTAAAGCGTTTCATCCGGCCCGCCAAGTGTTTTTTGAGTTAATATTTTTGATGTGTTGCAATCGGTATTGTATAATTTGTTCTTTTTTATTTATATATAAGGTTTACAACCTTTTAACATTTTTGGTTTGCTTAAAAAACGTCGTAAATTTTTACGTAAAAAGACAAAAAAAATAGCCACCAGCAATTTGTGTAATTTGCTAATTTAGCCATTAATTTTTTTGTTAAAAAGATTTAAAAAAAATAAAAGTTTTTTCGGTAAAATTTTGGCCCGTTTAATTTTTTTTTACAATTGGTGGCCCGCCAACCAAAAACTTTGCCCACCACTGGTCTAACGTCAAACCAAACACTCTTTGACTTACTTGGCAACGCTATCTGAACTAATAATAAAGGATACGCGGACAAAACGACATTTTAAATATTCATAGATTACAAAGTTATATATATATATACTCGTATACAATAATTGCTCGTTTAAAGATATCAGATCAACGCAGCTATTGTTCAGATCGCCTTGCAGTGAGTCATCGGTGGATTCATGACCGCATTACTATAAACATAACATTTCCTGTCACGTTGCGTAGACGTGACGAAGTATGTCGACATAGTTCCTACATAGATGTATCACCGATATAAACTTATTGCTTACATATAATATCTTATATACCTTCTAGCCGTGCCCGCGACTTCGTCCGCGTGGAATTTAACAAAAAAAATGTTTAATTTTTACTACGGTTTTTTTTAGGATTTAGGCAAGAACGAATGAGGTGCTGTGACACGATCTTAATTTTGATTAGTATTAATTTAGTATGCATAGTGTAAAGGAAAGCACCAGTTTTTAAACAAAAAAAGAATCATCAAAATCGGTTTACGCAGTTGAAAGTTATGAGGTAACAAACATAAACATACAGCAGGCAAATGAATTGTTTGAGAACCCGGTTTTTGAATTCGGTTGAAAAGTAAATATTTAAAATAAAAAGTATTTATATAAAAATAATATGCATTTCGATTTCATACAACCGGTACTGGCAACATATAAATCAAAATTGATTTGAAGAAAAACTTATCTATATATATATATATTAAAGAGAAAATGTGTGGGTTTGTTCGCTATAGGCTCCGAAACGGCTGGACCGATTTCAATGAAACTTTCAAGAAATCATCAGATTGACATGATGAGTAATCCTGTTTGGTGACAATCGGAGCACTCCTCTTTTTGAACTGTGAAATACAGCTTTTATTTACTTTAATGATATTCTATTATTCTATAATCCAAATTAGTATTGACACATGCATTGTGTATTTTGTGAGCTACGTTGCTCAATATCGCACACAACATATTTTATATTTTATCATATTATTAACAGCAATACATCAAGAGCCTTAGAGGTAATTTAATAAAGATTTACTGACTTTGTTTCAGAGATTCACTTTTAAAGGGCTTTTCCTCCAGCATAACTCACTTGTTCTAAACTGTACACTAATTGTCTACAGAGAGAGTCCTCTCCTTTTTATCCTTAATTTCTAGTATATGCTTCTCTTTCAAAGACGGAAGCGGAAACGGCCTTGGTTGCCGACGATAAAAGTACTTTAGTTGACTAAACTAAAGTACTTTTATATTAGTCAGTCCATTGATTTTATAGATTATAATATTCAGTAGGACCAACTGTCGCTAACAATATTTATATCATTATATACCATATTGAAGTACAATGGATTATTATGAAGTATATTTATGTATTCTGAAGTATATAAAAGATAATAATTAAGGATTTTGAAGTATTCAAAGTAAGTTATAGCGCCGCGAATGTATCCGTTTACTGATGCTGCTGATATGTACATGGGTGTAGGTGGGTGTGGGTGTAGGTCTCGAAAAGAGAATGAATACGGAGAGAAATGAATAATTTAATATATTGTGAGAGTTAAATTAAATATTTAATGATGTAAGTTTATTGTTTAAATAAAAATTTGAAATGTAGCCCGGCAAAGCGGGCGGCGTACACTAGTACAATATATTTTATTATCACTTATAAAGAACTTAAAGTTGGTTAAATATTTCATCACATAATACAACTAAACATATATTTCCAATTGATAATTTAACCCGGATCCTCTTTCGCTCTTGAATCTGACGTTAACGTATGAAAAACCGACACCACCGGCAGTGATAGTAGCCGATGCATCCGAGTGGTCCAAATCTCTGGCAATGACGCCCTGTAACAGAAATTAGCATATTTATTTGTTTGAGGTTAAAAAAACGACACGCGCGACGGCTCTGTGTCATGCTCTCCATATTAACTAATACATTACAACTTTTCAATTCCCGCCAGTGCTCATTGCCGCCACGCTTCGTTTGATATTTACAATTTTAGTGGAATTAGTACCACCAAATCCTCTAAAATTGTTGTGAATTGAACTAAACACAACAAATTAATAATTTACAGTATTTACCTGATCAATGACCTCCTTTTTTGAAGTGGGTTAAATAAAAAGTAACCTAAGTTACTCATTATAACATCAGCTATCTGCCAATGAAAGTCCCGTCAAAATCAGGATAGCTTTTCCAGAGATCAGCGACAACAAACAGACAGAGAGACAATTGATTTAATAAGGAGTACATTTTTATTTCTATTCAAAATGAAAAAACGAAAATTAAAAGTAATAACTTTTTGCTAAATTTCAAACGGACGAAGCCGAGGTCACAGCTAGTGTTACATAATAACAAAGATAACCTCGCCATGTTATCGTATCGTGGAACAAGAAACGCGACGCTAACTTGATTTATAACTTGGGCTTATTTGTTTTTTTTTTAATATCAAATAATTATTTATGAACACCTATATATACAAATAGATGTAGTAAAAATGTGGCCGAATTACAAGCAAAGTTACTAAAATTACTAATTACTTTCTAAGCTTACTTTTTAACCGGGTTCAAAAAACGGGGAGGTTATCAATTAAAATGTATTTTCGAGCAAACAGGCCCAACGATTTCCAAATCGTCTTGCATACAGCTGCATCCTGCGACCTTTATGAGGTCGCTGCCCTTGGCGATATGGTATATTGAAAGTATAATATGACGACTCCACTTTGGAAATAAATGATGGCGACCACACGTAACACCGTTTAAGGTTTGATTCGTTTTACTTGTAAATATACTTCTTACAATGACATAAGAATATTTACGAGTCAAAACCGACTTCAAATCGAATAGTAGTTACTAAGCTGAATTAATTGGAATGACTAAACTACCTGTTAGCACTGATTTAAATGATGAATTTCTAAAGATAAAAAATTCATAATATACTACAATAGTAATTATAACGACATACTTACTATTGCAAATCAGTGCTAACAAAATGGTCCTTCGAGTCGGATCATTTTGTTAGCACTGATTTGTATGAAAACCTAGTTCTCATGATAAAAAATTGATAATATTATATATTGCAAAAGTTATATAGCGTTATGATGTTTGTGTCGCCCGAGACACATTACAACACTAGAACACTACCCGTAAAGTATATCCTTTCCTATAAAAAATGAATAATCGAAATCGATTGTCGTGATATTTAGTTATTCGTCCATTTATCGCACATACTTAATCCAAATTTAAGACATGGTTTTCTCGTAGATGCACTTGTTAGAATTAGATCAAATTGATGGGACCACACTGGAAGCATCAGCTTTCAAGGCAATGCATCATCAAAATCGGTTCAACCAATTAAAAGTTATGACGTAAACAGAAAATAATACTGTTATAATTTGTAGGTTTCGTGGAATAAAATAGTCCAACAACTAATACACTCGCTTTATTGAGACAGCGTAACGTTGTACAAAGAATTATTTAAAACGATTGCCGTCACAACTGCACGTCCTCACAATCTTTATACAAAATTAATTAGAAGTCAGATTACGAACTAATAAAGTTAAACTATTGTTTACAATGCAAAGTTCATGTGACGATCAACTAAATTATTAATAATGAATTAAAGATACAATAAGGTTCAGGTAAATCACTAAGATATCATTGGAAGTAGTTATTATGCATAACAATCGCTGGGTGTCATGTGTTGCCAGCTAACAATACATATGAATTGAGAACCTCCTGTAACAACTGCGAACAGCAAATAAATTTCAAAACAAATTTTCTCCATTCCATTCCGGAAAAAAAAAAACATCCTCTACAAACAAGGATTGAATTGAAATGACCAGTTGAATACAAAGTGCGACTACATACTTACTTCAAAGATTTTTTCTACAAATTTATAATACGCTACCAATAAAATTTGTTGTTGCAATTTTATGTGCTGATTTACCACGAGCTCGACGGTGAAGGAAAATATCGTGAGGAATACATGTCTTACAAAATGTTTTTAAGACGTGAAGTCTGTCAATTCGCACTAGGGCCGCGTGGCTGGCTACGCCCTAATGCTGTCTTTACAGGAAAGGCCTGTGCCCAGCAGTGGGACTTATATAAAGGCTGTTACTTTAACTTTAACTTGTTTTTGATTAAAAAATAAAAGAAATGTGGAAATTCATATAAGTCAATTTATTTTATAGAAATTAATTTCTTAGACTCGATTAAAAGGTTTAAATTGTACATACCTTTATTATTTGCTGTCCAGGGTCCGAGAAGAACACCTCCTTAACTCTTTTTTTTAATGGTATGGCATTGTAATCTACTTTCTCCTGCCAGAGCAGTCTACTGTTGAAACTGGTGCCAGTGATTAAATCTTTGCAGTACGTCGCGCCGATGCACGCAACAACCACGACTAATAAAACGAATGACGTCTTCATTTTACTGTTCTAGCCCCGTGCACAGTGCGTATGATCACGTCAACGGATTGCAGGCCACTGGCCGGTCTGCGAAGGTTGTTATTTATCGTAAGAGACCTTGTTTATCTATAAACGCTGGCGGGGAGGAGGAAAAACCTTATTAAACAATCTAAGACGACGTGTGACTTTTTATACATCATTGGACGTTGACCAATTACGGAACGATCTAGACCAGTGGTGTGCAAACTTTTTGGTTGGCGGGCCACAAATTGTAAAAAATACTTTAAAAGGGGCCAAAATTTGACCGAAAAAAAATATTTTGATTTATAAAATCTGCTTCACAAAATAATTAAAAGATAATTAAAAAAATTACACAAATTGTTAATGGCAATTATTTTTTTTGGCTTTTTACGTAAAAATTTACGATGTTATAATTTTTTTTAAAACAAACCGAGAATTTTTAAAGGTTTTAAACCTTATAAACACTACTGATATAAATAAAACAGAAACAATTTTACAATAACACATCAAAAATATTAACAAAACGAAGTCTTGGCGGGCCGGATGAAATGCTTTAACGGGCCAAATTTGGCCCGCGGGCCGTAGTTTGCCCACCACTGATCTAGACGTAAATTTATTTATTTATATTTTAACTTAAATTAAGAATCACTAAGCGGACTTAGAGTCGCGGTAGCTCAGTGTCCGGGCGGACGCCTCAAGTTGCATAGAATGCAAGCAACCTGAGTTCAATCCCCGTTGCCGGCACCAATTTGTTGTTGTAATTTTACGTGCTGATTTACCACGTGCTCAGCGGTGAAGAAAAACATCGTGAGGAAACCTACATTTCTTAGAAATTTTTACTAAGGCATGTGAAGTCTACAAATCCACACTACGGCCGTGTGGCGGACTATGCCCCTATACTCTCTTTACAGAGAAGGGCCGTGCCTAGTCCATAAATTTGTATTCATTTTTTTTCCACAAATATTAACATTCTTGTTAACAAACAATCAAATTTCTATTATATTAAAATGTTAAACTTACTACTTCTTTGAGGCAATTGAAAATTGCCTTGCAACAAAGTATATCGATACGTTCATACATCTTTTATCAGTGTTTAATTTGACACCGTTGGCTCGATAACTAGGCGTACCCAGCCCGCTTCGCCGGTCTAGATTTTGCTTTATTTTATTTAAAAAATAAAATTACATCATTAAATATTTAATTTAACTCTCACAATATATTAAATTATTCATTTCCGCATTCATTCTCTTCTATTCTCTTCTAGAGTGAGTGATCATTACCTACACACATGTAAATATCAGCAGCATCAGTAAACGGATACATTCGCGGTACTATAACTTCTCTTGAATACTTTAAAATCCTTATTCATCATCTTTAATATACTTCAGTATACTTAATTATACATAAACAAAATATACATGGTTCATAATGACATAAAAATACACAACGCATGTGTCAATACTAATTTGGGTTATAAAACAATAGAATATCATCATAGTAAATAAAACTGTATTTGACAGTTCAAAAAGGGGAGTGCTCCGATCTTCACCAAACTTACAGGATACTCACGAGGTCAATCTGAAGATTCGCTGAAAGTTTCATTGTAATCGGCCCAGCCGTTTCGGAGCCTATATGGAACATACACACACACTTTCTCTTTTATATGTAGAGATAGGTATAAAATATTTATTTATATTTTATCTCTCAATAATTTTTAATTTTTGTCAGTCTGTTTCGAGTAATCTATGGAACGGCTTGAAGAGAACGCTAAGCGACCTAAGAGCTATGACCTATATACCTCTCAATCCGGTGAAGCAGTAAAGGCCAGTCTCTCTGGCCAGCTGTATAGCTCGTTCAGGGAATTTGCACACGCCTGGCATAAACGAAGGACCCGTTAAAAAGCTCGTCGTCTGGCGCCGTCGAGCGAGCTCTTATGTTGCGTGCCGTAGAGCCCCTTAAGAGGTTGAGCTCCGAATGGTGGAGAAAGGCCCTGATAAAGAACTTGTAGGGAGTCAAGAAGGTGCGTGTGGGGCCACACGGCCAGACCACGCGTACCCTCCCGCGTTTCGGCCCATATAACCGCGAGGTTGGTGGGGCCATGGGAGGTGGTGGGTTGTTGTATAGTTCGTCCTTAAAAAAAAGCTGGTTTTTGAGGGACTTTCACTGCCAGATAGCAGATGTAACAAGAAGTAACTTAGGCTTTCATTTTAGAAAATGTTAATAAATATTTTTCAATCGCGAGTAACGCCGCGGACGCAGCTATTGTTATAAGAAGGGTATAATTAAAATAAGGTATTCAATATTAAATCTTAGACATTCTTTACAAAAAATTCCGTCCATTTTTTTGCGCTCAACTCTAAAGCGGGTAAAATCTTCCGGAAGTCTGCCAGGATCACCGTAACATAAAGAATAACGGCGGAATTTACGCCGAAAGGCGTGTGTGACTTACATAATACACTTTTTCTGTTACCCGCACATTCTGACACAGTTTATTAGCAACTGAACAAAATTCTTTATCTCTATGTAATGTTCAGCTCTAATCCATATTATTATAAACAATTCTTGACTTTTCTTCTTGTTATTTATTCTTTTATATTCCTCTCCTACCGAGTTGTCTAGAAGAGATCGCTCATAACTAGGGACGTTCATGCCAAAAATATATCGATAATTTTCATGTATCGAAATTTGTTTATAATTAATTAGCACTTAATATTAAATATTAGAAAAGTTTTGTACTAATAGAGTACTCGGCGCGTAACTGAGAGGTTCTCGCTTCGGATACCAGTCCAGACTATTTGATTTGATTTGATTCTGCTCCGCTAACAGACTGACTACTGACTACATAGCATAGATTATAAAATTTATACAACGATTACTGTTATCATGAAAAATAGGAGTGTAGTAACATACTACACTACACTCTTCGTGATGGCAGCGCAAGTAAGGGTTTTATTTTATTCAAGGTTTCAAAGACAAATAAAAGAAAGAATGGACTGCTTTTTTATTTAATTTCTTACGATATTTCGTATTCGGATGAAATATATCGATACTAGAAGATTCGATAATATCGGATTGAAGCGATATATAGCGTCCATATATCGATATTTTATCTCATCTATCGTGCACTCCTACTCATAACGATAACGCCGTCCTGGCCCACATTTGGGCTACAAGTTTTCAACCAACTTCCAAAAAGGAGGAGGTTCTCAATCCATCTGTACGTTTTTTTATGTTGGTAAATGCATCATACAATACAAATATTGCATTTTGGAAAGTGTGCTCAGGAACTACATGATCTAATTCCCCCATCCCCGTTCCACCATCGGACGTCAAGATGCACTGCAGGATTTCATCCTTTTGTTGTGAACATCCCTTAAACCCGAACGAAGTGCTTTGCTTCGTCTTTCATTGTTCGTACAGCAAGGGACTGGAATAGTTTGCCCGCGTCTGTCTTTCCCTCCGATTACAATTTGCGTGCAAGAGTAGAGTGAATAGATATTTACTAAGTTAGTGCGCCTTACCATCCAGGACTGCATCCACTTAACATCACGCAGTCAAGCACTTCGGTAGAAAGTAAAAAAAAAAACTTTGAAATACAAAAATAAACATTGGGTTGGGTGAAATGATCGATGATCCTTTTTTATTTCAAATAAGGTGGTACTTTCCGTGTGGTCCCATTTAATATATAATTTGGTCCATTTCTGACAATGGTATCCGTGAGAAAACCATATGACTTAAAATTGTATTAAATGTGCTACAAAGGGACGAATAACTCAATACCATGCCAACAAACGTGAAAGACAAAGTGATCTATATATTATCGTTTATTTATACCATGTAAATATATATAATAATATATATTTAACTATATAAGGTTGTAAAACCGCTATTTTTAGCGGCCCTACCCTTAACCTGCTATAACCACCTTAGGTTAGCTGGAAGAAAATGCTAAATAGGACTAAGTTCGCCTTTGTACATGTATTTTGGTGGCATAAGGAATTGTCTATCAATGTAATGTTGATAATTTTAATTTAATTAAAATTAAGTAAAAGTAAGGTGTTCTATCTTTAGAGTATAGAACGGTGTAAATCAAAGCCCAAAATTCTTTAAAATAAGTATATTGTCAAAACGATGTTAATAGTATCGCGGTAGTTTGGCAAGTGATTCAGTATCGGTATTGTATAGCACTTGTTACACCACACAACGCCTACAATAATCAAACGGTGATCGGCGCGCGCGGTGCGGAATTGCACCACCTTTCCGGCAGGAGCCTGAACATAAGGTATAAGAGTAAAAGTAAAATGTATTTATTTATTTATAAACTCTTTATTGTTTACACTTATGAACTGAAATAAAAAAAAAGGAAATTCGGTTTATTCCGTCAGCGCCCACTGCATTGGAGGTGATAGACAGAACGCTCTTTTCAACATCGCAAGCAGTTAATCGACTGAAGGCAAATGGGGAATAATCGGATTTAGGAATAGTTGAAAGGTATTGCAAACAGTTATATTTATGCTCAGAATCAATATTAGATGCAGATGAAAAATGAGCGTTTAGAGAGTCAAGGTTAATATTTTTTGATGTAAGATCCTGACGAGCCTTACCAATGCCAATAGAACGAAGGAAGCTCCAGCGATTCCTAGCCTGTATATACTTTTCTTTAGTTTGCTCATTAGGACGACATTTAAATTTTCTCTTAGCAACCACTTTTCTGTGTATTAAAGATATAATGTCATCAGTAAGCCAAGGCGCATGTTGATGTAAAAGTAAAAGATTAAGTAAAATTATTGGAATAGTTTGCCCGCGTCTGTCTTTCCCTCCGATTACAATGTGGGTATTTTCAAGAGTAGAGTGAATAGGCATTTACTAAGCTAGTGCGCCTTACCATTCAGGACTGCATTTCCACTTAACATCAGGTGGGATCGTAGTCAAACGCTTGTTTAAAAAAAAGTTTTAAATTCAATCGGACAATGCTCAAATCTAGTGTCTTTGACTAACAATTTTTTATAAGATTATTGTAAATCGGATCGTGCCTGTCTACAAATCTGTGCGGCAGCCAGCTCTAAACCAATTTGTCGGTTCAAAGTTACCCTGTATAGTGTATGGCACTGTTCAACCCATCACCTCGCCAGCGCCGCCTCTTTCATGTCGATGTATCTAGTTCGCTTTAAATTGATGCCATTTTGTTAGAAGAAATAGACGTCTGACGAAAAGAAGGAATTTTATTTGCGGAGTAACATTACTCACGGGGAAAGCCCCTTCGCCTATGTTGCTGCAAAATTGTTTACTCGTATTTGCGAAACGAATATTTTTCCTTCATGTGTTACTTTTGTGGCGTTACGATTTCAATGATTAAGCTTGATGCATAAATTGATCAACCGTCAATTTTCTAATTGTTTAGGGTACGGTCTGTGAATCGTAAGGTCGTAGTTTCGAATCCACCATTCTACTATTAGAATGAACCATCTCCGAACGTAATATATTTTTTAATAATGCTAACAATATTTTTTCCCAGAAAGATTATTAACATTCTTGTTAACCATTTTAAATAAGTTTAGCCTTGGGTTAGATGTCAGCCCTGTAGTTCTGGGCTGTCAAGAATAAGACTACGACGGTATCCCTGCCTGTCGTAGAAGGCGACTAAAAGGAGCCTCGGGTTCACTGGGCGACAAGGGTGGGGGCCTTTGTCGTCCGTTAAGTTGGACCCGGGAAGAAGGCGACATCGGCTGGCCCGTGTAGCCTTGCACTGCGAGGTCACAGGATGGGAGGGAGTAACACGCCGGAACGTGCTCTCCTTGTGCCCAGTGCAGAGGGGCTCCGATGCGTTCGACTGGAGATCCCGGAGCCCCTCGTCATGCACCGAGGAAGGGCCACCGGGGAGGTTTTAGTGGCCGCCTTTCCCCCAGAAGGCGGGGTATCTTTTTGAAGATTTTCGCCCCGTTGACAAAAAAATATATATTTTAATTACAAACGCACACAACTAAACTATCTAACGAATTTTTAATTAACAGTATGTATATAATCCATAACCTCCTTTTTTAAGTCGGTTAAATGAAAGGTAGGCTATGTGCCATTCCAGGTTATAATCTATCTCTATGCCAAATTTTAGCCAAATCCGTTCAGCCGTTTTGACGTGATTGTGTCACAAACATTCATCCAAACTTTCACATTTATAAGTAGGGATTAACGCACGTGTGTGCTGTCCTTTTATATGTTAGTTATTTTAATTAGGTCAGAAAGACTAGAACCGTTTTAAAGTCAGTGTTAATGTACCCAATTAACATTATTTGAGAATTGTATTATGGATATCCTTGGGAATAGCTCTGCGCTCGCATTAATGTTCCTCGTTACTTTTTATAACGGAAATAAATGTGTGAAGGTGGGTGCACATAAGCGGCAATTGTAAACCAGCATGGGAATTATCAAAATATTTCGTCGAATTATGGAAAATTGCTGCAAGGACATTTCTAAAAAACAAACAACAAAGAAAATACTGCTTCAGCTGTTAGACGACCGTCAACTGCCGTTAAGATATGACGGGACATTTTTTCATTAAGCAAATCATTGCTAATAGAAAATGGCAGGCGCTTACCTAATGGAAAAAAATTATAATAATTTATTTTTTAGGTTTGTTAAGTATACTTGTGCTAGAAATTTCTCCTAACGACACTACCACACACTCTGGTGTCAATTTTGTCAAGTCTCTCCTCCATTATTTCTCATTTTTTCGCTAATATTACTCATTGAATCTCTCATTGACCAAACACCCTGTTTATTATAGTCACAACATCTACTTTCAAGCCACAAGTTTCTGGTATCACACGATGTCTCGTCATATTTGTAAGCGTCAACAGCCTAATGGTTTAGGGTTCAATACGTAAGGTCGTGGGTCCACCATTCGACTATTGACGTGAACCATCTCCTAGTACAAGCATAAGCTTAGTTGGAATAGTTAACAGAAATTTTATTAATATTTGTGATAATATTGCTTACAAGGCGCTCGGACGTTAAATTCGTGACAACGTATCCTAGGTACACACGGTATTACAACAAAATTTTTCACATTCGTGATACATACACTCTCAAAATGTTTTGACCATTGACTTAGATTATGAAGCAGTTTAATGACCATTTCGCCAACATTGATGTGTTATTTCTTGCCTTTTCCTCTTATAAAAAACTTTAAAAAAGAATCTGGATATTTTAAATATGTGAACATAGATATCAATGCAGATATAAAGTGTGTGTAGTCCGGTAGACATTTTGTGGACATTATTATTATTATGTGGATAACGGTGTTGTTTACATATTTATAACTCTTTATACTTAATGTATTTATTATCTTAAGCTTTTAATATGTATGCGTTTGTTGTTGCAATAAAAATAAACAAAAAAAAATTGAACTATTTTTTTCTAGTTCACTGACCACAAATTTGCGTTCTCTGTCACTCTCATGCCGCGCTCTCACTCACGTGCACTATCGGTAATTCTCGGAAACTCTCGTTTCGAGCGTAACGGGACATTTTGCGCCAATGACATCCAGTATTCATCAATATATTAGACGTTGTCACGTCAAAACAGGTCTATTACTGATCAGCCCGCAGCCCTGTAGTTCTGGGCTCTCAAGAATAAGACTACGGTATCCCCTGCCTGTCGTATAAGGCGACTAAAAGGGGCCTCGGGTTCACTGGGCGACAAGGGTGGGGGCCTTTGTCGTCCGCTAAGGTGGACCCGGGAAGAAGGCGACATCGGCTGGCCCGTGCAGCCTTGCACTATGAGGGCACAGGGAGGGGGGAGGGAGAATCCTTCCCCCCCCCCGGGACGTGCTCTCCTTGAGCACAGTGCAGAGGGGCTCCGGTGCGTTCCACTGGAGATCCCGGAGCCCCTCGTCATGCACCGAGGAAAGGGCCACCGGGGAGGTTTTAGTGGGTAAAAACCCCACATAACCGCCGCCTTCCCCCCCAGAAGGCGGGGTATCTTTTTGAAGATTTCCTCCCCGTTAACAAAAAAAAAAAAAAGGTCTATTACTGATCTAGCATACTTCTTAATGACAGTACTCTACGCCTTTACTATTTCTATCATTTAAAAAATCTTACTAAATAAAATTTACTAAAAACTTAGAATAATTTGAGTAAACTACAGTTCATTATTCATGTGCAAAGTATAAGAATGGAAAAATAAAACTTCCACTCCGTATCTAGGCTCTTTTGTCACACCGCTAGTGACATAATTGCGGCCATTAGCGATCAAGTTGTACGGCCACTATCTACCCACGCTGTAAAGCTTTATAATGGCGAGGAAATAATTAAATTAACTCACAGAGATCGGGAAAGAAATTGTTAATTTGAATTTTAATTTATTTCAACATAAATATTCGTATGTCATAAAAACGACTGTGTCATACACGAAAAAGTTAAAATTCTTTAGCTTTATCAATGTAAATATGTATGTATATATATAAACCCGTGAAAACAAAAACGTAATAACCCACAAAAATGAAATTGTTCACCAGAGCCGAAAAACATTTCAACTTTTTTAAAAAAACTAATAACTTTCGTGTTTATGGAGCCCTAGAGCTGTCGTTTCTGGACACAACATTTATTAGTTTTTGCTAAATAAGTCTTGTACTCGTACCACGGCATTAACCTAGAGTTTTCTTTAAAGAAAATCGTTTTACGTTACAAAAATATTTTTCATCTAATTGTTACAAGTCATATACCGACGCGTCTTTTTTTTTCTGTTTCCAACGGCGTAAAAAAGTGAAAGTGGCCATATGTGTCACTTACTACGTTTTTGCTTTCCAGCGTCGATATATATGTGTCCCAGAAGGTAACGATAACCTCGGCCTTCTTGCATTAAATATATGCGCGACAAATAGATGAACAACTAAATATAACGCCAACCAATTTCGATGGTTCATTTTTTATTGTAAAGGATGTACTTCAAAGGTACACAGATTGGAATGAGAGTTTGGATTAGATTAGATTAGATTCTGCAATATTTTGCAATATTCAATTTGAAGTCGGTTTTTATTTTTACACGTAAATATACCTGTTTGTTGAAGTGGCATTGGGCTGGCCACATCTGCCGAGTCAGCGACGGTAGATGGAGGAGGAAAGTCTTGGAATGGAGGCCGCGCATAGGTCGGAGAAGCGTGGGGCGCCCTCCAGATGCACCGACGACCTTGTTAGGATAGCCGGAAGTGGCTGGATGCGGAAAGCTGAGGATCGCATGTGGTGGAAGGCATTGGGGAAGGCCTATGTCCAGCAGTGGGTAGACAAAGGCTGATGATGATGATGATGATACCTGTTTGTTGCATTTTGATGTTTGCAATACTATCATGAATAGCAGAAATCGTTATTTGTTTTATAATAATTATTTTATTGTTGAAAAAAACAAATTTAGGGATTTTGTAGCGTTTAAAATAGTTTCATTCAATGAGTAATATTATAAATTAGCGCCTCTCTCTCTCTCTTTTTCTCTCTAGTGTTGGTCCGTCATGTCTGAGGATCGTGGTCACCATCAGGGTTGCATCTGGACTGGATGATCTGCCTCCTTCGACTTCTATAATATTAGCGTAAATGGTAAAATTTATAGTGTTGAAATATTTGATCATAATATATACCACATTTCTTAACATAGTGTAAGATATAATACACAGCGAGTGTCAAAGTTGGACAGCTCGAGGGCGATAAATTAAGTTGTGGAGACAACAGTCCACATGTTGGGTATTGTTTCCATTGTCAACAAGCGCGCGTCATTTACGAGAATATTCAATAGAAGCCAACTACTACGCTAAACTGTTCTGATTTATCGTCCCAGCGCTGCCTCTCTGGATAATATCGTGATCGCTCTTGTTGGAAACAAGGCCTATATTAATTTAATTACATATTTCTATTGAGATTGGCATAGTTTTAAAAAAAACAATGCTAAGATAAGGGCAACGACAGAGAAACAGATACGCAGACGCAGACACAGACACAGGGGCAGATACAGTCACAAACACAAACAGAAACACAGCCGCAGACGCTGAGGCGGCCATAGACACGGACACAGGCACGGTCACAGACAGAGACACAGATACGCAGACGCAGACGCAGACACAGAGGCAGATACAGTCACAAACACAGACAGAAACAAAGCCGCAGACGCTGAGGCGCGTGTCTATGGCCAGACACGGAAACAAACGCAGCACGGACACAGGCACGGTCACATACAGAGACACAGATATGCAGACATGTACATAGCTACAACTAAAGACCGAGATACATAGACAGACAAAGACTCAGACAGACACAGATAATAAAATTGCAAGTGTGCGATAATTAATTTGCGAAACACTTAAAAATAAAATTAAGCCAGAACAGCGAATTCCGTAGCAGTTAAACTTGCTTAGCAATATTTTATGCGAACCGCTAATGTAAACGATTCCGACCGTTGTTTGCGTCGACTACACGCCGCAACAATCCGCCGTGTAGTCTCTTGTTGCGGTCGGTTTGTTTATAATTGTGCATCAAGTTGCATTAAGATGTTCCACACAATAATAATTATATTTACTGACTGACACGTTTAGTATAAAGTTAACAGATAATGAATGGACGTGGTGAGTTACTAGCTGTGAGCTATGTAACTTATCAGTGCAGTGAAAAATATCTTTGAGATAGTTTCTCTGCCTAATCTGTGTTATTTTGTAGTTATACAACCCATTTCTGGGCCTTTTCTGTGAAGAAAATGTAAGCACATAGTCCGCCATGACACCCTAGTGCTGAGTGGCACACTTCACATTAACTAGAAAATTTTCTAATATATGCAAGTTTCTTTATTATGTTTTTCTTCACCTCCGAGCGCGTGGTAAATCGGAAAAGTTGAAAAAAAAAACAAATTCATCGGTGCTGATACTGGGGATCGAATTTTGCAACTCGTGGCTACCGCCCGGACTATCAAGGGTTTAATTGTACATCTAGACTTTATTACTTGTACAATTATACTCACGAGTAAAAACAAAAACCGCTATTACGCGCGTACACCCTCTTTGTATTTCCGAATTATCAGGACTATTACTAAATAACCTTTGAACTACATCATTTTCAATCAAAAATGAATCATCGACATCGGTTGGCGCGATATTAAGTTATTCGTCCATTTATCGCGCACATACTTAAGCAAATTTAGGACTCATCTGATTTTTTACTGTATACGATAGTTAGAATTGGTGCTAATTGAAATAGGACCACACACCAAATAATAATATTGGGATCGATCTGTCATCACAGACTATTGTTGCCAATAAGCCTGATATTGTGCTGACAGATCGGTCAACGCGACAGGCGGTGCTCGTCGATATTACCATCCCACATGACGAGAACCTTGTGAAGGCCGAAAGGGAAAAAATCACAAAGTACCTCGACTTGGCTCACGAGGTGCCGGCACGTGGGATGTGGATTCGATGATCATTGTCCCGATAGTCGTTTCCGGAAACGGTCTCATAGCGAAAAGTCTCGATCAACATCTTAAGAGACTTTCGCTAGATGGCTGGGTCAAGGGTCAGATACAGAAGGCAGTACTCCTGGACACGGCACGCATCGTCAGGAGGTTTCTCTCTATGTCGCCCTAACCACCGGTTGCTTGGACCCTGCATCGTTGCCGGTGGCACACACTAGGTTAGGTTTTTATAATTTTTTTGTATTTTGTATGATATTTTTGTGTATTTTACTTTTTATATAAATATTATAAAAACTTAACCTAAGGATTCAAAATAAATAAAAATAATAATAAAATCTTTATTTTCAAAAACAAAAAACATATAAAACAAGTATACAATGTTTGGATCTTCTTTTAAGTATAAAATATACTTGTGCCAGAAGATCCACCTCTTCCTTAATCGTATCATATATATTTTTTTTTGTTTTTATAGTTAATTTGTATAAATCCATACAGACGGATGAAAAGAGTAATCAAAATTACTTTGAAGTTTGAAAATCCATTTTACATTCACCTAAATCCATTATATAACATGCCAGCATATTTCAAACCCGGAAAGAGTTTCTATGTTGGAAATTTATTGTAACTGTAACAGAAAATGGTGTTCTAATTTTCTACAGCGCCGGTGATTTAGTGACGTCACGTCACGAACGATTTAGAAGGCCATCGTCGCTTTGCAGTCTAATTGCGTCTATCATTCGATCGGGAGCGTTTGTCACGTCCAGCTTCTCTGGGTGCGGAGATTTGTGACGAACAAACACGACACTAATTGATATCGATAAACCTATTAATACTAACGATTAAGCATTGCTCTAATTCCATGTCCTATGCTGTGGTAGCGCAGTCTCTGGTTGCCTCAAGTTGCATAGTATGCTCAGCTACGTAAAAAGGCTAGGGTTCACGGGCGATAAGGGTGGGGGCCTTAATCACACAGTGGACCCGGGAAGAAGGCGACACTGGTCGTCCCGTGTCGCCTTCTTCCCGGGACGTGCTCTTCGTCCGGACCGCGTCTACTGGACATCCCGGAGCCCCTCACCATACACTGTAGAGGGCCACCGGGGAGGATTTAGTGAGTAATAACCTCACCCTCGGTGCCGGCGCTAATGAATTTGTTTGTTGATTTTTTATGTGCTAATTTACCACGTGCTCCGCGGTGAAGTGACGTGACAAACTCTGTATGCCCTAGAATATTTTTAAAGAAATATGATCTGTACTAATGTTTTTTCGTTTTTTTTTTTAACAATTGTTACAGTGACTTGAAACAGTAAATATAATACAAGAAAAATTCAACAAGTATATTTACGAGTAAAAAACCGTCGACAAATCGAATCATCATCATCGCTAAACATTATTACGCGCGGATACCCACTTTGTATTTCCGAATTAGCTTAGGAATATTACTAAATGGAATTAATCAGATACTAATCAAAGTCTCATCAAACTATCTTTGAAGTACATCCATTTCAATTAAAAATGAATCATCAAAATCTCTCGGCGTGATCCTGAGTTATTCATCCATAATACAAATTTAGGACCTATATAATTTTGTCATAAATGCCATTGTCAGAACTGCACCAAATTGGGACCAAAGGTAAGTACCAGCTTTCAAATAAGAAAATGAACCATCAAGATGAAATCAATGGAAAGTTATGAGGTAACAAACATTATGAAGCAATACATACGAATTGAAAATTTCCTCCATTTTTGAAATCGAACTCAGGTTGATAGCAGTTTAGAAGACCAAGCTATCACGGCTCGTGGAACTTCGTCGATAACAGTCGAAATCTCTTATAACAATCTAAGCTTTATAAATGCCACTAACGACCACTCATCCAACAAGAAGCCACATCAAGTGATTTAATCTAGATCTATTAAGCTGTCCTACGTGCGTCTGCCGACGTCATTGATTGTGAGTTACATGAAGTTATCGATCCGCAGTCTCCACTTTGGTATTCAAAACCGCGCCTCTCGAGCGGCAACTTGATGCCTTGATTTATGAGATACCATCAACGCTTGAAGATCAAGTTATTATGAACTATGCATATTTACAACTTCAATTCTTTCTAGTTTTTGTTATTGACGTTACCGGATTGAGATGTGCCATAGCTTTTAGGTCGCTTACCCTGAACCTTTACTGCTAGTAACTCGACACAGGGGTCCCCCGGTGAGAGCTAACCTCGACTTGGACGGTTACGATGTTACGTGTTCCGATCCCAGGGCGCCCGAGAGTGCTGAACCACGACTCGGACGGTTGCTATTCCACGGGTAGTCAGATAAGTGTAATATCAAATAATCAAAGGGACAATCTAAGCTAATCTCACTTTGAGTGGCACTTCGAGACGCGTTGGCGTTGAGAGAAGAAGTGGCCGAAGCAACTCCAGCAACACTCCGAACATGTAAGGGGTGGGGCCTGCGGATAGCGGTAACGCACACGGATTATTCGCAACCTACGAAGGTCGTGGTTTAGCGATATCCCGACACACCGTCAGCTGTGTCTATTATACAGGTGACTGTGACGACGCTACAGGAAGACTGATGACAAAGGCAATGTCCGCATCAAGGGAGAGGATAGTGGACTACAACCTGAAAATAGCCATGAGAAGCAGGGACAGAGCGGTCGCGGAAAAGCTAATAGCAATGCAGCGGGGCGTCTGCGACGCGTGAACCGGGGCGATCTCTGGCCACCTCCATATTCAGGTATTATATATATAAAAAAAAATAACCAAAAAAAAAGAAAAATAGTAACTGTAGAAGTGGCACTCTTTTAATAAATGCAGAGTGAACAATTTAAGTGTATTGAAAAAGAGCACGGACACAGGTCTGTGGTTGCAATCTAACAATAAAAAAAAGGTCGCTGTTTTTTTGACCATCCCATCCACAGCAAAAGGATGAAATCCAGCAGTGCGTCTTGAAGTCCGAGGGTGGAACGGGGATGAGGGAATTAGATATTGTAATATTTTTGTTCCGTTCCCTTTCTGTATCCCCTTAATAAGTATTTGTTACTGTGAAATGAGTGAGCCGTGGTAGCTCAGTGTCCGGGCGGTTGGCTCTTGTTGCATAGTACGCTAGCAACCTGTGTTCGATCCCCGGTGCCGGCACCAATACATTTGTTGTTGCAATTTTATGTGCTGATTAACCACGCGCTCGGTGGTGAAGGAAAACATCGTGAGGAAACCTACATGTCTTAGAAAATTTTTCTAAGGCATGTGAAGTCTACCAATCCGCACTAGGGCCGCGTGGTGGACTATGCCCTTATACTCTCTTTACAGAGAAGGCCTGCGCCCAGCAGTGGGACATATATATTATATATAAAGGCTGTAACTAACTAACTATCTGTGAAATATTTCTTAGCATATATTATAATGACTACTAAATATACTCGTACTTTCAAACATTTACCATGGAAGCTTTACCTAAGCAAGGAATAGTTTGAAAATTGCTGTCCCTATCCATCTATAATTATATATATATATATATATGTGTATTTATACCTGGAGGAGTGCGGCCATGGATAGACCGAGGTGGAGGATGTTGCTTGACCAAGCCAAGGCTCACAAAGGGCTGTAGAGCTTATAGAAGAAGAATATGTGTATTTATATATGTATCTATTTATTATTATATATCATTATTATACTTAAATATTTAATATATTTGTAAGTAGGTATGTATATTATATATGTATGCATTTATTATAGTTTGCACCCGTTACTTTGTCTCTACACAACCCAAAGGTAGACTGGCAGAGAATACCTACCGGCATTAAGTCCGCCCATTTATACCTTTTTTTTGTATTGAGTGCAAATAAATAATAAATAAATAAATAATGAAAACAATTGGACTCACAGACGTAATTCCAGTGTGTGTACAAAGCGGTTCATTATCATTTAGTATAAACAAGGGGATATAACAGAGCAGGTGTTACAAACACATTACCTACAATGTAGTGCCGCTAAAACGAAAATTACATACGTTAGATACATGTATAATACGCGCCTAAATGATATATTTATATTTCTTAAATAATAACTAGCGTACCCGTAACGTACATTTTGCTTTATTTTGTTTAAACAATAAACTTACATCATTAAAGATTTATTTATTTTTTTTAAAGAATCCTAGCAATATTTTTTTTTCCAGAAATATTACAATCTTGTTAACTATTCCAACTAATCTTAAGCTTATGCTAGGACATGGTTCACTCATCCCTGTAGTTCTGGGCTCTCAAGAATAAGACTACGGTATCCCCTGCCTGTCGTACAAGGCGACTAAAAGGGGCCTCGGGTTCACTGGGCGACAAGGGTGGGGGCCTGCGTCGTCCACCAAAGTGGACCCGGGAAGAAGGCGACATCGGCTGGCCCGTATCGCCTTTCGCTGCGAGGGCACAGGGGAGGACGGAGTAACCTCCCCCCGGGACGTGCTCTCCTTGAGCACAGTGCAAAGGGGCTCCGGTGCGTTCCACGTGAGATCCCGGAGCCTCTCGTCATGCACCGAGGAAAGGGCCACCGGGGAGGTTTTAGTGGGTAAGATCCCCACATAACCGCCGCCTTCCCCCCAGAAGGCGGGGTATCTTTGTGAAGATTTCCTCCCCGTCAACAAAAAAAAAAGGACATGGTTCACGGCAATAGTCGAATGGTGGATTCGAACCGACGACCTTACGATTTGCAGGCCGTACCCTAAACCATTAAGCTATTGACGCTTGAAATTGATTTAACTCTCACAATAAATTAAATCATTCATTTCTCTCCGTATTCATTCTCTTCTGGAGCGGGTGAAGATCCTGAACCCATGTACATATCAGCAGCATCAGTAAACGAATACATTCGCGGCGCTATAACTTGCCTTGAATACCTCAAAATCCTTATTTATTATACTTTAGTATACTTTAATGTACCCCATTGTAATTTAATATTCATAATGACATAAATTTACACAACGCATGTCAAAATACAAATTTGTGTTATAAAATAATAGAATATCATCATAGTAAATAAAAGCTGTATTTGACAGTTCAAAAAGAGGAGTGCTCCGATCGTCACCAAACTTACAGGATCACTCGCCAGGTCGATCTGAAGATTCCCTGATAGTTTCATTGAAATCGGTGCAGCCGTTTCGGAGCTTATACTGAACATACCCACACACTTTCTCTTTTGTATATATAGATAAACCATTTAATCACAATTAAAAATGAGACAATTTAATAAAAGAAAAAAAACCCAAAAGGTCCAATAACTAAGGTTTTTTTCACTGCTCAGAATAATACTGACTACCCAAGGAGGTTAAATCAGCGCTGGTGTTCTGCAGAAAACCAGATGATTCTAAGAAACAATCGTCAGCACCAGAATTTTAATAAAAATAAGAATATCATATAAGATAGTAACACGAAGGAAAGATATATTTATAAAATAGATTGTGTTTTCAGCGGTGCCTGGGACTACCTTAAGACGTGCGCGCGCAATACTACTTTTATTTGGAATTTATACAAACAATAAGAGTATAATAAATATGATACATGAATAAAACAATTACGAGATTAAAATATATTTTATACAATAAAATAATGGATGAAAAAAATTCATAAATAAATATATTACTTAGTCAAAAATAAATAATATGATTAACTTTTCGTGTGTCAATTAAGAAAATCTTCATTTTTGAATAAGATCTTAGTACATTCTTATTTATTTCCCCCTAATATTCTTCTTGGCCACTTCACTCTTGTCAGAGTGGTCTTGGTCGTGATCCGGTAGGTTGGGCAGCAGACAGCACCCGCCGCACGACGTCTCGCCACCGCCTGCTGGTCGTCAATCGGGCACATTCGTTGAGGGGAGCACCCACCATACTCCGCACCTGATCCAACCATTAATATTATAAATGCGAAAATTTGGACGAATGGATGGATGTTTATTACTCTATCACGCCAGAATGGCTGAAGACATCTGGTTGTAATTTGGTAAAGATATAGAGTATAGTCTAGTTTAGCACATAGGCTACTTTTTATTTAACCGACTTCGAATTTAAAGGACTTTATTACTTTAGTTATAATTTGTATGTCTATTTATGTAACAATGTGTCAATAAATAAATATAAGATTTAAAAATATAAGATGATAAAAAAGATCCATTACGTCGGTACCATTTATACTTCCAAAGCGTACTATGTCGCCTGCAGTAGCAGAGAAACGCCTGTCGGATCAGTTTGAGCAACACCAGCTGTTTCACTTCGCACCCTCATTTATCTCAGGCGCGATTTCAACGTTCAAAATATTTTTATACAAATATTTACTTTAAATCTTATTACATGTTACGCAGTATTTTTATTATTGTTTAAGAAACAATTATATTTTAGTTTTAATGCAATAAAATAATGTAATCTGTAAAATATACTTATGAATTAAAATAGAATAAGTTAACCGACCGACTAATATAATAGTACTTGGTTGCTAGTCAACTAAAGTATTTTTTAAAAAAAAAGAAAGCTAGCACTATTTTTTTTTCAGAAAGTATTACTAATATTCTTGTTGCCCATTCCAACTAAGCTTAAGCTTGTGCCAGGAGATGGTTCACGTAGTTCTGGGCTCTCAAGAATAAGACTACGGTATCCCCTGCCTGTCGTAGAAGGCGACTAAAAAGGGCCTCGGGTTCACTGGGCGACAAGGGTGGGGGCCTTTGTCGTCCGCTAAAGTGGACCCGGGAAGAAGGTGACATCGGCTGGCCTATGTCGCCTTGCACTGCGTGGGCACAGGGGGGGAGGGTGTAACCTCCCCCTCCGGGACGTGCTCTCCTTGAGCACAGTGCAGAGGGGCTCCGGTGCGTTCCGCTGGAGATCCCGGAGCCCCTCGTCAAGCACCGAGGAAAGGGCCACCGGGGAGGTTTTAGTGGGTAAAAACCCCACATAACCGCCGCCTTTCCCCCTGAAGGCGGGGTATCTTTTTGAAGATTTCCTACCCGTTAACAAAAAAAAGGAAATGGTTCACGTCAATAGTCGAACGGTGGATTCGAACCTATGACCTTACGATTCGCAGACCGTACCCTAAACCATTGGGCTATTGACGCTTCAAAGAAGAACTTATATCGGTCGTCGGTAACCAAGTCCGTTTCCGCTTCCGTTTTTGAAAGAGATGCCTATACTATAAATTCAGGATAAAAAGGAGAGGACTCTCTCTGTAGACAATCAGTGCACAGTTTAGAATAAGAGTGTTATACTGGAGGAAAAGCCCTTTACAATGGAACCTCTGAAACAAAGTCAGTTTATTAAATGACCTCTAAATCTCTAGATGTTTTGCTAAAGTCTGTCAATAATTTAATAAAATATCTTTATATATAAATTAACTTGGCGAGTAATTCTGTAAAGTTTGATGACGATCGGAGCACTCCTGCTTTGGAACTGCCAAACGAGCCATACGTCGTACTTTTGACAGCATCTGACAGCAACTTGAGCCCGATATGTTTTTGTATAAATGATAAGAATGATATTGTATTTACTGATA
This sequence comes from Meandrusa payeni, assembly GCA_029286785.1. Classification (NCBI taxonomy): domain Eukaryota; kingdom Metazoa; phylum Arthropoda; class Insecta; order Lepidoptera; family Papilionidae; genus Meandrusa; species Meandrusa payeni. The sequence continues at coordinate 680,978 of JAGSMX010000015.1, forward strand.
TGTACCTGGGTGTAGGTAATGATCTTCACCCGCTCGAGAAGAGAATAAATACGGAGAGAATCGAATAATTTAATATATAACTAAATAAATTGAAGTGGCAATGGGCCGGCCATATTTGCCGTAGAACGGATAACCGTTGGGCGAAACGAGCTCTCGAGTGGAGACCGCGGAGTGGGACGCCCTAAGACCAGGTGGAGCGACGATCTTCGCAGGACGGCTGGCAGAAGCTGGATGAGAGTGGCCGAGGATCGTGGACGGTGGCATGCCTTTGGAGAGGCCTATGTCCAGCAGTGGACTATGACAGGCTGATGATGATGATGAGTAATTTATATATTTCTTCAAGTATATAAAAAATACACATAACATTTAGAACGTTTAAATTTGTATAATCCACTAATTATGTGTAATATGATATTATGTCATCTATTATTTTATTGTATAAAATATATTTTAATCTCATAACTGTTTTATTCATGTATCATATTTATTATACTTTTATTGTCTGTATAAATTCCATATAAAAGTAGTATTGCGCGAGCACGTCTTTAGGTAGTCCCGGGCACCGCTGAAAATCAGCGCTGTCGCATCCTTGCGACAGCATATGCTGAGACGGTGTCCGATATTGGTATCATATGTTTTGTATTATTTGCCGTGTAACTTTAACTGTGTTTTGTCTATTTTTCATTATTTTTTAATGTGTGTTATATTTTGTGTGTGATGTGTTTTTGTATTGTGATGCCAATAAATAAATGTCTATGTCTATGTCTAATTTAGTTTTATCCGGGCTTACGATAGTGTTATTAAGGTTAAACGGTCTCATTACAAATTAATGGATTCAGTTACGAGCTCTCCAAACTTGCTGTAATTTGTGTCCATCCTGAATGAAGGGGCTAAGTGACCGTTGATTGGCGCTGCTACGGGCAGTCGCTAATTGGGTTACCAATTCTGAATAGTTGGACTTATTTATTTATCATCCTTTTGATTGTTTCAAAAACTTGTCACCAAACTACACTCGTGGGCAAACATAAAGGGTCGGTTAAGAAAGTTTGAATATCTCGGAAGATAAAGACGCTAGCTGAAATTCTACATGATAGACAATTAAATATCCTTAAAAAATTCATGCTATATGTCAATAGTGATATGGTAGTTCAGGCGGTCGAAAATAATTTTCGAAATCGGTTCGGAAAAAAACCGAAATTCGAGTTTTTCTTTGCACCCCCGATTTATCTTTAAAATATTATCAAATAGAATTCAAATCAGAACCAAACCAAACTCTCATCCAACTACCGTCGCAATAAATCCAGTAATAAATTAATTTCCAATTAAAAATGAGTCCTCGAAATCGGTTGGCGTGATATTGATTTACTTGTCGCTTTGTCGCGCACATTCAAGACTTATATGGTTTTCTCATCTCTGCCATTGTCAAAATTCAATAATAGGCCTTTAAATTTGAAGTACAGGGCTAAATCCTATTTAAAATGTACGATAGACAATTTGACAAAACAGTGGAAAGTCGATTAAAACAAAGTTATTTTGAGCGTCGTTTGATGGGCCGTGATGCTGCAGTACTGTATTCACAGTAAAAGTGGTCCAATCGACGGCCGAGTAAGTCGGAAGCGAAATTGCCAATCCCTTTTCAAAATGGACCGTAAAATGCTCGCCCCGTTTTTGTCCCGTCAAGCGAAACGACGCTCGTCGACTCTCCGGACACGTAGCGACGTAGCTACGGAACTACGACATTGTTGTGACGAACAGCTGTTCATACAAACGTCAAGAATAATAACCGTTTCAATTTCTTAAGACAACACACAGCTGATAAAATTGACCCCAGACGATAGAGATAAAGATACCCTTAGCATTTCAAAGCAAGGGCATCCGAAAGGGCCGAGCCACGGTGACTCGATGTAATACGTAATGTACAATTTTATTGATAAGTCAAATTATTTGATTAATTTCAACTGACTTAAAGGAGGAGGTTTTCAAATCGATTCTTTGTTTTTTATTGTTTTTTACCTCATGACTTTTGACTGAGAAAATCGATTTTTATGATTCTTTAATTTGGTCCAATTCTGACAATGGCATCAATGAGGAAACCATAAAAGTTTGAAATGTGCACTAAGTCGACAATACCTACCACGACATCAGCTTTCAAACAAAAAAATAATCATCAAAATCGATTCACCCAGTCAAAAGTTATGAAGTGACAAATTTAAAAAAACATACGAATTGAGACGAACTTTTTTAAAATCGAATAAAACGAAAACTTTTTTATAATACTGAAGTTTTAAAATAAATCATAGACAAATTTTTATTCACCCGCATTATTAACGCTTCAAAATGTTATATACATTACGTAACATAGTCAAACTAGCAAAAATAATGAGTCGGTTAAGAACGATTGAATATCTTGGAAGATAAAGTCGCTGGCTAACTGAATTAAATTGTACATAGAAGCAAAACTAAGTACCAAAATTTATTGAAAAATACTGTATTATCCAAGTTTACGTAAGATATCCTTTTTCGTTTTAGTTTATGTTTTTTAATGAAATATAAATTTGTGTTCACCCGTATTATTGACGCTTCAAAATGTTATTTACAATACGTAACATAGTTGTACAAAATATAGTCGTGAGCAAAAATAAAAGGTCGGTTAAGAGCGATTGAATATCTTGGAAGATAAAGACGCTAGCTAACTGAAATAAATTGTACGTGGAGGCAACACTAGGTACTAAAATTTAATGAAAAATACTGTATTATCCAAGTTAACGTAAGATATCCTTTTTCGTTTAAGTTTATGTTTTTTAATGAAATATAAATTTGTGTTCACCCGTATTATTAACGCTTCAAAATGTTATTTACAATACGTAACATAGTTATACAAAATATAGCCGTGAGCAAAAATAAAGGGTCGGTTAAGAAAGTTTGAATATCTCGGAAGATAAAGACGCTGGCTAACTGAAATAAATTGTACGTGGAGGCAACACTAGGTACTAAAATTTATTGAAAAATACTGTATTATCCAAGTTTACGTCAGTTACTAAATATAAATAAATTAATAACAATATTTTATTTTATTTTAAGGATATTTAATTGTCTGTCACGCACAATTTACTTCACTTAACTAGCGTCTTTGTCTTCCGAGATATTCAAACTGTCTTTTTTTTTTTTGGTGACGGGGAGGAAATCTTCAGAAAGATACCCCGCCTTCTGGGGGGAAGGCGGCGGTTATGTGGGGTTCTTACCCACTAAAACCTCCCCGGTGGCCCTATCCTCGGTGCATGACGAGGGGCTCCGGGATCTCCAGTGCAACGCACCGGAGCCCCTCTGCACTGTGCTCAAGGAGAGCACGTCCCGGGGGGGGACCTTTTAGTCGCCTTGTACGACAGGCAGGGGATACCGTAGTCTTATTCTTGTGAGCCCAGAACTACAGGGCTGGATATTCAAACTATCTTAACCGACCCTTTACTTTTGCTCACGAATATATAATTATTACCAACATAGATTAGGTAAAGAAAATTTTAAAATTCGTGCATCGTGCTTTTAGTTTAAAAGCTTGTTTGCACCTCTATTCACGTGGCGTGTGTTTTCAAAGGCGGTTATGTTTTTCGTGTTACAGTCTCACGTCCAACGCTACGTAGGTATGCAATTTCACACTACTATTTCGGCGAAAAACGTTCATTCTGTTTCCCGAGGTAGCGCTAATCATTTCCTTGTATCGAGGCACGTTGCACTATGAACTCACGTCGCGAATGCCCCAAACGTGATCTTATATGCACTGTGAAATTTTGTAGTATTAAAATAATAAAAACACATCGTGCGGTATCGGGACAGCAGATAGAAATGAAATTCTTTACCTATTTTAAAATTATCAGTCTTCTAATCGAAAGTGGAGAGGCGGGCCAAAAAGTTGATAGGTGACCAAGATCTACACCTAGATAGTCTTGAGCACAGGCGCACCGTAAGGCCAGGTGTTTTACAGATTACATTTTGGAGAGTGTGCACAGGAATTACACGAGTTAATTCCCCCATCCCCATTCTACCCTCGCACGTTTAGACACTCGGCGGGTCTCCACCCTTTTATAGTCGATGTCCCACGCGTCTGAACGAAGCAATTTATGTCATCGTTCATCGTGCATAAGTTGCAGGCATCAGTCTTTCCGTCCAAGTACGACGTGGGAGCCTTTAAGAGTAGAGTGAATAGGCACTTACTAAACTAGCGCGTACCATCTTTCGACTATATCACCACTTAACACCAGTTGGGATCATGGTCACGCGCTAGTTTACACGCATAAAAAAAAAGTTAGCTTTTCAATGTCCCTTAGATTAGCCGTGGTCTTGGTTCGGCCATTTCGGGCGCCCTCGAATCGGAGGGAACGACGACGAATTTTACGAATAACATAGTAACCGTCCAAGCCGAGTTTACCCCTCACGGAGACCCTTGTGTCCAGTTACTAGCGATAGAGGTACAGGCTAAGCGACTTAGGAGCTATGCAACCTCACCATCCGGTGAAGCAGTCTAAGCCAGCTTCTCTGGCCAATCTGTATAGTTCGTCATAAAAAATTCTTCTACTCGAGGTATAAAGATAATAATATTCGAGTATACATTTTTTAATATGATTTTACTTTTAATGATAAATAACAAAAAACTATTTTAAAAATGTATCTTAATAACTTTATTTTATTTCCAATGATTTATCAAAATATAAATTTATAATAACTATCTAAAACACATGTCCCTAAAAATCTTACGCTTTTATTTAACGTTACGAGAGAAATTAATAATTTAATATATTGTGAGAGTTAAATTAAACATATAATGATGTAAGTTTATTGTTTACATAAATTGAAGCAAAATCTAGCCCGGCGAAGCGGCTACGCTAGTGATCTAAATAACATCAATTGATACCGTGTTTTCAGAAAATAAATATATCTTTTTTTTTGTTAACGGGGAGGAAATCTTCACAAAGATACCCCGCCTTCTGGGGAAGGCGGCGGTTATGTGGGGTTTTTACCCACTAAAACCTCCCCGGTGGCCCGAACGCACCGGAGCCCCTCTGCACTGTGCTCAAGGAGAGCACTCCCCTCCCCCTGTGCCCCCACAGTGCAAGGCGACACGGGCCAGCCGATGTCGCTTTCTTCCTTCCGTCCCTTGTCGCCATTGAACAGTGAACCCGAGGCCTCTTTTAGTCGCCTTCTACGACAGGCAGGGGATGCCGTAGTCTTTCTTATTCTTGACAGCCCAAATCTACAGGGCTGGAATAAATTTATCTTATCTTGTCTTCTTAAGTCTTGTCACCGGTAAATATTGGATTGGTTTGAACTTTAAGACAATATTTAAGGTAAAATATTCAGAATACGACGAGTTTTTAGTTCACTGAACCCGAATTCGTGTAATTCGTTTCGTCTCCACGCCTAAACGAATTCACAGCGGAAAATCATTTGATCAAAAAGAAAATGATTAGGAAAATTCATCGGTTATGTTATGACGATTGTAATGTGATTGACAATTGATTCACTCGTGTTCGGAAAACTGTATTAGAGTTAATTAACAATCGAACTATCGACTATACTATAATATTGCTAAAACTTTTACAAACAATAACTCTTCTTCTTCTTGGTCGCTTCACTCTTGTCAGAGTGGTCGTGGTCATCATGATCCGGTGGGCTGGGCAGCAGACAGCACCCGCCGCACGACGTCTCGCCACCTCCGCCTGCTGGTCGTCAATCGGGCACATTCGTGGAGGGGACACCCACCATACTCCGCACCTGATCCAACCAATACTTATAATACAACCAACAATAACTCAGTTTGCCTTTTTTTGCTGTATTTACAGTAAATATAATTCGTTAGAACTTATGAACAATTAGAAAAATAAATAATTGAATGATATAACTATAGTAAACTAAAAATATTTACAATATAATAGGTATTTTCCAAAATATTTCGGACTTTCATGTCAGCGTGCAGGACGCATTTCCCGGCACTCCAACCTAAACGACTCTTTATTTTTGCTCACGAGTGTATCTAATCTAAAAAGTCTTCTGAGTATTTGTACGCACTATTGTAGTATTGATTAGTATACGCAGGAGTGTTGACCTTATCTAAAAATGTTTAGATAAATTTTATATCCCACCAAAGGAAGGAAGGTCTCCCGTATACAACAATTTAAAAAGGTGACCCCTTTTGTAATCGTGGATCCGGGTTGATGTTAAATAACGTTAGGGGTCTAAAGGTTGATCCGATAATTCGAAAGGTAACAATTTTTTCTAAATTTCACATGTTGCTATAACAAGTATATTTACGAGCAAAAACAAAAACCGACTTCAATTCGAATCAAACGTAAATATGCGCGGACGCCCTCTATGTATTTCCAAACTATCGTAAGAACATTACGAAATATAATTAGTCAGAACTTAACCAGTGCGTCCTCCCAGCCATGACCTACGGTGCAGAGACTTGGACTCTGACCGTTGAGCTGGTCCACAAGCTGAAAGTCGCACAACGAGCGATGAAAAGGGCTATGCTCGGTATCTAAGGGATAGAATCCGAAACGAAGAAATTCGACGAAGAACAAAGGTAGTCAGTCGACATTGTTCTTAAAGTCAGCAAGTTGAAGTGGCAGTGGGCCAGCCACAACTGCCGAGTCAGTGACGGTAGATGGAAGAGGAAAGTCTTAGAATGGAGGCCGTGCATGGGTGGGAGAAGCGTAGGACACCCTCCTCCAGATGGACCGACGACCTTGTAAGAATAGCCGGAAGTGGCTGGATGCAGAAAACGGAGGATCGTTTATGGTGGAAGGCGTTGGGGAAGGCCTATTTCCAGCAGTGGATAGACATAGGCTGATGATGATGATGATGAACCAAACTCTCATCAAACTATTCTTGAAGTGCATCCTTTCCAATAAAAAATGAATCATCGATATCGGTTGTCGTGATATTGAGTTATTCGTCCATTTGTGGCGCACATGCTTGATGCAAATTTAAGACTTTTTTATAAATCCCACTGTCAGAATTTGGCCAATTTGGGACCACACGGGCAGCACCGGTTCAGTGTCCGGGCGGTCACCTCAAGCTAGCAACCCGAGTTCGATCTCCGTTGCCGGCACCAATAAATTTGGTGTTGCAATTGGTGATTCACCACACGCTCGGCGGTGAAGGAAAACATCGTGACTAAACCTACATGTCAAATTTTTCTAGTGTATCTTAAGTCTGCCAATCTGCATTAGGGCCGTGGCGAACTACGCCCTTATACTCTCTTAAGAGAAGGCCTGTGCCCAGCAGTGCGTCATATTTTTTTTTAACCTTGGAAAGGTAAGCTAAGCTTATGCTTGTGCTAGTAGATGGTTCACGTCATTAGTTGAATGGTGGATTCGAACCCACGAACTTACGATTCGCAGATTAGTGCTCCACTGCTTTATATATAAAGGTTACATATTTCAGCCCTGTAGTTCTGGGCTCTCAAGAATAAGACTACGGTATCCCCTGCCTGTCGTATAAGGCGACTAAAAGGGGCCTTTGGGTTCACTGGGCGACAAGGGTGGGGCCTTTGTCGTCCGCTAAGGTGGACCTGGAAGAAGGCGACATCGGCTGGCCCGTGTAGCCTTGCACTATGAGGGCACAGGGGAGGGTGTAACCTCCCCCCGGTGGCCCTTCCTCGGTGCATGGTGAGGGGCTCCGGTGCGTTCCACTGGAGATCCCGGAGCCCCTCGTTATGCACCGAGGAAAGGGCCACTGGGGAGGTTTTAGTGGGTACAAACCCCACATAACCGCCGCCTTCCCCCAGAAGGCAGGGTATCTTTTTGAAGATTTCCTCCCCGTTAACAAAAAAAAAAAAGGTTTCATATTTGAGCAAAATTCATACATATGCCATTATTCAGTTAATGAAGCCAGGTGACGGATTACAAATAAACGTTTAACTCGCACGCGCGCACTAATGTGATTAACTGTAAACATCACGCCCGGCCGCTAATTGAGTTAAACGTACCAACGCAATTTAATATTTAAACTCTTGCCAACCCTATTAAGCAATAATCTACATAACTATTTATGTTGAATTTGATCAGCCCTATTATTACATATTATTATCATTGACAGATCAGGACAGGTGCGTAGATCTTGGGAGTTACGTGACCTGGATACTGTGCAGGATTTAGTTTATTCGGGATCACAAATATCACGCGACCGAGCTGCGCTGTGGAAGTCGTAAGATGATCACAAATGGCGAAATCAGACGTCAAATGTGTCAAGAAGATAAGAGAAATATAGCCGTGAGCAAAAATAAAGGGTCGGTTAAGAAAGTTTGAAAATCTCGGAAGATAAAGACGCTAGCTAACTGAAATAAATAAAGATGTCACACGCATGGCGACAACACTAAGTACGTTTGGTAGAATTTAAATAAAAATAAAATTTAATGAAACATTTTTTTATTTGTTAACGAGGAGGAAATCTTCAGAAAAATACCCCGCCTTCTGGGGGGAAGGCGGCGTTATTTGGGGTTTTTACCCACTAAAACCTCCCCGGTGGCCCTTCCTCGGTGCATGGTGAGGGGCTCCGGGATCTCCAGTGGAACGCACCGGAGCCCCTCTGCACTGTGCTCATAGAGAGCACTTCCCGGGGGAGGTTACTCCCTCCCCCCCTGTGCAAGGCGACATGGGCCAGCCGATGTCGCCGAAACATACTGTATTATCCAAGTTTACGTAAGAAATCCTTTTTCGTTTCAGTTTATGTTTTTAATGTAATATAAATAAATTAATAAAAATATTTTATTTTATTTAAGTATATTTAATAGTCTATCATGCACAATTTTATTTCAGTTAGCTAGCGTCTTTATCTTCCGAGATATTGTAACTTTCTTAACCGACTCTTTATTTTTGCTCACGAGTGTATCTAATCTAAAAAGTCTTCTGAGTATTTGTACGCACTATTAGTATACGCAGGAGTGTTGACCTTATCTAAAAGTGTTTAGATAAATTTTATATCCCACCAAAGGAAGGTAGGCCTCCCGTATACAACAATTTAAAAAGGTGACCCCTTTTGTAATCGTGGATCCGGGTTGATGTTAAATAACGTTAGGGGTCTAAAGGTTGATCCGATAATTCGAAAGGTAACAACTTTTTCTAAATTTCACATGTTGCTATAACAAGTATATTTATGAGCAAAAACAAAAACCGACTTCAATTCGAATCAAACGTAAATATGCGCGGACGCCCTCTATGTATTTCCAAACTATCGTAAGAACATTACGAAATATAATTAGTCAGAACTTAACCAGTGCGTCTTACAAGCCAAGACCTGCGGTGCAGAGACTTGGACTCTGACCGTTGAGCTGGTCCACAAACTGAAAGTCGCACAACGAGCGATGGAAAGGGCTATGCTCGGTATCTAAGGGATAGAATCCGGAACAAAGAAATTCGACGGAGAAAAGTAGTCGACATAGCTCTTAAAGTCAGCAAGTTAAAATGGCAGTGGGCCGACCACATCTGCCGAGTCACTGACTGCAGATGGGGGAAATCTTTGAATGGACGCTGCGCGTGGATCGGATAGGCGTAGGACACCCTCCCTCCAGATGGACCGACGACCTTATAAGGATAGCCGGAAGTGGCTGTATGCAGAAAGCGGAGGATCGTATGTGGTGGAATGCATTGGGGAAGGCCTATTTCCAGCAGTGGATAGACACAGGCTGATGATGATAATGATGATGATGATGATGATGATGATGAACCAAACTCTCATCAAACTATTCTTGAAGTACATCCTTTCCAATAATAAATGAATCATCGATATCGGTTGTCGTGATATTGAGTTATTCGTCCATTTGTGGCGCACATGCTTGATGCAAATTTAAGACTTTTTTATAAATCCCACTGTCAGAATTTGGCCAATTTGGGACCACACGGGCAGCACCGGTTCAGTGTCCGGGCGGTCACCTCAAGCTAGCAACCCGAGTTCGATCCCCGGTGCCGGCAATAAATTTGGTGTTGCAATTGCTGATTCACCACACGCTCGGCGGTGAAGGAAAACATCGTGAGTAAACCTTGTCTTGTCTTAGAAAATTTTTCTAGTGTATTTTAAGTATGCCAATCTGCATTAGGGCCGTGGCGAACTACGCCCTAATTATACTCTCTTAAGAGAAGGCCTGTGCCCAGCAGTAGGTCATATTTTTTTGACCTTGGAAAGGTAAGCTAAGCTTATGCTTGTGCTAGAAGATGGTTCACGTCATTAGTTGAATGGTGGATTCGAACCCACGAACTTACGATTCGCAGACAGTGCCCACCGCTTTATATATAAAGGCTGTACGGTACGGTACGGTACGGTACGGTACGGTACGGTACGGTACGGTACGGTACGGTACGGTACGGTATGAATGTATGAATATAATAAAAGTATAAAAAATGTAGTAATTTTTTTCACGAACTACACAGATTCGCCAGAGAAGCTGGCCTTGACTGCTTCACCGGATTGAGAGGTGGCACAGCTCTTAGGTCGCTTAGCCTGAACCTCTATCGCTAGTAACTCGACACAAGGGTGGGGGTAACCTCGGCTAGGACGGTTACTATGTAACGCGTAAGCATTCCGATCCGAGGGCGCCTGAGAGGGCCTCACCACGACTCGGTCGGTTGCTATTTCACGGATAATCTAAGGGACATTCGAAAGCTAAACTAACTTTTAGAATGTAGTAATATTTCGCAATGTTCAAAGGGAAATTTTCGATTTGTATAACAACGCCCAAGCATTTAAATTGTAGCAATTAAAACTTTCGTAAACTTTGTGACGAAACTTATGTATTAAAGTGTTATACTTGAAAGCAAAGTCGTCTTGCTAACAAGCAAAGAGGTTAGTTTGTAGTTCAGTTAGTGTAATGATTTTAACTGGCAGTTTACATTTTCAATTTGCAAACACTCCAACTAATTAAGAGCTGAGATATAACAGTTAACCTAAATTAGAAGCGACTCAAGTTATTTTGAAACAAGTATATTTATGAGCAAAAACAAAAACCGACTTCAATTCGAATCAAACGTAATAATGCGTATGAACATTACGAAATATAATTAGTCAGAACTTAACCAGTGCGTCCTCCCAGCCATGACCTACGGTGCAGAGACTTGGACTCTGACCGTTGAGCTGGTCCACAAACTGAAAGACGCACAACGAGCGATGGAAAGGGCTATGCTCGGCATTTCTCTAAGGGATAGAATCCGAAACGAAGAAATTCGATGGAGAACAAAGGTAGTCGACATAGCTCATAAAGTCAGCAAGTTGAAGTGGCAGTGGGCCGGCCACATCTGCCGAGTCAGTGACGGCAGATGGGAGAGGAAAGTCTTGGAATGGAGGCCGCGCATGGGTACGAGAAGCGTAGGGCGCTCTTCCTCCAGATGGACCGACGACCTTGTAAGGATAGCCGGAAGTGGCTGGATGCAGAAAACGGAGGATCGTTTATGGTGGAAGGCGTTGGGGAAGGCCTATTTCCAGCAGTGGATAGACATAGGCTGATGATGATGATGATGATGATGATGATGATGATGATGATGATGATGATGATGAACCAAACTCTCATCAAACTATTCTTGAAGTACATCCTTTCCAATAATAAATGAATCATCGATATCGGTTGTCGTGATATTGAGTTATTCGTCCATTTGTGGCGCACATGCTTGATGCAAATTTAAGACTTTTTTATAAATCCCACTGTCAGAATTTGGCCAATTTGGGACCACACGGGCAGCACCGGTTCAGTGTCCGGGCGGTCACCTCAAGCTAGCAACCCGAGTTCGATCCCCGGTGCCGGCAATAAATTTGGTGTTGCAATTGCTGATTCACCACACGCTCGGTGGTGAAGGAAAACATCGTGAGTAAACCTTGTCTTGTCTTAGAAAATTTTTCTAGTGTACTCGTATCTTAAGCCTGCCAATCTGCATTAGGGCCGTGGCGAACTACGCCCTTATACTCTCTTAAGAGAAGGCCTGTGCCCAGCAGTAGGTCATATTTTTTTTAACCTTGGAAAGGTAAGCTAAGCTTATGCTTGTGCTAGAAGATGGTTCACGTCAATAGTTGAATGGTGGATTCGAACCCACGAACTTACGATTCGCAGACAGTGCCCACCGCTTTATATATAAAGGTTACATATATATAAAGGCTGTACGGTACGGTACGGTATGAATGTATGAATATAATAAAAGTATAAAAAAATGTAGTAATTTTTTTTTTCACGAACTACACAGATTGGCCAGAGAAGCTGGCCTTGACTGCTTCACCGGATTGAGAGGTGGCATAGCTCTTAGGTCGCTTAGCCTGAACCTCTATCGCTAGTAACTCGACACAGGGGTCCCCCCGGTGGGGGGTAACCTCGGCTTGGACGGTTACTATGTTACGCGTAAGCATTCCGATCCGAGGGCGCCCGAGAGGGCCTCACCACGACTCGGTCGGTTGCTATTTCACGGATAATCTAAGGGACATTCGAAAGCTAAACTAACTTTAAGAATGTAGTAATATTTCGCAATGTTCAAAGGGAAATTTTCGATTTGTATAACAACGCCCAAGCATTTAAATTGTAGCAATTAAAACTTTCGTAAACTTTGTGACGAAACTTATGTATTAAAGTGTTATACTTGAAAGCAAAGTCGTCTTGCTAACAAGCAAAGAGGTTAGTTTGTAGTTCAGTTAGTGTAATGATTTTAACTGGCAGTTTACATTTTTCAATTTACAAACACTCCAACTAATTAAGAGCTGAGATATAATAGTTAACCTATATTAGAAGCGACTCAAGGTCTTCTGAAACAAGTATCTTTACGAGCAAAAACAAAGACCGACTTCAAATCGAACCAAATGCTATTACGCGCGGACGCCCTCTTTGTATTTTCGAATTATCGTAAATCAGCCTTCATATATGTTCCACTGTTGGACACAGGCCTTCTCTGTAAAGAGAGTATTAGGGCATAGTCCGCCACGCGGCCGTAGTGCGGTTTATCAAACTTCACATGACTTCAGATGTCAGCTTTACTCACGATGTTTTCCTTCACCCCTGAGAGAATGGTAAAATTGCAACAGCAAATTTATTGGTGCCGGCGATCGAACTCGGATTGCTAGCGTACTTTGCAACTTAAGGCGACCGCCTGAATACTGAGCTACCACGGCTCCAATAGTCGACGATCAGGGTCTTTCCGATCGACTCGACCCTCTGAGTCTGCGAAGAGATGTCGGTTCTCTTTGCATCCTGTATCGCATTTACCATGGGGAGTGTTCTGAGGAATTGTTCGGAATCATCCCAGCTACCGATTTCCATTACCGCACATCTCGGCAGAATTCCAAATTCCACCGCCACCATCTTGATGGTTGGCGTTCAACGACTGTACGTTTTTCGCGTAACTTTCTCCCATGCACTGTCAACTTGTGGAATCAACTGTCGTCAGCGGTGTTTCCGAACGTTTACGATTTAGGGAAATTCAAGAAACGAGCCTATTCCTATCTCAAAGGTCGGCAACGCACCTACAGCTCCTCTGGTGCTGTGGATGTTCATGGGCGACGGTGATCACTTAAGATCAGGCGAGCCGTATGCTCGTTTGCCACTTTTCATATAAAAAAAAAACTATCCTCAATTAACGGAGGAATATTACGAAATAGAATCAGAACCTAACCAATTCTTATCAAACCCTTAAAGTACACCAATAAAAAATAAATTAACAAAACCCGTTGGCGTGATATTGAGATATTCGTCCATTTTAAATTCCGTATATACTTATTGTAAATTTAAGACTTTTTATAAATCCCACTGTCAGAATTTGGCCAATTTGGGACCACACGGGCAGCACCGGTTCAGTGTCCGGGCGGTCACCTCAAGCTAGCAACCCGAGTTCGATCCCCGGTGCCGGCAATAAATTTGGTGTTGCAATTGCTGATTCACCACACGCTCGGTGGTGAAGGAAAACATCGTGAGTAAACCTTGTCTTGTCTTAGAAAATTTTTCTAGTGTACTCGTATCTTAAGCCTGCCAATCTGCATTAGGGCCGTGGCGAACTACGCCCTTATACTCTCTTAAGAGAAGGCCTGTGCCCAGCAGTGCGTCATATTTTTTTTTAACCTTGGAAAGGTAAGCTAAGCTTATGCTTGTGCTAGTAGATGGTTCACGTCATTAGTTGAATGGTGGATTCGAACCCACGAACTTACGATTCGCAGACAGTGCCCACCGCTTTATATATAAAGGTTACATATATATAAAGGCTGTACGGTACGGTACGGTATGAATGTATGAATATAATAAAAGTATAAAAAAATGTAGTAATTTTTTTTTTCACGAACTACACAGATTGGCCAGAGAAGCTGGCCTTGACTGCTTCACCGGATTGAGAGGTGGCATAGCTCTTAGGTCGCTTAGCCTGAACCTCTATCGCTAGTAACTCGACACAAGGGTCCCCCCAGTGGGGGGTAACCTCGGCTTGGACGGTTACTATGTTACGCGTAAGCATTCCGATCCGAGGGCGCCCGAGAGGGCCTCACCACGACTCGGTCGGTTGCTATTTCACGGATAATCTAAGGGACATTCGAAAGCTAAACTAACTTTAAGAATGTAGTAATATTTCGCAATGTTCAAAGGGAAATTTTCGATTTGTATAACAACGCCCAAGCATTTAAATTGTAGCAATTAAAACTTTCGTAAACTTTGTGACGAAACTTATGTATTAAAGTGTTATACTTGAAAGCAAAGTCGTCTTGCTAACAAGCAAAGAGGTTAGTTTGTAGTTCAGTTAGTGTAATGATTTTAACTGGCAGTTTACATTTTTCAATTTACAAACACTCCAACTAATTAAGAGCTGAGATATAATAGTTAACCTATATTAGAAGCGACTCAAGGTCTTCTGAAACAAGTATCTTTACGAGCAAAAACAAAGACCGACTTCAAATCGAACCAAATGCTATTACGCGCGGACGCCCTCTTTGTATTTTCGAATTATCGTAAATCAGCCTTCATATATGTTCCACTGTTGGACACAGGCCTTCTCTGTAAAGAGAGTATTAGGGCATAGTCCGCCACGCGGCCGTAGTGCGGTTTATCAAACTTCACATGACTTCAGATGTCAGCTTTACTCACGATGTTTTCCTTCACCCCTGAGAGAATGGTAAAATTGCAACAGCAAATTTATTGGTGCCGGCGATCGAACTCGGATTGCTAGCGTACTTTGCAACTTAAGGCGACCGCCTGAATACTGAGCTACCACGGCTCCAATAGTCGACGATCAGGGTCTTTCCGATCGACTCGACCCTCTGAGTCTGCGAAGAGATGTCGGTTCTCTTTGCATCCTGTATCGCATTTACCATGGGGAGTGTTCTGAGGAATTGTTCGGAATCATCCCAGCTACCGATTTCCATTACCGCACATCTCGGCAGAATTCCAAATTCCACCGCCACCATCTTGATGGTTGGCGTTCAACGACTGTACGTTTTTCGCGTAACTTTCTCCCATGCACTGTCAACTTGTGGAATCAACTGTCGTCAGCGGTGTTTCCGAACGTTTACGATTTAGGGAAATTCAAGAAACGAGCCTATTCCTATCTCAAAGGTCGGCAACGCACCTACAGCTCCTCTGGTGCTGTGGATGTTCATGGGCGACGGTGATCACTTAAGATCAGGCGAGCCGTATGCTCGTTTGCCACTTTTCATATAAAAAAAAAACTATCCTCAATTAACGGAGGAATATTACGAAATAGAATCAGAACCTAACCAATTCTTATCAAACCCTTAAAGTACACCAATAAAAAATAAATTAACAAAACCCGTTGGCGTGATATTGAGATATTCGTCCATTTTAAATTCCGTATATACTTATTGTAAATTTAAGACTTGGAAACAAATTAAAATGAGACCACATCAAAAGCACCAGCTTTCGAATGAAAAAAGAATCATCAAAATCGGTTCACTCAGTCCAAAGTTTATTTATTTATTTATTTAAATCAACAAAAATTATAACACCGTTACAGATAATACCAACATGATGTTATAAAAACTTAGTTAAATATATATTATTAAAATTAAAACAAATAAAAAGCTGCTTTATTTATTGACAACAATATATAAATATAATAGAGTCAAACACCTTTTACGCATTTGTAGGCAGCTTCGATAACCACAGACTCAGTGCAACAAAATATATCAATGTGCAATGAGACGTAAGTTATGACGTAACAAACAAAAAATCGTTCAGATGAATTGAGAACCTAATTTTTTTAAGGTCGGTTTAAAACCCCCACATTGCTGGGAGGGTAAGATGCGAACAATTCCAACTTTATACGTCTACCCTCAATTTAATGTTACTTAAGAAAATATTTCGCCAGCGATTTCTACTTGACATATCAGCAAATAAATTATCGTATAATTTCCAGTTCAACTTGCCAAAAAAAAATTTCCGCTCACAGAGCAATCTTTAATCGTATTGCCTGTTCTCGTGTGTGAAATCAATGAATTTCCTTCTTTGTATCAATTGTTAGAAAGAATTGTGTGTGTATATATATATATAAAAGAGAAAGTGTGTGGGTATGTTCCATATAGGCCCCGAATTGACCGAATTCAATGAAACTTTCAGGGAATCTTCAGATTGACCTGGCGAGTAATCCTGTAAAGTTTGGTGATGATCGGAGCACTCCTCTTTTTGAACTGTCAGATAGAGCTTTTATTTACAATGATGATATTCTATTGTTTTATAACACAAATTTGTATTGTCATTTCTCTGACATTGTACTGACATTGAACTTGAGTCATTATATTTATACCTTATTTGTGATCAACATTAACAGTTAAAAAATACATATTGCTTCATAAGTATTTATTAATGCCATTAATTCACAGATAATTCATATTTACCACGACCAAGCCGTCCGTCGTACATTATTTCTGACATTAACTTGAGGCCGATATGTTTTTGTATAAATGATAAGAATGATATGTACATGGGTGTAGGTAATGATCTTCACCCGCTCGAGAAGAGAATGAATAATTTAATATATTGTGAGAGTTAAATTAAGTATTTAATGATGTAAGTATCAAACACGCACACAGCTTACTTAATGTTAAGGCTTTACCATATTTTCAACCGACTTCAAAATAGAAGGAGGTTCTCAATTATTTTTTTTATTTTAGTTATCTTACAACTTACGAACTGATGATGCCGATGAATCTTTTTCCAATTCTGACAATGGCATCTATAATAAACCATATAAGTCTTAGATTTGCATCAAGTATGTGCGTGACAAATGGACGAATAACTCAATATCACGCCAACCGATTTCGATGATATATTTTTTATTGGATAGGATGTACATCATAGGTGGTTTGATGATTTGGTTAGGTTCTAATTAATACCAGCCCTGTAGTTCTGAGCTCTCAAAAATAAGACTACGGTATCCCCTGCTGTCGTAGAAGGCGACTAAAAGGGGCCTCGGGTTCACTGGGCGACAAGGGTGGGGGCCTTTGTCGTCCACCAAGGTGGACCCAGGAAGAAGGCGACATCGGCTGGCCCGTGTCGCATTGCACTGCAAGGGCACAGGGGGGAGAGAGTAACCTCCCCCCCGGGAAGTGCTCTCCTTGAGCACAGTGCTCGCACCTCCGGTGCGTTCCACTGAAGATCCCGGAGCCCTTCACCATGCACCGAGGAAAGGCCACCGGGGAGGTTTTAGTGGGTAAAAACCCCACATAACCGCCGCCTTCCCCCCAGAAGGTGGGGTATCTTTCTGAAGATTTCCTCCTCGTTAACAAAAAAAAAAGGTTATAATTAATACAAAGAGGGCATCAGCGAATAATAGCGTTTAACGTTTAATTCCATTTCAAATAGGGTTTTTGTTATTTCTCGTAAATATACTTGTCATAATTGTTTTTTTTTTGTATTGAGTTCATTAGTTATTTTAGAATTTGTATTTTGACGTGACAACGTCTTAAACATCAGTGTACCCTAGGAGGCATTCGCAAAAACAGTTTGATCGATGTCCCGTTATGTGAAATCTTCGTTCGATTGGCTCGGAAATTAGAGATAGAGATAGCAGCAGATTGAACACAACACAAATTGTCAGATATTAAATATTATAGGCATATGTGTTTATTATTAAATAAATAAAATACGTTAATTGTTATATAATAAATTACATATTCATTGTTTTTATGTAATACTGCATTTATTTTATTGTTGTTCTAGGATTCGTTGTCACGAATTTATTGTCCGAGCGCCTTGCGCCCAGACACCTTTTTTCATTTTTTTTTGTAATCCTCGATTGAATCCTTTTACGGACCGTCATCCGGTGCCCTGGGTGGGATGAGTGGGACTCGGTCTGGGCGACCTCTACCCGCTAAACCTTCCGCGATTTTTTTGGACGAACTGTCACAGTTGGCACAGAGAAGATGGCCTTTACTGCTTCACCGGATTGAGAGGTGGCATAGCTCTTAGATGGCTTAGCCTAAACCTCTGACCTTCCGCGTATGCCATCACCCGTTATAAGTGGAGTGCCCTGGAACTGTCAGGGACAGGGCACGTTGCGCCCACACACTTGGGATTTTTTTTATTGAGATGATATTTTTAAGAGTAATGAATTACTAACTAGTTAAATAGTGTTGTATTACTTGTATGTATTTGTGAATACTGTATTGGCCTATAATTAGTGAGACAATTACAATGTGTTAGTATTTAAACTTACCTATGTAAATCACTGTTAGAAAACCTAGATTATAAATTAAATTATATTTCTAAAATATTTAATTTATGCCGTCATTGATGTGATTTGCAGTTAGTTTTTTTTTCTCTTAAATATATTCGTCATTTCAGCCAGTTTTGATTAGTAGCACTGCCACCAACAGCGACGGTTCTTTCGTATATAATGGAATACAGCTCTTAAGGCGCTTTATTCCCTCATTCCGACTGCCAATAAAAAGAAACGTCTCTCGTGAAAATCATTCAACATTTCCTGGCGAAAAAAAAAATTGCAGCGTTAAATTCAGCAAAGTTTTGATTATGAACATTCGTCAGCGCTGAGAAGCCGTGCTCCATTTCCATCCAACTTCCACATTCAAAGTGTTGAATTCTGAAATGCTTTAGTAACTTTGCCAAGACGTTAAAATGAAAAAGTGTTTCAGAATGAATATTCGTACGAACATAAAGTTCTACTATTCTGTATATTTTTCGAAGTGAAACTTCTTTACGCATGCTTGGATTTTTGAGTAAGCTAGTGAATGCGTTACGGATAGTGTGATCGGGCGCAGCGAGTATAAGTTGAGAGGGAGATATAAGTTAGTGAAGATAGAGAGATAGTTACCTTTTTGTATTTTTTTTTAATAATTTCTAAGCAAGTGCTTGACTACGATCCCACCTGATGTTAAGTGGAAATGCAGTCCTGGATGGTAAGGCGCACTAGCTTAGTAAATGCCTATTCAAACTACTCTTGAAAATACCCACGTTTTAATCGGAAGGAAAGACAGACGCGGGCAAACTATCCCAGTCCTTTGCTGGACGAAGAATGAAAGACGAAGCAAATCGCTCGTATTTTACTCTAGGGGCAAGAGAGAAAGATCGTTTCGTATATCTACGACACAGTGCACGCCTATTGTCTGTATCACACTGTAGGAGCAAGAGATGTGTGAGATGTAGTTGAATAATCTTGTATATTATACATATATATACATATAGACGGTGCTAAAGAAGTTTTACTTCTGTCGTGCGGTCTAAAGCACACTGGTTTTTTAAATACTGTGACGGATAGTTAAGCTACCTCTATCTACACTGAACTGAACTACATTTACATATTTTATAAATAATTATAAATAAAACATAAATAAGCTCTCATTTCTTTTTAAGTCTAAAGAGATAAACAGAAACGGTTTTCGCGTTCGGTTTTTACTATAATTCATACCGTAGGTGATAAAGTTAGTTAGTTAGTTAGTAGTTAGTTTTATAAGTGTTTGGTTAGGTTCTGGTTAATTTTATTTCGTTTTAATCTTACGATCATTCGGACCTACAAAGAGGATGTCCGCGCGTAAGAGCGTTTATCGTTTGAATTGATTTGAAGTTGGTTTTTGTTTTAACTAGTAAATATTCTTGCTTAACGCACAAATCAAAACTGAATAAGAATGTTGTAATTACAGGAGCTTTATCTGAATGTCCGAACTAATCTGTTACCCTTGTATAATGTAAGATTATGGGTACCGGCAGATTCCAGTTAAAATAGGGTTAAGTAAGTTTTCCTTTGTCATAGTACTTAAGTTTTCGAGGGTTAATTAAGTTTTGATGCGAAACCGCGTCGCTTGGCAAATTCTAATTGAACCGGCAATTAAACTACCTGTCTTACTAACCTAAATTGTGTTTCGATGGCACTCTCAAAATTTAACTTAACGTAAACTTTGAAGCGCTTTATCTGCTACACTTACATCGGCGACATATTCTTCTAATTAAGACATATTACTAGTGAAACACTTTATGTATTAGTCAGAATTTAAAAGCTCGTTTCTGAATTATCGTAGAATTACGAAACGTGAAATTACGAAATAGAATTAATCAGAACCTAACCAAACTCTCATCAAACTACCCTTGAAGTATTATTATCTACTTAAGAAATTGAGTCACTCGTCCATTTCACGCAAACATACTTTTTAAAATTTATTATACATATATTCAATAACATTTATATAAATTATTTCGCCAAACTTTTATGGGTGCAGTTTTGAAGCGTCAATAGCCTAATGGTTTAGGGTACAGCCTGCGAATCGTAAGGTCGTGGGTCTGAATCCACCATTCGACTATTGCCGTGAACCATGTCCTAGCACAAGCTTAAGCTTAGTTGGAATGGTTGACAAGATTGTTAGTAATATTTCTAAAAAAAAAAAAAGAAATATTGCTAGATTTCTTTTTAAAATTATAAAAAAAAAAAAAGTTTTCGCCAATAAACTGCACCCATAAAATCTATCCACTATATACCCATAAAATACAATAAAGAAAGCATATACAATAAATAATTTATAAGCGTCAATAGCCTAATGGTTTAGGGTACGGCCTGGGAATCGTAAGGTCGTGGAATCGAATCCATCATTCGACTATTGCCATGAACCATGTCCTAGCATAAGCTTAAGCTTAGTTGGAATGGTTAACAAGATTGTTAGTAATATTTCTGAAAAAAAAAAGAAATATTGCTAGCTGTATTTTTTTTTTATATAAAAAATAAAAAAAAATTATTACTAATACATACTACTACACAATAATTATTAATGCTATACATGTAATATCTAATTTATTTACAATATTCGACAGCGTAGGTACTTAGTAGCTGCTTTTTTTGCAGGTAGTCTTCTGCAAGTTCATACGAATTGTATATTCGCGGTACTAAGTACCTACGCGTCCGTTCCCCAAAGTAGTTTAGCGCGCTTGGTTCTTCGTAAATATTACGTGCAGTTTTTCTTAAATTTCCATAAATATATATATTTTTAATAATACTTAATGCGTATTTATGACATCATATACGGTTCATGTATTTCATTGTCACAATGTGACTACACTGAAATCACGAGCGTATAGCCATTAAAATCGGTGCAACGAGTCGACCGTTATGATTTAACAAAAATAAACATACAGATGAAATAAAAACCTCCGCCTTTTTTGAAGTCGGCTAAAAAGATACCTCGTCTTCTGGAAGGAAGACGACGGTTATGTGAGATTTCTTTACTAAAATGTGGCCATCCTATATGCACAGTGAAGGACTGTGAGATCCTCTGCACTGAGCCAAGTTATGTCTGTTCACGTATAGTAGTAGTATAGTACGTTGTTCACTATTACGACGACAAGATTTTTTTTGTTGCACAGATTACTTAGAGAAGCTGGCTTTTATTGCTTTAAGCGATTGAGAGTTGGCATAGCTCTTAGGTCGTCAGCCCTGTAGTTCTGGGCTCTCAAGAATAAGACTACGGTATCCCCTGCCTGTCGTAGAAGGCGACTAAAAGGGGCCTTGGGTTCACTTGGCGACAAGGGTGGGAGCCTTTGTCGTCCACTAAGATGGACCCGGGAAGAAAGCGACATCAGCTGGCCCATGTCGCCTTGCACTGCGAGGGCACAGGGGGGGAGGGAGTAACCTCCCCCCGGGACGTGCTCTCCTTGAGCACAGTTCAGAAGGGCTCCGGTGCGTTCCACTGGAGATCCCGGAGCCCCTCGTCATACACCGACCCCACATAACCGCCGCCTTCCCCAGAAGGCGGGGTATCTTTTTGAAGATTTCCTCCCCGTGAACAAAAAAAAGCTCTTAGGTCGTCGTCCTATATCCGAGGGCGTCCGATAGGGGCGAACTACGGCTCGATCGGTTGCTTTTACACGGATAAGAAGTCGACAAGAGACATCCTCGTTTCCCGTAAACCCAATAGCCCATTTTAATCGACTTTTACTATAAGCCCAAGACTACAGAGTTGATTCTAACCTATAATTTTAAAAGCGATCCTTGTGAAAATCACACTGTAAGTTGCTTAGAATGTACAGCAAATTGAATCTCGAGTGATAAATGTACCATCTGCACAATAGACTATAAATTATCCAGACCCCGGACGGGGTCGAGAAGAAATTGTATGAAATAGGTAATATACCAACGTTTAGGAAAATGAACGGAAATATTCTCTTGTTTATTATATACTATAGGAAAAATATTTTTACGCCGACCGAGAAGTTGCTTTTACATTTAATTTTTCAACCGACTTTAAAAAAGGAGAAGGTTCTCATTTAAATTTGGTCCAAATTTGACAATGGCATCCATGAGGAAATAATAACATTCATCATCATTATCATCTTGTCTATCCACTGGCAATAGGCCTTCCCCAATGCATTTATGCCACACAACGTCTTAATAAATGTCCTGTGCCCCAAGTGAAAAATTCCTTTGCACAAAAACGTTTCGATGTCTTAGCTCCATACCTTTACAATATTCTTCAAAAAGAACACAATGTGAGAAGTTATACAAATAATAAATTTAAAAAGACAGTACTTACATGGCTTAAACAGTATAATTATGAAGCAATTGAAAAATTAATAATTATAAATTGATAGTTTGTTTATTGTGCAAACACAGTAACACACACACGCACATACACACACGCACACACACACACACATACACACAAATACATTTAAAAACAGATTTTATTTTCAACTTTATTTATATTTTGTTACTCAATTTTTTATCTTTTTTTAAGCTTTTATTATTTTTACTTTTATCGTTTCTTAATGTTTAAGATTACAAAATGACGGGGGAAGACATTAGCTCCTGAGATACAGCTTACGCTAGTTCGGGAGTTAAGGGACTCACCTTTATATGTATTCAACTTTTTTTGATGCAAATAAACTATATTATTATTCACCACACACGATCCTCCGCTTTCCGCATCCAGCCACTTCCGGCTATCCTGATAAGATCGTCTGTCCAACGCTTCTCCGACCCAGGGCGCCCTCCCTCCAGATCGAGAAAATAATATGAGCCTTAAATTAGCATTAAGTAAGTGTGCGAAAAAATAACGCACGAATAACTCAATATCACGCCAACCGATTTCAGTGATTATTTTTTATTCGAAAAAATGTACTTCAAGAGTAGTATAATGAGAGTTTGGTCAGATTCTGATTAATTATATTTCGTAATATTACCAGAATAATTCGTAAATATATATAGGGTGCTATAATAGCGTTGTTTGACTTTTTTTTATTTTAAAGGAAGCTAACAATATTTCTTTATTTTTCTGAAATATTTCTAACATTCTTGTTAACCATTTCAACTAAGCATAAGCTTGTACTGGGATATGGTTCAGCCCTGTAGTTCTGGGCTCAGTCCGCCAAACTGGACCCGGGAAGAAGGCGACATCGGCTGGCCCGTGTCACCTTGCACTGCGAGGACACGGAGGGATTAACCTCCCCCCGGGACGTGCTCTCCTAACTAGAACTACGATTTTGTTTTTGCTCATAATACAAGTTCAAAACATATTATAGTTCTACGAGAAACGGCATCAGCATATCTTAACCCGAGGCTTATATTAAAGGGATAGAAATATAAATTTTTATCGTGTATAGTGAACATTTGGTAAGCAAAGGCGTGCAGTTTGTAACGGAAATATTTCAGTAGTACTACCGGAACATTTGGATCGTCGATATTCAAGTCACGTGCGTCCCACAACGACAACGATTCGGGGACGTCGGTGTTTATTGTGATACCGATGCCGTTGGAAACGCTTGACCTCGATGGCGGAAGAGATATCCCTAAATATAATGGCTCCATTCCTCCCTTCCTTGATTCAATAACACATTTCAAAACTTAGTAATGGTTATTTGAACTTTCAAATGGTAGAGTCGAAGACATTCCTACATTTTTTTTATGGCATATGAACTAGTGCTTGGCCACGATCCCAGCTGATCTTAAGTGGTGATATAGTCGAAAGATGGTACGCGCTGGTTAGACTAGGCTCCCACGTCGTGTTTCCAGCCCTGTAGTTCTGGGCTCTCAAGAATAAGTCTACGGTATCCCCTGCCTGTAACCTCCCCCCGGGACGTGCTCTCCTTGAGCACAGTGCAGAGGGGCTCCGGTGCGTTCCACGTGAGATCCCGGAGCCCCTCGTCATGCACCGAGGAAAGGGCCACCGGGGAGGTTTTAGTGGGTAAGATCTCCACATAACCGCCGCCTTCCCCCCAACAAAAAAAAAAGGCTCCCACGTCGTACTTGGGCGGAATGACTGACGACGGCAACTTGTTCCACTCCTATGCTGTACGCACGATGATTGATGCTCAAATACACAAATGGCTTCGTTCGGACGCGCGGAACATCGACTATGAAAGGGTGGAGAGCCGCCGAATGTCTAAACGTCCGAAGGTAGAATGAGGACGGGGGAAGTAACTCATGTAATCTCACTCTCCAAAACGTAATCTATTAAACACTGAAAGGCTAGCCACATTAGGCACGAAGCGGTTTGCCTCTTCGTTACTTCTACGGACGGCTAAGGAATGGAACTCTCTGCCAAGGTCAGTGTTTCCATACCAATACGATATGGACACCTTAAACACTAATATGGACAGACATGTTATAGGCTCACTTGTACCGTCGTACGTTTTAGCAAAGGCGACACGACACATGGGCTACTTTTTTTTTACCGCGGGGCGCACCATGTATATATATATATATATATATGTATATATATAAGTAGTTATATATAAGTCTTTATTTAAACCATGCGCTCAAAGCATTTTACAGTCGGTGCGTCCGGAAAACACATGTCAAAGAGATTTTTTAATACATTGTGCTTTGACATTTAAATATTTGCGAGAGAGAGTAACACATCTCCTTTTTTCTCCTTATATGAATTATCTCTTACGAATATTTTAACTTCAAATAATAACCTACCTTATATTAAGTTCAGTAAAATTACTTAATGTTATAGAAAATATCGCCTTACCCTCTTCTGTCTAACAAATATGTTACCGAGAGAAAAAAATGACCAATTAAGAGGAAAAAAATAAAATGGCCGCTTTTCAGTACATACCATTCAATGTATTTATACAAATAGCTGATGAAATAAGGATTAACTGTGGAGTTTTTCTACAGATTGCATTTTGGAGAGTGCTCAAGAACTACATGATCTAATTCCCTCATCCCTGTTCCACCATCAGACTTCAAGACGCACTGCAGGATTTCATCCTTTTGTCGTGAAAATCCCTCAAACCTGAACGAAGCGCTTTGCTTCATCTTTCATTGTTCGTACAGCAAAGGACTGGAATAGTTTGCCCGCGTCTATCTTTCCCTCCGATTACAATGTGGGTATTTTCAAGAGTACAGTGAATAGGCATTTACTGAGCTAGTGCGCCTTACCATCAGGACTGCATTTCCTCTTAACATCAGGTGGGATCGTAGTCAAGCACTTGCTTAGCAAGTATAAAAAAATGTTTGTAAACACGGGTGACACCGCGGGGAGCAGCTAGTATAACAATAAATAAAACAATAAAGCACAAATATATAACTGAAATCAATAAAACTCAACCCTTAAAGCCGAGGCTACCCCTTACCGGAGGGACCCTTGTGTCGAGTTACAAGCAAGTTAGGTTCAGGCTAAGCGACCTAAGAGCTATGCCACCTCTCACTCCGGTAAAACAGTCAAGACCAGCTTCAATAAAAAAACCATATGACATATATGAAATGAGCGGTATACCGAACAGAAGCTACCAGGTCGTGAAAGTTTTTTTTTCTTATTTATCTAATTTTGGTACGAATACAAAATCAGATTAATAATTTCTATATATCAATCGAGGACAGAATTGGTAATGTATAGATAGATAGATAGATATAACTTTATTGTACACCAAAATCAAACAAAAGGCATTACATAAGTAAGGTACATTTTACAGTGTGTTGTACAATGGGCGACCTTATCGCTGAGAGCGATCTCTTCCAGGCAACCTGTGTATGGACAGGAAACATATGAACAAAACAGGACGATGGCGTTAGAAATACAAATAAGATAACAAATCTATACATATAATTGACAACCTACACTAAATATACCTACATAAATAATTTATCATAGTTCCGACGAAATCGATTGATAATGTTGCGCTAGCAAAATTTTTAAAAGCAGGTAGGGATTTAGCAAGCCGAATGGAATTTGGAAGGGCATTCCACAATCTAGTAGCCCGCAATGTGACTTCTTCTTCTTCCCAGAAAAATTTGAGGAATGAGTTGGGGTTTTAAGTTTAAAGGTTTCAGAGGATCGTAAGGATAGAGGATCGGATAGGTGGATAAATTCAAAACGTTCTTTAAGGTAAATTGGAGTAGATGCAATGAAGAGGATGCTATAAAATACTAAAAAAAATATATATATGTAGTTGTTCTAGTTATAACCTAAAAGTGAACATATTCCCGTCACGACGTTACTAATGGACTGCGGTTAATTTAACTACGTCGCACTGAAGCGAATGCTAATGAAGTATTTTATGGAATACACTCTGTGATTCATACAGTAGTTAGCACTTTAGTTACTGGAAATTTAAAAGTTAACAGTCAATTAGAGTTTTAGAGTTGGGGTAAATAAGTTATTTAAAATAAAGGACCTGGATGACCGTTTTTAAAAAGAAAGCTAGCAAACTTCTTTTTTTTAGGACCTTAAACTTGTGCTAGTAGATGTTTCACGTCATTATTCGAATGGTGGATTCGAACCTATGGCCTTACTATGCGCAGAACGTACAGTAGACCGTTAGGCTGACACTTATGATATTATTGTCTGGTTTAGAAAAAAAAACGTCTATATACATGGATATATGTTAAATTTCCACCCGTGGCAGACGAGTCGCAATATATATCTTCTTGTATCTACACGCACACAAAACGTATGACGTTATTGCATAACCCACCCCCACCCTAACGTCCTAAGGGGTGTTAAACGGATGCAATTTATCTTACAGGTATAATGAATCACCGCTGGTTAGATAACCCAAGTACTATGATGGCTGTACATTAAGCTCCCTATATATTGCCTTAGTAATTTACCTGCAGTCTATTTCTTTAGTCCCTTAGATTATCCGTGAAACAGCAAACGACAGAGTCGTGTTTCGGCCCTATCGGGCGCCCTCGGATCGGAATGCTTACATGTAATATAGTAACCGTCCAAGCCGAGGTTACCACTCCAGACCTGTAGTTCTGGGCTCTCAAGAATAAAACTTCCCTCCCTGGGATATACTCTCCTTGAGCACAGTGCAGAGGGGCTCCGGTGCGTTTCTCTGGAGATCCTGGAGCCCCTCAACATGCACCGAGGATGGGCCGCCATGGAGGCTTTAGTGGGCAAAAACTCCACATAACCGCCGCCTTCCCCCCAGAAGGCGGGGTATCTTTGTGAAAATTTCCTCCCCGTGAACAAAAAAAAAGGTTACTACACCGGGGGGACCCTTGTGTCGAGTTACTAGCGACAGAGGTTCAGGCTAAGAGACTTAATAGCTATGCTACATCAATCCTGTGAAGCAGTCAAGGACAGCTACTCTGGCGAGTCTGTGTCTATGAAGTGGCTGGATGCGAAAAGCAGAGGATATTAGGCGGAAGTATTAATGAAGGAATATTATTTACCCGTTAGGTTATCGTTTATCCCTTCTGTCAGAAATAATTGCCTGTTATAGGAACGCCAGTACTAATAGAAGTGAAAACAGAATTTTTGATGATAATATTTAAATTAAAATAATCAACAGCAATCCGGTTGTCACATGTATTGACACTCCGAGCAACAATTATCAACATTTTCATATAGTTAATTTATTATTCAGTTATATTAAATTAGTATTTTATATTATATTTTTTATATTATAATCTTATAATTTAGTCTAAGGTTGTTATTTAATAGTTAATTAAAATAAGGATGAGTCTTAGTTACTTATTTGAATAAATGAATAATAATAATAATTACGGGCTGTACAATATCATGACAAAATATAAATACAACATTAGCATGTCGGTAACGCGAACCCGTAAGATTTTTCTCTACCAAAAAGTGATCCAACGTGGCCAACAAAGTTTTCACGTCAAAAACTAACTAATGATGTAATTATGTTCGAATTCTTCTTCTTCTGCCTAGCGTTTTCCCGGCCTACAGCCAGGGTCCGCTTTCATACTTAGTCTCCTCCACTTTGCCCGGTCTTCGGCATCCTCGTTTGTTAGGTGGTTCACTAACATGTCCGCTTTAACGACGTCCAGCCAGCGTTTCTTGGGCCTGCCACGGGGTCTTGGGCCTTGTACATCGAGGGCTAGGCATCTATTGCCGACATAGTCAGACGGCCTGCGGTATATGTGGCCATACCATCGGAGACGACTTTCCTGCAGTTTATCTGCTACGTCGCGGACTCCAAGGCTGCCCCGGATGTGTTCGTTACTTATACGATCTAATCGCGTAACGCCACACATCCAGCGCAGCATCTTCATCTCTGCAACGTGCAGCTGCTTAATATTATGTTTGAATTACAAACCAATAAACTCAAATATTGCCGTGGTTGCTGTGTCCGGTCGCCTCAAGTTGCATAGTACGCTAGCAATCCGAGTTCGATCCCCGGTGCCGGCACCAATAAATTTGTTGTTGCATTTTTATGTGTTGAGTTACCACGCGCTCGGTAAAGGAAAACGTCGTGAGAAAACCTATATGTTTAAAAAAAATTTAACACATATGAAGTCTGCCAATTCGTAATTGGCCCGGCCGGCCCCGCTCTTATGCTCTCTTTACAGTGAAGGCCTGTGCCCAACAGTGGGATATATATGTCCTGTAACTTTACTTAAATTCAAACGTAGAATGTATTTTTGTAATTAGCTCGTCTCTTTTTACGTTTTATTTCAGAGAGAGGGTATTTGGAAGGATAAGCAAAAATCAGGTCGGCGCCAGACCCGCTGTATAATCTCGGAAGAGCTTTCGCCTTAACCAATTCCCGCTTACAAAAAATAATGTTTCACAACGTGCCACCGCCGTTTCCCTCTAGATAAAAGGCAGCTAATTACGAGTATATTTAAGAGTTAAAACAAAAACCGACTTCAAATTAAACAGGAATATTACGAAATATTATTAATCAGAACCTAACCAAACTCTCAACAAACTAAAACAAACACTAGTTAATACCCCATAAAACCATCCTCTTCAATAACAAAATTAATCATCGAAATCGCTTGGCGTGATATTGAGGTCTTCGTTCGTTTGAGCACATACTTAATGCAAATTTAAGACTGATATGGTTTTCTCATTGATGCCAGAACTTGACCAAATTGAAATGGGACCAGCCTTCAAATAAAAAAAGAATCATCAAAATCGGTTCGCCCACTCGAAAGTTAAAAATGCATTCGAATTAAGGACCACCTCCTTTGTGGAAGTCAGTTGAGTTCGGTGCCCGGGTGGTGGCTTCAAGTTGCATAGTACGTTAGTAGTCCTAGTTCTATCCCGGATGATAAAATTAGTGGAACCTAACTGAAAGTATTTTTTTTTAAACTAAACAAATTCTATTTCAGGTCATGTTAGATAGCAGATGTCAGCCCTGTAGTTCTGGGCACTCAAGAATAAGACTATGGTATCCCCTGCCTGTCGTATAAGGCGACTAAAAGGGGCCTCGGGTTCACTGGGCGACAAGGGTGGGGGCCTTTGTCGTCCGCTAAGGTGGACCCGGATAATAAAATTAGTGGAACCTAACTGAAAGTATTTTTTTTTAAACTAAACAAATTCTATTTCAGGTCATGTTAGATAGCAGATGTCAGCCCTGTAGTTCTGGGCACTCAAGAATAAGACTATGGTATCCCCTGCCTGTCGTATAAGGCGCCTTTGTCGTCCGCTAAGGTGGACCCGGGAAGAAGGCGACATCGGCTGGCCCGTGTATCCTTGCACTGTGAGGGCACAGAGGGGGAGGGAGTAACCTCCCCCCTCCCGGGACGTGCTCTCCTTGAGCACAGTGCAGAGGGGCTCCGGTGCGTTCCACTGGAGATCCCGGAACCCCTCGTCATGCACCGAGGAAAGGGCCATCGGGGAGGTTTTAGTGGGTAAAAAATGGGTAAAAAAAAGATAGCCGATGTAATAAGAGAGTAATTTGCTACTTATATTAAAAAAAAAATTGCTTTTAATCGCGGGTAACACCGCGGGGCGGAGCTCTAGCCACTTCTACGACTTCTTCTTCTCTTACGACATATAGAAGGGTCAAATATTATAAAAATTAATTTAATTACTCATAAATTACATTGTCAATGTGAAAGTGTCAATGGGTGGCAATTTATAACCCTCGCAAGACAAATGGACTGCTATGAAGTTACTCACAATTTTAAGACATCAATTTGAAAGTATAATAATGACACCGATTTATTATGATAATAAAGGTACCCTAACTTTCTGCTTAATTGACTGCCACTTTGTAACTTGATCTCTATTCAAATTAATTACTCGATTTTATTACTAGCTGCTCCCGTCGCCAAGTTGGACACAGGACAATAATAGTAGCCTAAGTTACTCATTATAACACCAGCTATCTGCCAGTGAAAGTCCCGTCAAAATCGGTACAACCGTTCTAGAGATTAGCCGGGACAAACAGTTAAAAGTTGTAAAGAATGTTATTTTGGTACTAGCGTACTCAGCCCGCTTCAAATGGCTAGATTTTGCTTTATTTTATTTAAACAATAAACTTACATCATTTAATATTTAATTTGACCCTCACAATATATTAAATTATTCATTTATCTCCGTATTCATTCACTTCTATTCTCTTCTCGAGCGGGTGAAAGAAATTACCTACACCCATGTACATATAAATAAAATATAATTTATACAAAAACATATAGACATGGGAGCCTTCAAGAGTACAGTGAATAGGCACTTACTAAACTAGCGCGTACCATCTTTCGACTAAATCACCACTTAATACCAGGTGGGACCGTAGTCAAGCACTAGTCTGAATATTAATATCCCATAAAAAAAAATCGGGCTCAAGTTAATGTCAAAAATAAAAGTACGACATATGACTTGTTTGACAGTTCGAAAAGAGGAGTGCTCCGTTAGTCACAAAACTTATAGGTATACTCGCCAGGTCAATCTGGTGATTCCCTGAAAGTTTCATTGAAAGCGGTCCAGCCATTTTGGAGCCTATATGGAACATACCCACACACTTTATCTTTTATATATATAGATATAAATCGTAGATACCTTTATATGCATGTAGTAAAAAGCAGTTATTATAATGTTACAAACAGACACTCCAATTTTATTTATTTGTGTATAAATAAGAGATTTTATAAATATAACCGATCATTGCAATTCATCATTGCATTCGTTACAAGAGAAACCGCGGTAGCTTAGTGTCCAGGCGATTGCTTCAAGTTGCATAGTACGCTAGCAACCCCAGTCAATCCCCAGTTTTATATTAAATAAATATGTTGTTATTAATAGTATACCCCAATAAATTTGTTGTTGCAATAAGTGCAGATTTACCACACGATTGGCGGTGAAGGAAAACATCGTGAAGAAACCTACACGTGTTGGAAAATCCTCTCATGACATGTAAAGACATCTACAAATAAATAAAAAAAATTCAATACAAATAAATAAAATTCAAGTGTCTATTTGTAATAATAAAATAACCGCGTTTTGTAAATGCACATGAATGTATACACGGTATATTTACGAAAATAACATTTTTTACAATTTTTGTCTGTCCGTTTGTTTCTTCCACCTAATATATATTATCTCTGGAACGGGCTGGACAGATTTTGACGGGTCTTACACTGGCAGATAGCTGACGTAATAAGGAAAAACTTACTGCTTTTGTTGTATCTAATAATCATGAAATTTTGAAAACAAGTTGTATAGAAAAGGACGTACTACTTAATATCGGGTAACACCGCGGAGCGTAGCTAGTGTTTATACAATAAAAAAACCATGTTACAAAATCAGTTATCGTAATAGAAATGATTCCATTCCGCCAAATGTCGGGAACGTAATCGAAAAATTCGTTTACATTATCACAGGGGAGAATAAATCTTCCAAGTTTTGCTACATTCACTTTAACTTAATCCCACTAATATTTATGAGGAAGTCGTAACTTAAAAGCTGCTGCGGTCAGCTCTGATTAACTACACTTGGAATTTAAAGTATCTGAGAAGCCGTGACTTGGGAAAACTTTTAATAGGTACAGTTTTTAAGGTATTATAAATCAGACGTTCAAGACACCAAAAAGTTATTTTATTCTTGTACTATGTTAGAACTCTTGGTCTACGTTTTTATTTTGAACCGACTACAAAAAAGGAGAAGGTTCCCAATTCGTCTGTATGTTTATAAGCAAATAATATTGCATCAAAAAAATCCATTCATGCTGGCACCGGGGATCGAACTCGGGTTGCCAGAATACGCAACTTGTGACAATCGGACACTGAGCTACCACGGCTCTTTTTAAACTTGTACTTATGGTTGTTTTCAACCGACTTCAAAAAGGGAGGAAGTTCTCAATTCGTCTGTATTTATGTCTTATGTTTACCTCATAATTTTGGACTAAATGAACCGTTTGTGTTGATTCTTTTTTATTTAAAATCTGTTGCTTCCCATGTGGTCCATTCAATTTATTCTGACAAGGTTTTCTCATACCTTTTAAGTCTTAAAATTGGAATAAGTATGGACTTTTAACGCAATATTTCATTTTCAGTTACATTCTGACTAATTATATATTTTATTTGTAATATTCAAGATACATATATATACATATACAAAGAATAAATTCGGATTTGTTCTTTGTATATGTATATGAAGTCAGTTTTTGTTTTTACTCGGAAATATATTTGTTCCATTTGTTATCTTAGTTCTAACTGGATCATTGATTTCCTTCGCACGCACGTAAAATACAAAATATACAAATAGTGAACATTTTCGCAAAATTTCAAATAAAAGTGTCGTCTTTCCAAGCAATTGATTCAATTATCTGTACGAGTTTCAGTCCATTCGTCCCGCAGCAAACAAATGCATCGGTAAAACATTAACCCGTTTAAATGTTTTGTTCAGTAAACTGAGAACATTACAAAGCCTCCACTTCGTGCAGTGTTTTACTGAACAAACAAACTCGGTATTTGGTTAACATTTCAATTAATTACGATACTTACTGCTTTGCTAGCTCAGTACAGCCGTGGTAGGTCAGTGTCCGGGCGGTTGTCTCATGTTAGCTGGCAACACATGACACCCAGCGATAGTTATGTTTAATAACTAATTCCAATGATATCATAGTGATTTGCCTAAACTGTGTCCGTGCTCTTTTCTAATTCTTTAACTGGTTCATGGTTATCATCATCATCATCAGCCTGTATCTATCCACTGCTGGAAATAGGGCTTCCCCAATGCCTTCCACCACATGCGCAACAAGCTGAGGATAGCTTTCCGCATCCAGCGGAGTCAGGATAGCCGGAAGTGCCGGCTATCCTAACAAGGTCGTCGGTCCATCTGGAGGGAGGGCGCCCCACGCTTCTCCGATCCATGCGCGGCCTCCATTCCAAGACTTTCCTCCCCCATCTACCATCGCTGATTCGGCAGATGTGGCCAGCTCACTGCCACTTCAACTTGCTGACTTTAAGAGCTAAATCGACTACCTTCGTTCCCCGTCGAATTTCATCGTTTTGGATTCTATCCCTTAGAGAAATGCCGAGCATAGATCTTTCCATCGCTCGTTGTGCGACTTTTAGCTTGTGGACCAGCCCAACGGTCAGAGTCTAATTGGTTACTTTGGTTTTATTGATCGTTACAGTCATCTGTGTAATAGACAAATCTGACTGTGTGTCGGGATTTCGGCACTACAGCATGATGGACGCTGTCGTGCAGTTGCAGTTTATCCGTACGTGAGGCCTTGGGCCTCGTGCACGGTAAGGATGTTACATTTTTAATTCCCCCCATCATTCTACTTTCGGACGTTTACACATTCGGCGGGTCTGCACATTTTCATAGTCAATGTTCCTCGAGTCCGAACGACGCGATTTGAGTCACCGTTCATCGTGGGTACAGAGAAATGGAACAAGTTACCGGCGTCAGTATTTCCGTCCAAGTACGACGTGAGAGCCTTCTATAGTAGACTAAATAGGCACTTACTAAACTAGCGTGTACCATCTTTCATCTATCACCATTTAACATCAGGTGGGATCGTGGTCAAGCACTAGTAAAAAAAATTATAAGTGCAATAAAATACGAGAAACGGGAAGTTCATAAGAAAAAGTACTGCGTAATAGAATAAAGAAATATTATGACAAGTAAGTACAAAGTCTTTAAAATTCAAAAACAAGGCAACTTTTTCAAATGAGGCGGTCATTCGTTACTTCAGAAGTAGTCAATTATGTTACGTAAAATTAAGGAAAACCTTCACAGGGGAGTTGAGAACAATCGTGGAAGTTCAAGTGGGTTTTTTTCACAAGAACTTTACAGGAAAGAAAGAAATTACGCGTTTTTCTATCGTCGAGTGTTCTTTGAAATATAATCTGTTTACACCAATTATCGTTTATATTTAACTTATAGTACAAAAATATTAGTTTATAAAAATACTAACAATATTTTAAGCGTCAATAGCCTAATTTTAATATGGTTTAGGGTACAGCCTGCGAATCGTAAGGTCGTGGGTTCGAATCCACTATTCGACTATTGCCGTGAACGTGAAAGAAGAAATATTGCTAGCTTTCTTTTTAAAGAAAAAAAAATGCGGCGTACAGAATACTTAGCGACGAAACGCACGTGTTGAAGAGAGTTCACGTAAAGATAAATTTGGAGAGCCATCGAAACTCAATTAAGGTTAATAAGACAGGTAGTTTAATTGTAAGTTCAATTAGAATTTGCTAAGCGGCAGTTTCACATCAAAACTTAATTAACCTTCGAAGCTTAAGTACTATGACATAGGAAAACTAAGTTAACCTAAGCTTGCCTGTCGTCGGACGTATTTATAATCTAATACCGTCACTCCTACAGGATAACGTACATGTAAAAACAATAGAAGCATCAAAGCATCATGTATAGATTCCTAATTCATTTGCCTTTTTTAGTTTTAAAAATTTGATTTTTTCTTAATCAGGATCGATTTTTTTGCGTCCCTTTTTTTTTGACGAATGTCAAAGAGACTTGAGCCAGAGAAGCTGGCCTTTACTGCTTCATCGGATTGAGAGGTGATTCCGTCCCATCATCCAAGGTGTATTTAGTACTATCGTCAGTCTTCGTTTCGGATTCTATCCCTTAGAGAAATGCCGAGCATAGCTCTTTCCATCGCTCGATGTGCGACTTTTAGCTTGTGGACCAGCCCAACGGTCAGAGTCTAATTGGTTACTTTGGTTTCATTGATCGTTACAGTCATCTGTGTAATAGACAAATCTGACTGTGTGTCGGGATTTCGGCACTAGAGCATGTTGGACGCTGTCGTGCAGTTGCAGTCTATCCGTACGTGAGGCCTTGGGCCTCGTGCACGGTAAGGATGTTACATTTTAATTCCTGCACCTGGTCTGCACCTTTTCATAGTCGATGTTCCTCGAGTCCGAACGACGCGATTTGAGTCATCGTTCATTGTGGGTACAGAGAAATGGAACAAGTTACCGGCGTCAGTATTTCCGTCCAAGTGCGACGTGAGAGCCTTCTATAGTAGAGTGAATAAGCACTTACTAAACTAGCGTGTACCATCCTTCATCTATCACCATTTAACATCAGGTGGGATCGTGGTCAAGCACTAGTAAAAAAAAAATATAAGTGCAATAAAATACGAGAAACGGGAAGTTCATAAGAAAAAGTACTGCGTAATAGAATAAAGAAATATTATGACAAGTACAAAGTCTTTAAAATTCAAAAACAAGGCAACTTTTTCAAATGAGGCGGTCATTCGTTACTTCAGAAGTAGTCAATTATGTTACGTAAAATTAAGGAAAACCTTCACAGGGGATTTGAGAACAATCGTGGAAGTTCAAGTGGGTTTTTTTTCACAAGAACTTTACAGGAAAGAAAGAAATTACGCGTTTCTATCGTCGAGTGTTCTTTGAAATATAATCTGTTTACACCAATTATCGTTAATATTTAACTTATAGTACAAAAAAATATTAGTTTATAAAAATACTAACAATATTTTTAAGCGTCAATAGCCTAATTTTAATATGGTTTAGGGTACAGCCTGCGAATCGTAAGGTCGTGGGTTCGAATCCACTATTCGACTATTGCCGTGAACGTGAAAGAAGAAATATTGCTAGCTTTCTTTTTAAAGAAAAAAAAATGCGGCGTACAGAATACTTAGCGACGAAACGCACGTGTTGAAGAGAGTTCACGTAAAGATAAATTTGGAGAGCCATCGAAACTCAGTTAAGGTTAATAAGACAGTTAGTTTAATTGCAAGTTCAATTATTTTTGAAATTTTAAAATGAACAATTCAGAATTATCTCTCAACACCACAAGAAGCTCACATGATCTTGTCCGACAGTAAACATAAAATGTTTCGCACTTTCAGATGATCTCAAGAATATTTGAAATTACGCCAGCAATTCTTGTTTAAATGTTAGAAAAAATGAACATTTATTTATGATTGAAAATTATTAATATGACATTTCCAGGGTGGGTGGCATGGGTCCCGAATATCATTATAGTAAATAAATGCTGTATTTGACTATTCAAAAAGAGGAGTGCTCGAATCGTTATCCAACTCGCCAGTTCAATCTGAAGATACCCTGAAAGTTTCATTGAAATCGGTCCAGCCATTTCGGAGCCTATACGGAACAAACCCACACACTTTCTCTTTTTTATATTTATAGATTTATCAACTGAATTGCCTTATAAAATATCTTAACACAATTTTGCTGCTAAAATTTCTTTCTTGTTGAATAGAACGGGTAGCCGATAACAAAGGTCAGCTTTAAAACATTATATAATAAGAAGTTAGAAAAGCAATAAGTTTGTTGTTAGACTAATACGTGAACATGGACAATAACAAATGGATGTAGAAGTTGGAAAAAGTCCCATTACATCGACTATTTGTTACGACGAAAATATGAGTTAAGTTTCAAAGTAACGTAGTATTGCCTCACAAAAGTATCAACAGGAATCCAGCCCTACAACTTCTACTAACTCGCATTAAAATATTATTTATTTCCTTCTCCCTCTACACATTTTCTTTCCGACCATTTAAGATTTTCGCTTCCAAAAAAAATATAATTGTAGAAAACTGAAAAAGAACTTAAAAAATTTATTCAGTCCTGTAGTTCTGGGCTCTCAATAATAAGACTACGGTATCCCTTGCCTGTCATAGAAGGCGACTAAAAGGGGCCTCGGGTTCACTGGGCGACAAGGGTGGGGGGCCTGAGTCGTCCACCAAAGTGGACCCGGGAAGAAGGCGACATCGGCTGGCTCGTGTCGCCTTGCGCTGCGAGGGCACAGGTGGGAGGGTGTAACCTCCCCCCCGGGACGTGCTCTCCTTGAGCACAGTGCAGAAGGGCTCCGGTGCGTTCCACCAGAGATCCCGGAGCCCCTCGTGATGCACCGAGGAAAGGGCCACCGGGGAGGTTTTAGTGGGTGATAACCCCACATAACCGCCGCCTTCCCCCCAGAAGGCGGGGTATCTTTCTGAAGATTTCCTTCCCGTCAACAAAAAAAAAAGTATATTTAGGAGTTCAGCCCTGTAGTTCTGGGCTCGTAGAAAAGACTACGGTATCCCCCGCCTGTCGTTGAAGGAGACTAAATGAGGCCTCGGGTTCAATGGGCGACAAGGGCTCCCACCCTTTGTCATCCTCCAAGGTGGACCCAGCGAAAGAGAAAGCGACACGGGCCTGCCGATGTCTACATTTGCAGTGCGAGGCACAGGGGAGAGGGCATAGGGACTCCGGTGTGTTCCCGAGTGTGTGACCATGCACCGAGCAAGGGCCGCCGGGGAGGTTTTAGTGGGTAAAAACCCCACATAACCTCGCCTTCCCCCAGAAGGCTATTTTTCACAAGATACCCCATCTTATTGAAAAATAGCGTCAATTGCCGGCGTCCAACTACGAGAGCCTTCAAGAGTAGAGTGAGGCACTTACTAAACTAGCGCGTACCATTTATCGACTATATCAACACTTAACATCAGGTGGGATTGTGGTCAAGAACTAGTTAATACTCCAAAAAAGGTAAGCTTAGGTCTGCGTCGTGTGCGGTAATCGTAAGGTCGTAGGTTCGAATCCACCATTCGACCATTGAACCATCTCCTAGCACAAGCTTAAGCTTAGTTGGAATGGTTAACAAGAATGTTAGTAATATTTCTGAAGGAAAAAAACTTACCTAATATTAGTTGGTTAAGCATTTAGAAAAGCATCTTACTTTTAAATATTTATCTTCTCATAAATTCAATATTTCCAAAAGCGGTTTTTTTAAGCGGCTTGCATCCACCTGCGCCTTTTATGCGGTCGTCAGACCACCTTGCGGGCTGGGCACCAGGCAACACCTCAGTGCTTGAAGTCGATAGTCTACGGCCAGTGTGTGTTTCCAATTACCAGTGATGGTACAAAAACGTGGTCACAATAAATACGCAGCTTATATTATATTAACAATATAAAAAATACACGGTACGTAGAATTGCAAGAAATCAAACGCATGAGCACACATTACTCACAAATTTCTCTGTTCACTGAACGGGAACTTGGTAATTGGTTTTAACAATACGTTTATCTCTGTTTACGTGGAACGAGACCAGAGCGGAAGATTTGTTCGTTCGCTAAGAAAAATGAATATATTAATATGTAGGTAGATTTACTTTTTGAAGTAAATATCTTTACGCAAGCTTGCCTTGAGAAAAGTTGATGAAAACTGTGATCGGTCGAGGTGAATGCATGTTAAGAGAGAGATATATCATATTTATTATACTCTTATTGTCTGTATAAATTCCATATAAAAGTAGTATTGCGCTCGCACGTCTTTAGGTAGTCCCAGGCACCGCTGAAAATCAGCGCTGTAGCATCCTTGCGACAGCATATGCTGAGACGGTGTCCGATATTGGCATCATATGTTTTGTATTATTTGTCTGTGTAACTTTAACTGTGTTTTGTCTATTTTTCATTCTTTTTTAATGTGTATTATATTCTGTCTGTGATGTGTTTTGTATTGTGATGCCAATAAATAAATATGTCTATGTCTATATAAGTTAGTGAAGTTAGAAAGAGGGAAAGTTATGTTTCGTTTCGCACACATTATCATTCACTTTTTCTCTCATAAACAGTTACTAAGTAAGCTTTAGCTTATGTTTGAACATTGACATCAATATTAGAAAGTTTAATGTACTACTGGAATAAGAATTATTAATATGATGAGAGAAACCCTCTTTGTGTGACTTTTGCCTGCCTCTTATGGTGACGCGTGTGAATGTTCGTGATTATATTTCTTTTATTGACATGGTAGTCAATACTTTTAGATTTTATTTACCACAAATCAAAAAAGCAAACAATTAATATATTTCTTCTTTATTACATTAGCATAGGAGGGTTGATACAGCCCTGTAGTTCTGGGCTCTCAAGAATAAGACTACGGTATCCTCTGCCTGTCGTACAAGGCGACTAAAAGGGGCCTCGGATTCACTGGGCGACAAGGGTGAGGGCCTGCGTCGTCCGCCAAAGTGGACCCGGGAAGAAGGCGACATCGGCTGGCCCGTGTCGCCTTGCGCTGCGAGGGCACAGGGGGGGAGGGAGTAACCTCCCCCCCGTGACGTGCTCTCCTTGAGCACAGTGCAGAGGGGCTCCGGTGCGTTCCACGTAAGATCCCGGAGCCCCTCGTCATGCACCGAGGAAAGGGCCACCGGGGAGGTTTTAGTGGGTAAGAACCCCACATAACCGCCCTCTTCCCCCCATAAGGCGGGGTATCTTTGTGAAGATTTCCTACCCGTCAACAAAAAAAAAAGGAGGGTAGATAAAACGATATACATTTATCTCAAGATTTATTTATTTATTTATTTATTTAAATCAACAAAATTATAACACCGTTACAGATAATACCAATATGATGTTATAAAAACTTAGTTAAATATATATTATTAAAATTAAAACAAATAAAAAGCTGCTTGATGTATTGACAATAATATATAAATATAATAAAGTCAAACACCTTCTGCGCATTTGTAGGCAGCTTCGATAAACACAGACTCTGTGCAACAAAATATATCAATGTGCAGTGAGATGGTATTAACAAACCCAACCGCGCGCGACAGCGGAGAGTTCCTGGGTAAGTTAGTCCTGGAGACAGGTAGTAAGAACAATGGCGGACGACGGCGCATGCACACGTAATTGTCAGGCGTCCGCAACTGTAGCGCGGCCAGCACTTCTGGGTGATGAACCCAGCCCCGCAGCACCCTCCACACATATTTAATCAGTGCGACGTCTCTCCTCACCTGCAGCCTGCTGTACCCGACCATGCCCAGTACAAATAGGCTCGGGTACATCAGTGGGAAGCAAGGATACACCCCGTACTGCTTATAATAAAGAAATCTACAAAATTTATTTTGTATCTTCTCCACCATGAGACAATATTTATCTTCATGAGGATTCCATATGTAAGCGTTCGTCTCTAAATGGCTTCTTACCAATGCGTTAAATAAAGATTTAACCACTAATAAATTTGAGAATTCCTTGCACTGTCTGAGGATAAAACCAAGATTTCTGTAGGTTTTTTTGCAAACGTTAGTGATGTGTCTACGAAAGTTAAGATCTTGTACCATCTCAACTCCCAGATCCTTGACACACGCGACTCGATTGACAACAGTGTCGTCGAGGACGTACGGGTGTTGCACAAGTGTGCGCGCGCGCCCAAAGCTCATTACACAACACTTGCTTACATTAAAAAACAATTTATTATTTTTACTCCAAAGTGATATGCTGTCAATATCCCGTTGCAAGTTCTGGCAGTCAGACATGTTTTCTATAGGCAAAAAGAGCTTTAGGTCGTCGGCGTATAGCAAGCATTGTGCGTTTTCCACTACGGTAGGGAGGTCGTTGATCATCAGAATAAATTCCAAAGGGCCGAGATTACTCCCTTGACTCACACCGGAAAACGTATAGTAGGGCTCAGACACCCAACCCGCATATTCGACGTACTGTCTACGGTCGGTCAAATAGTTGGCAAAGAAATTTAGAAGACTCGGTGTGAAACCTAAGCCAGCAAATTTCACCAATAAGATATCATTGTCAACAACATCGAAAGCCTTCCGAAAATCGAAGTACGCTGTGTCGACCTGCTTCCTAGAGTCCAACGCTGGTACAATGTGACTCATGAAGGACAATAGGTTACTCCCCGTGCTTCGACCCTGTCGGAAGCCATGTTGGGCGTCAGCAAGTTGGGAACTCACTTGTGTGTAAATACAGTTATATATGACTGATTCGAACACCTTAGCAACCGCTGACAACACGGCTATCGGTCTGTGCTCACTCACCTCAGTACCTTTTCCTTTCGGCACCGGAATTACACGAGTGGTTTTCCATACGTCTGGATAATGATCTTCTTTAAGGCATAGGTTAAAAATGTACAGAAGAGGGGATTCAAACACCGATCGACAGTCTTTGATTATAAAAGGCGGAATCCCGTCCGGACCTACCGAAGTTTTGGGCTTAAGTCGAGCAAGCGCTGTGCGCACGTCGCGCGCGCTCACCTGCCCGATATGCACGCGGGTTGAGCTCACCGCCCCGTTTGTCGTCCACGCTGCCATACGTTCCGCTTCGCGCGGGTTCAACGCAGGCCGCTCTTTACAATATACTGACTTAAAATATGACGCGAAACACTCTGCACACTCCTCTTCTCCGAGTTCTAATCCGTCTTTAGTAATACGAGTCCTATTACAATTTGTCTTTTGTTTTTTTATAAAACTCCAAAAAGATTTTGGATCAATTTTAAAATTTAATTGTAACTTTTTTTGGTGCATTTCATAAGCAGACACTATCATATGCTTAACTATTGTACGATATCGACAGAATACTTCGTAATCAGCTTTCGACTTTGTAGTTTTGTATATTTTGTGATATCTCCATTTTTCTTGATATGTTGTATTAAATCACCCGTACACCAGGCCGGATAGTTATATTTGAACTTATATTTTCTTATATTATTTATTTTTCTGGGTGTGCACAAATCTATCACTTCGTTAACTATCTTATAAAATAGTGACAATGCAATATCTGCATGGTCTACTTTATACAACGGACTCCAATCAATTGAGTCGAGTGAGCTATACAAACTTAAAAAGTTACATTTGGTAAAATTCCACTTTGGGGTTTCATTCCCATCATTTAAATCAATTCGCGTATCGCCCGCTAATGAGTCCGAACTCAACACGGCCGCCGGCTTAATCTCCACCAGTAGCGGTGGATGGTGCACATCAATATCGACTAAAGGATCGGCAGACAGAAAAACTTCTATGTCACACGCTGATAGGGTTGTTAATACCAAATCCAACACTCTATTATTAATATTAAGCACATTATTTACCTGTCGAAATCCACAGAATGCTGTAACATATTCATAATAATTTTTAATTTCTAGTGACGTAGAAGGTAGGTTAAAATCACCAATCACTAATACTTTATCGTATTTAGAACACTCAGATTCTAAAATATTAAAAAGGTGCATATACTCGTTAACATTTGATTTAGGTGGAATATATACAACGCAACAATAAAATAAAAAAAATATTTCTTAAGTGGACGGTAGCGCAAATTATTTTAAATAACGCCTTGTCTACATTAGGGATCCACACGCGTTTCAAGTTAAGACGCGAAGACGCCGCTAAGATGACACCTCCTTGTTTGCGTCCGTCAGTTCGATCACATCTTAACACTGTATAGCTAGGCGTTCTCGATCAT
The DNA here is from genome assembly GCA_029286785.1 of Meandrusa payeni. NCBI lineage: Eukaryota > Metazoa > Arthropoda > Insecta > Lepidoptera > Papilionidae > Meandrusa > Meandrusa payeni. The sequence continues at coordinate 724,282 of JAGSMX010000015.1, forward strand.
GTAATGAATTATTTAGACCTGTCTCGGTAATAGCAAACAAGTCACACGAAGAATTCAAAATACTTGTATAAAATGTAAATGTTTTCGTCCGCAGTCCTCTGGCATTTTGGTAAAACATTACTACTGAATTATTATTATTACTCTTTTCCCTTAGGTTTTTGGTAGTTTCGAAACCACACCCACTCGTTAAATTGAGTGTTCACAGGCCAACACTCCGCGCAATTGATTTTCCCAAATAGCGTCTCAGGTACTCCCACCATGAAAGACGAATAATCCCTTTTCGTCTTCGGAATGATTTTTTCGACTTTTATGTCTTTCGAACCACAAACGCTTTCAATATGTTTGGCCATTGCCTCTTCAGATGTGCTAGGATGAAGAGACCACACATGTAAAAAAACCTTTTTTTCGATGGCTTGAATCGAAGAAATTAATGTATTTCCTCCCTTGTGAACTATTTTAGGCTGTGTCTTCCTGGATTTTGTTTGGTTACTAACCAACTTCCATTCTGAACCAGCCAAGGATTGCTCATTAATCTGTTCTGTTATCTCAACTGCGGGCGTGCTTAATCGCTCCCGCTGCGTTAGTGAAGACACAGCCTCACCTTTCGCTCGCTCCGTCGCGCGTATGTGCGAGATGCTACCGCCGTATTCTCCGCGGCTGTAGCGCTCTCCGTCACACTACGCGTCGTCGGTATGTTGACTTGGGCATCTTTCTCACTCTTTTTACCGGTCATAAGTGCCACAAGCTTGTCAATTTTTGTTGACATATTTCCAATTTCTGTCTTTTGTTCATTGATCACCGCCATATTATTTTCAATCAATAGTTTTTGATTTTCTATTTTCTTATTTTGTGACTCAATTAACAAGGACTGTGTGTTAATTTTTGTTATCAATGATGTCATTTTCTTCGACAAATCGTTTAAAACGGAATCCAGGTCTGATTTAGACATTTTTTTCATTTAAACAAATTAAAATACGGCAGCAATAAAACTGCGACGCGACACTGTCACTGTCACTGTAGTGTATACTGTAGTGGTATATGTATTTGTAGTTAAGTTACAACCTGTATATACATTTAAATAGACACATACTGTATATTAAGCGATGGTACAAGGCAAGGGGTATTAAAGTATATTAGAGATGGACACTTATATAATAAAGCGAGGGGAAACGACCGCCGCATACGAGTCCGCTTATATTGAATTGCCGGTACTTCTGCGAGAATTGAAAACATTTGCTCGAGCTCACAACACTATCTCAGATCTTTGGAACTATTCAGTTAAAGTGATTCCCTTATTAAGGTATACAGTTATACAGTTCTTGAGTGCGTTAAATTTATACACCAACAGATCTCAAAAGACGGTTCATTATTATTTGACCCTTCTACCATCGGACTTCAAGACGAACCGCTGGATTATTTTGTCACATCCATCTAACCCAAAAAAAAGGCTTAGCTTCGACTTCAATCTAATATATTTAAACGAGAATATATATATATATATATATATATATATCGATCGATTTCATGTTATAAAACATTTAGGCATACTTAGATCACCGTATTTAACCCCTGACAAGATGTAGTACCAGATGAAACTTTCCACCCATGGGCGTCGTAAAGTATTATGGGACAGCGGACATTTCTATCTTCCAACAATTTAAACACCGATCCAAACTTTTATTGCCATGATACCTTCTTGTTTGCAACATAAGAAACTTTTAGATCATATTGCTAGCTTTCCTTTAAAAAAATCTGGTTGGATGGACCCGAGCGGTTATCATAGATAGGGTAGATCGATTTTTTTTTCATAACACTATATATATTTTTATATAAACTATTTAATTAAAACAGCTGGATGAGATTCTCTCGGCATTGGAGACCAAACGGCCGAGGGTCAAGAGAGAAATCAGTAGATCGATCATTATAACAATACTGCATGTAGCATTTAGATAGATGATTTATAATAATTTCAAATTTCGCAGTGACACATTTGTTAGACAGAAGACGGTGAGGCGATATTTTTGTTTTGGTTTTCTCCGCACACGTGGGTAGTAAACCCGCGCCGTCAGAGTTGGTCCAGTCTCCCGCCAGTTGTTAAACCGTTCGGTATATTTACTAGCGTACACGGTCACTGGTAATTATCGGTTCGCGGTGCGTCATCAATGACGTCATTAAATTACGTTTGAACCCGCTAACGGGGAGCGGTGCAAGCATCACTCGACTGACACTTGACTGAGTGTACCAGGAGCAAGTGGAGACCAGGACAACGAGGTGGTAAGTCATTTTTAATTTTCTTTTATTTATCTAAAGGAAGAACAACAGAGAAATCTTAAAAACAAGATACATGAATTACTTCACAGTTAATTCTTTGGTTTTGGATTGGATTAATTGGTAAACAGACAGAATGAACATATTTAATAACGCTCATGGTATTAACTTTTATATGATTAATCAAAACCATATAATAACATAAACACAACGCTAAAACAAAATAAACAGTGAAGATACCAACATTTAGCGTCCAACCAAACATCTCGTCCAATAATCTTACTGCGAAAACTCATACCAACTCAATTTCGAGCAAAACATACAAATTGTCATGTGAACCAAATTAAAATAATGTTATCAAGCAAAAATAATGTCATTTAGAATTGTTTACCAATAGCAATTCTACCCGACTTCAAACTCACTTATAGAAAAGAAAACGCTGAAACGCCGCGGTATTATTTGCGACATGTGGTATTAGGGCTTGTGCCGCGTGTACGACAGTTTTGCGCACACTTCATGTTGGATACTATGTAAGTACATAGACATTTACAAGTGATATTATTTATTCAAAGTATATATCACAATTTTCAAACTTGGGACCGGCAGCGTTAGACTTCCATTGCTCTAGCAGACTTCAATATGGTACGATACCTCTCGACGCAAATAACTAGATAAGAGAAAGACAATAGTAACTCACCCCATAGTCCAACATTACGGCTCCAACAAAACAGCAGAGCTTCAAGGAGTTCAACCGCACAATAATCGACCTAGAGGTGGTCCACACACTCTGTCCAAACACAACTATAGCACAAACTCACCCGAACGTCCATTTTTTGTAAATATTATTCACTCGAGCATGACAGCTCTAGTCGCGAACTGCAAAGATTAGGTTACGAACACAACTGAAGCCATAGACCAACCCATAGCCACAGCCATAGACAAAGACAGTCTCTGTAATTTATTATTTTTAAAATCTATTAAGAGATGGCGCCACAGGGACGGCGAAGCTACGTACTGCCACTTTTTTTTTAATTATGTTTATGGTGTATGTACGTGGCCATGTGTTTGCGCTCGTATGCGTGAGCGCGTTGTTTATTAAAAGTAGTATTAATGTTTTAGTTTATAAAATTAAATATTTACGTTTGATATATTTGACGACTTTAAGTGTTTTCGTTTTTTTATTTGAAGTTATTTTAAGTAAGTAAATAACTTTTGAACCTTAGCTGATGTCTGTATGTCGATTCGAAGGAAATAGGATTGAAAGGTAACGAGATTAATTTCTTAAAATTACATGTCGGGTTTGTTTGAGATAAAAATTACATTTTGAGTTTATTTCTAACAACATTTCAAAGGCTCTTAAAGGATTAAGTAATTACATATTTACTTAAGTAATAGAATAGAGATAGGGATTTATTGAAACATAGTTATTTGTTAGGAATCTAGACAAATAAATAAAATAAGTGTGTCTGTTTATACCATATATAATTTTTTAATTTTCGTCGATCTGTCTGTTCCGGCTAATCTCTGGAACGTTCCCAGCCGTTGCTGGACCGATTTTGGCGGGACTTTCACTTGTAGATACCTGATGTAACAAGGAGTTGCTGTGGAGTCTAGTTGTCTAGAGTCTAGTCTAGGAGTTATCGCGGGTATATACTTTTTCAAGTAAAAAGTAAATAAGCACAATTTGTTTTCACTGCAGCTTCGACCTGTTACTGTCATCATTTTTTGATAATGCGCCTTAGAAAAAGAAGCTCGTACATCCTTTCAGTTAGCACGTAGCGTTAACGCTGTCCGCTGTTCACAGGACAAGGGGGATAGCCCATCGATATACACCGGGCACAAATGTACAGCAAGTGATGATTTTGTACTTAAAAAAACGGCAATTAATCGGTACAAGACGACTGCGATTTTAAATTTCATAAGTCTAACCGCTTATCCACTTCGAAAGGCGGCGGTTACTACTCACTAAAATTCCACCCGTGGCCCACCTCGGTGCAAGGCGAGTGGCGTGGTCATCTCTAGCGGAACGTACCGGAGCCCGTCTACTCTGAAGCACGACCCGGGTGAGGTCACACCCTCCCCCAGCACCCTTACAGTGCTCACGGGACCACCAGTGTCGCCTTCTTCCCGGGTCCATTTCCCCTGAACCCGAGGCCTTCGCTAGTCGCCTTTTACGACAGACAACCGCTTATCCACTATCCCGCTATCTATCCCTGATTCAGTTGACATATATATGCGTAATAGTGATCCCGGAATGTCAAAAAGTGCTATCACTTGATAGCTTGGGATATTTTTAAACTTTAATTTAATGAGAAATGTATTTTATCCCCGAAGTCGAGCTGCCGCTATCAATTGCAGCGAACGTGGTGCACGCCGAGTATTTCGGATCCGGGAATTCTAATCATGCAACCGCAAGTTGGTCGGATTATTGCGAACCTTGAAACCGCTGAAATTAAAATGAAAATGTTCTTGGAAGAGCAACCGACCCTCCGAGCTCCTCTATACTAGTCAAAATAGTCATCTTCTATTTCAAATCTGTGTTGGTTGTAACGAAGGACTTTGCTTCGTCTTTCTTTTTTTAATAATTTCTAAGCAAGTGCTTGACTACGATCCTACCTGATGTTAAGTGGAAATGCAGTCCTGGATGATAATAGCTTAGTAAATGCCTATTCACTCAACTCTTGAAAATACCCACATTGTAATCGATGGGAAAGACAGACGCGGGCAAACTATTCCAGTCCTTTGTTGTACGAAGAATTAAAGACGAAATAAATCGCTTCGTTCGGGTTTGAGGGATGTTCACAACAAAAGGATGAAATTCCGCAGTGCGTCTGGAAGTCCGAAGGTGGAACGGGATGGGGAATTAGATCATGTAGTTCCTGAGCACACTCTCCAAAATGCATTCTGTAGAAAACCGAAAGGCTAGCTACTTTACGCCTGTGCTCAAGACTGAGCAGATTGGTTTCAACAAAGTTATGTATTGGTCCAGCAAAGGATAATAGTTTGCCCGCTTTCTGTCCCTCAGATTACAATGTGGGTGTTTTCAAGAGCAGAATTTACTAAGCTAATGCGTCTTACCATCAGAACTGCATTTCCACTTAACATCAGGTGAGATCGTAGTCAAGCAATTGCTTAGAAAGTGCTTGACTACGATCCCACCCGATGTTAAGTGGAAATGCACTCCTGGATGGTAAGACGCACTAGCTTAGTAAAGGCCTGTTCACTCTACTCTTGAAAATATCCACATTGTAATCGGAAGTAAAGACAGACACGGGCAAACTATTCCAGTCCTTTGCTGTACGAAGAATGAAAGATGAAGCAAATCGCTTCGTTCGGGTTTGAGGGATGTTCACAACAAAGGATGAAATCCCGCAGTGCGTCTGGAAGTCCGATGGTGGAACGGGATGGGGAATTAGATCATGTAGTTCCTGACCACACTCTCCAAAATGCATTCTGTAGAAAACCGAAAGGCTAGCTACTTTACGCCTGTGCTCAAGACTGAGCAGATTGGTTTCAACAAAGTTATGTATTGGTCCAGCAAAGGATAATAGTTTGCCCGCTTTCTGTCCCTCAGATTACAATGTGGGTGTTTTCAAGAGCAGAATTTACTAAGCTAATGCGTCTTACCATCAGAACTGCATTTCCACTTAACATCAGGTGAGATCGTAGTCAAGCAATTGCTTAGAAAGTGCTTGACTACGATCCCACCTGATGTTAAGTGGAAATGCTTCCTGGATGGTAAGACGCACTAGCTTAGTAAATGCCTATTCACTCTACTCTTGAAAATATCCACATTGTAATCGGAAGGAAAGACAGACGCGGGCAAACTATTCCAGTCCTTTGCTGTACGAAGAATGAAAGATGAAGCAAATCGCTTCGTTCGGGTTTGAGGGATGTTCACAACAAAGGATGAAATCCCGCAGTGCGTCTGGAAGTCCGATGGTGGAACGGGATGGGGAATTAGATCATGTAGTTCCTGACCACACTCTCCAAAATATAATAGTCCAATAACTAATACACTTGCTTTATTCAGCGTAACGTCGTACAAGGAATTATTTTAGCATTAAAATTTCATTATAATTTAATTATAATAATTAAAATCATTCTGGTCTTTTAATCTATTGATACTCCTAACAATAATTAATAATGTTTATATGGTTTATTTCTTCTTCTTCTGCCTAGCGTTTTCCCGGCCTAACTGCCAGGGTCCGCTTTCCTACGTAGTCTCCTCCGCTTTGCCCGGTCTTCGGCATCCTCGTTTGTTAGGTGGTTCACTAACATGTGTTAACAACGTCCAGCCAGCGTTTCTTGGGCCTGCCACGGGGTCCTGGGCCTTGTACATTGAGGGCTAGGCATCTGTTTTGACTCAATAATATTTATGAATTTTTTCATCTATTATTTTATTGTATAAAATATATTTTAATCTCATAACTGTTTTATTTATGTATCATATTTATAATACTCTTACTGTCTGTATAAATTCCATATAAAAGTAGTATTGCGCGCGCACGTCTTTAGGTAGTCCCGGGCACCGCACAATCAGCGCTGTCGCATCCTTGTGACAGCATACGCTGAGACGGTGTCCGATATTGGCATCATATGTTTTGTATTATTTGTCCGTGTAACTTTAACTATGTTTTGTCTATTTTTCATTCTTTTTTTAATGTGTGTTATATTCTGTCTGTGATGTGTTTTTGTATTGTGATGCCAATAAATAAATGTCTATGTCTATGTCTATTTCCGACATAGTCAGACGGCCTGCTTACATGGATTATTTATTATTCAAAAATAGCCATGAGCAAAAATAAAGGGTCGGTTAAGAAAGTTTGAATATCTTGGAAGATAAAGACGTTAGCTAACTGAAATAAATTATGCATGGTAGACTGGTGATGATGAATTTATTTCTTAGTGTTGCCTCCCTATGGCGACACTAAGTACTAAAATTTAAATAAAAATAAAATTTAATGAAAAATACTGTATTATCCAAATTTAGGTAAGATATCCTTTTTCGTTTAAGTTTATGTTTTTTAATGAAATATATATAAATTAATAAAAATATTGTTCGGCCCCTCTTATTTTTGTGTCACAGGTGTAAATGACGGTCTATACAAGATCATGACGAAATATAATAATAATAACTTTATTAATAATACACAAGAAACATGTTACAATATAGCGGAGCTCCGTCACTTGTAATTTAAATTATACCTAATAATGTAACATTAGCATGTCGGTGAAGGGAACCCATAAGATTTTGCCACTAAAAAAATTTTTACTCCTTTTTTTGCAGTCGGTCAAAAAATATAAAAATGTATAAAAATAAGTTTACAATGAAATCATGAAGTCGGTCTAAACATATAAAGCTTATACGTAAATTTCTAGATGGTAATTGATACCAGATCCTCTCCCGCTCTTGATCCTAAAGTTCGCGTATGAGAAGTCAACTCCACCGGCAGTTATTGACACCACTGCATCAGATTGGTCCATATCTCTGGCTATAATTCCCTGCAAAAGATATTGTGATCTATGATTCAAGATTTAAAACTTAAATTACAGTAACACTGATAAATTACATACATCTTCTATATATAAAAGAGAAAGTGTGTGGGTATGTTCCATATAGGCTCCGGTTTTAATGAAACTTTAAGAGAATCTTCAGATTGACCTGGCGAGTAATCCTGTAGTTTGGTGATCGGAGATCGATCGGAGCACTCCTCTTTTCGAACTGTCAAACAAGCCATACTTTTCCTCCAATTCGTACTTTTCCATCCAAATCGTACTTTTATATCTGACATTAACTCGAGCTCGATATGTTTTTGTATAAGTGATAAGAATGATATTGTATCTACTGATATGTCCACGTGGGTAGGTAATGATCTTCACCCGCTCGAGAAGAGAATGAATACGGAGAGAAATGAATAATTTAATATGTTGTGAGAGTTAAATTAAATATTTAATGATGTTAGTTTATTGTTTAAATAAAATAAAGAAAAATCTATCCCAGCGAAGCGGGCTGGGTACGCTAGTATATCTATTAAGGGTTAATTTAAGAAGTATATTAACAAACAAAAACCGACTTTGAATTTACATCAAGTAAGTGCGCCACAAATGGACGAATAACTCAATATCACGCCAATCGATTTCGATGATTCATTTTTTATTGGCAAGAATGTACTTTAAAAGTTGTGTGTGTGTGTTTGATTAATTCTATTTCGTAATATTCCTACGATAATTCGTAAATACATAGAGGTCGTCCGCGCGTGATACACAGCGTGTAACATAAGACAGCGTTTAACGTATAATTTGATTTGAAGTCGGTTTTTTGCTCGTAAATATATACGTACTTTGATTATCTGCTGTCCCGGGTCCGAAAAGAAGACTTCTTTAACTCTCTTCTTAAACGGTATAGCATTAAACTCCGCTTTTTGTTGCCAAATCAATTTATTTTGGAAGCTAGTTCCTACTATTAAATCTTTACAATTAATCACTCCTATACAACCGAGTACTACAATTACAAACATTAATGACGACTTCATTTTAATTCTGTTTGTATTTGCTCACACTGTGATATCACCAACGCAAGTCGGGCGACTGAATAACGACATCGAATACTGACCTTAAGAGAACCTGTTAACCTTTCAACCGGCTCAGTTAAACATTTCGATGTAACGCCTATGATAACGCGTGTCTTTTTTTCTACGTCGTGTTTAGATGATTGCTTTGATGCTAAATTAATAATAGTAATTATCCGTTCTAATATTCACAACAATATTTTTTTTGTTGACAGGGGTAAATCTTTCAGAAGATACCCTTTAACCAAGATACCCATTTGAACACCATATTGAAGATACCCACATAACATCGCCTTCCCCCCAGAAGACGAGGTTATGTAGGATTTTTACATACTAAAACATCTCCGTCGGCCCTTCCTCGATGTATGGTGAGGGGCTCCGGGATCTCCAGTGGAACGCACCGGAGCCCCTCTGCTCTCGGAGAGCCCGTCCCGGGAGAGGTTAATCCCCCCCCCCCCCCTGTGCCCTCGCAGTGCCAGGCGACACGGGTAAGCCGATGTCACCTTCTTCCCGAATCAACTGCAGCAGACGACAAGGGCCCCCTAATGTCCCGAGACCCCTTTTAGACGGCAGGGGGTACCGTAGCCTTATTCTGCGAGCCTGTAACTATAGGGCTGGAGCACCCTTGCTGTGCCAAGACAAAACAGGGCCCATTTTTTCAGCGACAAGTTCTTAATCGCTTGTGAACCTGATGTCCTCTTTAAGTTGCCTTTCACCACAGGCAGGGTATACAATAAGCCTTTGATAAGTGGACAAAGCTTTTCGGTAACTTATGTACAAAAAAATCACTTGCGTAAAATTGTACAAATATCACTCCGTGTAATAGGAAATTTGTTATCCTGAACGGATGAGTATAAATTTCGAAGGATGAATGGCTGAAATGGTTTCCGTATTACATGTATAATATACTGGCAAGCTAGAACTGAGTTCGCTTGCGTCTTTCGTAAGCGATTTTTCATGAGGGGCACAACGTTAATGTGTACAAACGCCTTTGCCTTCAGCCGCATACTTTGCTCGTTTACAGAAAATAAATTATGTTCAAAGTCGCTGGCTGTTGTGGACTATGAAGAATTCGTCTCCTGATAACGAAAACTCTGCTTCTATTACTTAAAACACAATTTTATTTAAATGTCTTTTATTTTTTTACAGTAAGAAGGTGATGTAGGTAACATTTTATACTTGTGTTAGTAATATTTGAAGCGTCAATAGCCTAATGGTTTAGGGTACGGCCTGGGAATCGTAAGGTCGTGGGTTCGAATCCACCATTGGACTATTGCCGTGAACCATGTCCTAGTAGTAAGCATGACGGGACTTTCACTGGCAGCTAGCTGATGTAATAAGGAGTAACTTAGACTTTAAAAAAAAGAGGTTATTGATAAAGTACATGCTGTTATTTATTTATTATTTGATTGGTTTGGTAGTAATCATCTCACCTATACCTCTAAAATAGAAAGTTGAGATGGATAGATGGATGGATGTTTGTTACTTAACCACGCCAGAATGGCTGAACGGATCTGGATGAAATTTGGTACAAAGATAGATCATAGTCTCTATCTTACTTCAAAAAGGTTATTGGTTTAGTTGTAATTTGTGTGATTTGTCTATTATTTGGTATTTTTTCGAATTTCTAAAATTTGAAAATTCAAAATAGAAAGTAGCGGTTGAGATACACAGCGCTTAATCAGACCAGGCTACGAGCAGAGAGCTTTGTACAACTAACAAAAAAAAACTAGGGACACAGCCGTCGCGGAGAAGCTAATAGCAATGCAGCGGGGCGTCTGCGACGCGTGAACCCAAGACGATCTCTGGCCACCTCCAAATTCAGGCATTATATAAAAAAAAGGAAAATAGTAACTGTAGAAGTGGCACTTTTTAACAAATGCAGAGTAAACAATTTAAGTGTATTGGAAAAGAGCACGGACACAGGTCTGTGGTTGCAATCTAAAAAAAAAAAAAAACTAAATTACTTTTTTGTTAAATTTCACGCGGACAAAGTCACGCATAGCTATTTAAGAGCATTAAATAAAACTAATTATTAACCATACATCGATCTAACTGCTACGTATATGTATAAGGCAATATAAAATATGATACTAGTTCAAGTTATTGTTCGAGAACTTTCGTAGAATAAGCAAACTTTCGCAGACGTAGACTTCGTAGAACTGAGTCGTTGTTCGTTTCGCAAATAACGTTTGAAATAATTTCTAAGTTCGTCTTCTAGAAATTATATTTTACTAGAGTAAAGAGTCAATGTCGAAATAGTTTATATTCTATTGTTTGCAGAAGCTTTTGATCCCATACTTACATATGCATACATTTTAAAAGAAGATTGTTTTTTTTAGAGACTGTTAGCAAATTTGTTTTCACAATATTACTAACATTCCTAATAACCAGTAAAACCATTCCCACTAAGCTAAAGTTATGCTAGGAGATGGTTAGATCTCGCAGTCACCGTGCACCGAGGAAGGCCCACCGGGGGGTTTTTAGTGGGTAAGAACCCCACATAACCCCGTATTTTTAAATATTATTGAGTATTTTGTTAAAGATTTTTCAAAAAAAATATGGTTCACGTCAATAGTCAAATGGTTAATTCGAATCTGCGTTCTAACGTTTCTCAGACCTTACGTTTAGAGTAGGCTATTGATGTTTCTAAAATTATGCTTATTCTAAATGCATAAAGGTATGGCTTAAAAGTGGATATCGTATTAAGAATTTAATAAGTTACGGTGGATGCCGTAGAGGGCGACCAAAAAGAAGAACACCGACTAGATTGGTGACTTTTTAAAGTGGGAAACAAGTCGTAACCAACAGTCATACAAGCGGAGATGTATGATGTATATATGAATGAAGCAAGCTATGCCATGGATCGGCATAAAATCCATAATCTCTGCCTACCCTCTGGGTCTATGTATTTATTTAAGATACGTGTGTGCGTTTGAATCGAAAGGTAGTTCAGGAGAAGATGAGAGTTTGCTGCGAGATCGAACTAAAAAAATAGTAAGAATAAAACCGTAAGAAAATTATATAACGGAAGTACAATTAAGCATATATTTCAACTCTCTGATCATAGGTGGCGCTTTAACGAATTATTAAAAATTATGTATTGATAGTTAATTTAGTTTTTTATTGTCAAAAAAAGAGAAAGTTTTTTTTTTTATTCCTGTTATTAATTTTAATTTCCATTATTATTTCTTTTTGTTTGATTTATGTTATATGTTATCTAAAAAAATTAAGCAATATTTTTTGTGCAAATTGTGTTGCTTCTATGTTTTTTTTTAATGACGAAAATGGGCCAGAGAAGCTGGCCTTGACTGCTTCACCGGTTTGAGAGGTGGCATAGCTCTTAAGTCGCTTAGCCTGAACCTATATCGCTAGTAACACGACACAAGGGTCCCCCCGGTGAGAGTTAACCTCGGCTTGGACGGTTACTATGTTACGTAAGCATTCCGATCCTAGGGCGTCCGAGAGGGCTTCTATATTATCCGAAGGAAGTTCGTTCCTACCTGATCCCAGGACACTATAATTTTTTACATTTAATACTTTTAATTAATTGCTAAAATCAATAATAATTTTTATGTAAGATAGATAGAGGGTTTATAAATGTTAGCTTCATGATATTCTGTAATAAACACACAAGATAAGACTTTATCGAGAGCGTTGCTGTTATAAAACAAATTTAATAAGAATGGTGTCATCGCCTTATCTCCACGTAGTTATTGCGCAAGCGTATGAACGAAACTTATGTACCAAGTGTTATCTATATATTAATACATGAAGCAAAACTTTGAATCCCTTTTTGAAGTAACACTTCATCACGTACGCTTTTTTTTTGAACGAACTAACACAGTTGGCCAGAGACACCGGATTGAGAGGTGGCATAGCTTTTAGGTCGCTTAGCCTGAACCTCTAAATTCGCTTAATAATTCTCTAATACCCTTGACTTTTGGAGTAAAGTCGTCAGAGAGTTACGCAAAGTTTGATCGGGCGAACGGAATTTGAGAGGGAGATATACATTAGTAAATATAGAACGAGAGAAACGTTTCGTATATATGTCACAGTATAGGCTTATTGTCCGTATCACATAGTAGGAACAAGAAAGAGCACTGCGCCCATTTTTGTTCGCTCTTGAACTATTGAGTATAAATTGTATTTTGTGTATATTTATACTTTTTTTTTAAAGAAAGCTAGCAATATTTCATTTTTTTTTCAGAAAAATTACTAACAATCTTGTTAACCATTCCAACTAAGCTTAAGCTTGTGCTAGGACATGGTTCACGGCAATAGTCCAATGGTGGATTCAGACCCACGACCTTACGATTCGCAGGCCGTACCCTAAACCATTGGGCTATTGACGCTTCATCTGTATATACATAATCTATATATACTTAATCTATATATACATAAAAGAGAAAGTTTGTGAGTATGTTCCATGTAGGCTCAGAAACGGCTCGACCGATTTCATTACAACTATCAGGGAATCTTCAGATTAACCTGGCGAGTAATCCTGTAAAGTTTGGTGACGATCGGAGCAATCCTCTTTTTAAACTAACTAATACTGACATTAAGTCCGCCCATTTGTACCTTTTTTTGTATTGTGTTTTTTGTATTTGCAATAAAGAATAAATAAATAAATATTGTACACCCGAACTGTCAATGAACGATCATATTAAATGAGTGACATTTTCATATCCATTAATATGGAGCTATTTGAGAGAGCACGATGAATACCAACTTTTCCGAAAAACTACAAAGGAAAAAATCATTTCTCGCTATATCTATAGCCGAAGAAGTTTTACTACAGTAGTGTTATCTACCGATGCGATGGTTGGATCAGGTGCGGAGTATGGTGGGTGCTCCCCTCAACGAATGTGCCCGATTGACGACCAGCAGGCGGGTGCTATCTGCTGCCCAACCCACCGGATCATGATGACCACGACCACTCTGACAAGAGTGAAGCGACCAAGAAGAAGAAGAAGTGTTATCTCTAAAGCATACCCGTTTTTGTTATTCTAAGATTTTTATTTCAAAAAAACGTAAGCTCCGAATCACACTTGCATAATGCACAATAAACCAGTCTCGCTAGCATCTCCTGGGATAAATTTATATCCCGCCAGTATAAACAAGCACAGATTATGTAAATCGAATCGTACTTCCATTTTATTTTTATGTAGAAGTAGTTAAAATGCATTAACAATTTTTCAAATGGCAACATGATTCTCTTTGTCTATAAACATATGAATGAACATTTTCGGCCGACTTCAAAAAAGGAGGTCATCAATTCATGTTTCCCGGTCTTTAGCATCCTCTGCCAGCGTATATTAGGAAATCGCAGTCGTTCTATATACACTTTATAAAAACAATACACAGACATATATAATAAATACGAATAAGGGATTAAATAATTTGTATTCACAGTTCACAATTTCAGAATCCGCAATTTAACTTTCGACGTGGCCGCCGTGGGCGCAACAAATTATTCGATATTGTTGTAAATATATTTCTACCTACCTAAATTGTTTAGGCCCGGCCAATTCCAAGCAGGTACTCGAAATAATGGGGCAAAACTTTCCCTCGACCGTTTGTCAAAAATAAAATATCGCCCAAGTTATATTCATTGTAACGAGACTAGAATTTCATAAGATTTCGGTACGCTAACTTTAATTTGTAATTCTCCTGAACGGGTTTCGGTCTTGTCTTAATAACTTAGGGTCTAGATAACAATAGGTATGACTTGAAGCACTTGTAGGATCTGGAAATAGGTATCGGTGTCTTGCGAAGCTTGTCCTTCTTTTGAATATGGTTTATGTATGAATGAATTTCTCAAAAATATTTCTACCCGGCGTACTAAATAGAATGGGGCGGTTACAACTGATAGGTAGCAATATTATTGCGGGGTCACGTTAGGTTAGCTTCAGCACTGTAGTTCTGGGCTCTCAAGAATAAGACGGTATCCCCTGCCTGTCGTACAATGCGCCTAAAAGGGGCCTCGGGTTCACTGGGTGACAAGGGTGGGGGCCTGAGTAGTCCACCAAAGTGGACCCGGGAAGAAGGCGACATCGGCTGGCCCGTGTCGCCTTGCGCTGCGAGGTAATAACCTCCCCCTGTGCCCTCTCTAATTACCTCCCCGAAGTGAGGTTACCTCCCAGGACGTGCTCTCCTTGAGCACAGTGCAGAAGGGCTCCGGTGCGTTCCACTGGAGATCCCGGAGCCCCTCGTCATGCACAGAGGAAAAGGCCACCGGGGAGGTTTTAGTGGGTAAGAACCCCACATAACCGCCGCCTTCCAGAAGGCGGGGTATCGTTCTGAATATTTCCTCCCCGTCACCAAAAAAAGCCTCAAAGCCTCAGCCAGCCATGCCTCTGTCTGTGGTCTGATCTATGGTCGAGCTCGAAGCATCGACACAGAGATAAAAATAACGCTCCTGGTGGAAAGCAGTTGTCTTTAAGCAGTTAAACCGTTATTATTTTGAAATGAATAGTGCCGCCGTGACACTGAAGCGGAGAAGTGCGGGAGTCGTTTTTTCTTTCTCTACATCTATAAATGTATTTTACAGCATTGTATATTTATTTATATATACATGTATATTTTGTGTTGTATAGTTTATGTAGATATAATCGCAGACCCACTTAAAACCTTTCCAGAAACAAATAATTCAATTCAATTGTTTTTGGTGATGGCGTTTCCATTTAGATTTCGCCAATGTTGAAGTGTGTACGTTAAATTGCTGTAAAAAGCGGGCTTCGTGACGGACGAGAATCGAAACATCGAAATAATCGAAAAAGTTTAATGTTATTTTTATTAATGAATGAACATAAAATATAGACAAAGGGAGAGTTAACAAGAGAGAGTAGGGATTGGAAGTCTATGGGGCGCGGGATATCATTAGGAAGGAGGTCGTAGAGGGAAGATAGTAAGGGACAACTGAAAAAAAGGTGAAACAGATATCTGTCCATATAAAGTTTGTCTGGAAGACATCGCTCTTAGCTATAACACCGCACATGCAGTTATATCGACATATGCCAAAATTGTAAATTAATTATTTAGACATAGACATTTATTTATTGGCATCACAATACAAAAACACATCACAGACAGAATATAACACACATTAAAAAAAAATTAAAAATAGACAAAACACAGTTAAAGTTACACGTATAAATAATACAAAACATATGATGCCAATATCGGAGACCGTCTCAGCATATACTGTCGCAAGGATGCGACGGCGCTGATTTTCAGCGGTGTCCGGAACTACCTAAAGACGTGCGAGCGCAATACTAATTTATATGGAATTTATACAGACAATAAGAGTGTAATAAATATGATACATGAATTAAAGAGTTATGAGGTTAAAATATATTTTATACAATAAAATAATAGGTGAAAAAAATTCATAAATAAATATATTTTTGAGTCAAAAATAAACTCAAATAAATAATATGATAATTAAACGTATAAAGTTTATAATATAAAATGAAATATTGAAAATATTGGAAACAACAAGCCACCGATATCACGCGGATATTATCTTTTTGTAACTTTAACATCAGGTGTTTTAATTTATTTCTGTGACGTTTTTCTCAATTGTTGTGCAATAAATTATATTCATTTATTAATTTCTTCCCTCTACTGTTGTGAAATGTTGATGGAAGTAGTGTGTAACGAGAAACGAGAAACTTTGATGTATAGAGAACTTGAAACGAGAAATTACTTAAACGAACTTAGTTAAGACTAGTTCTTCCCAGCCGCTTAGCTGGACCACGTTATTTGTAGTTCCTACACAGTATTTGTGGTTCGTGCATTCTCCTGCGTTTACTTAAAAAATATTTACTTGTCGCCCGTTACACATCATCTGTCACCCGTCCAGTCATATATCACCTGTCACAAGACATTTCGATACAAATTGCCATTATAAAAAATGCTTTTTTTCTCTAAAATCCTTAAAACATCCTTCGTCCCGAAATTTAAAACCTGTTAAATAGAAGTGTGTCCCTTTAAGACATTTCGGTAGAAATTGGCAATCTAAAATCTAGTCGACTATTTCTATAAATCGAAACCTTCATAATTCTACTTCTTTTTGGCGAGTCTGTGAAGTTTCTACTACCATTCTATATCTAGCCTGCCTGTACCAATGAGAAAAAGTCGTTAATAAATTCTACTATTAATCAAATCCAGTTTTAGTATCCGTTGTGGGACCTAAATTTGTGTAGCACTATTGAGAACAGCCTATAGTTTGTCAGCCAACAACTATTTACTATTAGTACTGATTTGTGCATCATGTTAGTCCCGTTTCCCACTTCCCCATGAAGCGCCGATATTTCTACCCCACCGGGCTAACGATGAGGGCTCCGTTAACAATAAAGTTCAAATACGATGCACTGAAAAGTTACTCATCAATCACCCCTATCCCCTTTCCATCATATAACGTTAAGTTACCATCCCTCCGTTGTTCCACCCTCGTATTTGGACAACGCGTTTCGCTTCGTCGTTCATAATACGTACGGAGGGGGATCGATACAAATTCCCCGCGTCACTAACACACTCCAATTACGAAAGGGTACCTTGAAAAGATGTTCGAGATTCTTGTTATGCTAATAGAACTGTGACTTAAGGCTAAAATCTTAATCTATATATTTAAAACTAATTTTTGTCTGTATTTACGCACATAACTTCCGAAATACGGCACCAAATTTGATGATTCTTACATGTTTGTGTTTATTATTTGTACTCGGATTGTGATTTTTCATGTTTTCTTAAAGTGTCAATAGCCTAATGGTTTAGGGTACGGTCAGCGAATCGTAAGATCGTAGATTCGAATCCACAATACGACTATTGACGTTGAACCATCTCCTAGCACAAGCCTCAAATTAGTTGGATAGGGTTACAAGAATGTTAGTAATGTTTTCTGAAAAAAAAAGAAATTTTTCTAGCTTTATTTTTTTATATATTTTTAGGACAATGTTTGTATATAATAAAAGATTTCTTTATTAAAACCAGTTTTATAGAAACTCATTATAGAAAAGTGAGTAAATGAGGCTGAATGATGTTCAGTTGTTCAGCAAACGAATGACAAATTCATACAGACCATACGTCATATCATAAATGTCAATCATAGAATTCCGTCCGGTTCAAATCGAAACTTCTTTGAGGTTCTACTACTATCAAAAAATTAGACGGTACTTAATTTGCCGGGTCAGCTAGTATACATATAAATGAAATATGAAACCCAGGCGCCTTCTACGATAAAGATACCTTAGCCTTATTCTACTAGCCCAGAACTACAGGACTAGGAGCTAAAGGAAGTCGTAGTAAAGTAACCCAACGAATGTCTTTTGTTTTCATTTTAATCTTATTAAAGTGAGAGAGAATGAATAGTACGGTAATGAATAATAGAGAGAGAAATATGTATAATGACGTGAATAAAGTACATTCTCAATTGAGTCGCCTTTTATCCACGGTAGCGTCCCTTATGCGTAACGATCAGAACACTTCACGGCATTTACGCTTCAAGGACATTTCCCCTTACAACATCCTTCTATTACATTTCTGAATATAATTTAAATATTAAATACTTTCTTTACACAAATATATTTACGAGAAACACTAAAACCGACTTAAGACAAGTATATTTACGAGCAAAAACGAAATCGACTTAAAATCAAACCAAACGTGAAGAGCTCTAACGCGCGGACGCATTGTTTGTATTTCCGAATGTAGATTACGATTTAAAAAAAAATCGAAATTAAATTGCCGGCCTCAGTTTTCCGTCCAACTACGACGTGGGAGCCTTCAAGAGTAGAGTGAATAGGCACTTACTAAACTAGCGCGTACCATCTTTCGACTATTACCACTTAACACCAGGTGGGATCATGGTCAAGCGCTATAAAAAAACCAAACCTTCTTTTTTGAAGTCGATGGAGGAGGAGGATGTGTTATTTCGTCTTTATATTTATTTTATATTTGTTACCTCGTAACTATCGACTGGATGAACCGATTTGGATGATGATTCTTTTCTTTATTTGATTTTATATTTGCTTCCAGTGTGGTTGCGTTTCGAATATTACGAAATAGTATTAATCGGATCCTAAACTCTCATTAACCTTTGAAGTATATTAAATCCTTTCCGAAAAATTGAATCGTCGAAATCAGTTGGTGTGATATGAAGTCATTCGTCCGTTTGTAGCGCACATATTTGATGCAAATTTATGACTTATATGGTTTTCTCATGGATGCCATTAAATTGAAAGCATCAGGTTTCAAATAAAACAATAATCATCAAAATATACTCACCCAGGCGAAAGTTATGAGGTACCAAATTTAGAAAAAAAAAATTTTTTTTTAAAAGAAAGCTAGCAATATTTCTTTTTTTCTTTTTTCAGAAATATTACTAACATCTTGTTAACCGTTCCAACTAAGCTTAAGCTTGTGCTAGGACATGGTTCACGGCAATATTCGAATGGTTGATTCGAACCCACGACCTAACGATTCGCAGGCCGTACCCTAAACCATTAGGCTATTGACGCTTCGACGAATATTCGACAAATGACTAATATTCAGACGAATTGAGTACATCCCCCTTTTTTGAAGTTGGTTGAAAATACAATAACACAGAATATAATTCATGTAAACAAATTTTACTATAACTTTTATCCTTGTTAATAAAAGATAAAATAGGGGGTATTATGAACTTCACACACCACACACATTCTCTCACGCATGTGTAACAATACAGTAATATTGTAACGATAGTGGGGGGGCTGGTGATATCTCTGACAGGGTACCATAGTATTGCCGGGACCAGCTGGTCGTTGCAGCAGGGCACTCCACTTATAACGGCTGATGGCATTCGCGGAAGGTTTAGTGGGTAGGTCACCCAGACCGAGTCCCACACATCCCTCCGGGCCCACCCACGGCACCGGAGAACGGTTCGTAAAAGTATTCCCCCGCATGAACAAAAAATAAAGTGTACCCTAGGATAGACACCAGTGTTTCACAAATTTAATAATCTACGTAAAACTGTATTATAAATTATATGTTCTGTAAAAAAATAAATAAAAAAACAGTAAATTGTAAATTGTATAATGTAAATTTGTGAAAGATCAATAAATACATATTATTATTATATAAGAATCATTGTCTATATTCCGTCGTAGTATTTGTTGATCTTCTACCACGTATAACGAACTCAAATGTCGTTAAAATCACAGACAGAGATGTTCTCAATAGCTCGTATAAAGGAAATGGCGTTCTCCTCACTAGGTTATCGATCCAATTCTCGGAAGGTCGGACATGCGAGCGCCGAGTATAATGTCTAATATATCGAATATGTTATATCATTTCACGAATGATTGTGGTTGAAGGTTTATTACGTGACAAATATAATACTGATAGACATCGCAGCAGTTATGATAAATAAAATATTTGCTAATACAAAAATAACATACCACTTTAAAAGAATTTACTTCACAGGTAATTGTTATAACATTGCTTATTAGGGGTAGCGAGTGTGTTATGCCGGGCTCGGCCTACAAAAGGCCCTACCGACTAAAACCTCCCACGGTGAGCTGGCCTCCGCCATGATACGGCGAGATGGGTAGGCTTCCATCTCTGTCTATCCCGTGCTATCTGCTTCCATTTGTAACCGCATTGTCTTTGAACACATCTCTCCACCTTTGATTGGTCTTCCTTGTTTTCTTTTTCTTTCTAATGGTACCCACTCTGTGAAACGTTTTGTTCAAAAAACCTGCTGTTGCAGTTATGGTAGACAGGGATAAACTTGGTAACATTTTTAGAACGAAGTTCCTTTCAGCCGGCTTAAAACCGTAAGAAATATATATAACGGAAGTACTATAGTCGTATACACGGTGGGCGTGACTATTACGCATGTAGTTCAACTCTCTGATCACAGGTGACGCTTTAACGAATTATTAATAAGTATTAATTTTATTTAATGTTTATGTAATTTTATTCTGTTTTTATTATTTCTTTTATTTTACATTATTTGTTATTTCAAATTTAGTAAATATTTTCTAAATTTCCTAAATACTTATATAAAAAAGGGACTCTTGTGTCGAGTTACTAGCGATAGAGGTTCAGGCTAAGCGATCTAAGAGCTAAGCCTCCGCTCAATCCAGTGAAACAATCAAGGCCAGCCTCTCTGGCCAACTGTGTTAGTTCGTTCAAAAAAAATGTGTCCTACAAATGAACGAATTAATTCTATTTCGTAATATTCCTACGAAAATTCATTTATACAAAACGTTCGCGCGTGGTAGCGTTCAACTTTTGATTTACACAATTGGTTTAGGAGACTGGAGGCGTCGTTTCGGATATCACTAGTGTTTCTTTTACCAATAACCGTTTACACTTTGAAGGCAATTAACTATGATATTAGTAATCAATTCAGTAGCCGGGAGAAGCTTAGAAATTGCTCAGAGCGTTACGCTGTCCCCAGGAAACTAATTTAATTTTGTGGAAACAAACTGAATACTAATGAAGCTCCTTTGAGAACACGTAGCTACCAACGGGAATCAACGATCCTTGAAATCTTAAAAAATATGTGAAAATATATCTTAAAGTTTACTTTATTTTGTTGTTTATTTTATTATATTGTATAATTTACTAACTAAAAAATAATTATTTACAATTTAATAGATATTATAAAATATTTACAAAAAATATAACTGTGCCTCACCCTCATCGCTTGACAGCGTGCCCAGAAGGCTAGGTAGTATTGCCACGTTGTATGGCAATGCTTAGTCTCTGTGCAAGGTATAAGCCAACCCTCTGGTCACCAGATGTGTCGACCAACTTCTTAGCTATCACATAAAAAGGTGGTGTGCACTAGGACCCCACGGACCCAAAGTTTCTACCCCAAACGGCTCAAATATGAAACCTTTATCGAGGTTTATTAAGTACTGTATACGTTTTGTCTGTACTGACATTGTGGACAAATATTTTGTACAGTAATACTCGGACATATTTTCTTCTCAATCTTGCTCTTTTGAATTGGATATTTGCTTTTTTGGGCATGTCTGCCCCATCGTACCCTAACGTACGCACACACATATTGGTCGCATGAAGCGAGAAAGTAAGTCATCGATGCTGTATGGCCATAACCACCACCTCCCTCGCTCCCTCAGACAGCAAAATTAAGAAAACACCCACATGTTTTAGACTATCTATTAATGACTTTCTTTCCGATTCATGTTTGTCACATCCCCATTATGTGGTGCACGTCATCCACCACTTGGCAAATGTCACACTTCGGTGACTCGGCCTTCCGCATCCGATGTGCAAAAAATTTTGCAGGAAAATGTCCCGACCTCAATCTGTGTACCGTTGTGATAATTTAATTACTACATTTGGACGGAAAGACTGACGACGGCAACTTTTTCCACTCCTTTGCTGTACGCAGGATGAACGATGTCTCAAATCGCTTCGTTCGGACGCGCGGAACATCGACTATGAAAGGGTGGATACCCGCCGAATGTCCTGTCCGAAGGTATTGGGGGAATAAATTCGTGTAATTCCTGAAATTTAAGACTTGTATGGTTTTTTCATGGATCCCATGGTCAGAAATCAGAAGTCAGTCAGAAAAGGACCACAAAAAGCATACAAATCAAAATCGGTTCACCAAGTCGGTCAATCGGTTCACAGTCCAAAAGTTATACGGTAACCAACATAAAAAATATACAGACGTATTGAGAACTTTCTCCTCTTTTTGCAGTCTGTTGAAAATAAAAGGGATGTTGGTCCTTGTAAATATACTTGTTTTAACAAAAATTTTATATGTTGCCAGTATCTAGAGTGGAAAATGAAATATGTCGCAATTTAAAACTAAATTAAATTTCTTTGTTCTGTCACGAGTCAGAAATTAAATTTCGTTGGTTAAACGTTTTAAAATTTACAGCTTTTTCATAAAGCGGTTCCTCTGAATGAAGAAATATTGTAAAAATAATTTAACCAGCATTCATTTCTTCAATTACCACTTTTCAAATATACACTCTATAGAAACAAGCTCCCACATTATGTTAATCTTAACATGGCCTGTAAGAGTAGGGTGAGTAGGCACTTCCTAAACTAGCGCGTACCATCTTTCGACTATATCACCATTTAACATTAGGTGGGATCGTGGTCAAGCACTAGTTTATACCCCATAAAAAAAATTGCATCAAGTATGTGCGCCACAAATGGACGGATAACTCAATATCACGCCAACCGATTTTGATGATTCATTTTTTAGTGGAAAGGATGTACTTCAATGGTAGTTTGATGAGAGTATCTGATAATTCCTACGATAATACGGAAACATACGTCCGCGCGTAATTGCGTTTACGTTTAATTCGATTTGAAGTCGGTTTTTGTTTTTTTTTTTAAATAAACTTATAGGATTTGAAAAATTAAATTATTATTTTTTAAAAAAAAAAGAAAGCAAACAATATCTCTTTTTTTTCAGAAATATTACTAACAATCTTGTTAACCATACCAACTAAGCGTAAACTTGTGCTAGGACATGGTTCACGGCAATAGTCGAATGGTGGATTCGAACCCACAACCTTCGATTCGCAAACCGTACCCTAAACCATTAAGCTATTGACGCTGAAAATTTCTTCCCACCCAATAAATTTACCGGCGCTTTTCAATCCGGACTGCTGTAATGAACAAACTTTTGTTAACTTGATACACTTATGAACAAAACCGAAAGAGTGCCAGAACCCTTAATCACACCCTTTCGATGGTTTACGTCAAAGATTTATTTTTCACCATAAAACCGCACTGCTTTAACCTAATCTTACAAGACCGTCTCAGTTTATTAATAGTTTAATCCGAGATGCGGCAGTTATATGAAGTTAAAGTCTACTAAGTTTAAGTCAAATGTTAGAAGAGCGGTTACCTCATCCCAGCCACCTCGACATAAGTTAGAATATACGCTGCACCTCGAACCTAGTCAGAGGGAACTTAATAAATGACGTGTAAACTTGATAACTTGATTCATAGATACAGACATTGCTCTAAGTTACACATAAGTAAGTGAAAGGAAAGACCTTATCTTCTAAGTTATACCACTTGATGCACAACATTACACGATAGAGGTTCAATCTAAGGGACCTAAGAGCTATGCCACCTCTCAATCCGGTAAAGCAGTCAAGGCCAGCTTCTCTGGCCAATCTCTGTAGTTCATAAAAAAAAAGTACAACATTATCGCATGCATGTATTTACGACTAAAACAAAACAGACAACTTGAGCTCTGGCGAATATATTTTTTCTTCCACATTCGTGCTAGATATCATTAGTCTTGAATTGTTATAAATGGGGATAATTGTATGTAACATTTTAGAATTTCATTTCGATCCGAAAATTTAGACGAATTGTGAACCTCTTTTGAAGTCAGTCGTAAATAAATCAGTCCCCAATGTCACCAAAGTTTGTACACTTAGCAAAACCCGTTTTAAAGAACTGCCAAAACGTACCATACATTACTCCAGTTTAAGTGGCTGTTAATTATCACCACGCTTGTAGGCTCAGCATCAAGTCAAACTATCAACTGAACTCATTCTATTCGAAGGGCCGTGCGAAGTGGTCCCTTAAAACTTAAGTGCCGTTAAGTGTTGGGACCGCATCATCTGTGACTCGTAAATTATAACTATCGCTTTCTTGCATCACATTCAAGTAACTTACGAAGAAGATTTATGAAAGTCTGTTAAGTTATAACAAAGTTATTGTTGAATTGATATGACTAAGTAGATTATATATTTCATCGTCTAAGTGTTGTTTCTATCCACGCCTTATACGCGTGTTTTTAGTTTAAAAATTTTCACTAAGAAGAAATGAGATTTTTTTTGTTTTTTTTTTAAAAGGAAGCTAGCAATATTTCTTTTTTTTCAGAAATATTAATAACAACATATTAATATTAACTATTCCAACTAAGCTTAAGCCGTACCCTAAATCGTTAGGCTATTGACGCTTCATCAGATTTAGATTCAGATTTATTGTTATAGAAACATACGAGCCTTGGTAGTTCAGTAGGTCAATGTCCGGGCAATCGTCTCAAGTTACGTAGTACGCTGGCAATAGACTACAACAAACACAAGACAATAAACTTGTTGAAATTTTTATGTGTTAGAAATGTTTGAATATGTTCCAAATGTATGTGAAGCTAATGGTTGTTGGCCAGGTGGACGGAAAAAGAGCACGCGGTCGCTCACCCACACGGTGGGCAGACGCAGTTAAGACGCTCACAGGCCTGCCAATAACCAAAGCCATGAAGACCGCCGAGGACAGGGACGCGTGGAAGTTGATCGTGAAGCGAGCGATCAACTCTTTGTGCTAGACACGACCTTCAGCAATGAAGGAGACGATTAAGAAGAAGTATGTGAAGTCTGCCAATTCGCACCTTCACCCCCGGGAAGTGCTCTCCTTGAGCACAATGCAGAGGGGCTCCGGTGCGTTCCACTGGAGATCCCGGAGCCCCTCACCATGCACCGAGGAAGGGCCACCGAGGATGTTTTAGTGGGTAAAAACCCCACATAACCGCCGTCTTCCCCCCAGAAGGCGGGGTATCTTTTTGAAGATTTCCTCCTCGTTAACAAAAAAAAAAGGCCGCGTGGCTACGCTCTTATACCCTCTTTACACTGTACAAATATATCAAAATATAGACTCAAATTAACACGAGTAAGAAAAACAAGGAAGCTTTTGACCTCACGGCTGAAGCAAAGCTTCGTTACTTTCTTCACTAACTTCTTTATTATAAACCTTATACATAATATATACAAAAAATCGTTCAACAGACAGAAAATGTGTGCGCGCACTGCTCTCCCTTGCTCCTACAGTGTGATACAGACAATAGGCCTGCACTGTGTCCTAAATATACGAAACGTAACTGGTTATGAGAGAAAAAGTTAAAGAAAATGTGTGCTGACACCTCTCTCTCTTATATAAATATATAAAAGACAACTCTCTCTTTCTTTCTTCACTAACTTGTATCTCCTCTCAACTTCCCTTCGCCTCACCCGATTTAACTTTTCGTAACGCACCAGCTTATTCCTCTAGTGAAGCGTGCGAGAAAAAGTTTTACTTCAATAAAAGAATTCAAAGAGATCTCCGTTTGTGTTGACCCGACTAAAATACAGTGCAATTTACGCAATAATTACTAACTTTGTTTACGTCCATAGTAATCTTGTAGGAGTAAGAGAGCCCGGGGGAGCCAGTGTAAACACATCGCCTCTGTGACCTGTACAGGCGCACAGAACTTCGGAAACTAACTATTGAGTAAATGACTAACAATTAGCAGAAAACTTTTCGCTTCAACACTTATGGCAACAATTATATGTGTATCTATTTGTTCTTTTTTTTTCTTTATTTTATGTCGTAGGTGCCTTTAGAGGCAATACTTCTTATTAATAAAACATTTCATTGTGATAAAACGTTTGATTTCTTTAAAAATCCTAACAACTACTATTGACCTTTTTTTTTTTTTGTTGACGGGGAGGAAATCTTCACAAAGATACCCCGCCTTCTGGGGGGAAGGCGGCGGTTATGTGGGGTTCTTACCCACTAAAACCTCCCCGGTGGCCCTTTCCTCGGTGCATGACGAGGGGCTCCGGGATCTCCAGTGGAACGTACCGGAGCCCCTCTATACTGTGGTCAAGGAGAGCACGTCCCGAGGGGGGAGGTTACTCCCTCCCCCCCTGTGCCCTCGCAGCGGAAGGCGACACGGGCCAGCCAATGTCGCCTTCTTCCCGGGTTCACTTTGGTGGACGACTCAGGCCCCCACCCTTGTCGCCCAGTGAACCCGAGGCCCCTTTTAGTCGCCTTGTACGACAGGCAGGGGATACCGTAGTCTTATTCTTGAGAGCCCAGAACTACAGGGCTGAAAAAAAGAAAAAACTACTATTGACCTTCACCAAGGCGCATATTTGACTTACACCGTATTAAACGTTATCACTTATTTTTCATAATTCGGAATTCAAAATTTAAAAAAAAACATACCAAAGGGTTGACCAAGGAATCAGCTTCAAAACTGCATAAAAACTTATTGCTTCACCTAAAATTTATTTTTAGCTAGAGACCGTCAAAACTTAAAACACTTAGTGGGTTGATAGTTGTGTCCGGAAGTGTATATGATCAGGATTCGGAAACGGCTCCATTGATTTTCATGAAATTTCGTATGCAGAAGGTTTCGATGACGATAAATCGATCTTGCTAGGAATTGTTTTTAGAAAATGTCGTTTTATACGTACGTGTATATCCTATTATTAGTTCAGTAGATGGCGTATGGCAACAGTTAGTCAGTTAGTTCAATTGGTTTGATCCGTATATCCGCGGGGTGGGTACGCTAGTTAATTATAAAATAGATGTTGCATATGGTTGCTTAGTGATGCAACAATAAAGTAGTCGATGTATAGTGTTTTATCATAATAATTATATGTTACAATAAATAGATACATATATAACTACGTAGATCTTGATATAGATGGATAAGAACACGAATACGATGTTTCCTAACCTGTACGGCTTATCTGTAACACCAGGTGCGAACGAAGATCATTCGGATAATAAAGAAGCAACACAATTTACAAAAAAACTGCATTATTAACTATTAGTAATTTAAATTATTAAGTAAAAAAACATGTCTCTTACCTTTCTCTCTTTATCTTTGTCTCTTTTTCGACAGTATAAAGTAAGTTACATAAATAATAAATGAATATTAAATAATTCGTTAAAGCGCCATCTGTGATCAGAGAGCGGAACAACATGCTTAATTACGCTATCGCTGAAGGCACTTCTTTCCAAAAAAGCCTTATCGTTTTATGTACTCCGAAATATTGAATGTGTGTTACGTCAAGATCAGAATTACACGAAATATGCATTGTACAATTCTACGTAGGAAACAGATACGAGTAATTAGTCAATACCTAGGACTAAACTTACTAGACTAGACTTACGTTTTGAGAATTTTATTGACGTATGTGTAAGTGGCTTACCGTTTTTCGGTTTCTTACATACATGTTTTCTAACGTTGTGTTTACTTACCCAAACAAGACTTACCATATTACCATGTACCATATTAAATAAACTTTTTTTTTTATAATTTCTAAGAAAGTGCTTGACTACGATCCCACCTGATGTTAAGTGGAAATGCAGTCCTGGATGGTAAGGCGCACTAGCTTAGTAAATGCCTATTCACTCTACTCTTGAAAATACCCACATTGTAATCGGAAGGAAAGACCGACGCGGGCAAACTATTCCAGTCCTTTGCTGTACGAAGAATGAAAGAAAGCAAATCGCTTCGTTCGGGTTTGAGGGACATTCACAACAAAAGGTGGAAATCCCGCAGTGCGTCTAGAAGTCCGATGGTGGAAAGGGGATGGGGGAATTAGATCATGTAGTTCCTGAGCACACTCTCCAAAATGCAATCTGTAGAAAATCGAAAGGCTAGCTACCTTACTCCTGTGCTCAAGACTGAGCAGATTGGTTTCAGCTGCGTCATCCAATAGCTTCTTAGCCCGCCTCTCCACCGAGTCCAAAGCTGCGAGATGGCATTTAGCTGCGCCTGCCCAAATGTGACAGCTGTATTCTACACACGACCGGACTTGAGCTTTATAAAGTGTTAAAAGCTGTCCCGCAGAGAAGTACGGTTGCACTTTGACCAAGATCCCAAGTTAAATATTTAAATTTATTTCAAGTTAAATAAATAAATTTATTTCATACCTTTCCAACTTGTTGTTTAACAGTATGTGAATTGTTGTTTTTGAAATAATACGACTTGTGGACTTGATGTTATCCTTTATTGCCGTGCACGTGGTAAATAATTATAGGTATGAACAGTGTACAAATAAATATTATTTTTCTTTTTAAATACAGATATATTCCAGTGTTAAATTTATATTCTAAATAAAAAAAGATTGACGGCGACAAAAGACCTGTTTGGGATACAATTTATCTCAACACGGTAAACACACGGACAAACATTTCACTCCGTATAAATGTTGTTCCCCGCGCAAAGTAATTCCGCCGCCATTTCTCGACTAGTCCTTATCTTGCGGAAGCACTCAATTAAGTTACGTATTAATCAAGGCGATCCCAAGGCTCAAGATTTGTTATGGCCCCTTAACAAGGTCTGCCTGGTGGACCGAGGATGTTGCCTCGAGCAATGTGGCACAAGTATTTCTACATTATGATTTAATATTGAGATTTTGTTAAGAGACATAGACATAGAACAAAATGTCTATGACATTGTTCTATGTCTACGTCCCCCCAACTTCTTCAACCCAACGGTCTTCAACAAAATACTCCGCCTTCTGGGGGGATGGCGGGTGTATGTGGGGTTCTTACCCACTAAATCGCCCCCGGTAGCCCTTCCTCGGAGCATGGTGAGGGGTTCCGGGATCTATAGTGCAACGCACCGTGCTCTCGGAGAGCACGACCCGAGAGGAGGTTAATCCTTCCCCCCTGTGCTGTCGCAGTGCAAAGCGACACGGGCAAGCCGATGTCGCCTTCTTCCCGCAACCACTGTAGCGGAGGACAAAGGCCTTCTACGACAGGCAGGGAGATACCGTAGCCTTATTCTACGAGCCCAGAACTATACGTCTGACGTATTAAGTATCTACGTTAACTCTGTTTTGACTTGTTATTAAAATATAATTTATAATTTAATATATTTTCTTTATCAATCTTATTCATATAATATAATCTGAATCTCGAAGACGGCTCCAATGATTTTCATAAATTTTTTCATCTAGGGGGTCTAGGAGGCGGAAAATCGATCTAGCTAGGTTTAATTTTTTGAAAATATAGTTTTCAATCGAAATTTCAATTTTTTGACTGCCAATTTTTTTTTCTCAATAGCGACACACCAATAATTATCGGAATCTAAACTGTAATATGATGAAAGCAGCCAGGTAACCGAAGTAATGGAGGTGAAACTTCCAAAGTCCCATTACTTCGGCCATTTGTCAAACAAAAAATATGGCTAAGCCTTCAAATCCGCAGCGTTACGAAACTCGACTCACATTAATGTCTTCTGTCGCCGTCAATCTTTTTTTATTCAGAATATAAATTTAACGCTGGAATATATCAATATTTAAAAAGGAAAATAATATTTTATTTGTAAACTGTACATATATATAATCATTATTTACCACGAGCTCGGCAATGAAGGAAAACATCAAGTCTACAAGTCGTATTATTTCAACAACAACAATTCACATACTGTTAAACAACAAGTTCTAAAGGTATGAAATAAATTTATTTGTTTATTTATTTAATAAGGTACACCAACACATTTTATAAATAAATTAAATAGAATTAGTATAGAATTCAACTCTTTATCAAAACGGACGATATCGACCTCTTTTTTCCTAGTATAAGTATGTATTAACAATCACTAATCTACAAATAGTTTTTATTAGTTAATTTTTAATTTCAAATTTAGTTTTATTTTTACTTTTGTGTTCTTTTATGTTTATCTTAACATTGTCACTCGCCAATTAATTGCTTGCAGTCTACGCCTATAACTGCGATGGCATTCACTTCACAACTTTTCACTATTTTATGTATTGTTTGTTAAAAATGTTCATTGTGTTGGTGTAATAAATAAATAAATAAACACTGCATTACATAAGCATACATTGTAGTAATAAACAAGTTTACATACTATGTCTTGTTTGGGTAAGTAAATACAACGTAAGAAAACATGTACGTAAGAGACCGAAAAACGGTAAGCCACTCGCATATACGTCAGTAAAATTCTCAAAACGTAAGTCGGATAGTCACTAAACTATTGACTAATTATTCGTATCTGTTTTCTACGTAGAATTGTACAATGCATATTTCATATAAATCCGATAAAAACGTGGCACACATTCAATATTTCGGAGTACTGGTACTACATGCATTTTGTGTATAAATAATCTTGACGTAGCAAACATTCAATATTTGGAGTACTGATAGGACATCAATTCTGCGTATTAATAATCTTGACGTAGCATACATTCACTGTGTCGTAGTACTGGTACTACATGCATTTTGTGTATAAATAATCTTGACGTAGCAAACATTCAATATTTTGGAGTACTTGTAGGACATGCATTTTGCGTATTAATAATCTTGACGTAGCAAACATTCAATATTTTGGAGTACTGGTAGGACATGAATTCTGCGTATTAATAATATTGACGTAGCACACATTCAATATTTCGTAGTACTGGTAGTACATGCATTTTGAGTATATATAATATTGACGTAGCACACATTCAATATTCCGAAGTACTGGTAGTATATGCATTTTGTGTATAAATAATCTTGACGTAGCAAACATTCAATATTTTGGAGTACTGGTAGTACATGCATTTTGCGTATAAATAATCTTGACGTAGCACACATTCACTGTGTCGTAGTACATGCATTTTGAGTATATATAATATTGACGTAGCAATACATTCAATATTCCGAAGTACTGGTAGGACATGCATTTTGTGTATAAATAATCTTGACGTAGCAAACATTCAATATTTTGGAGTACTGGTAGTACATGCATTTTGTGTATAAATAATCTTGACGTAGCACACATTCAATATTTCGGAGTACTGGTAGTACATGCATTTTGTGTATAAATAATCTTGACGTAGCAAACATTCAATATTTTGGAGTACTAGTAGGACATGCATTCTGCGTATTAATAATCTTGACGTAGCACACATTCAATATTTCGTGTACTGGTAGTACATGCATTTTGTGTATATAAAAATAATCTTGACGTAGCACACATTCAATATTTCGTGTACTGGTAGGACATGCATTCTGCGTATTAATAATCTTGACGTAGCACACATTCAATATTTCGTGTACTGGTAGTACATGCATTTTGTGTATAAATAATCTTGACGTAGCAAACATTCAATATTTTGGAGTACTGGTAGGACATGCATTCTGCGTATAAATAATCTTGACGTAGCACACATTCACTGTGTCGTAGTACTGGTAGTACATGCATTTTGTGTATAAATAATCTTGACGTAGCAAACATTCAATATTTGGAGTACTGGTAGGACATGCATTCTGCGTATTAATAATCTTGACATAGCACACATTCAATATTTCGTGTACTGGTAGTACATGCATTTTGTGTATTTAAAATAATCTTGACATAGCACATTCAATATTTCGTGTACTGGTAGTACATGCATTTTGTGTATAAATAATCTTGACGTAGCACACATTCAATATTTCGGAGTACTGGTAGTACATGCATTTTGTGTATAAATAATCTTGACGTAGCACACATTCAATATTTCGGAGTACTGGTAGTACATGCATTTTGTGTACAAATAAGATCTTGACGTAGTAAATTAACTGTTTCGTAGAACAAAACGCAACTACGTATGTAGCTAGTACATATATATTGTGTGTAGTATACTTTCATGAAACTCGTAGGTCAAGAAACTAAATGACTCGCTCTAGTTTACCGTGGCACAATATCGTAGAGCTCGTAGATCGTGTATTATTAAACTTGAGTTCGCTTTCGATACAATAAATCAAGTTTAGATCGAATAACTATTAAAAAACTTCCACTGAAAACATTTCACTAACCTACTTAACCTTACGTTGGTCACGAGATTTATTAACCTTCAGTCTTAAATATTCCAAAGCAAGCCAGATCTTCTAACTTCCGAAAATAATAAGAAATAATCGTAATCTTACCAAACTCTCATTAAACTATCCTTTCCGATAAAAAAATAATCATCGAAATCGGTTGGCGTAATATTAAGGTCTTCGCCCATTTGTCGCTTACATAATTAATGCAAATTTAAGACTTATCTGGTTTTCTCATGGATGCCATTGTCATAATTTGATCAAATGGGGACCACACCGGAAACCCCAGCTTTCAAATTAACAAGCTTTTGACGAACTACACGTCGAAGCATCAATAGCCTAATGGTTTAGGGTACGGCCTGCGAATCGTAAGGTCGTGGGTTCGAATCCACCGTTCGACTATTGCCGTGAACCATGTCCTAGCACAAGCTTTAAGCTTAGTTGGAATGGTTAACAAGATTGTCAGTAATATTTCTGAAAAAAAAGAAATATTACTAGCTTTCTTTTTAAAAAAAAAACAGTTGGCCAGAGAGGCTGGCCTTTACTACTTTACCGGATTGAGAGATGGCATAGCTCTTATGTCGCTTAGCCTGTACCCCTTTATAAGCACTTCACATCTTTC
The DNA here is from genome assembly GCA_029286785.1 of Meandrusa payeni. Lineage (NCBI taxonomy): Eukaryota > Metazoa > Arthropoda > Insecta > Lepidoptera > Papilionidae > Meandrusa > Meandrusa payeni. The sequence goes on from JAGSMX010000015.1 coordinate 757,336, forward strand.
AACCCTTTTATACGCCACAAACTTGTTTGTTGAAATAGAAAAAGAAATATCAAGTGCGGGCGTAAACTTAATTAAAACGCCTGTGCGTTCTTACAACTTAGAATAGAGAAAAAAAACCTTAGCTAGTTACATTCCGGCGTTATTTCAATTTCCGTTTATTTTTAATCACGACTCCGCTCGCGGGCGGGTGATGATAAAATCTAAAATAATACTCTTTGCTAACCCTAGCTGGATAACTTTGAAAATTAAGGTTCTAATGTCAACAATTTTTCTGCCCGATGTGATACTTTGATTTGATCTTGATACTTTTTATTAATTAACTTTTATCATTTAAAATATCTTTTAGTAGTAAAAAAAAACAGTTCAAGTAACAGCCTTTATATACGTCCCACTGCTGGGCACAGGCCTTATTCGATCTTATCTTGATTTATTACTCTCTTTACAGCTCTAAGCCTGAATCTCTATAAATATACATACATGGGTAGAAGGTGTTTGACTTGACTTATAGTCCTAAGTCCCCGCTGTGGGGCAGAGGGCTTCTACAGTGCGTCGCCATTTGGCTCTGTCTTGGGCTAGGTGTTTTGCCCCGTGCCATGTTACGATCGCCTTCATGTCAGCCGCTACCGAGCGCCATCACGTTTGCTTAGAACGGCCACGCTTCCTTGTTCCTGGTGAGATCCACTCCAGCGCCTGCCTAGGAATGTGAGTAGGATCCCGACGCAGTGTGTGACCAATCCAAGATGCGGCGCTTTATTTGCTGGCCGACCGGCGATTCACTACAGCGTGCCAGGAGTTCTTCATTGCTGATTGTTTGCGGCCAGAAGACTCCTAGAATGTGTCTAAGACAGCGATTGATGAAAACTTGAACCCGTTGTAATGTTACTTTTGTCACCTTCCACGTTTCGCATCCATATAGCAGGACGGATTTTACGTTGGAGCGAAAAATGATTTTCTCTCGGCGAGTGAGTTTCTTTGACTGACATATGGGCCAGGTGTTTGACTCTATTATATTTGTATATTATTGTCAACACATAAAGCAGCTTTTTTTGTTTTAATTTTAATAATATATATTTAACTAAGTTTTTATAACATCATGTTGGTATTATCTGTAACGGTGTTATAATTTTTGTTAATTTAAATAAATAAATAAATAAATATAAGTCAACAAATATATACAGGCTCGTGTGTGGGGTGGATTGTGTTCATGTGCGTACTTGTGGCAGTGTGTACGTCTGTTTTTTTGCTTCGAGTCTACCCTAGAAAGGTATAATAATAATCTTCATTACACACAAATCTATACAAATACATAAAATTGGCGTGTATTTTTGTAATATTAAAATAACCGCTTTTTACCACATGCATATGAATAAATGGTACATATACCAAAATAACATTTTTTACAATTTTTATCTATGTTCTGATGACACTTTCGCTGATAGCTAATGTTATAAGGAGTAACTTAGGGTATTATAACTTTTGAAATAAATGAAAAATAGTTTTTAATCACGGGCAACAACGAGGCTAGAACGTTGATATATTCATAGAAGTACAAAATCCCATGAATTACTCTTTTTTGTGACAAGGTTCGTCACAGATTAGCCAGAGATGCTGTACATATTGTAGTGCTGCTGAAATATGTCGTCCTATTTTAAACGCTATTAAAGTTAGGTAAAACGTACGCGTAGCCAACATTTCAGTTGAAAAACAGAGGCGTTTCACAAGCCACTTTACTGGCTAAAATCTGACAAAGCTCTTGTGTATAAAGGTGAAATAGCCAGCACAAAGCAAATTAGGAATATTGCCTCGGCTGGGAGTTTTATTTTTTATGTCATTGTTACAGTTGAAAATGGAGCAGTTACTATATAGTCAAACGACTTAAAAAAAAAGAGGATTTTATTAATTCGTCTATACGTTTGTTAACTAATAACTTTCATCTGGATGAACCGATTTTGATGATTCCTAGTTTCTTTGGAAGCTAGTCCAGTTCTGATGATATCCACGTGAAAACTAAATACGTCTTGAATTTAGATGACAAGCTATGGCCGCAAGGTGTTGTGTTCTGGCGTTTTGTTCATTACAAAATGAAAAATGTGAACGGGACATCAAGCGTTTTAATGAACGGCACAAATAATACTAAAATGTATGACAAGAGTTATAAATTTGTGACCTTTAACTGCAAAATGTAAAACGTTCTATACAGAGCATACGTGATCTATGTAAACATTGTGATTTGATCGCACTACAGGAAACGTGGCTACTGCCGGAGGAAATATCATTTCTCAACACAATAAGTAGTGAGTTTGGCTATACTGGAGTGTCTACAATTGATACCTCGGCGGGCATGCTGCGCGGCAGGCCGTATGGCGGTGTCGCTATTCTATGGAGGAAGAACGTATTTTATGTACAACTTTTACACGTGCAGTCTGTGGGCGAAGTATACTCAAATATCGTACAGCGCTCTCCGTGTTCAATATAACAACGCGTTCAGGGTTCTGTTGGGGTTGCCCCATTTCTGTAGTGCATCGGGGATGTTCGCGGATGCACAGATGTCATCTTTTGCGACAATGCGCAAGAGGAGTGCATCTCTGGTGCGCAGGGTGTGGAGCAGCTCCAACAGCATCCTGAGCATGATTGCTCAAAGGCTTGACTGTGTTTATGTAATGATGATGCTGCGCCGTCTCACATGGGGTAAGGTATTCATAAGCATAGTTAAGCCTTTAGTATAATATTATATTTCTTTATTTTATATTATAATCAAATAGTTATAATAATAATTTTATATTTTTATCTTATAATCTAGTTTAAGGTTGTTATTTGGTAGTTGTTTGAAGTAATGATGAGTCTTAGTTACTTTTGAATAAATGAATTATTATTATTATGTATTGCACGACAAATGGACGAATAACGCCAACCGATTTCGATGATTCATTTTTTAAAGGATGTACTTCAAGAGTAGTTTGATGAGAGTTTGGTTAGATACTGATTAATTTTATTTCGTTAAATTCATACGATATTTCGTAAATATAAAGCTCTCCGCTAATGGCGCTTGATTTGATCTGAAGTCGGTTTTTTGCTCGTCAATATACTTGTAGAATCCGTTGTACAACGGGCGACCTTATCACTAACAGCGATCTCTTCCAGTCAACCTGTGTATGGACAGGAAATAATTGAGTAAAACAGGACGATGGCGTACACATACAAATATTATGACTTATCTATACACACACACTAAATATACCTACATAAATAAGTTATCAGCAATAAAATACACATATCATAGTTTCGACGATATTGATTGAGAATGTAGCTTTTTTTTTTTTTAAAAAGCACAGCCCTGTAGTGCTGGGCTCTCAAAAATAAGACTACGGTATCCCCTGCCTATCGTAGAACTCAATAACTGCCTAAGTTTTATTTCATTGGGGTCCCTCTCATACCTAAGTAAATAACCTTTTTTTTTTTTGTTGACGGGGACGAAATCTTCAGAAAGATACCCCGCCTTCTGGGGGGAAGGCGACAGTTATGTGGGGTTCTTACCCACTAAAACCTCCCAGTGGCCCTTTCCTCGGTGCATGACGATGGGCACCGGGATCTCCAGTGGAACGCACCAGAGCCCCTCTGCACTGTGCTCAAGGAGAGCACGTCCCGGGGAGGTTACTCCCTCCTCCCCTGTGCCCTCGCAGCGCAAGGCGACACGGGCCAGCCGATGTCGCCTTCTTCCCGGGTCAACTTTGGTGGACGACTCAGGCCCCCACCCTTGTCGCCCAGAGAACCCGAGGCCCCTTTTAGTCGCCTTGTACGACAGGCAGGGGATACCGTAGTCTTATTCTTGAGAGCCCAGAACTACAGGGCTGACCTAAGTAAATAACCTACGTGTTAGATGCCACTCTATATATATGTTGGTCTACTGATGCGACTTACCCCTACGACTCTAAGATGGGAACTGAATCTATTTGAGAGAGTACGGTAAATACGAACTTTTGTAGGGACTTGCATAATTAGCCTGCAACATAAATGACTTCCAAGTAAAAAAATGAGCAATGAATAGAAGTTTAGGTAACTAAAAACAAAACAAAGATAAACCACAATGTAGCGTGTTTTTCAAAGCTTCTGGTTAACCGTAGCACTCGCAAGCTTCACCTTTCAAGTTGTTGGAAGGTTAAAAGGTGTATTTTGCCTTTGTCCGCGTTAGTAATGGTTATTTTGCTGCACTCGTACCGCGCAGAATAGAAATGATTTCATTTTAACGTCGTAAGATAGATAATGTTAGAGCATTTCAAATATAATCATGCGTTCGTGTGTCGCTTGTAAGTCCACAGGTTTCCGCTGTCACGAATGGGTCGGCAGCGTCACGACCTAAAATAACGGACATAAAATGTGCTTCGTTAAATGGACAAGTTGCCAGAACCAACTCTTAGTAGAGTTAGTTCTAAAGTAACTCACGCTAGACGTGGAGAGTAATCGTTATGAAAAGTGTGATCAGCCGAGGCGAAGGGATGTTCGAAGTCGCTTAAAAACAGATGCGCAAACTCAATTACTTATCCCTTGTATATACTTCAACGTAAATGCGATAGTCAAATGAGGGTATTGAATGATTATTTTCGAGTTAAAAAGTTGAGAAAAACCGTCGACTGACGTCGTCGGAGATCTTGAAAGGCGGAGCTTTGCGCAATACGATTAATTCTGTCGCATCGGTACGCGAGAGAAAATAAATGAAATATCTTCCGGAACGTAGCAGAGTCTCCCAGGCAAGGGACACAGCTGCTGATACAAGTCTCATTGAAGGAAACCACGTTTTCATTACAACGCCACGCTCTTTCAATTAATTTCAATGACCATTTATCATCAGTATTAGCCTGTAAATATCCACTACAGGAAATAGGCCTTCCCCGATACTTCCCACCACATGCGATCCTACACTTTCCGTATCCAGCAACTTCCTATCCTTATAATATTGTCGGTCTATAGACCGAGGATAGGAGTGTATGTATGAGTCGAATAAAGTAAATGCCTATGTCTAAAATTTGTGTCCGATATAGGTTCAAAACCTGTCACATATGATGCAAAGCTTAGTGAAAAGTGAACAGCAAAATTTGTCTCTGTCTACCCAGCTAGAGTTAAAAGGACTTGAGGGTTTAGTATATATTTTATTGTAACACACATTGTTGTTATATCAAACATAGCAGCTAGTATTAAACATCTCAATCCCGGTGTATACGTGTCTTATGTAATAATAGGTCCTAGCTGTACTATTACAAGCAAGACTTATGTTGTCTGTGTATACAGCGCCGTCTAGACGCTTTGAAATGCCCTTGACCAGTGGTTCTCAAACACTGTGCAGTTTGTGTGCCTGTAATTTCATAAAGTATGCCGCCAAATTTTAGATACATATTAATAAATCATAATAATATTAACTATTAATTTATCCCATAAGCCGTATCACGTCGCCGTCACGTGGACTATATATATATATATATATATATAGTTTTTTTTATAATTTCTAAGCAAGTGCTTGACTACGATCCCACCTGATGTTAAGTGGAAATGCAGTCCTGAATGGTAAGGCGCACTAGCTTAGTAAATGCCTATTCACTCTACTCTTGAAAATACCCACGTTGTAATCGGAAGGAAAGACAGACGCGGGCAATACATCGTGACCGGTGACGGCGACCTTGATTAGCTTCGGGCATGAGCCCTGATATGGCTTGCGAAGCCGAACTTGCTCTTAAATGGTCGGTAGCAAGTAGCACAATATAGCTGACCGGTGATATTGTAGGTGTAGTTGTAGGAGGACTTGGGGCGAGATTTCCTTTCACGGCGTTTTGCGTCTAGATCAACGAGACGGTTCTTTTCAAAATCCGTCACACCTGCTTTGACACAAGAGCGCCACTCTGGTCGCATTGAGGCAAAGCTCTCCCACTTGTCGGTCTGTATGTTACAGGCAGCTAGATGACGCTTGAGCACGTCTTTGTAACGCAAAAAGTAGAAGGTTCTCAAATAGCTTGTTCGTTTGTTACCGCATAGCTTTTGACTGGGTGAACCGATTTTGATGATTCTTTTTTTATTTGATAGCTGGTGCTTCCAAGTGCACAGAAATGGAACATCCATAAGAAAACCATATGTCTTAAATTTGCATCAAGTATTTGCGCCACATATGAATGAATAACTGAATTTAACGCCAACCGATTCCGATGATTTTTTTATTGGAAAGGATGTACTTCAAGAATAGTTTGATGAGAATTTGGTTAGGTTCTATTTAACTCCGTGTTCAATATAACAACGCGTTCAGGGTTCTGTTGGGGTTGCCCCATTTCTGTAGTGCATCGGGGATGTTCGCGGATGCACAGATGTCATGCTTTTTTGCGACAATGCGCAAGAGGAGTGCATCTCTGGTGCGCAGGGTGTGGACCAGCTCCAACAGCATCCTGAGCATGATTGCTCAAAGGCTTGACTGTGTTTATGTAAACAGATGCTGCGCCGTCTCACATGGGGTAAGGTATTCATAAGCATAGTTAAGCCTTTAGTATAATATTATATTTCTTTATTTTATATTATAATCAAATAGTTATAATAATAATTTTATATTTTTATCTTATAATTTAGTTTAAGGTTGTTATTTGGTAGTTGTTTGAAGTAGTGATGAGTCTTGGTTACTTTTGAATAAATGAATTATTATTATTATGATTGTTTATTATTTTTTCTCAGCTCTTTATTAAGAGGTGGTTTCACCTACATTTACGGGTTATAACCAAGTAAATGTAGGGTGTGTTTTGTGTTTATGTTGTGGGTATGTTAATATTGTTTCCTATTTGTGTGTCTTCTATTTGCATGAACTTTCTAACAATTCTACACGTATTCAGAATTACAGCTTTTTGAAGAGTTATGTAGAGGCTTTCTTTTAAATCTATGAGTTTGAGGCTATGGAGCAAATGATGTGGGATGATACCGGTTGTGGAGAGAACTATAGGCACTATGTAAACTTTTTGTTGTCTCCAGATTCTGGTTATTTCGTCTTTTAATTCTAAATATTTGCTAATTTTTTCAGTGATTGTCTTTTGTATGTTGTGAGTGTTGGGAACCGCAATGTCTATTATGTAAGTAATTTTATTTATTTTGTCTTGTAAGGTAATATCAGGTCTGTTATAGTGAATTGTTCTGTCGGTGAGTATAAGCGCGGTCATAAAAAGTTTGTGTGTTGTATTCTCCAGAATAGTTTGAGGTGTGTAGTTGTAATACGGAGTGTTTGTATTTTGTATAAGTGTATGTTTTAGTGCTAGTTTTGGTGAATAATGTTTGCTACCTGATTGTGTCTATGAGTGTAATCTGTCTGTGTGAGTGTTGTGCATGCTCCTGTGATGTGGGTTTGGGTTTAAAGAATTTATTTCTCATAAGAACATTTTTACAAAGTTCACTTAAAATGAGATACAAGGTACTTAAATAATATAATTAATGATGTGCCTCTGGGTCGCAGGTAGGTGTCGTCACATGTGTATAATCAGATCTTTTATCTTGTTTTTAAATTGCTGGAAAGTGTCGCACTCCTTCACTTTATTTGGCAGGCTATTGTATAACTGTGCTCCTTCATACAATATCGTTTTCTTTCCGTAATTGGTACGTGGGGTGATTAGGTCGAGCTTATCTTTGTTCCTCAAGTTACGAGTTGTTTCTTTTTTATGCAATTGTATATTTGTGTGAGTTGAATTTGTTATAATTTTCCTAATTAGAGTGTAAGTACAGTAAGTGTGTAGTTGTGTGATGTTAAATAATTGTGTTCTTTTATACAATTTATCTGTTGGCGTTAGGTAGTTATAGTGAAACAAAACTTTTATTAATCTATTTTGTGTTCTTTGCAGGGGAGCTAGATGAGTGACAGCAGCTGAACCCCATATTTCTATTAAATATTCTAAGTGTGATTTTACTAGGGAATTGTAGATAATGATGCTTACTTTTTTGGGGATACAATTTGATATTTTGCGTATGGCTCCTAATACACACATAAGTTTCTCCTTTACGTGCTCAATATGGGGCTTCCATGTGAGTTTGTCATCTAACCATAGTCGAGATATTTTTCTTGTTCAGAGCGATGTATTATCTGATTATCAATAGTAAGGGGGGAGAACTGGGGTAAATGTTTGTTTTTGGCGGCGAAGATCATGAATGATGTTTTAGATGTGTTAATAGTCAATAGGTTGTATTTGAACCATTCATTTAGTATATTTAAATCTTTCTGAGCATCGGTTATTAAGGTGTGTATGCATTTGCCATAATAAAAGAGACATGTGTCGTCTGCATATAGTGTTAGATGACCTGTAAGTCCTATTGTATTTATATTATTTATATAAATTAAGAACATTAATGGACCGATTATCGAGCCCTGTGCTATTCCGAAAGACATGTTTTGAGTAGCACTTTTGAAGTCATCTATCTTTACTACCTGACATCTATTTTCTAGATATGATTTAAATATGTCAAGGGCTGTTCCGGTAATACCAATGCTGCTAAGTTTCTGTAATAGTATATTGTGACTCACAGTGTCAAAAGCCTTTTTTAAATCAATAAATATACCTAAAGCTATGTTTTTCTGGTCAATATTAATTTTAATTTTTGTGACTAAGTCAATTGCCGCCATAAGAGTATTAGATTTAGCGCGAAATCCGTACTGATGTTCGTTTAAGATGTTGTGTTCCTGTAGATAGTCATTTAGTCTATTATACATAACTCGTTCAAATATTTTTGATAGAACAGGCAGTACTGACACTGGTCTGTAGTTCCCGGGATCGGTCCTACAGCCAGATTTATATATAGGAGTTACTTTTGCTACTTTCAACGTGTCAGGAAAGATACCGCGTGATAAACAAGTATTTATACAGTTAGTAAGTTCTTCAAGTATAATACTTTTTAGACATTTTATTGCTTTAGTGCTAATTTCATCTAACCCGGTGCTGGTATTGCTGTCTAAATCGTCAATAATTTTTGATATTTCTTTTGTATCGCACGGTGCAAAGTGAGTCAGCGTTGTGTGTGTATGTGTCAAATTATTATCGCTCATAAAACTAATATTTGTGTTGTTGTGGTACTTATCTGGAATTTGTTTTGCTAATTCGGAACCTATCGAAGAGAAGAAAGAATTAAATAAATCACAAATTGCATTACCTTCTGTAATTAGTCTTGAGTCCGTCACCAATTGAGGCAGAGCACAGTTATTTTTTGTTTTGTTTATTGCCAGATTATTTATTATTTCCCATAGTTTCTTTGGTTTACTATAACAGGTCTGAAATAGAGTGTGAAAATATTTCTTTTTTTGTTTCTTAATCATAATTTTCACTTTGTTTTGTTGGTCTCTAAAAACTTTTTGTAAATTCATGTTATTAGGATCACTCTTTGCTTGGCGTGATAAACTATTCCTCAAGTTAATTGAGTCAATTATAGTTTTATTTATCCAGTCTTTTTGCAGTGGGTTGTTTATTTTTGTCTTGTTTATCTTACTCCTGTGCACCTGTTCCTGAATGAAATTTTCTAAACAATAATAGTCACAATCTCTAATTTTTGATGTTTCCTTCAGTGCATTATTGTATAGTTTATCGTAGTCAAGCGCTTTATATTGTATTCTTTCATTAATGACTGGCGCCAGCCGACCGATTTCCAAAAATATTTGCTTGTGGTCAGATAAGGATGACTCAATGATTGACATATTAAAGGAGTGGTTGACTATATTTGTACACACATGGTCTAATATTGTGGTTGTACAACTCGTTTGTCGGGTGTTATACATTTTATTTATTTTGTTCAATATTTCGTATCCTATTTCTTTTAAGCAGTTTCTATATCGTTTGACGTGTGTCTCTGCACTAAGCAAATCAATATTGAAGTCACCAAACACTATTGTCCTTTTCCTCCTCTCGAGTTGCGATAAGTATATGTCCATAAAGTTGTTTACATTTGTTTCGCCAGGTTTATATATTGCACCTATGTTTAGAGATAATTTATCTATATATATCCACAAATAGTGGTTACCATTCTCATAAAGTTCTTCTGTTACTTCATATTTTATACTGTTGTGAACATAAATAGACACACCGCCACCCTTACTATTTGGTCTATAGTTGTATATGTGATGATAATTTGGTAGCTGATACAGATTAGCGTCGCTTTCTGAAGTGATCCATGTCTCAGTAAATATTAATAAGTGAATAGTAGTTCGTATAGCCCATAGTGCTGAATTGTTTCGGATTGGATGTGACATTTACGGCATTTATCGTTATTGGCTGAAGGGTCTTTAATTATATATTTTCTGTAATTCTTAGTGTTAATAATCTGATCTTGAATTGCAATTATGAATCCCTCAGTTTCTGGGAACAAATTACCTATTTGAAGCCATTTATTAGAGGCTAGAGTGTTAATATGTGATTGTTCAAGATCATGGGGATGTCGACCATGAAGGACTTTCTTTTTCCAGTCTTCAATTTTTTGTTTTTGTGGTTCGTCGGTGCTAAGCTGTTGTATATCAGTCTGCTCATTTAAGTTAAGTGGTGTGTAATTGAGATCATTTAAAACTATTGCTTCATGTATTTTACTTGTTTGAGATTTTGTGTAAAGAAGGTTTTCAGATGTTTAACTTGCTTTCGCCAAAGATGGTGGATATCTATAAGGCCCCTACCTCCATTTTGTCTTTTGATAGTGAGTCTTTATTATTATTATATATACATGTAATGTTTGATCTCGGCCCTATGGGTCGGTTTTAACTGAATCAGGCACGGGCTTACGCCAAGTGTCCTGTTCAGATGTTAACATTGTGTGTTTTGTGTGTGTGTGTTGTATGTGTGTATGTATTTGTGCTTGTGTGGATTTGTAGTTCTGCGTGCGTCGTGTTAGGTTGCGTTATCCGTGCGAACGTCTTGGTCATTTTGGAGAGTAAACGTGGTTGGGTTTAAAAAGCGGCGGACTATAGAGCATGTGCCTATCACTATTGATTTTTGCAGAGATATACACGTATTTTTAGGGAGATCTAGTAATTTTAAGATGAAACTAAGGGTTTTTCGTATGACGCCGGTAGAGGAAATGATTATAGGGACGACTCTGTTTCGTGGTGCCACATCTGTTTGATTTCGTCTGCCAGCTGGATGTATTTTTTAATCTTTTCTGTGTGCTTCTGCTTTAGGTTATTTGTATTTGGAACTGAAATGTCTATGAGGTATTTAATTTTTTGGGCTTTTAAGGTAAGTGTTATGTCTGGTCTATTAGCGAGAATAGTGCGGTCGGTGATGATGTCGCGGTCTCAGTAGAGTTTTGCAGTGCTATTTTCTATAACATTTTTAGGTGTGTATTTGTAGTAGGGAGTGTATGTGTCGACTAGCTTGTATTTAAGTGCAAGAAGTTGGTGAATGTGTTTGGCTACGTTGTTGTGACGATGTGTGTATTCTCTGTTAGCTAGGACACCGCATCCTCCTGTGATGTGTTCTATTGTTTCAGTAGTTCTATGGCATAATCTGCATTTGTCTGTTACAATGCTTTCTTTAAGTATAAATTTAGAGTAGTTACGGGTTTTTATAACTTGGTCTTGAATTGCTACAAGAAAACCTTCTGTTTCGCCAAAAATGTTGCCCTTAGTGAGCCAAGTGCACGACGCAGTTTGGTCGATGTGTTCTTGTTCTAACTGGTGTGGATATCTACCGTGGAGTGCCTTTTGTTTCCAATTTATTATTTTTTGTTCGTCTGTTAGAATTTTTATTTTTGGATTGTAATGGTTATTGTTCAGTAGCAAGGGTGTCCCGGAGTGTGAAGTATGTGTAATGGCTTTGTGAAGTATACTGTCGTTGGCTTTAGTGAGGAAGTATGATCGTAAGTTATCTATTTGTGTGTAGTGTAAGTTTTTGATGTCTATGAACCCGCGGCCCCCTAGCTTTCTCTTTAGCGTGAATCTTTGGACTGCTGAGTGGATATGATGAATGTTGTGTTTGTTGCTTGCGGTCCTGGTTACAGTGTTAAGCGCTTCCAGCTCTGTATCGGACCACTTAATGATCCCGAAGGAATAAGTTAGTACAGGTATAGCATACGTGTTTACAGCCTTTGTTTTATTTCTGCCGGATAGTTGGGTTTTCAGTATGTTGTTGAGCCTCTGTTTGTATTTAGATTTAAGTGTATTTTTAATGTCTGTATGATTTATTGATATGGTTTGCTGATATCCTAAGTATTTATAAGACTCTTTCGGTTGCATACTGTCTATCATACCTCCTTGTATTTCTAGATCAAAGGCGTCTGTTGCCTTGTGTTGGCCTTTGATAATACTGTTGACCCTACATTTATTAATTCCAAGAGTCATTTTAATGTCTGTACTGAATTGTTCCGTTAATTTGAGTAGGTCGTCTAATTGCTGTCTATCGTCGGCGTATAGCTTAATGTCGTCCATATAAAGCAGGTGTGAGAGTTTGGAATAATTTGGTATTGTGGAAAGGGGTTTAACGCTAGACAAAACCAAAGAGGGCTAAGAGAGTCGCCCTGGAAGATGCCGCGTGTTATTTTTATCGGTGATGTACATAAAGTTGTATTATTTGTCCGTAGGTTTAGTTTTGTATTCCAGGTACCCATTGCATATTTTAAGAAATTAATTAATGTATTATTGACTTTGTATATGTGAAGTATGTGTATGAGCCATGAATGAGGTACACTATCAGATGCTTTTGGTAATCAATATATGAGTAAAATAAGTTCTTGCGCTCCTGCTTTACTTGGTTGTGGATTTCGGCATCGATCACAAGTTGCTCCTTACAGCCTCTAGAGCCCTTAGTACACCCTTTCTGTTCTTCCGGTATAATTTTGTTTCGTGTGATGTGTGAGTTGAGTTTGTATGAGATGACGGATGTGAGTAATTTGTAAATTGTTGGTAGACATGTGATTGGTCGGTATTTAGTAGGGTCAGTAGTGTCACTGTCTTTAGGTTTTAGGTATGTGACACCTTGTGTTAGAAACGTGGGCATATTATGGGGATTTTTTATAACATGGTTTAGTGTATTTGCAAGATGTGTGTGTGTCGCGGAGAAGTATTTAATCCAATAGTTTTGTACTTTATCAGGACCGGGAGCTTTCCAGTTAAGTGTTTTCTTTATTGCTTGTATTATATCTTCTTTGTCTATTCCTATCTCGGGCATTGACTCTATATTTTCTATCTCTTGTGCTTCTATGTTAACCCAGGGTGATAATGTATTATGTTGGACCGGTTTTGACCACAGTCCTTCCCAATATCGTTTGACATCGCCTATGTCTGGAGGTCGAGTGATTTTAATGTGCTCTGAATTAAGATTTTGGTAGAATAATTTCTGATTATTTGTAAATAATGTATTGTCTTTCCTTCTTTGATTGCTTAACTTTAATCTGCGCAGTCGTTTAGAGTAAGCTTGGAGTTTCTGTTTTTTAATATCTAACTGGTTAATAATTTCGTCTCTATTACTATTATTGGTGTTTATTTTTTGTTGTTTTTTTTGTGATAGATTTCCGTTTAGGTATTGAGTAAGTCGTCCTATCTCTTTACGTAGCTGTGATATTTTAGTATCTATCCGTCTCTCCCACTGTGGCTTATTTTGAATGAATATTTTGTTGTTCTTATGGGCTATGTTGTTATTCGTGTGTTTTGCTGGTTTGGTAACTAATGTTGTGACGGTTATTGCACCACAGTAAATTACTTCATGAAGTTCTTCTAGTGTGATTGTGTCCTTTGTTTTCAAATACTCTTCAATTATTGTATTTACTGTATTTACTATTTTAATAGTGTTTCGGGTAATCTGGGGTTTAGGGATGGTCGGTCTAAGGGTAGGATCTGTACCAGTATATTTTATGAGCATTTCTCTGAGAGTGTTTTCAATTCTATCAAAGTTAATTGGATCTGCTTGTCTATTAATTGATTCAGTATCTTCTGTTTGGAAATGTTCGCTTATTTCTATAGGTTGAAATGAGCGAGTTGTGTTTGTGTTTTGTAAAGAAAGTGAGATGTGTTCAGGTACTGGTGTGTATGTGGATGTGTATAAAGGTTGTGGGTTGTCGTTTGTGGGATTATTATTTATAATGAATTGACTTGTTGTGTTATCGCCTATGCTTTGGTCGTTTAGAATGTGTGGAGCTGCGCTTAGTATAAAAATTGATTGTTTTATGTCATCTCTTTCAGTTGCGGGTATTCTGTTGTTTCTGTGTATGACTCTTATTTGATCTGCTAGACGTTGTTCTGATATATGGCTTAATTCTGGGAATGTTTCTGTAAATTTTGGTGAAGTAAAGGTCTATATGCGGTAAGATCTGTTTCGCAGAGTGTAACTATGTAGTAGCACCGTAGGAGTTCTCTGTTGATTTCATTAGTCCATTTCATCCGTTGTCTACTTTTGCCAGCTAGGGTGGTTGCAGGAAGCATAGCCTGCAAAACACTTCTCGCCGGTGTGTTAGTGATAGCAGTTAATGAGTGTGTGTAGTGATCTACGCGATTCTGTGTGTTGGTTGGAGATACGCGTATGGGATGTGTAATATCAGACATGGGCGCAGACGATATAGCATGAGCTTCCTGCGCAACATCTCCTGATATCGGTGATATAGTGGACGATCGTGATGATGACGTATGCTGAAACTGGTATGAGTGTGGTGAAGAGGCAGGTGATTGAAATAAACTAAGAGAAGATGAAGGTGAGTGTGTACGTGATGTGATATGATGTGTTGGTGAATTGTTGTCTGCAGCAGTACTGGACTGGGCAGAACTTTGCGATACGGTGCCCCCCTCAGATACAATGGGGCAGCCCAAGCCCGAAGGCCCAGGGCGGGATTCCCTCTCCCGAGGACCCGCCTGAGGAATATTTCTGTTTCGTAGACGCATCGCATAGTTTTTACTAGTGCACCGTTGGTCAATGGTAAGTGATTAGCGCAATGCTGCCATTGTCCGCCCCCCACGTGGCAACAGGTGTTCGTGCCGGACGAAGTGTTAGTTTTTGGGGAGCTTATTATTATTATTTTAGGTCATAGCTAAACTGTATCTCAGGCTAGGCCTGGTATTAATACCTAACTCAGGTTGATACCAAGTGCTAGGTCATTTAAAATTTATTCTGTATCGGTCGGTCTATCACTATCTGAAGAAAGTTGTAGAAATTTACGGACAATCCTGCATGTGTTTAAAATGGCGGCTTTTGTAGTGTCAAATAAGTAAATTCGGGTAAACTAAGGATATCTAATGCTTTAAATAGATATTTAGGTACAACACCAGTAGTAGATATAATTATTGGTACTCTTGTTACATTGTTCATTTTCCAAACTCTTTTAATTTCTGCCTAAAGCTCTGTGTATTTCCTTATTTTTTTGCTTATAGTTGTTTCAAAATTATTGGTGTAAGGTACCGAAATATCTATTATATATGTTTGTTTATTTTTCTTGTTAACAAATGTTATTTCTGGTCTAGTATCTGTTAATATTGTCCGGTCGTAATAAAGTTTATATGACTGATTTTCTAGGACTGGTTGTGGAGTGTATTTGTAGTACGGAGTGTGTTGACTGTGGGCAAGATTACTTTTTTGTGCAATTTTTTTTTATGAATTATATTTACTAGTTGATTGTGTCTGTGTGTGTAGTCATTTTGTGTCAATGTCACACATGCTCCTGTTATGTGCTGTATAGTTTCGGGCTTAGTGTGGCATTTTCGACACAAATCGTCCTTAATCGATCTCTCTCTTAAAATAAATTTCCTGTAATTTTTAGTGGATATGACTTGATCTTGGATTGCCAGCATGAAACCTTCAGTTTCTGGAAATAAGCCTCCAAGCTCAAGCCATTTGTTTGATGCATCTTTGTGTACATGTGATTGCTCTAAGTCTTTCAGGTGTCTACCATGCAGTTCCTTACTTCTCCATCTCCGCAGCTTTCTGTCAACCTCTTCTTTTTTATCAATCGGTTCCGTAATTTCAGACTGCAGATTTAAGGGTGTGAATTGTGTGTCTATCTTAGTAATAGTGTCGTGTAATTTACTTTCTAACTTCTTACGGTTAAAAAATGTTTTTAAGTTGACTATTTGACTATTATGTAAATGTGTAATATCGATCAATCCTCTTCCACCGCACCGTCTAGCTAATGTCACACGTTCTATTGCAGACTTAGGATGATGATACCTATTTTGAGTGAGGATTGTTCTTGTTTTAGTCTCTAAATAATTTAATTCTGTATTAGTCCAATTAATAATCCCAAATGAATACGTTAGAATTGGTATGGCGTATGTATTGAAAGCTTTAAATAAGTTTTTACTGCACAGTTGCGCCTTGCCTAGCAATCGTAACCTTTGAAAATATTCTATCTTTAATTTGTCTTTTATCGCTTTATGTTCAATAAATCTGCCCTGGTTGTATCCTAAATACTTATATACTTCACCCTCTTTCATTGCTGTTATACTCTCCTGTTCATCTACATTATAATCGCCTTCCCTTATTTTTCCTTTAGCTATATTTAGTTTTCTACACTTTTCTAGTCCTAACTCCATTTTTATATCTTTTGAAAATTGTGTAGTTATGTTTAAGTAATTGTGTCATATTAATTTCCTTACTTGAATACAATTTTAAATCGTCCATATACAGTAAATGTGTAAGTTGGTGTAGTGTTTTTCTATTACTTTTAATATCATAGCCTAAATTTGAAGTTTTTATCTGATTTGAAAGAGGATTTAAGGCAAGACAAAACCATAGGGGACTCAAAGAATCTCCCTGAAATATACCTTTTCTAATATTGATTTCTTTAGTGCTAATGTCTGCTAATTCTGTTCTTAGATGTAGTGTAGTTTTCCAAATCTGCATAGTATTTTTGAGAAAGTTTATAATTGTAGGATTAATTTTATATAACTGTAGTACTTCTAAAAGCCAGGAGTGGGAACACTATCAAACGCCTTTTATAATCAATATAGGTTACAAAAGATCCTTTCGGCCTTTTTGTACATGTTTTAGTATAACTGAGTCAATTATCAACTGTTCCTTGCATCCTCTATGATTTTCCTGCAGCCTTTTTGTTCCTCTGATATTATTTTATTTCGTTCTAGATGTATTTTAATTTTATGTGCTAAACACGATGTTATGATTTTATACAATGTTGGTAAACAAGTTATAGGTCTATATTGAGATGGGTCGTGAGTTCGATTACTTTTGGCAACATATAAGTGATTCCTTGCGCTAAAAACTCTGGCAATGTCTTATTACCTTTTATTATATCTGTAATTTGCTTAGCCAAAATAGAATGTAAGGTTTTTAACCAAAATTTTGAATATTATCAAGGCCTGCGGCTTTCCAATTATGTGTCCTGTTGATTATATTTTTTAGCTCATCGGTTTCTATTTCCTCAAATTCCATTTCTTCAACACTCGCCGAACCAGATCGTTCCTTTTCAATCCATTCAGCATTTTTGTTATGTTCGCCATCATTACTCCATAACTTGCCCCAAAAGTCTGCCAGAGCTTGTTCTGTTGGTGGATTTTCTACTTTTACGCTTTCTTTAAGTTTTCTATAAAATTGTTTTTCGTTTGTTGTGAATAGTTTATTGTTATTTTTTCTACACTGTGCCTTTTTGTACCTTGCTAACCGATGACTTTTAACTGATAGTTTTTGTTTTAATGTATCAAGGTGTTCATTTATTCGTTTATTAGGATCCTCCCGCGAGCTGTGTACTTTTGTGCATTCGAAAATTTTACTAACTTGTTTGACCACTTTTTTACCTCTGTTACCATTTTTATATTGAGTTACTCTACCTATGTCTACACGCAATTTCTCGATATCTAACTCTAACCTTATTTGCCAAGCAGGTTTAGTTTTAGAATGTTTTCTATCACTATGATTAACTTTTACATTTAAATGTGTGATGATTGTCAATGCAGTACAATAAATTAGGGTGTGTGTATCAAGTATATTTTCAAGTGTGTTTAGTTTATATGGCAAAATGTACTCATTAAATGCTATTAGTAGTTTGTTTAATTGAACTGAATATCTTAGTTTTGGTAATTTTGGTCTTAATCTGGGATCTGTATTTCTATATTTAACTAGGTTTTGTTCAAGATTGTTCTTCAATTTTTCTAGTACATCATCACTGAAATCACTTACCATTGCACTTTGTTCAGACGTTTGTGTGTTTGCATTTTGTGTACAACGTAAGTCCTGTGTATCAGGTAATTCAAAATCAAAAATTTCTGTGTTATTAATTGCTGTATCTATAGAAGAATTTAGATTTAGGTTATTTAAATTTAAATCGCGATGAGGTGATATGTTACTTTCTATGTTCGTATTTGACTCTAAAACAAGCCGCACTTCCTCATAAATCTTTTTAATTTCATCATCCGGTAATAATTTATTTCTTACAATGACTCTACGCTGATCAGATATTCGTTGCTCAGTAGTATTCACATTAGGATATTTTTCGGTAAATCGCAGATAAAGTTGTTGTCGATATTGGGTTAAATCAGTTTCTAATTTAGTGATCTCCAAATATGTACGCATTATGAATATGTTAATTTCTTTATCCCATTTCATACGTACACGAGGTTTGCCAGCTTTGGTGGTCGCCGGTCTCATTGCCGGAGCTACCGTTGAAACATCAAAGCTGGAAACAAAGATTCCTGGGTATAAGACCCGCCGTGCAAACTGTCACTAACATGTACATCAATATCACTAATTGTAGTTGGTGATGATCTTATTGATGGTACATAAGAACTACTACTAGGGCTGTATGGTTCTATTGGGCTATTGTGTCCGCTTACCATCAGTGGGCTTACTCTATCGGCTGTAGTACGTTTTTCGATGGGAGTCCGCCTGTTCAACTCCTCACCGCTGATGGTTCGCATGCTGAAACACCCAGCATCAGCTCCAGGTGTGCCCCGACGATCGCCCTCGGGAAGCGGCCCTCTCAGTTTTCTTTTTGAACGAGTCTCCATTTTTAATGGGTTGTTACCATAGCCACGTTAGCCACGCCAGTAATTTCTAGATCGTGTGTCCGCCCCCTACGTGATCAGATGGTCGATCCGGACGAGTGGTTGGGTTTTAGGGGGCTTATTATTATATACATTCGAATTTTGATCTCGACCTTGAGGGTCGGTATTACTGGATCAGGTACGGGCTTATGCCAAGTATCCTGGTCCAGGTGTTTGTGTGTGTGTATGTGTGTGTGTGTATGTGTGTGTGTATATGTGTGTGTGTGTAAGTGCGCGTGCGTGAATGTTAGGTTATATTATTTATGTGGATGTCTTGTTCATATTGGAGAGTAAGGGTGGTTGGGTTTAAAAATCGGCGGACAATTGAGCATGTGTCTATTACTACCGATTTTTGCAAGGAGATATATGTGTTTTGATGGAGATCTAATAATTTTAAGGCAAGTCTGAGGGTTTTTGGTATGACACCGGTCGACGAGATGATTATAGGGATGACTCTAACTGTTTCCTGGTGCCACATCTGTTTGATTTCGTCTGCCAGCTGGATGTATTTTTGAATTTTTTCTGTATGTTTCTGTTTTAGGTTGTTAGTATTTGGAACTGAAATGTCTATTAGGTATGTAATTTTTTGAGCTTTTAAGGTAAGTGTTATATCTGGTCTATTAGCAAGAATGGTACGGTCGGTAATGATGTCGCGGTCCCAGTAGAGTTTTGCTGTACTATTTTCAAGAACATTTTTAGGCAGGTATTTGTAATATGGGGTGTATGTATCAACAAGCTTGTATTTAAGTGCAAGTAGTTGGTGAATGTGTTTTGCTACATTGTTGTGACGATGTGTGTATTCTTTATTAGCCAAGACGCTGCAACCTCCTGTGATATGTTCTATTGTTTCAGTAGTTCGGTGGCATAATCTACATTTATCTGTTGCTATTATTTCTTTGAGTATAAATTTGGAGTAGTTACGGGTCTTTATTACTTGGTCTTGTATTGCTATAAGAAAACCTTCTGTTTCCCCGAATAAGTTTCCCTTAGTAAGCCAAGTGTGTGATGCGGTTCGGTCGATGTGCTCTTGTTCCAGCTGGTGTGGATATCTACCGTGGAGTGCCTTTCCTTTCCAATTTAATATTTTTTGTTCATCATTTAGGATTTTAATTTTTGGGTTGTAATGTTTATTATTGAGTTGTAGGGGTGTTCCGGCGTGTGAAATATGTGTGATGGCTTTGTGAAGTAAACTATCGTTGGCTTTGGTGAGGAAATATGATCGAAGGTTATCTATTTGTGTGTAGTGTAAGTTTTTAATGTCTATGAAACCGCGACCTCCTAGCTTTCTCTTAAGAGTGAATCTTTGAATTGCTGAGTGGATATGATGAATGTTATACTTGTTGCTTGCTGTCCTGGTTGCAATATTAAGCGCTTCTAGCTCGGTATCAGACCACTTGATGATCCCGAATGAATAAGTTAGTATTGGTATAGCGTATGTGTTTACTGCCTTTGTTTTATTTCTAGCGGAAAGTTGGGATTTTAGTATTTTGTTGAGCCTCTGCTTGTATTTAATTTTAAGTGAATTTTTAATTTCAGTATGGTTTATTGAGGTGTTTTGGTGATATCCTAAGTATTTATAAGACTCTTTTGGTTGCATACTGTCAATCATGCCACCTTGTAGTTCTAAATCAAATGCATCTGTTTCTTTGTGTTGTCCTCTAATAATGCTATTAACTTTACATTTATGAATTCCAAACGTCATCTTAATGTCTGTACTGAATTTTTCCGTTAGTTTGAGTAGTTTGTCTAGTTGCTGTCTATTGTCGGCGTATAACTTTATGTCATCCATATAAAGCAGATGTGAGAGTTTGATATTAAATTGTCTGTCGATTGTGTATCCGCAATTAGAGTTATTGAGGATTTTAGAAAGGGGGTTTAAGGCCAGACAGAACCAGAGAGGGCTGAGAGAGTCACCTTGGAATATGCCTCGTGCTATTTTTATCTGTTGTGTACATAAAGTTGTATTGTTTGTTCGTAGATTTAGTTTTGTAGTCCAAGTACTCATTGCATGTTGTAAGAATTGAATTAATCTATTATCGACTTTGTATATGTGGAGTATGTGTATGAGCCATGAATGAGGTACGCTATCAAATGCTTTTTGGTAATCGATATATGAGTAGTATAAGTTCCTGCGCTCCTGCTTTACTTGGTTGTGGATTTCGGCATCGATAACAAGTTGCTCCTTACATCCTCTAGAGCCCTTAGTACAGCCTTTCTGTTCTTCTGGTATAATTTTATTTCGGGTAATGTGTGCGTTGAGTTTGTGTGAAATTATAGATGTGAGTAATTTGTAAATAGTTGGTAGGCAAGTAATCGGACGATAATTGGTAGGGTTAGTAGTGTCATTGTCTTTAGGTTTCAGATAGGTGATACCTTGTGTTAGAAACGCGGGCATGTTTTGTGGATTTTGTATGATATGGTTTAGTGTGTTTGCAAGGTGGTCATGTGTTGCGGGGAAGTATTTAATCCAGTAATTTTGCACTTTATCAGGGCCGGGAGCTTTCCAATTTAGTGTCTTTTTTATTGCTTGTATTATATCTTCTTTATCTATTCCTATCTCTGGCATTGACTCTATGTTTCCTATCTCTTGTTCTTCCGGGCTAGCCCAGGGTGATAGTGTACTATGTTGGAGCGGTTTTGACCATAGCTTTTCCCAATACCTTTGAACGTCACCTATGTCTGGAGGATGAGTGATTTTAATGTGGTCTGAATTAAGATTTTGGTAGAATAACTTCTGATTATTAGTGAATAAGTTATTATCTTTCTTTCTCTGGTTACTTAACTTTAATCTGCGGAGTCGTTTAGAGTAGGCTTGGAGTTTCTGTTTTTTATTATCTAATTGGTTAATTATTTCATCTCTATTACTATTATTAGTGTTTATCTTTTGTTTTTTTTTGTGTGATAGGTTTCCGTTTAGGTATTGAGTCAGTCTACCTATTTCTTTACGTAGATTTGAAATTTTGTTGTCTAACCGTCTCTCCCACTGTGGTTTATTTTGGCTTACTATTTTATTATTCTTATGGGTTATATTATTACTTTGTTTGGTGGTTGATGTGTATGAACTAATGTTGTGACGGTCATTGCTGCGCAGTAGATGACTTCATGAAGTTCTTCTAGCGTGATTGTGTCTTTAGTTTTCAAATGATCTTCAATTATTGTGTTTACAGTATTTACTACTTTAATAGCGTTTCGTGAAATCTGGAGTTTAGGTATAATCGGTCTAAGAGTAGGGTCTGTACCGGTATATTTGGTGACCATTTCTCCAAAAGTGTTTTCAATTCTATTAAAGTCTATTGAATCTACTTGTCTATTAATTGACTCGGTATCATCTAGTAGGAGATGTTCGTGTAGAAATGAGCGGAAGTTTGAGTTTTGTGTCGAGAGTGCGTTGTAATCTGGGTTTAATGTATGTGTGGATGGGCTTCTTAAAGGTTGTGAGCTGTCGTGTGTGGCGCTATTGCCTATGATGATTTGATTTCTTGTGTTATCACCTATATTTTGGTCGTTTTGATAATGTGTAGTTGTATTTAATAATGAGACTGATTGCTTTATGTGTGCTCTTTCTGGCTCAGGTATTCTATTATTTCTGTGTATGACTCTTATTTGATCTGCCAGACGTTGTTCTGATATATGGCTTAGTTCTGGGAATGTTTCTGTAAATGTTTGATGTAGTAAAGGCCTATATGCGGTGAGATCTGTTTCGCAGAGTGTGACTATGTAGTAGCAACGGAGGAGTTCTTTGTTGATTTCATCAGTCCACTTCATCCGTTGTCTACTTTTGCCGGCTAGGGTGGTTGCAGGAAGCATATCTTGCAAAGCACTTCTTGCCGGTGTGTTAGTGACATTTGTTAGTGAGTGTGTGTTGTGATCTACGCGATTCGGTGTGTTATTTGGAGATACGCGCATGGGATTGGTGATATCAGACATGGGCGCAGTTGAGATAGCATAAGCTTCCTGCGCAACATCTTCTGATATTGGTGATATGGTGGAAGATCGTGTATATGATGTATGGTGATATTGGCTTGAATGTGGTGAAGAGATGGGTGATTGAAATAAGCTGAATGTGGATGAGGGTGAATGTGTACGTGATGTGACATGATATGTTGGTGAATTGTTATCTGCAGCAGTAATACACTGGGCAGAACTTTGCGATACGGTGCCCCCCTCAGATACGATGGGGCAGCCCAAGCCCGAAGGCCCAGGGCGGGATTCCCTCTCCCGAGGACCCGCCTGAGGAATGTTCCTACTTCGTAGACGCATCGCATAGTGTTTACTAGCGCACCGTTAGTCAAAGGTAAGTAAATAGCGCAATGCTACCAATGTCCGCTCCCCACGTGGCAACAGGTGTTCGTGCCGGACGAGGTGTTAGTTTTTTGGGGGGCTTATTATTATTATTATTATTATTTTTTGATACAGTAACTGTTGATCTCGACCTTATGGGTCGGTTTTACTGAATCAGGTACGGGCTTTTGCCAAGTATCCTGGTCCAAGTGTTTTTAGTGTGCGAGCGTGTTTGTGAGTGCGTATATGTTTTGTATGCGTGTGCGTGTGTGTATATGTGTGTTATTGCATGTTAGGTTGTGTGAATGTCTTCGTTATTTTGGAGCGTGAGGGTGGTTGGATTTAAAAAGCGACGGACTATTGAGCATGTGTCTATAACTACTGATTTTTGTAATGATATGTATGTGTTTTTATTGAGATCTAGTGATTTTAAGGCAAGACTAAGTGTTTTTGGTATGACACCAGTAGATGAAATGATTATGGGAATGATTCTGACGGTTTCCTGATGCCACATCTGCTTAATTTCATCTGCTAACTGAATGTATTTTTGAATTTTCTCTGTGTGCTTCTGTTTTAAGTTATTCGTATTTGGAATTGAAATGTCTATTAA
Source organism: Meandrusa payeni (assembly GCA_029286785.1). Lineage (NCBI taxonomy): Eukaryota > Metazoa > Arthropoda > Insecta > Lepidoptera > Papilionidae > Meandrusa > Meandrusa payeni. The sequence continues at coordinate 781,179 of JAGSMX010000015.1, forward strand.
ATATGTTATTTTTTGAGCTTTTAAGGTGAATGTTATGTCTGGTCTATTGGCGAGTATAGTACGGTCAGTAATGATGTCACGGTCCCAGTAAAGTTTTGCAGTGTTATTTTGTAGAACGGTTTAGGAAGGTATTTGTAGTAAGGGTGTATGTATCGATGAGTTTGTATTTTAGTGCAAGTAGCTGGTGAATGTGTTTCGCTACGTTGTTGTGACGATGTGTATATTCTTTGTTAGCCAGGACACCGCATCCTCCTGTGATATGTTCTATCGTTTCACTTGTTCGATAGCATAATCTACATTTGTCTGTTACTATTGTTTCTTTCATTATAAATTTGGCGTAGTTACGAGTTTTTATAACTTGGTCTTGTATTGCTACAAGAAAACCTTCTGTTTCCCCGAATATGTTTCCTTTTGTCAGCCAGGTGCATGACGCGGTTCGATCGATGTGCTCTTGTTCTAATTGGTGTGGATATCTACCGTGGAGTGCCTTTTCTTTCCACTTTACTATTTTTTGATCGTCTTTTATGACTTTGATTTTTGGGTTGTAGTGGTTATTGTTGAGTTGTAGAGGTGTTCCGGAGTGTGAAATATGTGTAATAGCTTTGTGAAGTTTACTGTCGTTAGCCTTAGTGAGAAAGTATGATCGTAAGTTATCTATTTGTGTGTAGTGTAAGTTTTGATATCTACGAATCCGCGGCCTCCTAGCTTTCTTTTAGCGTAAATCTTTGAACTGCTGAGTGGATGTGATGTATGTTGTGCTTGTTACTCGCTGTCCTGGTTGTAGTGTTAAGCGCTTCTAGCTCAGTATCGGACCACTTAATTATCCCAAAGGAGTAAGTTAATATTGGTACAGCGTATGTATTTACAGCTTTTGTTATATTTCTAGCAGATAGGTGAGTTTTAGTATTTTATTGAGCCTCTGTTTATATTTAGATTTAAGTGTATTTTTAATTTCTGTATGATTTATTGAGATGGTTTGCTGATACCTAAATATTTATATGAATCTTTCGGTTGCATACTGTCTATCGTGCCACCTTGTATTTCTAAATTGAAGGCATCCGTTTCCTTATGTTGGCCTTTAATAATACTATTAACTTTACATTTGTTGATTCCGAAGGTCATCTTAATATCTGTGCTAAATTTTTCAGTTAGTTTGAGTAAGTTCTCTAATTGATGTCTATTGTCGGCGTATAGCTTAATGTCGTCCATATAGAGCAAGTGTGAGAGTTTGATATTTTGATGTCTGTCGATTGTGTATCCATAGTTAGTATTGTTTAGGATCCTGGAAAGAGGGTTTAAGGCTAAACAGAACCAGAGAGGGCTGAGAGAGTCACCTTGGAAGATACCGCGCTATTTTAATTGGTGGTGAACATAATGTTGTATTGCTAGCCCGTAGGTTTAGTTTTGTGGTCCAAGTACTCATTGCATATTCTAGGAATTTAATTAATCTATTATCAACTTTGTAAACATGAAGTACGTGCGTGAGCCATGAATGAGGTACACTATCGTATGCTTTTGGTAATCAATATATGAGTAGAATAAGTTCCTGCGCTCCTGTTTTACTTGGTTATGAATTTCGACATCGATAACAAGTTGCTCTTTACAACCTCTAGATCCTTGCTGCAGCCTTTCTGTTCTTCTGGAATTATTTTGTTTCAGTGATGTGTGAGTTGAGTTTGTGTGATATGATGGATGTGAGTAATTTGTAAATTGTTGGTAGGCAGGTGATTGGTCGATATTTAGTAGGGTCAGTAGTGTCAGTGTCTTTAGGTTTCAGGTATGTGATACCATGAGTTAGGAACTTGGGCATGTTTGTGGATTCTGTATAATATTATTTAGTGTGCTTGCAAGGTGATCATGTGTTGCGGTAAAGTATTTAATCCAATAGTTTTGGACTTTATCAGGACCGGGAGCTTTCCAGTTAAGTGTTTTATTGCTTGCGTTACATCTTCTTTTCCTATCTCTATCTCAGGCATTGACTCTATGTTACCTATTTCTTGTTCTTCTGTGCCAGCCCAAGGTGTGAGTGTATTATGTTGGACCGGTTTGACCAAAGCCCTTCCCAATATCTATGAACATCGCCTATGTCTGGAGGTTGAGTGATTTTAATGTGGTCTGAATTAAGATTTTGGTAGAATAATTTCTGATTATTTGTAAATAATAGATTGTCTTTCTTTCTTTGATTGCTTAACTTTAATCTACGCAGACGCTTGGAGTAAGCTTGGAGTTTTGTTTTTATTATCTAATTGGTTAGTTATTTCGTCTCTGTTACTCTTGTTGGCGTTTATTTTTGTTGTTTTGTGTGATAAGTTTCCGTTTAGGTATTGAGTAAGTCGTCCTATTTCTTTACGTAGCTGTGATATTTTAGTATCTATCCGTCTCTCCACTGTGGTTTATTTTGACTAACTATTTTATTGTTCTTGTGTGTTATGTTGTTATTCATGTGTTTTGCTGGTTTAGTGACTAAAGTTGTGACGGTTATTGCAGCACAGTAAATTACTTCATGAAGTTCTTCTAGCGTGATTGTGTCCTTTGTTTCAAATGCTCGTCAATTATTGTATTTACTGTATTTACTATTTTAATAGCATTGCGGGTTATCTGGAGTTTAGGGATGGTCGGTCTAAGGGTAGGGTCTGTACCATTATATTTGATAAGCATTTCTCCGAAAGTGTTTTCAATTCTATCAAAGTTAATTGGATCCGCTTGTCTATTAATTGATTCAGTATCTTCTGTTTGGAAATGTTCGCTCATTTCTATAGGTCGAAATGAGCGAGTTGTGTTTTGTAAAGAAAGTGAGTTGTGTTCTGGGCCTGATGTGGATGTGTATAAAGGTTGTGGGTTGTCGTCTGTGGGATTATTATTTATGATGAATTGACTTGTTGTGTTATCGCCAATGCTTTGCTCGTTTAGAATGTGTGGGGCTGTGCTTAGTATCAAAATTGATTGTTTTATGTCATCTCTTTCAGTTGTGGGTATTCTGTTGTTTCTGTGTATGACTCTTATTTGATCTGCTAGACGTTGTTCTGATATATGGCTTAATTCTGGGAATGTTTCTGTAAATTTTTGGTGAAGTAAAGGTCTATATGCGGTGAGGTCTGTTTCGCAGAGTGTAACTATGTAGTAGCACCGGAGGAGTTCTCTGTTGATTTCATCAGTCCATTTCATCCGTTGTCTACTTTTGCCAGCTAGGGTGGTTGCAGGAAGCATAGCCTGCAAAACACTTCTCGCCAGTGTGTTAGTGATAGTAGTTAATGGGTGTGTGTAATGATCTACGCGATTCTGTGTGTTGGTTGGAGATACGCGTATGGGATATGTAATATCAGACATGGGCGCAGACGAGATAGCATGAGCTTCCTGCGCAACATTTCCTGATATCGGTGATATAGTGGACGATCGTGTTGATGATGTATGCTGAAACTGGTATGAGTGTGGTGAAGAGGCAGGTGATTGGAATAAACTAAGAGAAGATGAAGGTGAGTGTGTACGTGATGTGGTATGATGTGTTGGTGAATTGTTGTCTGCAGCAGTACTGGACTGGGCAGGACTTTGCGATACGGTGCCCCTCAGATACAATGGGGCAGCCCAAGCCCGAAGGCCCAGGGCGGGATTCCCTCTCCCGAGGACCCGCCTGAGGAATATTTCTGTTTCGTAGACGCATCGCATAGTTTTTACTAGTGCACCGTTGGTCAATGGTAAGTGATTAGCGCAATGCTGCCATTGTCCGCCCCACGTGGCAACAGGTGTTCGTGCCGGACGAGGTGTTAGTTTTTGGGGGCTTATTATTATTATTTGATACAGTAACTGTTGATCTCGACCTTATGGGTCGGTTTTACTGAATCAGGTACGGGCTTATGCCAAGTATCCTGGTCCAAGTGTTTTTAGTGTGCGAGCGTGTTTGTGAGTGCGTATATGTTTTGTATGCGTGTGCGTGTGTGTATATGTGTGTTATTGCATGTTAGGTTGTGTGAATGTCTTCGTTATTTTGGAGCGTGAGGGTGGTTGGATTTAAAAAGCGACGGACTATTGAGCATGTGTCTATAACTACTGATTTTGTAATGATATGTATGTGTTTTATTGAGATCTAGTGATTTTAAGGCAAGACTAAGTGTTTTTGGTATGACACCAGTAGATGAAATGATTATGGGAATGATTCTGACGGTTTCCTGGTGCCACATCTGCTTAATTTCATCTGCTAACTGAATGTATTTTTGAATTTTCTCTGTGTGCTTCTGTTTTAAGTTATTCGTATTTGGAATTGAAATGTCTATTAAGTATGTTATTTTTTGAGCTTTTAAGGTGAGTGTTATGTCTGGTCTATTGGCGAGTATAGTACGGTCAGTAATGATGTCACGGTCCCAGTAAAGTTTTGCAGTGTTATTTTGTAGAACGGTTTTCGGAAGGTAGTTTGGGGTGTATGTATCGATGAGTTTGTATTTTAGTGCGAGTACCTGGTGAATGTGTTTCGCTACGTTGTTGTGACGATGTGTATATTCTTTGTTAGCCAGGACACCGCATCCTCCTGTGATATGTTCTATCGTTTCAGTTGTTCGATAGCATAATCTACATTTATCTGTTACTATTGTTTCTTTCATTATAAATTTGGCGTAGTTACGAGTTTTATCACTTGGTCTTGTATTGCTACAAGAAACCTTCTGTTTCCCCGAATATGTTTCCTTTTGTCAGCCAAGTGCATGACGCGGTTCGATCGATGTGCTCTTGTTCTAATTGGTGTGGATATCTACCGTGGAGTGCCTTTTCTTTCCACTTTACTATTTTTTGATTGTCTTTTATGACTTTGATTTTCGGGTTGTAGTGGTTATTGTTGAGTTGTAGAGGTGTTCCGGAGTGTGAAATATGTGTAATAGCTTGGTGAAGTTTACTGTCGTTGGCCTTAGTGAGAAAGTATGATCGTAAGTTATCTATTTGTGTGTAGTGTAAGTTTTTGATATCTACGAATCCGCGGCCTCTAGCTTTCTTTAGCGTAAATCTTTGAACTGCTGAGTGGATGTGATGTATGTTGTGCTTGTTACTCGCTGTCCTGGTTGTAGTGTTAAGCGCTTCTAGCTCAGTATCGGACCACTTAATTATCCCAAAGGAGTAAGTTAATATTGGTACAGCGTATGTATTTACAGCTTTTGTTATATTTCTAGCAGATAGGTGAGTTTTAGTATTTTATTGAGCCTCTGTTTATATTTAGATTTAAGTGTATTTTTAATTTCTGTATGATTTATTGAGATGGTTTGCTGATACCTAAATATTTATATGAATCTTTCGGTTGCATACTGTCTATCGTGCCACCTTGTATTTCTAAATTGAAGGCATCCGTTTCCTTATGTTGGCCTTTAATAATACTATTAACTTTACATTTGTTGATTCCGAAGGTCATCTTAATATCTGTGCTAAATTTTTCAGTTAGTTTGAGTAAGTTCTCTAATTGATGTCTATTGTCGGCGTATAGCTTAATGTCGTCCATATAGAGCAAGTGTGAGAGTTTGATATTTTGATGTCTGTCGATTGTGTATCCATAGTTAGTATTGTTTAGGATCCTGGAAAGAGGGTTTAAGGCTAAACAGAACCAGAGAGGGCTGAGAGAGTCACCTTGGAAGATACCGCGCTATTTTAATTGGTGGTGAACATAATGTTGTATTGCTAGCCCGTAGGTTTAGTTTTGTGGTCCAAGTACTCATTGCATATTCTAGGAATTTAATTAATCTATTATCAACTTTGTAAACATGAAGTACGTGCGTGAGCCATGAATGAGGTACACTATCGTATGCTTTTGGTAATCAATATATGAGTAGAATAAGTTCCTGCGCTCCTGTTTTACTTGGTTATGAATTTCGACATCGATAACAAGTTGCTCTTTACAACCTCTAGATCCCTTGCTGCAGCCTTTCTGTTCTTCTGGAATTATTTTGTTTCGAGTGATGTGTGAGTTGAGTTTGTGTGATATGATGGATGTGAGTAATTTGTAAATTGTTGGTAGGCAGGTGATTGGTCGATATTTAGTAGGGTCAGTAGTGTCAGTGTCTTTAGGTTTCAGGTATGTGATACCATGAGTTAGGAACTTGGGCATGTTTTGTGGATTCTGTATAATATTATTTAGTGTGCTTGCAAGGTGATCATGTGTTGCGGTAAAGTATTTAATCCAATAGTTTTGGACTTTATCAGGACCGGGAGCTTTCCAGTTAAGTGTTTTTTTTATTGCTTGCGTTACATCTTCTTTTCCTATCTCTATCTCAGGCATTGACTCTATGTTACCTATTTCTTGTTCTTCTGTGCCAGCCCAAGGTGTGAGTGTATTATGTTGGACCGGTTTTGACCAAAGCCCTTCCCAATATCTATGAACATCGCCTATGTCTGGAGGTTGAGTGATTTTAATGTGGTCTGAATTAAGATTTTGGTAGAATAATTTCTGATTATTTGCAAATAATAGATTGTCTTTCTTTCTTTGATTGCTTAACTTTAATCTACGCAGACGCTTGGAGTAAGCTTGGAGTTTTGTTTTATTATCTAATTGGTTAGTTATTTCGTCTCTGTTACTCTTGTTGGCGTTTATTTTTTTGTTGTTTTGTGTGATAAGTTTCCGTTTAGGTATTGAGTAAGTCGTCCTATTTCTTTACGTAGCTGTGATATTTTAGTATCTATCCGTCTCTCCACTGTGGTTTATTTTGACTAACTATTTTATTGTTCTTGTGTGTTATGTTGTTATTCATGTGTTTTGCTGGTTTAGTGACTAAAGTTGTGACGGTTATTGCAGCACAGTAAATTACTTCATGAAGTTCTTCTAGCGTGATTGTGTCCTTTGTTTTCAAATACTCGTCAATTATTGTATTTACTGTATTTACTATTTTAATAGCATTGCGGGTTATCTGGAGTTTAGGGATGGTCGGTCTAAGGGTAGGGTCTGTACCAGTATATTTGATAAGCATTTCTCCGAAAGTGTTTTCGATTCTATCAAAGTTAATTGGATCCGCTTGTCTATTAATTGATTCAGTATCTTCTGTTTGGAAATGTTCGCTCATTTCTATAGGTCGAAATGAGCGAGTTGTGTTTTGTAAAGAAAGTGAGTTGTGTTCTGGGCCTGATGTGGATGTGTATAAAGGTTGTGGGTTGTCGTCTGTGGGATTATTATTTATGATGAATTGACTTGTTGTGTTATCGCCAATACTTTGCTCGTTTAGAATGTGTGGGGCTGTGCTTAGTATCAAAATTGATTGTTTTATGTCATCTCTTTCAGTTGTGGGTATTCTGTTGTTTCTGTGTATGACTCTTATTTGATCTGCTAGACGTTGTTCTGATATATGGCTTAATTCTGGGAATGTTTCTGTAAATTTTGGTGAAGTAAAGGTCTATATGCGGTGAGGTCTGTTTCGCAGAGTGTAACTATGTAGTAGCACCGGAGGAGTTCTCTGTTGATTTCATCAGTCCATTTCATCCGTTGTCTACTTTTGCCAGCTAGGGTGGTTGCAGGAAGCATAGCCTGCAAAACACTTCTCGCCAGTGTGTTAGTGATAGTAGTTAATGGGTGTGTGTAATGATCTACGCGATTCTGTGTGTTGGTTGGAGATACGCGTATGGGATATGTAATATCAGACATGGGCGCAGACGAGATAGCATGAGCTTCCTGCGCAACATTTCCTGATATCGGTGATATAGTGGACGATCGTGTTGATGATGTATGCTGAAACTGGTATGAGTGTGGTGAAGAGGCAGGTGATTGGAATAAACTAAGAGAAGATGAAGGTGAGTGTGTACGTGATGTGGTATGATGTGTTGGTGAATTGTTGTCTGCAGCAGTACTGGACTGGGCAGGACTTTGCGATACGGTGCCCCCCTCAGATACAATGGGGCAGCCCAAGCCCGAAGGCCCAGGGCGGGATTCCCTCTCCCGAGGACCCGCCTGAGGAATATTTCTGTTTCGTAGACGCATCGCATAGTTTTTACTAGTGCACCGTTGGTCAATGGTAAGTGATTAGCGCAATGCTGCCATTGTCCGCCCCCCACGTGGCAACAGGTGTTCGTGCCGGACGAAGTGTTAGTTTTTGGGGAGCTTATTATTATTATTATTATTATTATTATTATTTCGTAATATTCGTACGATAATTCGTAAATACAAAGAGGGCGTCCGCGCGTGATAGCGTTTAACATTTGATTCAATTTGAAGTCTTTTTTGTTTTTTCTCGTAATTGTCTTTGTTATAGTAGCACATATTAATTCCTATTATTATTAATATATATATTATTTTATAATAATATGTATTATTATAAACTTTTATTTTATACTATTTTACGTAGTGTATTACAAGTAAAAAAATATTTTTTAATTTACCTTTTTGTTTATGTACAACAGTTTGAGAATCCTGCCCTAGTTACTCTACTACGCTCAGTGATATTCGTTATATTTTGAATTGGATTACACATTTTCGTGTAAATTTTAAACTTCGTTCGCTAACTGATATTAAAAAAGAGTTCAATAAGAATATATTTAAAAAAATATTTACTAGTGAAATCAAAAACGAACTTCAAATCGAATCAGACGTTAATCGTTAGTTAATATCTAGCGTAAAATTTTGGACTTATATGGTTTACTCATGGACACTGATCACCTCACTGGGATCATCAGCTTTCAAAAAAAAGAATCCGATTTTGACGGTTCACCCAGTCGAAAGTTATGAGGTAACAAAAATCCTCTTCAAATTGGAAAATGTATTTTTTTGCGCTGAATCGAAAAGCTCCTTATTTGAAGTCGGTTAAAACCTCCCGTAAAAAATCGACGTATAGATTACGGTTATTTTATGCAACATAAGTGCTGTTAAGTGGACTATCACGCCGTTAACACCAATTACCGTGAGTCTCGCGGGATACGGCACGGTTTATGTAGCAAGTAAAACACTATCGATTAGTCCACTTTTGTACAGTTGATTGTTAAACTTTATAAATACAAACAGAGCACTCAGCTCATATATCGTAGACCGACTCAAAGCTACTTAGATCGCTCCGGATTATGTGACGTCACAACTCTAACTTTAACTGGTCACGGTAAGTTGATGCGATTGTGGAGAGGTGCAGAGCATCGTTACCATGTGCTCTGGCCATTCCCACTGTACGATGATTGGCGTGCTAGATTACTAAATAATCAGATACGTACGTGAACGGGTCTGGTCTACTTCCGTGAGTCATGGTCTCCTCGGAGGGCAACTTCCACAAATTCAGGGAGTTTGGACACGCCTGGCACAAAAGAAGCACCGGTCTTAAAAGTTGCCTGGTGCCTTCGAGCGAGACACTGTTTTGTTGTGTTCCCCTTAAGTCTCATAAGTCCCCTAACTCTCCCCCGAGTTGTGAGTAATAAAGAAAGGCCTTGACAATGAAGTTGTTGGTGGTCAAGAAGGTGAGTGTGGCCTGACGTATAACCGCGAGGTTGATAGCGTTGCGTGACTTTCTTCGGCCTCTTCTTCTCCCATTAGTAGTATTTAAAATTAGTCAACTTTACAATGTCTCCAGCTATTCCGTAGAAAAGCAACCCGATCCCCGTTGCCTGCACCGATGAATTTGTTTGTTGTAATTGTAAATTCTGAATTACCACGCGCTCGGCGATGAAGGAAAACATCATGAGGAAAGAAACATTTCTTAGAAAAATTTCTACGGCAAGTCTGCCAATTCGCACTAACGCCATGTTCTTGTAATCTCTCTTTCTCTCGCAGGCTAAATCCTATTTGCATACGCTTGTCTCTTTCACCTGTCGCTTTTCATTTTATCGTATTTTCAAATCGCAACGGTGTTAAACATGTTTTACTTTAAAAATATCACAAACAATTAAAACATCTAGCGTTGAATTCAAACGGCATCCTTCGCTTTTCAATATATCCCGTACAATTTAAAGAAGTCACAAAATGAAGACGCAATAAATCTTACGAAACATTTATCGACGTCGTATTTCTTCCGTAACTCTCGAGCTCTGAGAAATCTCTTTTGTCTTGTCTGCCTTTTGAATAAGTCTTTGCGTATTGATAGATTTAGGCCACTGATTTTTTACGAAAACTCTTTTGGGCATTTAGCGCATATATTCGTCAATAGCCTAATGGTTTAGGGCACGGTCTACGAATCGTTAGGTCGTAGGTGCGAATCCACCATTCGACTATTGACGTGAACCATCTATCACAAGCTTAAGCTTAGTTGGAATGGTTTTCAAGAAAGTTGAAGCAGCCCTGTAGTTTTGGGCTCTCAAGAATAAGACTACGGTATCCCCTGCCTGTCGTAGAAGGCGACTAAAAGGGGCCTCGGGTTCACTGGGCGACAAGGGTGGGGGTCTTTGTCGTCCGCTAAAGTGGACCCGGGAGAAGGCGACATCGGCTGGCCCGTGTAGCCTTGCACTGCGAGGGCACAGGGGAGGGTAACCTCCCCGGGACGTGCTCTCCTTGAGCACAGTGCAGAGGGGCTCCGGTGCGTTCCACTGGAGATCCCGGAGCCCCTCGCATGCACCGAGGAAAGGGCCACCGAGAAGGTTTTAGTGGGTAAAAACCCCATATAACCGCCGCCTTCCCCCCAGAAGGCGGGGTATCTTTTTGAAGATTTCCTCCCCGTTAACAAAAAAAAAGGTTTTGAAAGTTAGTATTATTTCTGAAAAAAAATATAAGAATAGATAATATATGTATATATATATATATATATATATATATAAAATTAATTTTAATTTATATATATACATACAAATTTATAATTAGTAACTAGGATATTTTTTACACATATTGCTTAAACGTTTTTGAAGAGTTATGAAATATGACAATATGAGAAAAGTTTTTATTATAAGAGGTGATAGTGCGAAGTCGTAGTGGCTTTTCGTGTGGCTTTAGCAATAGAAAAATGGTTTTTCAAATAGTGTTTTTTATAAGAGATTTATTGTCATTTTATTTATTTTTATTATTATATTGATAGAAATAATTTAATTGGGAAAACAACGTTTGCTGAGGTTTAATTTATAAATACTAAAATCTATAACTTCAATGAGTTAACCAGTATTAAAGCAAAACCGGTTTTCAAGGAAATCGGCGCACCCCGTTGCTTTAAGTAACTTATTCAATCGCACGGAAACGATTTGAATACTAACAAGGCACTTTAATGAACCGCTGGGACACGTTGACAATCGATGAATCGAAAGGAGACTGGCAACAAGAGAACTTTGCTTGTAATACGTTAGTCTATTTCAAATAATAACCATTACTGCGAATAACTTTGGATGTAGTTCATTTATTCTTCGTTTATTAAAGTAAGTAGCAAGTAAAGCGTCAATAGCCTAATGGTTTAGGGTACGGCCTGCGAATCATAAGGTCGTGGGTTCGAATCCACCATTCGAATATTGCCGTGAATTATGTCCTAGTACAAGCTTAAGCTTAGTTGGAATGGTTAACAAGATTGTTAGTAATATTTCTGAAAAAAAAAGAAATATTGCTACCTTTTAAAAAAAAAAAAAATATATATATATATATATATATATATATATATATATATATATATATAATATTTTGACTTAATAATATATTTATTTTTTCATCTATTGTTTTATTGTATATAAAATAATATAATAATATATTTTAATCTCATGACTGTTTTATTCATGTATCATATTTATTATACTCTTATTGTCTGTATGAATTCCATATAAAAGTAGTATCGCGCGCGCACGTCTTTATGTAGTCCCGGGCACTTAGAAAATCAGCATATGCTGAGACGGTGTCCGATATTGACATCACATGTTATGTAACTTTGACTTTGTCTGTATTTATTAAATGTCTATGTTTATATATATATACAGGCCTCCCATATATTATGGATAATCCTTGAGCGCCGCACAGCACTGGCACTCAAAAAAAAATCCAACTGGCACTCAAATTATGAATTGTTTTTTTTTAAATATTTTTTTTGGCCCTAAAATAATGATTTTTTTTAAGTTTTTGGCGTTATATTACTCCTCACAGACTATACTCTTACATAAGTAATTAATAAGTGCGCCAAACCATTGAATTTTTTTTTTCAAATATTTTACAATTTCATTAAGTATGCTATAAATGGACGAATAATCTGACGCTAACCAATTTCGATGATTCATTTTTTAATTACAAAGGGTGTACTTCAAGAGTAGTTTGATGAGGGTTTGGTTATCTTCTGATTAATCCTATTTCGTAATATTCTCACGGTTGGTTCGATTTGAAGTCGGTTTTTTTTTTACTCGTAAATATACTTGTTTAATTTAGATAATACTGTACTTAAAAGAATATTTATCATAATAATAATAATAATAATAAATAATAAAAGCCTTTTATTTCCTGCATTACAAAAAAATAAAATGAAAAATAAAAATTTAGTGCCATTTTCACTGTTCTGCAAGAACCCCTGCTGAGCGGGTAAAGGCCTCCTCCAGAGAGTTCCACCGTTTCCTGTCCCGTGCTACTGTGATCCACGATGAGCCACCTGTTCTTATTATTTCATCCTGCCATCGCGTCAAGGAGCCTCCTCTTCCTCGGTTTCCTCGTGGGCCCTCCCATCTGGTTACTTTTGCAGTCCATCTTTGGTTTTTCATTCTGGCGATGTGGCCAGCCCATTTCCACTTAAGTTTTTGTCAATTTTTATTATTATTCATTAATATTCACCGTAACGTGTAAATTAGTCCAGGTAGGATGTGCAATAGGTCGTAATTCAAAGGAAGCTGAGAAGTGGTCCACGGGACCGGAGACGTCGTTAAGAACCGGGATCACATCATTTATGCCAATTATCCGGAACCGAGCGAGCCTGAAGTGCTACTTAATGATAGTAAAACTTAATAAAATATTAAGTTTTACTCGCTAGCATACACCGTGCTAAGTACGCATGCTACATAAGTTATTTTTTAACAATTACTTAGTCATATGGAGATATTTCATTTTCTTCTCACTAGAGTATCATTATTTAATTTTCAACTAATTTATATTAATAATGTGTACGATACATTACGATATATTAAAACGTCAATAGCGTAATGCTTTAGGGTACGGCCTGCGAATCGTAAGGTCGTGGGTTCGAATCCACCATTCGACTATTGCCGTGAACCATGTCCTAGCACAAGCTTAAGCTTAGTTGGAATGGTTAACAATATTATTAGTAATATTTCTGAAAAAAGAAATATTGCTAGCTTTCTTTTATAAAAAAAAAACCTGGTGCGTGTAGCGTGGTGACATTTGGTCCAATTCTGATAATGGCATCCATGTTAAAATCATTTAAGTCTTAAATTTACATCAAGTATATGCGCGACAAATGGACGAATAACTCACTTACTCGCCTACCGATTTCAATGATTCATATTTTATTGGAAAGGTACGACGAACTGTAAAATGTACTTTACTTATGTTATGCCTTTTGTTTGATTTTGATTTACAATAAAGTGATATCTATCTATCAATCTATCTATCTTTTCCAAGGTAGTTTGAAAAAAGTTAAGTTTAAGAGTTTGGATAGGTTCTATATATCGCCGTATTCCTATTCTATTAAAAGAGAGTGAGTTTGAAATACATACGAAATAGAAAGATCAAGTACTACTATAACTATTACCATAATTACCTTTTAGATTAACTTAGTTAAAGATTATGGCTTTACTCTTAGAAGCAATTGAATGTTAAGTTAAGTTAATTAACAATCCTGCACCAAAACCTTTTTTATTTTTTGTTTTTTTTTTCATTGTTAACGAGGAGGAAATCTTCAAAAAGATACTCCGCCTTCTGGGGGGAAGGCGGCGGTTATGTGGGGTTTTTACCCACCAAAACATCCCCGGTGACCCTTCCTCGGTGCGGGGCTTCGGGATCTCCAGTGGAACGCACCGGAGCCCCTCTGCACTGTGCTCAAGGGAAGTGCCAGCTGATGTCGCCTTCTTCCCGGGTCCACATTGGCGGACGACAAAGGCCCCCACCCTTGTCGCCCAGTGAACCCGAGGCCCTCTTTTAGTCGCCTTCTACGACAGGCAGGGGATACCGTAGTCTTATTCTTGAGAGCCCAGAACTACAGGGCTGCCGGCACCAAAACCTAGTTTAGGAAAAAATGACATAAAAATATTTAAATTAACTTTGAATCCCTTTGCAGTTTTGTTTGGAGACCTAACCTTGTTACCTTGATAAAGTCAATAATTGATTACTCTTAAATTATTTTTGTACCCTGCTTTGCGGTATTTATTAATTGTATGAGGTTCGAAAACCGCCTTTGTGCCGACATATATAAATAACTAGCGTACCCAGTCCGCTTCGCCTGGCTTGATTTTGCTTTATTAAAGAATAAACTTACACCATTAAATATTTAATTTAACTCTCACAATATATTCAATTATTCAATTCTCTCCGTCCATTCTCTTCTTGAGCGGGTGAAGATCATTACCTACACCCATGTACATATAAGTAAATACAATATCATTCTTATCATTTATACAAAAACATATCGGGCTCCAGTTAACGTCAGAGACAAAAGCACGACGTATGACTTGTTTGACAGTTCAATACGAGAAGTGCTCCGATCTTCACCAAACTTTTATTACTCGCCAGGTCAATCTAAAGATTCCCTGAAAGTTTCATTGAAATCGGTCCTGCCGTTTCGGAGCCTATATGGAACAAACCCACACACTTTCTCTTTTATATATATATATAGATTAGTCGACATTATATAATATAATGAAATCGCATACAATGAAACTATCACGATATATTTTATGACAGTTTCATTGTGTAAGACGCAACGTTGAGATGCATGTATTACAATCTGCATGATGAGCCTCGGCTTAAGCCGTCCGTAGAATTACCTCCAGTTGTTGTAACATGAATCTTAGAGGATTTGTAATCTTCATTCCATATTGCATAGCTGTCTCTGTTTGCGCGCAATTCTGTGTCGTCGTTTCCTCGTTCTATCTTTAACAAACACTGCAGTTGGAGTCTATGATACCTAAAACAATATTATTGATAACACATTTCACCAAACAATTTTGCTAAATAGAAAAATATATGTGATGATATTTTTTTGAAGTGAAAACTTCTCCAGAAGGGTTGAGCTCTTTTTCAACTGACTTCAAATAAGAATTCAAATTTAAAAGTTGATGGTCCCCATGTGATATGATATCAATTTGGTACAATTCTGACAATGATCTGAAAAAAATCCATATAAGTCGTAAATTTCCAACAAATATTTCGATCGATATTAAGTATCAATTTTTTATTGAATAGGATGTACTTCAAGAACTTCCTCCTTCTTTTAACTCGGTTACTCGTAAAATGTCAGTAATTAGACGAAGTTTTTGATAATTAGTTTATTTGCTTTTCGTTTCTTTTTTTGTCCTTGTAAATGAGTACTTACTCTATCAAGTAATATGTGACTAACAAAGTAGGTTACACATATAATTATGATTACGATAAATTACTTATTGTCTGGATTCTATTGGTTATTCCTTAAATAATAAAAAATGGCAGTAATAGCGCCGATAGTGAAAACAAAAATTAGAATTTTATTTTAAATTTATAAAGCTTAATTAAAATGAACAACAACAAGCTGATTATACGTACAGCTGGAACTAAATCTAGTTTCAAACATTTACTATGGAAGCTTTACCTAAGCAAGGAATAGTTTGACAATTGCTGTCCCTATCCATCTATAATTATATATTATTTATATATGTATCTATTAATTATTATATATAATTATTAAGTTTATTTATTTAATTTATTTGTAAGTAGGTATGTATATTATATATGCATGCATTTATTATAGTTTTCTTTTAATTATTATTTTCTCATATACCTTGCACCCGTTACTTTGTCTCTACACAACCCCAAGGTAGACTGGCAGAGAATGCCTACTGGCATTAAGTCCGCCTATTTGTACCTTTTTTTTGTATTGTGTGCAAATAAAGAATAAATAAATAAATAAATAAATTTTGACATCTTTTCACACTCCGATCGATAATTATATACGTGTTTATATGGTTTATTTATTTTGTACAAGATAATGAATAAATATAACAACATGACGCCAACCTACAAGATTTTTCCCTACCAAAAGTAAACGTTGAAAGAAGTTTTCATTTCAATAATAATAGAACAAAGGAGTTTCTATACGCAAGTAAATATAAACTTATTCATAAACCAACTAAACGACATTAGAGGAACAACTTCAGACTTGCACTTAAAGTTCAGCACAATTCCGATGATGTTACTGTTGAGTACGTCGAAGTAGTTTGAAAACTAGTAGAGCTTTCAATGTAGTGGCAACGTTAGAGTGGAGAATTCCAGTTTGAGATCTTTCACCAATACACAAACATCATAGCGTAAGTAATATAACGTTGTATTTCACCTTAACAAATATCAAATTAAATGAAATTTGAAGGAAATTTAATAGCAAATGATTATAATCACTTATTTGCAAATACTTTTTGTCAGGCGCTTAAAATTTGCTTGAGTCGGTATTTGAGTCTTTTCAGCGAGAACATGTTAAGCGGTAATTAACCTTTGCAAACGACTTTTTGCTTATATCTTTTAACGTATTTGAGAAAATAGAACAAAGTATATTTTTAGCGTTTGGGGTTTTTACGAGTAACGATGTAACACGTAATTTTTATATAGCTGTAGAATCTTACTATCAAATGACTTAAGAGACAGACTGCTTTTCTCGATTATTTAAGAGAAATTCCATAGCAGCGCCCTGAACGCATGTCTTGGAAGTTCGTGTACCCGTGTTTTCAAGCAAAAAAAGGTCCAACTTTTTTTCAAGAATTTCTTGTTAAGTTCCACCTTTTAAGCGAAACCCTAATATTGGGAGCCTATTTATCAAGGCATCTAATTTGCATCTAAGTATATTTTTTTAGAAACACGAAAATACAGTAAAAAACAATAGACGATATATCGAGCGTCGTTCAGTTTCGTGGTCACTTGGAAGGCAAAGCCAAATTGGCCTCCAAAAACTTGGCATACTCAGCAGAGCGAGACATTATTTCACGCCTGCCCACCGTCACGTGCAGCTTTACAGGGCGCAAGTACGGCCTCATATGGAATACTGTTCGCATCACTGGGCCGGGGCTCCCCAATACCAACTTCTTCGTAGACAACATACGGTTAAACGGAAAAGCTGCTCGAATAGTCGACGATCAGGGTCTTTCCGATCGACTCGACATACGCAGAGATGTCGGTTCTCTTTGCATTCTGTATCGCATTTACCGTAAGGAGTGTTCAGGCTAAGCGACCTTTCTTCAGAAAGACACCCCGCCTTCTGGGGGGAAGGCGGCGGTTATGTGGGGATCTTACCCACTAAAACCTCCCCGGTGGCCCTTTCCTCGGTGCATGACGAGGGGCTCCGGGAGCCCCTCTGCACTGTGCTCAAGGAGAGCACGTCCCGGGGAGGTTACTCCCTCCCCCCCTGTGCCCTCGCAGCGCAAGGCGACACGGGCCAGCCGATGTCGCCTTCTTCCCGGGTCCACCTCGGCGGACGACAAAGGCCCCACTGTTGTCCCTCAGTGAACCCGAGGCTCCTTTAGTCGCCTTCTACGACAGGCAGGGGATACCGTAGTCTTATTCTTGAGAGCCCAGAACTACAGGGCTGAAGCGACCTAATAGCTATCTAATCTGTATAGTTCGTCAAAAAAAAAAAAACTCCAACTTAAGTATAAAATATAAACATTGTATGATTATCGGTTAAATCATTAATTTGGTTACAATAATAAAACAAGTCCATTGGGGTTCATATTTTTTAACCTTCAAGCTAAAATGGTAAACTTCATATTGAAAGAACGCTTTTCGGCGAAATAAATTGCATTGCAAATGAAATCGTGTCCCGTTTTTTATTAAACGAATTACTAAGTAATACAGTTTCCATGCTCATGAATTGGATGAGCTTTTATTTATTGGTTTACCGACAGCGGATTTACATTCCGTATAATATATTATGTGTACATTTCGAGTAAGGTGTTAAATATGAAAACTTAATTTTTTTTTTAATAATTTCTAAGCAAGTGCTTGACTACGATCCCACCTGATGTTAAGTGGAAATGCAGTCCTGGATGGTAAGGAGCACTAGCTTAGTAAATGCCTATTCACTCTACTCTTGAAAATACCCACATAGTAATCGGAAGGAAAGACAGAGGCGGGCAAACTATTCCAGTCCTTTGCTGTACGAAGAATGAAAGACGAAGCAAATCGGTTCGTTCGGGTTTGAGGGATGTTCACAACAAAAGGATGAAATTCATGAATGTCAAATATCTTCGGTATAGCCTTTCCCTCCCATTACAATGTACCGTCTACGTGTGCGTCTAACCATCCAGGGCTGCATTGCCACTTAAAATCAGGTGGAATCGTGGGCACGCATGAGCTATTCGTATTATTATTATATATAGGTGTCCCTAATATATTAAATGTAATCTTTAAGGTAATATGGTGTAATATTTAAAATAGTTAATGTAATTTTATAATTCGTGTAATAACTTGTAGGTCTTGTGGAATGAAATAGTCCAATAACTTATTCACTCGCTTTATTCAGACGGCGTAACGTTGTACTAGGAATTATTTTAATCAGCCCGGTAGTTTTGGGCTCTCAAGAATAAGACTACGGTATCGCCTCCCTGTCGTAGAAGGCGACTAAAAGGGGCCTCGGAATTACTGGGCGACAACACCAAAGTGAACCCGGGAAGAAGGCGACATCGGCTGGCCCGTGTAGCCTTGCACTGCGAGGGCACAGGAGGGAGAAACCTTTGTTTTTCATCTTGATAATGCTAGACCTCTCACATCTTTAGCCACTCACCAAAAATTAAGTTTGGCTGGGAGGTGTTACTGCATCCGCAGTGTAGTCCGTGTAGACTTCTACCTGTTTCGGTTTCGTCAGATACCTTTAGGCAGTGTTAGGTTAACATCGCGAGAGCACTGACAAAACCACTTGTCGCGGTATTTTGATCAGAAGTCCCAAAATTTCTATAGCAATGGGATCATGCCCCTACCTACATGATGGCAAAAAGTTAAATATAAAAAAACTATATTAAAATTTGTTTTGAATTTTCTTAAAAAATGCGGAGAAATTTTTCCCCAACCTATTAAATATATTATATATATATACGAGTATATATAGATATACAAGAATAGCTCGTAAAAATATTCCAGATATATGTCTAAAGTATATAAGAACAAATAGGTCACATACAAAATGTGATATTAATATTATCTCGGAACGTTAAGGGAGCTGAAAGGGGCTGCTAATTATCTCCACTCTTTATATTTGTTACACAAAGGGCGATGAAGAGTCGTCCGGGGCATATAAGTGCAGTTAAGTGGAGGTATCGCATCGCTTAAGCAAATTACCGTGAGAGCCCGGGGGGCACAACCTAGTTTTAATACCGTACCTACTGTATATACTCAACGTATTTTTAATATGCGCAGTTTGTAATATTAACTTTAACAGGTATAAAAGTTACACTGATGGGCACTTCTGTAAAGAGACTATAAGGGCATAGTCCGCTACACACACACATTCACACGAATTCACATGTCTTAGAAAATTTCTAAGACATGTAAGTTTCCTCACCATGTTTTCCTTCACCGGCGAGCACGTGGTAAATAAGCACATAAAATCGCACCATACAAATTCATCGTCATCAGATGTCGGCAAATCAAGACTCATTGACTCCACACAATCTTGATCGTGGGTACCGTTTAAGACGGATTTTTATAGGAATAACTATTTTTACGTCAACGCTAATTCCTCAAGCGTCAGCCCTGACGAATCTATCGACTAACTACGCCCTCCCGACGTAGAAGTCGGTTGAGACGGAGGTCGAGGGTGGGCGACGGGAAGCTTCTCTGTTCAAAAGTTTCCTAGAATAGTGAATTTTGAACCTAGGTGTAGGCACTGGATGGAACTCTATTTTATAGCGTACTATGCAACCGCCGGGACAGAGCTACCACGGCTTTAAGCTCGTTTATTTCCCTTCAACTCTTAAACGTAGACTTCTACGTGTACAATACGTTACAATAAAAAAGCGCTGACAACGCCCGCTGTCGGACACAAACGCTCCGCGTTAATTGGCATAAAAGATTCCGGCACGGCTCGCTGCATCCCCCCGAGCTATGCTGACGTAAGCCGTATGTTACCGACTATAAAAAAGGGAAGGTTCTCAATTCGTCTGTACGTTTTTTTATTTGAAAGCTGTCGCCTGCAATTTGAACCAATTCTGATAATGGCATTCATGAAAAAACGGTAAGTCTTATATTTGCCTTGAGTATGTGCGCGACAAATGGTCTAATTACTCAATATGATGACAACCAATTTTAATGATTCATTTTTTATTGGAAAGGATGTATTGCAATGATAGTTTGGTTAGGTTTCTGGTTTCTGATTAATTCTATTTTGTAGAAAAAAACAATTTTTGTTAGCAAGGAGGAAATTTTCAAAAGATACCCCGCCTTCTGGGGAAAAGCGGCGGTTATGTGGGGTTTGACCCACTATAACCCTTGTGGCCCTTTCTCGATGCATGACGAGGGGGCTCCGGGATCTCCAGTGGAACGCACTGGAGCCTCTCTGCACTGTGCTCTAGTAGAGCACATCCCGGGAAAGGTTACTCCCTCCCCATGTGCCCTCGCGGTGCAAGGCGACATGGGCCAGCCGATGTCGCCTTCTTCCCGGGTCCATCTTGGCGGGCGACAAAGGCCCCCACCCTTGTCGCCAAGTGAACCCGAGGCCCCTTTAGTCGCCTTCTACGACAGGCAGGGGATACCGTGGTTTTATTCTTGAGAGCCCAGAACTACAGGTCTGAATAGTATTCCTACGACAATTCTGTAATACAAAGAGGGCGCCCGCGCGTAATAGCGTATATTGCTTCTTTTTATATACATATACCTTTCTTTCTATATACATATACCTTTAATTATTTATAAATATTTATTTATATATACCTTCTCCTTCTCTCTCCAATAGTTTAAAAGTTTTGTGCTCATCCGTGGGGTTTAGGCCTGGTGATCCATCTCCCAGGTTTGTTCCTAATTCGGACTCCAGTCCCCACTCATAATTTAATTAGTTGCTATTTTATTATTTGAAATTATTGTGGGATAATAAAAAAGTTTGTTTGTTTGTAATTTATAAACCGGTTTTGATTATTTTTTCGTTTCAAAGGGTTCCTTTTAATTGGGTTGTTTTTTTATGGGGTATAAACTAGTGCTTGACCACGATCCCACCTAATCTTAAGTGGTGATATAGTCGAAAGATGGTACGTGCTAGTTTAAAAAATGCCTATTCACTCTACTCTTGAAGGCTACCACGTCGTACTTGGACGGAAAGACTGACGCCGGCAACTTGTCCCACTCCTTTGCTGTACGTACGATGAACGATGACTCAAATTGCTTCGTTCGGTCGCGCGTTATATTGACTATGAAAGAAGTGTCACTTAAACTTGCTTACCAGGCGAGTTCATTCCTTCAGCACTTATTGCTACTAACAAATTCATTGGTGTCGGGGATCGAACTCGGGTTGCTAGAGTATTGTACAAATTAAGGCGACCGTACACTGAGTGACCGCGGCTGTTGTTTCATTTAATACTTGTTAATTTTCTGTGCAATATACAGTGGATAAAGACAATAATACCGTAATAAGAGAAAAGAAACCATTTCAACTTATTTAGGTGTATTAAATAATAACGAACAATAACAAAACTTTTGCGACCATAAGCGCCTCTGGCATCTGAAATCTTGCCAACTATCTGTATCTAGCTCGTGCTCGAGGGCCAACTAACTTTACCGTTTCTTTCTTAATTATTAAAAAAAAACAATCAGATACACTGAAAATAACGAACTTGATATATATTCTACCAACTACAAAAAAAGAAGGTTCTCAATTTGTCTGTATTTCTTTTATAGTCTAAGAGCGCGCGATCGCCAGAACTACGAGTCCTCATACGCGCTAGGTCTGGACCTTTTCAATTTCTTAACCGACTTCAAAAAGGAGTAATTTTCAAATTTCGTCCGTTTTTTTCATGTTTATTACCTTATAAGATAAGAAGCGTCAATAGCCTAATAGTTTAGGGTACGGCCTGGACTATTGTCGTGAACCATCTCCTAGCACAAGCTTAAGCTTAGTTGGAATGGTTAACAAGATTGTTAGTAATATTTCTGAAAAAAAAAGAAATATTGCTAGCTTTCCTTATAAAAGAAAAACAATAATAACTTACGAATGGGTGAACCGATTTTGATGATTCTTTTTTTATTTGAATGCTGGTACTTCCTGTGGTGGGCCTATTAATAAATTTTGTCCAATTGTGACAATGGCAAACATGCGATAATCATGTTAGTCTTTAATTTGCATCAAGTATGTGCGCCACAAATTAAAGAATAACTCAATATCACGTCAATCGATTTCGATGATTATTTTTTTATTAAAGTACATCCTGTACTTTAAGAGTAGTTTGATAAAAGTTTGTTTAGGTTCTGATTAATTCTATTTCGTAATATTCCTACGATAATTCCCAAATATTGTGTACACGCGTAATAGCGTTTAACGTATTTCGATTAGAAGTCGTTTTTATTTAATAATAATAATAAACCATTTATTCGAACCAGCACACAGAAATAGACAAAAATGAAACAAGAAGAACTTATCTACTAACAATAAAAAAAACCATTTCCTTAAATACTAATTAAAATAGGTAAAAAATAAATAAAAGATAAAATAATAAAAAAAAAAGAAACCAAGTAAATACGAAAACTTGATCTATTTGGTTGCGATGCTGGATCGAATAGGTACCAGCTCAGCATTGTGTTGGCTGTGAAGCCAACGCTGGTATTCTGCTGGTACCTATGCCTTCCCGTCTGGCCGTGTTCTGTGCTCAGGTATTATGTGGACGATTTACCAAGATTAAAGTTAAGTTAAAAAGTGCAAGTACAATATAAATATAAACGACACAAAAAGAATACTCAAAGCTTTTTATTTCGGGAGAGGATAAAACGGGCTATGTTTATAAATAGGAATAAATAATAGATAATGATATGAAAAAACAACGAAGCGTTTCAGCGACTTTAGACTATTTCAGTCTGTGTTGTTTTTGCTCGTAAATATACTTGTAGATATAGAAAAATTATTGTCAAAGGAGAAAAATACTTTTAACACGGGGACAAACAATCGCTCGTCGCCCGGGTACCGTGTTTACAAATAGGTGTTCGCCGATGATAAATCGTTCCGTACATTCAGTTTACCGAGATTAATTGAAATGGCCATACAATAGATAATAAATTGTTTGAAATTTGGGGCGACATGGTCTGAAGTAATCATATCGCACCGGGATTAAGGTTGGTGGAATAATTTGTGGACACATTCAACATACAATCTGTGTTGTTCGCTAGTTCGAACCCTTTTTTCCCAATTTTTGACTATCCTCCGGTACCCTGGGTGGGCCCGGAGGGATGTGTGGGACTCGGCCTGGGCAGCCCCTACCCACTAAACCTTCCGCGAATGCCATCAGCCATCAACAGAACGGGGTGCCCCGGATCTGTCAGCGACAGGACACCCCAACGACCGGCCGGTCCCGGCAAAGACCGGACTTCATCCTCAAAGTGGACTTCTCCGGCACTCAGAGAAGTCGACGCCGAAGCATGCTGGGGCCAGGTACCCATCCTGGTCCCGCTTCGATTGCTCCTGCGCACCCCGATACGCCGCCTGCGGAGAAGGGGAGCCTCTGCGCTCCCTTCCCTGACCCGCTCATCAGCCTCCTTCTGGGACATGACCGTCTCACAGAAGGAGGCGACCGCCGTCCAAGACCTGTCGCTCGAGACCATCGCAAGAGCGAGGCTCGGAAGCGACAGGTCTAGAACGAACGAAGAACGCTAGTTCGAACCCTAGTCGACTTGTACAGATTGCAGTTTATCGATTTTTCAACCGAATTCAAAAAAGAGGTTCTCATATTTTGATTTTGATTTTTTTATTTGAAAGCCAGCGATTTCAGTGTGGTCCCATTTAAATTTGTTTTATAAAAAGGAGAAAACCACATAAGTCTTAAATTTGGATTAAATATTGCATGGAAATGTTAAATCTTCCTTAAGTTATTCTACTTGGGGCACATTATCACGCATAAAATCCGACTTTAGCACGACAAACGACAAGTATTTAGAACACAATAATATATTATATATAGAGAAAGATAAAATGACTCACGCACTTCTCCTCCGCTTTAGTGTCACGGCGGCACTACTCACTTCAGAAGAACAACCGTTTAACTGCTTGAAGACAACTGCCCTCTGCTACGGCAGGAGCGCCATTTTTATCTCTGTGTCAATGCTCCGAACTCGACGATAGATCAGGCCACAGACGGCTAAGGCTATAGACGAAGTGCCAGTGTTGCCTGTATAAACATCATATTGCCCGAATAATATTGTTACCTGACAAAGTAAATACCATTATAGATAAAAAAAATTCAAAAGATTTAAGAAAAACAAGGACAAGTGTTACTTCAGTTACAAATATAAACTAAAGCCTTAAAAATCATTAAAAAAACAACCAGAAATATATTAAAAATCGGTAAAAAGAAATATAAGAAAATAACAAAAAACTATATATTATGAAATGCCTGTTGTATGTTTGTTTTAAAAATATGAACGAATAAGTTAATATCTCGCCAACCGATTTCGATCATTCATTTTTAATGGAAAAGATTTAATTCATATTTGGTTAGGTTCTAAATAATTCTATTTCGTGAATCTCCTTCATTTTTGAAGTCGGTTAAAAGAAATAACTAAACTGACATTGTAAAATGTCGACGCACATAACATAGTGCTTGTGTTAATATAAACGAGCCGTACATATACTTCCGGTTTCAATTCATACGCAAATTTAAAATTTCAATATCCGCTTCCCGTCACAATGTTCGCGCCAATTTAATAACGTAGCTTTGCATGAGAAATGGAAAAGATCAGAAATACTGACTTTCTAGATGACTCCCGACTGCTGCAATATCTTCATTTTTTTATACTTTCGAAGCAAGTGCTTGACTACGATCCCACCTTTAAGTTAAGTGGATGCTAAGGTGCACTAGCTTAGTAAATGCCTATTCACTCTACTCTTGAAAATACCCACATTGTAATCGGAAGGAAAGACAGACGCGGGCAAACTATCCCAGTCCTTTGCTGTATGAAAAATGAAAGACTAAACAAAGCGCTTCGTTCAGGCTTGAGGGATGTTCACAACAAAAGGATGAAATCCTGCAGTGCGTCTTGAATTTTAATGGTGGAACGGGGATGGGGGAATTAGATCATGTAGTTCCTGAGCACACTCTCCAAAATCCAATCTGTAGAAAACCGAAAGCTACCTTACGCCTGTGCTCAAGACTGAGCACATAGGTTTAAGCTGCGTCACCAAATAGCCTCTTAGCCCGTCTCTCGATCGAGTCCAAAGCTGCGAGATGGCATTTAGCAGCGCCTGCCCAAATGTGACAGCAGTATTCTACTCACAACCGGACTTGAGCTTTATAAAGTTTTAAAAGCTGGCCCGCAGAGAAGTTCGTTTGCACTTTGACCAAGATCTTATCATATATATCATCTTCTAGATGTACGGAGTTAACATCGGGGTAGGGTATATTTTACAGTCATAACTAAAAAGATTTCGCAACAAAAATTTGGTTCACGTCAATAGTCGAATAATGTATTCGAACCTACGACCTTGGGTTTTGCAGACCGTATCCTACAATTAGGCTATTGTCACGGCATAGAACCTGTGTTGCCAGTTACAAATAGGTGGGCCGGGATGATTAATTATTGTAAGCATTCAATTCCCAGAGATAAATGAAATGGTCGAATAATGGGTAATAAATTACGTGGTGCCATCTGGGGTCGAAGTGAAATGTTTCCAAGTAACCACGTGTGGACAAAAATAAGCACATATCGTTATACTAAGTCTGTGCTTAATTTGAAATTTAATTCATGCACTAAAGCTGTCTATCTATATAATAAGGTTAACAACATTTTAACACTACAAAAGCAAGGATTTAGTTAAACGACTTCAAATCGTAACAAACGTTAAACGCTCTCGACGAAACGAGGCTCTCTTTGTATTTCCGAATTATCGTAGGGATATTATGAAACAGAATTAATTAGAACTCATCAAAATTGTGAAAAGTTTTGTCATGGATGCCATTGGACACCAATGTGACCACATGGGAAGGCTTTTAAATAAAAAATGAATCTTCACAATTGTGAAAAAGTTTTGTCTTGGATGCCATTGATCACCAATGTGACCATATGGGAAGGCTTTTAAAAAAAAAATTATCAAAATCGGTTCACCCGGTCGTAAGTTATGCCGTAACAAGCATAATATATACAGAAGAATTGAGAACCTCCTCTGTTTTTGAAGTCGGTTATTATTAAGTTGAATGTTTTTAGAGATAGCTTAATTCAGATTGCAAGCGGGCCCGGCTTGTTAGTATTCCGTCTCTCACAAGAAATTAAATTACTGCCTACCTAGTAACAACTGGGCAGCGCTGTATCGCGTACGGACGCTTGCTCCATTTGAATATGACCTACATAGATTCGTGAAGCTTAGATTTAATATTAAAATTATTTCTACTGAATTCTGCTGATTTTCAACCGACTTCAAATAAAGAGGAGGTTCTCAAAGCGTCTGTATGTTTTTTTTTGTGTTTATCATCTCGTACCTCTCAACTGAGGGAACCGATTTTGATAATTCTTTTTATTTGAAAGCTCGTGATTCCATTGTAGTCCAATTCATTGGCATCTATAAGAAAACCAAACAAGTGTTAAATAATTATCGTGCGACACCGTTAAATTATGGGCGGGCCCCTCCCCTCAGATGTTAAGAGCGTTGCTGGAGTTTCTTCGGTCACTTCTTCTCCCAGCGACAACGTTTCCCGAATTGGCTCAAAGTTAGTTTAACTTTTGAACGTCCCTTAGATTATCCGTGAAATAGCAACCGACCGAGTCGTGGTTCGGCCCTCTCGGGCGTCCTCAGATCAAAATGCTTAGGCGTAACATAGTAGTCCAAGCCGAGGTTCCGGCTAAGCGACTTAAGAGCTATGCCACCACTCAATCCGGTGAAGCAGTCAAGGCCAGCTTCTCTGGCCAATCTGTGTAATCGATCGATACATATGCTAATAATATGTAAAAATAATTATATGTAAAAATATTCTAGAGCGGCGTTAAATTACCTTCAATTAAATAACCGCTTCGTTAAAGGAAGTCCAATTATAAATTTTCAAATGCTAATTCGTTTATCACCCTTCATTTATGATTCCATAAATTACGAAGGGGCGAGTGATAGATCCTTTTAAATAAATCGCTTCTTAATGATGACACAAACGTAAACTAAAAATATTACGTTGAAATACACTCGGTTTTAGCTTAGATGGGGTGGGCAGAGTAGTTACACGATTTTTGTAGTGAAACTTCTTTATGCACGCTTGATTTGGTTGAGTAAGCTGAATGTGCTTCGAAATGAATGATTGGGCGAAGGGAATTTGAGAGGGAGATATAATGGTAAGATTAAATGTTAAGACAAGAAAGAGTGATGCGAGCACACATTATCTTTCTCTCTTTCTCTCACAGCCCGTTACGAGGTTACAAACATAGAAAAACATACAGACGAATTGAGAAGCTTCTTCTTTTTTTAAGTCAGTTAACAACCAATCAAACAAACACAAAAATCCATTTTTATTACAATTCATTGTTAATAACTAATATATTTATATGTCTACTATTAATTATAACAATTAAAAATAAAAGAATTCTAATATCTTAGCGCTGTCCATTGTGTTGCCAGTTTGATCCAGCGTGAGTCGGTGAAGGACTCGTAGCACGCGTGTCCTGCCCATTGCCATTTTAATTTAAGTGCGTGTGTTAACGCGACGGTTATTTTTGTTTTTCCCTTGGTTTTGGCGCTTGTTACTTTTTGGATTTTTTTGATTTTAAGGATGCTTCTTTCCATTGCGCGTTGAGTGGTTCTAATTTTCTGTTTTGTTTTGTTTGTGTAAATCCAAGTTTCACATCCATATAATAAGCAATTGGAAAAAGAAATGTAGGCAGACCCTACAAGCGGTGGTCTGATGACATAAAAGATGAAGTAGGAAGAAACTGGATGTCTCTAGGTAGGAACAGGGAAAACTGGAAAAAAAAAGGAGGAGGCCTTTACCCAAAGTGGGGTCCATATCTAGCTACTAAATTTAACAATACTAACATAAATGTAGTTAGAGTCGTGGTAGCTCAGTAGAGCCGTGGTAATTCAGTGTCCAGGCGGTTGGCTCTTGTTGCATAGTACGTTAGCAACCCGAGTTCGATCCCCGGTGCCGGCACCAATAAATTTGCTGTTGCAATTTTATGTGCTGATTAACCACGCGCTCGGCGGTGAAGGAAAACATCGTGAGGAAACCTACATGTCTTAGAAAATTTTTCTAAGGCATGTGAAGTCTACCAATCCGCACTAGGGCCGCGTGGTGGACTATGCCCTTATACTCTCTTTACAGAGAAGGCCTGTGCCCAGCAGTGGGACATATATATTATATATATAAAGGCTGTAACTTTAACTTTTAACATAAATGTAAGTAAACACTAACAACACTAACAAATACTATCTATGTAAAAATTTAAGTGTTAAAATTAATCTAGATATGGAAATAAACAAGGCTTTATTTATTATTATTTTTTATTTATTTTGAATCCTTAGGTTAAGTTTTTATAATATTTATATAAAAAGTAAAATACACAAAAATATCATACAAAATACAAAAACATTATAAAAACCTAACCTAGTGTGTGCCACCGGCAACGAAGCAGGGCTCAAGCAACCGGTGGTTAGGGCGACATAGAGAGAAACCTCCTGACGATGCGTGCCGTGTCCAGGAGTACTGCCTTCTGTATCTGACCCTTGATCCAGCCATCTAGCGAAAGTCTCTTAAGATGTTGTTCGAGACTTTTCGCTATGAGACCGTTTGCAGAAACGACTATCGGGACAATGATCGTCGAATCCACATCCCACATGGCGGTCACCTCGTGAGCCAAGTCGAGGTACTTAGTGATTTTTTCCCTTTCGGCTTTCACAAGGTTATTATTATTATTATTATAATATCTTAGCGAAGAACACAAATTAAAAAACTTTTTGTTAAAAATATAAATATAATTTTTTTTTGGGTGAATCACCCTTATTCCTTAGGGGTATAAAGGATAATTCGATCCACCGCAAATACACAAAAAATTTAATTAAAATCGATCGCACCGTTTTGTAGGGGTTTTCTAAAAATGTGTAAGTAACACGAGAATTGTATATATTACTATATTATTATCATATAAACTAGCAGAAGACTACCTGCAGAAAAACAACAATAAGAAAAATTTAAAACGCAGCTACTAAGTACCTACGCTGCCGAATATTAGAAATAAATTAGTGTATAGATTTATGGGTGCAGTTTTCGCCAATAAACTGCCCTGGCAGTTTGGCGAAATAATTTAACTAAATGTTTTTGAATATATATATGTATAATAAATTTAAAAAAAAAAGATGTTTCATTACGACGTTATTTTGATAATTAGTTGACAGTACATGTTTCAAAGTCCTTGTGTCAATTTAAATTAAAAGTCGTATAAATATGGACGTAAAAGTAAGAAGTTTGTTTATAATTAATGTTTCGTAACGTTGTATAATTTAATTCAAGAAACTCCGTGAAAATAAATTTTATGTTTTAAATGTTAATTTTATGCCAAGACTTTAAGTAGGTCTTTTTGTCTTGAAGTCGGTCGCTTACATTGCTTCAGCTTTTAATCGTTCTTTATTCCGTTAAACATTTTTGATTACACGTTTATTTAATTAGGGCAATACTGATTTAATTAGCAGTGATATCCTTTTTTTTTTTAACGAGGAGGAAATCTTCAAAAAGATACCCCGCCTTCAGGGGGAAGGCGGCGGTTATGTGGGGTTTTTACCCACTAAAACCTCCCCGGTGGCCCTTCCTCGGTGCATGGTGAGGTGCTCCGGGATCTCCGGTGGAACGAGCCCCTCTGCACTGTGCTCAAGGAGAGCACTTCCGGGGGCAGGTTTCTCCCTGGCAGTGCAATGCGACACGGGCCAGCCGATGTCGCCTTCTTCCCAGGTCCACCTTGGCGGACGACAAAGGCCCCCACCCTTGTCGCCCAGTGAACCCGACCCTTTTAGTCGCTTTCTACGACAGGCAGGGGATACCGTAGTCTTATTCTTGAGAGCCCAGAACTACAGGGCTGAGCAGTGATAACCTAGTGCTTAAGTGATACGCTTTAAAATAAAATTGTCACGATTTCGAAATCCAGTTGTTGATTGACAGCACAAAAAATCCTTTCTGCAAAGCTCACCTGTGATATATAGGACCTTATGAGCTTGGTAAATAGCGTACAAAAATTGTCTCTGTCAACACCTCAAAGGTAAAAGAACGTGAGAGTTTATTTATATATCTTATCTATATATATAAAAGAGTAAGCGTGTGGGTTTGTTCCATAGAGGCTCCGAAACGACTGGAGCGATTTCAATGAAACTTTCAGGGAATCTTCAGATTGACCTGGCTAGTAATCTAGTAGTTTGGTGACGGAAGATCGAAGCAGTCCTCTTTGTGAACTGACAAGCCATACGTCGTACTTTTATTTCTGACATTAACTTGAGCCCGATATGTTTTTGTATAAATGACAAGAACTGATACTGATATGTAGGCAATGATCTTCATCCGCTCGAGAAGAGATTAGAAGAGAATGAATACGGAGAGAGATGAATAATTTAATATATTGCGAGATTTAAATTAAATATTTAATGATGTAAGTTTATTGTTTAAATAAAACATAGCTCTAAAATCTAGCTCGGCGAAAAAAAAAGCTAGTTTTCTATAAATATTTAATTTGAAGCGTGAATAGATTAGGTTTAGGAATCAATCGGAATTCACTGTTCGACTACTGATGTGTGTTATAATCTGTAGGTCTCGTAGAATAAAATAGTCCAACAACTAATATACTCGCTTTATTGAGACAGCGTAACGTTGTACAAAGAATTATTTATATCGAGTCAAACGTCACAACTGCGCGTCCTCACCATCTTTATACAAAATTAATTAGAAGTCAGATTACGAACTAATAAAGTTGAATTTTTGTTTACAATTTAAGTTAATATGATGATCAACTAAATTATTTTTTTTAAAAATACAATAAGGTTCAGGTAAATCACTAATATATCAGTAGAAGTAGTTATTATGTATAACAATCGCTGGGTGTCAGGTGTTGCCAGCTAACATGTGAGTCATCTCCTAACAAGAAAGTTAATATTTGTAAAAAAATTGTTGGATTTGCATCATAATCATCGTCATTTAAAAAACACGCACACACACAAATTAAAGCCTACAGTCCATTTTGTCCTACATCTACCTTAATTTAAAATTAATAAGCTCTCAAATCCTTTAAACGAGGAAGACAGAAACATCACTGTTTCTACCTGTCACAGCTCCTTAGAGCTGAGCCCTAAAAACCAGACACAAATTGTATTCTGTCTTTCCCTCCGATTACAATGTGGGTGTTTTCAAGAGTTTAGTACTTGGATATTTACTAAGCTAGTGCGCCTTACCATCCAGGACTGCATTTCCACTTAACATCAGGTGGGATCGTAGTCAAGCACTTGGTTAGAAATTATTTTAAAAAAAATTAAGTTTTCATATTTAACACCTTACTCGAAATGTACACATAATATATTTTACGGAATGTAAATCCGCTGTCGGTAAACCAATAAATAAAAGCTCATCCAATTCATGAGCATGGAAACTGTATTACTTAACAATTCGTTTATTAAAAATTGGGACACGATTTCATTTGCAATGCAATTTATTTCGCCGAAAAGCGTTCTTTCAATATGAAGTTTACCGTTTTAGCTTGAAGGTTAAAAAATATGAACCCCAATGGACTTGTTTTATTATTGTAACCAAATTAATGATTTAACTTGCTTAGAAAAAAAAAAAGTTTTGGGTTCAAATCCACCATTCGACTATTGACGTGAACCATCTCCTAATACAAGTCTAAGCTTTTTTGGAATGGTTAACAAGTTAGTTCTATATTATCTAAAAAATTGTTAAAATTCTTTTAAAAAAAAATTATCTGCATCCAGGTGGCATTGTGGCCAAGCGATTACTTAGAAAGTATACATTTTGAATTTAGGATTTCCTGTTTTCCGGAAACGATTTTCACACAAACAATCAACATTCATAAATTAATTAACGAAGGTTGTCTAAGAATTGTGTAGCTTTAATATCGTAGGCGGTTTAATTAAATTTATCAGAATAAAGACAGGAACGAGGCGAGATCTTTATATATTTTTTGGTTTGTTTTGTTTCCTGTTTACAAATGAAGCAACGCCGTTCGCCATTGCTGAAATCTTCTGGAAGGTTTTTAGGAGATTATTTGTCAAATTTATGTTAACGAGATCGTTACAACAAATTGTGTAATTTTGTTGCACGTAATTTATTGTTCACTGGTATATCTGACTAGTTAATGGTGAATTACATGTTTAATAAGACCGGTGAAAAATGATTCATCATCATCCATCTCATCTCCAAAAGCATGAGGAGCACGATCTTCCACCACTCTTCAGCTCCTGCCAGTCGTATGAGAATCGTCGCTCCACCTAGTCTTAGGGCGTCCCACTCCGCGGTTTCCTCTCGAGAACTTGTTTCAAACAACGGTTATCCTTTCTACGTCTGACAAGGCCTATTTTCGCTTCAATTTGCATTAATTCGGAGTTCTTGCTAGACACAGTCCTCCTTCAATCATTTTTAAAAGGACCGGTTGTAAGCGGTTTGCGTCTGTGTCTTGGTCAGCGGTGTTACCAAACCTATACGATTTAGGGACCTTTGAGAAACGAACCTATTTGTATATCAAAGACCTGCAAAGCAGCTGCAGCTAATCTGGTGCTGATGTCCATGGGCGAACGAATCCACTTGACATCGACTAAGGCTATGTTTGTTTATGTTTACTTTAATTCTTGTGAATAGCAAAAGTGTTTCATTATTTTTATTTAGTACATATTATTGAAGATTTATTTAAATATGGGCCTTATAAGCAAATTCAAAGTCGCACAACGAGCTATGGAGAGGGCTCGGAGTATCTCTACGAGATCAAATACGTAGAACAGATGGCCGAGTTCCCAGCAAGCGCAGTGCGGGACGTCCACCCGAAAGGTGGTCCTCATAAAGGTCACAGGACGCAGCTGGATGCGGGCCGCTTACAACCGGTCCTTTTGGAAATCGTTGGGGGAGGCCTATGTCCAGCAGTGGATGTTTTACGGCTGAAATGATGATGATGATTTAAATATGAGAACTAGCCACTTACAGTATTTAACAATGGTGGAATTTATGGAAGCGTAAGTACTTATAAAGCTCTATATATATTAGAAAAGTTTTATTATATTGTAAGCCGTAAGTTCGTTTGCCACTTTTCCGATTTAAAAAAATGTGATTATTAATAAACTTTTTGATGCGTCAATTCATAAAATGGTAATTATTCCAAAAAGACAATAGAGTTTTAATTAATTCACTGTCTCCTGTGTACAATTGCAGTCAGCTCGAATGCAAAAATGGAATTACTTTTAATTGCACTCTTTTGTTCTAACAACAATTGAGTCTCTGGCTATAATTATTGTCATTAATGAAGTTGTGATATTTTTGCACAAGAACGTGACATACGTAATGTAGTTGTAACTGTTAAATATATATTGTATATAAAAGAGAATGTGTGTGTGTTTGAATGAAACTTTTCATTGAAATCAGACCAGCCGATTTCAGGTAATCTTCAGATTGACCTGACGAGTAATCGTGTAAAGTTTGGTGACGATCAGAGCACTCCTCTTTTTGAACTGTCTAATACAGCTTTTTTTACTATGATGATATTCTATTGTTTTATAACACAAATTTGTATTGTATTGCGTTGTGTATATTTATGTCATTATGAACCACATGGAGTATATGGTTCATAATGACATAAATACAATGGAGTATATTGAAGTGTAATGAAGTATTATTTACTGATATGTACATGGATGTAGGTAATGATCTTCACCCGCTCGAGAAGAGAATGAGAGGTAAATTAAAAATTTAATGATATAAGGTTATTGTTTAAATAAAATAAAGCAAAATTTAGTCCGGCGAAGCGGGATACACAAGTAGAATAACAAAAATGATTTAGTGTCATGAAACACAGGTACGAACGATATACAGGATTACTCGTCAGGTCAATCTGAAGATTCCCTGAAAGTTTCATTGGAATCGGTTCAGCCGTTTCGGAGCCTATACAAAACATACCCACACCCTTTCTCTTTTATATATATAGATTATCGGTTTGTCGTACTAGCCTATTAAATATTTCCATCTCCGAACGTGTTCACGAAAGCGTTTGTTAGTATTGGGTTTGTTTCTGCAAGATTGAATCAGTTTCGCCGGGCGACGCAACGCTGCCGACAATTCCTTTGCTTTTGTATTTCCTCACCGTTGAATTGGTTTCTTACATCAAAGCTAATTGACCTGATATATTAACACAAGTGTGGCATTGCTTCTGCTCTTATTCCAATTCTATTTAAGTTAAAGTTACTTCCTTTATATATATAATACATATGTCCCACTGTTGGGCGCAGGCCTTCTCTGTAAAGAGAGTACAAGGGCATAGTCCGCCATGTAAACCTAGTACGGATTGGCAGACTTCACATACCTTAGAAAAATTTTCTATGTAGGTTTCCTCACGATGTTTTCCTTCACCGCAGAGCGCGTGGTATATCAGCACATAAAATTGCAACAACAAATTTATTGTTGCCGGCACCATACCGTTACTTTTGAAATAAATAAATTATCGCTTAATATTAAATATTAGAAAAGTTTTGTACCAATAGAGTTACTCGGCGCGTAACTGAGAGGTTCTCACTTCGGATACCAGTCCAGACTATTTGATTTGATTCTGCTAGCAGTACAGACTACATAGCATAGATTATAAAATTTATACGAGTCCTGCCATCGGGAAGAGTAGGAGTGTAGTAACATACTACGCTTCGTGATGGCAGCGCAAGTAAGGGTTTCATTTTATTCAAGTTGTCAACTAAAAATGAAAGAAAGGGTGGAATGCTTTTTTTTTAATTTCTTACGATATTTCATACATCGGATGAAATATATCGATATTAGATGATTCGATAATATCAGATTGAAGGGATATTTCGCGTCCATATATCGATATTTTATGTAATATCGATATCTATCGTGCACTCCTAACTTCGAGTAACAATTACTTACATGTTTAAATGGTTCATGTAATATTCAAATATATTACAGGCTGTACAAGATCATAACAAAATCTCAATACATAAGCATATCGGTGACGCGAATCAAAGATTATTTACTAGAAGTATCTTATTATCTTCATTATCAAAACCAAAACAACTCATGCCATTGTAGACATCAAAAGTGTTTCTTTTGAACATATAAAGTTACATTTAAATAAAATAAGTAAGGGCTCTCAACTCAACCCTTCAGTACTACAATTTGTAACAAGTCACAAAATTTAGAACCAATAAATCGTTCCAATACATTTATCGGAGTCGTATTTCTTCTTTAACTCTCGAGCTTTGCGAGATCCCTTTTGTCTCGTCCTTTTTCAAGAGAAAACTTTGAGAAAGTCTATTGATAGAATCTATTTGCGAAAAAAAAATTAATCTATCATGTCCGTTGGTGACGACCTGCAATCAAAATGGTGTTTGAAAGTGGCTGGAATATTTAAAATATAAACCAACCTAGTTAGTTAAAGTTGCAATATACATATATGTCTCACTATAAAGAGAGTAAGGGCTTAGACAAATAAAAAAAATAAATAAAATCGGTGCACCAAGTCGAAAGTTCCGAGTTCACAAACATTAAAAATTAGGATCGAATTAAGAATCTCCTTTTTTGAAGTCGATTAAAAACTAGCAGAAATCGACACTAAACTTTTGTTTATTCTAACTCAAAGACAATAGGTTGAGCAGATTTGGGGCATCGGTAAAAAAAATGATGGATAACTGTATCGACATTTCGAAATTACGTCGTTAGCTACCATATAGACAGAGCGTACTCACCATTACCATTTTTGTACCAAAATAATATATAATTAGTTTATTTAATAATTGTGTAATAATTAGACAAAACAACAACTTAGTACAGATATAGTGAGAAAAGATTTTCGTTTACAATTTTTCGGAAAGGTCGTATTTTTCGTGCTCTCTCAACTAGCTTCAGTACCCATCTTAGAGCTGTAGGTGTAAGTCGCTTCAGCAGACCAACATATATATAGAGTGGTAATACACAACTCAAATATTAGCTATATTTTTAATCATATATATTTTTTGATTAGGTACGAGGGGGACTCCAATGACATAAAATTTAGGCAGTTATTGAGTTTTATCGTTGTAAATATTTCCCAATAAGCTTTATTTTGTTGTACTTTTAAATTATGTTTTGGGCCTGCCGCGGGATCTTGGGATTTGTAAGTTGAGAACTAGGCTAGGATCTATTTCCAATAATCTCCTGATTGCCGGCCTGCGGTATATATGGCGGCCATCGGATACGACTTTCCTGCAGTTTGTCTGCTACGTACTATTTTTCAAATGTTCTTTATATTTATTGGCCACAGATGCGAGAACTTTGTGTAATTGAATGAATACGCTTTATTTCGCTCTACACCACTTTACTGTTGGTGAAACATTTTTCATGTGTTCAGAGCACTCGTTGTCAAGTCGTTTTTCATTTTGTGCGGTTTTTAAAATATTCCGTATGCCCGATAAAATGTATGGCAACATTTGTTTGAGAAATTGTAAAAATAATTTTAAATGAACGCTCTTTCGAAAACTTTAAAGTAACTACTGATATATTATAGGATTTTTACAAGAAATTCTTTTAAGTGATTATTTTAGAATTCTTCGCATATATTAGTCGCGTTGAACACTTTCTTTATCGTATATATTATTTATTGATAAATAAAAATATTATTATTTAACATAATATTTACATAATTTTTCAAATTTAAAATGAACTTGACTACCACTTTCCACTGTGTGTCTGTGTTGACTATCATTTACCATTGATAAAATAATTAATGGACTATTAATTATTTTATTATAATTAATTATTTGCAAGCTATAGAAAAAAGGCTCGATTAGTTAGAGCATTAATATATCCAATCTTTCTGTATGGAATCCAGACATGGACAATTCGAGCAAGAGATAGAGAATAGATGCATTCGAGATGTGTGGCTGGAGGCGATTGCTACGAATACCGTGGACTGCCAAGCGCACAAATGTATCTGTTCTCTCCCAATTCGCTATAAAGACTATACTGTCACGACACTACGTGTCTACAGCGCATACTGTCATATTTCGGGTAAAACTGGTCATCGTTGGTAATACAGAAGGCAAGAGAACAAAAGGCCCGTCGCCCACACGATGGTCTGACCAAGTAAAAGGTGCCATCTCCGCTCCTAATCTCTACCAGCTGGTGAGGGCTGTCTCAGACCGAAACCAGTGACCATGATCCTCAGAAATGAGGGAACGACAAAGAAGAAGAAGAATTATTTGCATGCAAATGAAGCCCATTTTTAATAATGCCAAAGAAGAATTCATTATATATGTTCTCACGCGTGTACATAAGTACACGCACCCATTTTTTTTTTAATTTACCAGCCAAGATACCTGAGGTGGCTATCGTTGAATGATTTTGTACATTTTGACGTAAATTATATTCATATCAATTGTCATTACAAGGCGGCAGATGGTTGGCTGTTTACAAATAGGTGTTTCGGGATGACTAATGGGCCTGTTACATTGAGTTCGCCGAGATAAATGAATGGCTGGACAATAGGTAATAAATAACTAGAGAGCGCTGGGGCGCCACGCGTCGGAGTGGAAAATGCATTTGTAATTATCGTTACATACATTACATTTGTACACCTAATAAAAATTTTAAACTAATGGAAGTTTATTAAAGAAAAACTTCTTTTTAGGAACTACACAGATTGGCCAGAGAAGCTGGCCTTCACTGCTTCACCGGATTGAGAGGTGGCATAGCTCTATGGTCGCTTAGCCCGAACCTCTATCGCTAGTAACTCGACACAAGGGCGTTAAAGTTAAAGTTATAGTCTTTATATATATATTATGTGTCCCACTGTTGGGCGCAGGCCTTCTTTGTAAAGAGAGTATAAGAGCGTATTGCGGATTGGCAGACTTCACATGCCTTAGAAAAAAATTCTAAGACATGTAGGTTTCCCTACGATGTATCCCTATTTATTAGTGCCAGCACCGGGGATCGAATTCGGGTTGCTAGTGTACTATGCAACTTTACCGGACACTGAGCTACCACGGCTTCAAGGGCGTAGTGTAACAGTCAAAAACTCAAACTAATTGTGTTACCATTTAAATTATTTCAAACATTAGCTAATTTCGTATATCAACTGATTATACAAATTATCTGTAATATTAACTTACGAAATATGAAACAAGAATAAAAAGCACAAAGTCTCACGAAGTTGGGGCCCTTGAATACAGCTGCTGCCCTTTTTCACCCTTACTTTACGCAGCAATTCAAATCTCCACTTATATAAATACTAAGCTTATTTACAGCTATATTATAATTATAACACTGCTATTTTTTAAATATGAGCTGCGCCATGTGATGTTACCCGCGATTATAAAGTGTGTCCTTTCCTGTATCCCTTGTATGCAAAATTTAATGATGATCTATCAAATAGTTAAGCCGTGAAAGCGTTACAAACTCGCTTAGTTTACTTACAAATAGTAACCATGTGATATTATAATATCGCGCACTCCGTTGTTTATCGTCATAACTATTTAAATAATTGTATATGCTGTCGCGGGCTTTTCTATAAGACCATTCAAGATAAACATTGCCATCATACATTTAATACGTATAACTTCGACGATTTTTGCGGCGCACTCCAGAATAGATCGCAGATGGCATATTTTTTTCGTCCCTAGCGTTATTTTTTGAATAGTTCATACTATATCTGAACGTCTCTTAGATTATCCGTGAAATAGCAACCGACCGTGTTGTCGTTCGGCCTCGGATCGGAATGCTTACGCGTAACATAGTAACCGTCCAAGCCGAGGTTACCCCTCACCGTGGGGACCCTTGTGTCGAGTTACTAAGCGACCTAAGAGCTATGCCACCTCTCAATCCGGTCAGTCAAGGCCAGTTTCTTTGGCCAATCTGTGTAGTCGTCATAAAAAAAATCTTTTAACAAGTGTCAATTACTATTTTTTATCGAAACAGCCCGGCCACTTGTCTCTGCTGTAAATTAAGAATTTTTGAATTAATTAAATGTTGCAGTACAATAATTAATATATACTCAAGCCGTATAGTACAGTATAGTAAACAGATCCGCAAATCGCCGGAGATTAACCGCATCAGCTTATTCAATAAGATAACTGACATAATTAGATTGCCAGTTAATTACAAACCATGCTTTGCTACATAGGTTTTAAGTTTTGTTTGCCTTTTCCATATTTATATAATTTAATAAATTATTTTTAAATTATACAAATATGGCGTTTAATATTTCGTTCGATTTGAGGTCTGTTGTTGGTTTTCCTCATAAATATACTTGTCTTTCTTCATCGATCTTTTTTAATTTATCGATATCTACACATATAAATAAAATTGGATTGTCTGTTTTAACATTAAATAACCACTTCTTACTACATTACATAAATACTATATAATGTGTATACGGTACATATACCAAAAAAAATTTTTTTACAATTTTTATGTCTGTCTCCGCTAATCTTCGGAACGGCTGGACCGATTTTGACGGGACTTTCACAGCCAGATAGCTGATGAAACAAGGAGTAACTAGGCTACTTTTTATTTAACCGACTTCAAAAAAGGTGGTTATTGATCATGTACCTACTGTTCCATTAATTCCTTGGATAGTTTACTTCATCCCATCAATTGTTCTAAAATTGTATGGGTTAAGCCAAACAACGAACGTAGTGTAGCGGTAACGGAGCGGTGGTGGTAAATAGAGTTGTATTGTATTAGTTAATATGGAGCGTGTTAGAATCAGGAGCAGTTAATAATATACTTATTATCAATGTTATCGTTTTATTTAACTTTGATACTTTCATATTTCAATGTAACACATACATCAGATATATTTTAGTAAATAAATAACATATTAACAACATCACCATAAATATAGGTATATCACCTTAGTACGTACATGTACAATATATAACACAAGGTAAATAACAGGAGTATTTAACTGATATATTGAGGCACTACCGACGAATAACACTAACAACACTTAACCGACGCCACCGAAGAACAACTCTAAGGGACTCTTTGAACTGTACCGTTGCTCTGATACCATGTGGAGTCAACAGCACGACTTCTCACAATGCTTTACATATTTAATACTTTTTGGTTGTAATAGCAGATACATTAATAACTAATTATTCGTATTTTAACACATATTTTTTTAAAAAAGAAAGCTTAACCATTCCAACTAAGCTTAAGCTTGTGCTAGGACATGGTTCACGGTCGAATTCGAGGTCGTTAGTCGAATGGTGGATTCGAACCCACGACCTTACGATTCGCAGGCCGTACCCTAAACCATTAGGCTATTGACGCTTCCTATATACTATATGTGTCGAATGAAATGAAACTGTTATAAACAAAGAGTGACTGCCAACTGCATTTGACAGACATATAATCTAAACATCAGAAACGAATCATTCGACAGTCAAAGGAGCAACTATACTACAATTATCTCACAAGCGCATCACACAGAGCATGAATAATCTAAACGACTTTTTTGTTAAACTCCACGCGGACAAAGCCGCGGGCACAGCTAGTTTAAAATAGGGGTTAAGCGTTTCATTGCGTGACGTTTGAGCAATTGAGCGCGAACGAATACTTCGCTAAAGTCCCAAGCTTGCAATTTAAACGTTATTTAATCGACGTGAATTGCTTATTGTTGGAACAATTTTTGTTTCCTCGAACATGAATACTTTTACATTGAGATTTTCTTTTGTGCAACACTTTAGAATGCACCTTCATTTCCTTTGCCATTTGTATTAAGTTTTTGCTGTTGATTTCCTTAAACTTCAAGTTGAATGTAGTACAAGTATACTTAAGAGTAAATAAAACACCGACTTCAAATGGAATAGGAATATTGTGAAATATAATTTATCAGAAACTAACTTTAAATTCAGACACGTCCCAAATAAAAAATGAATCAGCGGAATCGATTGGCGTGATATTGAGTTATTCGTCCATTCGTCGCGCAAATACCAGCTATGCTGATGACATGGTACTGATGAGTCCTACAGTCCGAGCGATGACGGAGCTTCTTGAGATTTGTGAGTGGTACGCTCTGCAACCTGGGTTGGCGTACAACGTAAATAAAACCGAATTCTTGGTCTTTAAGGCGGCTGGTCGCAAGGCTCCGGGATATGTACCACCTTTAAAATTGGCATTGACTTAAAACGTGTTAATCAGTTTAAATACCTAGGGCACTATGTAACTGACGACCTTGGGGACCATGGTGACAGAAAGGGAACGAAGGGCACTGGCGGTGCGTTGCAACATGCTGGCTAGGTATGCACGTTACAGTGAAGAAGCAAAAATTACACTATTTAAGGCCTTCTGTCAAGTTTTCTACACGTGCAGTCTGTGGTCGAGCTATACGCAGCGTACAACCAGCGCCTTACGGGTCCAAAATAATAACGGCTTTAGGATGCTCATGGGACTGCCCAAGTTCTGCAGTGCATCCGAAATGTTCGCTAAGGCACATACTGATGGATTTTGTGCCATCATCAGGGAAAAAAGCGGCCTCCTTGCTCTGCAGAATGAGGGACGGCTCCAACGCCATCATGAGAACTGTTGCAGAGCGGTATGACTCGCGGCTCATAAAGCACCTCATTGGCTTGTCCCTGACGGACAGCGCATTAGTTTATCAGTTTTAGTTTTAATTTAAAGTGTATGTACTAACAAAGCTATTAAGTTATTTTGTTACTAACAAATTCTATGGATAAAGTTATCTGAAAATAAACATTTTATTATTATTTCTTTTATTTATTTTGATACCTTAAGTTAAGTTTTTATATTATTTCTATAAAAAGTAAAATACAGAAAAATATCATACAAAATACAAAAACATTACAAAAACCTAACCTAGTGCGTGCCAGCGGCAACGAAGCAGAGCTCAAGCAACCGGTGGTTAGGGCGACATAGAGAGAAACCTCCTGACGATGCGTGCCGTGTCCAAGAGTACTGCCTTCTGTATCTGACCCTTGACCCAGCCATCCAGCGAAAGTCTCTTACGATTTTGATCGAGACTTTTCACTATGAGACCGTTTGCGGAAACGACTATCGGGACAATGATCGTCGATTCCGCATGGTTATTCCACATGGCGGTCACCTCGTGAGCCAAGTCGAGGTACTTTGTGATTTTTTCCCTTTCGGCCTTCACAAGGTTCTCGTCATGCGGGATGGTAATATCGACGAGCACCGCCTGTCGTGTTGACCGATCTGTCAGCATATCAGGCTTACTGGCAACAATAGTCCTGTCTGTGATGACAGATCGATCCCAATAGAACGTTACATGACCATTTTCGAGAACTGGCGCTGGTGTGTATTATTATTATTATATACTTAATTAAAATCAGAACTGGACCTAATTGTGGCTCAATACTTCAAGACACTTCTCTAGATGGTTTATAGGATAGAAATTATATATCGGATCGGATTGAATATTCGTCCTTAAATGGGAAGGATTTTTCCGATTCAATTTCGATCGAAAGACAAACACATCGCCATTGGAGATTGTCCATTTAATCAAACGAAATGATTTCAAATTCAACCCTCATGAACGGGCTCGCCGCAATGGCGAAATCAATTATTTCATACCTCCCGGGTCACTGGACTGAGAAATGTTCGATATTCAAAGGGCATCTAGAGCACGCAGCTGTCCTTTGAAGCCCTATTTGATAATTCTTGAAATTCCACTGAGATGAATATTGATTGAAATGCTTTAGAAATATCTTGTGAATACCTCGCATTAATGATAAATAATCGCATACCAATTATTTTTAGGGCTTAGATATCACTTATCAATGCGGAGACGTTTTAAGTGACTTCTGTACACACGCTTAACTTAGGGAGTAAGCTAGTGAATACGTTACGAAAAGTGAAATCGGGCTAAGCGAAAGGATGTTAAGAGGAGATATATGTAAGTGAAGATAGAAAGTGTGATAGGTGCGAGCGCATATTTTCTTTCTCTCGTAGCCAATTACGATTCATATATCTAATAAAACCTTATTATTAAACATGGCAGACATTACTAATAAAAAGCCTTGCCAAGAACAGTAATTGACTATCTAAAAAAAATTAACGATCAATTCTTTATATATATATATAAATACACATATCATATACATGATTTTACTATTTCAGTGTTGCCTTTCCTAAAAAATACTCAAATTTACACACAAAAACATTTCATCGTAACGCCATCTCGTAAATCTGTGAGGTGGCATTGTTACCTACTAGTGCCTTAATTTTCTGTAAGATGGCGTTGTAACGTTATACGTTGTATAGTACGGTTTGCTATTCTATTGAACAATATCATTAGCGTTTAATTAGATCAACGAAAAGCTTTTAGCTCTTTGTACACTTAAGGATTTTAAAAGTGGTAAAATTTGTTTTTAGGGACGAACTACACAGTTGGCCGTTGGGTAGAGAGGCTGGCCTGGACTGATTCACCGGATTGAGAGGTGGTATACCTCTTAGCTCGGTTAGCCTGAACCTCTATTAGCTATGTGCTATTGTGCTATAAGCACAGAAAAGACTAAGGTTACTAAAATGGCACTGGGCAGGACATGTATGTAGAATGGAAAACAATAGGTGGGCAAAGCGACTAACACAGTGGGTACCACTGGAAAAAAAGAGAAAAAAAGGAAGACCATTTAAAAGGTGGAGAGATGTCTTCAAAGACATATGTGGATCCCAGTGGATGCAGATAGCACGGGATAGGCAAAGATGGAGAGGTTTGGGAGAGGCCTACGCCTTAATGGCGACTACTACAAAACTGTAAAATTATTTTTTTTAATTTTTTAATGTGCATGTTATTTGTAGTAGCAAATAAAGGTTATTTTATTTTATTTATTATTTATTAGCTATGTGGTTAGAGTTGATCTTTTATTAGAATAAAACCATATCGTAATTCAATATTATAAAATATATGTGTAAAAAGTATATTCTAATATGAAATTGCGACACTTCACGTTCTACTATAACGGAAATAAGGTCAGATTTTAATGAAATGTCAGAAAAAAGCACAGCCAATGCAAGGAGCCACGGAGAAATTCATCGACGGCATAATAAGATGGTAACTAGGTACTTAGTATTCCGGCAGTGGAGGGTCTATTCTCCTGCATTTCATGGAACGACAATTATGAGCCCCAGGGAACTACGTGCGTCCCGTCGCTGAATGACAA
Source organism: Meandrusa payeni (assembly GCA_029286785.1). NCBI lineage: Eukaryota > Metazoa > Arthropoda > Insecta > Lepidoptera > Papilionidae > Meandrusa > Meandrusa payeni. The sequence continues at coordinate 825,716 of JAGSMX010000015.1, forward strand.
TCGAGCCCGGGAATCAATTGGAGACGACAAAAAGCCAAGGACATATTTTATTACTCACAATTGCGTATTTAACGTTACGATTTATTTAATTATCTAATTAATAATATTGAATTGATAAAGATTTTTTTTTATATTATACTAGCTGACTTGGCGAAAATTATATTCTAAATTATTTTAAGTAGGCTTATGCCCACCTCGGCATAACACAGGCAGTATACAGTCATAGACATAGATATAGACATTTATTTATTGGCATCACAATACAAAAACACATCACAGACAGAATATAACACACATTAAAAAATAATGAAAAATAGACAAAACACAGTTAAAGTTACACGGACAAATAATACAAAACATATGATGCCAATATCGGACACCGTCTCAGCATATGCTGTCGCAAGGATGCGAAAGCGCTGATTTTCAGCGGTGCCCGGGACTACCTATAGACGTGCGAGCGCAATACTTTTATATGGAATTTATACAGACAATAAGAGTATAATAAATATGATACATGAATAAAACAGTTATGAGATTAAAATATATTTTATACAATAAAGTAATAGATGAAAATTTCATAAATAAATATATTATTGAGTCAAAAATAAACTAATATAAATAGGTAACACAAAGTTACCGTAAATGTTACACGTTAAGTTCTTAAACTGATATATTAAATTCATTTTTTTTATTTTATAACCTTGCCCGAAAAACAACAATCACAAAGTTCGGAAGTTATGCGCGTACAAATTTTTCGGCGTTTCAGATTTATTTATACCTATAGTCTAGCTGATCCAGCGAACTTCGTACCGCGTTATTTTTTTTTCCGTAAAAATTTTCTAAATTTCTGAAATACTTTAAACAGTAGGTTTATGCCCGCCTCGGCAACACACAGGCAGTGTACAGTCGCCGACAAAAATTCAACACTTCCGGTAAATATATACCAATTGTATTCCGTGAAACGATAAAGTACACGTAAATGTTACACGTTAAGTTCTTAACCTGATAAATAAAATTCTATTTTTTTTTATTTTATATAATTAACCTTGCCCCAAAAAAAACAAAAATGTCATAAAAAACATCCAATTTGGTGGAGTAGTTCTTTTTTTTAAATATTTTCTAAGCAAATGCTTGACTACGACCCCACCTGATGTTAAGTGGAAATGCAGTCCTGGATGGTAAGGCGCACTAGCTTAGTAAGCGTCAATAACCTAATGGTTTAGGGTACGGACTGAGAATCGTAAGGTCATAGGTTCGAATCCACCATTCGACTATTGACGTGAACCATATCCTAGCACAAGCTTAAGCTTAGTTGGAATGGTTAACAAGAATGTTAGTAATGTTTTCTAAAAAAAAAAGAAATATTTCTAGCTTTATTTTGTAAAAAAAATGCCAACTCACTCTACTCTTGATAAATTAAAAATAGTTGCAAGTGGTTCTATTTACGATGGTCGCTGGTTCAAATCCCGGTCGACTTGAACCATTGAATTGTTAAGTACAAAAAATATGTGCCTACCTGTCTCAAATAGGACCTTAACAGGCTTTGTGAAAATCAATCTCTGTCTACCCCGCTAGTTAAAAGAACGTGAGATCTTATTATTATATTATCATACCAGTAAATTACCAATAAATTCAATTCAAATAGTTATACTATACCATACATACTAAAAACATTATAGCTGATTCGTCCGGACTGATGTCCGGGATTGTGTACGAGCTAATACGATACTAAGAAAAATTTCTCGGTTTTTATTCACTGTATAAAAAAACTGATTTCTGTTGCCTTGGTTCAAAAATCTGAAAAAAAAGATATTAGTTACAAATTAAAAGGAAAAAAAATCTCTATCGTGGAATAAAATAATAAATTTTAAAATCATTCTGTTTAGAGCCGCAATTATGTAAATTTTCCAACTTACTATCGGCTCGACTTGTGGCCAATTAAGTTAACTTGTTAGTAAACTTACCTTACACATATTACTAAAATAAGATATCAAGAATACCTTAGCAATGCTTAATAATATTTAACATAATAAACTAAACATTGTTACAACAAAATCCATCCATTATAATCGAGAACAATTTTAATTATAACGAAATAAATAACACAATAGACGACAGTTCCGTTTGTGGATGCTGTGCAACTCTGCGCTTGCAAATGGCGGAGATCAAAGCGTGCGCACTGGACCGGAAACTGTGTCGCAAGATTTCAATCAAATGAAAACAAGCAGACAAAAGATATCGGAGAAAAAAAACTAGGCGACGGACGCCCGCGCAACAACACCTTGACTTGAAACGCCCTTGACTTCAGAGAAAACAGCTGACTGGATTTCATGCATCATCACAAAGCGGACGAGATCTGTAACTTGACACCACTGATAGACAAGTATATTTCCGACTTTCCTCTTCGTATTTCTGAATTATCGGAACCTAATCATTTGACAAAAAAGTTATTTAGTTTATTAAATTAATATTCATGGCGTATAAGGGCGCTATATTATTCACGACAGATTCAGCGAAATACCGTAATAGTTCACAAATATAAAATAATAAAAGAAAAAAGATTTTTTCCATACTATTTTGTAAATTAACACAACCCTTGTGTCGCGTCAGACGCAAAGTTGCCCCGACGCGTGACCCGTGTGACCACTACAATGAATATTTATAGAACACAACAGAATCTACGCCCCGCCCCGTCGCATCCAATTTGTATTCCCGCCGGACGAAGCGGCTGGCTTTGTGTGACGTTATTACGTTAGACGTATTAACTACTACCTTACAATTCTTAATTTCCAGCCGGCGCTCCGTTACCGCTGCACTCCGCTCGCTGTTTTTAATTATAGAGGTATTACAGTATGTACCTGATCATCAACCTCCTTTTTTTGAAGTCGGTTAAATAAAAAGTAGACTTAGTTACCCATTGTTACACTTGATTTGATTTGATTAATACATATCCGTGTCAGTGAAAGTCCCATCATAATTGGGCCAACCGCTCCAGCCACTCCAGAGAAAACCATATAAGTCTTAAATTTGATAACTTTTCATTCGATTTGAAGTGGTTTTTTTTTTATTTTTAATCGTAAATATATTTGTAAGCTTTGAAATGTTGTTTTAGGATTATTATTAACAGCTTTTATGTACGACCATCACAACTTAAATCGAAGCACTTTGCGTTGAGGGTAGTCTATATAAATTTTAGCGCCAAATAAAGTTAAGTAAATATTAATTAAATAAGCTATAATTATATAAATAACTAGCGTACCTAGCCCGCTTCACCGGGCTAGATTTTGCTTTATTTTATTTAAACAAAAACTTACATCATTAAATTTTAAATTTAACTCTCACAATATATTAAATTATTCATTTCTCTTCGTATTCCCTTCTCGAGCGGGTGAAGATCATTACTACCCATGTACATATCAATAAATACAATATAAATCTTATCATTTATGCAAAAAACATTTTGGGGTCAAGTTAATGTCAGAAATAAAGTACGACGTATGGCTTGTTTGACAGTTCAAAAAGATGAGTACTCCGAACGTCACCATACTTATATAGGATTACTCGCTAGGTCATTCTGAAGATTCCCTGAAAGTTTCGCATCGCTCCAGCCGTTTCGGAGCCTCTATAGAACATACCAACACACTGTCTCTTTTATATAATATATAGAGATCAGAGGAAAAATACCAAACAAATGTTAAATGATTATTTTTAATCTATACAGAACTTTGTAAACTTGCGAAATAAAAGCTTCATTGATACTCTGGGAAAGCTTTTTCCATCCCTTGTCGAGTAGCATTCATTCTACATATACGTAGCATGGCTATTACGTAGCAATCCCAATCGACGCGTAGCTTTGTTGAGTCGTAGCCCATTTAATCCAGATTCCAGTCGTAGCATCAGTCTACTAATATAAATTATATTTATGTAATTATTTAATTTTCAATAACTTAAATTGACAATTTAATATTTACAATATAATACAATACAATATAATATTTTAAAAAGTATTTACAAAAAATATAACTGTACCAAACCATCGTCTCTTGGCAGCGTGCCCAGAAGACTGGTAGCATTGCCACGGTCAGTGTCTGGCAATGTTTAGCCCTTAGGCAATTTATAAGCCAGCCCTCTGGTCACCAGATGTGTCGATCAACTTCTTAGCTATTCACCAATCTAAAAAATATTTCAATTTGAAAGTGGCTGCATTTCGGAAAAATATTTCCAACTTGTAGAATTCGCTATCAGCATATAGCATTAATTGCTGGAGCCGTGCTAGCGTTGTACGCTAGCACTCTAAATTTAATGCGGTTAAATTTGGAGTGCTGATTTACCACGCGCTCTGCGGTGAAGGAAAACATCGTGAGAAAGATCATTTGAAGTTATTTTGGCGGTTTTACGAAAACGGGCAAGCTAGTAACTTGTTACACTTATACGATTGGCCCTTGCTACATATAGGACACTTGGAGGAAAGGGAATAGCTATAACAATCTGCCTACCCACTTAGGTAAAAGAGACATCGTTGTAATTATATAACTATTACATATATATGCTGACAACTACTATATTACATAGTAGCTACGCCTTGCGGTTTACCCGCAATAATTTAAATAAAAATAATTTATTCAATTCAAATAAAATAATTTAAAATAAAAAGCTAAGTTAGTCCTTATTTCATCAGCTATCTGACAGTGAAAGTCCCGTCAAAATTGGTCCAGCCGTTCAAGAGATTAGCCAGGAAGAAACAAACAGACAAGCACCGTACCCTATATACACTCATATACGTGTACTAAAAAGTTATTTTAATATTACAAACTGACACTCCAATTTTATTTACTTGTAAAGATATAATTTAAAGCTAGCAATAATTTTTTTTCACCTGCATTTTTTTTTTCTTTTTGGGAGGAGTAAAATCCTCATGGATACTGCCTGGGATGTACCAGGCGGTGAGCCCGACTCCACAAGAATAGGTTCCTGTGGCCTACGGACTAAAAACCTCCTCGCGCTCCGGCAGCCCACCCTGGAACCGCTTTTGCATTACTTCAGGAAGGGGCCGGTTTATGTGGAGACATTTATGGACTGCCTGTCCATTTCGTCTCTTTCGCGTGTCCCCATTACTTCGCGGAGAAACGTACTGATTCGATCCCAGTCTTTTTCGCTTTTTAGCATTGATGCTGTAAGGTTTCACCTGCATTACTAACTTTCTTGTTAACAATTCCAACTAAGCTTAAGCTTGTGCTAGGACATGGTTCACGTTAATAGTCGAATTGCGGTTTCGAACCTACGTTCGTACGTCATTAGGCTATTGAAGCTTAAATACAGCATAATTTATTTAAAACAATAAAATAATTTTAAAAGTAAATAATTTAATGACTGCGTTGCATTCATTACAGTTCACAAATACATAATTTTATTTTAACAGTGAATCATTAATAATGGCAGGGCTTTTAATAAAGCCAGCCAGTGACAGATAATTAATCAATAATTATTGCCATGCTTAATAAACTTGCAGAAGTCAAACAATATTAATCAAACACATATATTATAATCGAATGAACAAAGGAATGAATGAATTCAAATTCATTCCTTTGTTTTATTGTATTTAATTTTTTTTTTCAATTCCGGCTGACAACTTTAAATGGGATGAGGTGTATGAAGTTGACTTCTCCACTTATCACGTATGGGTACGTAATAAGTTTGGTAAAGAGATGATAGCAATCGCTCAGTCCTGTAGTTCTGGAGATCCCGGAGCCCCTCGCTATGCACCGAGGAAGGGCCACCGGAGGGGTTTCCTCACAGAAGGCGGCGGTTATGTGAGTATTTTTTGAAGATGTGGGGGGAACCCTACCCCGTAAAAAAAAGCAATCGCTATCTCTAATGATCTTTCTAGAATAGTTTTTCCACAAATATTACTAACATTCTTGTTAATCATTCCAACTAAGCTTATTGTGCTAGGAGATGGTTCACGTCAATAGTCGAATCGTGGATTCGAACCTACGACCTTACGTTTTGCAGACCGCACCTCAATCTATAGGGCTAAAGAGGAAATAAAAGCAAGATACAAATTAAGACAAAAGTTAAACATGACCCCAGCCAAACACGCTTGAGAAAATAATTAGTAAGAAATCTTCATAAAAAAACAATTTGTCTACTGGCGCTTCAGGAGCTTCTATTTGAGGTTTAGAAGGCCTCAAACTCTTCCTTTGTCACCTCTCTTGTATATCTTCTTTTATGTTAAAATATAAAATAAGATATTTTTTTAATGACGGACTACACAGATTGGCCAGAGAAGCTGGCCTTGACTGCTTCACCGGATTGAGAGCTGGAATAGCTCTTAGGTCGCTTAGCCTGAACCTCTATTGCTAGTAACTCGACACAAGGGTCCCTCCGGTGAGGGGTAACCTCGGCTTGGACGGTTACTATGTTACGCGTAAGCATACCGATACGAGGGTGCCCGAGAGGGCCGTACCACGACTCGGTCGGTTGCTATTTCACGGATAATCTAAGAGACATTCAAAAGCTTTTTTTTTTTTGTTTGTTGACGGGGAGGAAATCTTCACAAAGCGGTTATGTGGGGTTCTTACCCACTAAAACCTCCCCGGTGGCCCTTTCCTCGGTGCATGACGAGGGGCTCCGGGATCTCCAGTGGAACGCACCGGAGCCCCTCTGCACTGTGCTCAAGGAGAGCACGTCCCGGGGGGAGGTTACTCCCTCCTCCCCTGTGCCCTCGCAGCGAAAGGCGACACGGGCCAGCCGATGTCGCCTTCTTCCCGGGTCCACTTTGGTGGACGACGCAGGCCCCCACCCTTGTCGCCCAGTGAACCCGAGGCCCCTTTTAGTCGCCTTGTACGACAGGCAGGGGATACCGTAGTCTTATTCTTGAGAGCCCAGAACTACAGGGCTGGACATTCAAAAGCTAAACTAACTTTGAGTGCCACTTCGGGAAGCGTTGGCGCTGGGAGAAGAAGTGGCCGAAGAAACTCCAGCAACGCTCCTAATATCTAAGGGGTGGAAATAAAATAAGGCAAAAGTTGCATAATTATGTGTGTAAAAAATAAATAATAAAGGTTCCAACAGAATTAGAAATTTTAAATAGATACTGGTAACAATATTATACAAGTGGCTTAATTCTTTAAATTTTAATAGTGTTTTCGATTTTTTTTATAATACCTGTTCTAAAAGTTAGTAGCAGTTCAAAACAGTAATTATGACTGAAATGTTGCCATATAAATTATTGATTTTATATTAAAACATATAATAAATTTAAATTTACATGCTTAATTAATAAGCGAAACATGTCGGCCTGTTTGTAATGATATATATAACATATATAATATAACATCAAGTGATATAAGAGCCGTGGTAGCTCAGTGTCCAGGCGGTTGGCTCTTGTTGCATAGTACGCTAGCAACCCAGGTTCGATCCCCAGTGCCGGCACCAATAAATTTGCTGTTGCAATTTTATGTGCTGATTGACCACGCGCTCGGCGGTGAAGGAAAACATCGTGAGGAAACCTACATGTCTTGGAAAATTTTTCTAAGGCATGTGAAGTCTACCAATCCGCACTAGGGCCGCGTGGTGGACTATGCCCTTATACTCTCTTTACAGAGAAGGCCTGTGCCCAATAGTGGGACATATATATTATATATATAAAGGCTGTAACTTTAAGTTATACCGTTTGTTCAGTAAATAAATAAGTCTTATCTAAACTCAACACAAATTAAAGCACCCTTAGATAGTTTTGGGTCTTTGGTAAAGACCAATACAGACCGGCAGAGGTCGCAGGGCTTTTCAGTCTGAACCTCCTAAGGGTCCCTGAGAAGATATCTCGGTCTGGTGTAATAAACGTAAAACGAAACAACATTTGTTATTTAAAATTGATCATCAAACAACCTTTATCGTAAATTTAACTGACCTGAGCATACTAAAAGTTTAATTAAATTGTAACGCCAAATTCTATTATAAGCAATTCAGGTCACTCGCGTAGTTTTATTGAACGCTTTTTCAAGTTTACCCTGACATTAAAATCTAGCTCATTGTATTATTAACAATACTATATAAGCTGACCGAAAATTACCACAGGCATCATTTACCAAGCTTAGCTCCATCAGAAACTAGGAAGATGAAGAAAATCGCTATAATTTGTCTAGTGGCTGCAGTAACCCTCGTCTACTCGAGGGACGTACGCTACAAGAGGAACGCAGATCTGGAAGCAGCTGGCTCTCACAAGTGGGAGAAAGGTGATGGCGGTGATCACTATAATGATCACTTCGGCAAATACGGTGGGCAAGGAGACAAGGGCTTCAAAGAGTACCACGGACATGAACATGGGGACAAAGGCTACTCAGACCACGAGGGTCATAAAGGCCACTATGGCGAGGACGGTGGACACAAAAAATACCATCACCACGATGATGGGTATTACGATGAACACAACCACGGAGAAAAAGGCGAAAAGGGTTACGGATTCGAAGAGAAAGGACACTTCCATAAAGGCCACTCTACCAAAGGCCACCACGGTATTCACAAGCTAGACGAGTTCAAGAAAGACAAACATTTCCACGACAAACATGGAGAGTCTGGTTTCGAAGAAGGTTATGGTGGATTCCATCATGAAGGTGAATACAATAAGGGAGGACATTTCGACAAAGGGCACAAAGACGGCGGCTTCCACGAACACGAGCAAGGTGAGAAAGGCCACCACGAGAAGGGTGGTCACCATCACGACTTAAAGGGTCATCACGACGACGGCGGTCATGAAGAGCACTGGGGTCATCACGAAGACCATGGCAGCAAAGGTGGCCATGAGGACCATAAAGGTTGGGGCTGGAAGGGACACAAATGAAGTGAATACGAACCAAAAGCGAAAAGATAACGCTCTTTGTTATTGTTGATTATTTTGTGATACTGATTTAATTAATATATTTATTAGCTTTGACATTTACTTTCACTAGAAATCGGCCTGCAAAAACTAAAAATGGGATCATTGCAATAACGTCAATAGCCTAATGGTATAGGGTACGGTATGGGAATCGTAAGGTCGTAGGGTCGAATCCACCATTCGACTATTGACGTGCACCATCTCCTAGCACAAGCTTAAGCTTAGTGGAATGGTTAACAAGAATGTTAGTAATGTTTTCTGAAAAAAAAAGAAATATTGCTAGCTTTCTTTTAAACAAAAAATAACTCTGTGTCTGTCAGTAATTATTTTTCCTGTCTATCGCATTTACCTTGCGGAGTGTTCTGAGGAATTGCTCGTAATCATTTCAGCTACCGATTTCCATTACCGCATATCTCGCCATACTTACAAATTCCATCGACACCATCTTGATGGTTGGCGTTACACTATTCTATGTTTCTTGCGTAACTTTCTTCCACGCACTATCAACCTGTGGGACCAACTGTCGTCAGCAGTATTTCCGAGCCTACTCCGGCAAAGTACCTGCAGCTCCTCTGTCGTTGTAGATGTTCATGGGCGACGGTGTACACTTAAGATCAGCTTGTTTGCCCCCTTTTCTTATAAAAAAAGTTACTTAACAGTTCCAAGAAACCGTATATATAACACCCGTATCAAGTATCAAATCTCATCATCAATCAATCAATAAAATAGAATAATTGATTTGCAAAACATGGTACTTATACTTGGTAATTCCAATACATTTAGAGTCACATGTTTAGTTATTTAAGTGATTTACATATATATATATATATATAATAGGTTGAGGAAAATGTTTCTTCGCATTTTTTAAGAAAATTCATGATATATTTTAATACAGTTTATTTATATTTAACTGAAGTATGTCGGTACCATTTTGTTTGATAACTTTTTGCCATCTTTTAGGTAGGGAGATGATCCCATTGATATAGAAATTTTGAGACTTCTGATCAAAATACCGCTACAAGTGGTTTTGGCAGTCCTCTCGTGATCTTAACCTGACACTGCCTAAGGAATTCTGAAGAGACCGAAAAAGGTGGAAATCTGAAGGTCAGGACTACGGCGGATGCATTAACACCCCCCATCCAAACTCTCTTAATTTTAACTAAATGACTAGTATAGCGTTATCATGATAAAACCACCCCTTCTGTTGATTAATTCGGCCGCTTTCTCTCAACTTCCTGCTTCAATCTCAACAGTTGTTCGCGGTTCAGAATCGATAGTCCTGCCTGGTGGTAACAGCTCATAATGAATAATGCCCTTCCAATCCCACCACACTCACAGCATCGCCTTGTTGCGAGTTAACCCGGGTTCGCCAGTCTGTGAAGCCTTACCACGGCCTTTTTCGCACGTTCTTGTCGTACGTGATCCACTTTTTATTACCAGTTATCAGCTTCTTCAAAAATGGTACCGTTTCATTACATCGTAATAAACAATCACAAACGAGTACACAGATATTATTAACATTCTAGTTAACCGCTCTAAATAAACTTGACGGTTCCCGTCAATAGTCGAATGGTGGATTCCAACCCACGACCTTACGATTCGCAGACCGTACCCTAAACCATTAAGCTATTGACACTTCAATACAAATTACTTACAATTACAACTTCTCTCTATCTTGAATATTTCGGTACAAATTGAAATGAAATACATGTTTTTTATTTACAAATTACACAAAATATTAATTTTTTAACATTTTTTCTCTAATTTTCGGTACAGATCTAGATTCTAGACACATCAATAGCCTGTCTTAGGGAGATAATCTAACTAACTCCGAGTTAATGTTACGGACTAAAATATTGAAACTATTATGGATTTTTTTTAGGAAGAATTAAGGTTTGTCTTGTATTGTGTGCCAAAGTTTTATAAAACGCAATAATCGAATAATTGTCTCTCCACACACATGCATTCGTATATTTGATGTTTGGAAAAATAAGTTACCGTCGATAAGAATTTGCCGACAACGTACTTCATCGTTTCTTAGAATTTTTGGAGTGACAACTTCTTTAGTTGAGAACATTTTGGTAGGTCAAAATCTTATGGATTCGGCACGGATAGATGTTCTATTTATATTATATTTTGTCATGGTCTCGTACGGCCTAATGTAAATATATTAATTTGAAAGATAAATAAACCATATATATAAAAAATTATATAATTGTCTCTCGGAGTGTCAGGTTCGCATCACAAAATTGACACATATCGAATTTTTTAAAACAATATCTTCATTAGTTAGAATTAGGTTAGAATAGAGGCTATAGTAATTAATAATATATAAGAATAGTAGAGGCCGCCCTTGGCCACAAATAATTTTCAAAAAAAAACATTATTGTATTGTAGACACGTTTATACATATGTACAAACAGTTTTTATAGATAATTCATAACAATCACGCCTCGTCATCTCTTCAACTCCTGTTAATCATGAACTCGGCGATTAAATTTTGTCCTTTCTGATTTCCGAATGTATATCCTTGCTTAATTTGAAAAGGCAATGGCAAGAAATTTTCCAATTAGTTCAATTAATAAAGATAACAGTTGAAACAAACTCCTACAGTGGATATGTGTCATTTTTTGAAAAGTTTCGAAGTCTCGAGAAGTTGTGAAGGCTGGATGCTCGAAAATTCGGCTTTGTGTACAATTTTTTTCACAAATATTACTATCTATTATCTATATTATAATCTACTATCTATTATCTTGTTAACCAATCCAACTAAGCTTAAGCTTGTGCTAGGACATGGTTCACGGCAATAGTCCAATGGTGGATTCGAACCCACGACCTTACGATTCGCAGGCCGTACCCTATACCATTAGGCTATTAATGCAATATGACGAGTTCAAGGAATAAAGGATAGTTGTTAAATATAGCAAACTGTCCTCAATTACTATGCGCCGATGTAACGATAATAATAGTAACGATTGATGAGTCTGTCTACCTAATAATATTTATAAAATACTAGCAAACCCAGCCCCCTTCGCCGAGCTAGATTTTGCTTTATTTTATTTAAACAATAAACTTACATCATTAAATATTCAATTTATCTCTCACAAGATATTAAATTATTCATTTCTCTCCGTATTCATTGACTTCTCGAGCGGTTGAAGATCATTACCAACACCCACATATCAGTAAATACAATATCATACCCGTAGTAGTAGTAAATAAAAGCTGTACTTGGCAGTTCAGAAAGAGGAGCGCTGCGATCGTCACCAAACTTTACAGGAATACTCGCCAGGTCAATCTGAAGATTCCCTGAAAGTTTCATTGATTTCGGAGCCTATATGAAACACCCACACACTTTCTCTTCTATATATCTAGACTAGCTGACCCGGAAAACATCGTACCATCTAATTTTTTTATAGTAGTTAGTTGTAAAACCTCAAAGAAATTTCGATTTGAACTCGACGGGTTTCTATGATTGACATTTATTTTGTACTAAAACAGTTCGTTGGCCGCGAACCGCGAACCTTCTATAATAAATTTTTAACATTCCCCGAATGTCACACGAATTTCTAAGGCAATTCTTTTACCTGTACAGCTATACAACTATGGAATAGTTTGCCGATTGAGATTAGGGAGGCTTCGTCAACTAATGTCTTTAAATCGCGTGTATCTGAATACTTTCTGCTCAAACAATGAAAAATTACAAACTGGTATATTTATTGTCGTTATATATGTTCCATGTGTATGTATATTATTATATTTATATAGAAGTATCTATTTATGTAAATGTATATTTATTTATCTATATAACAGTTTTAAAACGCTATTTTTAGCGGCACTACCCTTAGCCTGCTCTTAACCACCAAAGGTTAGCTGGAAGAAAATGCTAAATAGCATTAAGTTCGCCTTTGTACATATTCTTTGGTGCAATAAAGGATTTATCTATCTATCTATTTATGATATGACGTATGTTCTGTTTGAAATTGTCATTCGTTGGCTGATCAACTGAACGTCAATCTGTCTTATTCACTCACGTTAATAAGATTTTATAAAATTTGATTTTAATAATAATTTTTTTTTTCATTTTATATACAAACCTTGTTCTAAAAATAACAAACACAAAAAAGTATCATCTAATTTGGTGCAGTAGTTCGGAAGTTATGTGGGTACAGACAAATGTACGTACGACGATTCATTTTTGTTTATATATTTAAGGCATTTATTATAACTATATAAATAGGAAATACAAATTAAGATATCGCTATATCGCAGTATACCTGGAAGTGAAAATCGTCCATTGCTCGCTCGACCTTGACACTCCGGTGCAGCGCAAAGTTTCCCAACGGCGACAACGACTGCTATAAAATATCCATATCGTCTATCCAAGTATCATTCAACAGCTGAACATCAAACCAACCATGAGAACCAGCCTTCTGGTGGCTTTCGGGCTTATAGCCCTAGCAGCGGCGGTCTCTAGCCGGGAGATCCGGGAGAAGAGGGACGCCGATCTAGAAACGGCGGCATCCGGCCACCACTGGGACAAGGGCGGTGGTCACGAGCACCACGGCCACCACCACCACGAGCATGGGGACCACGGGCATAAGGGGCACAAAGGTCATCACGGCCACCACCACGGCAAGCACGGTCATCACCACCACGAGGGGCACAAAGGACACCACGGCGAGCACGGCGGCCACAAGAAGCATCACCACCACGACGAGGGCTACCACCACCACCACGGTCACGGCGAGAAGGGAGAACACGGCCACGGTCATGAAGAACACGGACACTGGCATAAGGGTCACGATACGAAGGGACACCACGGAATAGAGAAACATGACGAGTTCAAAAAGGACAAGCACTTCCACGACCATCACGGCGAGAAGGGCTTCCATGAACACCACGGCGGCCACCATCACGAGGACGGCTACAAGAAGGGCGGTCACTTCCACAAGGGACACAAGCACGGCGGTCACCACGAGCACCATCACGGTAAGAAGGGTCATCATGAGAAAGGAGGACACCATCATGATCACAAGGGACACCATGGTGAAGGCGGCCATCACGAGCATCATCATCATCATCATGAACATGGCAAGAAGGGAGGTCATGAGGACCACAAGCACTGGGGGCACAAGTCCGGTCACTAAGCTCCGCTCCTCAGAGTACTGCACATCATTGTACCTTACTGTCTGTTAATTGTTGACATTGTTATATATTAAATAGACTTTTTGTTACTTTTTTACTCACAAACAAAATAAACACTAATAAATTTTATTAAAAAAAAAACACAATTATTCTTAATATCTTTCCCTTTTTCCCGTTGCCGATAAGTGAACTACGAATTTTAAGATTCTCAAAATTCTTGCTAAAATGTGGAGGACACACATTTTCGCAAGAAATAAGTAATTTATTAATATCATGTCATCGAAGTACCCTTGAAATACATCCTTGTCTTAAAAAAATGAATCATCGAAATCGGTTGGCGTTATCTTGAGTTATTCGTCCGTTTGTCGCACACATACTTATTGCTAATTTAAAATCTACATGGTTTTCTCATGGAAGTCATTGTCAGAATTGGACTACACTGGAAGCACCAGCATTCAAATAAAAAAAAGAATCATCAAAATCGATTCACCCAGTCCAAAGTTATGAAGAAACAAGCATCACAAAAAAAACATACAACCGAATTGGGAACTTTCTTGAAGTCGGTAGACAAAAGAAAAAGCTTGACTTTTCAAAGAATACATTTGACTAAGTGTCCGCCATTTTTTATCCTTCTCAGTATCGTGTTAGCTAGCAACACATGACAAGCAGCTATTGTTATGTATAATAACCACTTCCAATGATATCTTAGTGAGTTACCTGAACCTTATTGTATCTTTAATTCATAATTAATAATATAGTTGAACGTCAAATAAACTTGGCATTGTAAACAATATTTTTTTTTTGATAACGAGGAGGAAATCAAAAAGATACCCCGCCTTCTGGGGGGAAGGCTTTTTGGGGTTTTTACCCACTAAAACCTCCCCGGTGGCCCTTCCTCGGTGCATGGTGAGGGGCTGCGGGATCTCCAGTGGAACGCACCAGAGCCCTTCTGCACTGTGCTCAAGGAGAGCACTTCCCGGGGGAGATTACTTCTTCCCGGGTCCACGTTGGCGGACGACAAAGGCCCACCCTTGTCGGCCAGTGAACCCGAAACCCCTTTTAGTCGCCTTCTACGACAGGCAGGGGATACCGTAGTCTTATTCTTGAGAGCTCAAAATTACAGGGCTGTGTAAACAATAATTTAGCTTTATTAGCTCGTAATGTGACTTCTAATTAATTTTGTATAAAGATGAGGACGCGTCATTATCGCTATCGTTAATATAATTCCTTGTACATTACACTGAATAAAGCGAGTGTATTAGTTATTAGAATATTTCATTCCACAAGACCGACAAGTTATTACAATCGTCTTCAAAACTTCCGTCCATAATTCTAGTTTTAAAACAAAGCACCATAAACACAACTGCTCCGAATTAAAAACTAATTATCTTTGATACTTTACCCGATCGCAATGGATGCTGTTTACATTTCGGAACTCCCCGGCGACTGAACATTGTGGAGATATTTAAAAACTTGTTCATTTTACAACTTCGCCGCGAGTGCTATTTGTTTCTGCTGGAATAAAAGTTTAATGCCACAATCTCAGCACGAATAAATGCAGCTTTGCTAGTTTTGTGTTTTGGGATATATACATTTCAACCAACTTCAAAAAAGGACGAGGACTGTCTTTTATGTTTGTTACCGCATAACTTCCGACTGGGTGAATCGATTTTGATTGAAAAAAAAGAAAAAGCAGCAATTTTTATTGGTACAAGACGACCATCAAATCGTCATTTTTTTAAATATTCACAAAATACCTTGAAGGTAAGGTACGTAGCTTAGGTAGGTAGCTTTTGACGTTTATTTCATAAAACAATGATTAAAAATTCTTCGAAAAGTGCAATCGGCGGTGACACCAATGAATTTGTTTGGTGCAAAAAGTACTGATACTCACTCGACGGTGAAGGAATCGTGAGGAAACTAAACGCGTACAAAATTTTCTAAGACATGTGAAGTCTGCCAATCCGCACTAGGTGTGCGTGGCGGACTATGCCCTTATAGTCTGTGCACATAGAAGACCTGTGCCCAACGTCTCGTGTATGGAGATAGGCTTACCACATGTCACATAATAATCTTGCTAAAAAAAATCGATAGTAAAAGCAGTCTTTGTCTGCCTTGCTAGGGGTAAAATTTATTTTTAAACAACACAAACAAAACAAAAGTAGTCGTAGTTACCCCTACATCTATCTATCTAGTGACAGTGAAAGCCCCATCAAAATAGCTCCAGTCGTTACAGATATTAGTCGGAAAAACAGACATACTTATTTACCGTATCTACAAAATTTATAATGTCCCTTAGATTCTTAAAATGAACATGAATGAGGAACAAAACCAGCATCTAAGGAGCTCTCTACATGATTGTAGAGCAAGAGTTGTAGAGAGCCCAAACATAGAATAAAGTAGAGTATAAGAAAATGTATAAAATAGTAAGTAAATAAAATGTAATAAAAGAGGAAAATATAGATAATAAGAGTAACAGAATTGTATAATAAAAAGAAGAAGTCAAAAAGAAAAATTTAGAGTCAGATAGAATGTCAAATAGGAAACTAATAGAGTAAAAGTGGAAGAATAAAATAGTAATAATAATAGAAAATAATGATAAGTGTAACAGTAAAAGTAAAATAATATAGAAATAGAAGATAGACAATAAGAGTGACTGTAAAGTATATTTCTTTGTGTGTGTGTTAACAAGAGATGGAAGAAAGTGATGAGTGAAAACATCCCTAACCACCCACGTTGGGGGAACTAGATATAGCATAGGCAGACTATGCTTAGAGAAAAATATGACAAGGGGCAATAAACTCTGATTTCTAGCAAATAAGTCAGTAGTCCTGCCTCATGCCACAATACAAAAAAAAAGAAAAAAATGTCCCTTAGATTATCCGTGTAATAGCAACCGACCGACCCGTGGCCCTCGAACCGGAATGCTTAAACGTAACATAGTAACCGTCCAAGCTGGGGTTACCCCTCACCGGGGGGGACCTTTATATGGAGTTACTAGCAAAAGAGGTTCGGGCTAAGCGACCTAAGAGCTATGCTTCTCTGACCAATCTGTGTAGTTCGTCATTAAAAAAATCTGTACAATTTGCATAGTTGGAGTATTGAATTAACATTTTATGAGTAGAGATAAATCATTTTTAACACTTCCCGAAGTGGCACTCAAAGTTAGTTTAGCTTTCGAATGTCCCTTAGATTATCCGTGAAATAGCAACCGACCGAGTCGTGGTTCGGCCCTCTCTGGCGCCCTCGGATCGGAATGCTTACGCGTAACATAGTAACCGTCCAAGCCGAGGTTACACCTTGTGTCGAGTTACTAGCGATAGAGGTTCAGGCTAAGCGACCTAAGAGCTCTGCCACCTCTCAATCCGGTGAAGCAGTCAAGGCCAGCTTCTCTGGCCAATCTGTGTAGTTCGTCAAAAAAAATCATTTTTAATTTAAGACGACAAAATATAACATTATATTAAAAATTAGGTCCTTATATTTAAAAAAGGCGTTTTGTCGTACTGGCCAATTGGATCTTAAATATCTCTACAAAATTTATATGCATGTAGTAAAAAGCGGTTTTAATATAATTAACTTATAATAATTAAAATAAGAAACAGTAACTCCTATTTGATTTTTTTCTTGTATAGATTTATAGAAATGACAATTTTTCATTACAAATTCATTCGACTGACATGTATTTAGCAGTGAAATCAGTTATAAGGATAAATAGAAGTTAATGGATTTTATGTAATACAATTTATATGATTTAAAATATATTTTGATATTTTTAGATATAACTTTATCATCAACCAAAATCAAACAAGATTGTACATTGCAACCTTATCGCTAAGAGCGATCTCTTCCAGGCAACCTTTCTATGGGCAGGAAATCTATGAACAAAGGGACATTAAACAAATATCTAGAGCCGTTTGGGGTAGAAACTTTGGGTCCGTGGGGTCCTAGTGCACATCACCTTTTTAATGTGTTAGCTAAGATGTTGGTCGACACATCTGGTGACCAGAGGGCTGGCTTATACCTTGCACAGAGGCTAAGCATTGCCATACAACGTGGCAATGCTACCAGCCTTCTGGGCACGCTGCCAAGCGATGACGGTTTGGCACAGTTATATTTTTTGTAAATATTTTGTAAAATCTTTTAAATTGTAAATATTTCTTTATTAGTTAGTATATGTTATAATCATTAGCTATTAGTAAATCACTGTTTCTTTGATTTAAATAAATAAAAATTAAAAAAAAAAAATTATCTAGAGATAGTTGTTATCATAAATCAATGATAAAACAGCATTTCCTACATTATAGTAGGTAGTAGTATCGATCGTATTTCCGTTGTATAAAGAAATTCACCAAACAAAACTGAATTGACCTTGGCAGTAAAGACCGAACGAATCGGCGAGCAATAGTTGCCCAATAGCGTAGCTGACAGAATTTTATCTATAAAACCACCGCGACAATGTTGAATACCAAACAGCGATCTGTCCTAGAGTGCGGTGAACATGAAGCTGACATTGGTGCTGGTGTCTCTGGCGGCACTGATCGCGCTCACCACAGCGCGAGATCTGCGGGAGAAGCGCGATGCAGACCTCGAAGCGGCTGCCTCTGGCAAACACGAGAAGGGCGGCGGCAAGGAGCACCACTCCCATCACCACCACGAGCACGGCGGGAAAGGTCACAAAGGTTACAAGGGACACCACCACCATGAACACGGCAAAAAGGGTCACCATCACCACGAAGGCCACAAAGGCCACCACGACGACCACGGCGGCCACAAGAAACACCATCACCACGACGACGGCCACCACCACGAGCACCATCACGGAGAAAAGGGCGAAAAGGGCCACGGCTTCGAAGAGAAGGGACATTACCACAAAGGTCATTCGACAAAAGGTCACCATGGGGTACATAAAGTAGACGAATTCAAGAAGGATAAGCACTTCCATCACAAGCACGGAGAATCCGGTCACGAGGAAGGTCACGGTGGACATCATCACGAGCATGGCCACAAGAAGGGCGGCCACTTCCACAAAGGACACAAACACGGCGGCCACCACGAGCACGAACACGGTGAGAAGGGTCATCATGAGAAAGGTGGTCATCACCACGATCACAAGGGACATCACGACGAGGGCGGTCACCACGAGCATCACCACCATCACCACGAGCATGGGAAGAAGGGAGGCCATGAAGATCACAAACATTGGGGATTCAAGAAAGGACACTAAATCACCATTAGTGTTAAATAATGTTGTGTTATGTTTTACATTGTGTTATTTTTATAATTTTGTAAATATTTACTTAATAAAGAAATGAGGTATTAAAACTTACTAAACACCTATTAAAAAGTAAATCTGCTACCCCTCAGATTATTGTCATATCTTGTATTGCCTAGTCTAAGTATTGCTCAATATATCTAATAATTTCTACCGACTTTTTGATGTTAAACTTCATTACGCAAGCTTCATTTAGGGAGTAAGCTGGTGAATGCGTAACGAAAAGTGTATGGCATGCGAAAAGAAGCTGAAAGGGAGATATAAGTTAGTGAAGATAGGAAAAGAGAGGTATGTTTCGTATATTTTTGTACGGGCAATAGAGTTCTTTCTCTCTCATAGCCAATTACGTTTCGTATATTTAAGACACAGTGCAGGCCTATTGTCTGTATCACACTGTAGCTTTTGTTTTCTTTTGAGAGCATCGCGCACGACGTATTTTCTCTCTTGAACAATCACGTATATATTATATTTTGTGTATGATACATACACATAGATGGAGCTAAAGACATTTGTTTTTTTTTTATATAGGAAAAGAGACAGACTTGCTTACGCAGCTCCTCCCTGAGTCTAAACCAATTGTTTTAATATGAACGTTGAGTTCTTATTTTATACTTTCTTTGCAAGTGACTGACTACGATCCCACCTGGTGTTAAGTGGAAATTCACTCCTGGATGGTAAGGTGCACTAGCTTAGTAAATGCCTATTCACTCTACTCTTGAAAATAGTCCTTTACTGTACGAATAATGAAAGATGAAGCAAAGCGCTTGGTTCGGGTTTGAAGGATGTTCACAACAAAAGGATGAAATCCTACAGTGCGTCTTGAAGCAGTTTGAAGGAACGGGGATGGGGGAATTAGATCATGTAGTACCTGAGCACACTCTCCAAAATGCAATCTGTAGAGAACGAAAAGGCTAGCTACTTAACGGCTGTGCTCCAGACTGAGCAGATTGGTTTCAGCTGCGTCACCAATTAGCCTCTTAACCGAGTCCAAAGCTGCAAGATAGCATTTAGCAACGCCTGCCCATATGTGACAGCAGTATTCTACACACGACCGGACTTGAGCTTTACAAAGTGATAAAAGCTGTGACATCAGAATTGTTGATTTTTGCTAGTTTTGGTAAACTGCTGAAATCAATCGAAATTTTCTTCTTCAATTGAAATTTATATACCGAAAAAATAAGTTCGCAGATTACGGTTTTTGGCACATTGACAATTGTATTTTCATCGGACTTCAAAAAAGGAGCTTCTCCATTATTTGTCTATATGCTTTTTATGTTTCTTTAACATAACAACTGGCACACATAACACATGGCAACTTGATATCAGTATAAAAAATATTGGGTACCTACTCCTTGTCAACGTTTAAAATTTATTTTGTGTAACTTATTTTATATTACAAGACTGTTCGTACCAAAATAAATAAAAAAAAACTTTCGTGTAGGTGAACCGATTTTGATGATTCTTTTTTTTTTATTTGAAAGCTGGCGCGTCCCATTCTGACACTGGCATCCATGAGAAAACCATATATCTTAAAATTGCATTAAGTACGTGAGCGACAAACGGACAACTCAATATTACGGCAACCGATTTCGACCATTTTTTTAATAGAAAAGATGTGCTAAATACAAATCGAGCGTCTGCGCGTTTTATGTTTTCCAGCCGTGTAGTTCTGGGCTCTCAAGAATAAGACTACGGTATCCCCTGCCTGTCGTACAAGGCGACTAAAAGGAGCCTCGGGTTCACTGGGTAACAAGGGTGGGGGCCTTTGTCGTCCGCCAAGGTGGACTCGGGAAGAAGGCGACATCGGCTAGCCCGTATCGCCTTGCACTGCGAGCACAGGCGGGGAGGAGTATCCTCCCCGGGAAGTGCTCTCCTACGGTACACAGTGCAGTAGTGCTCCGGTGCGTTCCTTTGGAGATCCCGGAGCCTCTCACCATGCACCGAAGAAGGGCGACCGGGGAGCTTTTAGTGGGTAAAAACCCCACATAACCGCCGCCTTCCCCCCAGAAGATTTCCTCCCCGTTAACAAAAAAAAAACAAAAAAAGAAAGGTTTTTGTTTTTGCTCGTAAATATACTTGTAATCAATTGGTTTGATATTGACATGCCATTGACAAATAGCAGACTCGGGATCTGAAGTAATCACCGTCATTGAGGAAAGTCCAAAACACCAGAGAAGTTGCAGGAGCATTGCTGTCTTTTAAAAAAAGAGTAGGCTCGTTCGAGTAAGGTCCCACAGTAGTGTTACTTCTCATATTAACGTGAATATTGCTTACGGATTAATCGCAGATTAAGGTATAAATAAATCCGTATCGTCTACAGATTACGGAATAATTAAATTCCATTACACGCTATCGTGCTAATCAAATTTCTGACATTGACCTTCTTACTTTTAACTCTGCCCTTCCTACATCGCTGTTAGTTTCTAGCCATGGCCCGAATACTTTTACAATGTTTAGTTGACGTGGCATTGGAATTGGGGAAGAAACCGGGCTGTGAAAGTTCTAGGTGATTTCCAACTTAGATTAAATATCCGGCCGGGTGTATTGTTAAAAACTTATTAGAAACGTCGTTTTAGCTCAGTATGGCCTCCACTTGCATAATAAGTCCCAGGTGCCGGTACCTATGAATTTTGCTGCAATTTAAAACACTCGGTGGTGAAGGAACCTTCATGTGTTAGAAATTTTTTTTTTATAATTTCTAAGCAAGTGCTTGACTACGATACCACCTGATGTTGAGTGGAAATGCAGTCCTGGATGGTAAGGCGCACTAGCTTAGTAAATGCCTATTCACTCTACTCTTGAAAATACCCACATTGTAATCGGAAGGAAAGACAGACGCGGGCAAACTATTCCAGTCCTTTGCTGTACGAAGAATGAAAGACGAAGCAAATCGCTTCGTTCGGGTTTCAGGGATGTTCACAACAAAAGGATGAAATCCCGTAGTGCGTCTAGAAGTCCGATGATGGAAAGGGGATGGGGGAATTAGATCATGTAGTTCCTAAGCACACTCTCCAAAATGCAATCTGTAGAAAATCGAAAGGCTAGCTACCTTTGCTAAATTTGCTACGGCGTGTGAAATCTGCCGCACTAGGGCCGTGGCGGACTATGCCCTTATACTCTATTTACAGATAAGGCATATGCCTAACAGTGGTAAGTAACAAAAGTAATCTTTACATATATATATATATATATATATACTTGTTATATATATATATTATTTATATATATATATATATATATATATACATATATATATATATATATATATATATATATATATATATATATATATATATATATATGTAAAGATTACTTTTGTTACTGTCTCTACATACAAGTCAAAGGTAGACTGGCAGAGAAGGCCTTTTATTTTGTGCAAATAAACACATTTAAAGGTTAGCGACCAAATCCGGTGAAACTGTTGCGGTCAGCTTATGTAGCTGTCCAGCGTAGATTCGTCTCAATTGACCTAACATTATGGCATTGGACATTATACATTGTTTCTATAAATATAATAATAACATGACGACAAATCTCTTAACACATACACTATTTGAAGAACCGTTGTTCTGTTGCTAAAGAAGCAGTATTGTTTATGATTGTTATTTATCTGACGTTTGGTCTGTTTGATGTTGTCATTCTTTGGCTGAACAACTGACGGTCAGTGTATCTCATTGACTCAACTCAATTTTATAAAATCTGATTTTAATAAAAAAAAACTATTTTATCTTACATTCAAACATCTGTCAGTCATCATCATCATCATCAGCCTGTGTCTATCCACTGCTGGAAATAGGCCTTCCCCAATGCCTTCCACCACATACGATCCTCCGCTTTCAAGATCGTCGGTCCATCTGGAGGGAGGGCGCCCTACCCTTCTCCGACCCATGCGCGGCCTCCATTCCAAGACTTTCCTCCCTCATCTGCCGTCACTGACTCGACAGATGTCGCAGACCCACTGCCACTTCAACTTGCTTGACTTTAAGAGCTATGTCGACCATCTTTGTTCTCCATCGAATTTTTTCGTTTCGGATTCTATCCCTTAGAGAAATGCCGAGCATAGCTCTTTCCATCGCTCGTTGTGCGACTTCTAGTTTGTGGACCAGCCCAACGGTCAGAGTCCAAGTCTCTGCACCGTAGGTCATGGTTGGGAGGACGCACTGGTTGTCATCTGTCAGTACCAATTAAGAAACCTTCGTGGACTCATGCATCTTTGCAGAAGATGACATGATCAAATGCATTGTTTACGATTCTATAAAGGACATACAGACAAACATTCATTTTTATATATAGATATGTAGATTGTAACCCCATGTTAAATACTATAACAACACCATCTGGTGTTAGGTGTCACCAAAGCTTCTATAATATGTAACGAGATTATTCGTTTTCTTGAAGGTTCTAGAAGGGGGTTTAAGCTACTGGGCGCTAGGGGCGCTGTACTAAAAATTATGTAATGCGGAATAATATTTATTTATTTATTTAAATTAACACAAATTATCATCATTTCAGCCGTAAAACATCCACTGCTGGACGTAGGCCTCCCCAACGATTTCCAAAGGGACCGAATAAATTCACCCTGCACTCAGAAAACAATACAAACTAGCAACAAGTTTGTCCTATTTATGAATGTTTTGTCAACACTTCGATGTTTAGTAATTATTTCCAATAAGCGTGAACAAGTTACAAAAACCGGCCTTGAGTAACCGAGCAGTTGTAAATTGGGAAGCGGAACATTTGAGAGTGGCGTCTTAATTATACATTTTTTTAAAACTATAATGGCCAACAATTGTTGAGTTTTTATCATTTTGCAATATTACAATAAACAATAACAGAAGTGCTACAGTGCATATTTGGAACGTCTTACCGGAAAACATATCTCTAAGAAATAAGTCCGCCATTACTACTTAAAGGCAAACATCGTATAGTTCCGTGAAATAGCAACAGACCGAGTCGTGGTTCGGCCCTCTCGGGCGCCCTCGGATCGGCATGCTTACGCGTAACATAGTAACCGTCCAAGCCGAGGTTAGAGGACCCTTGTGTCGAGTTACTAGCAATAGAGGTTCAGGCTAAGCGACCTAAGAGCTATGCCACCTCTCAATCCGGTGAAGCAGTCAAGGCCAGCTTCTCTGGCCAATCTGTGTAGTTCGTCATAAAAAAAAAAAAAACATCGTATAGCGGTTCATGTCTACTTATTATCTGTCTAGAGCCGTATTTCGGGGTCATCCGGGGCCACAAACTCGAGGCCTCCATAAGAGAAGAGCCCCCACAATAGAGACTTTTCAAAAAATGAAAAATATGCACAGCTGGTGTTTGTTTCAACTGTTATCTTTATTGAACTAATAAGAGGATTTCTTGCCATTTCGTTTTCAAATAATAAGCAATGATTTTGTCGTCCACTCGTCTTTAATGCCCCGGATCTCCAGAACTCCAAACCGGCCCTGTGTCTATCATATACTTTTGCATTTTTTATTTACCTAGCTTTCCTATCTTTATATTAATACATATATACAATTATGTGTATGTATATATTCACAATGTGTATTTATGTAAATATGATATGTTTGTGTATGTATGTGTATTTATTTTAATATTTCGTACCTGCCATTATGTCGCGTTTGTAAATCTTAGCTTAATGTGAACTTTTGTACACTAAATACCTAAGAAACCTGTCATTGGTCAGTAAAACCGGTTAAGCACTAGAAAGAAAACTTTTTGTTAATAAATATTAAAATAAACAAAGAACTAAATTATAACTTTTTATTCCTATCTTTTGAACAATTCGTTACTGCATAAATAATTTTATTAAAAAAAAGAATGTATTATTAACATTCTCGTTACCCATTCCAACTAAGCTTAAGCTTGTGCTAGGAGATAGTCCACGTCAATAACCGAATTATGGATTCGAACCTACGACCTTACGATTCGCAGACCATACCCTATACCATTAAGCTATTGACGCTTCAAAAATAAAAACAATTTTAACAATTAATTTAATAACAATTATAAATAATAAAATAACTTATTTTTTTTAATAAATAAATAAAAGACAAACAGGAAGTATGAAAAATCGTTGCCTAAAGAAAACCATTCGTTGATCGAAACATTAATGACCTTTTTTATAGCCCCATTTCTTGTGGTGATCGTGACCGCCCTTCTTAGCGTGATCATGGTGGTGATGATAATGATCATCATGGCCAGCCGCTTCTTTATGGCCTTTATGTTCCTTATGATGGCCGCCCTTCTCATGGTGGCCCTTTTCGCCGTGTTCATGCTCGTGATGGCCGCCGTGGTGATGGCCTTTCTTGAAGTGGCCACCTTTCTTATGGCCGTGCTCTTCGTGGTATCCGCCGTGTTTCTCTTCGTGGCCTGAATCACCTTCTTCGTCGAAGAAGTGTTTGTCCTTTTTGAACTCGTCGAGTTTGTGCACTTCGTGATGACCTTTAGTTGAGTGTCCTTTATTGTAATGTCCCTTTTCTTCGTATTTGTGGCCCTTTTCGCCTTTTTCTCCTTTATGGTGTTCGTCATAGTGGCCGTCTTCGTGATGGTGATCCTTCTTGTGTCCGCCGTGATCGTCGTATTCACCTTTGTGCTCTTCTTTGTCGTGATGGCCTTTCTTGCCCTCTTCGTGATGATGATGACCTTTATATCCTTTATGTCCCTTTTCACCGTGATCGTTATGATGATGGGCATGATGCTCTTTCCCTCCGCCCTTTTTGAAGTCATGATCCTGGTTCTTTTCCTTCTTATGACCAGATGCGGCGATATCTTGATCGGCTAATTCGAGATTTTCTTTTTGTTCATCCTTCTTAGCCGGTAATCGCCGTGCATGTGTTATAACTATTATTGCTAACAGTCCGAAGACTAAGTGGAGCTTCATATTAACGCTCGTCTATGTTGTTTGTTGCCAATTGCCGCTGCCGTTGTTGGAGCAGCAATTTTATATAAAAAGTTACGCAATCCGTGTTAATCCACGCGTCGCCTTCCAATCTAACGGGAGAGTTGGGCAAGTCTCTCTTGCTCGTTGTCGTCCGTATCCAGTGGTGGACGCTCCTCAGTGATGCCAAGATTGTATCCGAACGCTACTTTGAGATATCATTATATTAATAAGTGTTGCAAATACTTGTACCCCTTCTTATGAAAATTGCGCGAATGCAGGTATATGATATTTCCCACGCTTATAGTTAAAAACATTACACACACTACCAAGCGTTTGATACATTTACACGTGGATGTTGTTCGGTTGCTTGGCAACTGTTTAATCTGAATATATAAAAGAGAAAGTGTGTGGATATGTTTCATATAGGCTCCGAAACTTTCAATTGCAATTGCAATGAAACTTTCAGGGAATCTTCAGAGTGAACTGACGAGTAATCCAGTAGAGTTTGGTGACGATCGGAGCACTCCTCTTTTTGAACTGTCAAGTACAGCTTTTTATATATTTATATATTATTAACTATGATGATATTCTATTGTTTTATAACACAAATTTGTATTGACACATGCGTTGTGTATATTTATGTCATTATGAACCATATTGAAGTACAATGGAGTATATTGAAGTATAATAAAGATAATTATTAAGGATTTTGAAGTATTCAACGTACGCGAATGTATCCGTTTACTGATGTTAGTTAATTGTTTAAATAAAATAAAGCAAAATGTAACCCGGCGGGCTGGGTACGCTAGTAGGTTTATAATGACTAACAGTTTCACGTAGTAAGTTACGAGCCGAGAATTACGTGTGATTACAATGATACAATTCCTGTGTGAAATTTGACTTTAGGGAGATCACTAGTTAAAATAAACACAATAACACACACACAGTTGTATTTATTAGCATCATATATGCAAAAACTAAGGTCATAGTTGTTGGTTGTTGTTGGTGCCAAAAATTGGTAAAGGTGAGCAAATAAATATTTGGGTACGTAGCTTTATGAATCTTCGACGCGTATCGAAATAGCACTTATTACCTTCAAGATGCACAAAATCTTTTGCTGCCGTAACGTTAAAATAAGTTTGCGTGTGCGTCTCCTAAAATCTCATCTGGCCAATTCTTCTTTACGGATGCGAGGCATTGACTTTGAACGACCTTGAGAAACGTATTGAGGCGTTCGAGGTGTAAGCTTATAGGCGCATGTTGGGTATTGGATGGACTTCAAAAGTGACAAATATCTAGGTCCTACGACGACTCGACGAGAAACGTAAACTATTGCAGAAAGTATCGTACCTCAGTCCCGTGCTTAGGCACGAGAGTTATCGCCTTCTTCAACTTATCATAATGGGTAAAGTCGCTGACAAAAGAAGTGTTGGTCGTAAAAGGAATTCATGGCTGCGGAACATAAGAGAGTGGACCGGAATAGCGAGTGCTGTATCTGTTTCGTCTCGTAAGAGACAGAGGAAGATATGGTGAACTGATTGCCAACCTCTGCTAGTCGGAGCGGCACTATTATAAGAAGCATCATAATATACAAACACGTAAAAAGAAAATATAACACTAATTTAAAAAGATAAATAAACGAAATACAATTACAAGAAGAAGCAACGTACAGATAGAACATGATACTAACATTGGACGTCGTCTCAGCATGTGCTGTCTCAAGAAAAAGGAAAGAATTTTTTATTTATACATATAAAAAACACAAACGATATATACAAAGATAACAATAAACATATCGAATTAAAATAGATACAAATGCAAGGTAATAAAGGGTTACCGTTAGCACTAAGTTTAGCCACCGTGCTAGGTCATAGACTTGTGTTAGGGACAGCTAAGGACTTCCCGAAGTGGCACTCAAAGTTAGTTTAGCTTTTGAATGTCTCTTAGATTATCCGTGAAATAGCAACCGACCGAGTCGTGGTTCGGCCCTCTCGGGCGCCCTCGGATCGGCATGCTTACGCGTAACATAGTAACCGTCCGCTGAGGTTACCTCACCGGGGATCCTTGTGTCGAGTTACTAGCAATAGAGGTTCAGGCTAAGCGACCTAAGAGCTATGCCACCTCTCAATCCGGTGAAGCAGTCAAGGCCAGCTTCTCTGGCCAATCTGTGTAGATCGTCAATAAAAAAAAAATTGTCACTGCACGCCAATTGTTAATCGCCAATTAGTCTTTAATTACACTAGCTTTTAAGTTATTGCTATATAGCCGTATAGGTAAGATGCGAGGGTATGCGACCAATGTAGCAAGGCTGCCATAGTTCTGATTCTCAGCGGTGCCCTGGGTTACCTGATGTAGTGCATATAACATACGTTAATCACTAAGTACCTGGACTTGGCTCACGAGGTGACCGCCATGTGGGATGTGGATTCGACAATCATTGGTATTATCGTCTTTATATATTATTGGATCATAGTCGTTTCTGCAATCGGTCTTATAGCGAAAAGTCTCGATCGACATCTGAAGAGACTTTCGCTAGATGTCTGGGTCAAGGGTCAGATACAGAAGGCGGTACTCCTGGACACGGCACGCATCGTCAGGAGGCTTCTTTCTATGTCCCCATAACCACTGATTTGGGCCAAATTTCGTGAGTATATAATATAATACGTATATAAATAAAAGGCACCGCTGAAAATCAGCGCTGTCGCGTCCTTGCGATAACACATACTGGGACATCATATCCTGTTTTTCTGTTCCTTCCTTTAATTGTATTGTGTTTATTTTTCTTTCTTTTTTAAACTTTCTTTTTTTGCTATATTTTATGTAATATGGATATTATATATAATGTGTTTATATATTGTGTTGGTTTTATGACGATCTACACAAATTGGCCAGAGAAGATATTGGTGAAACTGTTTCACCGGATTGAGAGGCGGCATAGCTCTTAGGTCGCTTAGCCTGAACCTCTATCACTAGTAACTCGACACAAGGGTCCCCACCGGTGAGGGGTAACCTCGGCTTGGACAAGTACTATGTTACGCGTAAGCGTTCCGATCCGAGGGCGCCCGAGAGGGCCGAACCACGACTCCGTCGGTTGCTATTTCACGGGTGATCGCAACCTCTCAACCTCCGGGATTGTGTATTTATTAATAAATAAAATTTCTATGTCTAAATAGATAATAGATTTATGTTCATTATATGCAATAAAATTATAAATGTATATATAACATATAGATATAATAAATTTACGATATATAGCAATTTACTTAAGAATAAATGGCAGCTGTTCGAGTCAGATCAATACTAATTCTGGAGTTTCTGCCTTTCCTATAATTTCCAACGCATTAGTCCAATTTGGCGGGCGGCCAACACTCCTCAATCGGGAATGGCGAAACGTGGAGCTCCCGTGACATGTTAGTGATCATCGTGCACTATTGCGCTAACGAAAACTTATGTGATGTAGAGAGATACGCGCGGTTCAATCCCAATTGACTGTTTGAATAATAGAAATGGACATCAATGGACAATAATAAACAAAACTAAATCTTTAGAAATAAATAAAATCGGAGTGTCTGTTTGTAATATTAAAATAACAGCTTTTTACTGCATGCTTACTTCGCAAAGGTCATCTGCGCGTGATGAGATTATAGTGAACAAACTGTTGCGCTTCTGTAGATCCACTTTCTCGTTCCTAAACCTTCTAGTATCACTGGATCGGGTGACCGATACGACTGATGGAGGCAGAGAGTGCAGTGACAAGCATGTGACTTTTAGTATATCACAGTATAAGGTCCCTTAGTCGTCTCATACGACACCCACGGGAAGAGTGGGGATGGTGCTATTCTAAGCCGACACCACACGACTGCATGCTTATGAAAGTGTTTAGAGTTCATAACCAAAATAATATTTTTTACAATTTTTGTCTGTCTGTCTATCTGTTTGTTCCGGCTAATCTCTGGAACGGCTAATGTAAGAAGAAGTAACTAAGGATACTTATATTTTAGAACAAGTATTTTTACGAATAAAAACAAAAACCTGAATCAAACCAGAGCCAGAATCAGAGCTAACACGTAATTAAGTGCGAACGCCGTTATTGTGTTTCCGAATTATCGTACGAAAATTACGAAATAGAACTAATTATAGTTAGTTAGTTAGTTACAGCCTTCATTTATGTCCCACTGTTGGGCACAGGCCTTCTCTGTAAAGAGAGTATAAGGGCATAGTCCACCACGCGGCCCTAGTGCGGATTGGCAGACTTCACATGTCTTAGAAAAATTTTCTAAGACGTGTAGGTTTCCTCACGATGTTTTCCTTCACCGTTGAGCGCGTGGTAAATCAGCACATAAAATTGCAACAACAAATTTATTGGTGTCGGTACCGGGGATCGAACTCGGGTTGCTAGCATATTATGCAACTTGAGGCGACCGCCCGGACACTGAGCTACCACGGCTCCTATTATAATTATAACCTAATCAAATTACCCTTGAAGAACATGCTTTCAAATAAAAAAAGAATCATCTAAATAGGGTCATCTAGTCGAAAGTATACAGTAATTGAGAAGGTCATATCTTAAAGTCGGTTGAAAATGGACATTAACAAATTAAAACCTTTATATGCAATATTTACATATCAACAAAATTGGCGTTACTGTTTGTAATATTAAAATAACCGCTTTTTGACTACATGCATATGAAGGATTTTACATATATCAAAATCACATTATTTCCAATTTTTGTCTGTCTGTTTGTTCCGGCTAATCTCTGGAACAGCTGCATCGATTTTCTCTGAGTTTGAATACAATAGTGCCGCCGCCTAGAGACGACCGCACGGGCACTGAGCTACCACGATTCGTATTTGTAATAAGTGCTGATTTACCACGAGCTCGTCGGTGAAGGAAAACATCGTGAGGAAACCTACATGTGTTACAAGATTCCCGTATCCTGGGTCACGAGAAGTCTGCATATTTAGTGGGATATAGATAAATACCAACTCGCGACACTGGATTCCATGGAGAGGCGGGCCAAAAAGTTAATAGGTGACCAAGATTTACACCGGCGTTTTACAGATTACATTTTGGAGAGTGTGCACAGGAATTACACGAGTTATTTCCCCCATCCCCATTCTACCTTCGGACGTTTAGACATTCGGCGGGTCTCCACTTTTTCATATTCGATGTTCCGCGCGTCCGAACGAAACGATTTGAGTCATCGTTCATCGTGCGTACAGCAAAGGAGTGGAACAAGTTGCCGGCATCAATCCGTCCAAGTACCACGAGTACCACGAGTGAATAGGCACTTACTAAACTAGCGCGTACCATCTTTCATCTATATCACCACTTAACATCAGGTGGGATCGTGGTGAAGCACTAATTTATACCCCATAAAAAAATATAGGCTGTAACTTTATATAAATGTTGTCTACTATTAAATTCTGTTTCTTCTTTAGCGGTAAACATTTAAAACGAAGTAGGTCGCTATAGAAAAACTAATTGAGAAATATTGCCGATTGCAGTAGAACTGCAGAAGTGTTCTCTATAGGAAACGGTTGATTGCAACCACGACTAATTCGTTGTCCACGATAAAGTGGGCCAATCTCGGACACCGGCCCACTTTCTCGACAACTTTATTTACTTATCTCGTCGGGAAGCGTTGCCAACAGACCGCGGCCCAACATTTTTATGTAACGTTGTTGTCGAAACCGTACGTGCTGCGAGATTGTTAATTTTATCTATATCCCGGTCTCCACGATATCTCCGTTAAGCTATTGGAACTGGTGGGGAATGTTTTTAAAGGAAAATGCGTTCGTGTGGTAACAATTTTTTAATAAAAACAATATAACAGTCAACAAATTAATTCTAATTAATTAAATCTATTCGGTGACGCAGGCAGGTGGGATTTGTATCAAATACTTATTTGTGTCCTTTCTTGTAGCCCCAGTGCTTGTGGTCCTCATGACCTCCCTTCTTGCCATGATCATGATGATGATGGTGATGCTCGTGATGGCCGCCTTCACCATGATGACCCTTATGGTCGTGATGATGTCCTCCCTTCTCGTGGTGACCCTTTTTGCCGTGTTCGTGGTGATGATGCCCACCGTGCTTGTGCCCTTTGTGGAACTCACCACCCTTCTTGTGCCCGTGCTCCTCGTGGTGCCCGCCGTGGTGCTCGTGGTGGCCACCATCGTGGTGATGATCGTGGAAGTGTTTCTCCTTCTTAAATTCGTCGTGCTTGTGAACTCCATGATGTCCCTTAGTGGAATGCCCCTTGTGGTAGTGACCTTCTTCGTGGTGTCCGTGTCCCTTGTGTCCTTTCTCGCCGTGATGGTGCTCGTGGTGGTGGCCGTCGTCGTGGTGATGGTGCTTCTTGTGTCCCCCGTGCTCGTCATGGTGACCCTTATGGCCTTCGTGGTGATGGTGGCCCTTCTTGCCGTGCTCGTGGTGGTGATGACCTTTGTAGCCTTTGTGGCCCTTGTCTCCGTGGTCATGGTGATGGTGTTCGTGGTGCTCGTGACCGCCTCCCTTGTCCCACTTGCCGCCGTGACCGCTGGCGGCGACTTCTAAGTCCGCGTCCCGTTTCTCCCGCGGCACCTCCCGGCAGGTGACGCACGCCAGCGCCGCGAGGGCAACGCAACTGAAGATAAACGCCCTCATGTTCCACCGATGCCGAGGGGATTGGTTGACTGATGCCGGATGCAGCAGCACTGTAGTTTTTATACTGATTACTCTGCTTCTTGGTACTGGATCGCAGTTGTGCAAAGTATCAAGGTTGCAAGAGCGCCGTCCAGCACTCCGTTGCGCAGCGCGGGGGCCCGGTGGCACAACGTGCGGTCAAAAAAACCCCTGTTGCAAGTTATCGGCAATTGTTTGTTTACTTTGTATTTTATAGAATAGATAATTATTTACTTCTAAGCAGTAATAACTTACGCCCTTATACTATCTGTATATGGACGCTGGAAAGCAAAAACGTTGTAAGTGTTACGTACGGCCATTTTCACTTTTTTACGTCGTTGCAATCAGAAAAAAAGACGCGTCGAATGATATATGACTTGTAACAATTAGATGAGAAATAGCGAAAATTGGATTTTCAAGATTCTTCTCTTTTATTTATTGTAACCTAAAACGATTTTCTTGTAGGAAAACGTTAATGCAGTTGTACAATGCTTATTCAGCAAAAAATAATAAATATTGTGTTGACATTTCTGTGGGTTATTACAATTTTGTTGTCCAGCGTCGGGATATATATATATATATATATATATATATATATGGTCCACTGTTGGGCATTAGCAATATATATATAAATATATAATATATAAATATATAATATATAAATATATAATCGGGATCGAAACCCAAACGGCTTGTGCCAATGACATTCCCGTTTTTCAATTTCTTACGTTTTCCCTGTACTTTGTATTGAGTTTTCCTTTCTATAGATATATTTTTTTATAAGTCTATGAATATGTAACACTCGCTGTAAGCTCTCACATCCTCTAACCCTAGCAAAATGGACAGAATGGTCGCATATGCGACGAAGGCAAAGATTTTTAGCATATAACTTTTTATACATAAAACCGAAAAACGGAAATTAATTGGTACTAGTCGACTGGGATTCAAATTCGCGACCATATCAGATCGTAAGTCGACCGTTTAGCCACATCTTAGAAATCTGGTCATAAATACTGTTACATAAAAACTTTTCTTTCTTTCAATTATTTTGAATTTGGAACACGTATAATATTTCAAAAACTTCTTTCGATTTTGCGCCATTTCACATATTTTTTCATATTCACTATCAAATTACAATATGAAATGGGGTATTAAAGAAAATAGGATTGCAGTGTTTTAAAAAACTTAAAAATTTCTTTAAAAAATAAAGAAATCTTTATTTATACATATAAAAAACACAAACGATATATAGAAAGATAAGAATAACATATCGAATACAAGGTAATATAGGGTTACTGTTAGCACTAACTTTAGCCGTCGTGCTAGGTCATCTTGTGTTACGGACAGCTAAGGACTTCCTGCAAACACTAGTCAATACCACTTAGACCTGACATAAACACTAAAGATTAGTTATTATTTACGATTATTTGTAGGACTAATTACTCTGGTTTAAATTATTTTGTACAAATAACGTGTAAGGTATTTTCAGTAAGATGTTAGTTGTAATGTGGTTTGCAGCCGTCAGTCATGTTCCAGACTTTAAAAGCTTGATATCGATTTTTTTTATGACGAACTACACAGACGCATAAGAAGCTGGTCTTGACTGCTTCACCGGATTGAGAGGTGGCATAGCTCTTAGGTCGCTTAGCCTGAACCTCTATCGCTAGTAACACACAAGGGTCCCCCCGGTGAGGGGTAACCTCGGCTTGGACGGTTACTATGTTACGCCTAAGCATTTCGATTTGAGAACGCCCGAGAGGGCCGAACCACGACTCGGTCGGTTGCTATTTCACGGATAATCTAAGGGACATTCAAAAAGTTAAACTAACTTTGAGTGCAACTTTGGGAAGCGTTGGCGCTGGGAGAAGAAGTGGCCGAAGAAACTCTAGCAACGCTCCCCACATCTAAGGGGTGGGGCCTGTCCATAAAAGCTTGATATCGACAGTATGTACTGGTAACATGCATCATTATCTACAATTCCCTAGTAAAATTACACTTAGAATATTTAATATAAATATGAGGTTCAGCTGCTGTCACTCATTTAGCTCCCCTGCAGAAAACACAAAATAGAATAATAATAGTTTTGTTTCACTATAACTACCACTACACAACTACACACTTACTGTACTTACACTCTAATTAGGATAATTATAACAAATTCAATTCACACAAATATAAAATTGCATAAAAAAGAAAGAACTCGTAACTTGAGGAACAAAGATAAGCTCGACCTAATCACCCCGCGTACCAATTACGGAAAGAAAACGATATTGTACGAAGGAGCACAGTTATACAATAGCCTGCCAAATAAAGTGGAGTGCGACACTTTCCAGCAATTTAAAAACAAGCTATAAGATTTGATGATACACATGTGACGACATCTACCTGCGACCCAGAGGCACATCATTAATTATATTATTTAAGTACCTTGTATCTCATTTTAAGTGAACTTTGTTTATGTTACTCATATGCATACTTTGTGTAATCGCCGCATAATGTTAGATGTAGTTTTTCTTCACAAAGCCATCAATGGCGAAATAAAAAGTAGACTGGTACTCGAAAACATTCACATTAGAGTGCCATTCAAATATCCAGAGTCGTTGTTGTAGGATTTTTGATGTGCCGCAATCTAAAACCAACCTCCTGTCACACTCGCCCTTGCCAAGGATTTCCGCTACATATAACCTCCTTAACACTAAGTCCACGTCGGTTGACATTTTTTCTAATTCACGCAAGCTCTTCCGCACCTTAGTGTTAAAAATTGTGCAGTGATTTTGGCTAATTTAATTAATTTAGTAGTTATATTCCTATTACTTTATCATTTAATAATATATTTTTGTAACTATTAATTATTAAATCGTTACGTTTCTTTATAGCGAATGTTGTGTACACCTTTTTTTTTTGTTAACGCGGGGGAATCGAGTTATTAACCATCCTCCGGCCTCCACCATGTAGCCCGGGATATGACAGACAAGGACATCAAGCCATAATTAGCTCCCCTTCCTCTAGTCTCCCTAATGGGAGTGCATACCCAACAGAATCTTTGACATCCAATGATAATCTACTGATCTTTTACTTTCAACAATCATAAATATTGTGTCTCGCTTTGAAGATATTCAACTACCGAACAATGTCATATCTAAACTTACTCAGCTAAACAATACCCTTCACCATGCCAAGCACCCTTCAGTGGAATTGTCACAGCATCCGTCATAAGAAGAATGATATTATCACACTTATCAACACTTACAAACCCTCTGTCT
This sequence comes from Meandrusa payeni, assembly GCA_029286785.1. Lineage (NCBI taxonomy): Eukaryota > Metazoa > Arthropoda > Insecta > Lepidoptera > Papilionidae > Meandrusa > Meandrusa payeni. The sequence goes on from JAGSMX010000015.1 coordinate 861,821, forward strand.
TTGCCATTCAGGAGACATGGCTTAAGCCTGATCCACTTTAGGATCCCGGGTTACTCATGTCTCCGGGACGATAGGACAGATGGATATGCTGGTTGTGCCATACTGGTATCTAGGAAAGTAATATTTAACCAAATCTCTTCCTCCCCACAACCATGGTATTTCTGCAGTGGCTGTTAGAGCTAATGATATTTCTTATTTCTCCATATACATCCCTGAACCTAATCCCACTCTCCTCTTTGAATTAAAATGCCTTATTACAAGTCTTCCTACACCTATCCTCATTTTAGGAGACTTTAACATTCACCATACTTCTTGGGGCTGTTATTACAGTGATTCTATCTCTCTCCCTTTCCTTGATCTTTGTGATGAACTAGATTTGTGTATTTTGAATGATGGGACTCCTACTCGCAGAGTCCTTCCATCCCAAAACCCAAAGACTGCTGTGGATCTCTCAATAGCTTCTCCTTCCTGGCTTCTAGTCTGACCTGGTCGGTCCTTCCTTATACTCATGGTAGTGATCACTTCACTATCTTTCTTTCAACCCCTGACTCCCGTCACCCTGAACCAAAAACAACTCTTCCTCCACTCCTAAGATACAATATTAACAAAGCGGATTGGACCCTCTATAGACTTCATTTGAATCAAGAAATCTCTAATATTCCTTTAATCAACCCAGACAATGTCCTTACTTCATATGTATTGTTTAAAAAAGCTATCCTATCTTCTGCGGCTAACTCCATTCCTCTCAAAAACTTTGCTAAATGTAAAATCTCTTCCCTCCTTGGTGGGATTCAGAATGTACAAAAGCATGTAAGAGCCGGTCGGTAGCAGAAGACACTTATGCAGGTGACATGAGCTCGGAGAATTTCACCTCTTATCAGAGAATTGCTGCCAAGACCACTAGACTTCTGTCAGAGAAGAAAAGATCTGGCTGGCTTCGTTTCTGCGAGGAGCTTTCTCCCATCACTCCCCCTTCTAAGGTCTGGAAGAATATGAGACGCTATCGTTACTCTGTTTATACTCCTGTCATTGTGTCTAACGACTCGTCGGGATGGGTCGAACAATTTTCCTGTAGACTAGCCCCTCCCTCTGTACCTTCCTTGGAAGAACTATATCCCCCCATTTTTCCTTCTAATTCTTCTGGTAGCTTTGAATCTCCTTTCTCGTGGGATGAACTTTCATTGGTCCTGGAGGGTCTTAGAGACTCATCCCCAGGCATCGATGGAATCCCATATTCCTTTATTTCCAAAAGCAGCATACCTGCAAAACAGCTATTTCTAACCATCCTTAACAATATCTTTCTATCTGGAACTCCGCCTGAAGAGTGGAGAACTCAAATAGTCATACCCATTTTAAAACGTGGAAAACCCAGCTCGGACCCATCTAGCTATCGTCCAATAGCTTTGTCCTGCACAATGGCTAAGGTACTGGAACATTTGATCAAGAATCGTTTGGAATGGATTGTGGAGAGTAATAATATATTGGCCAAATCCCAATTTGGTTTTCGTAAGGGTTGTAGCACCATGGACAGCCTAAGCACATTAGTGACTGACATTCGTATTTCCTTCTCCAAGAAGGAGTCGTTAGTAGGTGTGTTTTGGATGTTTCATCGGCATATGACAATGTTCTTCTTCCAATGCTCAGGCAGAAAATGCTTCAGCTGAGTATCCTGTGAAGATTGTAAATGTAATTTTTAATCTCCTCTCTCCTAGATCTGTATCCATTCGGTCTCCAATGTATAATTCCTCTCCTAGACAGGTATGGAAAGGACTCCCTCAGGATCTGTCCTTAGCCCGTTACTCTATAATATATATACTTATGATTTAGAACTCTCTGTCAACTCCTTCTGTCAAATCCTCCAATATGCAGATGACTTGGCACTGTATGTTGCTGCCAAAGAAATTGATGAGGCCACTGCACGTCTCAACTCAGCCATAAGCTATCTATGTGATTGGCTTTCTAATCATGGTCTGTCCCTATCTATCCCTAAAAGTAATGTTGTTGTTTTTCTCGATCCAGATCCATCCCTGATGTTTCAGTATCATATGGCCACCAAAGATTTTCTGTGGTGAATCAAGTTAAATTTCTAGGCGTTGTCCTGGATTCCAGATTAACTGGAATACATCACATTAACAATATTATTAAAAAATGCGAGAAAAACATAAATATTTTACGTTCTCTTTCCGGCGTTTGGTGGGGCTCCCACCCTTATACTCAGAAACTGATGTACAATGCCCTGGTGCGCAGTCACTTTGACTATGGCACTTTCCTACTGGAGCCCTGCAACAAATCTGCCCTTGGTTCCCTCAACAAAATCCAAGCCAAGTGTTTGAGAATAATATGTGGTGCCATGAAATCATCCCCTATCAATGCCCTTCAGGTGGAATGTGGGGAAGCTCCCCTGCATTTGAGAAGACAATTTATATCTGATCGTTTCCTTTTTAAAGTTATCCAATTCCCGTATCACCCTCTTATCCCTAAGCTCCATATCCTTTCTGATTTTATTTCTACGAATAAGTACTGGTCCCACAAAGAATATCCCTGCCTCTTCAATAGTTTTGTAAGTTATCTCCGTCTTCCCTGTCCCATATTTCAGTCTCAAAAGTTTCCTCTTTTCGACATTCCTTTTGAGGCTATAACCTATCAACCCCTTATCCTTCTTGACCTTGGCATCGAAAAAGCTCCCATACTGCAAATCTCAGCTAAATAGTTACATAGCGGAACATTGGCCAGACTGGCTCATCATCTATACCGATGCTTCTAAGTTCTCAGACCAGGGCTGTGTCGGCGCTGCTGTTTGGATTCCCAAACACAGCCTGAACCTAACTTTTAAACTCCCCGAAGCGTCAGTATACTCCGGCGAATCGATAGCTGTGCTGGAAGCTCTGTCTTTTATTGAGACCCATAACTGCATTAAATCAGTTATTCTCTCTGACTCTAAGAGCTGTCTTCAGGCAATTCAGGCTAACCAGTTTAAGGCAAAATATAAATTCCCCTACATCCTAAAAATTAAAGATGCCCTCGCCCGTTGTCACGTCAAAGGGATTCAGGTTGTCCTTGCATGGATCCCTGGGCACAGGGGCATTCAAGGCAACGAATATGTTGACCTTTGTGCCAAAGATGCCTCAACTACTGGCTGTATAGATCATTACAGGGTTTATCCCAATGACCTAATTCCGATCGCAAGACAACGCCTTTTCACATCCTGGAGCAATCATTGGCAGCAAACTAGTTCTTTCAAGGGTAAACACTACGCTGAAGTCCAACCCTCAATTCCCATCCGGCCTTGGTTTAGCAATTTTAAAAACGTTCACAAACGCTTCACAAGCACTATCTGCAGATTAAGGCTTGGGCATGCGTGTACTCCCGTCCACCTGGCTAAGCTACACGTTAGAGACAGCTCCCTTTGTGAATGTGGACTGGACGAAGGGACTCCTAATCACCTTTTTCAATTGCCCTTATTATCTTCTTCCCTCTACGACCTCCTTCCTAATGATATCCCGCGCCCCATAGACTTCAAATCCCTACTATCTCTTGTTAACTCTCCTTTTGTTTATATTTTATGTTCATTCCTTCACAAAAATAACATTAGACTCTAGTTTGTCTGCCCTTTAAACAACTAACCCTATTTATATATTGTGTTTGTTTCTATTGTTTTAGACTTATCAACAGTGAGCATAGCGCGGAATTGTCTCAGCAGTAACCATGCATACTTTCTTATAGTTTAGATCCTTGTCCGTCACGAAGCCCGCTTTTTACAGCAGTTTAACGTACACACTTCGACATTGGCGAAATCTATATGGAAACGCCATAAACAAAACAATCAATCAATCAACGCTCCCCACATCTAAGGGGTGGGGCCTGTCCATAAAAGCTTGATATCGACAGTATGTACTGGTAACATGCATCATTATCTACAATTCCCTAGTAAAATCACACTTAGAATATTTAATAGAAATATGAGGTTCAGCTGCTGTCACTCATTTAGCTCCCTGCAAAGAACACAAAATAGAATTATAAAAGTTTTGTTTCACTATAACTACCACTACACAACTACACACTTACTGTACTTACACTCTAATTAGGAAAATTATAACAAATTCAATTCACACAAATATAAAATAGCATAAAAAGAAACAACTCGTAACTTGAGGAACAAAGATAAGCTCGACCTAATCACCCCACGTACCAATTACGGAAAGAAAACGATATTGTACGAAGGAGCACAGTTATATAATAGCCTGCCAAATACAGTGAAGAAGTGCGACACTTTCCGGCAATTTAAAACAAGCTATAAGATTTGATGATACACATGTGACGACATCTACCTGCGACCCAGAGGCACATCATTAATTATATTATTTAAGTACCTTGTATCTCATTTTAAGTGAACTTTGTTTATGTTACTCATATGCATACTTTGTGTAATCGCCGCATAATGTTAGATGTAGTTTTTCTTCACAAAGCCATCAATGGCGAAATAAAAAGTAGAGTGGTACTCGAAAACATTCACATTAGAGTGCCATTCAAATATCCAAGGAGTCGTTGTTATAGGATTTTTGATGTGCCGCAATCTAAAACCAATCTCCTGTCACACTCGCCCTTGCCAAGGATTTCCGCTACATATAACCTCCTTAACACTAAGTCCACGTCGGTTGACATTTTGTCTAATTCACGCAAGGTCTTCCGCACCTTAGTGTTAAAATTTGTGCAGTAATTTTGGCTAATTTAATTAATTTAGTAGTTATATTCCTATTACTTTATCATTTAATAATATATTTTTGTAACTATTAATTATTAAATCGTTACGTTTCTTTATAGCGAATGTTGTGTACACCTTTTTTTTTTGTTAACGCGGGGGAATCGAGTTATTAACCATCCTCCGGTACCCTGGGTGGGCCCGGAGGGATGTGTGGGACTCGGCCTGGGCAGCCCATACCCACTAAACCTACCGCGAATGCCATCAGCCGTTATGAGCGGGGTGTCCCGGATCTGTCAGCGACAGGACAATGTTGTGTACACCTGTAATTGGCATACACAACACGACTTAGTTTGTAAACTGATTATTACAACAATGTATGCTTGTGTAATGCTGTTGGTGTATCTTATTAAATAAATAAATAAATGTTCTTATGAAAAAAAAACCCAACACCGCGGGACGTAAATATTAAAAGTTGCTAGTTAAATGAAACACACAATATATTTTAGCTTAATTTATTGATACAATCAACAGCGAATACTGGAAACACTACAAGACGCTAAAAATGTTAAAATCTACTCTAGTTATTATTACTTAAGAAAACTATATATATATATGCATTTAAAAGAATTTTTATAATAAATCACATGACCAACTTTCAGTTGGTGAACTAACTAAAGGAACATAATGCTATCCATTGTTCACACAGTGCATGTTAAACACCTGAAATGAATAAATGAATGAATCTTCATTCATTCATTAAACACATTGCCAATTAAACTTTTTGTTACAATTAACCAATAGAACATAAAATCGGATTACAAATCAAATATCAACAAATTAGCTTCACGCCCTTCAACCCTAGCGGGGTAGACAGAGACATACGACCCAGGTGACAAGTGATGAACCCACGACCGTACACTGGGGAGATTTTTTTTAGCAAATGATTCTTTGTATTTAAAAAAAAAACTGAAAAATGATAATTACAACGGTTAACACGATTTTTGGGTCTGGTTTCTGCGTGATATGGTTTCTCCATATTAACAAGGAAAATATATTTTTTTAATCAAAGTATGTTTTTGATAAAACTAGAGCAACGTCCAGAACACACACACACACACACACACGTTCAGATTTTACTATAATTTTAGGTATTTTAAATTATGATCAGATTTTATTTTGCTGAATATTATTTTTTTGGAAGTAACACTTCTTTACGTGTGTTAAGAAAAAATGATCACAATAACAGGCTGAAACAATATAACGAAAATGCCTTTTCAAGTGCTCCAATATTATTTGGTTTATCTATCCGTATATATTATTTATTGATATAAATTCAAATATTATTATTAATTTTTTTTTATAATTTAAAACTTGATTGACTGTGTTAACTATCTTTTTCCAGTCTCTATATTATTTTATTGTTATTAATTTGCATGCAATTAAGAACTATTTTATAATGATACCAAAGATACATGTACAAGGCCCAAGAAACGCTGGCTGGACGTTGTTAAAGCGGTCATGTTAGTGAACCACCTAACAAACGATGCCAAAGACCGGGCAAAGTGCAGGAGACTAAGTTGGAAAGCGAACGTTGGCTGTAGGGAACGCTAGGCAGAAGAAGAAGACCAAACATTTTGATGATGAACGTTTGAGTTGTCATTTAAATGATTATATGTTGTGTGTGAATTATGATCAAAAATTATATGTTTTTTTTATAATTTCTAAGCAAGTGCTTGACTACGATCCCACCTGATGTTAAGTGGATACAGTCCTGGATGGTAAGGCGCACTAGCTTAGTAAATGCCTATTCACTCTACTCTTGAAAATACCCACATTGTAATCGGAAGGAAAGGCAGACACGGGCAAACTATTCCAGTCCTTTGCTGTGTATGAATTGAATTGAGTGATGTTAACTATTATTGTATTATTATTATTTTAATTGTGTAGATTTGCATTTGATAGATTGCATCGAATTGGTTTAGCTGTAAGGGTGCTGTAAGTTTTTTTTTAAAAAAAAATTTTTTTTTTCAAAGTTTTGCAGATAACTAGTCTTTTTATGCAAGATTTATTTTTCAGTATGAATCAGACAAAGGGAATTTAACTATCTTTTCACGTCTAGAATCACAAAGCATGATAAAAAAAAACCCCCAAACAAATTGTCGACCCGTGTTATGTACATACGACTAGGATTCGAACTTGAAACCATCGTGAAAAAACCGCATGGCTATTACTGAACAACTTATAATAACTGGATCGATATTGTCTTTGTCTCTCAAGTTATTGCACAATTTTTTATTATTTCCGTTAGATTACACGTTATACATAAATATATATTTGGTACTAAACACAGACAGGTTACAAAAATATACATAATTTTGTATATTGAACTTTTCATATCGTAAAAAACATTACCAAAGCTTCGAGTCTGCTACACCAATTATGTATAAAATGAACGTTCATTGGCATCACAGTGGTCGATAATTGCTAGTTTTGATGCCATTATGGGTTAGATACCACCGGCACGCCAATAATGTATGTATAAATTGACTATTTATTGAACGAAGGTAACGATGGAATGATACATACAACTGTAATACGATTGGTTTTATAATGAAACGTGAGAAAGACGAGAAAGTGTACTAAGCCAATTGTATACAAACTGAACGTTCATTGCCATGATAATGGTCGGTATTGGCTTGTTTTAGTAATCTCATAGTTCATTGGTGCCACGGTGGTTATCTGATAACGTACCACTGGTATTCTAATCATGTATAGATATAGTTAGAAATTATTTTCAGTAAGAAAACTCGTACTGTCAATCAATTATCGTATTAAATAAGAGACATTTTCACATCCATTAATATGGAGCTATTTGAGAGAAAAATTACGAAGGAAAATAATTACTCACTATATCTGTACATACAATCACTAGGCATTCCATGGAATGCCGGTTTTCTTACATTACCAGTAACATATAGCATTTATTACAATTGTCAACGTCATAACACAATGTATTGGATAATTTTAATGATATTAAAATTGTCATTTACGATGGTTCTTTCTAAGCAGGCTTGTTATAATATAATAATCAAGGAATTGTATACAAATCCTAGGAAATGTGTATTAATATTTTTTTATAATAGCACTTATTGAGACAATCTGGTAACAGTCATACTGTAAAATAATAATAATATACATTATGTTAGCTGGCAACACCTGACACCCAGCGATTGTTATACATAATAACTACTTCCAATGATATCTTAATGATTGACCTGAACCTTATTGTATCTTTAATTCATAATTAATAATTTAGTTGATCGTCACATGAACTTGGCATTGTAAACAATAGTTTAACCTTATTAGTTCCTAATCTGACTTCTAATTAAATTTGGAAAAAGATGGCGAGGACGCGCAGTTGTGACGTTACTCGATATAAATAATTCTTTGTACAACGTTACGCTGTCTCAATAAAGCGAGTGTATTAGTTGTTGGACTATTTTATTCTACGAAAACTAAAAATTATAACAATTATTATTATATAAAATAATAGCACGTCGTATCGCCGCAAAAACCAATCATCGCGAGAAGTCTTTCTAGCAGTTGATTTTGCCGTAGAAACTTCTTCAATGAACTTTATAACGTTCATCTTTAAAAAAACCAGTGTTTTTTAGCGTGTGTTAATATTCATAATGACGCCAAAGTCAAATTTAAAAAAAAGTCAAAGTCAAATTTTAGGAATTACATACATTTCCTAGGAATTGTGTACAATGACGCATTACATATATTTCCGTAACATATACACTCCCGGACACATCTAGCGGCCCACCTTGTGTTTTTATCCGATCCAGTATAAACTTAAGTTTTAAGTAACTAAATGTTAAGCTTAGATATATAATACGATAGTTAAAACATTGGTAGTCAAGTTTAAGTGACCAAACATCCTACGTTGAACGAAGACTTACACTAACTGTTAACTGTTTTTATGCCATTTTTTATAGTTAAAACGTACCAGAATATTCTATGGATTATGTTAATTAGATATAAACTTGAATTAAGACTATTTTTAACTGATTTTATCGCGGTTTAATTATGATTTTAAATTACTGACCCAATGAAGCAATTCAACGGAGAACAAACGTAGTCGACATAGCTCTTAAAGTCGGCAAGTTGAAGTGACAGTGACGGCAGATGGGAGAAAAGTCTTGGAATGGAAGAAGTTATCTCATATATATTATATATAAAAGAGAAAGTGTGTGGGTTTGTTCCATATAGGCTCCAGAACAGCTAGACCGATTTCAATGAAACTTTCGGTTAATCTTCAGATTGACCTGGCGAGTAATCCTGTTTTTGAACTGTCAAACAAGTCATACGTCGTACTTTTATTTCTGACATTAACTTGAGCCCGATATGTTTTTGTATAAATGATAAGAATGATATTGTATTTACTGATATGTACATGGGTGTAGGTAATGATCTTCACCCGCTCGAGAAGAGAATGAATACGGAGAGATATGAATAATTTAATATATTGTGAGAGTTAAATTAAAAATTTAATGATGTAAGTTTATTGTTTAAATAAAATAAAGCAAAATCTAGCCCGGCGAAGTGGGCTGGGTACGCTTATATATTATAAATGCTATAGTCGGGGTGTTTGTTGGTCATTCATCAGAACGGCTGAACGGATCCACATGAATTTTACCACAGAGATAGTTTATAGTCTAGTATAGCACACTGGCTACTTTTTATTTAACCGACTACAAAAAAGGTCTTAGCACAATTAGGAGACAAAAGCTGGAATACCTAGGGCATATAATGCGCAATCCCAAATATGATTTGTTAAGCTAATTCAAGGAAAGATAAAAGGGAAAAGAAATCCGGGAAGGAGAAGAACATCTTGGCTTTAAAATCTACGCCAATGATACTTTAAGAGCAGACGTTCTTTATTACGTGCTGCTGTATCGAGGGTACAAATCGCCATGATGGTCGCCAACCTTCAATAGAATATGGCACCAAGAGAAGAGGAAAAAAGGTCATTGATCAGATACAAATCGCGAGTAACACCGCGGTGCGTAGCTTGTTTAATAATAAAAGTTGGAAGAGGCCTCGTAAGGGTCGTAGTAGTGTAGGGCGCCCTCCCTCCCGATCAACAGACTTTATAAAGACAGATGCGGAAAGTAGAGGATCGTATATGGTTGAAGGCATTGGGGAAGGCCTATTTCACTGGACTGAGGTGTCTGACGTTTGTTTGTCAAGTTACCGTTTGATTGTATTTTTATAGACTTGGTCTTTCGGTGTGCCTGCTTGGCTAATTAGGTGCGAGAGGGAGATTTTTTTGGTACAAGCTAACTGAGATTTGAAGCAGCGTCCATTAGATCGTCGTATGCTTTTCCATCTCGTCATCCCATCTCCCATTTCAGACTCTATTCAAAAACTTTCCTCCCTATTTGCCGTCACTGACCCTGATCATAGAAATATTTCACGTCGTGTATGTTAATCTATACAAATAAATTGTAGTGTCTGTTTGTAGTATTAAAATAACCGCTTTTTACTACATGCATTTTTTTTTAATTTATGTCTGTCGTTCCGGCTGATCTCTGGAACTGCTGTACCGATTTTGACAAGACTTTCACTGACAGATAGCCGATGTAATAAGGTAACTTAGGCTACTATTATTTTAGTATAAATTCAAATAGTTTTTAAGCGTGATAAACATTAATAAACCGCAACAAGATCAGACACAATAGTTGCCATTAATCATTAGGTAAGTGTATAGCGTGTCCTCTAATCTTAAACAAAGCAGATAAGCTATATCATAGAGTAATTTCTTGTAAAGTAGGACATCCATAGTTGTTAGGTCATCGTGTACAACATACGATGAATTAGCAAGTTGAAGTGGCAATGGGCCATATCTATAGAACGTTTAACCGTTGGTCGAAACGCGTTCTTAAGTGGAGACCGCGAAGTGAGACCCTAAGACTAGGAGAGACGATCTTCGTATGGCTGGCAGCTGGATGAGTGTGGCCGATGATCGTGCTCATCATACTTGTGCAGAGGCCTCCAGTCCAGCAGTGGACTGTTGTAACCTAATGACAATATATTGCTTCAAGTTTCTTTCCCGCTTTACAAATAATGTCTCTATAGATTTAAAGCTATGGAAGCGAGTTAGTTGAGATGGAAACCGCGCTCGTTGGTGGCCGCCAGCAGACGCTCGCGGAGCACCTCCTTGCATGAGTACTCCGGTAGTTTCAGATAGTGCACGCACGTGTTCACTGACGGATACGACCCGTCGCCGGCGTCCACCTGCAATCAAACGCTATGAGTTAGAAAAATCAATAACAGAAGGCGACGAGAAATTTATCTTACCGTTTTATACTGAAATTCAAATTTTTTATAAAATAAATTGTTTTTAAAATATCAAAGAATATTTCGATGAAAGAAGTCAGCAGAAAGGTATATGGTATAAAATCATACAGAGTCGACCTCCTCATTGTATATCACAACGGTACACAGATTGAGGTCGGCACATTTCCATGCAAATTTTTTTGCACATCAAATGCGGAAGGCTGACAGAACTGTGAAATTTGCCAAGTGGTACATGATGAATGACGAACTACACAGATTGGCCAGAGAAGCTGGCCTTGACTGCTTCACTGGATTGAGAGGTGGCATAGCTCTTAGATCGCTTAGCCTGAACCTCTATCACTATGACTCGACACAAGGGTCCCCTCGGCGAGGGGTAACCTCGGCTTGGACGGTTACTATGTTAAGCGTAAGCATTCCGATCCGAGGGCACCCGAGAGGGCCGAACCACGACTCGGTCGGTTACAAGTGGTAGATGATGTGCACCATATGATGCGGAAAGAAAGTCATTAACAGATAGCCTAAAACTGAGGGAACAACATGAGGGTGCTTTCTTAATGCTGCTGTCTGACCCGACCACAGAGAGAGCAAGGAAGCTGGTGATTATAGCCATACAACATTGAAGAGTATCTTTCTCGCTTCATGCGACCGGAATTAATCAACAGAAGGGGTGTGGTTTTTCATCATGATAACGCTACACCTCACACATTTTACCCACTCACTGAAAATTAAGAGAGTTTATCTTCCACCTGTTTCGGTCTCTTCAGAATTTTTTAGGCAGTGTCAGGTTAACATCACGAGAGGACTGCCAAATCCACTTGTCGCGGTATTTTGATCAGAAGTCCCGTATAAAAAAACTAGATTAAAATATGTTTTTAATTTTATTATAAAATGCGAAAAACTATTTCCCCAGTTTCTATATATATATATAAAATAGGCTCACGTTTGAAAACTATACACGACTAGAGAAATAATTAAATTACATCCTTTCACAATTACGTAGTTGTGTCAACGTATGTACGGTAAGCATTGAACCGAGAACAATGGCGGCGAGACAATGCCACGTCACTCGAGTCCTTGTTTCTTTTTAATTTTATTATAAAATACGAAAAACTATTTCCCCAGTTTCTATATATATATATATATATGCTCACGTTTCAAAACTATACACGACTAGAGAAATAATTAAATTACATGCTTTCACAATTACGTAGTTGTGTCAACGTATGTACGGTAAGCATTGAACCGAGAACAATGGCGGCGAGACAATGCCACGTCACTCGAGTCCCTTTTTTTACAAAGCGTTCTCAGTTAAACTCGTCCTTTACGTGAAACTGTAGCGTGCGTAGTTCCAAGTTTACTCTCATTAATCCCCGTGAACATGCGTCAATATACATGAAGCATTTATATAAAATATTGTATAAGTAAAACTTCGTTACGAGTTTGACTTGGGGTGTAAGCCAGTTAATGCGTTACGAAAAGTGTGATCAGACGGGCGAACGGCAGTTGAAAGATATTGAGAGATTATAGAGTTACGATTATATGTATATTATATTATATATATACACGTGCGAGCGTGTGTGTGTAATTGTGTGTGTATACTGATATTGTTGAGTGCGTGAAAGAATGTCTGCACAGTGTACCTTGCGTACGACGGTGAGTCGCGGGTGGAGGTTGGCGAGGCCGCCGGGCGGCAGGCTGCTGCAGCCGGTGGTGAACTGCAGGAAGGCCTTGCGCTCGCGCACCGACATCTCCTCCAGCACGTCCACCAGCCGCAGGAATCCGGGGCTGAACAACACCAGCATTATTTTTAACAATTCTATGAAAATTATCACTGTTATTATATACTAGCGTACCCAGCCCACTTCCCCGGGCTAGAGTTTGCATTATTTTGTTTAAACAATAAACTTACATCATTAAATATTTAATTTAACTCTCACAATATATTAAATTATTAATTTCTCTCCGTATTCATTCTCTTCTCGAGCGGGCGAAGATCATTATCTACATACATGTACATATCAGTAAATACAATATCATTCTTATCATTTATACAAAAACATATCGGGCTCAAGTTAATGTCGGAAATAAAACTACGACGTATGACTTGTCTTAACAGTTCAAAAAGAGGAGTGCTCTGATCGTCACCAAACTATACAGGATTACTAGCCAGCCCAATCTGAAGATTCCCTGAAAGTTTCATTGAAATCAGTCCAGCCGTTTCGGAGCCTATGTGAAACATACCCACACACTTTTTTTAATATATAGATATATTTTAAATATTGATATATATATAAAATAGGCTCACGTTTGAAAATTATACACGACGAGAGAAATAATTAAATTACATCCTTTCACAATTACGTAGTTGTGTCAATGTACGGTAAGCATTGAACCGAGAACAATGGCGGCGAGACAATGCCACGTCACTCGAGTCCCTTGTTTTTTTTTAATTTACAAAACGCTCTCAGTTAAACTCGTCCTTTGCGTGAAACTGTAGCGTGCGTAGTTCCAAGTTTACTCTCATTAATCCCCGTGAACATGCGTCAATATACATGAAGCATTTATATAAAATATTGTATAAGTAAAACTTCGTTACGCGAGCTTGACTTGAGGTGTAAGCCAGTTAATGCGTTACGAAAAGTGTGATCAGACTGGGCGAACGGCAGTTGAAAGATATTGAGAGATTATAGAAAGAGAGCTACGATTATACGTATATTACTATAGAGGCAAGGGAGGTGCCAGCAGCACACATCTTTCTCTCGAAACCAGTAACGTTTTGTATATGTAAGACACAGTGCAGGTCTATTGTCTTTATCACACTGTAGGAGCAAGAGAGAGAGCGAGCTCACATTTTCTCACGATCGTGTATATATTATACATAAATACATACATATAATGGATCTAAACAAGTTTTACTTCAGTCATGTGCTGCTCTAAAGCACTTTATATAAGAATTTATAGAAAAAACACAATCTTATATACGGTCCAAGGAGCGTCGAGCATAGTGTGTAGAGTGTGTATGGGTGAGTGTGTGGGTACCTGTCGCGCGTGTAGCCGAGCTTGGGCTCCGTGTACTGCATGAGGTGATCGCGCGTCCAGTCGGCGCCGCGCTCGCCGCACACCAGCAGCCGCAGCTCGGGCGGCGAGAACGCGCGCAGCCGCCGCCCCGGGAACACCGCCCCGAAGCCCGCGTGGAACGAGCGCGCCTGCCGCCGTATGCCCTCGCGCACCGCCCACCGCGCGGAGGACTCCGCGTACGCGCGCGCGTTGGACGCGTTCACCTACCGTACACACAGTACAATTGAACGAACATCTTTTTACGAATTTTACGAAGCGTCAATAAATCAAGCCGAATGGTTTAGTGTACGGTCTGCGAATCGTAAGGTCGTAGGTTCGAATCCACCATTCGACTATTGACATGAACCATCTCTTAGCACAAGCTTAAGCTTAGTTGGAATGGTTAGCAAGAATGTTAGTGTTTTCTGAAAAAAAAAAGAAATATTGCTAGCTTTTACGGCGGCCCTTCCTCAGTGCATGGTGAGGGGCTCCGGGACCTCCAGAGGATTGCACTGGAGCCCCTATGCACCGTGCTCTTAGAAGAGCACGTCCCGGGGAGTTTACTCACTCCCCTCCTATGCCCTCGCAGTGCAAGGGCCTGCCGATGTCGCCTTTTTCTCGGGTCCACCTTGGCGGAGGACAAAGGGCCCCACCCTTTTCACCCAGAGAACCCGAGGCCCCTTTTAGTCGCCTTCTACGACAGGCAGGGGATACCATAGTCTTATTCTTTAGATCCCAGAACTACAAGGCTGCGTAAGTAGCAATCGCTAGTAAGTAGTATGAGCCTCACATAACCCACCTTCCATATCTTGATGACAATTTCCCTCCCGTCAAAAAAAAAGCTTACATTTCTGTCAGTCCTTACTGAACAGCAGATTATTACCTCAATATGCTCTCCGCCGTCGCAGAGTGGCTGCACGGATACGGAGGGGTCGGCGTGCGCGGCCACGTGCGTCATAGTCAGACTCAGCTCGTCAAAGGTGGCGCCATCTACCGCTATCTTCTGCACTCGAGACTGACGCTCGCTGTCTTCTAGCGTGATGTCCGTCATGATGGTGTCGTACTCGTTCGCCGCTTGCAGCACCTTCCCCAAGAACCTGTGTGCAACAAACATATCTTATACATACAGTTCTCGTGGCTCGATTGATTTGTATGGATTTTTTGTGTATATTCAAAAGTATTCCTAAATGATAAGGGTGGTCCACCCCAAAAAAAATATTTTTTGGACCTTTATTTTATTAATATTTTTATGATGTTGCATAAAAACCATTTTTTTAACGAGACTCACGGCTCATAAAACATCATTGGCTTGACCCTGACGGACAATACATTAGTTTTTAAGATATGTTCTTACTAATAAATTCTACGGATTAAGTTATCTGAAGGTAAATATTTTATTATTATATGTACATATAATGTACCTCGACCTCGACCCTATGGGTGATACTTGTGCCTAGTTCCAGGACACTTCCAGGTGTTATCATTGTGAGTTTTGTGTGTGCGTGTTGTGTGTATGTGTGCGAGTGCGTATGTGTAGTTCTGCATGCATCGTGTTAGGTTACGTTATCCGTGCGCACGTCTTGGTTATTTTGGAGAGTAAGCGTGGTTGGACTTAAAAAGGGGCGGACTCTGAAGCATCTGTCTATCACTATTGAATTTTGCAGATTTTTTATTATTACTAATAGCGATATTAGTACATTCGCTAAGGTTCTATTTTGTTGACCTTATTAGTGCTACAGTTACAAAAATATATTAGTCAATAGAGAACAATGAATTTAAATAAATGGATGGTATTTGATTACCGTCATCGTTCACAGCGCTTTATTCCTGTCAGTCACAGACCACATCCTTACACACTTACAATAAGTTAATTATTTATTATATACTAAAATATTATTTAGAAATAATATATATAACAAAACAACGTTCACCCGATCACCTGCACTCGGCACAAACATTTACCAACACCTCCCTCTCTTAAATTGGTTAACTATATCGAAGCTGTTATGTACCTGTGTCTTATGGGATCTATCTCTTTCAGATGTTCCGTTTTCAACTCTTCACCGCACATAAGTCGTAAAAGGGCACCGACAGGGGCAAATCGACGAGCCGGCCATCTTGCAACACCTGGACAAATGAACAAATTCAATATATTTCTTTTACAAAATCCACAGCACTTAATGTTTATTATTTAATATATATCAAATTATACTATACAGACTGACAACATAGCGATTTTAATTTCATTTTATTAATAAGGAAGACCAACACAGAAATCTTACAAACTAGATATATGAAGAGTTAAATAGGTAGCAAACAGACGAAATTAACATATGTGAAAAATAGATAAGGTAACATAGGTACAGCCTTTATATAAATAATATGCCCATATATTTATGTATATATATATATTTGTGTTCCAGTGCTGGACACAGGTCTTCTCTGTAAGGAGAGTATAAGGGCATAGTCCGTCACGCACACCTAGTGCGGATTGGCAGACTTCACATGTCTTAGAAAAAAATTCTAAGATAGAGGTTTCCTAACGATGTTTTCCCTCACCGCCGAGCGCGTGTTAAATCAGCACATAAAATTGCAGCAACAAATTTATTGGTGCCGGCACCGGGGATTGAACTCGGGTTGCTAGCGTACGTATGCAACTTGAGCCAACCGCCCGGACACTGAGCTACCACGACATCACACATAACTTAATACTAAACTGACTTAATAGTTACTATTAAATATTTGATTGAGGACATCAGTGATTTAGCGATGGGAATGCGAGCGTGTGTGTGACTGCGTGTTCGTGATTGGTAGTGTACTATGTACTACCAATTCTACAACACATTTTTTAAGTTAATTTTTTAAACATCACCTGAGGCTGCAATTATTTTGTTATACATATTAATGTGTATAAATAAACACTTTAGTAGACATTTGAATGATTATCAAGCATGTTAGTTGATGATAAAGATGATAAAAGTGACTTACCTTAGCTAAAAATACTCCCAGGAACCAAAAATACTTGCAAACACTATCACAGATGGGCGAGTCCTGAGGAAGTGGTGCTGGAAACAGTCCGCCGGCACGCGTCACGTAGTAGCCCGGCGGTTTTTCTGGTTAAACAAAATCATAATAGATAAAAACGCCGTAGTGGGACTAAGTTCGCGCATGTACTACTACTCGGGAATGAATACTCAGCCGCTGCAACTGCTGAAAACCTCAAGCGGCGCAAATATAGTAACCTCGATAGAGGTTTCATATTTGACCCGTTTGGGGTAGAAACTTTGGGTCCGTGGGGTCCTAGTGCACACCAACTTTTTAAATGTGATAGCTAAGAAATTGGTTGACACATCTGGTGACCAGAGAGTTGGCTTATACCTCGCACAGAGGCTAAGCATTGCCATACAACATGGCAATGCAACCAGCCTTCTGGGAACGCTGCCAAGCGATGACGGTTTGGCAAATATTTATTTTTTGGTTAGTATTATGTATTGTTTAGTTATATTTTCACATCTCTTAATTATTGTATTGTGTTATAAATACCGTCCAGCAAGGATAGGTGATGCGTGTCACTGTGATGAGACAGCATGGGGTCGTCGTGCAGCCACATGTGCAGGTCGGCGCGCTGCAGCTCGGCGGCCACCAGCGCGTAGAACTCCAGCGTGGGGCCCAGCCCGGTGCCCTCCTCGCCCGCGAACTCCACCTCCAGCACCGACTTGCGCGCCGCGTGCACCCGCATCACCTGCACACGCGAAATAACATTGCATATATGGTAAACGAACATCGCAGTACATAATACCAACATTAATAAATAAACTTATTAGAAAGTAAGAAACGAAATTAATAATAAAAACAGTTTTTTTAACAAAAAACGGAGCCCCATCGCCATGCGCCCAGGAGAGTTTTCATACAACCTCACATAACCCCGGCTTCCATCTTTTTGAAGATTTCCCCCCGTTAAAAAAAAACTTTTGATTTATAGTGTATCGGTATCTCAAAAGAACAGCCCTATAGTTCTGGGCTCTCAAGAATAAGACTACGGTATCCCCTGCCTGTCGTAGAAGGCGACTAAAAGGGGCCTCGGGTTCACTGGGCGACAAGGGTGGGCCTTTGTGGTCCGCCATGGTGGACCCGGGAAGGAGGCGACATCAGCTGGCCCGTGTCGCCTTGCGCTGCGAGGGCACAGGGGGGAAGGGAGTAACCCCGGGAAGTGCAGAGGGGCTCCGGTGCGTTCCACTGGAGATCCCGGAGCCCCTCACCATGTACCGAGGAAGGGCCACCGGGGAGGTTTTAGTGGGTAAAAACCCCACATAACCACCGCCTTCCCCCCAGAAGGCGGGGTATCTTTCTGAAGATTTCCTCCTCGTTAACAAAAAAAAATCTCAAAAGAAACACTGTACCCGTTTTTGCTTGCAGATAGGTTCGCGACTAATAATTTTTCTTTCCAAAGATTATAAGCTGGTGTGTATGCCTGATTTTTAATTATAATAATGTAATGTATTTTTACTTTGAATAAATTAGTAAAACCATAAGCCATTAATTAATGTTTTAGTCTTATAACTGTAATCTATATATATAAAAGCGAAAGTGTGTGTGTATGTTCCCTATAGGCTCCGAAACGGCTGGACCGATTTCAATGAAACTTTGAAGGAATCTTCAGATTGGCCTGGCGAGTAATCCTGTACGTTTGGTGACGATCGGAGCACTCCTCTTTTTAAACTGTCAAATACAGCTCGACTATGATACTACTACTATGGGTATGACATTGTATCTACTAATATGTACATGGCTGTAGGTCTTCACCCGCTCGAGAAGAGAATGGATACGTAGAGATATTAAATATTTAATGATGTAAGTTTATTGTTTAAATAAAATAAAGCATAATCTAGTCAGGCGAAGCGGGCTGGGTACGCTAGTTATAATAATACCTGCATGGCAGAGCGCAACAAGTTGGGGTGTCGCGGGATGCGCACGCGCTCGTGGCGCAGACGTCCCGTGCGGAACTCCGTTGCTTCGATCTCAGCGCGACGCGGCAACACAGTGTTGCCCGCTCTGCGACAAATACAACATCATTAATACACTATAATAATTATTAACAAGTATATTTACGAGTAAAAATAAAATTAATCAGAATATCCTTGAAATACATCCTTTGTAATTAAAAAAATGAATCATCGTAATCTTCGCACGTCTTTAGGTAGTCCCGGGCACCGATGAAAATCAGCGCTGTCGCATCCTTGCGACAGCATATGCTGAGACGGTGTCCGATGTTGGCATCATATGTTTTGTATTATTTGTCCGAGTAACTTTAAATGTATTTTGTCTATTTTTCATTATTTTTTAATGTGTGTTATATTCTGTCTGTGATGTGTTTTTGGATTGTGATGCCAATAAATAAATGTCTATGTCTATGTCTAATCGGTTGGCGTAATACTAAGTCCATTTGCCGCATACTTGATGCGGAGACGATTTCTCATGGATGCCACAGTCATACTTGGACTAAACTGAAATGGGACTACGCTGGAAGCACGAACTTTCAAATTAAAAAATAATCATCCAAATCAGTTCACCCAGAAAGTTATGAGGTAACTTTGATTTGAAGTCGATGTTCGTTTTTACTCCTAAATATACTATTTTAACATGTTATATTTGCAAAACAAGCTATGCTCGGAGTATCTCTAGGATATCATATCAGGAATGAGGAGATCCGTAGACGAACAATGGTAACGGACATAGCTCGCCAGATAGCGCGCAAAACATATGACCAAATGAAAAGTTCTCAATTGGAGAGCACGGACCGGCAAGGTCGCAGGACGCAGCTGGATGCGGGCCGCTTACAACAGGTCCTTTTGGAAATCGTTGATGAGGCCTATGTCCAGCAGTGGATGTTTTACGGTTGAAATGATGATGAATAAATACCTCTGCCTCTCCAAGGCGCGGTCTCGCTGCGCCTGCAGCCAGACAATAGTACGGGAAGTACCGAAGGCGGTGCACGCGAAGAACATCTGCCTCGTCTCCAGTGGGAAGAGGAACGGGCACCAGTCGTTCAGCTGCTGACACCTATCACGGAAACACTATTGCAGTAATATTTGAAGTAACCAATCTTCTAGAATAAACTTAGGCGTAGTTGGTATGGTTAATAAAGAATGTTACTAATATTTGTAAAAAAAAAACGAGTGTGCTTTAACACACGACTGAAGTCTTTTTATGTTTTTATGTTTAGATATGAATCATATAAACACAATCGTTCAAGAGAGAAAGAAAATGTGCACGAGCACTGCTCTCTCTTGCTCCTACAGTGTGATACAGACAACAGGCCTGCACTGTGTCTTAGATATACCAAACATAGCTCTCTTTCTATCTTCACTAACTTATATCTCTGTAGATTACTTCCCAGGTCAAGCGTGCGTAAAGAAGTTAACGAAGTTCTGACGCCTTGTTCTCTTTCTGCTTGCTGTCGTTGCATGGTATAGTGCAAACGTACCAGTGTGGTGTAGCGCCGGCAGCCAGGGTTAGCGGGTCCTGCAGCTGCTGGTGCAGCTTGTTGGTGAGCTTGGTGGAGAGGAAGGCGTGCGCCGGCAGCGAGGGCGCCACGCTGCGCAGACGCCGTAGCACGCGCACGCAGCACGTGACCATGCTGCCCTCCACGCCCTCGGAGCACGCTACCCCGCGCACTGTCACGTCATACATTTTATATCCTTACCAGGGCCCCGAGTCTGCTAACACTATTGTGTACAAAATCAACGTTCATTGGTGATCATAATGGTCGATAATTGCTTATTCTCAACCGACTTCAAAAAAGATTCTCAATTCGTCTGTATGTTTTTTTTTATGTTTGATACCTTTCAACTGGTTCAAGCGATTTCGATGGTTAATTTTTTTTATTTGAAAGCTGGGGGCTTCCATTCATGAGAGAACCATATAAGTCTTAAATTTGCATTAAGTTTGTGCGCCACAAACGAATCTATATTGAGTATAGAATATCATATCAACTGATTTCGATGATTCATTTTTCATTTGAAAGGATGCACTTTAAGAGTAGTGTTAATAATGGTTTTTTCTATACCGCTCACCAATAGACGGCGCTGTGCAGTTTTAATACATACTATTAAGTAGTTACATAAAGATGGTATCACTGCATTGATTTTTACATAAAACAATAACTTAAAAAAAGCTAAGTGAACTGTTAAAGTGACTTTCAGTGAAACCGTTCTCCCCAAGTTAGTTTAATTTTGTACATGTAGTGTGGTGAAAGTTCGGTTATATTTGTATATGTACGAGATTAACAGATGGCAACAATTGAAACAGATTTGAGTATCAGTGGTTGCCCTTGGCACAACTAAGTAGATAACCAATACTGCTGCAAACTGTGATGTCACTGAACGTTCATTTTGACACAATTGAGCAGACTCGACGCCCAGGTGAGCATGCTAGTTTCTCAAAAAACAAAACAATTTGGAAATGGATGTCCATTGCGTTGGTGTCCAATAGATAAACAAAAGTTAAACACAGATTCAACCGTCCACATACCGGGGTCGCACGGTTCGTCGTCCTCACTGTCGCTCGATGACGCAAAAGTCTCCATTCCTTCAATTTCTTTGTATGTCAGCCTGCAAATACATAGATATAGACATTTATTTATTGGCAAAACACATTACAGACAAAATATAACGCACATTAAAAATAATGAAAAATAAATAAAATACAGTTAAAGTTACACGGACAAATAATACATAACATATGATGGCGATATCGGACACCGTCTCAGCATATGTCGTCGCATGGATGCGACAGCGGTGCCCGGGACTACCTGAAGACGTGCGCGCGCAATACTACTTTTGATGAATATTTTATGGCTTGGTAACAAGACTTTTAAGCCAAGTCTTTTTTAAAAACACACTTATTTCTTACGTCTAAGATGAAAATGAAAATGATCCCCCATGAGTCCCCGCGCAATTTTCCAATACTACTTTTATATGGAATTGATACAGACAATAAGAGTATAATAAATATGATACATGAATAAAACGGTTTCAATAGCGTAATGGTTTAGGGTACGGCCTATCGAATCGTAAGGTCGTGGGTTCGAATCCACCATTGGACTATTGCCGTGAACCATGTCCTAGCACAAGCTTAAGCTTAGTTGGAATGGTTAACAAGATTGTTAGTAATATTTCTGAAAAAAAAAAAGTTATGAGATTTAATATATATTATAAACAATAAAATAATAGATGAAAAAAATCATAAATAAATATATTATTAAGTTAAAAAAATAAAATAAATAATATGATAATTAAACGTATAAAGTTTAAATTATATAATTAAATATTAAAAATATTGGAAACAACAAGCCACCGATATAACGGGGATATTATCTTTATGTAACTTTAACATCAGGTGTTTTAATTTATTTTTAAATGCGTTTACAGATTTACTCTCTCTTACGGGCGGTGGCAAGTTATTCCAACACTTGGTGGCCAAGTATCTGAAACTGCCGCGGAACGCAGCAGATCGGTGTAGCGGAATTTATATATGGGACTTAATCTAATGTATACTCATATCACGGGTTAATACAACTTGCACAGACAAAATAGAGATTTTAAATAAATAAAATGAAACAAGAATTTAAGTTGTACTGAAATATGTGCTAGCTAGTTCGTACAACCCATATGGCGGTCCTCACAAAAAACAACATATTTCGCTCTACCGTAAAATTCGTCTTACTATATGGATGTAAACCATGAAAGGTGACAAAAGTAACAACGCACCAGGTCCAAATCTTCATCAATCGGTGATCAATCAAGACACATTGCAGGATTTCATCCTTTTGTTGTGAACATCCCTCAAACTCGAACGAAGCGCTTTGCTTCATCTTTCATTGTTCGTACACCAAGGGATTGCAATATTTTGCCCGCGTCTGTCTTCCCCTCCGATTACAATGTGGGTATTTTCAAGAGTAGAGTGAATAGGCATTGACTAAGCTAGTGCGTCTTGCATTCAGGACTGCATTCCACTTAGCATCAGGTTAGATCATAGTCAAGCACTTGCTTGGAAAGTATTAAAAAACAGGGGAACGTGACCGGCGATCAGTGGCGTTGGACATGAAGAAGCTCTACACACGGCTGCAGATAGGGTAAAATGGCGACGGATCACGAAATACAGACTGTTTTCACGAGATGGTGACGACCCTCAGTATTGAGGAAACCGACGCGAGGTGTAGGAGGGTAAAAGGTGCAACACTGACGTGTACTGGGAGTCTCTGTGAGTGTCGTGTGCGGGCATCTTGGCGTTGAGCGCGAGCACGGCGCGGTACAGGGTCCAGGTGGGGCGCTCCAGCGGCAGGCTCGCCGGCCCAGAGCTCAGCACGAGCCGCAGCGCCGGCAGCCGGCCACTCTCTTTGGCCACGTTCCCGTTTGCTTCTCCGGGACTCTCCTCGGCGTCCGACTCCTCGTTCAGAGGTACCACGAGATCTGAATACATTATGTTCACGTCGAAATTTATTTAAAAAAAAACAAACAATAGTTACAGGGCCACTGTAATGGCCTCTGATTTATGATTACATTTCAAGTAATGCGACTGAAGCAACTGACCGAGCTCTGCCGTCGGTTTTCATCGTCATGCACGAGAAATGTTTTAGACATGTGCGTATAAAAAATTGAATGTCTTTTTATTTCATTTTCAGAATTCTATATATATAAAAGAGAAAGTGTTTAGTTTGTTCCTTATAGGCTCCGAAACGGCTGGACCGAGTACAATGAAACTATCAGGGAATCTTCAGATTGACCTGGCGAGTGATCCTGTAAAGTTTGATGACGATCAGAGCACTCCACTTTTTCAAATGTCAAACAAGTCATACGTCGTACTTTTATTTCTGACATTAACTTGAGCCCGATATGCTTTTGTATAAATGATAAGAATGATATTGTATTTACTGATATGTACATGGGTGTAGGTAATGATCTTCACCCGCTCGAGAAGAGAATAGAAGAGAAATGAATATTAAATGATGTAAGTTTATTGTATAAATAAAATAAAGCAAAATCTACGCTACGGTACGCTAGTAATCATTAAAAAAATCTAAAATCGTTTAAATCTATTGAGACACACTCATTATGATCACATCACTATTGCATTGATCTGCATTCAACTCGCACGCTGACTATATCTGAAGTCGTAAGACGTTAGTATGCTAGGTTAGGGTATAAAAGTTGAGACGGTTTTAAACATTTAAATTTTAACGCTCAGGACAATCTAACTGATACTCCTTAGATATTTTTCTGCTTGAAATTCCTTTCTAATAATAAATTAGTGTTATTTAATAATGATTGCAAATAAAATAACACTAACCCACGGTCTGGTTGAGATTAGACCTGCCAGGGCGTGGATCGAAGGCTGGTATAAGTGCGGAGAACTGGCGCTTGAGTACAAAGTCCTCGTCCCAAGGCTTCCGGGAGCGGCCACTACCCCCACCGACGCCGCCGCCACCACCACCCGCGCTGTACCGAACGGCCTCCAACGCTTCTTCTTCCATCATCGACAGCAGGTTGCGAGACACCTACACATTTTATTAATAAAATTCAATACAACAGCGAGACCAATAGTTCACAACAATCGATTGATCGATGATAATTCTTGATATAAAATAAGTCCTATACTTACTTAGAAATAAAGAAGACTTCAAATCGAATCAAACGTGTATATTACGATGCCCATAAATAAAACGTATATATCGTATTACCTTAATGGGATGGTCAGAGAAAGATATAAATTTAGTTGTCATAATCCATTTTACTAGAGCTTATTTACATTAAGAGGTAATGAATTCCAGTCTCCTCGGCTAACGATCTGAAAAGGTCACAGTTCTAACTCCAGTTGGCTTGTACCAATTGCTTTTTTTCGGTTCTCTGTCTACCCCGCTAGGGTTAAAAGGACGTGAGAGCTTATTTAATGATATTTTTCACCTCTTGGTAAGTGGGATCGTTTTCTTTATCGCTATCCAGGCCGTCATCACCCTCGTCGTCGTCTTCTAGCTCCGTCAACAGTGCGGGCGCTCGGCAAGACTCGAGGAAATCTTCCAAGGACACCTGCAAAATGAACAAAATATTACTTATGTACCGTCAACTGGCCAATCAATAGCAACGTTATATTAGTACATCCTTCATACTCTCCAGCCCCGTCGTCCCGGGCTTATAGAATAAGGCTACGGTATCCCCTGCCTGTCGTTAAGGCGACTAAAACGGTCCTCGGGTTCACTGGACGACAAGGGTGCGCCGCCTTGGTCTTGCGCTACAGTAAGCCCGCGAAGAAGGCGACACTGGTCGTCCCGTGTTGCATTAGTACTATGAGGGTGCTGGGAATGGGAGTAACGTAATGATTGGAAGGAACGTGCTTCAGCACTCCCATTGGAGGTTAACTCCCCCCCGTCCCCGTACTTGCTCTCCAAGGAGCACAGTGCAGGGGAGATTGGTCCCACTGGAGATTCCGATGCCCCTCACCATGCACCGAGGCAGAGCCACCATTGTGGTGTTAGTGGGTCTTGTTGGAATCTTGTTGAAGAATTCCCCCCGTCAACAAAAGAAAATAAGGCGTAAGGTGGCTAGCCTTTGGTTGTTCTACAGGTTGCATTTTGTAGTGTAATCAAGAATTACATGATCTAATTCACCTATCCCCGTTCTTTGTTATTCAACGTCTTAATTATGTAATACAAGAAATATATAATTGACCTGTTCACTTTCACTGGAGGTGGATGTGAGGGACAAGGTGAGGGCATTCTGCGCATTTGGTGCGAGAGAGGGATAGCTGCGGGCGGCCGAGAGCAGCCCGCCGGGGAAGTTGCTGGAGAGCGCCAGGCGGACCAAGCTGCGAACATAACACAGTGTCAGTTGAAGAGATATTGAAGCAAAGTGTACTGAGTGATATATAATAGAATAGAATAAACATTTATCTGATACAAGAAACAAAACAAGTATAAAAATTTAAAACAGCAAAAAAAATTAAAAAAGGACCTTGTACCGAAAAGGCTTATTCTCAGCGCTGATTTTCAGCCAAAAAAAACCTGTTGAACCTAACGAAATGCAGCTACTGTTTGGCTGTGCGTAAATATGATGACAAGTAGAGACGTAGTGGCCCACCAAGCTGCGTGCTAAGCCACGCTACGTAATTGCACATTATCCTAACAACCCGAGTACGATCACGTCCGAGGATTGCTGGTCACTATCAGGGTTGCATCTGGAGCGGATGCTCTGCCACTGGATTCTGTTTAACGCATCTCGTATGACAGGGAAAAGTTCCTAACCACAATCAGTTTCTCCAGAGTTTGATCGCCTCTGCGCAATGTAAGGCCTATATTTAATACGACGAAATACATTGGATTTTTTATAAGCATACGGCAATTTTAACACTTAAAACTCTGTTAACAAACTCTGGCGTGTGTACGTCACGTACCTCGGGAAGAGACTGGAGCCGTGGTGGGGGCGGGAGCTGCGCTGAGGGGCGGCGGAGCGCACGACTGCGGCACGCGCCACGCCCAGCGACTCCAGCAGCCGTGCTGCACCCTGGACCACACACTACAGTTATGTGACATTCAGAAATAGACACAAGAGCACAGTGGTTCGTACATAATCGCGAACTGCAAGTCTATACAGGGCTACCGACAATAGCCCAGTTGCTGGAGTTTCTTCGGCCACTTCTTCTCCCAGCGCCAATGCTTCCCGAAGTGGCACTCAAAGATACTTTAGATTTTGAATGTCCCTTAGATTATCTGCGAAATAGCAACCGACCGAGTCGTGGTTCGGCCCTCTCGGGTGCCTGCGGATCGGAATGCTTACGCGTAACATAGTAACCGTCCAAGCCGAGGCTACCCGTCACCGGGTGGACCGTTATGTCGAGTTACTAGCGATAGAGGTTCAGGCTAAGCGACCTAAGAGCTATGCCACCTCTCAATCAGGTGAAGCAGTCAAGGCCAGTTTCTCTGGTCAATCTGTGTAGTTCGACATAAAAAAAAACAGTAATAATTTTTAGTAATAATCTAATTTACCGAAAATTTTGAAAAATGTCATTTTCCTATTTAATAGGCGATTATCACCTGTCCGTACAAAGATAACAAAATAAATATCATAGAGTATATTATTACCTGCTGCGTTAGATCGGGCTCGCTGGCGCTCATGGTGCCGGTGCCGCTCGCCTGGTTGTCTTTGTTATGCTCACTGAACTGCCCTTCCCCACCCTCGTTATCATCACACTGAAAACGGACGTGACGTTGAATGTTTAACACATACATTATATATTTATTTAAATACTTTATTATATACACAATAGTTGGGAAACATCAGAGGACAAGCATCAGCATAAGTCAGCGTGGAACAGCTACTTTACTTGGAACAATGTTCGCAGAGCCAACAGCCAAACATTGAAGGAGCAAAAGTGCGAGAGTACATTTTCTTTCTCTCACAGCCAGTTACGATTCGTATATCTAAGACAGTGCAGGCCTTTTGTCTGTATGACACTGGTAGTAAAAAAAAGAAAAAGGTAATAGGACGATCACTCTTACCCCTCCGGGTAAAGAGCGTTCAATACGTACCTCGTGCATATGAGCTTCCGGCAGAGGTTCCTTCGCTGGATACGGTTTGGTTATATCGGTGATACTGGTTGGGCCCATTTCCATATTGACATACGATGCACTGCCTATGTCCGCTAAGCAGTTGTTCCCTTCAGCTCCGAGTGTCAACGACTCCACTATAGTTGCAAGATCTGTATCAAGCATACTCATTAATAATAGTATACACGCAAAGATGGAAAAAAAATTACGGTTTTCGAAAAACTAATCTATGTATATAAAACAGAAAGTATGTGGGTATGTTCCCTATAGGCTCTGAAATGGCTGGACCGATTTCAATGAAACTTTCAGGGAATCTTCAGATTAACCTGGGGTGTAATCCGAAGCGCTCCTCTTTCTGAACTATAAAATACAGCTTTTATTTACTATAAAACTACTATTATGCGTATGATATTGTATCTACTGATATGTACATGGGTGTAGGTAACGATCTTCACCCACTCGAGAAGAGAATGAATACGGACAGAAATGAATAATTTAATATATTGTGAGAGTTAAAAAATAAAGCAAAATCTAGCCTGGCGAAGCGGACTGGGTATGCTAGTGCATGTGTAAATAGCTGTATAAATTTGAAATTGGAATTCCTAACCAAAAAGGGGGTAATTGAGTTCAAAGTGGCCAGTACGACAAAACGCCAATTTCATAAGTCCTAATATATAAACATACATACGGAGCTAAAAAGTTTTACCTTCAGTTGTGTGATGTAAAACACACACTCAGTGCAAATATCTTACCGGTGTTGATGTGGTGGGAGGAGTTGTTGATGGCCGACACGTCGTCCGTGGCGTGCATCCTGGGACGCGACATGTTGCTGGACATCTCTTCCCCAGATATATTGTCCGCAGATGACGCTTGCTCCGTTGACGCCACGGACATCTGCCGACATTACCGGCCGTTATTTAAGTATGTCGTCATAGTAAATACATCAATATCCCAAACACCGTAATCTACTAATATCGATTGATCATTGATCTCTCTGTAGCGGTATATTTGAAGATGTTATGTAGAAGAACAACTTCTCCAAATAAGAACTTCACATAACCCCGCTTTCCTCGTAAAAGGCGGGATATCTTGTCAAAGATTTCCCTAGGTTATGTGAAATACTGTTCGCGCTAAGCGTTCCGTCTTGTCATCTTATAACTCACCTAAATTTAAAAGGTCATTGACCTTCCGTAATTGTACGGATAATATCGACTCTCGATCATTCGACGTCTTCAACGATTACACGTACTGACTACCGGCAGAATCTTGTGTTTAAATTACGTCAAATCCCAGATATTTACATGGTCAGCTTCGAGACGGATTCGGAAGTGTTATTTACCAGTGAATAAATAACAATTTCATCGAAATCTACGGATTTGACGAAGATCTTTAAGGAGACATTAGTTCGTCCGAAGGGCAAGTGAAGGACATCGGAGAACAAAGAAACGGACGAACATACTCAACACCGCACAGTGTTTAATGGAAGTTTTTAGTGCTTATTAATTGTTATCAATTAGTGCTGTGTTGCTTAGTCTACTTTAAGATTATTTTATAATTTTCCAGATTCTGCCCATTCCCATATATCATGTCCGAGGAGAGGGAATTAATTAAAAAGCGAGCGAGTTATAAAGGTCGTTTAACAGTATTTAATAATTACATCAGCGATTTAAAGGAGCCTTTATCTCCGTCCCAGGTTAGCGAATTAAAGGCACGCGTAAGTAAAATTGACATTTTATATAGTCACTACGATGAGGTTCAACTACGTTTAGAGTGTTTAGCGGAGAATATTGATTGCCAGATCAGTGAACGAGCCGACTTCGAGTCGACTTATTTTAAAATAATAGCTGAGGCGCAAGAGTTAATTTGGCGTCATGAGAATAATGAGTCTAAACGCGAGTGCGCATCAAGTTGCAGCAGTCCGCTGCGCAACAATAATATAGTGAAACTGCCTACTATACAGTTACCTAAGTTTAGCGGCTCCTATGATAGTGGCGAGTTTCGAGACACTTTTGTAGTTTAATACACTCGAATGACGGTATAGACAATATAAATAAGTTTCATTATCTCCGCGCATCGCTCGAAGGGACAGCCTATGCTAGTGCATGTGTAAATAGCTGTATAAATTTGAAATTGGAATTCCTAACCAAAAAGGGGGTAATTGAGTTCAAAGTGGCCAGTACGACAAAACGCCAATTTCATAAGTAAAGACCTAATATATAAACATACATACGGAGCTAAAAAGTTTTACTTCAGTCGTGTGGTGTAAAACACACTCAGTGCAAATATCTTACCGGTGTTAATGTGGTGCGAGGAGTTGTTGATGGCCGACACGTCGTCCGTGGCGTGCATCCTGGGACGCGACATGTTGCTGGACATCTCTTCCCCGGATATATTATCCGCAGATGACGCTTGCTCCGTTGACGCCACGGACATCTGCCGACATTACCGGCTGTTGTTTAAGTATGTCTTGTCATAGTAAATACATCAATATCCCTATCTACTAATATCGATCGATCATTGATCTCTCTGTAGCGGTAAATTTGAAGACGTTATGTAGATGAACAACTTCTCCAAATAAGAACTTCACATAACCCCGCTTTCCTCCTAAAAGGCGGGATATCTTGTCAAAGATTTCCCTAGGTTATGTGAAATACTGTTCGCGCTAAGCGTTCCGTCTTGTCATCTTATAACTCACCTAAATTTAAAAGGTCATTGACCTTCCGTAATTGTACGGATAATATCGACTCTCGATCATTCGACGTCTTCAACGATTACACGTACTGACTACCGGCAGAATCTTGTGTTTAAATTACGTCAAATCCCAGATATTTACATGGTCAGCTTCGAGACGGATTCGGAAGTGTTATTTACCAGTGAATAAATAACAATTTCATCGAAATCTACGGATTTGACGAAGATCTTTAAGGAGACATTAGTTCGTCCGAAGGGCAAGTGAAGGACATCGGAGAACAAAGAAACGGACGAACATACTCAACACCGCACAGTGTTTAATGGAAGTTTTTAGTGCTTATTAATTGTTATCAATTAGTGCTGTGTTGCTTAGTCTACTTTAAGATTATTTTATAATTTTCCAGATTCTGCCCATTCCCATATATCATGTCCGAGGAGAGGGAATTAATTAAAAAGCGAGCGAGTTATAAAGGTCGTTTAACAGTATTTAGTAATTACATCAGCGATTTAAAGGAGCCTTTATCTCCGTCCCAGGTTAGCGAATTAAAGGCACGCGTAAGTAAAATTGACATTTTATATAGTCACTACGATGAGGTCCAACTACGTTTAGAGTGTTTAGCGGAGAATATTGATTGCCAGATCAGTGAACGAGCCGACTTCGAGTCGACTTATTTTAAAATAATAGCTGAGGCGCAAGAGTTAATTTGGCGTCATGAGAATAGTGAGTCTAAACGCGAGTGCGCATCAAGTTGCAGCAGTCCGCTGCGCAACAATAATATAGTGAAACTGCCTACTATACAGTTACCTAAGTTTAGCGGCTCCTATGATAATTGGCTTGAGTTTCGAGACACTTTTGTAGTTTAATACACTCGAATGACGGTATAGACAATATAAATAAGTTTCATTATCTCCGCGCATCGCTCGAAGGGACAGCCGCTGTCGTTATTCAATCTATTGAATTTTCGGCTGATAATTACTTAGTTGCCTGGAATTTATTATGCGACCGATTTGATAATAAAAGGCTACTGATACAAAATCATGTTGCCGCACTATTTAATGTCGAGACTATTACAAAAGAATCGTCTTCTATATTAAAGCGTGTCATAGATACGATAAATAAAACATTAGGGCCCTTGAGTCATTAGGAGAACCCATAAGTCATTGGGATACGTTATTAATATACATCATAAGTCACAAATTAGATTCAAAACGTATCGCGAGTGGGAAGAGTACAAAGGTAGGTTGGATTGCAATACAGCCATTTCATTTAATTTATTTTTAAAATTTTTACGTAACCGTGCAGACCTTTTAGAGACATTAGAATTTTTTCGTTGTCCGCAACCTACACCAAAAAGAACAAATAATGTTAAAAGTATGGTGTCGATTGCACAAAGTCCGACAATTCAAAAGCCTTCGTCATCACTATGTCCTAATTGCAAATGCGAACACAAACTGAACAATTGTCCTAAGTTCTTAGGACTTACGTGTGAGCAACGTTTAGAACTTGTGCCTAAATTAAAGGTTTGTTTTAATTGTTTGCGGTCCGGCCATTATGCAAACAATTGCAGAGGTAACGGTTGCAAAATATGTAAAAAGCGACATAATGTATTAATCCATATTACAGACTTGAAGCATAAACCAACAACTAATGTCTGTTCTAACACTGAGAATCACTCCGCCCAGTCCTCCGTGACCCTGACCGCATGTAGTGACGAGCCCTACGGTAATGTCACGTTGTCTGCCCAGCTTTCTTCAACCCATTTGCACAACAGAACGCAGGTACTCTTGGCCACCTCTCTTATAAAAATTATAGACGACCGCGGCAGCGACTGCATCGCCCGCGCCGTGCTCGACAGCGGCAGCACTTCATGTCTTATTAGTGAACGATTGAGACAATCGTTAAATTTACCCACAGTTAAAGTGAACGAGTCACTTCTGGGTATAAATAATTCAAAGTCGCACATAGGTGAAATGTGTTGTTTACACATTAAGTCGTTAAATGATAACTTTTCGACAAAGATATTCTGTTTTGTTTTGCCGAATATAACTGACGATGTGCCCAGTCAGCAAATAAGTTTACAGGACTTAAATTTACCCAGCAACCTCTGTTTAGCGGATCCCAACTTCCACACACCATCTTCGGTGGATTTAATTATTGGTGCGGATATTTTTGGGATTTATTAGGGCTGCGTAAAATTAGTTTAGGAGCCGGTAAGCCCGTGCTATTTGAATCTAGTCTAGGATGGTTAGTTTCAGGCCCTTTATATTATAGTGGTCAAGCGCAGCATTCGACTTCTGACTTTAAGTCCAACTTTCTGTCGGTAAAAACAACTAATGACGTTTCTTCGTGCAATGATTCCAGTGATGACATTCAAACCCTGTTGACACGGTTTTGGCACCTCGAGGAGGCCAGCCCTCAGTCATCACCTTTCTCCAAAGAAGAGAAAATGTGCGAAGAACATTTCATCGAAAATACATCTCGTCAGTCAGACGGTCGGTTCTGTGTCAGGTTGCCATTGACACAGTCACCCGATGTATTAGGCGGCTCATTGCAGCGCGCCAAGCATTGTTTATTTTCTCTTGAGAGAAAATTTAAGGCAACCCGATTTTAAAATAATTACATTAAGTTTATGTCCGAATACCTATTGTTAGGTCATATGTCCGAGTGTTCATTTGATTCACAGCGTCAAGTTTACTACATACCACATCACGGAGTCACACGTCAGAGTAGTTCAACAACAAAACTCAGAGTTGTTTTCAACGCGAGTAGTCCCACTACTTCAGGTATTTCATTTAATGACTTGCAATTAGTAGGACCTAACGTCCAGGATGATCTCTTCTCAATTCTTATTAGATTCCGACTATACAAGTACGTGATATCCGCAGATGTCGAGAAGATGTATCGACAAATCGTTGTACATCCCGATGACCGATATCTGCAGAGAATTGTTTGGAGAGAAGATCCATCCGAGCCTGTACGGACGTACGAGTTGAACACGGTCACATATGGCACCGCCAGCGCCCCCTACCTCGCTACTAGGTGTTTAAAACAAATTGGTGTTGAGTGCAATAACGCGAAAATTTCCGAAATCATCATACACGATTTCTATGTTGACGATTTATTAACTGGTGGCGATTCTATTCAGGAGGCACTGGACATACGTGACAAAATTTCGAATGAACTCGAGTCCGCTGGTATGCATCTCCGAAAATGGAAGTCGAATGAACCTCAAGTAATTTTTGAATCCGATGACCCCTCATTTAATTTAAATATTGGGTCCACGGAATCATGCAAAACATTAGGTCTCAGTTGGTTACACGAATCGGATGAGCTACATTTTTCAACCAATAATATTAAGTTAAATAACTTTACGAAGCGAGGACTGCTTTCTGTAATTTCTCAAATTTTCGACCCACTGGGTCTCCTAGCCCCCTGCATTATACCCATGAAAATCATAATGCAAAAATTATGGCTTCTTAAACTTGCATGGGACGACCCGTTGCCTATTGAAATTATCAAATCATGGCAAATCATTGCAGACGGTTTGCCCTTATTAAGCTCATTACGTGTTCCCCGTCTTACACTTTGCAAGCCTAATGACTCAATTGAGCTTCATATTTTTTGTGACGCATCGCAAGCAGCCTACGGTGCATGTTTGTATGTTCGTAGCACGAGTAATGATATTGTTTTGGTGCGGTTGCTTTCAGCTAAAAGTCGGGTCGCGCCTATAAAGCCTACCACGATCCCGAGGCTTGAGCTGTGCGCCGCGCTCGTTGGAGTCCGCCTGTACAAAAAGGTGTTAAGTTCTTTGCGAGTGCAAGTAAGATCAGCAATTTTTTGGACAGACTCCACCATCGTTTTAGGCTGGATGAAAATGTTGCCAAGTAAACTGCATTCATTCGTGCGTAACCGTGTGACCGAAATATTGGACACGACCGGTTCGCACGTTTGGCGTCACGTCCCTACCGATTTGAACCCGGCAGATTACGTCTCGCGTGGCGTCAGTATTAATAAAATGTTACATCTCGATATGTGGTGGTCAGGACCGGAGTTCTTAAAGCATGATATTTGTTCTTGGCCTAAAGATGTAACATCAAATGAACGACTGCCAGAAACGCGCACTGAAATTTCTTTAATTAACAATAAATCTAAAGGGGCTTTAATTGAATTCGAACGTTTTTCTAATTTTAAAAGATTACAGCGCACTATGGCCTATGTCTTAAGGTTCATTAATATTTGTAAAAAACAGCGTCCACCAACACAATATCTGAATAATAACGAACTTCAAAATTCTTTGAATGTTCTATTAAAATTATCACAAGTCGAGTCATTTGATGAATACATTATTTTATTGAAAACCAAGTGTTTGCCCGCCAAGAATAAACTTTTAAAATTTAATCCTTTCTTAGACGATAACAATTTACTGCGGGTCGGCGGCCGCTTAGATAATTCATTGTTTTGTTATCAAAAGAAACATCCTATATTGTTACAGTCCACTCATCATTTAACAAAATTACTTTTTAAATATATGCATCTAAAACTTCTCCACGCCGGCCCTCGTTTACTATTAAGTTCATTAAGAGACACTTACTGGCCGATCGGTGGTCTTAATTTAGCTAAGGTTACTTTTCGCAATTGTCATTTATGCTGTCGCTTTAAGGGAAAGGTAGTGAATCCTATAATGGGTAACCTGCCGCAGCGGCGTGTGACCGCGAATGGCTGTCCCTTCGAGACCGTTGGCGTCGACTACGCCGGGCCTATCATGTCAGCCAGTCGTCAAGGTCGTGGCTGCAAGCTTGTCAAGGTTTATATTGTAGTTTTTGTGTGCTTCACAACTAAAGCCATACACATTGAGCTAGTAGGCGATTTGACAAGTAATAATTTTTTGTCAGCTCTTCGTCGATTCATGTCACGTCGCGGTAAACCTAAACACATTTACTCCGATAACGGGACCTCATTCGTAGGCGCTTATAACGAAATCGGTCGTTTTATTAAAAATAATTGCAATTCGCTAACTGGTGACCTGGCTTCCGAATGTATTAACTTCCATTTCTTGCCTCCTCACGCCCCTCATTTCGGCGGTTTATGGGAAGCGGGCGTTAAATCTGTAAAGTTTCACCTCAAACGTATTCTCGGTAATTGTAACCTTACATATGAGGCCTTAAACACTGTGCTGGTACAAATTGAGGCAGTTCTAAACTCTCGTCCGCTGACACCACTTTCAACAGATCCCAGCGACCTTCTGCCGCTGACGCCGGGCCATTTTCTTATCGGCCGCCCTCTCGCTGCACTGCCGACCGACTGCTACGAGCACCACACCACAGGAACACTGAGCCGGTATCAACACCTGGAGCAGCTCCGCCAACATTTTTGGCGCAGATGGAGCAAAGAGTACATTTCAGAACTTCAGCTGAGGACGAAGTGGCGCTCTGATCACAATCCATTGCGAGAAGGTGCATTGGTCATCCTGAAGGAAGACAATCTACCGCCGCTAAAATGGCGGCTGGGTCGGATAGTAGCAGTTCATCCCGGAGCGGACGGTGTATCCCGCGTAGCTGACGTGCGGACTGCGACAGGAGTCGTGCGCCGCGCATTCAGCAAGATCTGCCTGCTGCCTCAGGATAACTACTAATTTTGTTGAAGGACGAGCCTTCAACGCCCGGGGGCATGTTCGCGCTAAGCGTTCCGTCTTGTCATCTTATAACTCACCTAAATTTAAAAAGGTCATTGACCTTCCGTAATTGTACGGATAATATCGACTCTCGATCATTCGACGTCTTCAACGATTACACGTACTGACTACCGGCAGAATCTTGTGTTTAATTTACGTCAAATCCCAGATATTTACAAATACCAAAAGTATCACTGTCGCATGACTGACTGTAGGCAGAGATCACCGACTTCCATTATTATGACCTTGACACACTGACACATATTACTTTTTTTTATTATTATTATGATGTTTACAACATTGTTGTATCTCCTCTTTTTCGAGGGTGAAAATGTAAGTACGGGCCGAAGCCAAGTACTTGTAATAGAATTATATAAAATTAGATAGGGTCAGAATTAAGGAATTTACGTGTGGGACGGCATATATTGAGGATCACGGCTTTCTGTAACTGCATGTATGTGGATGGATTAATGTCAAGTAATTTTATGTTTGTATGGAGGGTTTTTGGTATGACACCTGTAGTAGACAGCACTATTGGGATTGTTCGGACATGACTGACTTGCCACTGCGTTTTGATCTCTATGGAAAGTTCTGTATATTTTGCAATATTCTCGGAGTGGGTCGTCAATAAATTAAGTGTATTACATACTGCAATGTCGATGAGGGATACTGTTTTGTTTTGTTTATCTAATAAAGTTATATACGGTCTTCATTATTATTATTATTAAAGCAACCACAGACCTGCGTCCGTGCTCTTTTCCAAT
Organism: Meandrusa payeni; assembly: GCA_029286785.1. NCBI lineage: Eukaryota > Metazoa > Arthropoda > Insecta > Lepidoptera > Papilionidae > Meandrusa > Meandrusa payeni. Next base: position 898,670 of record JAGSMX010000015.1, read on the forward strand.
GTACTTTAATTATTTACTTTGGATTTATTAATGAGTGCTACCTCTTTTTTTTAATAAAAAAAAGAAAGCTAGCAATATTTCTTTTTTTTTCCTGAAATATTACTAACAATCTTGTTAACCATTCCAACTAAGCTTAAGCTTGTGCTAGGACATGGTTCACGGCAATAGTCCAATGGTGGATTCGAACCCACGACCTTACGATTCGCAGGCCGTACCCTAAGCCATTAGGCTATTGACGCTTCTGCGCTTGACCTCTACAGTTACTATTTTTTTTATAATGCCTGATTTTTGGATGTAGTTTTGGAGAATGCTCTGGTCCACGCGTCGCAAACGCCCCGCTGCATTGCTATTAGCGACCGTATTACTTATGAATGCCATGTTTGCACTATAAAACGCATGCCTTGTATGTCTGTTCTGTAGCCAATTGAATTAAATCATCATCATCACCTGCTGGTCGGCGGTGGCGTCGGGCAAGCTGGGCGTGGAGTGGCTCTTGCGGCCCGTGCGGCTCTCGCTGGCTCCAGCTCCGCCCGCCGGCCCTGCTCCTCCGCCGCCGCTCAACACCTTCAGGTCGAACTTGCCCTCCGCACCCATACGGTACGAATTGCGCCCACCGTGGTCCCACCTAGAACACGTGCTTTGTATCAATTCAATATCACCTATCTGTCTGTTACAAATACATCACATTAAATTTACTGTACATATTTATTGTTAACTGTGTGCAATAAAGATCATCTGTCTATCTATCTACATCTGTGTTATACTTAACGCGTACCTGACTGCATAATTATTGATTTATATAATCTTTATTTGCACATAATAAAAGTGTACAACAAGGCGGACTTAATGCCAAAAGGATTCTCTGCCAGTTTACCTTAGAATTAAAAAGGGTTATGGGTTAATATTACAATATATAAAGTATTAGAGTACCTAGACTTTATTTTATGTAAACAATAAACTTAAATCATTAAATATTTAATTTAACTCTCACAATATAATAAATTAGTCATTTCTCTCCGTATTCATTCTCTTCTACACCCATGTACATAATTACTACACAATACAAATTTGGTTAATAAAACAATAGAATATCATCATAGTAAATAAAAGCTGTATTTGACAGTTCAAAAAGAAGAGTGCTCCGATCGTCACCAAACTTACAGGATTACTCGCCAGTTCAATATAAAGATTCCCTGAAAGTTTCATTGATACCGGTCCAGCCGTTTCAGAGCCTATACGGATTAAACCCACACACTTTCTCTTCTATATTTATATATATAGATAAACGCTCTATGCAACATGTGGAGTATCCTACCTGACGTCTACCCATCCGTTGTGCAGGTCCGAGGTGACGGTGCCGACAGCGGGGTGCGGTCCGTCCTGCTCGCGCCACTTCCAGTCGACGCCGCGCAACACGCGCGCGCCCACGCACAGACCGCGCGCGCCCCGCGACCAGCGCCGCGACCTGGCACCGCCCCCCGCCCCGCCGCACCCGCCCACTGCGATACCGGTGCCCGCGCCGCCGCTAGCGCCCATGCTCTGCCGTGGTGGCACCTCACTTACACTAACAACCTGAACAAAAACGTTATAAAAGTTAATATTATAAAATTTAATGACGAACTACACAGATTGGCCAGAGAAGCTGGCCTTGACTGCTTCACCGGATTGAGAGGTGGCATAGCTCTTAGGTCGCTTAAGTCGAAGAAGTGGCCGAAGAAACTCCAGCTACGCTCCTAACATCTGAGGGGTGGGCCCTGCCCATAAGTACGGTAACGCGCGAGGATTATATTTGTAAATAATAATAACAAAAGCAATAGAAAGCTCCAGTTTCCGCTCGCCAAAACAAACAGCGCGTTTGGCATAGACTCGCTCCAGGAGTAAACCTTTTTTTTAACAACAGTTGGAAAATATTTGACTTGATTATTGGATAGTCTGGTGTTGATCTTAAGTAGTAACATTTCTAACTTATGTATTAATTATACATATATAACTTATATATATATTATATTTCTAACTAGCAATGGTTTCCGTACCTTGCCGTATATCTCTAGTCCGGAGAGCGAAAGGTAGTGGCTCTGTCCACTGGCGTTCTTGCCGTTCTGCTGCACGCGCAGGTAGCGGTAGGAGGCGTCGGCGCGCAGCCGCCACGTGGCCGTGCTGCCGGGCTCCTGGAGCGCCTGCTCGTCGTTGTGCGCCGCCAGCGTGCTCCACGCCACCCCGTCCATAGACATCTACACACGGACAATACTAAATCAAATACTCCTGGTATGTGTGGATTATGTCACTAATTTGTTTTAATGTCAAATGCATACAATGTAACCAATGTACAAATAAATATTTTTGAAGTAAAACTTCTTTACGTTTACGTACCCTTGACTTGGAGAGAAGTGTGACCGGGCGAGGCGAAGGGAAGTTGAGAGTGAGATATAAGTTAGTAAAGATAGAGAGAGAAAGAGTTACGTTTCATATATTACTGTAGGGGCAAGAGAGAGCAGTGATCGTCCACATTTTCTTTCTCTCGTAGCCAGTAACATTTCGTATATCTAAGACACAGTGCAGGCCTTTTGTCTATATCACCTTGTAGGAGCAAGAGAGAGCAGTGTGCGCTCACATTTTCGTTCTCTCTTTAACAATCGTGTATACAGGATATTACGAGTCCGCTTCCGAAAACGCAGACAGACGATTGTACTAATGACACCTTTGATGATAGGACAGAAAAAAAGTCGAACCTGATTTAAAAAAAATAACATATTTTAAACATACTCCACCTTCTGGGGAGCTTCTATCTTCTTGAAGATTCCCCCCCATCAACAAAAAAAAAGGTTTTGTTGGGTTACCACCAACACACCAACCAACCATCGTATTGAAAGTGCATGTTGATATTGCTTGGAGATATTGCTTGGAGATATTTCTTGGTGATATTACTTGGAGATAGTGCTAGGAGATATTGCTAGGTTTATAAAAACCCAAAACTACACTACTACTTAAAAACGAGCATGAATGCAAACCAGAAATTTCTTGTTCAAACTTACTTGGAATAGCCAATTCCTAAGCGCGGAACGTCCATAGCCACGCGCATGTCGAAGCGTATACGCTGAAGGCACAATATTCAATCCGAGATCCACCGCTATGAAGGCACGTCGGTCGTCATTGGTGTGAACATTTAGAGGTTCAGGCGACCGCGAGAGGGCGTCCTCAGCTCGCCCGTACGGTAACTGACGTCCGTCGGACGACCAAACGCTCACCAAACCATGAGCGCCAGGGTTCACCCATTCGCAAGTACCGGCGTTGCTGCCGATGAAGTATAGAACGCCGTTTTCGTCAAAGTCGTGCTGGAGTGATAAAATTTCATGTTTACATAAAAATTATATAAAAGCCGTGGTAGCTCAGTGTCCGGGCGGTCGCCTCAAGTTGCGTAGTACGCTAGTAACCCGAGTTCGATCCCCGGTGCCAATGTATTTGTTGTTGCTTTAATTATATGTGCTGATTTAGTACGCGCTTGGTGGCGAAGGAAAACATCGTGAGGAAACCTACATGTCCTCGAAAATTTTTTCTAAGACGTGTGACGTTTGCGAATCCGCATTAGGGCCACGTGGCGGAATATTACCTTATATCTCAGAAAAGGCCTGTGCCCAGCAGTGGGACATGTATAAAGGCTGACCTTTTATGTTTACATATAAAATCTCATTTTAACTCTGACGGTAAATATGAATAGAATCATAATAATTATTGTCTGCATTTCACTATACACGTGTGTGAAGTACAGTTGTCATATCTGGGCATATGCAGCCAAATACCAACTCGCGGCACTGGATTCCATGGAGAGGCGGGACAAAAAGTTTATAGGTGACCAAGATCTACTCCTGGATAGTCTTGAGCACCGGCACAAGGTGGACCGGCCCAGCCTTTCGGTGTTTTACAGATTTTGGAGAGTGGACATTTTGTAGTACACAAGTTAATTCGTCCAGTTAGTTGTTAGTTAGTTTATACTCATAAAAAAAAGACTTATTACAAGAGCTCGTGTCAGCGTAAAATAAAACTCCTCCGAAACGGCTAGACCGATTTTTATGCATTTTTTTGTGGATGTTCCATAGGTCTGAGAATAGGATGTAGGATATTTTTCATACCCTTAAGTAATAAGGGTGGTCCACCACTAAAAGCTTTTTTTTCAACCCTCATTTTTAAATAGCAATATTAGTGCGTCCGCTAGACGTAATTGATACTTTTTTTAAAGAATGCTAGCAATATTTCTTTTTTTTAGAAATATTACTAACATTCTTGTTAACCATTCCAACTAAGCTTATGCTTGTGCTAGGACATGGTTCACGACAATAGTCGAATGGTGGATTCTAACCTACGACCTTACGATTCGCAGACCGTACCCAGTAAACCATTTGGCTATTGACGCTTCATAATCTCTATTATTGTTTTCTTTTTTATTATTTTTATAGGCAGTCATCTTTCAGCACAGCGCTCCATTCCTCTTTCAGTCATAAACTACATCCTCGCACACTTACTTAAAAGGTATATGTTTTAATTTTAGATACTTATACCAAATTGTCACTAGAAATAATATATATATGGCAATTATTACCGGTTCTTCAGAGCAGTATATAAAAAATCAATGAACAAGTCAGCTGAGAATCGAATCCCCGGCCATTAGATTGCTTAACCACAAAAATGTTTGGTATATGTTCCGTATATACTACAAATTTAATACTACAAATAGACAGTATTTTTTTATTTATATAGATTTATGGTTAAAAATAATACTCACATCATACACAAAGTTCATTGGCGCCTCTGCTTTGATCTTCTGCACGAAGGTGAAAGTGTTTCGGTCCATGTCGTACCACTGTCTGGCGACGGACTTGGCGAGGAACCTCTCAAGCTGGCGCACGGTGGTGAGCGCCTCCACCTTCAGGTTGCGGCCGGCGTTGTTGCCGCTGCTAGCTCCGTTGTCCTCCTCATCATTGGCACGCTCCACGCGTAGTCTATATTATAATAATAATAATAATGGGTCGAAATATATGCTGAGAGACGGAACGGTCGAATCACTTTGGCATAATATTTCCGGTTGTTCTTATCTAGCTAATGGTGACACAGTCATAATCTCGTAGCCAGAATTACTCGCCAGCAACTTGCTCTTTGATATGGTCTTGTTGAGTCCGAGGTTATGCAACACTCTATTGGGATCAATCTGTTATCAATTACTATTGTCATCAATCAACCTGATATTGTGCAGACAGCCCGCCTGTTGATATTGCATACTATGCAACTTGATCAGACTGGACAATGAGCTATCACAGTTCTTTTCTTACCAAGGATGTTTTTTTTTATTTATTTATTATATAGATTTATTTACATCTACATAGTTGCCAGAGCAATCTATTGGCGAAAACTGCACCCATAAATCTATCCACTATACATAAAATACAATAAAAAAACATATACAATAAATACTAATAAATAATAATTAATCATATACATATAATATCTAATTTATTTACAATATTCGGCAGCGTAGGTACTTAGTAGGTGCGTTTTAAATTTTTTCTTATTGTTGTCCTTCTGCAGGTAGTCTTCCGCAAGTTCATAAATATTGTATGTTCATGTCCAATTACCTAAAATATTACAGTTCTTCATACATATAGCGTGTTGTTTTTCTTAAATTACCATACACATATTTTTGTAATTGAAGTTGTCTGTTGTCTATGATATGAGAGAATATTGGCTGCAGTGGTTTATGACGCACCTAATACGCTTGGCGAGATGATGCAGGGAGCCGGCGGCGGGCGCGGGGGCGTCGCTAGCGGGCGCGAGCACGGGCAGCCGCTCCACGCTCTCCAGCACGCCCACCAGCCGCGCCGCCAGCAGAGCCCCCTCGCGACAGTCCTCGCTCGTCAACCATTCGCGCACCACGCGCTCGCGCTCCGCCAACTGCCCTGGTACATCTACAAACAAACGAGCGTGTACGTTAAAAAGGAACGTACATATTCGACGCTGGAAAGCAAAAACGTGTAAGTGACTTTTTGACCATTTTCACGTCACTTTTTTACGTCGTTGGAATCAGAAAAAAAAGATGCGTCGAATGATACATGACTTGTTACAATAGATGAAAAATAGCTGAAATAGAATTTTCAAGATTGACACATCTCTTTATTTATTTATTTTTGTACCGTAAAACGATTTTCTTTAAGAAAACTCTAGGTTAATGCCGTGGTACAATACATTTCAGCAAAAATTGTTTCAAAAATGACAGCTCTAGGTCCACAAACACGAAAGTTATAATTTTTTTAAAAAGTTGAAATGTTTTTCGTCTCTGGTGAACAATTTACTACGGGTTACTACGTTTTTGTTTCCCAGTGTCGATATAAACATCTTAACGTGACAGATCAAACGACACCGCCATTGCCATTCCACAGTTGGATCAGACAAGATATCTATTTGAAGAATGCTAACACCGTTTTTTGTTCACAAATAAAAGTCTTGTTAAGCCTGTGCTAGGAGATGGTTCACGTCAATAGTCGAATGGTTACATTTATTTATATACGAATATTTATTTAATTTTTCTTTTAAATCTTTTATATCGCTGTTAAATTAAAATACTTTTCTTTGTTTGTTAAATTTAATTTAAAATGAAATTGATGTAACGCAGTGGGAGAGGGCACTGATTCCTGAAATACAGGTTTAACTCCTAGTTCAGGAATCAGGGAGTTCGTCTATTTGTAAGAAAAATTTTTGAATAAAGTATTTGTATTTGAAAAAAAAATGGTGGATGCGAACCTACGACGATTCGCAGACCGCACTCTAAACATTAGACTATTGAGATGTAGAAGATTCCGCTTATATTTATTTTTCTTTGTTATGTAATGTAACAGTGTCTTATTGTCTCAATTCGTAAAGTTTCTGATAAGTTCAACTTTTGATCAATCACTCTGTATTAAAAAAAATGCACAGACGTTTTCTTATGTATCCCGTGCATCTCATAGAGGTTCAGGCTAAGCGACCTAAGAGCTATGCCACCTCTCAAATCCGGTGAAGCAGTAAAGGCCAGCTTCTCTGTGCCAACTGTGATAGTTCGTCCCAAAAAGAGACGTGCATCTTTAATGTAGGTGTCATATTTGTATTACGAAGTTCTGGCGGCTACATTTTCTTTCTTCTGTCACTTTAATTGTTCATATTAGTGCTGTTGTCGGCGAGCAATACTTATATCCTTTTATTGTCTTAAACTTACCAATATCTCATTCAAGAAACATTCTTCTGTACCCGTGTTACATTTATCCGTGTTACCTGGTATGGTAAGTTTAACGCTTTTTTTTTTCTTTTTTTTATGACGAACTACACAGATTGGCCAGGAAGCTGGCCTTGACTGCTTCACCGGATTGAGAGGTGGCGTAGCTCTTAGATCGCTTAGCCTGAACCTCTATCGCTAGAGTAACTCGACACGAGGGTCCCCCTCGGCTTGGACGGTTACTATGTTACACGTAAGCATTCCGATCCGAGGGTGCTCGAGAGGACCGAACCACGACTCGGTCGGTAGCTATTTCACGGATAATATAAAGGACATTCGAAAAGCTAAACTAACTTTGAGTGCCACTTCGGGAAGCGTTGGCGCTGGGAGAAGTCGCAAAGTCGCCAGTAAAGGCCAGCTTCTCTGTGCCAACTGTGTTAGTTCGTCAAAAAATTCTCTGAGTGTAGAGGTTCGGGCTAAACGACCTAAGAGCTATGCCAACTCTTAATCCGGTGAAGCAGTCAAGGCCAGCTTCTCTAGCCAACTGTGTTAGTTAGTCCAAAAAAAGTACCAACGATCTGTGTTCATTATTTATGAAACTATCGTTAGGCATGCTGTTCAATATGTTTAGGTTGATTCCATGTGTACTCTGTGTGATTCCCTATTAGTTGTGTATCTGTCAGCTCCAATAAAAACGTTCACTCTTCCGTTCATTACAAATTTGTTGTTTCATTTATTGGCTCCCTAATTAAATATAAAATAATAACTAGAACCTCCCCCTTATTTGAAGTCGGTTAGAAAGCTTCATGTTTCGTACCGTTCGGTTGCGGCGACAACACCTGCAGCAGGGACGGTGCAATCCCCGACGACTGCAACTCGTACGCCGAGAGGAGTTCATCTCCACTCAGCATTTCCGACAGCTGATCCAATGTCTCCTTTAATTCCAGCTGCCAGTCACCTAAACGAGGAATTGAGAATTGTCTCAGATATTTTTTTAAAAGAATACCAACAAATTGAGTTGTGAAACATTCTTGTTGCCATGTAAAGGTGAAAAATAATATCGTAGAAAAAACGACAGACGCTGCCGGTAGACATGTCATGTTTTGCTGGGGGGAGGACGTAACCTCCCCCAAGACGTGCTTAAGAGCACGCAGAGGGCTTCGGTACGTTCCTCTAGGGATCTCGGAGCTTCTCGCTATGCACCGGAGAGAGCCACGGGGGCTTATAGTGAGTAAGATCCTTCAGTCTATAATTTAAGACGCATCACGTTTATCCCTTCTGTAGTTTTTGCAGTTAAAGGTAATAAAAATTCCCTTCTCCCATATGTTACTTTATATACAGGCTGTCCCGTAATTCAAAGACCGACGGTAAGTGGGTGGTAGGTAACTGTATCACAGCCTCGAAAAATAAAAAAAATGGATGTCATTTATTTTTGTTATATGAGCATTTTACTGATACTTTCTAAAATAGCCTAGTTTTGGCGACGGATATTTTAAATTTGAAGCGCAGATAACTTCGCAAGTAAGCAAGTAATATATATATATATATAAAAGAGAAAGTGTGTGGGTTTGTTCCATATAGGTTCCGAAACGGTTAGACCGATTTCAATGAAATTTTCAGGGAATCTTCAGATTGACCTCGAGTAGTCCTGTAAAGTTTGGTGACGATCGCAGCACTCCTCTTTTTGGAATGTCAAACAAGCCATACGTCGTCCTTTTATTTCTGACATTAACTTGAGCCCAATGTTTTTGTATAAATGATAAGAATGTTATTGTATTTTATGATATGTACAGGTGTGTAGTTAATGGATCTTCACCCGCTCGAGAAGAGAATAAATACGGAGAGAAATGAATAATTTAATATATTGTGAAAGTTAAATTAAATAGTTAATGATGTGAGTCTATTGTTTAAATAAAATAATGCAAAATGTAGCCCGGGGAAACGGACTGGGCACTCTAGTGCGGTAATAAAAACACTGACCGGAGGCGTGCGAGGCGAGGCGCTGCAGGCGTGCAAGGAGCGCGCGCAGGCGGGCGACCGGTGGGCGGGGCTGCCGCGTGGCCGCGCTCGATAGATGGCGCGCGTATAGCGCACGTGCACGCTCCGACACCTGCGTACCAAAACCAGACTTATCAAATTGCACATAAAATGCTGGCGCGCACGCTTCACTATATCCGGAGCATCATTGTTATTGAACGAATTATGAAACTTCATGTATATGGGTACTAACCTGTGTTTTTTGTGCTTCAGATTTCGCTGTAAGACGAGATCGGTTCTGGCTGGTATTTCCACTATTCACCACAACTGGTCTCCGGTCTACCCAACCAGAACTAGATAATTCTGGACCTGGCAACAATGTGTAAAGGTTAAACACAGATGATATAAACACATAGCTGACCCCGCTGCAAGTGCTGACAACCTCAAGGGTGCAAATATAGTAACCTCGATAGAGGTTTCATATCTGAGCCGTTTGGGGTAGAAACTTTGGGTCCGTGAGGTCCTAGTGCACACCACCTTGTTGATGTTATAGTTAAAAAGTTGGTCGACACATCTGGTGGCCAGAGAGCTGGATAATACCTTGCACAGAGGCTAAGCATTGTGTTACAATGTGGCAATGCTACCAGCCTTCTGGGCACGCTGCCAAGTGACGACGGTCTGGCACAGTTAAAACATTTAGTTAAAATTAATAAAAATTGTAAGTATTTTGTAAAATACTTTTTTGTAAATATATTAAAAATTGTAAATATTTCTTTTTTATGTTACTATTATGTATTGTTTTATATGTATAGTTAAATTATATTTTCGTGTTTTAGTTATAACACATAGTATTAAAGCCTTACCTAAAAATGTCTCCGCTGTAAAAGAGTGTTTAGTTCCTCTATTAGACTCAAATATGAATCCTGGCAGGTCTTCCCGGAGAATTGTTGCCTGTTGCTGACCATCTGTATTGTGAATGCGGAGCTCCTTCTCCCTTAAAGTCCAAATAGACAAATTAATATATAAATAATTAATTAATTCTTATAATTAATTATAATGGTTTAGGGTGCGGTCTGCAAATCGTAAGGTCGTAGGTTCGAATCCACCATTCGACTATTGACGCGAATCATCTCCTAGCACAAGCTTAAGCTTAGTTGGAATGGTTGACAAGAATGTTAGTAATATTTCTGAAAAGAAAACAAGGAATATTGCAAGCCACCTGTGATCAGAGAGTTGAACTACACGCTTAATAGTAACGCTATTGGTCGCCGTGTGACTAAAGCACTTCCGTTCTATATTTTTCTTATGATTTTAGTCTAGATTTTTTCTGTACAGTTGCGCAGTAAAACCGTTATCCCACCTAGCCTGCCGCAAGGAATTCATCCCAATATAAGTATAATTAAACTATTGTAGGTTGATTTTTTTAATTAGAGGAATTGTTCGGACTAATCCCAGCTATCGATTTCCATTACCACACATCTCGATAGAATTCCAAATTCCTTCGACACCATCTTGATGATTGTCCTTTCACGGCAGTACGTTTCTCGCGTAAATTTCTTCCACGCACTATCAAATTGTGGAATCAACTGTCCCCAGCGATGTTTCCAAACGAGGCTACTTCTATATCAAAGTCCAGATAGTACCTACAGCTTCTTAGTATTAAAAATAACTTACTTTTTACACGACAGGGTCCAGTTACCAAGTATAAGTTTTGTCGCGCCCGGTTTTGACAGAATGGGCTGAGCTGTTAAATTCTTGACAGATGCCCTAGCTCTTTGTAGCTTGTCGATAAATTCACCACGATTCTCTGCAAGATTAACACTGTACATTAACATCAGAGTAAATTAAATGAAAGAGCTATGCTAGGGTCGTATTAGTGGAACTCTGTGATCTCTACCAACCCCTCTGGGTGACGTGTATGTTTATTTCTTGTTATATTGTATTGTAATATGTTATCAACATATTAAACTGCTGCCTTCTATTCTTACATACCACATTCCACGTTGACATTCCACGACGGTGTTTATGTTTTGGGCAACGGTGATGATTAAGATTGACAAATCCTTTACTGCACCAAATTAAATGTACAAAGGCGAACTTAATGCTATTTAGAATTTTCTTCCACCTAACTTTTGGTGGTTAAGATCAGGTGCCCAATGTCCTGGTATGGGACCGGCCGGTCGTTGGGGTGTCCTGTCTCTGACAGATCCGGGGCACCCCGCTCATAGCGGCTGATGGCATTCGCGGAAGGTTTAGTGGGTAGAGGCTGCCCAGGCCGAGTCCCACACATCCCTCCGGGCCCACCCAGGGTACCGGAGGATGGTCTATAAAAAGCTTCCCCCGCGTGAACAAAAAAAAATATATTATCGTTTAATTATACTATGTGTTTATATATGTAAATCAATTATGTATTAGTATTTTTACTTGAAGCCTGCTATAACCACCAAAGGATAGCTGGGAGAGATTGCTAAACAGCATTAGGTTATCTATGTAAACGGACGGCCGAGTGACGTCATAAAGGCCGCAGAAGCAGCCGGATGCCGCTAACAACCGGTCCCTTCGAATATCGATGGGGGAGATCTATCCAGTACTGGACGTTCTATGGCTGAAATGAAAATGATGATGATCTAAACGGAATTCTGTCTCTGTGTACCCGTGTTGTCGGTCTGGTGCTCGGGGCTGCCGCTGGAATACATGGTGGCGAGCTTGCCGTCGAGCAGAAAGCGGAACCATCCGTTGCTGCCGGTGCTGAGCTCGAGCGCGGCCGTGTCGCTCCACGCGTACAGAGCGTCGCGGCCGCGGCACAGCAACCACTCACCCCAGCTGTACGCCACGCCGCTCGACAGACACGTCGCGTCCTCACCGCTACCTACTCCGAACATATCACAAGTATTAATTTAGAGTTACCACCAATTACCGTACTCAATCCGTGAAACAGCAACTCTTAGGCGCGGAACATAGTAACAGTCCAAGCCGAGGTTACCCGTCACCAGGAGGACCTTGTGCCGAGTTACTAACTAATAGAGGTTCAGGCTAAGCGACCTAAGAAGAGCTATGCCACCTCTCAATCCGGTGAAGCGGTCAAGGTCAGCTTCTCTGACCAACCTGTGTAGTTCGTCACAAAAAAAATATTACCCCACTGCTGGGCACAGGTCTTCTCTATGAAGAGAGTATAACAGCATGTATTAGAGTGAAACGAAAGTGTAAATCCGTGATCTCTACCTACCCTTCGTGTAGCGGACATGACTACACCGAGGCTTCGCAACTGTCATATTATCTGCACACACGTGCAATTCAATCAGTTCGCTTAATTTTTTTTATACTTTCTAAGCAAGTGCTTGACTACGATCACACCTGATGTTAAGTGAAATGCAATCCTGGTAAGACGCATTAGCTTAGTAAATGCCTAATAATTCAGCCATTTGCTGTACGAACAATGAAAGACGGAGCAAAGAGCTTCGTTCAGGTTTGAGGGATGTCCACGACAAAAGGATGAAATCCTACAGTGCGTCTTGAAGTCCGATGGTGGAAAGGGAATGGGGGATTTAGATCATGCAGTGATCATTGAACAATAAAGATTCTGATCTAACCTCCAGCGATGACAGTTTCACCGTCGTGGGACAGCTGATTAGGTGGCACGGCTGCCAACTCCTCCACCTTGCTGAACACACCGAGCCGCGCGAACTGCTCCAGGTAAATGTCTGCCGCCTTCACCATCAGCTCTTCAGCGATGCCCAGCACTATCAGGTGACCGTCATCATCATCCTACAAGTAATAAATAAAATAAGTTTTTCAATATTATAATTATAAGCTCTAAAGGTTTTTTACGCCATTGAAGTAAACAGAGGCGTCTTTCGCATTTCAATATAGTCTGTTCTCGTTGAAAATAGTGAGTCATCAGTAACGAAATGTGAAATAAAGATTTAGCTTAAAGGTCTTGTAACCAAGCCATAAATTCCGAAAAAAAAATGAGTCATCAGTGTAAGTATAGGGTAAAGTATCAGTTTCAGTTTTAGGCATATTTTTGTGTGTATAATTATACTAAATAAATTTGTATACATATTCACACACACATACCCACACACACCTTCCCCAGACACACAACAATTATATATATTTATGTATATACACGCTCTCTCTCCAATAGTTTTAAAAGTTTTGTGCACATCACAACGTTTTGTGAACCATGGGGTTTAGGCCTGGTGATCCATCTCACAGGTTTGTTCCTAGTTCGGACTCCAGTCCCCCGCTCATAATTGTAATTTCATTAGTCCCTATTGAAATTATTATGGCATAATAAAAATGCTTGTTTGTTTGTACGGTCTTTTCACAGTGGAGTGAAAATTATTTTTGTTACCATACTCTAAATAGACACATTTTAAAGTATAGTAGTACTTGGAAATACCAGTTTAATTCGTTCCGTAACCTTGTTCGTATTTCAAAACATTTTTCCCCAATTAATTGTAATACCATTGCCGCAAATGTTTTGTAAATGTACAAAAAGCAAAAAACGCAATCCCAACTTATCAAAAATGGGAACGAAGCACACAGACTAAAGTCTAGTCTGAGGTGGGAAAAACTGTTAGACCGGTGTAGTGTAAGATTTCTCGTATCTCAAATCTTGCTCTCATCTCAATGCATTTTGCATTCGCTCGTATATCGAGGTACAACTGTAATGAAAAGCATTGTAAATTAATTAATCTTCACTATACCTATTCACATATATAAATGTATGTCAGTAACACACAAAAGTCAAATGATCTGACGGCAACTTGTCACTGTGAACTTAGCTTTGTAATTTGTTGCGACCTAATTAGGGCGGGGCTAAATCGGCAAACGATTACTCACTATTTTCATAACGCGAACGGACTATATGCTTATTATACCCCAAATGTGACAGTGGATGAGCTTATCGTCATATTCCAATCGTTTTTCAGAAAGTGATTTTTGGTGTTTAAAAAACGGCAATTAAAATGAAAAACCATATCAGGTCCTTGAACCATTTAGCCTACACATCTAATTATATTTAAAAAAAAAAGCAAACCAAAAACACTATTGTCTATGTTTCACGTCGTTAGGTGATTTTATTCTACCTATATCGCTACAATGTTATAACAATACAATATAATACATATTATTTATATAATTAATGGCAATTAACTCACAAGTATTATAGAGGGAAGCACAATACAAGACTGTTTAATGCAGGTAAATTTCGATGGTGTGATGTTTTATCATACAAAATGCTTCATGTCATTACATGGGGAAATTAAGGTAGACAGACATATAATTAGTATTTTTATAATAAAAGTGCATTAAAATAAAATAAAAACTTGCAGGAGCAAAACAATGGGGACACATCGAATCGACCAAATGTTATGGACCAACTGTTAAAGGCTCTAAAAGAATGGTTGTACGCTTATTAAAAACTAAACTGGCAATTAATCTAGCTTTTTTTATACTTTCTAAGCAAATGCTTGACTACGATCCAGCCTGATTTTAAGTGGAAATGCAGTCCTGGCTAAGGCGCACTAGCTTAGTAAATGCCTATTCACTCTACCCTTGATAACACCCACATTGTAATCGGAGGGAAATACAGACGCGGGCAAACTATTCCAGTCCTTTGCTGTACGAAGAATGAAAGACGAAGCAAAGCGCTTTGTTCGGGTTTGAGGGATGTTCACACAGCACAGCTCGTGTTATGTAAATTTTTTTTAATTTGACTATCAAAAATCTAACACGTTAAACGTTAATGTCTATCGTCGTCAGTAGATGGCGCTTGTGCCGCATTAGACTACGATATTTTACGGTCATTTTTAAATCGTTAGGTCGTCTACAATGTAAATGGTTAACAGATAATATATGTATAATAATGTCTTTATGTTTGTTTGAAATAAAAGAGACAAAACTGTGTTTCTTTATAATATGTAGAGAAACAACATTTAATGTCCGTATTCCAGTTCTATCTTATATATAAATGGCACATTATATTACAGTGACATTTTACATTTCAAATTATAAAAATACAAAAAAAAAATTAAGTAAAGAGGTTTTATATGTTTACTTCACATATATAGATTTAAAAAAAATATTAGATGATTTGATAATATCGGATAATCGAAATAAATTAAAAAATTCGTAAAATTTTACTGTAAACGTACTGAACTGTATAAAATCATATAAAAAATCTGTTTTGGAGTGAAGTAAATACAAAAATTGGAAAGAAGTAATTTCGTTTCTGAAGTTAACTTAATCTTTAATTTTTTTCACTTAGAATATTTTTTTTATATATTTTTAACGGATATAAGATTTAATTTTGCCTCAATAAAGCATGAATAATATTGTAAATTATGACCAAGTTATTGTTTGAAGGGCGACAGACTTGAGATCAGAAACCCAGTGCCAGTTTCATACACGCATCGTACAACCATTAATTAAGAGTCATCCAGGAGTATGTATGTAAGGAGCATGGAGGTGAGAGCATTCATCACACCATCGGAAGGTTACCAGCGGAGCGCGGATATAGCGGCTGCGCAGGTACCGCTGTTGCGGACGCCGGGCCGTCGAGACTTCGCCCTGACACCGGGTGCGGACACCGAATATAAACGTGAATCATTTATTTATTTAAAACAAAACGACGTTAACAAATTGTCACAACAATAAAGCAAAAGCTGATGGTCAGGGGCTGTGACATACACAACAGTTAAGTCGTAAACCCTGTCACAGAGCCATTAAATTTAAGGCAGTGATCTGCAACCTTCGCACTTCGAACCACGTGTGACTCTTTGGATGTGAAGCTGTTGACTCCTCCGATTCAAAAGGTTGCCGACCCCTGGTACAGGGTAATAATCTTTCAGCTTTGTAGTTCTGGGCTCGAAGAATAAGGCGACTAAAAGAGGTCTCAGGTTCACGGCGCGACGAGGGTGGGGGGCCTTTGTCGTTCACACGGTCCCCCTGTGCCCTCGCTATGAACTGTGGTATTGGAGAGCACGACCCGGGGGTTATTCCTCCCCCCACTGCACTGCTGCAGTGCAAGGCGACACGGACCAGCAGATGTCGCCTTCTTCCCGGGTCCACCTTAGCGGACGACAAAAGCCTCCAACCTTGTCGCCCAGAGAACCCGACAGGCAGGGGATACCGTAGCCTTATTCTACGAGCCCAGAACTACAGAGTTGATCACCTATATACTAGTCTAAGCTTATTTGGAATGGTAAACAAGAATGTTTGCAATATTTGTAAAAAAAAAAAAATCTTGTTACTATCCCTTTAAATAACAAAAAATAACTGACAAGAGAACTTAGTGTGAAGCTTACAATATCGTCAGTTTGGTGGTGCTAGCATTCTTACTGTCTCGGAGAACATAAAACAAATTCTAAAATCACTACAAACATGATTTGTCGATGATTGATGTATGTATGTATGTATGAAAATGAGTTGTCAAGTTGACGCTAGAAGTGGCAGAAGGAACTACAATAACCCTTTTGATATTTATGTACGCGCGTGAAAATGCTTCTTTGGCATCATTAAGAAATAGTTTTTAATGGTATGCAAATAATTAATTACTATATAAATAAAATAATAAAATGACTTAAAAAAATAAAATCAACACTGACAATAAAGTTCAATTTAAATTTGAAAAATTAAATAAATATTATATTAAAATAATAATAATTTTATTTATCAATAAATAATACATACGGATATTTAACTTCAAATTCCTATTCCAATATAATTCAATATCATTCCAATATAATTGGAGCACTCGATAAAGAATATAAGCACAATTTGTTTTATCACTGTAGTCATTTATTCATAACGCGCCTAAAGAACTATAACTTCAATAATCCACACGAATAGCGAACCTGCTCAATTTCTCAAGTCGGTTCAAATGTAATATCCCATGCACGTGTCATGAGCTATGTACCTGGTTATCGAGCACGTTGGCGACGAGGTGCGTGAGCAGGGCTGCGGCGCGCGGCACGGAGAGCGAGCGCAGTAGCGCGGCGGGCGCGTAGTGCACCATCTTGCGCACCAGCGACAGGCAGGCGCGGCGCACGCCCGCACCGCCCGCGCCCAAGTACCGCGCGCAGAACACCGGCACCAGCCGCCTGCGACATCACGCTACTGTTACCCACCGTCCCCACATATTGCACGATATCTTCATCATTATAATAAACATCATCAAACGTCTGCAACCAACCACTTTCAACTATTCTTATATATATAAATAAATCCGTCTCATTTTAACCATACGATATAGCTATCGATAGAAATTATGTTGTTTATTGATTTATTATTAGTAGTGATAGTTAGTCTTAATCTGTTTGTTTGTTTCAAAATTTGTGATTTAAATCTGCTGTCCTTTATGATATTTTCTAAAATAAAATCCTACCTAGATCAATTTATACAAATTTCATGAAAATCGGCGGACTCGTTTCCTTGATTTCGATAACAAGAATATAAAGAAATGAAGACATAAGATAACAAAGTTTATCTTTACAATCCGGTAAAATAAAGGTGGCTTGGATTGTCTTAAGTCTTTAATTTTCGTTTGCCCATGATATGTAGTTTTTAGATTATTGGCTTTTGTCAATTTGTTCAGGTGAATTTTACAATAAAAATAGACTTAAAATGGAGGGCGCGCTCAGTCGAAGAAGCGTATAATGACTCCAATATATTAGAACTTACTCAAGATATATTGCCGCCATCTCCTTGTCGCCAGTTTCCGGGAAGTCGTCCTCGTTGGAGGAAACCGGCGAGTCGTGATTGCTGACCACGAGCCACTCGCCAGGACACTGTAGTATAGCTGCCACTTCTCTGTGCCCTAAAATTATCTCATTTATACTATTGGTTATGGGATCGACGGAATCAACTTCATTTATAATTATCATTTATTTTCACATTCACAGCCTGCCATCCTTTGATAGGGGCAACTGCTATAGCTCCTGTAGTTGTACAAATGGCCCATCCAATTTTTGTTTACCGTGGGGAAATCATCAATCGATATACCCTGCCCTGAAAGGCTCATATAATTTAAGGTTTTACATTCGGTTCTTACTCCCCAAAACCCCCGGTGGAGGACCCCTAGTTCCGGGGTTAATCCCTCCCCAACCATCCTCGCAGTGCAAGGCGACACGGGCCAGCCAATGTCTTAGATACCGTAGTCTTATTCTACGAGCCCAGAACTACAGGACTAAGAGCCCTGGGGTGGCCCACTAAGGGTAGTGCCGGTGCAAGCATGCCGAGAGTTCGCCGATTTTCTGCCAGTGGCCCTACTAAGGAGGTTGGAGATGTCAAACCGTCTTCTCCTTCCCCTTGCTCAGCGGGATTACTTAAGCTCTCGTATCTCTCGTTTACCTCCTTCTCCAATAAAGAAAACCAATGTTCATTGAAATAGTTCAGATATATAAATTTTAATAATGTCAATTTCTCTCTAACCACCCGTGGCTTAGGCCCTGCTTCGGTACCGGTGACATCGTGATTTAGGTTTTTAAAATGCTTTTATATTATGAATAGTCCTTTTATGTATTTCAATTTTTATAACAATACCGTAAAAGCTTAAATAATGGAATTATAATAATAATATGCATAAATAGCTAAATTTGTCAATTGACTTGTTGCTTAGAAGTTAAATTGCTATTGTCCTATACCTTGGTCATGTCTCTCTCTCGCCTTGTCGAGCGGCGTCTTGCCGTCCTCGTCGCGCAGGTCGGCGTTAGCGCCGTACCGCAGCAGCACCTTGGCGATGGCGGGGCGGCCGAAGCAAGCAGCGTAGTGCAGCGACGAGCTGCGCTGCCCACGGTTCACATCAGCACCTAACACAATTCACATGTTATTACACGGACCTCTATAATTCGAAAGAGCCACTTTGCGCCGTCGAGGGAGACGTGTGAGAGTTGAGCAAAGAGTTAAAGTTACAGCCTTGTTTTTGTTTACAATGTTTTTTTAATCAGGATTGATTTTTTTCCCATCCCATCATCAAAGGCGTCTTCGCTTGGAAAGCGGTCTCCTAATACCCTGTATGTATAAGTCCCACTGTTGGGCACGGGCCTTCTCTGTAATGAGAGTATAAATATATAATCCGCCACACGACACTTAGCGCCTGGCAGACTTCACGTCTTAGAAAACTTTTTTAAGACATGTAAAGAAAAGAATACATCCAAATGGAGAACGTCCTCCTTGTAATTCTGTCGCAAGGAAAAATCAAAACATGAAGCTCGGCTCACCTTTCTCGCAAAGGAACTCGACCATCTCCCGTGTGCCGAAAGCGGCCGCCCAGTTCAACAACGTCTGTCCCACGTCGTCCGTGAAGTTCACGTCCACGGCGCCGCTGGAGACCACCGCCAGCAGCGCGTCCGTGTCCTTGCCGCGGATGCAGTCGATGAGCTGCCGGTGAGACTTGTCCCCGCGAGTGCCGCTGCCACCACTGGAGCCTTCGCCACTGGCGCCGCTGCTAGAGCCCGTCACGGAGTTCCCGGTGCGACTTGTTCCCCTATACACATGACAAAACAAGTAACAGCCTATGGCCAGTGAATTAGCACTAAAATTACAACAGATAATTGGTGCACCGTGATTTAGGGTGCACGATATATATCGACATTTCATAAAATATCGATATATGAACACAACTATCGTAAGAAATGAATAAAATACATAATAAACATTGTACGCGATGAGCTGACTGACGCTCCTGTGCAAGAGAGCAGTGCAACCGAGCCAACGGACATCCCAGCTCTCTTAGTGACCTTAACGTAATTACTGAATTGTTACAAGTTTTTTCTGCTTAACATGAAGCGGAATGAAAGTCATTAATAGTCTAAAACTGAGGGAGCAACATGTGAGTGTATTCTTAATGCTGCTGTCTGACCCGACCTCAGAGGTAGCGAGGAAGCTGGTGGCTATGGACATACAACATTGATGACTTTCTTTCTCACTTCATGCGCCCGATGTGTGTGTACTTAGGTTACATGCCCAAAAGGGCAAAAGTCCCCAATAAAGATTAAAAAAAAATGATATGTATAATAATAAACGTTAACTATATTAAACAATTACAACATTCCCTTCTTTCTTTTATTTGTGATAGATAGCTTGAATAAAAATAAAACGTAAATATACCCTTACTAGTGTTGCCATCATAAAGAGTGTAAAATGTTACTATATCCCTATTCTCCGCGATGGCAGCACTAGTTGCATACATTTTAAAATTTGCCGCAATTTTGTTTATTTTTTGGTCTACTTAAATGGAAACAAATTACGATATATGGAAAATATCGATGTATATATCGCATAAGCGTCAATACCCTAATGGTTTAGGATACTGTCTGCGAATCGTAAGAACGTGGATTCGAATCCACCATTCGACTAATGACGTGAACCATCTCCTAGCACAAGCTTAAGCTTACTTGGGAATGGTTAACAAAAATGTTAGTAATATTTATGAAAGAAAAAGAAATATTACTAGAGTTCTTAACTATTAAAAAATAGTATCATCATTACAACAACCTTAACATATTCGAGGATTAAACTCAGCTTAGAGTACTATGTACCTTCACGTATAAGGCGCGGTATCTTGTTGAAGATTTCTCCCCCATTACAAAAAAACTATGCAACTTAAGTCGACCGCCTGGACACTGAGTTACCATGGCTCTCAACAAAACATGTATATAATCAATTGTTGTATGAAAAAAAACAAAAATAAATCAGTTGGCATGGGTATTTGATTTCATCCCTGTAGTTCTGGGCTCTCAAGAATAAGACTACGGTATCCCCTGCCTGTCGTACAAAGCGACTAAAAGGACATCGGCTGGCCCGTGTCGCCTTGCGCTGCGAGGGCACAGGGGGGAAAGGACTAACCTCCTCCCGGTACGTGCTCTCCTACTCCACTGGAGATCCCGGAGCCCCTTGTCATGCACCGAGGAGGTTTTAGTGGGTAAAATCTCACATTACCGCCGCCTTTCCCCCAGAAGACGGGGTATCTTTCTGAAGATTTCCTCCCCGTTAACAAAAAAAAAAGGTATTTGATGCATCGTTGTTCATGGGCGAAGGTGATCACTTAGGATCAGCTCAGCCGTAAGCTCGTTTGCCTCTATTCCTTTAAAAATAATACATACGTTTGTATAGCATGTCTTCCCTCGCATAGAAGAACCAGCAGTAGATCGACTAAGCGCATGCACTCTAAGCACCACCGCTCGTCGGCCTGCACCGCAGCCTCTATTGCTGAGCAGAGGTCCAGACGAACTAAGTCCTGAAACAATACATATATACAATAAGTGAGGATTTACGTGCCTCTTAATAAAACTCGTAAACACACCTATACACTTTATTCCATTAACAGTTAAACATTTAACAGCTCAGTGTCCAAGTTCGTTTCGTATCGTAGGAATATTACGAAAAATTCTAATTCAAACTAACTAACGAAGTACATCCTTTCAAATAAGAAATCAATCATCGAAATCGGTTGACCTTATATTGAGTTATTCGTCCATTTGTCGCTCAAATACTTAATACAAATTTAACACTAATATGGTTTTCTCATTTTGGACACCATTGTCCAGAACTAGACCAAGTTGAAATGAGACCGCACTGGAAGCACCAGCTTTAAAAAAAAACATCAAAATCGGTTCATCAGTCGAAAGTTCTGCGGTAACAAATTAAAAAAATACAGTCGAATTGAGAACCTCCTGTTTTGAAGTCGGTTTAAAAATTGCAATAAAAACAGCGGTAACATTGAGATGATATTACTTAATCTAATTTATATATATAAAAGAGAAAGTGTGTGTGTATGTTCCATATAGGCTCTGAAACGGCTGGACCGATTTCAATTATAAATTTAAACCTTAATATGTAATCAAAATTTGTTTGGAGGGTGGGCGTTAATAGCGGCGACACAATATCCTTTTTATTAATGTTGCTATTATCGTATACTATAACTTTACTGTATAAACTTTGTTATGGTTTTAAATAAAGATTTTTATTATTATTATTATTAAAAAAATTAAACTTTCAGGGAATCTTCAGATTGACCTTGCGAGTAATCCTATGAAGTTTGGTGTCAATCGGAGCACTCCTCTTTTTGAACTGTCAAATACAACTTCTATTTACTATGATGATATTCTATTGTTTTATAACACAAATTTGTATTGACACATGTGTTGTGTATATTTCTGTCATTATAAACAATATTGAAGTACAATGGAGTACATTGCATGTAATCGGTGTAGGTAAGAATAGAAGAGATATGAATAATTTAATATATTGTGAGAGTCAAATTAAATATTTAATGATGTAAGTTTATTGTTTAAATAAAATAAAGCAAAATTTAGACCAGAGAAGCGTGCTGGGGACGCTAGTTATATATATAAATACTCTTTCTTATCTTTAATGCCATACAGAAAAAAATACAGTACAATAAAATGTTATTTATTCATATTGAGGTATATAAAGAAGTAACTTACATGTGTTATCTGCGCCGATCCACGACAGAGGGTAGACAGAAGGCTAACAGTTGTGGAAACGGAAGGCACCAGGCATTTGTCGTCATTGCTCTCCGTGCTGCCAAGCCTCCGCACCAATTCCTCAATAAGACCTGGATTAAAAAAGCTTATAAACACTGCCCTAATAAACCTATGCCTGTTTAATAAACAATGCTCTCACATGTTTTATGAGAGAAGTACTCGAAACTCAAAACAAGTATGCATATGAGATATGTGAAAAAATTGAATTCATAATCTCTGCCTATCCTGGCAAACCGTAATATATATACCATAAGTGCTTTATTTATTCTATATATCTATCTCTTCTTCCCAGTGATGTGATATTCTAATGGGGTCAGTTTTAACTATTCTCATCCACTGTCGTCAGTAAATCATATCCATACACACACACAAACGTCACAAATATACATACCCCACAGACACACACCGCGCACACTCTATTTCAATCTATAACTATGACGGGCTGATAATCGATTTCTAGTACAGCCACCGTTCTTTCACAAAGTGTTAATTTATTATAACTAAATAATTTATTATCTACTTAAAACTGTGCTTAGCGATCTAGCGCGCAAATTATCATACAGTGGACAACACCATGGCCTTATGTGGATAGATGGAAGCAGATCATATATAGTGTCCAGCAGTTAATTGACACATGCTGATGATGATATATAATTAATAATTGTACCGTGGTCTGCGAGGGGCGCGGGGTCAGCGTGTGCTCGCGCGAACCTATCCGCCAGCGAGGCGAAGCACCGCAAAGCAGCATCAGCAACGCGCGCGTCACCGTGCCGCAGCAGAGTTGACAGGGAGGACACGGCGTCGCCCACACGCTCATCTCCCGGCTCCATTTTACCGGAAACCCTATATTAACATTATTAGACAATTATATGAATGAATGAATATACTTTATTGTGCAACAATTAAAAACCAAATACATCACAGAAATCATAACTATACAATTATCACATTTGTCGATGTATTTTCGCTAAGAGCGATCTCTTCCTGGTACCTTTGTATGAACAGAAACTTACATCTAAAAAGGTCTTTGGATCATAATTATTTTAGTACAAAAAACACATATATATATATATATACATATATATAAACATACGTATTTATCAATATATACACATACTATTTATAATAATAATACATAAATAAATATGTCTACTGTTATAATTTATAGATCTCGAAGAATAAAATAGTCCAACAACTAATACACTCGCTTTATTGAGACAGCGTAACGTTGTACAAAGAATTATTATAACGAATACCGTCACAACTGCGCGTCCTCACAATCTTTATACAAAATGGATTCGAAGTCAGATTACGGGGGGCAAGGGAGGAACGGTTACGATATCTTTACCGGCCCAAATGTCAACCTCGCCTGCACGCGCCATATGGCGGCGGCGGGGCGTAAACCATATCGTGGTACTCTCTGCTAGATAACGGAAGAGGCTCTGGCGACCGACCATTGGCGGTATAACCATACACACAGTCGGGCAACCGGTTGGAAGAGGCTGCAGCGGCCTGGGGGACTAAATAACCCCTAAAATGCCTAGTGCAGAAAGCCATGGGGAACTACTGCACTACGAACCCCAAGAAAACCACTATGAGCAGCTCCGATAACATTGAAAACCACAGATTAGGAACTAATAAAGTTACAACTATTGTTTACAATGCCAAGTTCATGTGACGATCAACTAAATTATTAATTATGAATTAAAGATACAATAAGGTTCAGGTAAATCACTAAGATATCATTGGAAGTAGTTATTATGCATAATAATCGCTGGGTGTCAAGTGTTGCTAGCTAACACTACTCAATAAAGAAAAACCGACTTCAAAACAAACATAAGGTCAAAGGTTGAATTGTTTATCCGTGAAATAGGAACTGACTGAGTCGTGGTTCGGCCCTCTCGGGCGCCCTCGGATCGGAATGCTCACGCGTAACATAGTAACCGTCCAAGCTGAGGTTACCCCTCACTGAGGGGACCCTTGTGTCGAGTTACTAGCTATAGGTTCAGGCTAAGTGACCTAAGAGCTATGCCAACTCTCAATCCGGTGAAGCAGTCAAGATCAGCTTCTCTGTATAATAAATCTAAGCGAATTTAGTAATGTGACGGAAGTTTTCCAATACAATTATATTGCAGGTAGTAGTTAATATTAATATGCTGCTAAAGATTTCATAATTCCGAAAACTATTATTGGCAGAAATTTTTTTACTACAGACATTTACTGAGCTAATGCGTCTTACCATCCAGGACTGCATTTCTACTTAATATAGGCGGGACAATTGTCCAGAACTTGCTTAAAAAGTATTTAAAAAATCGTGCCTAAATTATCATATAATAGGAGAGCTTGAATTTATTATCTAGCTGTTTGGTCTGATCTCTCATTGCATTGCATACTAGAGTGGTTTTGATTTACCTTGAAACAACAGCCATGGCTGAATGGAGCGTATCTTTATGAACAGATTTGCCATGGTATGTGATAAAGTGCAGCACCGACGGTAGTCCACCGCCTTCCCATACTGCCCCTGCTTCCCGAGTGCATATCAGCTCCAGTACCTATAAGAATATATCAATGGGTAATATTGCTTCGAGGAAAATTATAATTATTGCATACCCAAGTACAAATGCAAATATATATATAATAATGTCTTTATGTTTGTTTGAAATAAAAAGAAAACTGTGTTTCTTTATAATATTTAGAGAAACAACATTTAATGTCCATATTTCAATTCTATCTATTATATATAAATGTCATGACACATTACATTGACATTTTACATTTCAAATTATAAAAATACAAAAAAGAAATAAATTTAAGTAAAGAGGTATTATATGTTTACATATATACAAAACAAACATACAATCTAATTGAAAGTAAACCTTTGAAACAGAAAAAAATCTTAATCAATTTAAAAATGGTGAAGGGATATAAGTAATTACGTAAAACGTTAAACTTTTACAGCCTTACAAATAAACGTGGTTTAAGATAAACTTAGGAATAAATTAAGAATAAGCAAAATTTGTACTAATATACCAAGAATACGTTATACCTGGTATAACGTTGACATTTTTGTTCATACAATCGTTATTCCGAAGTTATAACGACGTTTAAGTCCAGTATAACATTTAAAATACCACGATTTGTGTTTGTGTTCGCTCATTTAAATTAACTTATTATGTTAAAGGCAATGGAGGAAGTAGAAACAGTAAATGTCTTAATATCATTCAGACTCCAAAAAAAGTAAAAATATTTAAAAGATGGTAAAACCCTTTTGATTTATATGTCGATGATTAGTTTCGATTAAAATTGCTGTTTTCTAAAAGTGGTATAATATTTCTAGACAATTTATTTGAAAGGTCTCTATACTATGGACAAGCGTGGAAGGAATATCTTCTATCTATATATAGAGTATAGAATATTTTTAAACCACCACACATTGACAGATACATTACTAATACTACATAGACTGCAATTATATTTTTAGTATGGTTTCTCTTTGATTGCACTGTTGCCAACTCGTGCATTTTGACGTAAAGGAAGAATAGATAAACCATAGTTATTCCGGATTTATTTGTGGTAAACTATTCTCAGCTTATTCTTAATTTATTCCTGGATTAACTAAACTTAGTTTAAGGGTGGAATAAATATGTTATAACTCATTTTTAATTATAAGACTGTTAAAGTTGCTCGTAAAAATCCTAATATTGTCGAAAAGCTAATAGGCACGCCGCCGCTCACCTAGACGGTTGGCAGACGTTAAGACACTCACATGCCTGTTAATAGCAGAGGAAAGGGACACATGGAAGATAATAGTTAACCGAGCGATCAACACTTTGTGTTAGATACCACCTTCAGCAATGTAGATGACTAAGAAAACTTTAAAATAAAAAAATAAATGTGTGTACTTATGTAAGAAGTTATACTTCTTTGGGATCATTAAAAAATAGTATGTAATTGCATGGAAATAATGAATTACAATAAAGGGATTGGAAAGGGATGCTTTGAACATAATTGAGTATTTACTCGGTCAAAAAAGTTCAATCTAAATTTGAAAAATTAAATAAATATTATATTAAATAATATTATATCAATAAACAATACATACAAATAGTTAACCTCAATTATATTGGAGCACTTGAAAAAGTAAATAAGCACATTTTTGTTTCACTGCAGCAGCAAATGATAACGGTAACAGGTTGAGCCTATTCTGTTGTAGTGATTTTAACCGTCCAAGCCGAGGTTAACCCTCACCGGGTGGACCGTTGTGTCGAGAGCTATGCCACCTCTCAATCCAGTGAAGCATTCAAGGCCAGCTACTCTGGCCAATCTGTGTAGTTCATTAAAAAAAATAGTGATGCGCGCGCATGTTAAAATCTCACTTCGCGCCTAAAGAATAACTTAAAAAATACAGACTTATTGAGATCATCCACATTTTGTACTCCCTTAAAAAAGGTTTTATCCAAAAGTGGTGCAGTATCGGCTCCTATTGTTACACCAATGAGTCGGCACATAATTGCAGGCTTGTTTGCTTGCCTTATGAGAAAAAAGGATAAATTGTTGTTTAACTTACTTTGATACACTGCTCAGCGAGGTCTCTACTTGTGCGATTATTTGGATCAACTGTAAGTAATCTACTGCATATAGCCTTAATAGCACCCTCTATAGCTACAATGCGTCTTGTGCATTCGGCTGAAAAAAATTACAAAATTTATTACAAAAAAAACTTTTTTATACAAAATATTAAAAGTTATAATGTATACAATATATTACCAGATACATCAAGATAGTAGGTAATGGCTCTGGCCGTAACTTCCAAGACATTGTCTGGTGCACATTCATCAAGAAATATTTTGCAAAGAGCAGGGAGAAATGTTCGAGGAGGACAGCTGCAAATTTGAAATAAGAATTAGACAAATTCCAATATGTAAATTAAGTGAGGACAATACAAGTTTAAATGTACAGTGGTACCTCAACATACAAGTTCAATTCATTCCCTGACCTTATATGTCAAATTGCTCAATTTCAAAGCAATTTTCCCCATTACATTGAAATGTTTAGTAAATGTACAGAGTAAACAAACAAGCACATAGACTGAGGTCTAGTCTGAGGTGGGAGAAACTGTTAGAGTGTAGTGTGTGATTCCGCATATCTCAAATCTTGCTGTCATCTGAAACGATTGCTCGCTCGACGGCTCTATGTCAGAACACTCACTGAATATACAATATAGTACCACATACAATATATATAATATACAACATAGTATACAGTACCACTGAATATACAAATAAAAACAGAAACCGACTTCATATCGAAGCTAAACTGAAAATGAATATATAGCTAAACATCTTATAATCAGTGATGGAATAAATGCTTATTATGTAGAAAACCTTTTTTTGTTTCCATACATTGAAGTTATATTTGAAAATTCTTGTAAATTGCATTCCTTATTCTTCTACAT
Organism: Meandrusa payeni; assembly: GCA_029286785.1. Lineage (NCBI taxonomy): Eukaryota > Metazoa > Arthropoda > Insecta > Lepidoptera > Papilionidae > Meandrusa > Meandrusa payeni. Next base: position 926,850 of record JAGSMX010000015.1, read on the forward strand.
TTGTAGTTGACATTAAGGAGTTACCTGATCTTGGCGACCCATTGCCATAAACCTACCAATATCTCAATCAATGAATATTTAAAAAAAATTCTCACCAGTATATCTTCAATACTCAAAAATGAATGTTGACATAATTAGTATGGGCCCAAATTCAAAGTAAACCATTTTAAACAAAAGAAAATTATTTTTAAATACATTAACAAAATAAATGCAATAAAATGAAAACCTACTCCTTTTTTCAAGTTGATTAAAAATGACAGCAATTAAATATATAGAAACTCTTTTCCTAGGTCAATTATAATTTGATTTTCTATCAATAAAACAACTACATTCATACACAATGCAACCTAATTTCAAAGTAAATTTTATTACCTTTCAAAGCATCTGTCAACATTGTCTGACATGAGCAAAAGCATGCATAGTTGTTCCAATGCAATAAGTTGCATGTCCCTTTCATCACCTTGCCCCGTAAGCAGCCATTCCAACAAAGTTTCAGGGTCCACTTCCGCCATCTTGAAAAATAATTACCAATATTAAAATTATAAAATGAGTTATCACTACACTTCAACAACTTTGAACTGTTTTTCATAATTTGTAATTCCCCTTTATATTAAGAGCAGCTGGAGCTCAGTGTATATGTATGTTGTGTCAAATTGCATATTACGCTACCAACCCGAGTTCAATCCCCAGTTCCAACACCAACTAACAGGTTTGTTGCAATTATAACTACTGATGTAAATCAAGTTAAAATTGTGCTTGAAAAACCTACATGTGTTAAAAAATTATCAAAACGTGTGAAGTAAGCCAATCCCGGACTAAGGCCATGTGGCAGACTACTGCCATATTTTTGGGGACTCTCTTTACAGTGAAGGCATGTGCCCGACATTGGGAAATATATAGGCTGTAACTTTAATAAAAATAATAATATATAGGAGGAATTGACAAATCAAATCACAAATTAATACCATTTTATTTCTTTGATGTGCTATTTTTTCATTATTCTAATTCAAGTTCAAATATCTAATTTAATTTGTTAAAATCAACTTTTAATTTATTGTAATTACCAATAAAAAACTGAATCTATTACAGATTTGCCCTTAGGTCTTTTTGGCCTATTTAGGTTTGTTTTATCAGGTGTCAAATTGGATCATAAACAACAGATAACATAACACACTTAATGAAACAAATTTGTAATGGATTTTTTTGAAACCAAAAATGTATTAGTTCCAGATGAGTAATCAATAACATAACAGTGAGACCTCTGAAAAATGCTGTCTCTAATGGTATAAATATTGTGCCCCATAACCATTTATTTACATAGATAATATACTATTGTTTTCATGATGTTATGTTAAAAATTCAACTATGGCAAAATGAAAACATATAACATCTGTTTGTGTTGTCAGCCATCTTGGTAATAATTGTTAGGTATTAGAAAAAGAGTGATCATAACTTGTATGTCTATATACAAATTAAAAAGCAAATATCTAACATCTTTACATAAATATTGAATATACCATTTAAATTAAATAGTACTATAAAACATTCTAGTAAAATTATTGAGCTTCTTACCTTCAGCTGAATTCAAGTTAGTAATTTCCCTGAAAAAAGTACATATTTTAGTAATCTTAAACATATTGTTAAAAACCTAAAAATCTCAAAAGGTTGTAATAAACTCATAAGTGTAAAAAACAATGGTTTTGTCCACTCATATAGAGATAAAAGTATGTCAGAGATTTTTTATCTTGTTTATAACAAATAAATATAAAAATTAACCTTTAATATGTAACTTATTGTAATGTGGAATTACTAATTTTCACATTATTTTCTGCAACAATATGCACAAAATGGCAGAAGAAATATACGTGACAGGTAGTGAAAGAAATTAAAATCAAACAATATGAATTATCTTAATAGGTTTGATAGAACGAGTACAGCAGTTTGTTTACATTTTTTTGTATTATTATAAGTAATAATAATAAGGAAACGTTACAAATCATAAACTATACTTTGGTAAAAATAATGCATGCCCACATAAAAGCCTAATTAGAAAAATTACGCTCGTCTTGATGATGCATATATAAATTATTGCGCACATTCGTTGTGAATTTTTCAAATAAAATGTAGGTTACAACTATAGTGAATGATGCGCCTTTCTCTTTTGCAACACAAAAATATAAATTAGTTCTAATTAAAGTCAAAATTTTACTATCGAAATAAGATAAGAGGATTGAAAACGAAATCATAAATAGCTTACGAAGGTATTTTGAAGACATATACAAAAATAATGATTAAATACAAAAAACGAAGGTGACAACAATGTCTCCGCAAACTTACAATCAATTAACCATAACGACTACGCCGTCAGAAATCCTTTTTAGAACACTGTATTTCACTACTTATGAAATACAAATCAAAAGACAAAAGAACTCATTTGCGCACACGGAAATTTCTAAGTGTACAATAATTTTCTTTCATATCAATACAAGCAATCAACCAACCAATATGAAAGAGTAAGTTGTTTTTTTTACGTCGTAACTAGTGAAGCGATGATAGATGTTAAGAAATGCAACATCGATTTTGCGATCTATTAAATATCGATACTGTGTTACATTTCAAAAGGAACGACGCCAAATGTCAATCTTTAATCCATCTCCTTCGTCGTCCTTGTTCTTTTAGGTGAATTATAGGCAAACGGGGCCTCAGCCAGCTATTTAGACAGCATTATCATGCACTATATTAGGCACCAAACCAAGTATATTCCCAAATTCCTACTGACTACACCGGCGCCGTACGCATCTCTATGCCTCCGTGGGAAACAATCCACAAGAGTGTACTGTACCCACCTTCCTCTCAAACCTCCAGGAATTATCACTCTTCCATGAGAGTACCTTTACGGTATGGATTGTAAAGGCGAGAACATACATTATATACTTTCTGAAAGAGAACATTTCTAAGGATGAGAAAGTGTCCATCAATATTCATGAAAATTGGGGTGGCGCTACTATAGCCAGAAAGTAATTTAAAAAACGTCTTATGTAATTAATAGAGGACAACAAAATTATTTCATAACGTTTTATAACAAAAAACATTGTATAATCTCTCGCTAGAGAGTGTATTTGTTATACATTTACGTAACTCTTTTGCGTATACTACATACCATAGACAAAGTACATTTACTGCAATAGAAACTGCGACTGGCAATCTATCTAACGAACTGATGGGCGGTGGATGAAATGGATTTATTGAAGTGATGTTTCAATAATTTTTAAATTCAGTCGCCGTACACAATCGTAAATTTGTGCTATTCAAAATGAACAAGGATAAGAAAGAATCAGAATGCCCCGTCGAATTGGAAAATCAATTCATAATGCGTCTTCCTGAAGAACCAGCAAAAGCGCTAAAAGATTTAATAAAATCGGGTGAAAATTTCAAAAACAGATTTTCTATAAGTTTAGAGAATGACATGAGACACGGTGAAGTTCGTCTCGACCATTGGTTATTACACGCTAAAATCGTTGATTTGCCTACTATAACAGAATCACTTAAAACGATTGATAGAAAAAGTGTTTACAAGACTGCTAATATATGCCAATTGATGATTTGTAAAGAAGAAATCGATTATACGACCGAAGAAGAGTTGCCCAACAAAAATAAGAAGAAAGATCCATTAAAAGTTGATAAAAAATTTCTTTGGCCACATGGCATTACGCCCCCGACCAAAAACATTCGTAGACGGCGCTTCAGAAAAACATTAAGAAAGAAATGTGCTGAAGCGCCTGAAATAGAAAAAGAAGTCAAAAGACTTCTTCGAGCGGATAATGAAGCAATCAGCGTGACATGGGAAGTGATTGACGAAGAGAATGACAATATAAAAAATGAAACTGTAACATCTGATAAGCCAAAGACAAAGAAAGGTCAAAATGTTAAAACGGGACAAGGTACAAGCAGCCAAAAGGTTGAGGATATATTTGGTGGAGCAGTAAGTGACAGTGATGCTGAGGATGATAACATTGACATAGAAGATAGTAGAATCTCAGTAGGTGATGGTTTGCTGTCCGACTCTAATTCTATTCAAGGGTCAGATTATAAAGGAAAACAAATCATTACACAATTTAAGCCTGAAATGTTCAGCTCTCACACTATTACTAGTAATATTGCATCAGCTACAAACAAGAGCAGCAGCACATTAGCTTCAGGTAGCACAAGCTATGTGGATTACCAACAAGATTACAATGACAGCGCTCCCGAAAATATTAAACTGCAACAACTCACTACAGAACTCGAAGAGCTTAAGTTACGAAGGCATAGAACTCAACTTGAAATTTCAGGGCTCCAAAATATGACCCTGAAGCAAAGATTTCAGGACATTTTGCTGACTCTTAATAATGAGATACAATTTAAAGAAATGGAGATAAGTAATTCAGATAAGTAGACTTTACAAGCTTACCTCAACTATTTGCAGTGGATATATAGCCTGCCAATATTGCATATATGTTGTAATACATTTAACATTATTAAATATACTTTATGATAATCAAAACATTTGCAGTTAGTTATTAACAATATACTGCAAGGATTAAGATTATAAGAAAGGGGTTAAGTGTAATTCAGAGCATCATTTTTAATCTTTAAATTTTCTTGCACTAAAAACGGCAACATTGGGAATGTTGCATTAGATGAAAGTAATGTAAGAAACTGATTGTTTTGAATTTTTAACTGTATTAAAGTTACTTATAATGATATTTCTGCAGTAGATTGAATATATGTCTTAATGCTTATTTCTCCGAGAGGACTGTGGCATAACTAGCACATAATATGGTCTTTTGCTTGTGATTTTGGATAATATTTCCTATGTAGACTATTGTTTAATTTTCAAAAACACACAGTTATACTTTTATTGTACCGATAACTTGTTGAATCCAGTTTACTGCAAAGTTAATAATGAATAGAAAAAACAAAACAGTCATTATTATTGTCTTCTAATTTTTAAAAAGTTTCGCCCAAATTTCAGCCAGGATGCGTTGTGCAACTTATTGCTGCGTCTGAACATTGTAGGTGGATGTAGCAGTCGTAACACTTATAATCGTCAAATGTGTAGGCGTCAAAGTAATGTTAGTTTACATTTAGCAGTATTTATGCACTCATGATCTCATTCTATTGTTGTGTGATTGAACTTGTATAATAAAAGAAATAAATTAATATTTGTTTTTTTTTTTTAATAAAATTTGTTAGTTGGTAACATTAAAAATTAACCTAAAAAGTGTAGTTTGGGCTATATGGTTTTGGTTTTTAAATTAAACTTTTCTGATTATTTGGGGTCAACAGAGATTGTAAACAAGTTTTAATTGCTATTGGTGTGAAAATGAATTTATTAAGTCACATATGTGGCAAGGAGAACATGAAGAACATTGCTTGCGCGAAGAACGTGCGTTACGTACTCTCCGATATAATCGATAATTAAAAATACTTATAATCATAGTTTGTAAAAGTGAAGTGAACCATCGTGTTTCTCGAGAGTGCCGTGAACTGATAAGTGATTTGTCTTACGTGTTTCTCTCCTAAATTGTGGTAATTTTCTACAATAACATTACGTTTGTGCACAAGGAGTTTTACCATTCCTACCCTCTATCTGTTTTTTTCATTTTGGCGCCTGCAATAATAGAACTGCAATATTACTTTGCGAATTTACTGCCTGCCACATTACATCAGAAACAATAAATTAGTACGGATTAGCAATCGGAATGGCTCCTAACTTCGGTAAATGTTCTGCTTGCCAAGGTACTATTGAAAATAAGGAATTCTTATGTTGCTCAGATTGTGGACTGAAGTACGAAATAGAATGCGTTAGCATATCATCTAAACGATTTTATTTAATGAATGCAGAACGAAAACGTAATTGGAAATGCCTTGAATGTCGTGACAAGTCGCATAAGACAGATAACACACCTGTACGCCCACTTGCTCTCCAAGAGGATCAACGAGATATAGCAGTGAAGTCACCTTCGAAAAATCCCCGAGCACCAGCACCAAAGACGCTTCGCCCTCCAGAAGCACCAATGTAACGCTCCGTAGCCAACGTAATCCGTACCTAACTGATACTTACATAACTGAACGCTCTCTTCGTGAAATACTCAAGCAAGAGTTAGACAACATCTTAAGTACAGCTATTAAAGATCAGTTAACGATGCAGTTCGAAGCCATAAGCAATCAATTAAGTAGCTTTAATGATTCCTTAAACTTTTTTAACACCCAATACGAAGAAATTAAAGCAAAGTTGGAAGAAAAATCTGGTACTATTAAAGAGCTTATGCAAGATAACCAACATCTCAAGTCGACAGTCAAAGATCTCTCCGAAAGACTTCATTTAGTGGAACAACATGCACGGGAAAATAACTTGGAAATAAATGGTATCACGGAACACAAATCTGAAAATTTGGACAACACGATAAAAAGTCTTCTCAAAACAGTGAAGAGCCCCACAGAACCAGAAGATATTCTGCATGTAACACGAGTCGCTAAGCAAAACAAAAATAGTGACCGACCTCGTACCGTCATTGTTAAATTGCGCTCTGTTCGTCATCGGGACAATGTACTAGGCGCAGTTGCAAAATTCAACAAGGAACATGCGCAGGATAAGTTAAGTAGCCATCACCTGGGCATCGGTGGGCCACGTAAACCAATATTTGTCTCCGAACACTTATCTCCAACCAACAAAGCCCTACACGCGGCCACACGCATCCGGGGTAAAGAAAAGAACTATAAATTCATATGGGTCCGCAATGGAAAAATTTATGCACGCAAAAATGAAGCAAGTGATGCTATTCTGGTCCGGAATCTTGAATGCCTGAATCGTTTAAATTAGCTTTATTTTAAGTTTTTTTTTATTTTTATTAATGGTAAGCTAGCTTAGTATGTGAAATTCACTATTTACTATCAAAATACTCGTGGTACAAGGACTAAAACGAATGAAATTTTTCAAAACATACTGACATGTAACTACGATATTGTAATATTTACCGAAACTTGGTTGAATGACAATATTTTTGATTACGAGTTGTTTGATGCACGTTATGTAGTCTATCGGAGAGATAGGAGCCAAAAAAATAGCTCTAAACTTGACGGCGGCGGTGTTCTGATTGCAGTGTTACAAGGCATACCATCATCTCGCGTATGTAATTGGGATTCAGATTGTGAGGATCTTTGGGTTAAAATAAGGCTAAAAATAAATGGACGCGATGAAGATGTGGCTATTTGTGCTGTTTACTTACCGCCGCCCGCAAAGCTGGAAGCTCAGGAAAGCTTCTTTAATAATGTAGATAGGGTCCTGGCGAGCACCAGGAATGTAATAATTGTTGGAGACTTTAATCTTCGCTCTCTCACTTGGACCCCTAAGGAAGGTTCTTCTCACTTAGTTCCATCCAATTATAATTGCAACATTGGTAACTCACTGGTTGACTTCCTAACTTTAAACGACTTACATCAGTATAACAATGTTCTGAACTTTGAAAATAAAATGCTAGATCTTGTTCTCGCAAGTTTAAGCGAAATCCGTGTATCCAATCCTCTTGAAGCCATAAGTAAAGTAGATCCTCATCATCCCCCAATATCAATAACTGTAGCGTTAAACTATGTTACCAATAATAAAAAAGCACTCATTCCCAAAACCAATACAACGCATAATTATTATAAGGCCGATTATGATAACATAATAAGTGACCTGCACAAGACCTGCTGGAACGATGTATTTCGGGATCGTTATGATGTTAACCAGGCGGTTTCAGTATTTTATGATGTTCTGCACAAAATAATCAATGACCATGTTCCAAAAATTAACTCGAAATCAGCTCGTTATCCTAACTGGTTCAATAAATCCCTCATTAAACGATTTAAAGAAAAGGACAGACTTCGGAGGAAATGTCGTCGATACAACAACCCACGTGATATATTTGAATTTAATTTACTTCGAGAGCGCTGCCATAATCTTAGAGAAAAGTGCTATAGGCAATACATATCTAATATCGAACACAATATTACTAGAAATCCCAAGCTATTCTGGCAATATATTAATAATAAACAAAGTGGCTCCAGAGGTTTTCCAGCGTCTATGCAATCGGACAACTTAGCTGCCTCAACTGGCTCTGATATCGCAGATCTTTTTGCTGCCCATTTCTCATCTGTCTATTCCAACTTAACTTTCAATGGAAGCGTTCAGAACAAAGACATCAACAACTGCTTGGCAAGGGTGAAGTTGTCTGAATCGGACATTTTACATAAAATAGCACGACTGGATGTACGTAAGGGATCAGGTCCTGATTCAATCCCACCCATTTTTGTTAAAACCTTAGGACCTGCTTTGGCCAAGCCTTTAGCATACCTTTTCAATAAATCACTGCTAGAAGGCACATTTCCCGACGAATGGAAAAAGGGTAAGGTTATCCCTGTTTTTAAGAAAGGAGATAAGACCATGGTGAAAAATTATCGCCCAATTTGCATTTTGTCCTGTTTTTCTAAACTTTTCGAATCTTTAATTTACCCTATTGTTTCGAACCATGTTGATAAATATCTATCAGATTTCCAACATGGCTTTAGGGTTGGTTACTCAGTCAATACAAGTCTGGTGCCATTTTTGTCTTCTCTAGCTACTGAGATCGATAAAGGCTCCCAAGTAGATACCCTATATGCTGACCTTAGCTGCGCTTTCGATAAAGTTTCTCATTCTTTACTATTAGAGAAACTCAGGTCATTTGGAATTCATTCCGGACTACTAGCATGGTTTCAATCGTACCTTACAAATAGACCGCACAAAGTAGTCGTTAAGGGCTATGAGTCTGAAGTATATGTGGCAAAGTCCGGCGTCCCCCAGGGGTCCCACCTAGGTCCACTCCTGTTTATAATATTTATTAACGATGTCACCACTTGTATTCATTATAGTCAAATATCATTATTCGCGGATGATCTCAAAATATTCAGTCCCATTACTACCAAAAATGATATTTTACATTTACAATCCGATTTGAACAACGTGAAAGACTGGGTCGTATCCAACGGCATGTCCCTAAACATAGGAAAATGCTACCATGTTAGCTACACCAGGAAAAAAGTCCCGATTGCTTCGACTTACAACTTAGACGGTGTTAACATCCAGAAGGTGGACAAGATCCGTGACTTGGGTGTGATTATCGACACTAAATTGAGGTTTGACACGCACATTGGTAAAATCGTCAAAAAAGCAACCAAAATGCTTGGATTTCTAAAAAGAAACACAAAGGACTTTAAAAGCACTACAGTAATTATCACTCTATATAACGCCTTAGTACGTTCACACCTTGAATTCGCCAGTGCCTCTTGGAATCCAGTATATAGTTCACATTCTCAGCGAATAGAAAATGTCCAACGTGCATTTACACGACATCTTGCGTTCGTCTCGCGTAATACATATCGCAGATATCCTTATAGTGACAGATTAAATTATTTTCATATGCATACTTTGTGTAATCGCCGCAAAATGTTAGATGTAGTTTTTCTTCACAAAGCCATCAATGGCGAAATAAAAAGTAGAGTGGTACTCGAAAACATTCACATTAAAGTGCCATTCAAATATCCAAGGAGTCGTTGTTGTAGGATTTTTGATGTGCCGCAATCTAAAACCAACCTTCTGTCACACTCGCCCTTGCCAAGGATTTCCGCTACATATAACCTTCTTAACACTAAGTCTACGTCGGTTGACATTTTTCTAATTCACGCAAGGTCTTCCGCACCTTAGTGTTAAAATTGTGCAGTGATTTTGGCTTATTTAATTAATTTAGTAGTTATATTCCTGTTACTTTATCATTTAATAATATATTTTTGTAAGTATTAATAATAAAATCGTTACGTTTCCTTATAGCGAATGTTGTGTACACCTGTAATTGGCATACACAACAGGACTTAGTTTGTAAACTTGATTATTACAACAATGTATGCTTGTGTAATGCTGTTGGTGTATCTTAATAAATAAATAAATAAATAAATAAATAAATAAATTCAGTGTAATAAATTTGAAGAAAAATTATTATAAAATAAATGTAAATAATATGTCACGTCCTTTTAAGCCTAGTTCGGCAGTGACAATTGTCACTACACACTTTTTTTTACTAACCTAATTATGTCCGATATGTGATAGGTGTAAGATACTGGGTTTTTATGAGTGGAGACAATTTTCTTACAAGTTGACTGGGATTTGAACTTACGATCACAACTTGGATTACTTAGGCGCTAAAAGAATTCGAATCAGTGATGGATAAACCTTTATTGATTTGAAGTCTCTTTTTGTTTATACTCGTAAATACAGATGTTATTTTCTGGGGAAATCTTGAAAGGATAATTGTTATCTTCGGAACGTATTTCGACAATAGATAGGCGTCTATTCTGTATACTATTTTCCGATTTTCAATAAAAAGTTCTATTCTTTCTCAAAGGCCATAAACGAACATGTTACCCGTAAGGTGTTGCAGATATGATGAGCAGCGGCGATCGCTCGCCGACTGCCTCATTTGCTTATTCACCTATGAAAAAAAAACTACATTTACGATTATGACTCATGTTTCTGTTGCCTAGTAACGTAATTCAAACACGCAAAGCTAAATTATTACAATTGTATTGATATTATTATATTGGTGTTGGAGACGACACAGACAGTATATTAAAGCATAAAACATTGGAAAATGGTTACAATTCCAGAAAAAGCAACCGAAATTGTGAATAAAACTATAGCTCAATCCAATGAGGATAGTTCGCGAACTATATTTTTTGTCGGAAGTAAATCATCGGTAAGCTTATTTTATAAACTAGCAAATATACTCGGCATTGCTCGGCTTGTCATTTTCTAATATCATTGTAAATAAAAATTTCTTAAGCATCTGGAATTGTTGAGGAAAGGAACAATATACAGCCATTTCTTGGGTATTTGAAAGTTTATTGCTTTTTTTCTCTTTTTTATGGCTGAATGCCAGTGTTAATCAGGTTTTCATATGTTATTTATTTATTATAATAATCGTTATTCTTTTTTAAGGGCAAATCAACACTTATTTACAATTTTCTAGAAAAAAATGATGTCCCCCGAGAAACACTAGTGTTGGAATACTCATTTGGTAGAAAATCTGGCCAAAGGCAAGGTTTCGACAAAATTATATGTCATGTATGGGAGTATGGTGGTAAATTAAAATTATTGAAAAATGTTTTAAAGTCTATACCCGTGCATAGAAAGAGTTTCTTCATTATAATGATAGATTTAAGCAAAATAAAGACCATTTGGAATACACTGCAGACATGTATTGAGTGTATAAATGCATTAGTAGAGAAAAATAATTTCCATGACTTAATTTTTGTAGGAGGCAAGTATGATCTTTTCAACAATTATGGTAAGAAAAATATTATTTTACTATCCAAACACATTTTTATCACACCACACTACTGACTTTCAGTGACTTCTTAAATAGTAATTCTTCTCTGAACCTTTATTTTATCTATATACATAAAAATGAATGTTGCTTAGCGCAAATTTCGAGAATGGCCCGACCGATTATTCTATGTGTTATACAGGATGTTAGGAGACCGCTTCCGAAAACGAAGACTGACGTTATTACTAATGACACCTTTGATGATGGAACGGAGAAAAAGTCGATCCACGATGATGGCCAAGCGTTATAACTTTACGATATTATAAGGGTTCGAATCTCAGCCGGTTTGAACGAATAAGTTAATTTAAGTCTTCCATTTTCTTTTTCCGGTTTTCTAGTTGTTACGTACACAAAATCGTATTCTAAAATTTGTGCCTAGGCTGGTGCTGGGATTAACCTAGTGATTTGATACAAAATATGAAATCTTAATAAGCTTGTTGAGACGTGGTCAGCGACGTTAAAAAAAGTACGTAATAACTATTATTTCTTATTAATTCTCTTTCAGACAGTGAAATAAAAAAAATAATTTGCACAACAATACGAAGCGTAGCATTAATAAACAATGCTCATGTACTGTTTTATTCGTCAAAAGATGCGCAGCTGGCGCGAAAAGCTAAAGAAATGATACATAACGCTGCGTTCGGAAATGGTGTAGTGATTAAAGAAAGAAACGTAAACTACACCAAACCTCTGGCAATACCAAAGGGGTTCGACTCGTGGGAGAGTATAGGGGTCCCCGTATCTAAGATGGACCAGGCAAGTATGAATACCGGAATAAATAAACATAGGCTATTTAAAACGTTTCATATGTTATTTAAAAATTATTGTAATGTATTTATGAACCCATTTAATTTTTTTTTCGAGTTTTAATGCAAGACGATATGGGCCAGCCAATATCGCCTTCTTCCTGGGTCCACATAGGCGGACGACAAGGGCCCCCACACCCTTGTCGACCAGTGAGCCTTCTACGCGAAGAAGGGCATACCGTAGCCTTATTCTACTAGCCCAGAACTACAGAGCTGGGTATAATATATATAACTAAACCTAAACTAACTATATAACTAAATTTTGTTACATCGTTTGCCTGTTTAAAGCAACAAACTTATTTCTATAGGTTAAAATGCGACTCGTAACGAAAATACCGCTCGACGTTGAAGCCAAAGAGGTTACCAGTTCTGAATTACTACGCACTCATCCGGAGCCGATTTTGGACTCGATAGCCGCTTTGAAGTACGAAGATATACGCAACATGGAAACATTTGATCCCTCCATTAACGATTATTTAATGTGCTTATAATAAATTGATTATATAAAAATAAAATATAATAAAATAGCCTTTATTTGCTACTACAAAATAACATGCACTTTAAAAATATAATAAATAAATAATAATAAATTTATTTATTCATCTTTCACAAATTTAAATGCACAGTTTACTTATACGTTTACAGTTTACGTAGATCTTAAATTTGTGAAAGACTGATGTCTGAACTAGAGTACCCTGCAAGACAGATCACCAGCCCCCCACCGTACTTATGATAGTTCTGTAATTTTATTATTAATTTTAACTTACGAATTAGCATGCAAGAAAGAAAGTGTGTGGTGTGTGTGTGAATGTGTGGTGGGTTTGTGTGGTGTCTCTGTGGTGTATGCGTAATGTAATTTATGTTTATTATTAAAAAATGTAATTTACAGGTTAGTAGTAGTCGCCACTGCGGCGTAGGCCTCTCCCAAACCACTCCATCTTTGCCTATCACGTGCTATCTGCATCCACTGGGATCCACATATGTCTTTGAAGACATCTCTCCACCTTTTAAATGGTCTTCCTTTTTTCTCTTTTTTCCAGCGTTTTTTTTAACACATATATTAATTATTGAACAATGATAACTTAGTGGGTAATCGGTTCTAACCGTGTATACCTTTGTATAGATAGTTATATAATGTTTATTGCTCACATTTCACACATTAATGTAAGTATGAGCTAAACTTATAAGTGGGCACGGGCGGCCTTATCGTTATGAACGATCTTTTCCAAGCAACCCTGCAGGACAGGAAAGGAAAATAAATATATAGCAGGGTATCAAGACTAGTCAAGAATAAATAAGAGTAAGAATTATTTATAATAAAGAAATGTATTTATATTACAAAAAAAACATAAGCAATACTTACAAAATATATTTAAAACAAGTATATTTTCGAGTAAAAACAAAAACCGACTTCAAATCGAATCAAAGTTAAACGCTATTATGTCACGAGTCATCTACAAGGTTCACGGGAACCTCGCAGGTACGGGCCTCGGGGTGTTACCCCATTACCCGGGTTATTAGCGCAGGGGGCGACTGGTAGTGGGTGCCGTTTTAGAACGGATTTTTTAGGAATAACTATTTTTACGTCGCGGCTAATCCCTCAAGTCAGCCGCGACGAATCTATCTTCTACGCCCTCCCGACCTCTCGGTCTCGATTGAGATTGTCGAGAGGGGGGCGAATATATCGGCCTAGGTGTTCAAAAGCTCCCTAGAATAGGGGAATTTGAACTTACGGTGCACGTCAGGAGGACGCGGGGCGAACCCGCGCAGGTGTTAAACGCTATTACTCGCGGCCGCCCTTTTTGTATTTCCGAATTAATCATACTTAATTAGAACGTAACCAAACTTTCAGCAAACTACTCTTAAAGTACATGTTTTCCGATAAAAAATGAATAATCGAAATCTGTTGGCGTGATATTGAGTTATTCGTCCATTTGTGGCGCACATAGTTATGTAGTTAAGCCTCTATTTATGTCTGTTGGGCACAGGCCTTCTCTGCAAGGAGATTATAAGGGCATAGTCAGCCACGCTCACTTAGTGCGGATTTGCAGACTTCTGGATCTGCAGGTTTCCTCACGATGTTTTCCTTCACCGCTGAGCGTTTGGTAAAACAGCACATAAAAATGCTACAACAAATTTATTGGTACCGGCACAGGGGATCAAACTCGGGTTGCTAGCGTACCATGGAACTTGAGGCGACCGCCCGGAGCTACCACAGCTGTGGCGCTCATACTTGACGCAAATTTAAAACGTATAGTTTTCTAATGGATCCCATTGTCAGAATTGGACCAAATTTAAATGGGACCACACGGGAAGCTCCAGCTTAAAGTCATCAAAATTGGTTTAACCAGTCGAAAGTTTTTTTTTATATATTTTTAAATCAACAAAAAATTATAACACCGTTACAGATTATCCAATTTGATGTTAAAAAAGCTAAGTTAAATATATATAATTAAAATTAAAACAAATTAGGTTATGCAGTAACAAACATAAAAAACATACAGACGAATGAGGAGAATTGAGAACCTCCCTATTTTGAAGTCGGGTGATAAAACAGCACGAATATGTTTGCTATGTATGTTTATTGAATTCTTTGTTTGATTTCCTGGCTCGAAGCCTCGCGTCCAATGCTCTTAAGGCTTGGCTCACGTAGCCCTTTTCAAAAATAGCCTGACTCACTTGGAGACACCGTCTCGCCAACATCATGTCTCCTGTGGACTGAAAGGATAAGTTATCGTTTTAAAAAAGATCTTGCTTTTTTAATCGAGTCGAGTAATTCCTTAACTAAATTTAACTTTATAAATTAAACTAGAAAATATAACTATACATATAAAACAATACATAATACTAACTAAAAAAATATTTACAATATGATAGGTATTTCACAGAATATTTTCAAAAAATATAACTGTGCCAGTCCGTCGTCGCTAGGCAGCGTGCTCAGAAGACTGGTAGCATTGTCACGTTTTATGGCAATGCTTAGCCTCAGTACAAGATATGTTATTGGACGACTGTATTTTGCATCCATTTTATTTCCTTAGTTAAATAGATATAACTTTATCGTAGACCAAAATCAAACAGTGACAAATTACGAAACTAAATTACATTTTTCAGCTTGTTATACAATGTACGTGTCACTAAGAGCGATCTCTTCCGGACAACCTTTGTGCATATGGACAAGAAATATGAACAAATTACAGATATCAGTGGCGGATTTGCCTTAAGTCCCAGGAGGCCCGGGCCTAGGGGCCTAGCCAATCGTGACAATAAAATCACTGATGATAACAAGAAATAACTCAAAGTACGTAAATACTCTAAAGGCTCGCGTAGAATATGACAGGTGCTGAGAAAGTGTGGCTGGACTTACTACGTGTCCTAGGGCGGCCAACACTACAAATCCGCCACTGATAGATATACTAAATAATCTACACTAAATATACCTACATAAATAAGTTATCAATAAATATATTAATATTATAACTAACCAATACATATAGACATAGACATAAACATATATTTTATTGGCACAAAATAAACACATCAAAAAGACAGAAAAAATGAAATAAAATAATACAGTTAAAGTTACACGGACAAAAGTACATAAGACATGATGCCAATATCGGACACCGTCTCAGCATCTGTAGCAAGCATGCGACAGCGCTGATTTTCAGCGGTGCACAGCACTACCTAAAGTCGTGAGTATCTATCTCTCATATTTATTAAATATATATAAATGAATATGCGTTTCAAAGATATGCTCATTTATATATTTAGTAGTTTATATATATGTATAATATATATAAAAGTGTATGTAACACCATATTAATACACAACCGAAACGTGTCAACCTTAGTTTTCAGAGGGTTTTGGCTGAAAATCAGCGCTGTGCTGAACCAACCCCTTTTCGGTACAATTTATATTTTGTTCTTTTTTTTTAATTTTAATTAGTTTTGTTTATGTTGTTTTTTTTGTCTTGTTTTACCTCGAATAAATGTTTATTATATTCTAAAAAGAATTTTTCGGCTTGTTTAATTTTATGTTACTTTGACGACAAAACTTCCACTCTATCTTGATGGTTGATATTTCCGTATTGTACGTCTTAGAATACTAAAAAAAATCACGAAATTCATTAACTTTATCGTTCTAAAACGAGCGAGTAGATGGTTACCGTCAATTCAGATAGTAGATTAAAACCTACGACATTATGTTTCCTAGACCGAGTCCAAAATAATTAGGCTATAGGCGTTTAAAATTTAATATAATTTATCAAAAGCATACCAAAGCTACGTGGGCGAGATTGAACCAAATGTCAGCTTTTGACGTCGGATCTGCAGAAAAGAAGAGAGCCTGACGGAAACACGGGAGAATGAGATCCCACTGGCTGCAGTATAGACAGCAGAGCCCAAGGTTGTTGTATATCTCCGAGCCAGGCGGACTGGTTGCCAACAGACGCCTGAAATATATAACACATTCTCGTACACCACAAATTGTAACTTAAGTATTGTATAGGATACTAGCGTACCCATCAGTCCGCTTCGCCTGGCTAGATTTTGCTTTATTTTATTTTAACAATAAACTTACATCATTAAATATTTAATTTAAATCTCACAATATATTAAATTCACTTCTATTCTCTTCTCGAGCGGGTGAAGATAATTACTACTACACCCATGTACATCTCAGTAAATACAATATCATTCTTATCATTTGTACATAAACAAATCGGGCTCAAGTTAATGTTAGAAATAAAAGTACGACGTATGGCTTGTTTGACAGTTCAAAAAAAAGAGCGCTCCGATCGTCACCAAACTTTACAGGATTACTCGCCAGATCAACCAGAAGATTCCCTGAAAGTTTCATTGAAATCGGTCTAGCCGTTTCGGAGCCTATATGGAACATAACCACACACTTTCTGTTTTATATATAAAGATATAATTGTTTGTTACCTGTAATACCGCATCGCTATTTCAGGTTGATCATTGTAAAAATTATACATGGCAATATTAGCAATGGCCTCCATATTCGAGGGGTCCTGTGTTGCCACCATTCTATAATCTTTCACCGCTGCAGCTGAGTTCCCCATCTGTTCATTAATTCGAGCTTGTTCAATCAACAATGGCGTGTACTCGTGAAATACAGATAGACCTTGCTTGCAGACGTCAAGAGCAGAAATAGGCTGGTCTAAAGCCACGTACATGGCGATCAAGCGGAGGTAGACGCAAATATGTTTGTTTTGCTTCAGCGCTCGACGCAGGCAGTCGTCTGCTTGTCTGTACATTCCCAGCATGTAATAGCATCTGGATAAGGAGTACTTCCACCACCAGTCCGATGTGGTGTCAGCCTTTTGCACTTGAAAAGCGATATCCATTGCCTGCGAATAATACACACAGTTGATGAGTAAAACAAAATTGACTGGTGACGAAATATTTAACGGCCAGTGCCTTTCACTAAATGCGATCCACTTTCTGAATCCAGCAATTTTAATCCGTCATATGCCGTTACTGACAGCGATGACCGGCCACTTCAACTAGCTGACTTTAAAAGAGCTATGTGGAATACCTCTGTTCTCCGGCGAATTTCTTCCTTTCGGATCCCTTGGAGAAATGCCGAGCATAGCTCATTCCATCGCTCGTTGTGTGACTTTAAGTTTGTAGTCCAGCCCAACGGTCAGAGTCCAAATTAAGTGGTTATTTGGTAGGTTGTACCTGGGAGGGCGAACTGGTTGAAGACTTTGTCTTCAGGAACTGAGGCTCAGTGAAGATCGTACGGATTTTTCCAAATGTAATTCCAAAGTGTCATCGTTATATTACCAAGTTTTGGCGTATGTGTTTCGTGTTGTCCTTTTTGAAGTCGGTTAAAAATTATTTACTTTCAATGTGCAATGTTCCCTATAAGAAATCATTATTATATAACTCACTTTTCGTATGTCCCCTTCACAGTAAAATACATATTCAAATAATGTTTTAGCAGCAGGAATGAAGGTTGTCTCCTCTTTGGATAAGAATCTAAGAGAAACGGGTGCGTTGAACGCGGGCCCTCCAGCTAGGGCCGTGGCAGCCCTCGAGGCTCGGGACGCCGACCGCAGCGCAGCCCTGGTGCTGTGGGCTCTAGCAGTGCGTGCAACAGCTCCCGTCCTTGTAGTGGCTGTTGTACTGACCCTTTTCTTGATTGATGATAAAACAAAACAAGAATATTTACAAGTGAATTGCGATAACTGTTACCAAAGAAACCGAAAACTTAATATACAGTTAGTGTCCCACTGTTGGGCACAGACCTTCTCTGAAAAGAGTATAGTTGCATAGTCCGCCATGCGGCTCTTGTACATATTGGCAGACATCATATGTTTTAGGAAATGCTAGCGTACCCGTAGCCCGCTTCGCCGGGCTAAAATTTTCTTTATTTTATTCAAACAATAAACTTACATCATGAAATATTTAACTATCATATATAAAATTATTCCCTTCTCATTCATTCTCTTCTTGAGCCAGTGAAGGCCATTACCTACACCCAAGTACATATCAGCAGCATCAGTAAACGGATACATTCGCGGCGCTATAACTTACCTTGAATACTTCAAAATCCTTCATTATTACCTTTAATATACTTGTACAGTATACTTTATTATACTTCAATATACTCCATTGTACTTCAATAATTAAATATTTAGAGGCGACCGAAAACAACACAAATGATTTAAATGATTTTCTTGTTAAAAATATGTTTATGGAAATTTAAGAAAAACAGCACGTACGAAGAACCAAGCGCGATAAATTACTTTGAGGAACGGACGCGTAGGTACTTAGTACCGCGAATATACAATTCATATAAACTAGCAGAAGACTACCTGCAGAAAAACAACAATAAGAAACAATTTAAAACGCAGCTACTAAGTACCTACGCTGCCGAATATTAGAAATAAATTAGTGTATAGATTTATGGGTGCAGAATAATTTAACTAAATGTTTTTTGAATATATATATATGTATAATAATTTAAAAAAAATATATATGGTTCATAATGACATAAATATACACAACGCATGTGTCAATACAAATTTGTATTATAAAACAATAGAATATCATCATAGTAAATAAACGCTGTATTTGCCAGTTCAAAAAGAGGAGTGCTCCGTAATTTAGTGAAATATATACAATATATAAATTCAACATTAAAATAGCCCCTCCTCAACCCCAGACTCAACTATAAGAGAGGACACTCCAACAGTTTGCAGTTTTTGTAATATAAACACAATTTGTTTCTTTGTTAAGGGAAAGATGTAATGTTGACGTTACTTTGATAATAAATGTATCTAATCTAATCTATATCTCTTTGATAAAAAAAGTTTGAACTCACATCTGGCAGTATTACACTTACATCCTACACGTTTTTTTTTCTATCGTTCCGCCAACGTGTTGAAACTTAGGGTCCTTTTAACATCCTTTCATTTTCTTTCCACTGTCCATTCTTTCTTCATCTATCTTTCCTCCCTCCTGACATCACTCTTAAATTTCTTTAACATTTATCTTCCTTATTTCTACTACAAGGTTTTCCTTTATTTATTTCTACTAGCACATTCTCCTTTCCTTATTTCAACTAACACATTCTATCCTACTCGTATTATAAAAGTTAAGGTAGTGGTTTCTTACTCAATCACGCTAGAACGGCTGATAGGATCTAGATGAAATCACCACTGAGATAGGCTACTTTTTATTTAACCTACTTCAAATCACAAGCAACCTTCTTGACAGAAACAACCATTATTAGGAGTATCCTTGTAACCAAAAATCCTATGCCATCAAAATTCCTACCGAATTGCAACCAAATGCTTTCAAACAAAAAACGTGACGCACCGACGCTTTGAAGTGTAGAAATATCAAAATAATAGTGAAAGCTTCTCTTTTGAAGTCGCTTACGTTTGTGGTCATTTGAAGAACCGTCCGACTTTCCTTGCCGAATGAGGTACCGGGTCGTGGTGTTTTAGCCACCGCGGTAGATGCGAGGTCGTCTTGATGGGAGAAATAATCAACTTCGTCGTATCCATTGCCCGCAACCTTCACTTGTATCGTCATTACACGCATCCGAACAAACTCTGTCACACGATCACTCCTATCTTTCAATACTTCGTCGCATAATTTGAGACATTCGTCGTACTCTTTCGCTTTGTATAGATACAATATTCTATAATCTTCTGGTCCTTCCATATTGTTATATTGCGTACGGAGCCCATTACCAGTGGATTTGCTAGGCAACCGAAAGTAAAAACAAATACAACTACAGAGCTTTTTTTTTTACTAAGCATTGTACTGGCAGGTTGTGGTTTTTTCATTAGTTACATATTACGCTTTAAATCGTATTCCATATTTAAAAAAATTAAATTGGTGTCGCTGAAATTAAATACAACGCAAGTCCTTGTCTATTTTGTGTAATTTACTTATATGAATAAAACACTTGTAAAACTATATTATTATGTAAAATATAGCTAAATATCATGTTGCTATTTTCTTTTAATCTTACCAGGGTGTCCACTTTTCAGGCAGATTAAAAAAAAACAATGCTAGCTTTGATATTCTTGTTTAACATTCCACATAACATTAAGCTTGTGCTAGGAGATGGTTCACATCAATAGTCGAATGGTGGATTTTTTTTATGGGGTGTTAACTAGTGCTTTACCACAATCCCACCTGATGTTAAGTGGTGATATAGTGGAAAGATGGTACGCCCTGGTTTAATAAGTGCCTATTTACTCTACTCTTGAAGGCTGTTGCTTGGCGCCGGCAACTTGTTCCTTTGCTGTACGAACAATAAACGATGACAATAGGAACATCGACTAGAAAGGATGGAGACATGCCGAATGTCTAAACGTCCGAAGGTAGAATGGGGATGGGGGAATTAATTCGTGCAATTCCGGTTACTGTAAAGGCTGGCCACTTTGCGCCGGTGCTCAAGACTATCTAGATATAGATCTTGGTCACCTATAAATTTTTTGGCCCGCCTCTCCATGGAATCCAGTGCCGCGAGTTGGTATTTGGCTGCACCTGCCCAGATATGACAGTACTCCACACAAGGCCGGAATTGAAACCCACGATCTCACCTTTCGCAGACTGTATCCTAAACCATACGGCTATTGACGCTTTTATTAGGAGCCCATCGCTATACATTGGGTACAAATTTTGGCAAGTGATTTTATTGTACTTAAAATAACCGAAATCAATTGTATCGATCTCACATATTTAAATTCGAAACCATACGTATCAAGCGTCTAAGGGTACACTAAGTAAATTAATTGTATCGATATCTCAAATTTTAATTCGAAATCATACGTATCAAGTGTCTAAGGGTACACAGAGTAAATTAATTGTATCGATATCTCATATTTTAATTCGAAACCATACGTATCAAGTGTCTAAGGGTACACAGAGTAAATTAATTGTATCGATATCTCATTTTTTTATTCGAAATCATACGTATCAAGTGTCTAAGGGTACACAGAGTAAATTAATTTTAAGCAAGAATTTTATTCGCGTCACATTTGTCTCAGTTCGTTTGTCTTCTTTCGCATTTGGACCATTACGTTAGAAGTGTTGTACGTTTAGCATAATGCTATTAATGGTACGTAAATAATCTTTATTTGTGCATGTTGATTTACCAGAGACTACAAACCTTTTTCATTTATCTTATGATTCGCAATCGTCTTTGGAAATTTTTAAGGATAACATATAAGAAACATAAATAGAGTGTTATTTATAAGATTATCAAATATCCATATACCTACAAATAATTATTGCAGATATTGCAAATATAATTGCAGTTATTTCAACGTAAGTTACAGGTTTCTCCTTTTAGTTTAAGGTACAGAGGTTCAAGCTAAGCAAACCCGGTGAAAGTGATCAGCTTCTCTGGCTAATCAATGTAGATACGTCACCGTCCTCTTTTTACCATCATTCCTAATTAACACACAGGGAAAAAATATTATTTACACGTACGAGTAGTATATTTTCATATAAGTTGACGACCCCTGCAAAAAGGTGGCTATATAAACGTAACGAATAGCGATTTTATTCATTCCAAACGAAACAGTCAACGCATATACATTCAATATGCTTGTAAGGAGTTTAATACTCTTGATATCCTTGAGCCATGTTCTGGCGGCAGACTCTTGGAGAAAACCCGGTTGTCACAGGATAGGTTTGATTTATCCATAAAAATATTCATTTTTTTATGGGTATAAACTAGCGCTTGACCACGATCCCACCTGGTGTTAAGTGGTGATATAGTCGAAAGTGGTACGCGCTAGTTTAGTAAGTGCCTATAAAAGGGTGGAGACCCGCCGAGTGTCTAAACGTCCGAAGGTAGAATGGGGATGGGGAATTAACACCGTAAGGCTGGCTATCTTGCACCGGTGCTCAAGACTATCTAGGTCTTGGTAACCTATCAACTTTTTGGCACGCCTCTCCATGGAATCCAGTGCCGCGAGTTGGTATTTGGCCTGTCCAGATACGACAACCATTTACGATTTCCATTCTCATTATTGGTGATAAACCAGAAAACATCAAATAAACACTTTAAGATTTATTATTCATTCATATCTTTATCATTCATCATCAATTTAATGTTTTTTTTTCTACCACAGATTATTTATTCTGTCTTTTAAACTGTGTAACGTTTACAGACGATTTTGCGTTTTGGAATATTTATATTAATCCACATGTTGGAGAGTGTGTCTATATTATAAAATTGTAGCATTATTTATTCAGGTCATACAAGGAATATAAGTATACCAGACTGCGTGGAGTTCAAAATAACAACCAACGCATGCCGAGGGTTCTGCGAGTCATGGTCCCTTCCGAGCATCATGCTGGGTTTTAAGAGACATCCGGTCACTTCATTGGGACAGTGCTGTAATATCATGGAGTCCGAAGACGTGAGTTTCAATTTACCTTATTGTAATCACCAGTGATAGGCTTATAGATAAGCCTTAGGACGACAAAAAGGGGTCGCAGCTGTCTTTAATTGCATATTTTTGGTTCATATAAAAACATCACTTGCTATAATGTGCGCCCGGTGTATGGCATTGAAGTCATCGCCTGTCACAAATGAGACCTACGAAACATAAAACATGTGTAACATTTGCTAAGAAATTATTATCTATAATTCTCTCTCTAGTGTCTGTCCCTCATGTCTAAGGATCGTGGTCACCATCATGGTTGCATCCATCGTGTCTCTTACGGCAGAGTAAAATTTGGAAGACGACGACGAATTCATTCAATCATTCCTTCATTCCCAACTAGGATCAGTTGTTCGTCGTCTCTGCGCCTTACCTAAAATTAGTTAATACATAAAAACTATTTGTTTCGTTTCAGGTTCCAGTGAAAGTTCTTTGTTTAGACGGCGAGAGAAATTTAATATTTAAATCGGCTATCTCGTGCGCCTGCTACCATTGTCAAAAGGAATAAACTTTAGTTTTCTACGGTTGATCTTAACAAACTGTCTACGTATATTTAACGTGTATTATTTATTATCTGTATTCTGGTTTTGTTTAAAAATATGAGTTAGTGCAAAATTTTAATGTGTAACTTACAAAAATGTAACAAAACTGTAATGTAAATTAACATTCCTAAATAAATATAATTTAATGCGTAATTTGAATGTATTTTAATACTACTACTCCCTCTCTTGTGCAGTGCTTAATGATTAAAAAAGGTTTTAATAAAAAAAAGGTTTAGGATTGTGTACGAATACACATACAAGAAAAAAATATAGACGAAATGAGTACCTCCTAACAACCTTCTCAAAAATAAACACAAGCACATTAATTAAATTTAACTTTAAGTAAAACACTTAAAGTTCTCAGATTTACTTTTTCGATTAATCGAGGTTCAAGCAGCAAAATAAATGCATATTAAAAATGTAAAGTACGGACAAGGATTGCTCGTAAGTTATTACATAGTTATTGCATAATAGTAAGAGCTTAAATTGTAACTACAGGTTAGATAGAAAGAAAATAGAGAAATTTAAAATGTAGAAGAAAAAAAATCTTAACAGCAATTTCACTAAAATAGGGTTAATTATTACTAATGAATAGCATCGTGTTAAAAAAAGGGGCTGGTAAAGAGTACTCTTAACCGACGATTATGTATGCCCAGCTGTATGGACGTGTATGGAGCGGAAAACTGCCAGGATCGTATAAGCTAAACTAAAAATTTGAAATACAGGCGCTTTTGCTTTTTAAATTGGACACGCTTATTATAAATATATAAATAAGTTATATTTATTACAAAAGCATTCCAATCAAAGGGCGTCCAAGAAGGGCGAAAAACGGATCGGTCGGTAGCTCTCTGGAAATCTAACAAGAAATGCAAACAGCTTTAAACGTCATTTTGGCAAGCTTATGCGGTCCGTAAAGAAGTGGCTGAAGAAACTCCAGCAACGTTCCTAACATTCATTTTAGGAGAAAAAATCTCGTTATAGGCATGTAACATAGGCAAGAATAATAAACCAAATTGAATAAATAAGGTCTCACGTCTTTTTAACCCTATTAGGGTAAAAAGAGGCAGCAATCGCTCTTCTTCCCCCGCCAAAATCAGTAAGTTATTCCAAATCTTTGCTATTTACGTTATAAACCATAAACTATGAAATTCTTTCAAAAATGTACGACAGTTTATTAATTCAAGTTTCAAGGGACAGCGAAATTGTAGGCCACATTTTAAAAAATGGATTTTGCAAAGACTGTGAATCTTCCGTTTGTCTTGAAGGCGGTCCAAATTACCGATTTAAAAGGTTTCCATAAATTTCTGAAACGAAAACCTTAATAAAATTATATAATGTGAAATTACGGAAAAGAGATCATATTATTTTTATGAGAGCCGTAGAATATCCACTACTCGTCATAGGCGAACCCTAATGATTTCCAAACAGAGCGATTGTAAGATAATGTCTGAATATGCGAATTTATAAAAATATTTCTAGGTGTAAACATTACTGACATTTACGTGTATTGTCATGATGCCTATGTCATTTTGACGTTTATTTATCTTGATTTTATCATCATGTGTATTGTCGCTTTACAGAAAGACCAAAAGTGCAGATGATAATGAAAGTTTTCAAAGATATGTTATATTTATCCATCATTGCTTTATCCTAGTGATTGTTGGGAAGAAAGATGTTATGGAGGACAAGCTCCTATCATCCAATACAACGCCTACATGGCAAAACTGCGTCCACTGTCCTAGCTTGCTTTTTAGTAATGCTTTGGAATTTGAAAGGTTTCTATCGTTTTTACTTAGAGTTTATATGATTTCTGTTAAATAGGCCCTTTTAATACTTTCCCTTTTACAGACATATACAGGAGAAGCATAGTATAAAGGAAGGATCAATAATATTATGTCAATATGGACAAAATGGATTATGTTCTGCTCTACAATTTGGTGATTTACGAAAAGCAGGTTTCAAATATCATGTGAGAGAATATCACTTGTATACCAAAGGTGGTTCAGAGGATTGGACCTTTTATTCATCATCACAAAACCTTCCTGCAGTGTTAAATGACCCCAATAAGGGTAAGCAAAGCAACTTTTTTACCAAAACATGGGGTGACAGTTTTGTTGAGAAAGTGGATATTTACCCTAGTCCTTATTTACCTGATATAAGTTTGTCACATTTTGAGTCGTATTGTAAGAAAATATCACGAAGATATCGCAGACACTGCCAATTAAAAGAGGCGCCACCTGTAAAAAGTAAGCTCAAGGTTGCTGTAGCCGAAGAAAATGTCTGTGAAGTACCGAGTATATTTTATTCACAAACATTATCATTAAATGATCCAAAAATATTTAGTAAAGTTTTTCCAAGTCTTTCAAACTCAAACGACTCTAGTTCTGCTATTAGGGCACTACAAGAAACATTGAGTACATACTTGGATGTTATAGAGATGAAGATATCAAAACAAGTTGCCCAAAAGTCGGATGCTTTTTTTCATGCAATGCTTTCTCATGATACTATCATGGAACAGATGGCCAGGGCGGTGAAAACAGTGCAAAATACTAGGTGTAATATAACAATGGTGAAAAAAAACTTAACTCAGAGCCCTCTGCAACTGATAAGCCTCACAAGGATCAACATAAACCTAAATAATGTGCATGAGTTGCTAAAACTAATATCAACAGTCCAGCAAACACAACCTATGATTCAACTTCTACTTAGTACCTCAGACTATGTCGCTGCTTTAGACTTAATAAGTTCCACTCAAAAGTCTTATCTACACCTCACAGGGATTCAAGCATTTCGACATTTGTCACCACAATTAACTGAAATGAGAAGGTTGATACACAAAATGTTGAGTAACGAATTTCTCAGATTTATAGTAACTGACTTAAATAGACCACTTGTGGATCAAACTGATCTTCCGGAGAGGGATAAAATTGTATCTATAGTATCTGGAATACTTCGATTAAAGGAATTTGATTTTCTTGACATCTTTAAGGCTGAAGCTATGACTTCAATACAAACTACTATAAAACAGTGTGTTGTAGAAATAATCTCTGAAAGAGATGGACACAACGAAATTGTATTGAGAGGCTCTCATGCCGATAATGCTTGGCTTATGTGCAACGAAGGCATTATTTTTCTACAAAAAGTTACACCAAACTTAGTGATAATCTTCAAGAGAATTTTGTCTTTGAGTAATTTAATTTTAGACATCAGTCAAATGGATGATGTAACAGGCAATGAAAGTGAAGAATTGTGGACACAAGATGAAGTTGCTTCTATAAGTGATAAGATTAAAAAGATGACAGGTTCTCTTTCAGATTACTGCAATGAAAGGTGTGCCAATCTCATAGTGACCAAGACTGACAAAGATTATATATTTTCAGATCTTACACAATTGGCTAAACTGTCAGAGTTGATAGATACTTTTTCTAATGAATGTGAAAAAATTACTGGCCATTACAGTAACACCATGAAATTGGCACTAAGAAGTTTTGCTATGAAATACATACAAAGTTTACATACTGAACGCAGAGCTAAGCTTACATCTACTTTAAATGCTGAAAGATGGAAAATTGCAGAGGTTCCTTATGAATTACAAAGTGTTGTACACAAGATTAGTGAGTGTGGTAAAATACCACATACACTCCATTATGAAAGTGGCGGACTGGATGGAAAGTACTTAGTTATAAATAAAGAAAATTATGCTGTAGTTGCTACAGTCCAGCTCCTAATAAAGATCCTCTTAGAATATTGTGATGCAACCAAGCAGTCTCCGGACATAGTGCAATACTTAGTTCATTGTATGCTAGAACTTATAAGAATGTTTAATTCTCGATGTTGTCAATTGGTTTTAGGTGCTGGAGCAATACAAAGTGCAGGGCTTAAAACTATTTCCACCTCAAATCTAGCTCTTGTGTCTAGATCATTACAAGTTGTTCTGTGGCTTTTACCCCTAATAATAGATTTGCTAGAAAACGTACATTCAAAAGAACTAGTGTTGAATGGATTTAATAGTATTGAAAATGACTTAGTAAGTCATAAACAAGAAATAGAGAATAAAATTTGCAATATAGTTAGTAATGTGCTTTGTTCTCAGCTGTCTGCTTGGGATGCAAAACCACCTGTTCCATCTCAGACATTCCGAACTATATCTAAGCACTTAGTAAAATTACACGAAGCACTTATTGATATCCTGCCCATAGAACAAATAAGATTCATTTATATGAAGATTCATGATAATTTCAAAGACAAATTAAGAGAGCAATTAGTCAAAATGAACATAGTTGCGAATGGCAGCCCTCAGCATGGTGTTGTCACTTCAGAGTTAACATTTTATCTCCAAACTTTGAAAACTCTTAGGGTAATAAATGAAAATGATACTGAAGATAATATATTGTATGATATCTGGCTAAATTAGACATGCGGACATAAAGGAATATGAAGTGTTTCAATGCACTATTAAAATATTATTATGAAGTCATCAAAAAGTATCTTACTTAGTCAATAACAAGTTTGACTTCTAGTCACCTCACAAATAACTAAATATTTGCTACCTATTTGTATTTTCATAATGAATGTTAGTGTCAATATTTTATTTTCCTTAATTTCTTTTTTGTTAATGTCATTTCTAAGATAATAATGGAAATGTGTTACATTAAATTTTTAAAATATACTAAACCCAGATTCACTAATAGTTGATTGCATAGTAGGTACTTTTTGCTTTGACATAATTAAATAGATATTTTGTTAATCCTACCTCTTGTAAAATGAGAAAATCCATTTAAGTATCTATGGTTGACAAACAATAGTTCGTTTTTTGGTGTTAAAAGAACCAAAGTAACTTTTTTAATTATACATTGTTATATAATCTCCAGTCAGTATTAGTGTTCGAGCTATACAGATAAACAGATGTGAGCAGATATATTATTGAACATTCCTTCATTTATTTGTGCTTATCTAATTTATAACTAGTTTTAGTTTGGTGCTTAGAATCTCAATCTTGACAGATCATTACTAAACTTCAAAACGGAACCAATATACGACTATGCATCTAAGAGTTAATTATTTTGTTGATAACTTCATTTATTAAAATGACGACTATTTTGTTTATGGTATAGTACGCTATTGTTCTGCCTATTTGATTAACACGTTCTTATTCTATGTATGTAATTTGCTATCTATGAACAAAATTTTACTACTTTTAATCTGACTACAAAATCGAAATACACCTTGAAATTAATCATAAAGTACGTTCATGTACGTGACAAAATGAAAATTACTTTTACATTTATATTGTTAACATAATACATGTATATTACATTTTGGTGCTTTTAAATTTGTGTCATCTATATGTTTTACTAAAATTATTGACATAAATTATCTTTCACTTAAGCAAACATCATATTTGCTTTTAAATACACAGTGACATCGTAAAGTGCCCGATAATGTAATACAATTGTGTGATATAATTTAAAATTGTTTGTTTACTAGGTGTAAGGTTAAATTATTTTTGGTTCATAAAATACTTATTAAACAATAACAACATAATATATTTTCCATTCATATAATTGCAACAAAATTAGATTCGTTTTTGTCCAATTAATCGGATATCTATAGTTGAAATCTTAACACATAACTAAAAGTATAGCATTACACTCGGTGTTGCTAGAAATTATACGATTAGATCAGCTTTGAACGCGGGAGTATTCGTGGTCGATTACGCGAGATCTGACTACAATCCTGTGTACGTGCATATCGACAAGCACTGGTGATACATTGTACATAAGCTACGCTAATATATCCCGAAAATGCATTGAAGACGGATTAAAATTAACTACCCTCGCCCTCGGTCTCAGCTGGGAGCGAAAGGTCGGGAGGGCTTACAGCAGTGGCAAACTTTCTGGTTGGCGGGCCACAAATTTTGAACAATAAAATTTATACGGGTCTAAATTTGACCGAAAAAAAATCATTTCATTTATAAAATCTATTTAACAAAAATTTAAAGGCTCATTTTTGAACGTTGATAACAAAAAACGGTTCAGTTAGTCGGTGATCAAGTTCCTTCAGATCAATTCGAAAGACGATCTTTAAATATTTTGAAAAATGTTCTCAGGATATCATCCCAGTAGTAGAGGTAAATAGTAATTTACTGCCGCAGAAATTGTATGATGTATGATTTTTTTTCTTATTATTTACACCATTTTAACCTTTTTAGAGCTGAAGCTATGCACTATATTGCGGTCAAGTCTGAATAAGACGAAAAATTGTTTCAGGTGTAATTTTTTAATTGATAATCGTAGAATAATGTTTAGATTTTTATTGACATAATATACAATTTACACTTACATTTAATAAATAAAGTTGTCTTCATTTCAACATAAACAATGTAATGTAACAATTTGTTCTGGTCAATATTAGATGAATATGACAACACTAAAGCCTAAGCCACACAGGAGCGTTGACGGGAAATTGACAGTTGTAAATTAATAGTTAATTTACAGAGCCGTCCCAAACGGGGCGACAGAGACAAAAATTACGCCTCGCTCCACCGTATTCAATCTGTCTGGATTCCCGCCAGTTACTCCAGCTAGTCGAGGCGCGAAGGCTCTGTGTGATGCTCTATATATTAACTTGTACAACTGCGAATTTCCCGCCAACGCTACGCTCGCTGTGTGGTTTGACTTTAATTTTTATTAATGAATGTGTAGACACGTGCTGTGACGTTTTAGGCAGTTTTCTATAACTATCTATGATAGAAGACTTCTATTTTATATTTATAAATATGTTAGAATTTTTTTTTATGGAACAAAACTACTAGGTTGCGTAAATTCAGAATATGATATTTTTGAACGGTAAATCATTAGTATCGTTTAAGCCTGCGATTCAGATCCTAAGTAGGAACTAACTTGAGTGTAAAACTAACCTATATTGAATTTAAAATTTCTAATGTACCAACACAAACTATGGAAGTTTATGTAACGTATAAATTGTCCTCATAATTTTGTATCGTAAAAATACGACGCCATTGGATATCTAATTAAAAAGGCAACGCAAGTGCAGAATGTCTGAAACAACAACAAATACACAGTCAGCCTTTGCTCCGACATTGGGCCTAACTTTATCAGAAAAAAATTAATCAACGTCATATTATTTATTGTTAAGCTAATTTCATCTTCAACTTTTTCAATTAAATGCAACCAACTTAACACATTTATAATTAACTTGCAGAGAAAACTTGACTCTTTCTTTACAATTAAAGTTCTACTCGCTTGAAGCAAATCAGTCTCTCCACTGTACTTTGGTAATCTGTGCCTTGGACACGGAATGATATGGAACAACTGAGGAACTGAATACACAAAATTTATAATCTGTGGCAGAAAAAACAATAGAACTGTTTTGCTAAAATGACTCAAAATTCCTACTACGGCAAATGTCATACCAGATACATAGCAAAAGTGTCGCCAACAAACACTTTGGAAGGGTACCTGAAAAAGAAAACAAAAATGTTGTTGAAATTATTAAAAAAAAAATTATTATATAGACACACAATATTAATACTAAAAATAGAATCTTTGACATCTTTTTAACAGTTTTTTAGCAGGGTGGACAGAAACAATTGCTGTCTGCTGTTCACCAAGCTTATTAAATGTAACCGTACACTAAGCATTTCTTTCTCCGGGACGTGCTCTCAATGCAGAGGGGCTCCGGTGCGTTCCTCTGGAGATCCCGGAGCCCCTCATCATGCACCGAGGAAGGGTCACCGGGGGGTTTTAGTGGGTAAAAGCCCCACATAACCGCCGCCTTCACCCAGAAGGCAGGGTATCTTGTTGAAGATTTAGCCAGAGAAGCTGATCTTAACTGCTTCACCGGATTGAGAGTTGGCATAGCTCTTAGGTCGCTTAAGTCGAAGAAGTGGGCGAAGAAACTCCAGCAATGCTCCTAATATCTAAGGCGTGGGGCATACCCATAAAATAACGCGCAAGGATTATTCGCAACCTCCGACGGTCGCGAATGGACGCTTTGTTTGATCTAGCCTGTAATTGGAAAATGATTGTTTTACATAAGGAACAGAAAACACATAAGAAGAATACAGAACTTTGTGGGATTCTAACCGCCTATCCTTAAGCTTTTGGAAATTCTCGAGATTGTTCGAGAAAACGCGTCGAATTTGCCCCGGCCGCTGTCCTGAATATTTCGTATTCGGAAATACAAAGAGGGCGTCTGTGCGTACAAACATTTGCTTCGAATTGAAGTCGGTTTTTGCTTGTAAATATACTTGTGTTATATAAAAATTGGAATTAATTGTTTTAAATCGCGGGTGACACCGCCGGGGCAGCTATTATAATGATAATATAGTAAGGAAATCCTACTAGAAGGGTATAAAATCGACGCGGAGCTCCGGTGCGCGCGCATTGGTCGTTTGTCATTCGTTGTGGTGACATTCAAGGACTCTAAGTGTTAGTGTTTTAAGTGGGTACATTCGAGACAATTGTGACTGTTACTTAGTCTAAGTTCCTTATTGTTTTTATGTGATCTTTATTCAATTTCCTAAATTCAGAAGTGGGATAAAGGACTTTAACTCCCTCATCAAAGGCTCATAATTGTTTGTAACAATAGGGCCACACCCTTTGTAGCAATCGTACCTTTTGTTTTGTGATTACCACTCACACTTTTTTTTACGACTGCCGCTAACACTTTTTTGTTTGGTAATAATTATAGAAACAAAATAACCTAACCTAAAAATATTTTAGTGTCTTAGTGTTGACGTGTTTCGGTTATTTCGTGTTTTACTGTGTGTGCTTTCGTGTTTAATTGCGGTTACCTAAGCAATCTGACTACCGTAGATTGCGAGATTTTTCAGTTCAACCGGCGCAATGGCAGAGTGCTCAGCATTGGTCAGGTGCGACCAAATTCGCGTAATGGCAGACTGAGCTTTGATCAGATGTGACCGCCATCAATGGCGTGTGTCGCCCAACAATGAGGTGTGTCCTCCATCACGGCGTTAGTCGCCTCTGACGTTAGTCGTCACTTGCGTTAGTCGCCTCTGACGTTAGTCGCCTCTGACGTTAGTCGTCATTTGCGTTAGTCGCACCCGGCGTTAGTCGCCTCTGACGTTAGTCGTCGCTTGCGTTAGTCGTCATTTGCGTTAGTCGCACCCGGCGTTAGTCGCCTCTGACGTTAGTAGTGACTTGCGTTTGTCGCACACGGCGTTAGTCGCCTGTGACGTTAGTCGTTACTTGCGTTTGTCGCACACGGCGTTAGTCGCCCGGCAATGGTATTTTACGGTGAGAAGCTATATGGTCGAGGACGAACCACAGTCAGGAGAGGCCGAGTAAGGAAATCCTACTAGAAGGGTATAAAATCGACGCGGAGCTCCGGTGCGCGCGCATTGGTCGTTTGTCATTCGTTGTGGTGACATTCAAGGACTCTAAGTGTTAGTGTTTTAAGTGGGTACATTCGAGACAATTGTGACTGTTACTTAGTCTAAGTTCCTTATTGTTTTTATGTGATCTTTATTCAATTTCCTAAATATATAGTTTATTTGCATCAAAATATAGTTCTTCTTGTAACTAATGTATACACTATGTATGTTTATCGACGCTGGAAAGCAAAAACGTAGTAATTGACACACATGGCCATTTTCATTTTTTTACGTCGTTGGAATCTGAAAAAAGACGCGTCGAATGATATATGACTTGTAACAATTAGATGAGAAATAGCGATTTTCAAGATTGACACTTCTCTTTTATTTTATTGTACCGTAAAACGATTTTCTTTTAGTAAAACTCTAGGTTAATGCAGTGGTACAATACTTATTCAGCAAAAAATAATAAATATTGTGTCCAAAAACGACAGCTCTAGGTCCACAAACACGAAATATAATTAAAAAAAAAGCTGTAATGTCTCTGCTGAACGATTTCATTTTTGTGGGTTACTACGTTTTTGTTTTCCAGCGTCGATATGCATGTTCTAAAAAAAATGCTTACCAATTATGTTTCAATAGTGCCAATGTTGTTGCTATATAGGGTATCATGATATGGAGTGAGAAGCTATGAGCCTTGTATTGATCACCGTGGAGTTCTATTATATTAAAAACGATAATTGACATAGCTATCACCACCGACTGGCCCACTTCCAAACCATTAACACCAGCAAGAATGTTTATTGCATTAGTACAAAACACTGCCAGCATGCCCATATATATATAGTAGAGGAAACCTGAAAAGCATAAAATAAAAGAAATAATTTTTGTTAAAATTTAATCATAATATTAACAAAAATTATTGGAATATAAAAAAATATATTTAATAGTTAAAGTTACAGTCTGTATATGTCCCACTGTTAGGCATAGGTGACCCTAGTGCTGATTGGTGGTGTGTTAGAAAATTTAAAGCTCATGATGTCTTCTTTTGCCGCAGAGCGCATGGTAATCAGCACTTAACAGACGCTCTATAGCTTAGATAGCAGTAAAGCTTAGTTAAATTTCTGAGTTCTGGCATCTTCTCTTTCTTCTACTTTTCTATTTGTTGTTACAAGTACTTACCTAGTCTTGAAAAGTCATAAATCTACTAATATATCAATCAACAAACATTTTTGTATACAATTTTTTTTAAATATTTTTGGAATGAGACAAAAGGTCTGATGGTAATAAATTGGTAAAAATCTACTACAAGTATTGTCAATAGCCTAATGGTTTAGGGTATGGTCTGCGAATCGTAAGGCCATTGGTTCCAATCTACCATTTCACTATTGACATGAACCATTTCCTAGCACAAGCATTGTATATACTTGCAAGAATGTTAGTAATATTACTGAAGAAAAATAAAAAGAAATATTGCTAGGTTTCTTTTTAAAAAAAATTGATTAACACAACACTCAAATTACATGTATATATATTTTTAACAAACTGTAAAAGGAGACGATTTTCAATTCAATTGAATTTTTTTAATGTTTTTTACCTCATCGACTGGGTAAACAGATTTTAATAATTCTTTTTTTACTTGAAAGCTGGTGGTTCCTGTGTGATCACATTTCAATTTGGTCCAGTTCTCAATGGCATCCATAACAAATAGAAAATAAATTTGATTTGTGTTTACTTGATACTTGCATAATTATAATAGCAAAACAATTAACTTACCAATGTTCACTGATATTCCAAAAATTGATCTTAATGGTATTGGAACCACAAATGTTGTGGAGTTAAAGTTGACATAGTAAACAACAAGAAGGGGCAATGAAGCAACTGTTGGTAGAATTAGTTTGTATCTCCATCTTAAATCCAAGACATCATCGGCAAAACCTAAGAGCAGCATGCAACATATAGATAGAAGGGCTGCCAACAACTCTGCAAACTGAATAAATTTAATTTTATCTGTAAACAATTCAGTCAATAATAATAATGAATCTACTACAACATATTTATTATGTGCCTATATTGCACTATTAAGAACACCTGCAGCTCTTCGGTGTTGTAAATGTTCAACAGCGATGGTGCTTACTTAAAACAGGTAAGCTTGTCCCTTTCCTATGAAAAAAAATTCCAATTTAAACGTCATTGCTTCAAGTCTCAACAGGGATGTAGCTGAGTGGAAAGTGACTGTAAATAATACAGAATAGGTGGTTTGTTTGCCACTCCATACAAACATGTTTATTAAATAAAAACACACACCAAGAGTCCTATCCACAATTTAATAATTGTTACTTACTTCATTATGAGGGAAGTGCTCCCTGTCCATAAGACTACTTCCGAAGATGATGGGTATAAAGAGAAAACTTGTAACTAAGAAAACACATCCCGAAACAACACCAACAGCTTCTGGACTGAAAAGGAATGCAAAATATTGAAATAAACAAAAGCTAGAATCTTTTTGAAATAAAATAATAACAATTAACTTACATTTTTTCCTTATTATTTTTACACAAGTCAATTCCATAAATACCAGCGTTAATAAACAATTCTTTTAGTTTTGGAATTAATTCATCAGTAAAAAGAAAAGCCAAAATAGATAAAAATATTAAAATTATAAGTGATATCATTTTAAAAATATAACTTAAAAACAAATACGGAAAATTATGCTATAGGTAATAGCTACAAGTAATAATAACCCCCATAATAATCAAAATAAAATTAAATAACAACCAACATAGTGCAAATTGATTTATGTCACTGTCATGTCATTGAAATGAATTAAATACTGACAGTACACACGACACACATTATTGGTTTAGTTTCTATGTGTATACTTGTCATTGGATGTCGATAATCGAGATTATAGACCCATTTGGTTAGCGCACAATTTTATAAAATAGAAAAAATGTAGTTTAATAAGTGATTTAATGAATTAAGTTCAAGGAATGATGTAAGTCACAAATTTGCTGTGTCTCTATTCCATCTTCTCTAATAAATTTGGGCGCTTTTAAAAAAATTCCTTCCAGCAATAGCAACTGATGTCTTTTGACGGACACTTTTCCATCCCGTCTGTTGTTTTCTAATCAGACTTTATTCTCCATTTGTTACGTCGTTTGGCTATCCATCATTTCATTTTAATCATTCATTACAAACCCATACGATTTATGTACAACTGTATTTAGAATCCGTTGTTATGTGTCAATTTTGACCGATTGTCGATCATCTAACTTACATTTTCATTTTCATCTTAGACGTAAAAAATGTGTATGTGTTTTAAAAAAGACATGGCCTAAAGGTCTTGTTACCAAGCCATAAAATATTCAATAACAAAATTGACCGATTGTCAAAGTCTAATTGGCGATTTTGAATGGGCTTGTCAGTGATTGACACAATGATGTTGAAAGGTTTGACATATCAAGCTAAATATTTTTAGTTGAAAAACAGTGAAAATATTTACCATAAATAAAAAATGAAATATTTTAATATTGAATTTTGAGTGTAATCATCTATAACGTTCATCAATTCAACTGGCTTCAAGTGAAAGTGTATTTTACGTACTTTACATGGAAAAGTAGGCGGCACATTGTGGTTAAAAACAATTACTAATAATATTACCGTATAAATCGATTAACTTGATAGTAC
This sequence comes from Meandrusa payeni, assembly GCA_029286785.1. NCBI lineage: Eukaryota > Metazoa > Arthropoda > Insecta > Lepidoptera > Papilionidae > Meandrusa > Meandrusa payeni. Next base: position 963,632 of record JAGSMX010000015.1, read on the forward strand.
CAGTGGACATATTTTAGAGTCTTGTTTATTTAAACCTTATATTTTTTCTTATTTAAACTGTAATTTTGTTTAGTTAATAGTAAAAAATGAGTACTTTGGATGAAATAGAAGAAGAAGCGAAAGCCACAGCGGAAAAAATGGTTATGAACATGATGCAAAGGCCTGGTCAACTAGAAAAAGTTGGTATTTTTATCTCAAATGAATAAAGCATGTAACAGCCTATATATATATATAATGCTGATGTCTAGGATAGTTCGATTGATATTAACAGGACTTTTGCTGATATACCTGATGTAATATGTAGTAATTTATACTTCTTTTATTGTCCTATATCCAAAATAGCAGGTGGTATTATAATAAGTAATATACAATTAAAAAAGCAGTGTTAGCTTAATTCCAGTAGGCTTATGTCAAGTTATGGGTTATTAAGTAAATAAAAAATGACATGCTAAAAATTGGTGCTTATTGTATGTCAAAGGGCTCATCGGCTGTCACATATGAGACCTAATAAGCTTGGTAAAAAGTCAACTGCAAAAGCTGTCTCTATGCAACTGTGATTAAAAGTAAGAGCTCATTTAATTTTTAGTTAAATAATTTAACAGGTAGAACAGTACAAGAAGAGAATAACTCATAAGAAAGCGTCAATAGAAGCTCAATTGAAATCCGCTGTTCAAGGCAAATTGGATGGTGTGAGTGTTGGACTCAAGCAGTTGCAGGAATGCCTTGATGATGTGCAACAAATTGGTTTAAAGTAAGTCTTGTTTATTGTTTTTATTATTATTTTTATATCATCAACATCACTAATATTTTATAGCAGTGAGAGCTTAAGAACACACAACAACACCAACAATATATACTATTTTTTTTCATTTGAAAGCTAGTGCTGTTTATGTACATTTAATCTAGATTTGCTTTGAGTATGTATTCCACAATGAGATGAATAACTCAATATCATACCAATCAATTTTGATGATTCATTTTTATTCAAAAGGATGTACTTCAATAGTAGTTTGATGACAGTTTGGCTAGGTTCGGGTTCATTCCATTTCATAATATTTCGGTTATTGTGCTTAATAGTGGTTACATTTGTTATTATTTACTATGTATTAAGAAGTTACAATAATTTCAGAATGGATGAACTTGAAGATCTTTTCAAAAGTGTACCACCGCTTGTGGCATCACTTCAAGCGGTGCGCGAGGAGGACTCCCGTCATTCTCAGTATGTAACTGCAATGGACAGCCTGAAGCATATATTCACTGTTCCCGAAAGTGTAGCCAAAACGAAACAATGGATTGGTGAAGGGAAGCTGCTTCATGCTCATCAGGTAACTTCATAGATTCATGTAATTACTTTAGAGTGTTATTATTGTACTGTTATGAAAAAGGAGTAATGTCCACTTGGATCAAAAATCACATTAATACTGCATCTTTATATACATTGAAGAGGCAACAGTGTGACATTTTTTTCTTTCTTCTTTACGCACGCTTTACTTGAGATGTAAGCTGGTGAGAGCGTTGCGAAAAGTGTGATCGGGCGAAGCGAAGAGAAGTTGAGATCGAGATATACGTTAGTGAAAATAGAGAGAATTATGTTTCGTATATTACTGTAGGGGCAAGAAAGAGAGGTGCGAGCATACATTTTCTTTCTCTCTTTCTCTCATAGCCAGTAACAGTTCATTTATCTAAGACACAGTGCAGGCTTATTGTCGTATCAAACTGTAGGAGCAAGAGAGAGCAGTGCTTGTGCACATTTTCATTCTTTCTTTAACAATCGTATATGTGTGATATATACACAGGTTGTCCCGTAATTCAACGACCAACGACAAGTGGATGATAAAAATTTTTTTTTCGATTTAAGCATTTCACTGAAAATTGTGAAAAAATCTGACCTTGTAAGATATTTTTAAGTATTATAACGACAAATACGCTACTTTTGACAACGGATGTATTAAATTAGGAGCACATACATGGATTTATTTTACATTTTTTCGAGGCTGTCATACAGTCACCTACCATCGAGGTCAGTAACCGTTGGACGTTGAATTACCGGACACCCTGTATACTACATATAGATGGACCTACTGAAGTTTTACTTCCGTCGTGGGATGTAAAGCACGCTCGTTTTATTCTTATTTTTAGTCTAATTTGTATTGAATATAAAATTTTATCACTTTTTCTATTTAAATATTCTTTATGACGATATTTTAGTGCTTGACCGACTTGGAGAACTCGAGGGATGATTTATTGTACGAACTCCATAGACTGCCGAATCAATCTTCTCATGATAAAATAATGTTGAAGGCATATTTCGAGGATGTGGAAATGGTATCGAACCTCCTTGAGAAACAAATCAAGCTCATCTTAGCTAGAACTCTGAACACAGTGCGCAAGGAGCCCACAGTAATTGTGACTGCCTTACGAATTATTGAAAGAGAGGAGAAGAAAGACCAAATGGCGCTACAGGTTTTATTATTTTTATATCTAATTTATACCTACCTTTTATGTGCCACAATATTTTGTACAGATGCAGTGAGAAATTATTTTCCTTGGGGAAAACTCGGATCTTTATCTAAATACGATGACAATTAATACTGTCAATGTATCATCGTATTAAATGAGTGATTTTTTCATATCCATTAATATGGGACTTTATTGCTTACTGTCAAATGTCAAAATGAATTGTATAATATAGAGATGTTACAACCATAACAATTATTACTTAAAACGGGATATTACCATTACCAGTGTATTTAAATGAGTTCCCGATATTTGTTAAGTAATAATTGTTAAGTTTGTGACCATGTCAGTTTAAAATCATAATTATGTTACAACCATCTTCTGTAAATTTGAAAATACTCAGTTTTATTGTTGTCATTAGTAAACAATACATTATCTCCACTTTTAAACATTATTAAAAGTACAACAAAATAAAGCTTATTGGGAAATATTTACAACAATAAAACTCAATACCTGCCTAAATTTTATGTCATTGGAGTCCCCTTCGTACTTAATCAAAAAAATATATATGATTAAAAGTATAGCGAATATTTGAGTTGTGTATTACCACTCTATATATATGTTGGTCTGCTGATGCGACTTACCCCTACGACTCTAAGATGGGTACTGAAGCTAGTTGAGAGAGCACGATAAATATGAACTTTTCCCGAAAAATTACAAAGGAAAATCTTTTCTCAATATCTTTAAACATGTAGATTAATTATAATAGATGCGATCTATTTAAGCGTCAGTAGCCTAATGGTTAAGGGTATGGTCTGCGAAACGTAATGTCGACCATCCACCATTCGACTATTGACGTTTTTTTTTTTTATGACGAACTACACAGATTGGCCAGAGAAGCTGGCCTTGACTGCTTCACCGGATTGAGAGGTGGCATAGCTCTTAGGTCGCTTAGCCTGAACCTCTATTGCTAGTAACTCGACACAAGGGTCCCCCGGTGAGGGATAACCTCGGACGGCTACTATGTTACGCGTAAGCATGCCGATCCGAGGGCGCCCGAGAGGGCCGAACCACGACTCGGTCGGTTGCTATTTCACGGATAATCTAAGAGACATTCAAAAGCTTTTTTTTTTTTTTTTTTGTTGACGGGAGAAATCTTCACAAGATACCCCGCCTTCTGGGGAAGGCGGCGGTTATGTGGGATCTTACCCACTAAAACCTCCCCGGTGGCCCTTTCCTCGGTGCATGACGAGGGGCTCCGGGATCTCACGTGGAACGCACCGGAGCTCCTCTGCACTGTGCTCAAGGAGAGCACGTCCCGGGGGGAGGTAACTCCCTCCTCCCTGTGCCCTCGCAGCGCAAGGCGACAGGGGCCAGCCGATGTCGCCTTCTTCCCGGGTCCACTTTGGTGGACGACGCGAGCCCCACCCTTGTCGCCCAGTGAACCCGAGGCCCCTTTTAGTCGCCTTGTACGACAGGCAGGGGATACCGTAGTCTTATTCTTGAGAGCCCAGAACTACAGGGCTGCGGGCCGGTCTGCCACCGGCCCGCCTGCGCCATCTCCGAACGGGATCGGCCCTCTCCCGATCCCGTTCTGCGGTCTCCTTCTGGGCCATTACTGACTCGCAGAAGGAGACCAGCGCCTTCCATTTAGATCTCCCCGCCAGCGCAGCCGCTACTGCCGCCGGCGGGGAGAGGTCTTGCCGATCTGCTGGACCAGGATCCGCCGCTCCGCCTCCCACGCAGGGCACACGGCAAGCGTGTGCTGCGCGGAATCCCGGTCACAGCCACAATGGTGGCATTGCGCGGTCGGTTCGCGCCCTATCCTGTTCAGGTACTCACCGAAGCACCCGTGCCCGGTGAGTACCTGTGTCAGGCGGTAGGTGACGTGCGCGTCATTCCTCCTACGTAGCCAGGCTTCGAAGTTCGGCAGGAAGGCACAGACGATGCGTTGGCGCGAGCAACGTCGCTCCGAGAGCCGCTCGCGCCACCTCTATCGCCCGCCTGTGCTCCTGCCGACGCACCTCTCCCGCATCCAGGGTCGGCCCGGACCCGCCGTCGACGGCCCGGACGCGCGTGTAAACGCGCGCGTCCAGCTCCGCCAAAATGTCGAGCGGCGGGAACCGAGCCAGGATAGCGGCCGCCTCGTAAGATACCGTACGGTATCCTCGTGCGATCGAATGGCCATCTTGCGCTGCAGGCTAAGGAGCTTAGCTCTGCAGCGCCGGACGCCCGTGAAGCGGTTACACCACACGGGCGCCCCGTAGAGGGCCATGGATCGCACGAGACCTCCGTAGAGGCGGCGGACTCCTTCCCTGGGGCCCCAAGATTGGGCAGCAGTCTATGCAGAGCACCCACTACCCTATCGATCTTGGGGACCAAGCGGTCAGTGCACTTCGAAGCCCCAGCGACTGTCCAGCGTGAGGCCGAGATATTTCATCGTCGACCCCACCCGGACCTGCACGTCACCTACGCGGACCGACCGGCTGGGCGGTTCCCCAATAACCCAGGGCTTGTGGAACCATAGCGCCTCAGTCTTGTGAGGCGCTACCCGTAGACCCAGCTCGTGGATTTTGTCACGACGCATGCCACCCAAGCTCGGCGAGCCGGATGGTGCTATCGAAATCCTCCCCGTCCGACAATACTAGCGTGTCGTCTGCATAGCAGACGACACTCACGCCGACGGGGAGACCGACCCTAAGGACCGCGTCATATGCGAGGTTCCATAGCAGGGCCCCAACACAGACCCCTGCGGAACCCGCAATTCACCTCCCTCCGATGGAACACGTCCCGACCCATATACTGGATGCACCTGCCATGCAGGTACGCCCCGACGATGCGCTGCAGGTAGGGGAGGCACGCGGTGGTACACCAGTGCCTCTAATCGCTCCCAGGGCAGCGTGTTGAAGGCGTTGACAACGTCAAGGTTGACGGCCAACGCCACGCCACCCGGGTCACTGCCTGCCCCGACCGTTGACGGACCTGGAGGATCGCGTCAACGGTCGACCACTGCCGGAAGCCGTACTGGCATTCCGAGAGGTCGGGGCCTACCTGCCGCAGGTGCGAGTTGAGGCGGGCGGCAATTATTCTCTCGAATAATTTGCCCGCCTCGTCCAGCAGACATATGGGTCGGTACGCGGAGGGAGACTCCGCGGTCCTACCGTCCTTCTTGATTAGCACCATCCTAGCCTCCTTCCAGCCCGAAGGAAGACTCCGACTTCCAGACAGCTGGTGAACAGCCGTCTAAGTCTCCCCTCAGGCCAGCGGCGAGGCCAGCACCCAAGCCCTTCCGGGAATCCCGTCTGGGCCGGGTGCTGTGTTGCCGAGCCCTGAGGCGCCCCGTGGCTCGATCAACTCCTCGGCAGTCACCCCCAGCTCGTCGGACCAGATGGTACGGTCCGACGGTATCGCTGGGGGTGCAGGGCTGAGTCCTGATCCTTGGGAAGAGTGTGTCTACCACACTCTCCACGAATGTAGGATCCAGGGTTTCCGTCACCGGAGGGACCCAAGGTCTGAGCTTGCCCAGTACAATCTTGTACGGGCGCCCCCATGGAGTCCCTCTCCAGCCCCTCGAGGAGTTCGCTCCAGGATCGAGCCTTCGCTTCCTTGATCGCGCTTTGGAGCGCGATCGTGGCGCCTCTATACCCCGCATAAGCTCTCGCCGTTTCGTCGGCTGTGGCTCGCCTTCTTCTACGGGCTCTGGTGTACCGGCGTCGGGCCCGTGAGCAGTCCTCGCATAGCTGCTCTATGGCCTCCGACCACCAGTACACCGCCGGAGCTGGGGACCCGGCCCGGGGCATCGCGACGTCGCAAATCGACGTCATTGTGCTCCGGAACCAGGTCGCCTCTTGTTCGGGATCGGGCAAGACCCCATCTGTCCATGCCGCGACGATGGCAGCGGCCTCGAGCATGTCAGCATCGAGCCGCTTGAGGGACCATCGCCGCGGTTGGCTGCTACCGTGCCGGCGGGCAGCACCTGCGGGAGGACGGAGGGCCACATCAAACATGATGTGGAGGTGGTCAGATAGTGTGACCACCTCCTCCGCCACTCTCCATCCCGACACCATGCGTACGGCAGAGGAAGTCGCCCACGACAAGTCGACGACCGACTCTCCCTGCCAACGCACGGAGGTGCTGACGGACCCCGGTTTAGAAGCCGGAGGTCCAGTCCCGCCGCCCACTCTTGCAGTCTCTCCCGCGCGCTGTCAGGCACACCCCACGCTCTGGAATGAGCGTTGAAGTCACCAGGACTGGCGCTGGACGCGGCGAGCATCTGCGAACGCAGTCGCCCACCGCATCCATGTACGCCTCGTAAGCGGCGAGGGTACAGTTGGGAGAGACGTGGCAGCCCACAACTGCCAGGGGACCCCATTGCACCGCAATGTAGCCCTGTCCCTTAACGAGTAAGGAACAGGGCGGGTCCCCTGCGCCACCACCCCAGTAAATGGCGACAGAGCCTCCGTCGTCGCCGAACCAGCGAGGATGGTCCGGGACTTGGTAAGGCTCTGCCACCACAGCCAGAGACACTGACCACTGCGCGAGGGTCTGCATAAGCAGGTCCTGCGACCCTCGACAGTGGTTCAGGTTGCCCTGGAGGATCCTCACCTTTACACTGAAGGTGAGGCCTCCATCAACCTCCGGCGCACTGGGTGTGGCCTTGGGAGGGGAGCCTGCCTACTCCCTCTCCTTTCTTTCCTCTCTTCGGCGCGCAGCCCTTGGTCCCCAACCGATGGTTGGCCGGGCGACCAAGGTCTGCGCACAGCGGGCACTTAAAGGCGCTGGCCGTACATTGCCTGGCTTTGTGGCCGGGTTCGCCGCAAGAGTAGCACTGTGTGCTCCGGTCCTTTTCGCAGGAGCATGTGCTACGCACATGCCCCAGCTCAAGGCACCGGAAGCACTGAAGTGGTCTTGCGGCTAAAATCTCGACCTTGGCGGCCGTCCACCCGATGCAGATGCGATTTGCTGATGCCAGCTTTCGCACCGCAGCGAGTGGACACCGCACCAACGATCCCAGACGCAAAGGTGAGCGACGAATCTCGCCCACCTTTACGTCCGTGACCTGGCAGCCCCTTGCTGGGCTACCGCGGCTGCCACCTCCGTTGGAGTAATGGAGTCGTCGAGGTCCATCACTCGCAGCTCGCCAGTTTTCATCGGACGTGCGATGTGCACGGCCATGTCAGCTCCAGCGCCTCCCGCATTTTGGCGGCCAATAGGATGTATTGGCCGCCAAAATCTGGTGGCTCTGAAGAGCAATCGGGGCCCGATACCTCCAGTATCAGGGCCCCGTCACTCTTCGTTGCCGGACGGTGTCGATGCCACAGTCCGCGAGCCTGATCTTCTGCTTAGCAGTTGCCATGGCTGCAGCGTATGTGACACCACTGCCGTCCGGCACGGTCACAGTGATGGCCGCCGAATTTGGCAGTCTACCCGGCTTTGCCGGCGCCGGCTTCGCCGCTGCTCTAGGAGCCGCTTTTTTCGCCTGGGGCTTCGATGCAGGGGCCGCCTTTTTGGCGGCCTTGCCCGAAGCCTTTTTCGCCTTTCGGCCGACGACCGTTGCCCAGGTCTCCACTACGGGAGACGGCTGGGCCTCCGCCTGTAACGCCGAAGGCGCGGTGGCCTTCGGCTGCGGTCGTCGGGCCGGTGGTGCTTGGATGGCCCTCCCTGCCAGCAGCTGCTGGTGCGGGCGCCATGTACTCGGAGAGCTTCCGGTCGACTAGAGCGCTGATGCGCTCCATCAACCGGCTCTCCGACGACGCCCTTTCCAGCAGTGCTGGCGGCAGCGGCTTCTTGAAGGCCGCTGGCTTGTCACCAGCGGCCTTGCTCGGCCCCGCTCCCCCACTGGGACCCGCGGTCTGGCTTGGGCCCGCGACCGACGGAGGTTGAGGCGCCTCGCGGTTGCGCAAGGCGCTCAGCTCCTCTGTCAGCCGCTCCAGCCTGGCCGACAGGTCGAAGAGCTGCGAACGCAACTGCGCGTTTTCGCGCTGCAGTGCGATCCACAGTCGGCGGCTGCGAGACCCTCCGAGCTAGCTCGGAGCTCGCCGCCTCCGCCTCAGGGCCGCCACGCGCAAATACTGCACGTACGTGCCCTTGAGGTTCTTCGACCTGTCGGAGATCTTCTCCACGGCCAACATTGAGGCCCTGATGCGATTGCACAGGTCCTCCGTTGGCCGCTCCGCCATCTCCTAGATAGTTCTTGCGATCTAGCGAGATTGGCCTTTGACTTGCGTTTGGCGGGAGACATTCAAAAGCTAAACTAACTTTGAGCGCCACTTCGGGAAGCGTTGGCGCTGGGAGAAGAAGTGGCCGAAACGCTCCTAACATCTAAGGGGTAACGACTATTGACGTGACCAATCTTCTAACACAAGCTTAAGCTTAGTTGGAATGGTTAGCAAGAATGTTAGTAATAAAAAAAAACAATTATAGGGTTATTTCACGTTTATAATATTAGTAGGATTTTTTGTTTGAAACATTCTGAATGTATTTTCTCTCCAGCAACAAACACAGTCCGGTTTCATGCCACCAGGCAGACCCAAGAGCTGGCGTTCGAAGTCGTTCGAAGTTCTAGAATGTGCTGTGGCCCAGAGAATAGAGGGTACTCGAGTAGACGAGCGTGAGGATAACAAACTGTGGCTGATCAGATACCTCGAGCTGACCCGCCAGTTGATATTGGAAGAGCAAGAGAGCGTGCGCCAATATTCTCTCTTGAACGATCGTGTATATATTATATTTTCTATATGTGTATGTAATATATATATATATATAACAAATATAGTAACCTCGATAGAGGTTTCATATTTAAGCCGTTTGGGGTAGAAACTTTGAGTCCGTGAGGTCCTAGTGCACACCATATTAATGTGATAGCTAAGAACTTAGTCGGCACATCTGGAGCCCAAAAGGCTGGCGTATACCTTGCACGGAGGCTAAGCATTGCCATACAACGTGGCAATGCTACCAGCCTTCTGGGCACGCTCACGCGACGACGGTTTGGCACAGTTATATTTTTTGTAAATATTTTGTAAATTACATATTATATTGTAAATATAAAAAGTGGTCTGAAGCAGACTTGTTTTTTGTAACAAACCTACGCTGATTGGCCAGATAAGCTCTTAGGTCGCGTAACCGGAACCTCTATTGGTAGCAACACGGCACAGGGGCCCTCGGACTTCGGACTTTCTAGGACTTCGGCTTGGTCCAGTACTCCAATCACGGTAGTATTCTATTCCAAGGGCGCCCAAGAGTTTCGAACTACGATCGGTAGTTTTTAACGGAATATTTCAAATAACTAACTAGCATTAAGTATTACGTCGCGAATCGTTGGCACTGAGAGAAGAAGTGAAAAAACTCCACCAAAGCTCTTATTGATTATGGGATTTAAATGAGCACTAACGCTTGTGTACAGAAAATGGAGAGCAACTACATGGAGTGGATGGAGAAGACGCTGGAGTCGGAGCGCGCGGAGTGGGCCGGCGACCGCGCGCCCGAGCGGAGCCCCACACCAACGCGTACCACACGCACGCTCCCGTCATAATATTCCAGATGATCGACCAGAACCTACAGGTCACAATTACTATACAGGGTATTAGGAGACCGCTGCCGTAAACGAAAGCAGACGATAGTACTTATTGACACCTTTGATGATGGGACGGAAAAAAATCGATTGTAATTAAAAAAGAAATCATATTTTAAAAACCTTTTATTATCATTATTTACGCTCCATCATGTTAGTATAGCTATTTGATACGATAGTTTCATAAAAATACATTACTAAAAAAACAGCAATGAAACACTAATTTAAAACCAGCTGATGCACGGGTCAATGAACGCCGGAGTGGCGGCGGCGTCTTTGACTTTGTGTTTCATTGCTGGTTTTCTTTAAGCATGATTTTTTTATATCATATCATCATAATCATCAGCCTGTGTCTATCCACTGCAGGAAATGATCCACATACGATCCTCCGCTTTCCACATCCAGCCACTTCCTATCCTTATAAGGTCCATCTGGATGGCGTTGTACGCTTCTCCGATCCATACGCTGCCTCCATTCCTTCTGTCGTCAACTCCGACCCACTGCCACTCCAACTAGCTATAGATATTATTTCTTCATTTCGGCTTTGTCATGGCGGACTGCTGTGCCCAACAGTGGGACATATATGTAACTTAAACTATTTTTTATAATTGTTACATTTCTCGATCAGGTGACGGAGACCATAAGCAAAGAGATTACATTCAAAGCCCTACTGCTGAGCATCGAACAAGTGACCCGCTACGGGAACATGTACCGCGAGGGGGTCATACAGTTCAAGGTACGAGCACAAAAAAACACATGCAACAGCACACATTCACGCCCACACATGCACAAACTTACAGTAGCAGCGACACACTATTGTTTTAATAATGTTACTATTATTGCAAACTATAATTATATTCTGTGGGTCACCTTGGATCAAGAGTGATACCGACTAAGAGGAATAATTATTTGATTTGTAACACTGTTATAGAGGTAAATATATATTGTTATGAATGTGTTACAGAACAGCCACTTCGCGGACCGGTCGCGCGTGGCGTACTTCACGCACCACATGATCACCATCGTCAACAACAGCGAGCAGATGGCGCGGCTGGCGCAGCACACGCAGGCGCGACACTGGCCCCCCGCGAGACACGACCCCCCAGCTGAAGCTAAGTTTGACGCCATGCTGGCTGCCTTCCAGGTACAAACACTACACATTTATTATTTTATTTATGCAAACCGTACACTTTGGTCCTTCGAGCCGGATCATAAAATAACGAAACAATTCCCACAAGCACCCGCCGCACACCCAAATGGGAGTAATGGTGCTTCACACCCTTCCCCGAGTAGGGCCCGAAATCCGAGCACGACCAGGGGTTACGTCGATACGATGGAATACCGTGTGAAGATTAGTCGGTTGGAGTCCGACACTACACTGTTGCAGGCCCACGTGGCTCCGTGGTGTTTGTTCCGATAGCATTTTGTTACATACGTAAAAAAAAATCACCCAAATTTAATATGACGGCGGCTGTAAATAAACTTCTCTTTGTTTAGAAATTACGAGACGAGGCCTCACGATTTCTTCTCGAGGAAGCCTTTTTAGACCTGGAAGTACACTTCGACGACCTGTTCACGACCAAGTGGTTATCATCGAGTATCCCAGTGGACACAATCTGCGTGACCCTCGAAGATTACTTCCAAGACTACAACCACCTACGTGAGAAGAACTTCGAGTATGTGATCAATGAGGCTCAGAACCTGGTGTACAAGAAGTACATAACCGCTATGCTGTCCAAGAAGATGACCTTCAAAAGTGTGGAGGAAGCGCAGCAGGGTGCCAATAAGATTGTGAAGGAAGCCAATCAAATTAAATCATTTTTCAAGAGGATCGCACCAGAGGGCGTTAATGTTGATTGGCCCTTTGAAGTTATAAAGATGCTTGCAGAGGTAAGGAAGTTAATAAGTCTGACTTTCTTGATCAACTTCAAAATAGAACCTGGTTTTTTTATGTTTGTCACTCAAAGCCTTAGTAGCTCAGTGACCGAGCGGTTGGCTCAAGTTGCATAGTACGCTAGCAACCCGAGTTCGATCCCCGGTGCCGGCACCAATAAATTTGCTGTTGCAATTTTATGTGCTGATTTACCACGCGCTCGGCGGTGAAGTAAAACATCGTGAGGAAACCTAAATATATTAGAAAAAATTTCTGAAAAAATTTCTGACTAGGTGTGCGTGGCATGAATTATTCTGTTTTACAGTAGTGGTAGGAACTTGTGTTAATTATGTAGGCGGATTTTCAGACCTCATTAACCTCCAAAATTAGTTTATGTCGAAACAGCAATATCGATATCAAAACCTTGGGTTCATTCGGCGACTACTTTGTTAATGGTGTAGAGGTTGCATATTAAGTTGAGCTCCATCACCAGGTGCTACGGTGCCAGGACATCGAGATGCTGTCCCTGGACCTGCATGGCGTGCTGGACAAGTGCCCGGACGTGTCCGAGGAGCAGCTGGGGCGGCTACTCGCGCTGCGCGGGGACGTGCCCCGCTCGCACGTGCGCGACACCGTGGCGCACGTGCTGGCCACACGGCAGCCCCCGCGCGCGCCCTCACACCCCTCGCTCTTCAAACACATCAAGTTCTCTGATCGTCTCCTAGGCCAGTTCGCTCTTTAACTGTACTGTTTTTGAAGTTACGATACTGACGATATTTATTAATAATGCCGCGAGTTGTATCGGCATAACAAGTGGAGTCAAACTCACGATTTCCAGGCTATTGACGCTTCAAACTTTGATGCATTGACAATAAATATATAAATTACAGTCGAACACCTTCTACGCATTTGTAGGCAGCTTCGATAAACACAGACTGTGTGCAACAAAATATATCAATGTGCAGTGAGATGGTATTAACAAACCCAACCGCACGCGACAGCAGAGAGTTCCTGGACAAGTTAGTTCTGGTGACAGGCAGTAGGAACAATGGTGGACGACGGCGCATGTACACGTAACTGTCAGGCGTCCGCAAGCTGTAGCGGCCAGTACTTCTGGGTGATGAACCCAGCCCCGCAGCACTCTCCACACATATTTGACCATATATGTCATATGCTATGTGCTTAAACAACAGGACCTGGTTGACCGAGCTTTGCTCGTTAGTTTTTTTGTAAATGTTTTTTTGGGTAATTATTTAGAATTTAAAACTTTGTGATCTAATTCTTTGCAACCTAATAAGACCTATCTCCACGCGCTATGTTTTTTGACATGAATATTGACTATTTTTTTTTATTTTAGGTACACGTATTTTATAAATAACTTTGATTGACATTGATTTGAGGTCCTCCGGGATCTCCAGAGGAACGCACCTCCCTCTGCACTGTCCTCTTCGGCGAGCACGTACCGGGGGGTGAGGTTAATCCCTCCCTCCCCATGCCCTCGCAGTGCAAAGTGACACGGGCCAGCCAATGTTGTCTTTTTTTTTTGGATGAACTAACACAGTTGGCCAGAGAATCTGGCCTTTACTGCTTCACCAGATTGAGAGGTGGCATAGCTCTTAGGTCGCTTAGCCTGAACCTCTATTAGGTAGTAACTTGACACAAGTGTTCCCCCCGTGAGGGGTAACCTCGGCTTGGACGGTTACCATTATTACGCGTTAGCAGTCCGATCCGAGAGCGCCCGAGAGGGCCGAACCACGACTCGGACAATCTAAGCTAAACTAACTTATATGCCACTTCGGGAAGCGTTAGCGCTGGGAGAAGAAGTGTTAGGGCCGAAGAAACTCCAGCAACGCTTCTAATCTTATCGAGGGGGTGGGGTTTTCCCATAAAATACTTAACAAAAGTAGACGACACTTCCCGGGTCCACTTTAACGGACGACAAAGGCCCCCCACCCTTGTTGCCCAGTGCACCCGAGGCCCCTTTTTTGTTTACCCTATACGCAGATAAAACGAAATTTTCGAAAAATGAATCTAGAATCTAAATCTATTTATTCTAGCTAGATCGAATTTTCGCCCATGAATTTTGAATGCAGGAGTTCCTGGACAAGTTAGTCCTGGAGACAGGCAGTAGGAACAATGGCGGACGACGGCGCATGTACACGTAACTGTCAGGCGTCCGCAACTGTAGCGGCCAGTACCTCTGGGTGATGAACCCAGCCCCGCAGCACCCTCTACATATTTGACCATATATGTCATATGCTATGAGCTTAAACAATAGGACCTGGTTGACCTAGCTTTGCTCGTTAGTTTTTTTGTAAATCATGTTTTTTTGGGTAATTATTTAGAATTTAAAACTTTGTGATCTAATTCTTTACAACCTAATAAAACCTATCTTCACGCTATATTTTTGACGTGAATATTGACTATTTTTTATTTTAGGTACACGTATTTTATAATTTTCATTGAAATTGATTTGAGGGGCTCCGGGATCTCCAGAGGAACGCACCCCTCTGCACTGTGCTCTTCGGAGAGCTAGTCCCGGGGAGTGAAGTTAATCTCTCCTCCCTGTGCCCTCGCAGTGCAAGGCTTCACGGGCCAGCCGATGTCGCCTTCTTCCCGGGTCCACCTTAGCGGACGACAAAGGCCCCACCCTTGTCGCCCAGTGAACCCGAGGCCCCTTTTTGTTTACCCTATACGCAGATAAAACGAAATTTTCGAAAAATGAATCTAGAATCTAAATCTATTTATTCTAGCTAGATCGAATTTTCGCCCATGAATTTTGAATGCAGGAGTTCCTGCATTCAAAATTTCATGAAGGAGACGTGTCGCAGATTATATATGTATAATTTTGTAATTTAGCTTAAAGATATTAGATAATACAACATTATACACCGATAAGATAATAAAGTATATTTATTGTGAATAATTATTTTCATTTAATAGCCGACTTTGCGAATATGCGATGTATACTGAATACGTTACGTAAATTGTGATCGGGCGAGGCGATGGGAAATTGAGAATGTGATATAAAGTTGTGAAGACGAGAGATACGTTTCGTATACTGTAAGGGCAAGCGAGATAGGTGCGAGCACACATTTCCTTTCTCTAACAGTCGTAAATATATTATACATATAGAATTGTATAGTCCGCCACGCCCGCCTAGTGCGGATTGGTAGACTTCACATTTCTTAGAAAATGTTCTAACGCATGCAGGTTTCCTCACCATGTTTTCCTTCACCGCCGATGGTAAATCAGCACATAAAATTGCAACAGCAAATTTATTGTTGCCGGCACCGGGGATCGAACTCGGGTTGTAAGCGTATTATGCAACTTGAGGCGACCGCTACACACTGAGCTATCACGACTCTCAACCGTGCTACCATTATTCTATTGGAACATTTAAAGAATTCGTTTCATAATTTGGAAATAGAAACCAACAGTGTGACCTAAATGTATCTTCAAAGAGTGCCCGTTTCCGCTGGAACACTTTAGAGCGTTCAATTGATAGATCCAAATTGCAACGATCAAAAATATGTATACAAAAACAATGAAATGCTGGAATTCCACGAAATTATCGATAATGTTTCATAACATACTAGCGTACCCAGCACGCTGCGCCGAGCTAGTATTTGCTTTATTTTATTTAAACAATAAACTTACATCATTAAATATTTAATTTAACTCTCACAATATATTAAATTATTCATTTCTCTCCGTATTCATTCTCTCCTCGAGCGGGTGGAGATCATTACCTATACCCATGTACATATCAGTAAATGCAATATCATTCTTATCATTTATACAGGTGCCGACACCAATGAATTCGTTTGCAAATTAGATGTCAATTTTATTAGTCGATTTCGGTTTTAGACACAATTTTATTAACAAAAGCGCTGTCGGTTAAGTTTAAACAGAAGAAAAGAAGGTAGAAGCAATTAAATTACAAGTACATTCTACCTAATCATGGATCAATACATTCCATGTGGCCTATAAAACCTATTAAGAGTTTTTAAAAAATGTTCACGAATTTTCAATGAAGGTGATCAAATCACCATAAAAACTGTAGATTTTACTATAAATTAAGTTATTTCTTTTTTAAAAGAAAGCCAGCAGTATTTCTTTTTTTTTTCAGAAATATTACTAACTATCTTGTTAACCATTCCAACTAAGCTTAAGCTTGTGCTAGGACATGGTTCTTGGCAATAGTCGAATGGTGGATTCGAACCCGCGACCTTACGATTCGCAGGCCGTAAACCATTAGGCTATTGACGCTTCAATGATATATATATAATTGTAATAGGTTGGTTTCACAGTTATAGTTCATAGTTATTTATATGAATGTAATAGTTCTGAATCTAATAATAATAATAAACCATTTATTCAACCTAGCACACAGAAATAGACAAATAGGAAAAGAAGAACATTATCTATCTATAAATATAAAAGAGAGAGTGTGTGGGTTTGATCCGTATAGGCTCTGAAACGGCCGGACCGATTACAATGAAACTTTCAGGGAATCTTCAGATTGATCTGAGGAGTAATCTTGTAGTTTGGTGACGATCGAAGCACTCCTCTTTTTGACCTGTCAAATACAATTTCTATTTACTATGATAATATTCTATTGTTTTATAACCCAAATTTGTATTGTTAAATTAAATATTGAATGCTGTAAGTTTATTGTTATGTCTATGTACGTTAAGGTTGGTTTTAGTTCGGAGGTTATTAGTGGTCGACAAGAAACACAAGCAGCCTTACAAACTAATAATTATTAAGATAAACTTTGGAATAAACTAAGAATAAGCCAAATTTGTACTATTATACCAAGAATACGTTATACCTTGCATAACGTTGACGTTTTTGTTCATACAACCGTTATTCCGAAGTTATAACGACGTACACCCTTGTTTAAGTCCAGTATAACATTTAAAATATACATATACATTTCAATTAACTTATTGTGGAATTAAGGGCAATGGAGGAAGTAGAAAAAATAAATGACTTAATAAATATCATTCAGACTCCAAAAAAAGTAAAAATATTTAAAAGATTGGAAAACCCTTTTCATTTTTAAGGCGATGAACAGTTTCGATTAAAATATCGGTTTTCTAAAAGTGGTATAATATTTCTAGACCATTTATTTGAAAGGTCTCTTACTATGGACAAGCGTGGAAGTGGATTATCTTCTATCTTTAAATAGAGTATAGAATATTTTTATAACTGCCCCACATTAACAGATACATTACTACATAGACTACAATTAATTTTTTAGTATGGTTTCTTTTTGATTGCGCTGTCGCCAACGCGTGCATTTTGACGTAACGGAAGAATAGATAAACCATAGTTATTCCGGATTTATTTGTGGTAAACTATTCTCAGCTTATTCTTAATTTATTCCTGGATTAACTAAACTTAGTTTAAGGGTGGAATAAATATGTTATAACTCATTTTTATTTGTAAGTATATGTTTTTGCTTGCAGATAGTATATCGTATCGCTGCTGACAATTTTTCGTTATAAATGTGTAAATATGCTTGAGTGAGTGCATGCAGTGTGGTGTGCGTGTTTGTCGGTGTGTCACATACACACGTACATATGAAAGTTAGTATGTTGGCGATTTTAAACATACTAATTTTTACTTTAAATAAATTAGAAAAATCAATTTACTTACAAAACTAATCAAACGTTTAACTATTAAACGAGGACGACCTCTTTGTATTTATGTATTAACGTAGGGATATTAATTAATCAGAACCATACCAAATTAGTCTTAACCCTCTACCGCATAGAAACCCATATATGGTTCGGCAACTTTAGTTTTTTATTCGTAATGATGCTAATACAATAACTAAACGCATCGGCTACCTTAAGATTAATATGTTGGTAATACGAAAATAATATTTTATTGTCTATGGTCAAACGTCAATTCCGTTATAACCTCACTTGTATCAGCGCAGGTGCGAAGTTCAACAAAGTGTTTGCAAACTCATTTTTCAAAAAGTTTATCTACATGATAAAGGTAAGTTTTGCTTGATAAAAAATTTTATATGGTGCTATTATTATTCTATTTCAAGAATGTGTTAGATTTTTATAGCTTTTGGCATATTTCTATCATACTGAAGGACTTTTCTTTGAAACCATATATGGTTTCGCATTCTTAATTCTTTCTTAATTCTTTCTTCTCTTCTTTGACTTTTTCTGTGGACCACATATGGTTTCGTATGCACTATATTTAATTTTTATTTTAATTATTATTTTTGGTGATGGGCATAGCATGGCTTTTCTAGGTTGCAGAATGGATCCTGCTCGCTTTTATGGCTCTTCGAAACATGTTAACCCCTACCTGGAGATGGTATGATAAGTGATGATGCCTTAGCTTCCGATTCCGACAGTGAATATGTTCCTCCTAGACAATACCAACGTCACAGAAGATCTGTTGTTATTCCTGAAACTGATAGCGATTCTTCTGATGAAGAAACTAGCCCTGCACCAACCACACAAAAGAAAGGTAAGGCAATAAAAATAAGCCTACCGTAATAAAATGGGAAACAAAAAAAAGAGGCTTATGATGTAAACAATTTTAAATTTACTGGAATAGCACAATTACCGGAATTTATTGAAAAACTTGAAACACCGGCAGATTATTTTTGTTTTATTTTCTGATGATTTGCTAGAAACTATTACCAATCAATCTAATTTAAAATCTGTACAAGACAACATAAACAAACCCGCTAACATAAGTAAACAGGAAATAGAACAGTTTATTGGCATGGTAATTTTCATGTCCATAGTGAAATTACCTGCGTCACGACATTACTGGAACAAATCTGTAGGACAATCACAAATTTACGAAACTATGACATGTAATAGATTTGAAACAATAAAAAATTTACACTTCAATGACAACAATAATTACATTCCGCATGGTAGTCCAGGACATGACAAGTTGTTCAAAGTGCGCCCACTTCTAGATAGCATTAGGCAGCAACTTTTACTAGTACCTAAAGAGGAGTATCTTGCAGTTGATGAACAGATAATCCCTACTAAAAATCGGCATGATCTAAAGCAATATAACCCGGCAAAGCCTCATAAATGGGGTATAAGAACCAAGTTCTTAGTGGAGTTTCAGGTTTCAGTTACGATTTTGACATTTTGCCGGTGACCAAAGTAATACACGACCTGAAGGTGCACCAGATCTAGGTGTTAGTGGCAATGTAGTGACTCGTCTCACCGAAACAGTACCAAGACATTCTAATCATAAGATCTTTTTTGACAATTGGTTCAATAGCCCTAAACTTCAGGTGTATCTTACACAGATCGGATTATTGCCTCTAGGTACAGTGCGCCTAAACAGAGTTCCAAATATAAATATGCCACCGGAGAAGGAATTGAAAAAAGGAACGTGGATTTTTCATTGAAAAGGTTGCTAGTATTGATGGAGTCAATGTAAGTGCAGTTACTTGGTTTGATAATAAACCGGTGCATATGCTTTCAACTTACGTAGGTGCTGAACCAACCACTACAAAACGAAGATATTTTAGAAAAGAAAAGCAGTATAAAAACATTACTTGCCCTCAAGCAGTTGAGGTATATAACCAACACATGGGGGGAGTTGATTTGTTAGACTCCATGCTGGGTCTATATAGAATTCACTTGAGATCCAAAAATGGTACAAAGAATATTTTTCCACATGGTGGATATGTGTATTGTAAATGCTTGGATTCTTTGGCGCCGAAATAATCCAAACATTTACATGCCTTTATTTGATTTTAAGCAAGCAGTTTCAGAACACTTACGCAAATCAGGTAAAGCAGTAAGTGTTCGAAAAAGAGGACGTCCCTGCACTCAAAGCAGAGACGGAACGCCTGTAAGTTTTACTGGCCACGGTAGTCCTGCTTCATCTAATCCAGGAACACCCAATCGTCCAAGTAAAGTAAGGAAAGTTCCTGCCAGACACCAAGAACTGCCGTTGAACTCTGTAAGAACGGACAAAATAGACCATATGCCGGAATGGATGAAACACCGACAAAAATGTAGTTGTTGCGGTCAAAACTTACACAAAATGTAAAAATGTATGGTTTTCTTATGTTACAACGATAAACGGAACTGTTTATCCGATTTTCATTATAAATACTGAAACTATTGTACGAGATACTTCAAGCTCAAATTATTTCTTTATTGCATAGAAACCCATATATGCCACTAGTAATTATGATTATAATTTGTTTGAATGCATATGAACCCATATATGGTCTTAATTTTTTTCAGTTCCTGTAACCGTTTTTTTCAAATTTTATTTCTGTAGCATATCTTATCAGTAAATAAAGGCTCAACAACTATCAAATATTTTTTTTCGTTTCCTTCATAATTCATGCAGTAGAGGGTTAAAGTACATGATTTCCATTAAAAAATGAATAATCGAAATCGTTTGGCGTGATATTCAGCTATTCGTCTATTTGCGGCGTACATACGAATTGGACCAAATAAAAATGGGACGACATGGGAAGCATCAGCGTTCGAATAAAACCTTATTATCGGTTCACCCAGTTATGAGGTAATAACAGATCATAAAAAAACATATCTGAATTGAGAACATCCTCCTTTTTTGAAGTCGGTTGAAAATTATCGCGTGTAGTTTTTGTATATTGTTCAAGCGTTTTAATTTAATAAAGTTTGAGACTGATGGATTCGTTTTTAACTACACTATGAATAGGCACCGCTTGAAATGTTTATGTCAGAATTGTCTGTATAGTATACGGGCTTCGGTGTTAGGATTCGGTCATCCCAATACCGTCGCACTATAAAATTAAATATAGTTTTACCGCCGTAATAAATATACATACGCGCTGCCGTCATTCTTCACATTTGTCGTGTAAGTCGTCAACGACTTTTTCACGGTATAAAACTTTAGGTCACAATATTTCCTATTATAAATATAAAGCTGCAAGCCATAAAAGCTATTATAATGCTACATTTAATACTTACATACTATAAAACAAAGTCGCTTCCTACTATCTGTCTGTTCGCGATAAACTCCAACCGTCCAAGCCGAGGTTACCCCCCACCGGGGGGACCCTTGTGTCGAGTTACTAGCAATAGAGGTTTAGGCTAAGCGACCTAAGAGCTATGCCTCATCTCAATCCGGTGAAGCAGTCAAGGCCAGCTTCTCTGGCCAATCTGTGTAGTTCGTCATAAAAAAAAGCGATAAACTCAAAAACTACTACGCTGATTTTCATGCTGTTCTCACCAATGAATAGAGCGGTTCTCGAGGAACGTTTAAGTATATAGTGTATTAAGTTTTTGTATACATTAGCTAAGCTATAACGATATTTCAGAAAAATATAAACCGTCTGGGAGTTTTCAACGAAAACAGTGCCTAGACCCTTTGAGAATAACAAAATAATGTACGGTGGATACTTGTAGTAAAAAACTTCAAAATACTTATTGCATTATTTCATCTATACTATTGTTTAATATGCCAAAAAAAAGAGAAAATAAACGTCCAATTGGACTGTTAAGATAACCTTCTACTTTTAAAGTCGATTAGTAAAAATTATAGGAAATGAGACTACGAAAAAGTTAACAAAAAAATATTTTTATAACAAACATAGTTGTATGTTTGTTATAAAATTAATTAAAAATATTGTATTATTGTATCTGTATTATTATAGTTTATTGTCCCAAATAGATAGAAAGAAAAAAATACTATCGATTTGATAACCTTTCGAAATCGAGTTATAAAAATTACATAACAGACAAGTTGATAAAACATTGTCTATAAGAAAAAGTGCCGGAAAGCATACTAACAATGCTAGTTCGATGTCGACGTTGGCATCTGGAAGGAATAATTTGATCCAAGAGCCCGATTATCCCGCGCTAACTGAAGGCCAATTTGCTGCTAGAAGGGCGGGCGGGGATCTCGCGATCAGTCGGCCGGTATCTCCCGCGTCCCGTCCACGAGCGCGCCGTCCATTTATCCAGCATCACTGCGATGTGGCGCGCCTTCTTCATCCTGTGCCTAGTGCCAGGTGGGTACATATACCTTTAGCCACTTCTAGCAAACATCCTCGTTATCGTATACGCAATCGGGGCATCGTTACAACACGGATATCGTTAAGATTTCAAATACGCTTTGGTGATTTTACAGACCGCGGAATGTGATTTTCTAGAAATGTGTATCGATGTGATATTCGTAGAGATGATTTATTTCAAATTGTGCAACTTCCGGTTGATTATAGTCACATCTATGTACGTAAGTGTTTTCTTTTTATTTATAAGTAATAATACTTTTTGATCCATATGTAAAAATCTACACATCTGTCTATATTTATAAATAGATGTTTTTAGCGCGATTTGCTGACTAAACTACAGAAAGAATAGACTTGATTCTTAAACCACATGTTTCAGAATAAATTTTACATCGACGGTGAAAAGGAAACATATCGTAAAAATAGTCCTAAATTACTTATTACTATAGAATTGATTAAAAATAATCGACTGTCTATTCAAAAATGTATACATCTTTGAAATAGTGTCGAACGCTGGTGTAAAATTATTAATTCCAAATACAACTGCAATATTTTTATGATTTAAAAAATAATAATTTCTCTATTCCAAATTTATTCGATTGACATGTAATTTTGTTGTTTATTGTCTAATTTGACATTTGGGCATTATGTTTTATGGTTTAAAAGAAAATGGCGCGGATTTTCTACTATATTGTATATAAATTGGTAAATTGTTGTATGCTTTAAAAATAGGTAAGAGCTCTTCTTGCCCAATAGTTTGCTCTTGCCAACCGTTATACATCTTGTTTACAACCACCTGTTAAAGTAAAACGCTCAGTAAATCTTTCGTCTTACAGCAGTACTTGTGGATTATTTACGTTGCATTTAGACCAGGGATATAAAAAACAACAATGATTCATGCACCAACTCATCGTGATGTAATATTTAATTGTGTTTTAAATTTGAATGAACAAAGAAAGGCAATAAGGATTTATTTAATCTTCATTTGCACAAAATAAAAGTATACAAAATGGCGGATTTAATGTCAAAAGTTATATTTTCTGCCATTCAACCTTGGGGTTGTGTATAGGAAAAGTTAAAATAAATAATATATAAAGTGATCTGGTGAAGTCTCTGGTGTTATAAATCTTCACTTACGGAGCAGAAACTTGGACCCTCAAGAAGGCAGACAGATCTCGTATTGACGCATTTGAGATGGGGTGCTAGAGGAGAATGTTACGAGTACCTTGGCCAGCCTACCAACAAGTGGGAGTCACTGTCAGGCTGTCTCCTTAAGGTTTTCGGGAAAAACGATACACTGAAAACACTCCTGGCCACAGGCAAAGTACAGGGAAGACGACAAGAGGGAGGAGTCTTATGCGCTGGACAGACCAGACCAGCAACAACACGAGAGTCCACGAGGCATTACACACGCTAAAGACCGGAACAGGTCACGACCCTCAGCAATGAGGAAGACCACGCAAGGAGGCGGAGGAATGTGAAATTAATGTATAAGTATGAATATAAAAAGTGAACTAATAAACAGGAAGCAGGGACTTACCAAGACATGTGGTGAATGCACGCATGCCGGCAATTAGAATGTACGTAGTAAAGGAATGGGAGGAAAGATGGCAGAAGGAAACACGAGGCAGAGGTGTTCATGAATTCTTTCCATCGGTTGTGGACAGTCTCAGGGCTTCTTAGGTCGTTTCGGATGATGCAACCACGCAGCTCCTAACTGGTCACGGTAACATTGGAAAAGGCTGTACGAAATATATGCATGATGATTTGCGCGTTATTTTGTCAAATGGTCTGACACGTGCGTGTTCGAGTCCAGTCTACTTCTGTGATTTGACCCCTGGAAGGGTAACAAGTTTATTAAATTCGCGCACACTTTGTATAAGAAAAGGATCCTTACCGAAGAGTCGCCTGCCGCCGTCGAGTGAGACAACGTAGAAATATAAATTGCTACCAAGCTCCTTAAGGAGAACAGGAGGAAAGCCATTTACAAAGACCTTGTAGGAGGCACACGAGATTGGTCCAAGGAGGTGGAGGTAACTCAAGACCATAAATGAAAAGATTGATTTCTAAACTAAGTATAAGGATAATTTTAAAATACAGGCTGCATTGTAAAATTCAGCCCTCTTCACAAACTATGACCAAAAATATTAAGTATTATACAAAATAGGAATCTTATCGAGACTAAACATCTTATTTACAAATGTGATATGCCATGTGTGACGATTGACTGAAGTTAAATGAGGAGCTGTCCAGTTTCATCATAAGATGTAAGCAGCCTTATATAGGATTGTGCAGTGTTTATGGTCCTAGGTCCAAAGAAACTCTGTCGTGTGGTCTGTACGGATATTTAGTCTTTTCTTGGCGAACCCTTAGATGTTAGGAGCGTTGCTGGAGTTTCTTCGGCCACTTTTCCCAGCGTCAACGCTTCCTGATGTGGTTCAAAGTTAGTTATCTTTTACATGTATCATAGATAGTCATGAATTAGCAACCGAGCCGCGCGCCTCACGGGCGCCCTCGGATCGGAATGCTCACATGGAACATAGTAACCGTCGTAGTTGTGTCGACTTACAAGCAATAGAGGTCCAGGCTGAGCGACTCAAGAGCTATGCCACCACTCAATCCGTTGAAGCAGTAAAATTCAGCTTCTCTGGCTAATCTGTGTAGTTCGTCAAAAAAAATCTTAAATTATTTTTTATCGATTGTTGATGAATATTTTATTGCTTGGTAACAAGACCTTTAAGCCAAGTCTTTTTTAAAACACATACACCTATTTCTTACGTCTAAGATGAAAATGCTAAAATGTAAGTTAGATGATCCACCTCATGAGCCCCCCATCATTTTTTTTTTCTTATTTTTATCTATGAAACATGAATATAGATTAACAATAGTTGAATTATTTGTCAAAAATACCGGAGATTATATTCTACTTAGAACCATAAGGAACTGGTTGTTTAATATAACAAAATTATTATTTTTATTATAATACAGTTAATACTTAAGGACAGCATATTGAATTGTTTACATGCAATTATCTAAGCGGAATAAAGAAAGCAATGGAAGAGAAAAATACTCCGGTTGCGTAACGTGCGTCACCAAGTAATAGTAAGTAAAGATAAGAGAGTAACAAACAGATAAATTATTCTAAAAATATTTATCACGGGTTCAGTGACATTTGAATAGATAATAGTTGGTTTCATAAAAAAAATTAACAGATAATAATACCAAAATAAATTAAAGACATAACAATTTCATAATATGACATGTATCAATTAGTTTTTATCATTATAGATACGGTTTTATCGAGAAATTTAAGAGCAATTTTTAATACAATAAATCAACGCAGAGTAATTTCCATAGACATTTTTTTATTCTTTCAAAGCTTCTTGACCACTATTGTTCCTGATGTTAAGTGGAACTGCAGTTCTGGATAGTCAGGGGCATTACCTTAGTAAATGTCTACCTCTATTCACTCTACTCTCAAAAATACCTACCATTTGCTAAATGAATAATGATAGACGAAACAAAGCGCTTCATTCTGGTTTGAGGATTGAGTCGATTTACAAAGTTTTCCTTTATTTTTACAAACCATTCCAAAAGGTTGTAAGGGGCAGTTTCGGGTAATTTATCAAGAGCCAGCGTAATAGGTCTAGTAGAGCCGTGGTAGCCAAGAGTTCGAGCGGTCGCTTCAAGTTGCATAGTACATTAGCAACCCAAGTTCTATCTCCGTAGATGGCACCAATAAATTTGTTGTAACAATTTTATGTACTGTACATGTCTAAGAAGACATTTTCTAAGACATGTGAAGTCTGCCAATCCGCACTATGCCCTTATGCTCTCTTTACAGAGAAGGCCTGTGCCCAGCAGTGGGACTTACATAAAGGCTGTAACTTTAACTACTTCATATGCATATAGCCTAACTTTAGAAAATATTAGAAATTTAATTAGCAATAAGGATTAGAAAGACATATTTATAAGATTTTGTAAAATGTATTAAAAGTAATAAACAGAAATAAAACATAGTGTAAATAGATAAATAAAGAAAATAATTGTAGAAATGAGAAATAGAAATATTCGATGTAAATTAAGTAAATTTTGTAAGTAGAAATTAGGTAATTAGAAATAAGTTCGTATAAAGTACATTAAAAAAATACAAATTAGTGCAAGTTAAAAATACCCAAATCCAAACACGCTGGGGAACTAAAAATGTAAGTAATCATCAATCGAAAAAAAAAATATGCAAATAGCCTAATGGCTATGTATACATTTGACTCTACAATCTTATATATCGTTATAGTCGGCGTTTCGAATCCTAACCAGCTTGTACCATAAGACCCTGACCCATGGGACCTAATAAACTTGGTGGAAAGCGGACAGCGAATGCTGTGTCTGTGCTAGGGTCAAAATGACGTGAGAGCTTATATTGTAAACAAAAGACACTCGGTCCGCTTTGATTATTAGAATACATACAGCTCGCGTGCCGCAGAAGATAGCCGCCGGCCGCGGTATTTTTAACATTCCCGGACCAACTCAAGGTTGCCGAAGATAGTCGCTTATTCACTGGGATATGACCCAATTTACCATTAAATCTTATAAATAGAATTTCTTTAGTTAGATTTATTAAAGCTTTATTCGTACGCAAATTTTTTAACTTCAAAAATTTCACTCGTTATAAATTCTATGTAGATAGAAATAGGTATAGAAAATACATTTATTCGGCACAAGAACACAGAAACAACAGGTAAAACAAGACAAAAACAACATAAACAAAAGTAAGCAGTAACAACATAAAAAAAAAGAACAAAATAGAAATTGTGCCGAAAAGGGGTTGACTCAGAATGTGCTGTGCTCACACATGTAGCACAGCGCTGGTTTTCAGCCAAAAAACCTGTGTAGACCAAGGCGGACACCATTCGGTTGTGTATTATTATAGTGTACATTACATAAATATTATACATAAATGTATATATATATATTATTTAGATAGAGAGATATATAAATTCTTTATTGCACCAATATATATCTACAAAAAAATATGTAATATCTACAAAGACTTAAGTAAGTGGCACTCAAAGTTAGTTTAGCTTTTGAATGTCCCTTAGATTATCCGTGAAATAGCAACCGACCGAGTCGTGGTTCGGCCCTCTCGGGCACCCTCGGATCGGAATGCTTACGCGTAACATAGTAACCGTCCAAGCCGAGGTTACCCCTCACCGGGGGACCCTTGTGTCGAGTTACTAGCAATAGAGGTTCAGGCTAAGCGACCTAAGAGCTGTGCCACCTCTCAATCCGGTGAAGCAGTCGAGGCCAGCCTCTCTGGCCAATCTGTGTAGTTCGTCATAAAAAAAAACATATTAGTTTACATATAAATTGTTAGTTTTTTTTTATTTTGAAGCCTTAGGTTAAGTTTTTATAACATTTATATAAAAAGTATAATACACAAAAATATCATATAAAATACAAAAACTTTATAAAAACCTAACCTAGTGTGTGCCACCGGCAATGAAGCAGGGTCCAAGCAACCGGTGGTTAGGGCGACATAGAGAGAAACCTCCTGACGATGCGTCCAGGAGTACTGCCTCCTGTATCTGACCCTTGACCCAGCGATCTAGCGAAAGTTTCTTAAGACGTTGATCTAGACTTTTCGCTATAAGACCGTTTGCAGAAACTACCATCGGGACAAGGATAGTCGAATCCACATCCCACATGGCGGTCACCTCGTGAGCCAAGTCTTGAGTTGTAGTGAGGTTCTTAGTGATTTTTTCCCTTTCGGCCTTCACAAGGTTCTCGTCATGCGGGATGGTAATATCGACGAGCACCACCGCCTGTCGCGTTGACCGATCTGTCAGCACAATATCAGGCTTATTGGCAACAATAGTCCTGTCTGTGATGACAGATCGATCGATTAGTTTTTTTATTATTATGTTTACAAAATAAATGTAAAATTTTTCGTAATTTCGGGATTTTCATGATGTCCTCGCCAATGGATAGAGCGGTTTTCGAGGAAAGTTTTAATATATAATTTGTTAAGTGTTTCTATACATTAGCTAAAATATTACGATATTTCAGAAAAACATAAGCAGTCTGAGAGTTTTCAACAAAAACACTGCCTAAACTCTTTGAAATATAACAAAATAATGTATAGAGGAATTGTGTATCATTTATAGGTCCATAGATAAGTCCGCGATGGCATATGTCTATCTCTTAAGGATAACATATTATACGTTAGCTGGCAACACATGACACTCAGCGATTGTTACATTAACTACATTACATAATAACTACTTCCAATGATATCTTAGTGAGTTACCAAAACCTTATTGTATCTTTAATTCATAATTAATAATTTAGTTGATCGTCACATGAACTTGGCATTGTAAACAATAATTTAACTTTATTAGTTTATAATTTGATTTTTAATTTATTTCGTAAAAAGAAAATGGCGAGCACGCGCAGTTGTCACGGCTTTCGTTATAATAATTCCTTGTACAACGTTACGCTTTCTCAATAAAGCGAGTGTACTATTGGACTAATTCATTCCACAAAACCTACAATTATAACATATATCAATATTAATACTTTAAAAGTTGGGCAGTTATAAAGCGGTAATTGATAAGCTAATTACGTAAATACGGTATTACTCCTTATTATTTTAAATACGTTAGTTGGATTAAGCATTTTACGAATATTATTTTATTCCTTTACACAATGCAATTTAATGTAATACCTTAGGACATATAGCATAATCAAAATAATACGCAAGAAAATTAATTTCATATCCCCCTGATTCAAAGGGGACAGTGCGGACGCCCCGTGACCCCGCACCTCGCGTTCGCTCCTAAATCCTAAAAAAAACTAATTAAACTAAATAATTTTTGTTAAATTCCAAGCTGACGGAGATTCCAAGAAGACAAGTGTAATAAAAATAAGATTAGAAATAAGTAAATGTTAGAAATGTAAAAGAAATAATCATAAGAAAGAGTAAAAGAATAAGAGTATACTAGAAGTAGAAATATTGTGTAATAAAAATAGTTTAAGTAGAAATAAATTGTGTATAATAAGTTGAATGTAAGAGTGTAATAAATATAAAGGATGATAGGAAAGGCATGGGAGAAAAACTGCCCTAACCTATCCACGTTAGGGGAACTAGAAATAGCATAGGCATACTATATACTATACTTAGATTAAAAAGGACAAGGGGCAATAAAACTCTGAATTTAGAATAAGTCAGTAGTTATGCCTATTGTTACAAAAAAAAAAAAAAGCGGACGAAGTCGCGGGCACAGCTAGTGTTATATAAGATCGTGCTTGTACGTCTCGATTGTTAAAGAGTTTGATCCACTTCAGCAGAGTCCGTCCGGACACATGGTCATGTTAACGTATTCCGTATAAGTTAAAGGACACAATAAACTTGGCGTAAAGCAGAAATCTGTCTGTCTACCCGGCGAATGTTGAAAGGGCGTGATAGGTTATATTTATAATAGGCTAACAATATTCCTTTTTGTTTTAGAAATATTACTGACATTCTTGTTAACCATTCCTAGTTGGAAGCTTAAGCTTGTGCTAGGAGATAGTTCATCTCAATAGTCGAATGTTGGATTCGAACCTACGACGTTACGATTCGCAGTTCGTATCCCATTCCATTAGGCTATTGACGCTCCATTATTTATAGTCCACAAGTGTACGACGTTAAGTGGGCAATTTGGTATTTGAGTATATTCGCATTTAATGCCCTTCGGACCTTGAATTAACAATAACAGCAGCAAGGATATTGAAGTGGAATTACATGCTATTTCTGTAGCTATATGGAGTATAATTTTTTATGGGAAAAGACGACTAAAAATCACTAAGCTCACCAATGCCCCAAATGTACTATTTCCTAATGACATTTCGCTGTGAAACGAACAATAAAAATTCTTGATATTTGTATTTTCAACCGACTTAAAAAAAGGACGAGGTTCTCAATTCGTCTATTTATTTTATGTTTGTAACCTCTGTTACCTTTCTACTGAGTGAACCGAGTTTGACGATTATTTTTGCATTTGAAAGCCGTTGCTTGCCATGTGGTCCCATTTTGACAATGTGGATTAATTCCGACAATGGTAAGAAGACCGTATAAATCTTAAATTTTCATTACAAATGTGCGCGACAAATGAACCAATAACTCAATCTCACGCCAACCGATTTCGATGATTTATTTTCTATTGGAAAGGATGTACTTTAAGAGTAGTTTGATGGAAGTTTGGTTAGGTTCAGTTTATTTCGCAATATTCCTACGATAAATCGTAGATACAATTTGAAGTAGGTTTTGTAGTTCTGGGCTCTCAAGAATAAGACTACGGTATCCCCTACCTGTCGTAGAAGGCGACTAAAAGGGGCCTCGGGCTCACTGGACGACACGGGTGATGTCGTCCGCCAACGTGGACCCAGGAAGAAGGCGATATCGGCTGGCCCTTGTCACCTTGCACTGCGAGGGCACAGGGGCGGAGGGAGTAACCTCCCCCCGGGATGTGTTCTCCTTGAGCACAGTGTAGAGTGGCTCTGGTGCACCATGCACCGAGGAAGGGCCACCGGGGAGTTTCCTTCCCCCTTTTTGCAAAGTAACCGTCCAAGCCTAGGTTACCCCTCACCGGAAGGACCCTTGTGTCGAGTTACTAGCAATAGAGGTTCAGGCTAAGCGACCTAAGAGCTATGCCACCTCTCAATCCGGTGAAGCTGTCAAGGCCAGTTTCTGTAGCCAATCTGTGTGAACTACACATACAAAAACTAGGTTACAACTAACACTACACAAAAAAAAATAGGTTTCTGTTTTTGCTCTTAATTATACTGGTGACCATTTAAAAACGAACTAACGACGACCTTACATTTCGCAGTCCGTTACCCAAAACCAATTATGCTATTGACGCTTCACGTCCTAGTTGTGTAATATACAAAGTACATACTTATATTACGTCTTTTATTCAGAAATTACCATGGTGGGCGTCAATGCCGTTTTAAATAAGAGATGAATGTCATATTTTAACTGTCCTAAACTCTTGTATAATAGAATTGATCCGTTTTATATATAGACGAATGAAACTTTGGTACGCGGCCGTATTGTATTTACCGTACGGGATGCGCTGCTGTATCTCACATTCTGTGTGTAACCCATCCTATACTCGTTTGGCGTATTACGCGAATTGGCATAAAGCCAATGCGTTTTTAATGAAATAAATATTGTTACTACGAGTAGATATATCTATGTATTATACGAGTATATATATATTTTTTTGTTAACGAGGAGGAAATCTTCATACCCCGCTTTCTGGAAGGAAGGCGGCAGTTATGT
This sequence comes from Meandrusa payeni, assembly GCA_029286785.1. Classification (NCBI taxonomy): domain Eukaryota; kingdom Metazoa; phylum Arthropoda; class Insecta; order Lepidoptera; family Papilionidae; genus Meandrusa; species Meandrusa payeni. Next base: position 994,878 of record JAGSMX010000015.1, read on the forward strand.
GGGGTTTTTGCCCACTAAAACCTCCCCGGTGGCCCTTCCTCGGTGCATGGTGAAGGGCTCCGGGATCTCCAGTGGAACGCACCGGAGCCCCTCTGCACTGTGCTCAAGGAGAGCACTTCCCGGGGGGGTTACTCCCTGCCCCCCTGTGCCCTCGCAGAGCAAGGCGACACGGGCCAGCCGATGTCGACTTCTTCCCGGGTCCACCTTGGCGGACGACAAAGGCCCCCACCCTTGTCGCCCAGTGAACCCGAGGCCCCTTTTAGTCGCCTTGTACGACAGGCAGGGGATACCGTAGTCTTATTCTTGAGAGCCCAGAACTACAGGGCTGAATTAATTTGTAACTAGCGTAACCAGCCCGCTAAGCCGGGCTAGATTTTGCTTTATTTTTTTTAAACAATAACCTTAAATCATTCAATTAAAAAAATTAAATAATTTAACATTCACAATATGTTAAATTATTCATTTCTCTCCGTATTCGTTATCTTCTATTCTCTTCTCGAGCGGGTGAAGATCATTACCTACACCCATGTACATGCAATATACTCCATTGTACTTCAATATGGTTCATAATGACATAAATATACACAACGCATGTGTCGATACAAATTTGTGTTATAAAACAATAGAATATCATCATAGTAATAAAAGCTGTATTTGACAGTTCAAAAGAAGAGTGCTCCGATCGTCACCAAACTTTACAGGACCACTCGCAAGGCCAATCTGAAGATTCACTAAAAGTTTAATTGAAATCGGTCCAGCAGTTTCGGAGACTATAGGGAACAAACCGACACACTTTCTCTTTTATATATATAGATTCTTCAGTTAGGCTTTTTACAAAATAAATCAAACGACTTTAAACAAGCAAGCGATCATTTGTCTATGTTTTTTCTTATGTTAGTTACCTTGTAACATTCGACTGGGTGAACCGATTATGATGGTTCTTTTTTTGTTTGGGAGCTGATGCTTCCAATGTGGTCCCATTTTGACAATTTGGTTCAATTCTGACAGTGAAATCTATGAGAAAATAATATAATAATTAAAATTGCATCAAGTATGTGCGCGACAAATGGACGAATAAGTCAATATGACGCCAATGGGTTTCAATAATTCATTTTTAATAGCAAAGGATGTACAAATGCTTAGCAAAGTGTAAGTAACGAAAATCGTTACTGAGAAAGAGAGAAAGAAAATATGTGCACGCACGTCTCTCTCTTCTTTCTGCAGTGTGATGTGATGTGACAGACGATAGGCCTGCACTGTGTCTTACATACGAAACGTAACTCTATTTCTATTTAAACTAAATTGTAACTCCCTCTTAACTTCCCTTTACCTACTCCGATCACGCTTTTAGTAACGCATTCACCAGCTTACTCCCTAAGTCTAGCGTAAAGAAGTTTTATTTCAATAAAAAGAGTATCTTTCGTACTTTCCAGCTAGTCGACAGATATCAATCACAGAGTTCGAAGTCCCTCGCGCGGTGCAGGCAGGAGATGATGCAGATCTCCACTGCAGATATCTGCTAAAAGCAAACGAGACGGACAAAGGAGCGTATGTGAAATGGTGGTGGACGCCGTTGAACTCCTCCAGCGACCACATGCACCAGCTGTACCAGAGGATAATTGGACGAGATCCTGTCACCGTTCACAGTACAATTCGTCTGGGTATGTATTTTTTCACAACTGAGTAAAACTCAACCGTGACGGATCAAGTATTAAATGCTACTACGATTTCTCCCCCTCCCTGCCTCCGTAGATATTAGCAGTTTTGCCGGAGTTACTTCTCCTAGCGCTAACGCTTCCCGGAATGGCACGCAAAGTTAGTTTAGCGTTTAAATGTCTCTTAGCCAGCCATCCGAGCCGTGGTTTGACATAGGCCGGAGAAGCGTCAGCCCTGTAGTTCTGGGCTCTCAAGAATATGACTACGGTATCCCCTGCCTCGCCTTGGGTTCACTGGGGACAAGTGTGAGGGCCTTTGTCGTACGCCAAGGTGGACCCGGAAAGAAGGCGACAACGGCATCGGCTGGGCCGTGTCGCACTGCTAGGGCACAGGGCGGGAGGGAGTAACCTCCTCTCCCGGGATGTGCTCTCCTTGAGCACAGAGGGGCTCCGGTGCGTTCCTCTGGAGATCCCAGAGCCCTTCACCATGCACTTAGGAAGGGCCACCGGGGAGGTTTTAGTGGGTAAAAACCCCACATAACCGCCGCCTTCCCCACAGAAGGCGGGGTATCTTTTTGAAGATTTCCTTCCCGTTAACAAAAAAAAAGGTTTGTATGCAGATAAACTAACGATTGTAATCCTGAAAACTGTCATTTTAACAGATAAAACAATATAGAAAGAACACAGATAGAGACAGAAGCGGTTGATATGTAATGTAGTATTTGTTCAGGTGATATATTATTAGAAAAGACCAGCATAACATTTTGAATTAAGGGCGCTCGCGCACCCCGCATCATTCATTCGGCCAGCTGTATTCTCCTTTTCTTTACCTTTACTGTTTTACTGTTGGGTTAAACCTGACTTAGTGTTTGTTTCTCGAATGATCGACGGTGGCTTGGAGACGGTGGCTAGTTTGGTTGGAGTGTTTGTTATGTACTCGTAAATTAATATGGGACGTGAATTTGTGATAATGTGTGACAATATTATTACCGTATATTTCAGAATTATTGGAAAACGACGGCATCCGTTTGTTGAACATGACTCCTGCAGATTCCGGCATCTACGAATGTGAAGTAATGAACATTGATGAGGTACGAGAACATCAGGAGTTGATAGTTTATTGTAAGTGTGAACATGTTGTCATTTGAATAATTAAAATTATATGTAAAATGTTAGATGCATATTTGCGTGGCGTTAGCGGTGAATAGTAATTTATCCCGCAGCATTGCTCTGTGTTCAATACAAGTTAAAATATCTTGAGTAAAACTGCTACCTTTTTTTTTTTTGGATGGGGAGGAAATCTTCACAAAGATACCCCGTCTTCTGGGGGGAAGGCGGCGGTTATGTGGGGTTCTTACCCACTAAAACCTCCCCGGTGGCCCTTTCTTCGGTGCATGACGAGGGGCTCCGGGATCTCCAGTGGAACGCACCGGAGCCCCTCTGCACTGTGCTCAAGGAGAGCACGTCCCGGGAGGGGAGGTTACTCGCTGCTCCCCCCCTGTGCCCTCGCAGCGCAAGGCGACACGGGCCAGCCGATGTCGCCTTCTTCCCGGGTCCACTTTGGTGGACGACTCAGGCCCCCACCCTTGTCGTCCAGTGAACCCGAGGCCCCTTTTAGTCGCCTTGTACGACAGGCAGGCGATACCGTAGTCTTATTCTTAAGAGCCCAGAACTTAAGGGCTGAAACTGCTACCTAACCTAAAGTATTTTATCACAGTCGTACTGATGTTCAAATTGCCGAAGTGTCGAACAATTTGTCATTTTTTACCACAAGTCTAATAATGAATGTGATGAATGAATGTGATGAATGAATGAATGAATGAATGATTGATGAAACGAATGATGACTGAATGAATGAACTTTATTGCACAACAAGTAACAACTACACTTTAATATGACATTTTTTTAGAAATAATACATTTTTCATACATTACGGAGCGGAGGAGAACACCAGAAAACTATGTTTTTTTGTTGGATTAACTAACACAGTTGGCACAGAGAAGCTGGCCTTTACTGCTTTACCGGATTGAGAGGTGACATAGCTCTTAGATCGCTTAGCCTGAACCTTTATTAGGTGGTAACTCGACACAAGGGTCCCCCCGGTGAGGGGTAACCTCGGCTTGGACGGTTACCATTATTTAAGAAAACTATGACATCTTACGCCGTATATGTAGTTCGTTCATGCATTCATTCGCTTATCTAATAAGTATGAATACGGAGAGAAATGAATAATTTAATATATTGTGAGAGTTAAATTAAATATTTAATGATGTGAGTTTATTGTTTAAATAAAATAAAGCAAAATCTAGCCCGGCGAAGCGGGCTGGGTACGCAAGTTTTAAATAAAATATAATCAAATTCAAATTTCTTAGCGACAAGACCGATGATTGCGTATGCAATTATACCATATCAAAACGTCTATATGTAATAAACGTGTATATTGTTTCCGTGCTGTACGTAGTAGTTTCTAGGAGTATACAATTAAAACTTCTTTGTTACATGAATATATTGAAGCAATGGGCAGTGGACCGGAACTAAACTTCTCCATGGCGGCAGACGGACCTGATGATGACGAGGAAGAAGACGTCATGGTGACGTGCGAGGCTAGCGACGTCGCGCCCTATCCAGATATTTCCATCACTGTGGACGGGTAATTTTTTTTTAATAATTAGTAATTAAAATTATTAAGAAAAAAAAATGTCTCTGTATTTTTTTTCGACAATATAAAATGACGTAAACAATTAATTCATATATATTAATAATTCGTTTAACACGCTAAACGCCATGGGGGTCACCGGTGACCTCACCCTTCCTCTATCATAGCGCCATACGCTATACCACTATACGTTGAGGTCACCGGTGACCTCAACGTATAGTCATATTCAAACTACTTTTTCTCGCCGCCGGCCATACTGACTGTTACTTTATTCGTACTCCGTGACCGGCACGGCGCTGTAGAACTATACTGCGTAGTGGGACAAACATACCTTGTAAGGAATTGAAAAAATGAAAGCGAAAAAAGTAACCACAATAAAAATTCAGGATATTAACATGTTAAGCGCCATCTGTGATCAAATCTTACGCTTTTATTTAACGTTACGGATGTTTGTCGGATAAGATGCCGGCCACTCTGCAATATAGTGAATTTCGTTCCAAAAAATATATTTGTGAACTATTGATCTCTTACAGGAATCTCCTCTCGAACACCTCAGAAAGCGTAGAAGGACCAGTGGACGGTTTGTATGATATAACGGCGAATGCAACTGTCTCCAAAAGTACAGTGGACGGCGCGGAAGTACGGTGCGAGCTGTTCTTTAGAAACGATAATATCTCTCATCCGGCATATGTCGACATTGAAACCTTTAATGCATCAGGTACGCGTCAAGTGACATTTTAGAATATGGCTAAGCTCGACAGTATCTAGACATGCGTGGATTAAGTATTTTAAAGTTTTGTCGTAGCATTTTTCGAAGCGATAGAATCGGAAACGAAGGAAATTCGAAGGAGAACGAGTAGTCGCACGTCATCCATTAGGTGAACGTTGCTGGAGTTTCTTCAGCCACTTCTCCCGAAGTGACGTTTAAAGTTACTCTAGCATTTTGAATCAAAGTGCCTCAAATCTGTTTCCCTCGCAAGAGATAGATGGAGATATGGGGAACTGACTAACATCCCGCAAACCTTAGTCCGTTTTCTCCGAGTCTTTATCCGTGTAAAAGCAACCGACTGAGCCGTCGTGGGCGCCCTCGGATCGGAATAGTTACGCGTAACATAGTAACCGTCCAATCCGAGGTCTCACCAGGGGAATCTTGAGCCGAGTTACTAGCGATAGAGGTTCAGGCTAAGCGATCTAAGAGCTATACCACCTCTCAATCTCGTGAAGCAGTAAAAGTCAGCTTCTCTGGCATCCAGAATACTGGATAGTTCAACACAAAAAAAGGTAGTCTAGCTCTTAAAATCAACAAGTTAATGTGCCAGTACGCCAGCCACATATACTGAAACAGTGACGACAGGTCTTGGAATGGAGTTCACGCATAACCCACGACCTTATAAGGATTACTTGAAGTGGCTAGATGCGGAAAGTAGTAAATGTCGGAAGGCCTATCCAGCAATGGACTGACAGCTGATGTATATGTTGATAACAATATTTATAAAAAATTAAAAGTGTCACACGCCCGAGTTGTTTCTGAAACAGTCGTAAAATTCTTTATTCAAAAATCTATTTAATAAAATACAAATGTATTTCACAGGGTATTAAAAAGATTATCAAAAATTTGTTGTAGGAAATGAAGTTTAAAAACATCTTTTCGTTATTAAATTAGAAAAAGTTGATAAACTATTTTTGTTAAGAATGAGAGAATGTTTAACATTGCTAATGCATGACGCAGTAATTGCATGTCGCTGTATGTCTATGTACACTGTCTAAAAATAGGATTTGAAAAATTACGAATGGCAACAATATCTTAACTAATTTTTCATGTTCTTTTCTGACAAAATTAAAAAAAAATTGAGATATGTAAGCTTCGCTTGCTGCGTAGATACATTATGGGTGGGTACAAATAGTTTTTACAAAAATGACTTATCTGTGCCATTTTTGCATGAATAAACGCGGCAACGCTTCGACCTTATAGAATGTAGGAGTGAAGGAGAGTTGTTTACACTCCTACGTTTCGCCTGATGAGGACTTGGAGGCCTATCCTTGTTACAAGACCGGTAACACACTTGCAACTCTAGTGTTGTTGGTAGGCCGTAAGCTGCTTTGCCCTTTTCCTGTGTAAAAATTGCGCATACAACTCAAAATACAGATTGCTTTATAATGCTTTTATTTTTTGTTACGACTGAATGGTTTTTATTTTGCACTCTGATATGATAGACTAATGAGGAGTTTTCAAATTCTCGTTTAAAGAATTGCGTCGTACTCAAGGCTAATTTCAATACAATATTCGAATCTGACGTCTGTCTGTCATGCTCTACCTACTTCTACGAATTGGTAAAGCAAATGATACAATCAGATACGGCCTAGTCGATATCGATTGATTCGAATCGATTTTGACATATATTTTTCAGATACTATTCTATTTTAATCGTCAAATTCCTCGTACTCTAAATCACAAGGCGTCAATAGCCTAATGGTTTAGAGTACGGTCTACGAATCGTGTCCACCATTGGACTATTGACGTTAATTTTAACGTTTGGAATGGTTAACAAGAAGGTTAATATTTGTAAAAAAAAGTTAGCATTCTTTTCAAAAATAAAGTCCTAAACTTGATAACTCCTCATTATAATTTATGTGGCAATGTGTGCGAACTAACGAAGTGTTGGTTGTCGGTGGGGGGCGCCAGGCGCCGAGCTATCCACTACAGAAGCCCCCGAGATCGCAACCGCTACCGATGTCGTCTCCGATAATTTACAAAATATAAGTAAGTGTTCAGTTTACATCTAAACACCCTCCCAGTCTCTACATGCATTCATATTTTTGGCATATTTTATGCTCCATTCAACCCTAGATATTTTAAATATCCCCAATAGTTTATTGTAAATATATAATTCATATTTATGCTAATTCTTATTTATAATTTAAATCCATATGATATTTAAAATATACACTAAAATATTAAGTAACGTTTCGCTCCCTGAATTTAGGTGTTTAATCAAAAATTATCTTAAAAATATCTTAACATAGTTTGAATATAATTTATATGTATATTTAAACCTATAATGTTTTATCACGTTCTCCCTCGTGCATTCTGACTTATTGTGTTTCCTAAATTACAGGTAAAAAAACAAAGATGTACGTACTGTCCCTTTACTTGTATATGCCATCAATCTTTTTCCGAAACTATATCATGCCATGCATGAAAAAACATGATATGTCCGCAATTCATTTGGAGCTTTTGTCCTAAACGTGACAGGGGTAATCTTAACACCAGATATAAATATAAACAACATTTTGATGGTGAACGAAATTTTAAACGTCACTTTCAAAACTCACGATTGCCTAATTATGATCTCAACAGTCTATTGGTCTATCTTTGGGTACTGTGTATCAACGACAAAGTAACAACCTATCGAAGAACGTTAACAGCAATGTTATTTTTAATGTCATTTGACTGTCTTTTTTCTTTACGATAAAATCAAATTTTGCGTAGAAATTTTTCTAACACACAATTCACAATATTAACATTTCGTATTTATTGGCTTATGTATATGTATACGCTTGGTACTTAACAATCACAGCATTTGATCGACACGCCATGTTATGTATTCGTTGTGATATCTATCTATTTCTGCTAATTAGAAATATATTAGAACCGATAATACATTACCCTTATTATTAGTTTGTATTATTTTCTAAAAAACTATATTTATAATTACTATAAAGTAAAATATATACTGCATGGCAGTGTATAAAAATTTAATCTTTCACAGAAAAATATAAATGCTTATTTTATTTAATAGATAAAAATATGTTATTATTTAAATATTGTACGTATCTGCGAAATATTATATTAAAATAATCGATATCTATAATTCTTAACAAGTATAAACCACTATTAAAGTAACGTTATATATTATATATATTAAAGTAATGTATTTCATAATATATGGAAACATCATTGAAAAACCAATTCAAATTATACGAAAGCATCGGTCTACAATTAATTTATTAAATGGGTTATTTTCCAGATGGTGGCAAGAAACTCAGCACTTCTTTCTCTCTGGTCTTTGGACTAGTGTTACCCGCTCTCTCTAGCGTATTTTTGCTTTAATCCTTTCAATGTGATACTTATAAATAATTACAATATTTCTTAATACTTCTATTATATATTTGTTATTAAAAATGTATAAAAATTTATGTTGTGTATATTTTCGACCTATATAACCTTTTCAGTTTTAATTTAAACTACTCGTAGACTACCGACTACTCTAGGATTTATATATCTAGCGGTACATTTTTAAACGATTAAATACGTAACATGATGTTAACGGAACTAAAATGATGCCAAAAAGGCATAATATGGGCCATATTTAATGTTTGACTCATTCTGGATTACCTTAAGCCAGTCAATGAGTAGAGAGCACAAGAAAACTGTTCGAATAGGCCACGATGTTCGACTTTGTAATCTTTCGATCAGGGGTCGGAATATGAGTTTCCGTTGTTCCCTATAAGCTCCGAAACGTCTGGACCGATTTCAATGAAACTTTCAGAGAATCTTTATATAGACCAGGCGAGTAATCCTGTAAAGTTTGGCGATCGGAGCGCTCCTCTTTTTGAACTGTCAAATACAACTTTTATATACTATGATGATATTCTATCGTTTTATAACCCAAATTTGTATTGACATATGCGTTGTGTATATATATGTCATTATGAACCATATTTAAGTACAATTGAGTATATTGCAGGTACATGGGTGTAGGTAATGATCTTCACCCGCTCAACTGTTTTATTTTGCTCCTTTTGACGAGTCGTCCAAATCGCTATGAGATTTAAAAGTTTAATCGTAAGAAAAATCAGTTTGCCCCACGGATAATTATTTGAAACTACGTCCACTCACCACATTATTGTGTATTAAATGATTAATTCGTCATTATAGAAAATGTGATATTAATATTAGACATTACACAGGAATACTAGTTTTACCCATTCAAGGCTTTTCACAAGAAATGTGTAAATAAAAAAATATAAAATATCAGACAAGAGTATATTTTCTTCATACATTATTGTTGTAAAATGACAATTACACAATATTTTGCAAAGTAAAAATATTATTAAAAAAAATGTCATTTAGTGCACATATAGTGAGAAAAGATTTTCCTTCCTAATTTTTGGGAAATGTACTTATCGTTCTCTCTCAAATAGCTTCTTAATGGACATGAAAATGTCACTCATTTAATAGTGACACTTCAGATGTTATCGTATTGTGATAACGATCTGAGTTTTCTCGGAGGAAAATAATTTCTCACTAGATCTGTAACATAAGAACTAATTCATATTTATCCCTATGTTTAATGGCTGCAGGTAGAGATAATTTCTAGGCAAGACTGCCTTGTGCCTGACAACATTAATTCCTACAAACTATGTCTTATTATTAACAAATTATATCTAATTTCATAAATATTTATGTAACAAATTAATGCAAAAAATTATTTTTAAAAAAATATGAGTCTTTGATTTTTCACTTAGGTAAAAAGAAAATCTTTGGCAATAACTACGCCACGGACTTTTTCCTAAAAATATATGTCAATGGCTGCATTGAACATGGCAATCTGGCTTATTTAACATATAATGAATTACATGTTGGTCATACTAAAACAGTCAAGACCAATTTTGGACACGTGCCTGAGGATTTTTCCAATTCATTATAATCTATTATAGCTTCATCAACATGAAATTACATGTAGTTTGGACGCGTCAGGCCTAAAATACAACGCCTTAATAGTTATTGGGCCTAGTTTTTATCACCACTACAAAAAGATATTTATTATCTATATTGTACTCATAATACAATGCATAGCTGCAATATAGTTCAAGTTATTCAACATGTTTGATAACTTTCTAAAATGCAATCATTAATGTTGAATGAGTTTTTGGCATCAGCTACTTAATTAGATAAAAATTTCATGTAATTAAGGGAAGAGGACATATAACTCTAAATACAAGTCTACTTTATAAAGCAAGACTAATAACATTTCATTCTAAGCACAATTATCTTATCATATTTGGCAGATATTTCGTTTAGGTACTGAATTCCTAACCTAATATGTTTGTATAGAATTGCATTACTTACAAGTTAATTTTACTCTAGTTTATTTATTATTTTTGTCAGTGTTCGGACTGCCACAAATAATGCTACATGAATTGTGTCTAGTTTTTCTTGAGCAATTGTTACTGACATCGCAAGATGCAACTGATGTTAAAGCGACAGTCTTATCAAAGTCAATTGTAGTGTATCCAATCAAGGTTGGAGCTGTATTAGGCAAGCTTGTAGCTGTCTTTTCAACGCTATTCTGTGACACCAATCGCCCACGAGTTTGTGATGAATATGATGCTGTACTTTCGTTTTTCGAACTGTTATATGATTGACTTTCCGGAGATGCTAGATCCCTGGCCACTTTGCTGCTGTCCCTGTTACAATCAATATCTAGTATTGCATAATTTACTCCTAGCTCCTCTACTGGCGACATGGAAGTGAAAGTATCAGATTCGGAAAACTTGTGTTCTGCATTTGTAAAATTGAGAGTTGATTTATTTTTAGAACCGTCACCCAGTAATAAGTTAGCGTAACTATTAACTTCAAACTTATTGTTGATAGTTAAGTTACAGTACTCCACTTGTTTTGGTGTTAGTGGTGTCACAGGAATACCATCATTTCTTTCAGAGTCATGTAAATTAGCATCGCCGGGTACAATGTTAACATACAATCTGGCTGCTTCTTGTTGGTCAATAGTGAGCTGAGCATAATGCTCACTGCAGCTACTCAGGGTTGGCGAGAGAGTATTACTGACTTTATTTTTATTAATACTATCATCCATGTAACGACTTTCCAAATATCTAGTTTCATCTTCAAAGTCTTTTATAGTGTTTAAAGCCGCTTCTTGACGCAGGTTATTTCTGAGTATTGCCAAATCTCGGGTTAGCTCATTACTGTACACATGTCGACCCTCAGCTGTTGAATCTTGGTTATTATTGTGTTCTCTTTTGAAATCTCGTAATTGATAAACATTAGTGACATGATTATTGGCTGATTGGGAGTGAGGATTTAGTGGCATCACTTCCAAAATGTCTGCACTAGAGGGTGACCGAGGTGACTGGGTGGCTATCCGCATAACTGCATTGTGAGAAGCAATATTAGAAAGGTTACTAGTATGAGGCAGCCCTGAATCTATTTGGCCATTATCAATTGAGGAGCGATGTACAACGGAGGCCTGCAATGTTTGGCGGCCTTGTGGTGACGGTGTTAATCTTGATACAGGATATGACACTGAGTCATGGACCACATTTTTCAGTTGAATTTGGTGTTGTAAAGATTGAAAAAGTAGGGCGGCTCTTTGACATTTAAATCCGTAGATCCCTTCCCCCGTCTCACACCTTCTACCTGAAAACACATTATAACAATTCAAAATTCTGTGTATCCTTGGTGCACAGGGTTGGGGCCAATTCCAACACTCTTCTTAATGTGATAGCTAGTAGACAAAACTGTGTATATGTCATCTAATGCACAAGTGTGCATATGACTGTTAATTAGACTTAATTTAATTAATATGTTACTAACCCTAGATGTTAAGTGTGCGTTTACTAACATATCAGTGCCATGATACTTGAAAATTAAATTTTTATTAAAATCTAGCATGCCCGTCGTGGGAATGTAGTCAAGCACTTGCTTAGAAATTATAAAAAAAGTCATAGTAAACAAATGCTGTAATTGACAGTTCAAAAAGAGGAGTGCTCTGATAGTCACCATACTTTACAAGATTAATCGCCAGGTCAATCTGAAGATTCCGTTAAGGTTTCATCGGAAACATTCCAGCCGTTTCTGAGCCAATATGGAACATCCCCACACTTTCTCTTTTATATATAAAGATTTACTAAATGAAAAAGAGGATAATATTGAAAATCTTTAGTCAATTAAATAATTATCAAGTATTGTAACTACTAAAATATATTTTATGAATCTGCTTTCTTCCTAAATTTATTTGGTAACCACGAAATTATTTAATTACTATTAAACAATAAAGATTAAGAATACTGTGGCACATGTATGACAGAAGGGACCAACCTGACTCAAAACTAAATATTTCTCCTTCAAAACCATATCTCCGTAATGAGTGTAGAGGCCACACAGTAGATTCCCTTCCTTCTCTTAGCATGATGATTTCTGACTCCGTGATCTCCAATAAGCCCGTACTGAGTTCCTCTCCATCTTGATCGATATTCACAACACGAAAAATATTTGGATGTGAATCGCTTGCAGTTTTACTAAAGAAGCAACCCATTACTCTGAAATAGTCACAGTGACATACACCTGGAAAATTAAAAGTCAGTTAAAAATAACATTTAAACAATAATGCAAGGAGATGTCCAACAGCGGGTGTTCCACAGCTGATGATGAATACAGTTTAAAAAAATAATTACTTATTAGTTTCCAAGTAAACAAGAATCCATCATCCGTGAGATTTAAAGAACACAATGTCTTGGATTTACGACTATCAAAGTTTTATCTTACGTCGTCACTCGTTGTAGTTAGTCTTTGGTTCATTATAATTTATATTTTGCTTTTCTTTAATTGTCAATATTGATTTCTCTTAAACGAAATTAGTAATTGTACACATTTTGTTGTCAATTTGTTGTTTTCAATTTGACATTCATCGGCAGAGTAGCCAACCTGTAGCAGATAGGAGTGCACGATACATATCGATTTTACATAAAATATCGATCAATGGACGCGATATATTGCTTCAAACCGATATTATCGAATCATCTAATACCTATATTTATATCGATATATTTCATCCGATATACGAAATCTCGTAAAATGTGAAATTAAATAAAAAAGCATTCCATTCTTTCTTTTATTTGTGGTTGACAACTTGAATAAAATAAAACCCTTACTTGCGCTACCATCACGAAGAGTGTAGTATACTATACTCCTACTCTACTCCAGTTACTATACTCCTACTCTTCACGACGGCAGGACTCGTATAAATTTTATAATCTATGCATGTAGTCTGTACTGCTAGCAGAATCAAATCAAATAGTCTGGACTGGTATCCGAAGCGAGAATCTCTCAGTTACGCGCCAAGTACTAGGTATATTAGTACAAAACTTTTGTAATATTTAATATTAAGCGCTAATTTATTTTAAACAAATATCTATATATAAAAAATATCGATATATTTGTACAATATATCGCGTAGTATCGATACAACCTCACGATATATTGTATCGAAAAATATATCGATATATTTTTGGCACGAGCATCCCTAGCAACAGATTTAAATTTTGCAAAGGTCAAAGCGAAATTTGTTTAGCTATTGAATTAAAATTTTCCGTTTTCATGTCATAACATCATTTTGGAAGGAAAATTCTATGGCCAATAATTTAAAAAATAATGTGTATATTTCTTTATAATCGGAGCTTTATTAACCCATGCGACTTCACCGACCATACTAGGAGGACACTCTGTTCTGCAACGGTGACGACAATGCTCTTGCGGCGAGCACATGTTACACAACTACAAACAACGTTATCTGTTGTAACAACAAATAATCGTTACAATTTATTTGGGGTACTTATTCACACAAGATACCTAAACCCATATACAAAATACACCACCGTTTGTCATATGGAGGTACTAAATACCCTATGAGCATTCAATATAATATACCTTATATTGTTTATCAGATTTATTTACGAAGCAACCTTTACTCGCGCTTAAAAGATGGCGGTTAATTTACTACACGAATTTAATGTCCAACAAATAATGCATTGTTGCACTGCACGTTTTATAGCAAGCAAAGCAAAATATGCATTAATAATAGCAACCATGCTTTCGGTGGTGAAGGAAGTTTACCAATCTGCACTAGGGTCGCGTGGCGGACTACGCCCTTACACTCTCTTTGCAGAGAACAGGCCTTCTCCCACAGTGAGACATATGTATATAAAGGCAACAAACAGTGCGTTTACCAAACAGAAAGAGTGATCCTGTCAACAAGAACACCTCCACTGGGGAGTTGGATCAGCGGAGGATAGAGTAAGGCGAACCGTTTCAACCTTTCTCCTTGACATCTGTGCCGGAGCAAGTCAGATCGTGAGGACCCTTGCCAGACGTCAGTTCAGTTCCAATCTCTCTACGCCGAGCATTGCATTTACAACGGTCGGGATAGAGAGATCTAGTTCAACAACGGTAACATCCGCATCCCGAAAGCATCTCCACGTCAGTTGCTCTCCACCTATTCTCATCATATCAACCCTTGGTAAGGTTAGACCACAGAGATTAACTGTATACGATTCTGGAAGGAAAACATATATTCTGTACTAAAAATAAAACATCAAAAATTCAACTGTCTGTTATTATTTATTTAATGACTTTATCCATTTACAGAAATGCATTCCTCTAACCGTCATCTTCCGTCACATTTAATGATAGGAGATTCAGGGAGCAGCTTCAGCAACACTCATTATGCGTAGATCCTCACGAGCTATGAAAGTCAAAACTTTGGCGTTAGATGTTCCTAGCCTAATTTCTTTCGTATCAGCACATCACAAGTTTCTACAATTAATTCTGCTAGCCTTATATCCTGGAAGTTAGCCGATGTCTCGACGGAATACTTCTTATCAACTTGTGATAATAGTTTTTGTAGGATAATCATTGTGGTAGCTAAGGAAGGGTTGGCTGGTATTGATACGTCTAATGTCTGCAATAAAAACATTATTTAGTTTTTAGCTCTAGTAACCCATAATCGCATAAACAACTTTCAGTATCTTTGTGGAATCAACTAAGACATTTACTGAGCTAGTGCGCTTTATCATCCAGGACTGCATTTCCGTTTAACATCAGGTGAGATCGTATTCAATTATTTGCTTAGAAAGTATTAAAAAATAACACTATATTTTTTATATATATGTCGTAAAAAAGATAATAAAAAATATTTCATTCTAACATCATTAAATATCAATCTACAATTAAAAAAACAAAATTAAAAAATACGATAACAAAATTTAAGAAAAAGCTTTTAATTTTTTTCTTCATGTAATTTACAATTGACGTTCTGATAATTTCACCGACTACGATGCTCTCCGAGTACAAGGAACAAGAAAGGTACCAACGTAAAAACGAATGTCGTGTCAAACTAGGATATGAAGAGCGAGAGAGGTCAGCCCTGTAGTTCTAGGCTCTCAAGAATAAGACTACGGTATCCCCTGCCTGTCGTACAAGGCGACTAAAAGGGGCCTAGGGTTCACTGGGCGACAAGGGTGGGGGCCTGCGTCGTGCACCAAAGTGGACCCGGGAAGAAGGCGACATCGGCTGGCCCGTGTCGCCTTGCGCTGCGAGGGCATAGGGGGGGAGGGAGTAACCTCCCCCCGGGACGTGCTCCCCTTGAGCACAGTGCAGAGGGGCTCCGGTTCGTTCCACGTGAGATCCCGGAGCCCCTCATCATGCACCGAGGAAAGGGCCACCGGGGAGGTTTTAGTGGGTAAGATCCCCACATAACCGCCGCCTTCCCCCCAGAAGGCGGGGTATCTTTGTGAAGATTTCCTCCCCGTCAACAAAAAAAAGGATATGAAGAGCACAACTAAATTAAGAGGAGTTATTGAATAGTGGTAACACTGAAATAGTTAATTTTGATGTTTCTGTAGTGTGTTAATAAATGTTCTATGTGTGAGTGCGTACAATGTCTAGTTGTTTTTGATTGTGTAGTGATAATGTTACCAATAACAATAACTTACCGTATTCTGGAGGCGTTTGTAAAGTTGCGGCGGAACTGTGACGATCCACTCCGGTTGATTTTCGCACTTCTCTAGATTTCGTTTCAACCTCTGTATAGTTATCGCTACTATTGGCACTAGTAACATTTCAGGCTCTGCCACCGACCCGACCACACTTTGAGCTAGCACATCGTAGCCCAGGTGATATAATCCTACAACCTATTTTAAGAAGCACATGTTATAATAAGTATTATATATAATAAAATATCATTATTTAAAAAAATAAACTTGGCAGTCATGCCTATAGACAATAGTTGTTTTCTTTTATTGTTTTTAAGGCTTTAGTTTACACCGATAACTGAGGTAACACTTGTCCTTGTTCTTCTTAAATATTTTGTATTTTTTTAATCTGTAATGGTGTTTTATGTGTACTTTGTACTTTGTTGATATGACTTATAAATAGATAAATAGATGTTTCTTTTGTCCTACGTAGCCCTTATTTTATTCTGGGTCTTGTCTCTCTCTCTGTTTTCTTTCTGCTCGATAATTCTTTCCATAAACGTATTGAACATCAATCGTAATCAATCAAGGCAGCAAGGTGGGAACATTGATGTGGTGGAGGAGGAGGGTTTTTTGGTCCATGAGAGTCGGACACTCCTTGGCAGCACGGGCTGCCCAGGGTCCATAACAGATTTCCCTTCCTCGCGGAAAAAAAAAAGTCATGCCGATAGAAATGAAAACTTATGACTTATTTTGTATTAGAATTTGAAGGTTTAGGTTACTTAAGGAACTTACACAATAATAAATTACAAAAAACAATAAGGACGCCATTATAACAAGTAAATAATCACATAACGCATTCATTTGCTTGAAAAGATTAACCAGTAAAATATCATAATTTCTGAATTCTGACATTCGAACCCAGTCCGTAAGATCGTAACCTAACACGTAGCCATTAGTTTAGGCTATCACTCTATTAGATATACCAAAAGAAAAATATATGTTTGAACATAATGCTGAAAAGGGAAAAACAAGCTACAGAAATGAATATATCTATCTACAAAAATAAATAAAATTGGAGTGTCTGTTTGAAATATATCCGCATTTTACTACATGAATGCGAATGTATAATTGGTCCATATACCAAAATAAAATAATATCTCTGTCTTTTTGTTCCGGCTAATCTCTGGAATTTTATCATAGAAATAGAGGAGCCGTGGTAGCTCAGTGTCCGGACGGTTAGCTCAAGTTGCATAGTACGCTTGCAGCCCTGTAGTTCTGGGCTCTCAAGAATAAGACTACGGTATCCCCTGCCTGTCGTATAAGGCGACTAAAAGGGGCCTCAGGTTCACTGAGCGACAAGGGTGGGGGCCTGAGTCGTCCACCAAAGTGGACCCGGGAAGAAGGCGACATCGGCTGGCCCATGTCGCCTTGCGCTGCGAGGGTACAGGGGGGGGGAGGGAGTAACCTCCCCCCCGGGAAGTGCTCTCCTTGAGCACAGTGCAGAGGGGCTCCGGTGCGTTCCACTGGAGATCCCGGAGCCCCTCGTCATGCACCGAGGAAAGGGCCACCGGGGAGGTTTTAGTGGGTAAGAACCCCACATAACCCCGCCTTCCCCCGGAAGGTGGGGCATCTTACTGAAGATTTCCTCCCCGTCAACAAAAAAAAAAGTTGCATAGTACGCTAGCAACCCGAGTTTGATCCCCGGTGCCGGCACCAAGAAATTTGCTGTTGCAATTATATGTGCTGATTTACCACGCGCTCGGCGGTGAAGGAAAACAACCTTAGGAAGTCTGCCAATACGCACTAGGTGTGCGTGGCGGACTATGCCCTTAAACTCTCGTCACAGAGAAGGCCTGTGCCCAACAGTGAGACATATATATTATATATTTAAAGGCTGTTTATCTTTAACACCGCGTTGCGCAGCCAGTTTTAAATTAATCAAATAATACTTACATACTGATGTTTTACAAAGCTTTCATCGATGTTCCATAAGTCAGCCAAATTGTTTATATTTTCCATCCAAACTAAGCAATCCTCGTTGTTATAGGTCAAATTTGATTCATCGCTATTCATACAAGTAATAGTATCGATGGCGGCACGTATTAATTTGGTCAAAAATTTCATTCTCGGATTTAACACTTTCGCAGAGGTCTTCATAGTTATGTCCTTTTGTACGACTTTACCAACAAGAGCTTCGATAAGGTATTGATAATCTATGTCATATAATGTATCCAATGCTTTTGGAAACTTGATATTAAAATTACATTGATAATAGATTGTACAAGAGATTTGGTAGTTGAGATTCAAGACGTCGTTATTAACATTTTCAACATCCTGTGCCACTTCAACCAAGGAAGGCATACTTTCATCCCAAATCTTCTCATACTTAATTGGTTTTCTTGATCGTTAACCGTTGTTGAACAAATATGGAAGACGTGAAGATATTGTGTCACAACTTGTAGAAAACTTAGCAAACTTTCACTATTAAACCCTAAATCTTGTAAGCAGAGATGATCTTTTGGCAGTTTACCGACTTTGTTAACCAAACGACAACTCAACTCAAAGCAATGTTTAATATACGTAGACCAAATTATAGAGAATAAACCAAGGCGTAAATGCAAGTTGGATATTTGTTTTAGGCAATGAATTACAGCGTTCACATCTTCGTTTGTTTTCATTGTTTTCTGCCAATTCATCGCGTACTCCCAGCACATGTTCGCGATTATATAATCTGCCAATGTACTCAACGGGAACTGTCGGCGTAGGAGAGAGACCCACTTAAATAGAATCTGATTCTCGTTAACGTATACCCGTGAATTTTCTAAATATAATTGTGTTGATTCACTGATATCGTCATCATTGTCCATATTATTGGAACATTCATCTATCAATTCATTGGCAACAATTGCCTCGGGAAGAACACCCATGCTACAAAGCCACTTTGATATTAATTCTGTGACAGATCCTTTCCCTCTAGTATATATGTATTTCAAATTTATATTGAATTCCTCCACTTGCAGTTTGGGCAACGATTTCCCTTTGAAAGTTCCTTTAAACATTAATGTAATACTAAGAATTGATATATCCTCTAATTTACCAATAAGTATACCCCATTTAGCATTCTCTTTTGTAACTGATTCCCAAGCATCTTCTCTACCAGTAGAGGCACCTTCGAATAAACTAGCTACAGCTTTACAAGACATTGCTACTAACAAACTTCTTAAAGGACATCGCATTTCTACGAGCATATCGCGAATACTTTGCCACCAGGGCGATGTAGCATTATAGTTGATGTTGGTCGCATCCTCCGTAACTTTGCACAGATGAAACAAGATTTCAATAAAATGTTCAATGATTTCAATATTGATCTCGTCTAATGGTATGTTCATTATATGCATTATCAAAAGTTTAATTATCTCTTTAGAATCAACGTGACTTGTTTTCACTACATTTGTCAATTTGTCGACATGTTTTGTATTAAAAATTGATTTGAAAATATTAGCCGCTAAGCTGTCGAGTTTGTCAGTGGGAATGTCGGGTTTTAAACATACAACTTTGTTTGTCTTGTCCAAATGAAAGTAGGACATGAAGTCTTTATAAGAGCTTGTATTTTTGTCCGCAAAGGAAACCCTCGGATGGTGCTGTTTAAAATTATTTTCCTGGGCCAAAATCAATAATCTTTCCAATATACAACTATCATCTTCCAATAGATGAAAACTTGGATTTGGTTCATATTCTTCATTAACTTCAACTTTCGCGTTCCCAAGGCTGAGATCTTCACATATTTGTTCAAGTATGTCTTCCATATCATCGCAAATGTCATTATTAATATTTCTATAGAAATAAATTAATAGAGCCTGTTTGGCGAAATAGTTCTTAATTTCTTGCGATTGATTACTTATGTTTTCCTTGTTAGCGCTGTTCCAAAATATTTCTAAGCAAGATGTTATGACATCTGCCGGCACATCATCGTTTCTAATAAAAATCTCCATACAATGTTTTCTAATCTCCATAGTTTTCAGACTCGTTGCCTTTTCCAGTATGACCGTTTTAAATTCGTCCGACAACGTGTGCGTTTTTTCATACCATCCCGTATCTCGCGTAGTACGTGCAAATCTTTGGAGCGTTGCAAATGTTCGCCTTCTAAAGAGTAATAAAATGGTATATTAAACCTCTTCAATTTACCATCTGGATCTATCAAAACGCATTGGAATTCGGCCATATTAAGTTTTTTATGGTTATAATTTTTTTCAGCTCCAACTAAACCGCAGCTATTGTATAGGAGCTGGCCGTTTTTAGTTGCCGTGAATACTGCAACACGAGTGCCTCGTTGCATTAAACGAATGTCTATAAGTCCTTTTTTAGGGTTGTAAATAATTAAAAATACAGCTCTTTTAATATCTTTTATAACTGCAAGCTGTGGTTTTTTATTATCTGTATCAAATATCTGAAAGAAAATACTGTCTTTTGAATATTGTACTTTGAAATAGTTTCAATTCATGTCAAACATTAGACGCGACTGTCTCTCTGTAACTCGTAATTTTTCGAAATTTCGTGCTTAAATAACTAAATTTAGGAGCCTATATTCTCTTTCTTCTCCTAAATTTGAGCTTGGTATGGTTAAGGAATATTTACCAAGTCTTGTCATAAAACTATATCTCACTCAACAAGCATGTGTTAGATAATTGTATTATAGTTGCTCTTTTGACTATCGAATGATTCTTTTCGAATACCATGCCAAAAAAAGTTGAAAAAAATCTTTTTTGAATGTTTAGATTATATGTCAAATGCAGTTGTCAGTTACTCTTTATTTACAACAGATTCGTTTATTCTACACATATGTGTGTTATAATACGAATAACTAGTCGTTAATGTATGTGCTATAAAACCAAAGAGTATTAAATATGTAAAGGATTTGTGAGGAGTCATGTTGTTGACTCCTCACAATAGTATAAGAGCAGTAGTACAGTTCAGAGGTTTTAGAGCTGTTCTGCTGTGTTGTGTTGTTCGTCGGTAACGCCTCTGTACATAAGCTATGTACTCTCTGGTTATCTACGTTGTTTTACATATTATTGTGTACTGCCCGACCGGATCTCTTATTTTACTAAAACATATCAGTATAATAAACATATAACTTCGATTCTGACACATGCTTCCATAAAAATTTTAAGTGTTCCAAATTAAAAGTTAAGTATGATAAATTAATAGGGGACCTAATTGAAAACAAGCCCTTCAAAAAAAATTCAAAATTGTTTCAAAAACGACAGCGTCAAATAAAAAAAACGTATGACCGTGACTTGTGTTTTTAAAAGTACGGATAAAATAAGTTTTTAAACCATATTTTGGTGACGTGATATAGCGTTCATATTAAGATTTCGTCCGTGATGAATATGATAGATACACACACATGAGAGCCGTGGTAGCTGTTGGAAGTTGCATAGTACGCTAGCAGCCCGATCCCCGGTGCCGGCACCAATAAATTTGTTAATGCAATTTTTGTGCTGATTTACCATGCGCTCGGCGGTGAAGGAAAACATCGTGAGGAAACGTACATGTCTTAGAAAATTTTTCAAAACATGTAAAGTTCGCCAATCCGCACTAGGGTCACGTGGCTTACTATGCCCTTATACTTTCTTTAGAGAGAAGGCATGAGCCCAACAGTGGGACATGTATATTATATATAGAAAGGCCGTAACTTTAACTTTGATCATCATCATCAGCCTGTATCTATCTACTGCTGAAAATAGGCCTTCCTCAATGCCTTCCACCACATGCGATCCTCAGCTTTCCGCATCCAGCCACTTGTGGCTATCCTAACAAGGAGGGCGCCCCACGCTTCTCCGACCTATGCGCGGCCTCCATTCCAAGAACTACATTTAACTTTTATACATATGATAAATACCATGAAGTATTTACCCTCATATCCCTTACCTGGACGAATCCACATTGCGCGTCTCTATAACCCTTGAAAAGCCGTATTATGTAACCACTTTTGACATCGAGTACAGCTACCCGTCCTAAGTTGTCTGCTAAGGCTGCAAGACGTCTATCCGGTGAAATTGATATGAAAGTTCCATGCCGTTGGGAGTCGTATATGCCATTACGCATTGATAGTATTTCTGACCGGATGATAGGTTCGGGGTTTGTCACCATATTCTCTGTTGATCCACCACCCAGCCAGCCACTTAAAAAAAAAACTGAATTCTTTTTTCAAAATGCATAGTTCAATAAACACTGTAACAAGTCACTCCCAGTAGACGTTAAGCGCCTTAAGAGCTCTGTCACCCCTAAAATCGTGAAACAGCTACTGTGGCCATTTGTCAGTTCATCACATAAAAAATCAACAGTCAACTCCCCATTTAAAAATAAAAATCAAATTGTTAATTAATTATACATTTTCACAATACTACACCCAATCAATTTTAACATTTAACATCCAAGAGAAACAGTAAAAGAATTAGATTACTACATACACAAGTAACAACAGTGACAAGGTGTAACAAGCATCATTTCCTAACTCTACTAATTCTTCTTCTTAAAGTGCCTCTCCGACTAGAGAAGGTTAGCATTCAGTTCACCATATATCTTTCTGTCTCTTGCAAGGCGAAACAGTTGAGCGGCACTGGCAATTCCGGTCCACTCTCTTATATTCCGTGGAACTACTATTTACATAACTATTACTACAATCATTAAAAATATTAATATATTCTGGAAATCATCATCATCATCATCATTAGCCTGTCTGTCGTCTGTCCATCTGGAGGGAGGGCGCCCTACGCTTCTCCGACCCACGCGCGGCCTCCATTCCAAGAGTTTCCGCCCCCATGGAAATAAAATAAATAAAATAGAAAATTTAAAAAACTCACGGCAAAGCTGACTTGATTTTATTTGCAACAGCTCTTGCAACATCTTGCAAAGGTGGTGTTGTACCTCCTTCAAGTGCATAGTGAAAACCAGCATATGGTGCTGTTCCTGCTGTTAAGATTAAACTGTTTACGGGAGGAATTGATCGATACCTGCAGAACCACCAAGAGTCAACATCAAAAATTTGAAGCATTCTTAACAAAATTATTAAAGCAAATGTACTCAGATCAAGTATTATTAAATCTTAAACAAAATATCCCACCTTCTGGGGGGAAGGCGTGGTTATGTGGGATGATCTTACCCACTAAAACCCTCTGGTAGCCCTTCCTGCATGGTGAGGAGCTCCGGGATCTACGCAATAGAGCCCCTATGCATTATGCTCTTGGAGAACACATCCCGAGGGAGGTTAATCTTTCCCCCAGTGCCCTCGCAGTGCAAGGACGGCATGGGTCAGCCGATGTCGCCTTCTTCCCGTGTCCACTTTGGCGGAAGGCAAAATCCCCACCCTTGTCGCCCGTGAACCCGAGGCCCCTATTAGGCGCCTTCTACGACAGGCAGGGGATACCATAGTCCTATTCTATGAGCTTAGAACTACAGGGCTGAAAGAGTGTGGTACGCTTCACGATATTGCATGTCATACTTGGCCATGCTAATCTTCTCTGTATCATTCCGATTTTAGTTTTTGTTTATGTACTGCCGAAGCAAGTACAGCCATGACACACCTAGTGTACTTGGCATAGCAAAACTTGTTAACCTAGTTGAAATACTTGACTTAGGCCAAAGGTTGATAAGTTGATAATTGACACTGCATCATAGATGATGTAATTATAAACTTAAGGTGAGCTTGTGTTCCGAACAATTTGATGAGGAATTACTCAATCTGAATTTGAAATAAAACTCCTTCAAATACTGTGTTAAACTCTAGCTACAGGGTGTAAAAATTAAGAATGTTATATAGATTTAATTTCCAGATGTGAAGGTGGATTTCTCTAATCTCTTGAGTATTTTAAATATGTTTTTAATAAAAACATTGTACATTTTTAATTTCTACAAGTAATCAAGAACCATACCATGTATCATAGCCTCCGTAAGTTGAAGCAGCCAGGAAGTGATCAAATGTATTTTTGAGTTCTAGGCCCACAACGAGGCATCATCAATTGGGTCTTGTTCAGAAAATGACCACTTTCTTATATTGATACTACGGCTGTCTATAGTATAATCATCTTGTACACCAGCTTGAACTAAATATCATATAAAAGTTAAAAAAAAGTTACGGGCGTTATATAATTAATTTATATGTGCCACTATTGGGAGCAGACATTCTCTTCAAAGAGAGTATACGTTTTTTCTTTCTAAGACATGCAGGCTTTTCTAGGATCTATTTAACATTAACATTGTTAAGACTTACCACGGGCAAGTTGAGCCTTGGCATTACGAAGTGTCTGAAATAAACTAGATCCCGACAAAATGCAGATATGTCCTTGAAACAAAATATGAATGTCATCGGGCAAAGTTCCATAAGTCCCAGTATGACATGATATCTTCATAACAGGTTTATCATCTAGTTTTTCAAGTAGTAGCAAATGGCCAGTATTAGTGTAGAAGCCTATATTTCCATTACGAAATCCTACAATAATGCAGAACCAATCAGGTCCATTCTGTAAGAGAACAAAGAGTAAATCATAACTTTTAAAACAAGTATGATAATTTGGAATATTTAACTAACACAAGCTGCGAACCTGTGAAGACTGATGTGATGGACAAATAGATAAAACCAAAACAGCACTTATGTCTGCAGGCAAAGTCCCGCTCCAGGATATTATGAAAGTATTACTTTCAATTGCACTAATCCACTGAGTAGTTAGTAGACAAAGGCGATTTCTAAAGCCCACGGCCAACAGATTACCACAAGAAGACAATGATACAGAACATTGCGAAAGCCAATTTTTATCTAAAAAAAAAGAAATTATTATTTTACATAAACACAAACAATTTTTTTTTTCAGACAGCAACTTACCTTCTTTTTCTGGAATAAACAAAGATCTTCCCAAACTTAAAATGTCTCCACAATCTGCAATTTGTTCCACAGTGCACATTTCTTTTAATTATTAATTAATAAGTTAATTGATTTTAGATAATTTAATTGTTAGTAGTTTGTACTGTTTATAACTGATCTCATAGAAGCACCAATATGTATTTTTCTTAGAAAATTTTACTTGACACAAGAACAATAACTGACAGCTTGACAGCTGATAGGTGATATCACAACAATATTGATTACCAAATAAAATTTAATGAAATTGTTCTTTTAAGGTTTTTGATCTTGTACTTAGACCTATAAGTCAATTTAAACAAATATCAATTTTAGGTAATGAAAAAGATATTCACATATAATAAATATTTAGGTATATTGAAAGTGATGATTTAAATTGCTTCTTTTAAGTTTACTTGACGTTTTTGAAGATCACTTTACGTGACTTACCGAAATATTGAATAACCGAAAAAAGTACGTTTACATCAGTACATTACATAGTTTATATTTGAAAAAGTTATTTTATAAAAGTATATTTGGCAGTGAAAAGCTTTCTACAGCCTTTACATCAAAATATAAGATTATCAAAGACTAAGTTTCTCGATCCTGAGTTCTTATGAAGGCAGTCTGTGGCAAACCGTCTATGGATTTAATGCTTTTCACTTGCTGATTAGATATTTCTCATTGATTTCTCAGATGTCATGTGCATGTCCGATATAATTTAGCCATTTTGTGTTACTGTTATGTGTACTGTACAAAGTCAGAACTATATTTACAGTAAACATAAAAGCAGAAATTTTTGTAATATATCATAACTATCACAAATAATTACCGTTTGTTACTACATATGAAATACATCGTTTTCTAAATGCATTGAGTAAATAGATTATTGCTCTTTTAAAGATTTATTATTTTTAAACTGAAGAAAATATAAATTAAACATGCAACGTGAAGAAAAACAATTAGAAGCTACATTACATGCTATTCTAAATAGAGTAAATGATCTTAAAGCTGCTATACAAGCACTCGTAACAAAACTGGAAAATGAATACGAAACGATTAATTGGCCGACTTTTCTCGATAATTATGCTATTTTATCCGGTCATGTAAGTCAACAATTTGTTTTTTTTATATAAAACTTATTATTTACTTAAATAAATCATGTTAATATCTATCAATTTTACAATTATAATGTAACATTTCCATTATTATCATTACATTACATACCATTCTAGTATTAATTTCACATTTAACTTAATTTATTCATCATTTGAGTTCTTTTCCTGTTAAAATATAACTAAAAAACCAAAAAGTGTGGATATTTCACCATGCTTTTTGTTATCAAAATCATATCACATTATTAGTCTAAATCAGTGGTGAGCAAACTTCTTGATTGGCGGGCCACAAATTGTAAAAAATTCGCCATTAAAAATCTTTTCTTTTATAAAATAGGTTTATAAAATATATTTAATAACAAATTACACAAACTGCTAGCAATTTTTTGGCTTTTACGTAAAAAATTATGACCTTATAAGCTGTTTTTAAACAAACCAAGAGTTTTAAACCTGCTTCAAATGCTTTAACAGGGCAGATTTGGCCTGCGGGCTGTAGTTTGCCCACATTTGCTTTAATTTTATTTTATTTTAGTTGACAGGTTTAAGTAAAATACTTCAGTCTGAGGTGGCTCCATCACTACGGTCTGTTGTAGTGTTACCATTGCAATTAGGCTGTGAAAGAGATGAAGCTCTAGCTCGCTTAACTGAGGGCCGTGTGCCTGCTTGCACTCACGACTTAGTGCCAGATTTATTAAGAACTAAACCAGAGCCACAAGCTGAGCAACGTCTTCAACAATTTAACCACAAAGCCAGTGCACTTAGCCATGATACAGCTCAGGTAAGAATTGTATGCTACAATTGAAGTATATTTATGAGTAAAAATAAAAACTAACTGCAAATTTCAAAAAGTGTCTAATAGTTTAAGTGCGGCCTGCGAATTGTAAAGTCGTGGGTTCGAATCCACCATTGGACTATTGCCGTGAACCATGTCCTAGCACAAGCTTAAGCTTAGTTGGAATGGTTAACAAGATTGTTAGTAAATATTTCTGAAAAAAAAAAAAAGATATATTGCTAGCTTTCGTTTTAAAAAAAAATAATCAAACATTAAACGGTATTAAGTGCGGACGCCCTCTTATTTCTGAATTATCTTAGGTATAACATGAAGTATAATAAGTCTGAACCAAAATTTATTTTTGAAAATGGTTAGAGTGTAATTGAATTATTCGCCTATTTGCTGCAAACATACTTAATGCAAATTGAAGATTTGGTTTCCTCATGGATGCCATTGTCAGAATTGGGCCAAAATGGGACCACACTGGAAGTACCAGCTTTCAAATAAAAAAAGTCGCAAGTTAGAAGACAACAAATATAAAAGAAAAACATACAGACAAATTGAGAACCTCCTTTTTTAAAGTCTGTTGAATAATCCATGTTATAAGAGGCAAATATATTTGCTCTCTTTCTTCAGTGATCATCAATGCCTGTGACCACAGAAGTTACATGTGCATTGCTGACCATTAAGTTGAAGACTTTTTCTTCAAGTCCCTTAGATGGTTAAGATTGAAAATACTGTTAGAACAGTTGTTTCCGTGGAACGTCCATAACGATGAAAAATTACTTGAAATCATAGTATTGTAATAGCAACAATAAAAATGGAATTTGTTGTTCTATTGCAATAAATAAATATGTAATTCGGCTAATGGAATTATTCCAAACAATTTCTTGGAACACTTCCTGTAGTATATAGAATAAAAGATGCTAAAAGAGGCATCAATGACAATAGGTATAGCTGGAGGAACTAGATTATAGAAAAAGTTTGATGGTCCAAGATCTAAGCTGGTCTCAATTAGAAATGGCCACATGGGACGGTACTTGAGAGCTCCAGCCCTGAGAATAACAGTATTGAGTGACAGGTATTAAAATAAAATATAATCTCGCTAGACTATACATTTTGGATAACAATTTGGCTTAACCTTCCAAGTGAAGAAGTACTTGAAAGACACTCAACTTTTTTGAGAGTAAATTCAGTCTAATCAAAAAAAATATCACCATCTACAAAACAGTTATATGTTGCAGAAACAAGTTGCACAGTTCACAAAAGTGATAAGCCATGTCTGGGAGATCATATCGAAGGGTCGTGAAGATTGGGAGGGAGAATCAATGAGATCAGCAGGTAATAATTTTGTACATTGCTTAATAATTATTACATCTTTTTTAAGTCAAAATTGACTGTACCAAGGAATAGATTCCAAAGTGCTTTTAAAGTCAATTTTTATTGTACCAAGGAATAGATTCCAAAGTGCTTTTTAAGTCAATTTTTAGTGTACCAAAGAATAGATTCCAAAGTGCTTTCAAAGTCAATTTTTACTGTACCAAAGAATAGATTCCAAAGTGCTTTTAAGTCAATTTTACTGTACCAAAGAATAGATTCCAAAGTGCTTTTAAGTCAATTTTACTGTACCAAGAATAGATTCCAAAGTGCTTTTAAAGTTTATAATACATAATTATTTCTTATAATGTTTTTTTTTATCTTTCTTGGATTTTTTTATACTTTCTAAACAAGTGCTTGAATACAAACCCAGCTGATGTTAAGTGGAATGCAGTCCTGGATGGTGAGGAGACCACACTGGCTTAGTAAATGTCTATTCATTCTTCTGTTAAATACCCACATTGTAATCGGAAGGAATGACAGACATGGGAAAATTATTCCAGTCCATTACAGTAAAAACAACGAACGACGAAACAAAGCGCTTCGTTCGGGTTTAAGGGACGTTCTTAACAAAAAGTTGAAATCCCGCAGTGCGTCTTGAAGTCTATAGGGGAATTAGATAAATAGTAAATGAGATACTAAAAAAACTTGCATATGGTTGAATTGTGTCGGTATTACAAGTTCTATTAACTGCCCTAATAATTATTTATATGTTAGTTTATTCTCCCGAAGTGGCACTCAAAGTTAGTTTAGCTTTGAATGTCTCTTAGATTATCCGTGAAATAGCAACCGACCGAGTCGTGGTTCGGCCCTCTCGGGCGCCCTCGTATCGGCATGCTTACGTGTAACATAGTACACGTCAAGCCGAGTTACCCCTCACCGGGGGACCCTTGTGTCGAGTTACTAGCAATAGAGGTTCAGGCTAAGCGACCTAAGAGCTATGCCACCTCTCAATCCGGTGAAGCAGTCAAGGCCAGCTTCTCTGGCCAATCTGTGTAGTTCTGATAGTCTTGTAGATACCTTTATTCTTTGGAATCGACTATATGTAAACTTATTGAAATTCATTAGTATTTCTAAATTACCTGTGTATTTTATTCCATAGAAGTAGTTTATTGTCCATATTGAAATCCTGTTTCAATAAATTTGTTTTGTCTTTAGCGAAAACTTGCATAATGTTTCCTTATAATGTCTATGATTATTCTGCAATGAATGTATGGGTGTGAAGGCAGGTTTCTTATATTTTTGTAATGCTTTTTTACTCAGGTATGCAGCCT
The DNA here is from genome assembly GCA_029286785.1 of Meandrusa payeni. Lineage (NCBI taxonomy): Eukaryota > Metazoa > Arthropoda > Insecta > Lepidoptera > Papilionidae > Meandrusa > Meandrusa payeni. The sequence goes on from JAGSMX010000015.1 coordinate 1,024,398, forward strand.
ACCCATAGTATAGCTGATACACATGCACTAGTCACCGCAGTCGGAACGGGAAAAGGACTTCGCCCAGGCATGCCTTCCATTGTGCCCAGTGGAGTAGGTCCTGGTTTAGGGCCCTCGCGCGGACCGGCGCCCCAACTCGGTCCCGCAGCCCCCACTATGCCTAAGGCGCCCTCGGCTATCAAAACAAATATTAAAGCAGCCAATCAAATACACCCTTATCAACGATAATTACACAGAACTATTATAAGTTGAATTTAAAAAATTAGAGATATAGGCATCAGCTTAGTGGATTTTATGACGAACTATTCTACTTGTACTTAAAAATAGTACCTTTTTTGAGACCTTTTCAGATATGTATAGATATAGTGAGAAGAGATTTTCCTTTGTAATTTTTCGGAATAGTTCGTATTTATCGTGCTCTCTCAAATAGCTTCATATTTATGGAAATGAAAATGTCACTCATTTCAATCATTCATTGACAGTTCTGATGTCATCACAATCAGAGTTTTCTCGAAGGAAAATAATTTCTTACTACATCTGTACTGATGAGATTTCAGATAATGAAGGCTCGAAGGGAACAAAACATTCCTAGTTACAAAGGTTCTACTGTGTAAAAGAAATGAAACCACAAAATTGTTATATATTTTTTATTATTAATGAAATACTAAGATAAATTTTCGGGAAGCATTCTTAACCGAAAACATTAAAGTTATAAATCACTGTAGCAGAAGAGAATTAAATGCAATTTCCATATTGCTTACAAGACAATATTAGTAACTTATAAACAAAATATATCAAGATGATTACAGTAATATTCCTGTCAGAACTAAGCTTTAACATAAATTAATACTTTATTAACTGGTGTTAGAGTTATATTTAGTATATAGATTATTTTAATTTAATGTGTTTACCTGAAAAAGAAAAGAAATTTACTAATTAAAATTTTTGTTTTATTACAATGTACACAAATAGAAATGAATCGCCGAAATATATGTAGGCCAATTTCCACAGTACTGATTCAAATTGGTTGATGCTTACATTTTGTGTGTTATTTTTAGGACAAGTTTTGTAAAGGGGCCATCCATATATTATGTCATTCTAAATTATGGGGAGGGGTTGGTGTGCGGATACCGGTGACGGTAAAAGATAGATAGGAGGGGGGGTGGGTGTTTCGAAATTGACGTCATTCTTATTTATTTATTTATAGTTTATTATTTATATGATAATATTATTTAAACTTTAAAAGAATGGGTGAAAACTCCTTTTATACTTTTATATTATATTTATCAATGATTATTTATAGTGGTCATTAAGAAATGACGATAGGATGATTGTAGGGGAGGTCTAAAGTCTGAAAAAATCGATGACATAATTTATGGACGGCCCCAAATAAAATAAATGTTTTTTTTTAATTTAAATTATAATTAAAAAAATTTATAAAACCTCATTAAAGAAAATTGAATGAATGAGACAGAATGACGTTTAGTTATTATATCATACAGTAGTCTTAAAGAAATTTAGAAAATATTCACGGAAAAAAACCAAGGCGGATACGAAGTCAGCTAGTTGCAAATTTTTATAAGCTCTCTTATCCTTTAAACACTAGTGGGGTGGACAGAGACAGCTTTTCACCATAATTTTTGTGTTTTGATAGAGGAATATAAAATGCATCACCATGGCAATATTACTTGGTATTTTGCCTGATACCAAACATGTTATTGAGACAAGATTGTTATAGAATCTTGAATTGAAGCGGTTTTTGTTTTACGGTGGGCACTTACCATCAAGTTCGAATGCTTATTTACTTGCATTATTATATAAAAATTATTTGGATATTGATAGATTTAGGACAATCTAAGACAAGGGAGGTGCTACTTAACACAAAATTGGGAGAACTTGTTCTATAACCATGAGACTTAGAAATAGAATTATGTAGACATGCATAGTAAGAGTTTAATCACTGAAGGTGACGGATCCAACTGGCAGTTTTTGATATTTTAATAAAAAAATTGGCAGTCACAGACAAAAGTGAATTAGAATTTTTATATTAGTATTTGAAAGTCCATAATGTTTAAATTAAAATTATGAAAATCAACCTCGTTCTCACATCTATTAACACTCTAAGCAACAATTATATTATTAAAATATATTCACATGCTCATGTTGGTGAGCCAAACCTATGAGATTTTACTCTACCACCAAGTCCTCAATGCAGCTAATAAAGTCTTCATATACATTATACACTTTATATCACTGAGCTACAGGAAGGATTACTTGTGTGGTAACATATATCTGGCCAGTTTTTATGGGAACTTGCGTACATGTTGTATGAATTTATGAGCGATCTAGCATGGGTCATCTATAAGGTTCAGTGAACTTTGTCTTGTCTCTTGGGTACCGTTCCTGTAGTATATAGAATAAAAGATGCTAAAAGAGGCATCAATGACAATAGGTATAGCTGGAGGAACTAGATTATAGAAAAAGTTTGATGGTCCAAGATCTAAGCTTATCTCGGTACTTGAGAGCTCCAGCCCTGAGAATAACAGTATTGAGTGACAGGTATTAAAATAAAATATAATCTCGCTAGACTACACATTTTGGATAACAATTTGGCTTAACCCTCCAAGTGAAGAAGTACTTGAAAGACACTCAACTTTTTTGAGAGTAAATTCAGTCTAATCAAAAAAAATATCACCATCTACAATAACAGTTATATGTTGCAGAAACAAGTTGCACAGTTCACAAAAGTGATAAGCCATGTCTGGGAGATCATATCGAAGGGTCGTGAAGATTGGGAGGGAGAATCAATGAGATCAGCAGGTAATCATTTTGTACATTGCTTAATAATTATTACATCTTTTTTAAGTCAATTTTTACTGGTCCAAAGAATAGATTCCAAAGTGCTTTTAAAGTTTATAATACATAATTATTTCTTATAATGTTTTTTTTTATCTTTCTTGGATTTTTTTATACTTTCTAAACAAGTGCTTGAATACAATCCCAGCTGATGTTAAGTGAAATGCAGTCCTGGATGGTGAGGAGATCACACTGGCTTAGTAAATGTCTATTCATTCTACTGTTAAATACCCACATTGTAATCGGAAGGAAAGACAGACACGCGAAAATTATTCCAGTCCATTACAGTACAAACAATGAACGACGAAACAAAGCACTTCGCTCGGTTTGAGGACATTCTTTACAAAAGTTGAAATCAATAAATGTATGGGTGTCAAGGCAGGGTTCTTATATTTTTGTAATGCTTTTTACTCAGGTATGCAGCCTACCCATAGTATAGCTGATACACATGCACTAGTCACCGCAGTCGGAACGGGAAAAGGACTACGCCCAGGCATGCAGCCTACCCATAGTATAGCTGATACACATGCACTAGTCACCGCAGTCGGAACGGGAAAAGGACTACGCCCAGGCATGCCTTCCATTGTGCCGAGTGGAGTAGGCCCTGGTTTAGGGCCCTCGCGCGGACCGGCGCCCCAACTCGGTCCCGCAGCCCCCACTATGCCTAAGGCGCCCTCGGCTATCAAAACAAATATTAAAGCAGCCAATCAAATACACCCTTATCAACGATAATTACACAGAACTATTATAAGTTGAATTTAAAAATTTGAGATATAGGCATCAGCTTAGTGGATTTCATGACGAACTATTCTACTTGTACTTAAAAATAGTACCTTTTTGAGACCTTTTCAGATATGTATAGATATAGTGAGAAGAGATTTTCCTTTGTAATTTTCGGAAAAGTTCGTATTTATCGTGCTCTCTCAAATAGCTTCATATTTATGGAAATGAAAATGTCACTCATTTCAATCATTCATTGACAGTTCTGATGTCATCACAATCAGAGTTTTCTCGAAGGAAAATAATTTCTCACTACATCTGTACTAATGAGATTTCAGATAATGAAGGCTCGAAGGGAACAAAACATTCCTAGTTAAAAAGGTTCTACTGTATAAATGAAATGAAACCACAGAATTGTTATATATTTTTTATTATTAATGAAATACTAAGATAAATTTTCGGGACGCATTCTTAACCGAAAACATTAAAGTTACAAATCATGGTAGCAGAAGAGAATTAAATGCAATTTCCATATTGCTTACAATAAGACAATATTAGTAACTTATAAACAAAATATATCAAGATGATTACAGTTATATTCCTGTCAGTACTTGTAACTAAGCTTTAACATAAATTAATACTTTATTAACTGGTGTTAGAGTTATATTTAGTATATAGATTATTTTAATTTAATGTGTTTACCTGAAAAAAATAATTACTTATTAAAATTTTGTTTTATTACAATGTACACAAATAAAATGAATCCTTGAAATATATGTTGTGAATTCCCACACGACTGATTCAAATTGGTTAATGCTTACATTTTGTGTGTTATTTTTAGGGCAGTTTTGTAAAGGGGCCGTCCATATATTAAAGTTAAAGTTAAAGTTAAAGTTAAAGTTAAAGTTAAAGTTAAAGTTAAAGTTAAAGTTAAAGTTAAAGTTAAAGTTAAAGTTAAAGTTAAAGTTAAAGTTAAAGTTAAAGTTACAGTTTTTATATATATAATATATATGTCCCACTGCTGGGCAGAGGCCTTCTCTGTAAAGAGAGCATAAGGGCATAGTCCGCCACGCGGCCCTACTGCGGATTGGCAGACTTCACATGTCATAGAAAAATCTTCTAAGACGTGTAGGTTTCCTCACAATGTTTCCTTCACCGCCGAGCGCGTGGTAAATCAGCACATAAAATTGCAACAACAAATTTATTGGTGCCTGTATCGAGGATCGAACTCGGCTTGCTAGCGTACTATGCAGCTTGAGGCGACCGCCCGGACACTGACCTACCACGGCCCATATATTCCATATATTACGGCGGTTTCTATTTCCACGGTCCATATATTACGGCGGTTTCTATTTCCACGGTCCATATATTACGGCGGTTTCTATTTCCACGGTCCATATATTACGGCGGTTTCTATTTCCACGGTCCATATATTACGGCGGTTTCTATTTCCACGGTCCATATATTACGGCGGTTTCTATTTCCACGGTCCATATATTACGGCGGTTTCTATTTCCACGGTCCATATATTACGGCGGTTTCTATTTCCACGGTCCATATATTACGGCGGTTTCTATTTCCACGGTCCATATATTACGGCGGTTTCTATTTCCACGGTCCATATATTACGGCGGTTTCTATTTCCACGGTCCATATATTACGGCGGTTTCTATTTCCACGGTCCATATATTACGGCGGTTTCTATTTCCACGGTCCATATATTACGGCGGTTTCTATTTCCACGGTCCATATATTACGGCGGTTTCTATTTCCACGGTCCATATATTACGTCATTCTAAATTAGGGGTTGGTCTGCGGATGACGGTAAAAGATAGATAGGAGGGGGGATGTTTCGAAATTGACGTCATTCTTATTTATTTATACTTTAAAAGAATGGGTGAAAACTCCGTGGGAATAATAATATATAATATTATTTATTTATACTTTAAAAGAATGGGTGAAAACTCCGTGGGAATAATAATATATAATATTATTTATTTATAGTTTATTATTTATTATACAGTATATATAATATTATTTATTTATAGTTTATTATTTATTATACAGTATATATAATATTATTTATTTATAGTTTATTATTTATTATACAGTATATATAATATTATTTATTTATAGTTTATTATTTATTATACAGTATATATAATATTATTTATTTATAGTTTATTATTTATTATACAGTATATATAATATTATTTATTTATAGTTTATTATTTATTATACAGTATATATAATATTATTTATTTATAGTTTATTATTTATTATACAGTATATATAATATTATTTATTTATAGTTTATTATTTATTATACAGTATATATAATATTATTTATTTATAGTTTATTATTTATTATACAGTATATATAATATTATTTATTTATAGTTTATTATTTATTATACAGTATATATAATATTATTTATTTATAGTTTATTATTTATTATACAGTATATATAATATTATTTATTTATACTTTAAAAGAATGGGTGAAAACTCCGTGGGAATAATAATATATAATATTATTTATTTATAGTTTATTATTTATTATACAGTATATATAATATTATTTATTTATAGTTTATTATTTATTATACAGTATATATAATATTATTTATTTATACTTTAAAAGAATGGGTGAAAACTCCGTGGGAATAATAATATATAATATTATTTATTTATAGTTTATTATTTATTATACAGTATATATAATATTATTTATTTATAGTTTATTATTTATTATACAGTATATATAATATTATTTATTTATAGTTTATTATTTATTATACAGTATATATAATATTATTTATTTATAGTTTATTATTTATTATACAGTATATATAATATTATTTATTTATAGTTTATTATTTATTATACAGTATATATAATATTATTTATTTATAGTTTATTATTTATTATACAGTATATATAATATTATTTATTTATAGTTTATTATTTATTATACAGTATATATAATATTATTTATTTATAGTTTATTATTTATTATACAGTATATATAATATTATTTATTTATAGTTTATTATTTATTATACAGTATATATAATATTATTTATTTATAGTTTATTATTTATTATACAGTATATATAATATTATTTATTTATAGTTTATTATTTATTATACAGTATATATAATATTATTTATTTATACTTTAAAAGAATGGGTGAAAACTCCGTGGGAATAATAATATATAATATTATTTATTTATAGTTTATTATTTATTATACAGTATATATAATATTATTTATTTATAGTTTATTATTTATTATACAGTATATATAATATTATTTATTTATAGTTTATTATTTATTATACAGTATATATAATATTATTTATTTATAGTTTATTATTTATTATACAGTATATATAATATTATTTATTTATAGTTTATTATTTATTATACAGTATATATAATATTATTTATTTATAGTTTATTATTTATTATACAGTATATATAATATTATTTATTTATAGTTTATTTTGTGTTTGACGAAAACTTGCATAGTGTTTCCTTATAATGTCTATGATTATTCTGCAATGAATGTATGGGTGTGAAGGCAGGTTTCTTATATTTATGTAATACTTTTTACTCAGGTATGCAGCCTACCCATAGTATAGCTGATACACATGCACTAGTCACCGCAGTCGGAACGGGAAAAGGACTTCGCCCAGGCATGCCTTCCATTGTGCCCAGTGGAGTAGGTCCTGGTTTAGGACCCTCGCGCGGACCGGCGCCCCAACTCGGTCCCGCAGCCCCACTATGCCTAAGGCGCCCTCGGCTATCAAAACAAATATTAAAGCAGCCAATCAAATACACCCTTATCAACGATAATTACACAGAACTATTATAAGTTGAATTTAAAAATTTGAGATATAGGCATCAGCTTAGTGGATTTCATGACGAACTATTCTACTTGTACTTAAAAATAGTACCTTTTTGAGACCTTTTCAGATATGTATAGATTTAGTGAGAAGAGATTTTCCTTTGTAATTTTTCGGAAAAGTTCGTATTTTTCGTGCTCTCTCAAATAGCTTCATATTTATGGAAATGAAAATGTCACTCATTTCAATCATTCATTGACAGTTCTGATGTTATCACAATCAGAGTTTTCTCGAAGGAAAATAATTTCTTACTATATCTGTACTAATGAGATTTCAGATAATGAAGGCTCGAACAAAACATTCCTAGTTAAAAAGGTTCTACTGTATAAATGAAATGAAACCACAGAATTGTTATATATTTTTTATTATTATTGAAATACTAAGATAAATTTTCGGGACGCATTCTTAACCGAAAACATTAAAGTTATAAATCATGGTAGCAGAAGAGAATTAAATGCAATTTCCATATTGCTTACAATAAGACAATATTAGTAACTTATAAACAAAATAAATCAAGATGATTACAGTAATATTCCTGTCAGAACTAAGCTTTAACATAAATTAATACTTTATTAACTGGTGTTAGAGTTATATTTAGTATATAGATTATTTTAATTTAATGTGTTTACCTGAAAAAAAATAATTACTTATTAAAATTTTTGTTTTATTACAATGTACACAAATAAAAATGAATCGCCGAAATATATGTTGGCCAATTTCCACACTACTGATTCAAATTGGTTAATGCTTACATTTTGTGTGTTATTTTTAGGACAAGTTTTGTAAAGGGGCCGTCCATATATTAAAGTTAAAAGTTAAAGTTACAGCCTTTTATATATAATATATATGTATACAAGAGAGTATAAGGGCATACTCCGCCACGCGGCCCTAATGCGGATTGGCAGACTTCACATGTCGTAGAAACATTTTCTAAGACGTGTAGGTTTCCTCACGGTGTTTTCCTTCACCGCCGAGCGCGTGGTATGTCAGCACATAAAATTGCAACAACAAATTTATTGGTGCCGGCACAAAGGATCGAACACGGGTTGCTAGTGTACGACCGCCCGGACACTGAGCTACCACGGCCCATATATTCCATATATTACGGCGGTTTCTATTTCCACGGTCCATATATTAAAGTTAAAAGTTAAAGTTACAGCCTTTTATATATAATATATATGTATACAAGAGAGTATAAGGGCATACTCCGCCACGCGGCCCTAATGCGGATTGGCAGACTTCACATGTCGTAGAAACATTTTCTAAGACGTGTAGGTTTCCTCACGATGTTTTCCTTCACCGCCGAGCGCGTGGTAAATCAGCACATAAAATTGCAACAACAAATTTATTGGTGCCGGCACCGAGGATCGAACTCGCGTTATCTACCTAGCTAGCGTACCATGCAACTTAAGTCGACCGCCCGGACACTGAGCTATCACGGCCCATATATTCCATATATTACGGCGGTTTCTATTTCCACGGTCCATATATTAAAGTTAAAAGTTAAAGTTACAGCCTTTTATATATAATATATATGTATACAAGAGAGTATAAGGGCATACTCCGCCACGCGGCCCTAATGCGGATTGGCAGACTTCACATGTCGTAGAAACATTTTCTAAGACGTGTAGGTTTCCTCACGATGTTTTCCTTCACCGCCGAGCGCGTGGTAAATCAGCACATAAAATTGCAACAACAAATTTATTGGTGCCGGCACCGAGGATCGAACTCGGGTTGCTAGCGTACTATGCAACTTGAGGCGACCGCCCGGACACTGAGCTACCACGGCCCATATATTCCATATATTACGGCGGTTTCTATTTCCACGGTCCATATATTACGGCGGTTTCTATTTCCACGGTCCATATATTACGGCGGTTTCTATTTCCACGGTCCATATATTACGGCGGTTTCTATTTCCACGGTCCATATATTAAAGTTAAAAGTTAAAGTTACAGCCTTTTATATATAATATATATGTATACAAGAGAGTATAAGGGCATACTCCGCCACGCGGCCCTAATGCGGATTGGCAGACTTCACATGTCGTAGAAACATTTTCTAAGACGTGTAGGTTTCCTCACGATGTTTTCCTTCACCGCCGAGCGCGTGGTAAATCAGCACATAAAATTGCAACAACAAATTTATTGGTGCCGGCACCGAGGATCGAACTCGGGTTGCTAGCGTTATATTAGTATATAGATTATTTTAATTTAATGTGTTTACCTGAAAAAATAATTACTAATTAAAATTTTTATAAAACCTCATTAAAGAAAATTGAATGAATGAGACAGAATGATGTTTAGTTATTATATCATACAGTAGTCTTAAAGAAATTTAGAAAATATTCACGGAAAACCAAAGCGGATACGAAGTCAGCTAGTTGCAAATTTTATAAGCTCTCTTATCCTTTAAACACTAGTGGGGTGGGCAGAGACAGCTTTTCACCATAATTTTTTTGTTTAGATAGAGAAATATAAGATGCATCACCATGGCAATATTACTTGGCCATTTGCCAGGTACCAAACATGTTATTGAGACAAGATTGTTACAGAATCTTGAATTGAAGCGGTTTTTATTTTACGGTGGGCACTTACCATCAAGTTCGAATGCTTATTTACTTGCATTATTATATAAAAATTATTTTGATATTGATAGATTTAGGACAATCTAAGACAAGGGAGGTGCTACTTAACACAAAATGGGAGAACTTGTTCTATAACCAAGTGTTTTAATCATATATATATATTACCCTATTTTTCTCAAATCTGCAATGTTTTAATTTCGTCAAACTGGTAATGACGTCAATTTTGGGAGAAGGGGGGGGGAGGGTCATTAAGAAATGACGATAGGATGATTGTAGGGGAGGTTTAAAGTCTGAAAAAATCGATGACGTAATTTATGGACGGCCCCAAATAAAATAAATGTTTTTTTTTAATTTAAATTATAATTAAAAAAATTTATAAAACCTCATTAAAGAAAATTGAATGAATGAGACAGAATGACGTTTAGTTATTATATAATACAGTAGTCTTAAAGAAATTTAGAAAATATTCACGGAAAAAACCAAAGCGGATACGAAGTCAGCTAGTTGCAAATTTTAATAAGCTCTCTTATCCTTTAAACACTAGTGGGGTGGGCAGAGACAGCTTTTCACCATAATTTTTTTGTTTAGATAGAGAAATATAAGATGCATCACCATGGCAATATTACTTGGCCATTTGCCAGGTACCAAACATGTTATTGAGACAAGATTGTTACAGAATCTTGAATTGAAGCGGTTTTTGTTTTACGGTGGGCACTTACCATCAAGTTCGAATGCTTATTTACTTGCATTATTATATAAAAATTATTTGGATATTGATAGATTTAGGACAATCCGAGACAAGGGAGGTGCTACTTAACACAAAATTGGGAGAACTTGTTCTATAACCATGAGACTTAGAAATAGAATTATGTAGACATACATAGTAAGAGTTTAATCACTGAAGGTGACGGATCCAACTGGCAGTTTTTGATATTTTAATAAAAAAATTGTCAATCACAGACAAAAGTGAATTAGAATTTTTATATTAGTATATTTGAAAGTCTAAGCAACAATTATTAAAATATTTTCACATGCACATGTTGGTGAGTCAAACCCATGAGATTTTACCCTACCACCAAGTCCTCAATGCAGCTAATAAAGTCTTCATATACATTATACACTTTATATCACTAAGCTACATGAAGGATTACTTTTGTGGTAACATATATCTGGACAGTTTTTATGGAAACTTGCGTACATGTTGTATGAATTTATGAGCGATCTAGCATGGGTCATCTACAAGGTTCAGTGAACTTTGTCTTGTCTCTTGGGTACCGTTCCTGTAGTATATAGAATAAAAGATGCTAAAAGAGGCATCAATGACAATAGGTATAGCTGGAGGAACTAGATTATAGAAAAAGTTTGATGGTCCAAGATCTAAGCTTATCTCTGTACTTAAGAGCTCCAGCCCTGAGAATAACAGTATTGAGTGACAGGTATTAAAATAAAATCTCGCTACACATTTTGGATAACAAATTAGCTTAACCTTCCATGTAAAGAAGTACTTGAAAGACACTCAACTTTTTTGGGAGTAAATTCAGTCTAATCAAAAAAATATCACCATCTACAAAACAGTTATATGTTGCAGAAACAAGTTGCGCAGTTCACAAAAGTTATAAGCCATGTCTGGGAGATCATATCGAAGGGTCGTGAAGATTGGGAGGGAGAATCAATGAGATCAGCAGGTAATAATTTTGTACATTGCTTAATAATTATTACATCATTTTTAAGTCAAAATTGACTGTACCAAAGAATAGATTCCAAAGTGCTTTCAAAGTCAATTTTTACTGTACCAAAGAATAGATTCCAAAGTGCTTTCAAAGTTTATAATACATAATTATTTCTTATAATTTGTATCTTTCTTGGATTTTTTTATACTTTCTAAACAAGTGCTTGAATACAAACCCAGCTGATGTTAAGTGGAATGCAGTCCTGGATGGTGAGGAGACCACACTGGCTTAGTAAATGTCTATTCATTCTTCTGTTAAATACCCACATTGTAATCGGAAGGAAAGACAGACACGGGAAAATTATTCCAGTCCATTACAGTACAAACAATGAACAAAGCGCTTTGTTCGGGTTTGAGGACATTCTTTACAAAAGTTGAAATCCCGCAGTGCGTCTTGAAGTCTATAGGGAATTAGATATTATAAATAGTTACCAAGATACTAAAAAACTTGCAAATGGTTGAATTGTGTCGGTATTACAAGTTCTATTAACTGCCTTATTAATTATTTATATGTTAGTTTATTCTCCCGAAGTGGCACTCAAAGTTAGTTTAGCTTTGAATGTATCTTAGATTATCCGTGAAATAGCAACCGACCGAGTCGTGGTTCAGCCCTCTCAGGCGCCCTCGGATCGGCATGCTTACGCGTAACATAGTACACGTCCAAGCCGAGGTTACCCCTCACCGGGGACCCTTGTGTCGAGTTACTAGCAATAGAGGTTCAGGCTAAGCGACCTAAGAGCTATGCCACCTCTCAATCAGTGAAGCAGTCAAGGCCAGCTTCTCTGGCCAATCTGTGTAGTTCGTCATAAAAAAAATAGTTTATTCTGATAGTCTTGTAGATACCTTTATTCTTTGGAATCGAATTTGACAATATGTAAACTTATTGAAATTCATTAGTATTTCTAAATTACCTGTGTATTTTATTCCATAGAAGTAGTTTATTGTCCATATTGAAATCCTTTGTTTCAATAAATTTGTTTTGTGTTTGACGAAAACTTGCATAGTGTTTCCTATAAGTATATATATATATATATATATATATATATGTCTTTGATTATTCTGCAATGAATGTATGGGTGTGAAGGCAGGTTTCTTATATTTATGTAATACTTTTTTACTCAGGTATGCAGCCTACCCATAGTATAGCTGATACACATGCACTAGTCACCGCAGTCGGAACGGGAAAAGGACTTCGCCCAGGCATGCCTTCCATTGTGCCCAGTGGAGTAGGTCCTGGTTTAGGGCCCTCGCGCGGACCGGCGCCCCAACTCGGTCCCGCAGCCCCACTATGCCTAAGGCGCCCTCGGCTATCAAAACAAATATTAAAGCAGCCAATCAAATACACCCTTATCAACGATAATTACACAGAACTATTATAAGTTGAATTTAAAAATTAGAGATATAGGCATCAGCTTAGTAGATTTTATGACGAACTATTCTACTTGTACTTAAAAATAGTACCTTTTGAGACCTTTTCAGATATAGATATAGTGAGAAGAGATTTTCCTTTGTAATTTTTCGGAATAGTTCGTATTTATCGTGCTCTCTCAAATAGCTCCATATTTATGGAAATGAAAATGTCACTCATTTAATACAATCATTCATTGACAGTTCAGGTTTCATCATATTCTGAGTTCGAAGGAAAATAATTTCTTACTAAATCTGTACTAACGAAATTTCAAATGTTTTTAGGGCTCGAAGGAACAAAACATTCCTAGTTAAAAAGGTTCTACTGTATAAAAGAAATGAAACCACAGAATTGTTATATATTTTTTATTATTATTGAAATACTAAGATAAATTTTCGGGAAGCATTCTTAACCGAAAACATTAAAGTTATATAATCATGGGAGCAGAAGAGAATTAAATGCAATTTCCATATTGCTTACAATAAGACAATATTAGTAACTTATAAACAAAATATATCAAGATGATTACAGTAATATTCCTGTCAGAACTTGTAACTAAGCTTTAACATAAATTAATACTTTATTAACTGGTGTTAGAGTTATATTTAGTATATAGATTATTTTAATTTAATGTGTTTACCTGAAAAAAAATAATTACTAATTAAATTTTTTGTTTTATTACAATGTACACAAATAAAAATGAATCGCCGAAATATATGTTGGCCAATTTCCACACTACTGATTCAAATTGGTTAATGCTTACATTTTGTGTGTTATTTTTAGGACAAGTTTTGTAAAGGGGCCATCCATATATTATGTCATTCTAAATTATGGGGAGGGGTTGGTGTGCGGATACCGGTGACGGTAAAAGATAGATAGGAGGGGGGGGGTGTTTCGAAATTGACGTCATTCTTATTTATTTATAGTTTATTATTTATATGATAACATTATTTATTTATACTTTAAAAGAATGGGTGAAAACTCCCTTTTATACTTTTATATTATATTTATCAATGATTATTTATAGTGGTCATTAAGAAATGACGATAGGATGATTGTAGGGGGAGGGGGAGGTCTAAAGTCTGAAAAAATCGATGACGTAATTTATGGACGGCCCCAAATAAAATAAATGTTTTTTTTTTTTAATTTTAAAAAACCTCATTAAAGAAAATTTAATGAATGAGACAGAATGACGTTTAGTTATTATATCATATAGTAGTCTTAAAGAAATTTAGAAAATACTCACGAAAAAAACGAAGGCGAATACGAAGTTCGCCAGGTCAGCTAGTTGCAAATTTTAATAAGCTCTCTTATCCTTTAAACACTAGTGGGGTGGACAGAGACAGCTTTTCACCATATTTTTTGTGTTTTGATAGAGGAATATAAAATGCATCACCATGGCAATATTACTTGGCCATTTGCCAGCTACCAAACATGTTATTGAGACAAGATTGTTATAGAATCTTGAATTGAAGCGGTTTTTGTTTTACGGTGGGCACTTACCATCAAGTTCGAATGCTTATTTACTTGCATTATTATATAAAAATTATTTGGATATTGATAGATTTAGGACAATCTAAGACAAGGGAGGTGCTACTTAACACAAAATTGGGAGAACTTGTTCTATAACCATGAGACTTAGAAATAGAATTATGTAGACATGCATAGTAAGAGTTTAATCACTGAAGGTGACGGATCCAACTGGCAGTTTTGATATTTTAATAAAAATTGTCAATCACAGACAAAAGTGAATTAGAATTTTTATATTAGTATATTTGAAAGTCTAAGCAACAATTATTAAAATATTTTCACATGCACATGTTGGTGAGTCCAACCCATGAGATTTTACTCTACCACCAAGTCCTCAATGCAGCTAATAAAGTCTTCTTATACATTATACACTTTATATCACTGAGCTACATGAAGGATTACTTCTGTGGTCACATATATCTGGACAGTTTTATGGGAACTTGCGTACATGTTGTATGAATTTATGAGCGATCTAGCATGGGTCATCTATAAGGTTCAGTGAACTTTGTCTTGTCTCTTGGGTACCGTTCCTGTAGTATATAGAATAAAAGATGCTAAAAGAGGCATCAATGACAATAGGTATAGCTGGAGGAACTAGATTAAAGAAAAAGTTTGATGGTCCAAGATCTAAGCTTATCTCTGTACTTAAGAGCTCCAGCCCTGAGAATAACAGTATTGAGTGACAGGTATTAAAATAAAATCTCGCTACACATTTTGGATAACAAATTAGCTTAACCTTCCATGTAAAGAAGTACTTGAAAGACACTCAACTTATATTAAATATCACCATCTACAAAACAGTTATATGTTGCAGAAACAAGTTGCACAGTTCACAAAAGTGTTAAGCCATGTCTGGGAGATCATATCGAAGGGTCGTGAAGATTGGGAGGGAGAATCAATGAGATCAGCAGGTAATAATTTTGTACATTGTTTAATCATTTTTACATATTTTTTAAGTCAAAATTGACTGTACCAAGGAATAGATTCCAGAGCGCTTATAAAGTTAATAATACATAATAATTTCTTATATGTAATAGAATGATTTTTTTGTATCTTTCTCAGATTTTTTTATACTTACTAAGCAAGTTCTTGAATACAATCCCACCTGATGTTAAGTGGAATGGAGTGCTGGATGGTGAGGCACACTGCACTAGTTTAGTGAATGTCTATTCACTCTACTTGTAATTGGAAGGGAAGTCAGACACGGGAAAATTATTCCAGTCCATTACAGTACAAACAACGAACGACGAAACAAAGCGCTTCGTTCGGGTTTGAGGGACGTTCTTAACAAAAAGTTGAAATCAATAAATGTATGGGTGTCAAGGCAGGTTTCTGATATTTTTGTAATGCTTTTTTACTCAGGTATGCAGCCTACCCATAGTATAGCTGATACACATGCACTAGTCACCGCAGTCGGAACGGGAAAAGGACTTCGCCCAGGCATGCCTTCCATTGTGCCCAGTGGAGTTGGTCCTGGTTTAGGACCCTCGCGCGGACCGGCGCCCCAACTCGGCCCCGCAGCCCCCACTATGCCTAAGGCGCCCTCGGCTATCAAAACGAATATTAAAGCAGCCAATCAAATACACCCTTATCAACGATAATTACACAGAACTATTATAAGTTGAATTTAAAAAATTAGAGATATAGGCATCAGCTTAGTGGATTTCATGACAAACTATTCTACTTGTACTTAAAAAAGGTAGTATTTTTCCAGAATTATCTATATTCTGGAAAAATAGTACCTTTTGAGATCTTTTCAGAGTACAACTTTTTTGATTTATCAAGTAATAAACTTACAGCCTTTATATATGTCCCACTGTTGGGCACATGCTTTCTCTATAAAGAGAGTATAAGGGCTTAGTCCGCCACGCACACCTAGTGCGGATTGGCAGACTTCACATGTCTTAGAAAAATTTTCTAAGACATAGGTTTCCTCACGATAGTTTCTTTCACGCAAAGCAAGTTCATAGTGACATGTTGCAAGTATAGATTTTTTTTTATAATTTCTAAGCAAGTGCTTAACTACGATCCCACCTGATGTTAAGTGGAAATGTAGTCCTGGATGGTAAGGCGCACTAGCTTAGTAAATCCTATTCACTCTACTCTTGAAAATACCCACATTGTAATCGGAAGGAAAGACAGACACGGGCAAATTATTCCAGTCCTTTGCTGTACGAAGAATGAAAGACGAAGCAAAGCGCTTCGTTCGGGTTAGAGGGATGTTCACAACAAAAGGATGAAATCCCGCATTGCGTCTTGAAGTCCGATGGTGGAAAGGGGATGGGGGAATTAGATCTGACAACTCTCCAAACTCGTACTATATAGATTTAGTGAGAAGAGATTTTCCTTTGTAATTTTTCGGAAAAGTCCGTATTTATCGTGCTCTCTCAAATAGCTTCATATTTATGGAAATGAAAATGTCACTCATTTCAATCATTCATTGACAGTTCTGATGTCATCACAATCAGAGTTTTCTCGAAGGAAAATAATTTCTTACTATATCTGTACTAATGAGATTTCAGATAATGAAGGCTCGAACAAAACATTCCTAGTTAAAAAGGTTCTACTGTATAAAAGAAATGAAACCACAGAATTGTTATATATTTTTTATTATTATTGAAATACTAAGATAAATTTTCGGGAAGCATTCTTAACCGAAAACATTAAAGTTATATAATCATGGGAGCAGAAGAGAATTAAATGCAATTTCCATATTGCTTACAATAAGACAATATTAGTAACTTATAAACAAAATATATCAAGATGATTACAGCAATATTCCTGTCAGAACTTGTAACTAAGCTTTAACATAAATTAATACTTTATTAACTGGTGTTAGAGTTATACTTAATATATAGATTATTTTAATTTAATGTGTTTACCTGAAAAAAAATAATTACTTATTAAAATTTTTGTTTTATTACAATGTACACAAATAAAAATGAATCGCCGAAATATATGTTGGCCAATTTCCACACTACTGATTCAAATTGGTTGATGCTTACATTTTGTGTGTTATTTTTAGGACAAGTTTTGTAAAGGCCGTCCATATATTAAAGTTAAAAGTTAAAGTTACAGTCTTTATATATATAATATATATGTCCCACTGCTGGGCAGAGGCCTTCTCTGTAAAGAGAGTATAAGGGCATCGCCACGCGGCCCTAATGCGGATTGGCAGACTTCACATGTCGTAGAAACATTTTCTAAGACATGTAGGTTTCTCACGATGTTTTCCTTCTCCGCCGAGCGCGTGATAAATCAGCACATAAAATTGCAACAACAAATATATTGGTGCCGGCACCGGGGATCGAACTCGGGTTACTAGCGTACTATGCAACTTGAGGCGACCGCCCGGACACTGAGCTACCACGGCCCATATATTCCATATATTACGGCGGTTTCTATTTCCACGGTCCATATATTACGTCATTCTAAATTAGGGGGTTGGTCTGCGGATGACGGTAAAAGATAGATAGGAGGGGGGATGTTTCGAAATTGACGTCATTCTTATTTATTTATTTATAGTTTATTATTTATTATACAATATATATAATATTATTTATTTATACTTTAAAAGAATGGGTGAAAACTCCGTGGGAATAATAATATATAATATAATTATTCCCACCGAGTTAATAATATATAATATTATTATTCCCTATTTTATACTTTTATATTATATTTATCAATGATTATTGCCAAAGGAAAAATAATTAAGGTGATTCTATAACCAAGTGTTTTAATCATATATATATTACCCTATTTTCTCAAATCTGCAATGTTTTAATTTCGTCAAACTGGTAATGACGTCAATTTTGGGAGAAGGGGGTCATTAAAAATGACGATAGGATGATTGTAGGGGGAGGAGGTCTAAAGTCTGAAAAATCGATGACGTAATTTATGGACGGCCCCAAATAAAATAAATGTTTTTTTTTAATTTAAATTATAATTAAAAAAATTTATAAAACCTCATTAAAGAAAATTGAATGAATGAGGCAGAATGACGTTTAGTTATTATATCATATAGTAGTCTTAAAGAAATTTAGAAAATATTCACGGAAAAAAACCAATGCGGATACGAAGTCAACTAGTTGCAAATTTTAATAAGCTCTCTTATCCTTTAAACACTAGTGGCGTGGACAGAGACAGCTTTTCACCATAATTTTTGTGTTTTGATAGAGGAATATAAAATGCATCACCATGGCAATATTACTTGGTATTTTGCCAGATACCAAACATGTCATTGAGACAAGATTGTTATTGAATCTTGAATTGAAGCGGTTTTTGTTTTACGGTGGGCACTTACCATCAAGTTCGAATGCTTATTTACTTGCATTATTATATAAAAATTATTTGGATATTGATAGATTTAGGACAATCCAAGACAAGGGAGGTGCTACTTAACACAAAATTGGGAGTACTTGTTCTATAACCATGAGACTTAGAAATAGAATTATGTAGACATACATAGTAAGAGTTTAATCACTGAAGGTGACGGCAGATCCAACTGGCAGTTTTTGATATTTTAATAAAAAAATTGGCAGTCAGACAAAAGTGAATTAGAATTTTTATATTAGTATTTGAAAGTCCATAATGTTTAAATTAAAATTATGAAAATCAATCTCGTTCTCACATCTATTAACACTCTAAGCAACAATTATATTATTAAAATATATTCACATGCACATGTTGGTGAACCAAACCTATGAGATTTTACCCTACCACCAAGTCCTCAATGCAGCTAATAAAGTTTTCTTATACATTATACACTTTATATCACTAAGCTACAGGAAGGATTACTTTTGTGGTAACATATATCTGGACAGTTTTTATGGGAACTTGCGTACATGTTGTATGAATTTATGAGCGATCTAGCATGGGTCATCTACAAGGTTCAGTGAACTTTGTCTTGTCTTTTGGGTACCGTTCCAGACGGATTTTTGGGAAAAGCTTTATTTTTATTAAAAAAGAAAGCTAGCAATATTTTTTCTTTTCAAAAATATTACTAACATTCTTGTTAACCATTCCTACTAAGCTTAAGCTTGTGCTAGGAGATGGTTCACGTCAATAGTCAAATAGTGGATTCGAACCCACGATACCCTAAACTATTAGGCTATTGACGCTATTTTAACGTCGAGGCTAATGCCTCAAACGTTAGCCTTGATGAATCTATCCTCTAAAATATTCAAGTTTCCTATAAGGAACTTCTAATTGGTGACGTTAACTTACGATGTCATCGATCTTGAGTATGGCGCGCACGGTCTCAGTGGAGAGCGCGAGCGCGGACGCGGTCACGTGCAGCGGCTGCAGCACGTGCTCCTGCCGCATGTCCGTGACGCGGCCGCGGCGCACGTTCACGCCGGAGCCGCAACCCGCCGCGCCGCGAGCGTGAGCCGCGCGCAGCTCCGTCACCGTCTCGATTGGGTTCAATCCTGTGCACCGATTTCTCATATTAACATATCGAGATTTTAAATGAGAATTTAACTGAACACTGAAAAATCAGATAGCGGCAAATAACTCTAGCGCTAATTCGAAAATAAGTTATCAAAGGGGAATGAGGGGTGGAACATGCGGACATGTGCGAGCGCTTGTTGGTTTTCCTGTGTTACTCTGCCCTGCGCACGAATAAATTTTATGTTATATCACCTTTGTTTTCTGTTGATGTTGAGTTTTTTTTTATCGTTGAGTGTTATAGTTTGTTTTTACTTTATTAAGTTGTGTTATTGTATTTTTATTTTAGTATTTTATTTGCGATTTTAAATAAAACATTGCAATATAAAAAGTACAAACAAAATTGTAATTTGTGGAAAGAAATAATTGAGTGCGCGACTGTACACTTGCGCAGGCTTCCCTACCACATTTCGATCAGTGCTAGATATTTGCGACCAACTCTTCTAAATTTTTAAATACTATAACGTATAATATTGCTTTGACGAAGAATTTTTTTTGGACGGACGGAGACTGGACGAGTCCGCAAAAAATGGTGTTCACACCACATAAGCACCTTCATGAAAACTTATGTTTTCAATAATGAAAAACATATATTGGCTCGAATTCCTATCAATATATATGGGCGCAAATCGCCTAGTATCGAAAATACTGTTTTTAAAAGTTTAGCGCCATCTGAGATGGGACTGTGTAAGAACGATATTTGTTCATACGAAATTAACGTAATCATGTTAAATAAATCATTGAAAGTTGCGTTAGATTCATTTACATATTTATTGTGAATATTTAACTATATTTCATTAATTATTTGTAGTTATTTTATTTGTTTGTTACAAAGGAAGTCAAATATTCTGTAACGGTTTAACTTATTGAGAGATCAATATAAAAACGACTGTATTTTATAATAACGTGACATTATCGTACCGACCGTCGTGATACAACAAAGCAAGCCAACATTATCGTACCGATCGTCGTGATACAACAAAGCAAGCCAACATTCTTGTACCGACCCTCGTGATACAACAAGCAAGCGGAATCTGGAGTGGGTACTTCATTATGGATTCCGACAACGAAACCCCTGGCGTAACGCCGACATATACGTAGATATTATTGTAAGCTCAGCAACTGTTATAGAATTTTGAATCTAAATTTTAAAAGTGGTCTTAATTAATGGGTAATCTTCTGGTATAGATCATTTAATGTTCATTCACTAACCTGCATTCTCAGCGAGTGTTGAGGGAACAACCTCTAAAGCATCAGCGTAGGCTCTGAGACAGTAATGATCAGCTCCAGGGGCGGCTATAGCAGCCCTAGCGAGAGCGGCGGACGCTGCGGCCTCGGGAGCCCCACCTCCTGGCAACAGGGCAGGTCTACGAGCGACGCAACGTACTACGCATAAAGCGTCGTGCAAAGACCGCGCCGCCTCTGCTACCACTGCACTGCTAGTTCCACGCACCAACACCGATACAGTGCGGCCGCCATTGTTGCACCCGGTCATCTGAAATGGATATAGAAACTCTAGTAACATTTCTATGGTTTTATAAATAAACAAAATAAAATATAGTGAACATTTAATGTTGGCTTTACTCATAGACTCGGAGGGAGCGGTAGAGTATTCGTATTTTTATTTTGCTATATTCCGACACACCTCACTCGTTTCCTCCACTTTTATAGATATTGATATGAATATACGAGTACTCTTAATGTCGCCATTTCCTCATTCATCCATTCTACATGAACTTAGTCAAGTAAATAAGTTTTTACACTTTTTTAACACTAGCTGGGTAAACCAGAGATAACTTTCATTATCCATTTTTCATAAAGCTTATTAGGTCTCATA
The DNA here is from genome assembly GCA_029286785.1 of Meandrusa payeni. Classification (NCBI taxonomy): domain Eukaryota; kingdom Metazoa; phylum Arthropoda; class Insecta; order Lepidoptera; family Papilionidae; genus Meandrusa; species Meandrusa payeni. The sequence continues at coordinate 1,046,428 of JAGSMX010000015.1, forward strand.
TGTGATAAGTGGTGAGCCCATACATAGGGCAAAAACTTTTTAGCAAGTGATTTTTGTACTTAAAAAGGTAATTCCAACCGCTTAGTCATTAGATTATCACCTGTGTTCTGAAAGGAAATTATGTCATGTTTTGACTTTTTCGTGCAAGAGCTCTACTAGTGACAAACTTTCTTGAAATTCTATGCTTTAAGATGGTTCTCTTTAATAGTTGAATGTAGAAATTTCACCTACAACCTTACGTTTCGTAAATCACATCAAAAGAATTATAGGCTATAACTTTTATAATTTATTTATCAAATACTACAAAATGGAAAATACTGTTACATTCAAATTGTAATGACTACTGCCTAGTTATTACTTTCACGGGTTTTATTACCTTAATATACCTGCCACCTGGTTCATTGACCTCTTCAACTAAATCCACATTAACCAAGTTCTCCGCTGTGAAGTGGTCGAGTGAAGCGATCGGCCGACATCCCAATGTCTTGCATACAAATTCAATATCTTCACGTTCAATGTCCTTGATGACCATTGTCTTGATTTTATCCAAGAAGTGTATAGCTAAATCACTCAGTGCGTCCCTGGGAAAAATAATGTAAATATATAACATCATACAGGTAAATAATAGTGTGAACCTTGATATCTTTTACGACTCTATTACGCACGGAGAATGCACTAGCTTCCTCCACAAGTCAAGCGTTACGAAAAGTGAGATCGGGCGAGGCGAACGGAGGTTGAGAGGTATAAGTTAGTAAAGATAGAAGAGAGTTACTTTTCCCATGTCACTGTAGGGGCGAGAGAGAGAGGTGAGCACATATTCTCTTTCTCTCACAGCCAGTTACGTTTCGTAAATCTAAGACACAGTACAGGCTTATTGTCTGTATCACACTGTAGGAGCAAGAGAGAGCAGAGCGAGCTCACATTATCATTCTCTCTTCAACAACCGTGTATATTAAACATAAATACATACAGATAAATGGCGCTAAAGAAGTTTTACGTCAGTTGTATGTACTAAAGCACTTTTTTTAAACCAAACACATTGAAGACCTGTATTGAATATCATTATCATGTATATTACATATTGACCAACTTCAAGTGGAGATTTTTAATTCATTGTGGTATGTGTGTACACTTATACAGCCGTATATTGAACCTTGGGTTCCGAAAATACACCTAAAAATCACATGGAAGAATGGTCTTGATTGTGATATTAGTAGGTTTATGACAATTTCAGCCCTGTAATTCTGGGCTCTCAAGAATAAGACTACGGTATCCCCTGCCTGTCGTAGAAGGCGACTAAAAGGGGCCTCGGGTTCATTGGGCGACAAGGGTGGGGGGCCTTTGTCGTCCGCCAAGGTGGACCCGGGAAGAAAGCGACATCGGCTGACCCGTGTCGCCTTGCACTGCGAGTGCACAGGGGGGAGGGAGTAACCTCCCCCCCCCCGGGAAGTGCTCTCCCTGAGCACAGTGCAGAGGGGCTCCGGTGCGTTCCACTGGAGATCCCGGAGCCCCTCACCATGCACCGAGGAAGGGCCACCGGGGAGGTTTTAGTGGGTAAAAACACCACATAACCGCCGCCTTCCCCCAAGAAGGCGGGGTATCTTTCTGAAGATTTCCTCCTCGTAAACAAAAAAAAAGGTTTATGACAATTTGAGACTACGTAAGTACTATATAACAATTACGAACACTGAATAGTAGTCTTCAGTAGTACTTTGTAGTTTCAATAGTACTTCGTAATTTAACTATAATACTTCAGAAATATAACAGTATGTCTGTGTAGTAGAGTTTAATATTTGATTCTTCACATTTTATTGAATTTGAATTAGTTTTTTGTTTATCATTATCTTAAATAAAGCATATAACAGCTTACCGCAAAATTGACTTCTGCACCAAAAGTACAGTGCAACCAGCTTTCTTGATTTGTTTAACAATGTTTAAGATATATTGACGCTCCTCTTTCAATACGCGATCCATTGCTGCATAGTCTGATACAATCACATTGTGGTCCATCTGCAACAATTTGAAAAAGTTAAGTGTACATTAATAAATATCATTAAACTACACCCTTATTATATTACAATTCATATATTTTAGAAAATAATATATTTTAGAACTGAAAATTTCAATAAATAAATTCATTGGTTCCAGCATCGGGGATCGAACTACCTTTTTTTATGGACGGGGGTGAAATCTTCAAGAAGAATTAGAGGTTCTTACTAACTAAAACCCAGGGGGCGTTTTAGTGTGTAAGCTGGGCCCTTCTTCATTGCACGCCGAGGGTTTCCGAGATCTTCAATGAAAACATGTCCCGGGAAGGTTACTCCCTCCCCAGCACTTTCGCATTGCTAAAGCGACACAGGCCAGCCGCTGTCTACTTCTCGGGGCCACTGTAGCGGACGACAAAGGCCATGTCAGCTGTGGACCCGAGGCCCCTTTTAGTTGCCTTATACAAAAGGCAGGGGTTACCTTAGCGTTACTCTATGAGGCCAGGACTACTGGGCTGTGACTACCTACCTTATTACAACGCTCACATCCCCAGTTCAGATTGTCTCTGTCATTCATTCTTTCTATACATCCTATTCAAAACCAATTCTATAGCTAGGAAGTAAAAAGCTTAAGTTAAGATTACTTACATCAGTTTTTGGTGGCGAAATACAGAATTGGATAAGTCCAACCTTAGCTTTTTCAATGCGATGTGGCCCATTCACGTTAGCCGAGCGGTGTGGGATGACAAGCCCTTGTATCAACTCCGTATCTTCCACAGTACCGCCTACACGTTCAATCACTTTAACATCACGCAAGTCAACTCGAGCTCCCACTCCGCCAGGGATAGGGTCCATTACTGCAAAAGTAATTAACGGATTTAGACACTTGATAGATAGTTTTACTTTTGGAACCGAGTTCCTCACGGCAGGCTTTGAGGAGATCAGCCCTGTAGTTCTGGGCTAGTAGAATAAGACTACGGTATCCCCTTTCTATCGTAGAAGGCGACTAAAATGGGCCGCGGGTTCACTACCGGTTCGGGCCGACAAGGGAGGGGCCTTTGTCGGCCCTCACCATGCACCGAGGAAGTGCCACGGGGGGTTTTAGTGGGTAAGAACCCCACATAAACCCACCTTCCTAGATAGGGGTTTTGCTGCTGACACTGAACTAGTACACACTACTATACTATAGTATACATATAATATACACGACGGCCGATAGCGTGACTATTAAGCATGTAGTTCAACTGTCTGATCACAGGTGGCGTTTACGAATTATTAATAAGTATAAGTTATTTATGTAATATTAAATTGTTTACTAAAATACTAAATATCTTAAATACTTTCAAGTACTTAATAAATTTATTTAAAAAAAGACAGAATATATAACATATTATGCAATTTTATGCAAAGGAACTTCTGTTCCTACATGACTTCATTTTTTTTCTTTTCCTTTTATTACTTTTTTTTTTTGACGAACTATCACAGTTGGCACAGAGAAGCTGGCCTTTACTGCTTCACCGGATTTGAGAGGTGGCACAGCTCTTAGATCGCTTAGCCTGAACCCCTATTAGATGGTAACTCGACACAAGGGTCCCCCCGGTGAGGGGTAACCTCGGCTTGGACGGTTACCATTATTACGCGTTAGCAGTCCGATCCGAGGGCGCCCGAGAGGGCCGAACCACGACTCGGTCGGTAGCTATTTTATTAACGAAATCTATTGGGACAATCTAAGCTAAACTAACTTATATGCCACTTCGGGAAGCGTTAGCGCTGGGAGAAGAAGTGGCCGAAGAAACTCCAGCAACGCTCCTAATCCTATCGAGGGGGTGGGGTTTTCCCATAAAGTACTTGTATCGCGCAAGGATTATTCGCAACCTCCGACCCCTTCCTTTTACTACATCTTGTTAGCTAATTTATATAATTGTATAACATGAATAATAGGATAAAAAATTATATGAGAAAACCTATAATTGGCGTTATTTTGTTTGTTCCAAATATATATATTTCTTATGACGAACTACACAGGTCAGTCAGAGAAGCTGACCTTGACTGATTCACTGGATTGAAAGATGGCATAGCTCTTAGGTCGCTTAGCCTGAACCTCTATCGCCAGTTACTCGACGCAATGGTCCATACAGTAAGGGTAATCTCGACTATTACAGTTACGTTCTAATTAAATATTGTAATTTATAAATAAATAATAATTTACCAGCACAGATTGCTTGAACTGCAATTGGGGCAAGAATTGAAGAATGTTGGGAGACGACCTTGGAATTCAGAGATGTGGCAGCTGCTTTTAGGAGGGCATCTTCGTTGGTAAGGTCTACAGGAATGGACATGCTTTCGACAACCTGTTGGCAATGAATTTGCTTGTGAACCAAAACACTTATATTACAATTATTTATGAATATATAACATCAATTGATGATGATTGAATTATTCAAATGAATTAAATAGTATTAGTTATTATTAGTGAATCATTATAAATAAACAATTATTAGCACTATGTAATATTAGTAAATATCCAGAAGTGATATTACCTGTAAAGCCATTTGCAAGGCCTTCTGGAAGCCATCAGAAATAACCGTAGGATGGATTCCTTTCTGCAGAAGTTTCTCAGCGGCATCCAGAAGAGCACCAGCAATTACCACAACAGAGGTGGTACCATCTCCCGCTTCTATGTCTTGAGCCCTAGATAACTCCACCAACTGCAATAATATTAATGTGTAGTACAAAAAAATCAACAGCTAAAAATTTGTGCCTCAATCACAGTAATCCCTGTCTACCACACTAGCATTAAAAGGAGTTGATAGGTATGTAACCGACATATATATATGAATAATATTAAATTACACATGACATTAGCTCTTTTTCTTACAACTATCAAGTAAGCGTAAATTAAATATCACTGTCGCCAAATAACTTGGCAAGAGTCGTTTTAAAGGTCTCCTTGGATATAAGGTAACTTCTGACTTCTGAAGGTGATTTCTTCGAGACTGTGTGATTAGTTAATGAATCTGAAGGGCCAAGTGAACAATGCAATCAATGCGTCCATGATGATGATGATGACGCCGAGTACTCATTCTCAATGAGTTGTGTATTTCTGTATTTTTTTTCTTCTAACTCCGCTACACCAAAACCTTGCCAAGTTATATACCGAGGATTATGGTAAAAAGATTATTTAAACATTTTCCTGTTTGTAAATCAGCTTGGATGCATTATGTTTTGCAGATACTGCAATATCCAAGAGACATCTTGCTTAAATGACATCAGTTGGGAAAATATCAAGATAAGGATTATTCTGGACTAGGACCTAATATGCTTGATTAATAATGTACTATTTTCTATCAACGCTGCTTAAAATGGAGAATTAATGAGATTTTAAATAAAAATAATAATGAACATACCATCTTTGCAGCTGGATGAATAACACTCATTTGTTTTAAAATAGTAGCTCCATCATTAGTTATAGTGACTTCACCATTGGCCGCTTGAATCTGTATAAAAAACAAAATTGGTTATAATAAAACTTTTTTTTTTTGTTAACGGGGAGGAAATCTTCAAAAAGATACCCCGATTTCTGGGGGGAAGGCTGCGGTTATGTGGGGTTTTTACCCACTCAAAAACCTCCCCAATGGCCCTTCTTTGATGCATGGTGAAGGGCACTGTGCTCAAGGAGAGCACTTCCCGTTGGGAGAGGTTACTCCCTCCCCCCCTATGCCCTCCCAGTGCAAGGCGACACGGGACATCCGATGTCGCCTTCTTCCCGGGTCCACCTTGGCGGACGACAAAGGCCCCCTTGTCACCCAGTGAACCCGAGGCACCTTTTAGTCCTAACAGGAATTACAGATGAGGTATTTTTTTATGATGCTTCACTGGATTGAGCGGTGGCACAGATTTTAGGATGTTTAGCCTGAATACCCTATCGCTAGTAACTCGACACAAGGGTCCCCCGGTGAGGGGTAACCTCAGGATGGTAACCACCTCTTGGATGGTTACTTTTTAATGTAAGGAACATTCAAAAGCTAAACTAACAAGTGCTACTTCGGGAAGCGTTGTTGCTTGGAGAAGAAGTGGCTGATGAAACTCCAGCAACGCTCCCAACACCTAAGGGATGGATCCTGCCCTTAAAATAGCGATAACGCGCGAAGATTATATGCAACCTCCGACGGTTAAGAATGGACCCTTCGTGAATTTGTAAATATCTAGCCAATATAATAGCAATGTGCAATGGTAATAGCATCCTCGAGAATGTAACGCCTTCAGGCGGTGCAATGGAATTTCGTAGAAAAAGACTTATAAGGGGCGGCACAAACAAGAATTACAAATAAAAATGAATCATAGAAATTGATTGGTGTGACATTAAGTTATTTATTCATCTGCTGTGCACATATGTAATGTTAATTGAAGACTTATATGGTTTTCTCCTGAATGCCATTGTCAGAATATAACCAAATTGAAATGGGACCACTCTGGAAGCACCAGCATTCAAATAAAAAAGAATCATTAAAATCAGTTCATCCAACCAAAAGTTATGAGGTAACAAACAGAAGAAAAAAAATATATACATAAAGACGAATTGACAACCTCCTTTTTTAAAATTGGTTAAAAATGGCATCTTTGTGGTACAAGTAGGCTGATAGTAATTAAGTAGTAATTATAGTATTGTAACATCAAATACTAACCATCAGGTACATACTTTTTTTTTATAATATTGATCTTTAAGTCTCTATATAAATACTAAAGAACACAAAATTATCACTTACCATTTTATCCATCCCACGAGGCCCCAAACTTGTGCGGATAGCATCGGAAACAGCTGAAAAAAATAAAGTTGTTATTGAATACCTCTATCAAAAATAGACCATCATCTTATGAAACAAATTAGGTATAAAGCAACAATTAGTAATTTCAGCCCTTATGTGAAGTGCATATAAAAAATATGATATAATAATAATTTATTGATTAATTGAAGTAACTTAGACTCATTTGTTACTAACAATTTTAAGCTCAAATCATTTAAACCCGGTTTGTACTCTACTAAAATAAAGTTCTTAAGAATCATGTATTCCAAAATGTCGATCTTAGTTGATCAACTATTTAATCAAATAAAAACAAATTCTATATATGGACCTAACTCAAACACGACATACAAACTTCTATTCTATTACATACATATCGGGAATTTCGTTTTCAAAATTTGGTCATAAAATTGGGTTATAGCATCTTAGCAGTGTCACATTTATCATAATTTGACATTTTTCCAAAAAAATAAATAAAGTAATTTGATTAAATTAACGTCGATCTTGTAATTTTAAATTTGTTTTATCATCAGACAATACGCAGAGATAAAATTTGTGTATATTAATGTCTTTTTAATAAGAAATAAAAACAGCCGGCTTAGATGACCTCCATTTTTAAACACAAACAATACTGAAATAATTAACTTTAAATCAAATAATTTTTATTAGGGAGGATATAAGCGATAATCAATGAAAAAATTAATGCAATGCCACAATAATTTATATTTTAAATATGAAAAAGTAACCTTTTGCAGCATTTATATTGCTTAGCCTCACATCAGCTGGCTTGCTTTTGTTTTTATAAACCGATGAATTAACTTTAGCCGAATCGCCGCCAGCTTTTGGAGCCATTTTATGTGATATTATTTTCGGATTATTATTTATCTGATATCGGATGGGTTAGGATTACTTTTCGGATTCAATGAAGTTCACAAGAAAAGGGATCCGAAATTGTAATCCTGGCTGTCAAATCTGTCATTTCAAAATCATTGACATTTAACCAAAGGCGCATGACAAATTATCAAAACCATAAACTATTAACTAGATAAATACTAAGGAATAATTGACGCCGTTCCGGTGTCTATTGAAAGGAGAGACGGTTAGCACTCCCTCGACAAGGATGGACGCCGTTCCGTCCAATGGAGGCTAAGGATTGACAGAAACGAGCAACCTCTACTATTTCGTTCTCATTATCTCTAATTCAATATCTACCTACTACAAACCGCAGAATATTTTTTCTGCCTTTGTAGTTTGTTATATTATCCACATTAAAAGATTACTGCTACTCGCTAAATACATTTACTTCTTCACAGGATTATAAGTGCTCAGTTGGAACTTTTAACACACGAAACATACAGCAAAAATTCTGATTTGAAATCAGGATCTGACAAGACTACACTGTACGCGAGTCTGCCTGACTACCCAGGGTTCCCAAGTACTAAAGTAATAAGGAAGAAAAACAAGTCTATGACTTTAGTCGTTTATATACGTATATACATGGAGTTGCACAAGGAATGTATGATATACAAATTTGATCCATGTAAGATAAACAGCAACACTAATTGAATACAGAGAACGAATACCAATATCAACGATGAAATGGGTAGCTGTCAAAGCTTCAAAGTAACCATAAACTTTTCCTCACTTTTCCCGCGTAAATGTTCCGTTTGAGTAGTCAAGCTACCCCTATGTGTCAGTTTGTCTTGGATTTCGATAACTTTTGTTTAAGTATATGAATCATTACTATCTTCATAATTTGTAATATTTATGATATACCTGTTAAAGTTGTACATTTTATTCCACAATAAGTTAAATACGCGATTCGCTTAAGCTGAAACTTCTTCACCATGGTTGGAAAAATTAACAAATTATATGTGTACAAGAGGGGTAAGAATTGTTGCATGGCTTTTCTAAGTTTACTATTATATAGAACATTATCTTATCTAATCTCTTTCGGTTCTTTACTACTGAGGGTCGTGGTTACATAAATATAAGTATCCTCTAGTAATAATGCACCTCATTGCTATAAAATTCAGACTTATAAATCGCTAGATCTCAGGAAAAGTTAAATACTTTTTGTTTATTTTGGTCCTTGTATATTTTGATAGTCATTAAATTGTAAATTTTATTACAATTCATAATTTAATTTTCAGGTGGTAGAATGGAAGAGGTGCATATAGATAAAATTACATCAAGGATCAAAAAGCTTTGCTATGGGTTAAATATGGATTTTGTTGATCCAGTGAGTTTTTTTCTATTAAAAATTTAAATGTTTTTTTTTTAGTTAGTAACATATAATATTCGTCCTTTATGTATTAATTTGTATTTATTTTCTAACAGGTATCAATAACATTGAAAGTTATCAGTGGTATTTACTCAGGAGTCACAACTGTGGAATTGGACAACTTAGCTGCTGAAACTGCGGCCACCATGACCACAGATCATCCAGACTATGCTGTATTAGCTGCAAGATTAGCCATATCTAATTTGCACAAAGAAACTAAGAAACATTTCTCAGGTCTGTCAACAATAATTTATTGTTTTTTTTAAAGATAGCTAGCAATATTTCTTTTTTTTTTTCAGAAAATATTACTTACATTCTTGTTAACCATTCCAACTAACCTTGTGCTACAAGATATATAATATGATATATCATATTTATTATACTCTTACTGTCTGTATAATAATATTCCATATAAAAGTAGTATTGCGCGCGCACGTCTTTAGATAGTCCCGGCCACCGCTGAAAATCAGCGCTGTCGCATCCTTGTGACAGCATATGCTGAGACGGTGTCCGATATTGGCATCATATGTTTTGTATTATTTGTCCGTGTAACTTTAACTGTGTTTTGTCTATTTTTCATTATTTTTTAATGTGTGTTATATTCAGTCTGCGATGTGTTTTTGTATTGTGATGCCAATAAATAAATGTCTATGTCTATATAGTTCACGTCAATAGTCTAATGGACTACGACCTTACTATTCGCAGACCGTACCTAATCACGACAATACCCTAAACCATTAGGCTATTGACACTTCATGCTCAGCTTTCATACTTCATAATATCGCACTAGATGGTCTGACAAGTTCATAAAGGACGCAGCTGGATGTGAGCTGATTAGTTTTCGTTTAAGAATTGTTTATTTTATATTCCATAGTTTTCATTATGATACCCGTACATGATGACTTCCTAAATCTATAACCATTTTTGTGTTCTTGAGTGGATTTGGTCCTAAGTTTGATAACATATCTATGTTTCACTTATAAAGAACATTAACTTAGCATTCTTAAATAGCTATGATTAATAGGGCTGAAAATTGCTTATGGAACTTATAAAGTATTGCGACAGGAGAGCCAATCTTCATACATGGCAGAATTTTTATCAAAAAATTTAAACATTATTACTACTAAAGATAGTACAACTTTAAAATAAATTCAGTTAATTTGGCCGCAACTGTTACCAGATGTAGTTCTTGAATAGAGGTATAAATATGGTTATAAATATTGTGTACTTTCAGCCAGGTATTTGACTTTAATAATCTTATGAAACTCCACATTTCTCAAAGTGAAGGAATGTGTATACATTTTCTGCTAATATATTATGTAAATTTTAGATGTAATGACAGATCTGTACAATATAATTAATCCATATACAAAGAAGAAATCTCCAATGATCTCAGATTTTCACTACAATATAATAATTAAGAACAAGGAGAGACTGGACTCGGCAATTGTTTATGATAGAGATTTCAAATATAATTTCTTTGGTTTTAAAACATTGGAAAGATCATATCTTCTTAAAATAAATAACAAGGTACGTATAATTTATATTTTTAATACCTTTATGTAAGTTAAATACTAGAAAATAATCACATATACCATAATTATAGTACAATAAGTATACCTATTTTAAATCCTTAAAAAAGCTAGAAAATTTTGCCTACCTCTGTTTTTGTCACTGATTACCAATATTTTGTATGCATTTACTAAGCTGATGTGCCTTATCATTGTGAACATGACTGCATTTGCACTTAACATCAAGTGGGATCATAGTCAAGCATCAGCATTGAAAGAAAAAAAGAAGCTATAGATTACAAAAATTTGATAAAAGTATGATGATGTCAAGATGGCATAAACATTATAATGTTTAATTCATAAAGTGTTAGCTCAGAATACAATATATATCGACACTGGAAAACAAAAACGTAGTAACCCACAATAATGAAATTGTTCACCAGAGCCGAAAAACTTTTTTTAAAAAAAATTATAACTTTCGCGTTTGTGTTTTTGGACACATTATTTATTAAGTATTGTACCACGACATTAACTTGGAGTTTTCCTAAAAGGAAATCTCTTTACTGTACAAAAAATATAAGGGAAGTGAAATCTTGAAAATCCTATTTTCGCTATTTTTCATTTTTTTTTCTGATTCCTACGATGTAAAAAAGTGAAAATGGCCATATGTGTCACTTACTACGTTTTTGCTTTCCAGCGTCAATATGCATTTAGCCTGTACTTATTAAGCTCCCATATCCCTTTAATCCCAATAGCTAGATAAAGATAGTAATAACTCTTTGATCATAAGTCACACACTTGTGATCAGGTTATTATTTATTATTAAATCTTATCTTTTAAAGTGTTGCTATATAAGTATCATTTACAATGTATAAGTGTAAGCAGCCCTATGTTTGACGTCACTGATAAGGCTGAGTAGGCTACGATGGTATGGTCACTAAGATATGAAGGACATGTAAACCTGCTCTGCGCCCTAATACTCGCTTTGTAGACAAGGCCTGTGCCCAACAGTGGGACAAATATAAACAGTTACTCTACTTTTCCTCCTCCTTGCGTCGTCTTCCTCATTGCTGAGGGTTGTGACCTCCACGAATTATGTGGCGGAATATTGCTCTCCACTTGTTGCGGCCTTTAGCGGTGTGTAATGTCTCGTGGACTCTTGTGTTGTTGTTGCTGATTTGGTCTTTCCAGCGCATAGGACTCCTCCCTCTTGGTTGTCTTCCCTGTACTTTGCCTGAGACCAGGAATGATTTTGTCGTTTTTCCTGGCTATGTGGTCGAAGAATTCGAAAACCCTATGGAGACAGACCATTGACAGCCTGATGGTGACTCCCACTTCTTGGAGAATTGACACATTTGTGCAGTGGGCCGTCCAATGTACGAGACATTATCCTCCAGCACCACATCTCAAATACGTCAATGCGCGATCTGTCTGCCTTCTTAAGTGTCCAAGTTTCTGCTCCGTAAGTAAAGATTAAGAACACCACAGACCTCACCAGATCAATCTTGATTTTTAATGAGATTGTATCTGATATCTATCTGTCCATATTTGGTTTAATCGAGTCATCATGTTTTTTGCCATGCAATTCACTTCCGTACGTCTGGTTCGCACGAGCCGTTGTTACTAATCGTATTTTACATATTATACTTTAATTTTAGTTACTGACAATTTGAATGTAAATTTGATTTTTGTTCCAGATTGCTGAAAGACCACAACACATGTTAATGCGGGTTTCCATCGGAATACATGGTGAAGACATAGATGCAGCGATAGAAACATACAATTTGTTGTCTGAAAAGTACTTCACCCATGCAAGTCCAACATTATTCTCTGCGGCAACACCAAGACCTCAATTATCTTCTTGCTTCCTTATAGCTATGAAGGATGATAGCATTGAGGGCATATACGATACATTAAAACAATGTGCATTAATCTCCAAGTCTGCTGGAGGAATTGGATTGCATGTTCACTGTATTAGAGCCAAAGGCACCTACATAGCGGGCACCAATGGAGTTTCCAATGGTCTTGTACCAATGTTGAGAGTGTATAACAATACCGCCAGATATGTCGATCAAGGAGGTAATAAACGTCCTGGTGCCTTTGCTATATATTTAGAACCTTGGCATGCTGATGTGTTCGAGTTTCTAGACCTCAAAAAGAACACTGGCAAGGAAGAGGTCAGAGCGAGAGAACTGTTTTATGCCCTGTGGATACCAGATTTGTTTATGAAACGCGTGGAGAAGGACGAAATGTGGAGTCTTATGTGTCCCCACGACTGTCCCGGTCTTGCCGACTGCTGGGGAGATGAGTTTGAGAAATTATACGAGATGTATGAAGAGGAAAAGAGATTTGTTAAACAGGTCCGAGCTCAAGAACTATGGAAGGCTATAATAGAAGCACAAGTTGAAACGGGCACACCATACATGCTGTATAAGGATTCGTGTAACAGGAAGAGCAATCAAAAAAATCTAGGCACCATTAAATGTAGCAATTTGTGCACCGAAATTGTTGAATACACCTCAGCCGATGAAGTGGCCGTCTGTAATTTAGCTTCAATTGCTATAAACAGGTTCGTTAATGACGATAAAACATACAATTTCACCAAACTTAAAGAGGTCACTAAGATAATAACACAAAATTTGAACAAAATAATTGATGTCAATTATTACCCAGTACCCGAAGCAAAGAATTCCAATGTTAGACACAGGCCAATAGGTATTGGAGTTCAAGGATTGGCTGATACATTTGTTATAATGCGTATTCCGTATGAAAGTGATGAAGCGATCAAATTAAATCAACAAATCTTTGAAACAATCTATTATGGAGCATTAGAAGCCAGCTGTGAACTTGCTCAGAAAGATGGAGTCTACAGTACATATGAAGGCAGTCCAGCCAGCCAGGGCATCTTACAGTATGACATGTGGGACAAAACCCCAACTGACCTCTGGGACTGGGCTATCTTAAAAGAGAAAATTGCTCAACATGGACTCCGTAATTCACTATTATTAGCACCCATGCCTACCGCGTCTACAGCACAAATTCTAGGTAACAATGAATCCTTCGAGCCGTTCACATCTAACATTTATCAAAGACGAGTTCTGTCCGGTGAGTTCCAAGTTGTGAACCATCATTTACTCCGCGATCTGACACAGGCCGAATTATGGGATGACGATATGAAGAATCTAATAATACATAACAACGGTTCCATTCAAAACATCGAGATCATCCCAAAGGACATAAGAGATTTGTACAAAACCGTTTGGGAGATATCCGTTAAGACAACAATCAAAATGGCGGCCGATCGAGGCGCGTTTATAGATCAAAGTCAATCTTTTAACATTCACGTAGCAGAGCCAAATTACGGTAAGTTGACATCGATACACTTCTACGCTTGGAAGATGGGTCTGAAAACGGGAATGTATTATTTGCGTATTAAACCCGCTGCGAACGCTATACAATTTACAGTTGACAAATCTAAAGTGAAAATGACCAATGGAGGAGCGGAGAACGACTTGAACATGTCCATGATTGCCTGCTCCCTACGGAACAAGGATGAATGTTTAAGTTGCGGCTCGTGATTTTTTTATTATTCCTTTCCCAGTTCGAATATCGTAGTATAAGTATTACAATTATGATTTCTCTGATACCTCTACAAAGTATCACAACATGCAATTATGTATTAATTTTCTTAATCATTTCATTAAATAAAATATTTTGCAATTAAATCTTTCTTTAACCGACTTCAAAAAAGAGTATGTTCTCAATTTGTTTGTATCATTTTTTAAAATGCAAGTCAAATGCTCGGGTCAACGAACGCCAGGGTCAGCTGTTTTGACATTGCTGTTTCTTTGAAACATGATTTTTTAAATCAGGAATGATTTTTTCCCTCCCATCATCATAAATGTCATTAGTACTATCGCCTGTCTTCGTTTTCTGAAGCGATCTCCTAATACCCTATATTTCATCCTATAACTACATACATACATAGTATTATAACTCTTAATACTATAGGCATAAAGTACATTCAGCACTCCTTCAAAACGACGCTGTTTTATTCCACTGCAAGCCAGTACTTTTGCCTTCTTGTACAGTGTTTATATAAATTTCTTTTTTTTTTGGAATTTATGGCTTGGTTACAAGACTTACATAAATTTCAAAGCAGTCTAATTCACAGAACACATATACTCCTATCGGAGAAGAACGACGGCTTCATACAAAAATGCTATAATATGCTAACACTAACGCTGCAGTTTATTCCATCGGCAACTATCATGTGGCGCCAAATTTAAATAGATATTATTAGTACCTCAGTGGTTGACGATATAAAAGTTATTGTTCTATTTGTCATTTGTTGAGTGACCCAATTTATAAATAACATTTATAAATCAAACAAAGTTTCAGGCATGTTGCAACATTTTTATTTTTCTATTTATAAGGGATACAGCAGAATTTTATTTTGATGTAATGCCACACTTTGCGTATTTTACACTTTCTCTTCCCACCAAAGTAAAGAAAAATACACTAAAAGCACACACCAAGGCAACAAATCACAAAAGATATAAACGATAAAACGACACAGCACTAAATTTTAAAGAACTAAATATAACTTCGTGTTAATTTAACAAAGTTGAAAAATTAACGTAATGTAAGAAAGTAACTTATTTACGAATAATCTACTCCTATGACCTGTCAAAAGTTAAGAAAGTTTCCATTTTGCAAAAAAAAAAAAAAACGTACCAAATACATAATTACAAATGTTTTTAAGTGCTTCTTGGTACAATTATAATTAAAGGTTATTTTATCTTATTGTTTATAATAATATTTTAACATACTTAATCCCTTAAGAAACAGGTAAAAGTGAAATATACGTAAGTGAAGTATAAGTATTTATACAGTATATCGTATAGCATCGATCAACGTTACGATATATAAAAAATATATCGATAATGTATTTTTATTAATTAACATCCCAACATGGTGGATGTGAACTTTCTACCTTATACTGGTAAGTCACAGATCACACCACAAATCATTGACTTAACTTATATGGATGGTAAAATGCAGTAATAAATTAAATAAAAACTTAAAATCAATATATTATATTTTCTAAATAAATCATTACATTTAAAGTAAATAATAAACTTAATTTTTTCTAAAACTTCTTAGAATCGGATAAATAATATCCAGAGCTTCACTTATTTCGTTTCTTGTTTTTCCACCTGAAAATTTTTTTAGCTCTATGTATTATATGTTTAATATATCGACGCTGGAAAGCAAAAACGTAGTAAGTGACACATATGGCCATATACACTTTTTTACATCGTTGGAATCAGAACAAAAAGACCCGTTGAATGATACATGACTTGTAACAATTAGATGAAAAATTGCGAAAATAGGATTTTCAACATTTGACACTTCTCTTTTATTCTTTGTTCCGTGAAACGATTTTCTTTTAGGAAAACGCTAGGTTAATGCCACGGTACAATCCTTATTCAGCAAAAAATAATAAATATTGTGTCCAAAAACGACAGCTCTAGGTCCACAAACACGAAAGTTATAATTATTTTTTTAAAGTTGAAATGCTATTCGGCTCTGGGGAACCATTTAATTTTTTTGGTTTACTACGTTTTTATTTTCCAGCGTCGATATAAACACGATTATTGAAGAGAGAAATAAAATGTTCGCGCACACTGCTCTCTCTTGCTTCTACAGTGTGATACAGACAATAGGCCTGCACTGTCTTAGGTATAAGAAACATAACTCTCTCTCTTTCTATCTTCTCAACCGTCGTTCGCCTCGCCCGATCACACTTTTCGAAACCAGATTACTCCCCAAAACAAGAGTGCATTTCACTTCAAAAAAAGAGATCAGTACACATATACAATTTATAGGTTATTTCAATAACAGCCCTGTAGTTTTGGGCTCTCAAGAATAAGACTTCCCCTGCCTGTCGTAGAAGGCGACTAAAAGGGGCCTTGGGATCACTGGGCGACAAGGGTCGGCTGGCCCGTGTCGCCTTGCATTGGAGGGGCTCCGGTGCGTTCCACTGGAGATCCGGAGCCCCTTACCATGCACCGAGAAAGGGCCACCGGGGAAGTTTTAGTGGTTAAAAACCCCACATAACCGCCGCCTTCCCCCCAGAAGGCGGGGTATCTTTTTGAAGATTTCCTCCCCGTTACCAAAAAAAAAAGTTTATTTCAATAAATGGTAACATGCAAGTCGCTTACCTGTAAAAACTATTTTTCCGTTAACAAATATGAGTAACACAACCCTCGGCCGCACCATGCGATACACTAACCCTGGAAACAGTTCAGGTTCATACGATGAAAATTGTCCGTGAGCCTGTTGTAGCGACTCCAGTCTGACGGGGAACCTCAGATCTGCAGTGGCAATGAAGTTTTGTATTTTGAAATCTAAAAATTTCGCCTGCAATATACATTGTACAAATATATAATATACTGTATATCACTTACATCACTGTAGGTCATATTAATTTTATATTTAAAAAAAAAATAATGGTGACAGATTGTGTTACAAATTTTATTAATATTCTTCTTATAGTTACAGCCTTTATATATGTCCCACTGCTGGGCACAAGCCCTATAAAGAGAGTATAAGGGCATCGTCCGCCACGCACACCTAGTGCGGATTGGCAGACTTCACATGTCTTAAAAAAATGTTCGTAGGTTTCCTCACGATGGTTGCCTTCATCGCCGAGCGCGTGGTGAATCAGCACATACAATTGCAACAACAAATTTATTGGTGCCGGCATCGGAAATCAACTATGCAACTCGAGGCGACCGCTCGATACTGAGCTACCACGGCTCATATTAACTACTACACAGATTTGCCAGAGACTGGAAGACAAATCTGTGACTGGTCTTGACTGCTTCACCGGCTTGAGAGGTGGCATAGCTCTTAGGTCGGTTAGCCTGAAACTCTATCGCTAGTAACTCGACACAAGGGTCTCCCCGATGAGGGGTAACCTAAGCTTGGACGGTTACCATGTTACGCGTAAGCATTCCGATCACAAGGCCGAACCGCGATTCGGTTGCTGTTTCGCGGATAATCTAAGGGACATTCAAATGCTAAACTAAGTTTGAGGGCCACTTCGGAAAGTGTTGGGCGCTGTGCGAAGAAGTGGCCAAAGAAACTCCAGCTCTTAACATTAAAGGGGGCGAATCGTTTGAACCTTTTTTATAGTTAAAGGTGTAAACTTAACATAACATTTCCGAAGCGACTATACACCAGAAGAGAACTGGGTGTGATATCATTTTACTACATAGATTGACCAGAGAAGCTGGTCTTGCTTCACCGGATTGAGAGGTGGCACTCCTGAACCTCTGTCGCTAGTAACTCGACACAAGGGTCCCCCCAGTGAGGGGTGGTATCATTGTGCGGGGCAGTGTACCACAGGCGAGGCAATGAGCGCTCGGGCATGCCCGCCCGCGCACCCTTCACTCCCCTGTAATACCTTTTTTTCGACTTCTGCGCATTAACGGTCAACGCTAGATATTTACCGCCAAATTTACCACTAAAAATATTGATAAAGAGTTTGAATTTTTTCTAGTTTTTCGTCGCTGGTGTAAAGTTGCATATTTCAAGACATTTCCGCCTTCTATCGTTGATATATACATAAAATACAATTCTGCCGTCATGTCCAGTAATCCCGAACACCGTGCTCTCTTGAGAGCACAGTGCAGAGGGGCTCCGGTACGTTCCTATGAAGATCCTGGAGCCCCTCACCATGAACCGAGGAAGGGCCACCCACGGGGTTGTAGTGAGTAGAAGCCCCACATAACCGTCGCCTACCCCTAGAAAGCTGGGTGGGTTCTCTTCTAAGGGGTAATCTTGTTGAAAATTTCCCCCCGTCAACAAAAAAAAGGCAGACCTTTACGTTACATTACGTTAAATTAAAAGGCTATTAACGATATATTTACTAACTGGAAATCCAAGTTTTTGTATAATTCTCGCGAACTTTCTGGTTGCGATATACGAATCGTGTTCATTTCTGGCGCCTGTACAAACAATTTTCCCAGACCTGAAATTCCAGGAGCAATAATCATTGAAAGGTTCGTCATAGACTTAGTGAAATAGATTACCATAAGCTTTCTAAGCATGTACTTAACCATGATCCCACCTGATGTTAAGTGGAAATGCAGTCCTAGATGGTAATGTGCACTAGCTTAGTAGATGCCTATTCACTCTACTCTTGAAACTACCCACATTGTAATCAGATTAAAAGATAGACTATCAACTTATAAATAGGAGAATGAGAATGTGACAGAGAATGAGCTCATTGCTGATCACTGGGTTCAAATGTGATATTTTTTGTACATAAAAATACATTAGTACAAGCCCATTGGGCATCAAACTAGTTGCCATCAGATTCAGATTGTAAGTTGAACTACTTATACCAAATCATTCAAAGAAATGTGATGTATGGTCGTAATGGCAAAATATGTCTTTCAACCTTTTTTTTACCCAGGTAGATTAGAGACATAGCAACCCCTACACACTTTTCATTGAGTTTCTGTATGTACAATTTTACCATATAACTATTTTTGTATGTAAGAATGGGGAAAACGAAAATTCATTAATGCAGAACAGCTAGCATCCAAATTTCAGTCTAATAGTCTTGCACCCAGCCATAAAAGTAAAATTTTGCATATAAAATATATAAAATAATAATTCTTTGGTGGTTTAATTGAAAGGTAAAATATAGTAGTATATTGAACCTTTCTGGTAAGGTTGAACAATAGTTATTAATGTATGATTTCACATATTTACCTGAAAACTAAGGCTGTTGCCCGAGGATCAAGTATTTTCATCACAACACCTTGAAATCTAGAGGGATTATATTCTGAGAATCTTGTACGGCTGTATATGTCCAATAGTTTTAATTCACAACCCAAACTAACAGAAGCAACACAATTTCTGAAATAAAAAAAAATCTGATTTATAACTACTATTATTGATTGATTGTTTTGTTTATGGCGTTTCCATATAGATTTCGCCAATGTCGAAGTGTGTACGTTAAACTGCTGTAAAAGCGGGCGTCGTGACGGACAAGGATCTAAACTATAAGAAAGTATGCATGGTTACTGCTGAGACAATTCAGCTATGCTCACTGTTGATAAGTCTAAAACAATAGAAACAAACACAATATATACATAGGGTTAGTTATTTAAAGGACAGATAAACTAGAGTCTAATGTTATTTTTGTGAAGGAATGAACATAAAATATAAACAAAGGGAGAGTTAACAAGAGATATTATTGATTGATGCTATAAATTTGTTCATAAATCTTTCTTATAATTATATTATTTTTTTTGTCTTTATTAAATAAACTATAGTATTATATTTTTTAACAAATTAAAGTCATCAATATTTGACCAACTTAAGTATGAACCAACCGATGAATATTTTTTTTGTTGAATTGTTGCATCTACATTGTATTCAATATATAAATTTTTTTTTATACAAAATAGGCTCACATTTGGCTTTTATCTCACTTGATGGAAGGCGAAACCTAGGATAGAACACATAAGCCTATAAGGTGCCTGTTCACATTGGACTTAAAGGTGTCAAGATTATAAATTTTCTAATGTGGCAGTCTTGTGTACAGGCTCTAAATGTCCCATTGCTAGGACACCAGGTTTTCTCAAAGTATTCTCCGCCATGCGACCCTAATGCTTATTGATACAATTTTTTCCTTCACCACCAAGGATATGAGCTATCAAAATTGCGAAGAACAATTTCATTGGTACTGGCACCGGAATTGAAATCGAGTTGCTGGCATATACAATATACCTGTTAAAATTTTCGCTATTTGGTAAGAATTATTGTGATTGATATTGACTAGGATATGAGATCCTCTCATAATAATTTTCTATGAATATTTTGTCTTTGACACTTACTGTAACTTTATGCTATTCTTTGCTTGACTGGTTTCACTTGCTATTGGAGTGATAGCAACCATTGCATTGTGTGGATTTGCAACTTGTGGTGTAAAAGATCTATGAGTGGGCGTTAGTGACACTTCACCCATTATATGCGAATGAGATGGGACCAATGATGGAGTAGTCATTATCCTGTCGGACTCTGTTCTTTGTCGAGGTGTGTTACTGACATCGCCCTTGTCACTATGCTCAATCACATTAGATTTGTCATGATCATTATTTTCAATTTTTGTATTTTCATCACTGTCCATATTATTTTCAAGTACAAGTATTTCCTTACCATGTAGGCCTTTCTCGGTGTCAATTATTTCCATCACCTAGGAAAAATAATTGTTTGAATATTTAATAATAATAAAAGATTAGCAGTAAATACATTGCACATACCACAAAACCTTGTATACTCAAGAACAGGTGTCAGCAACCTTTTAACCATTTATTATTTATTATGTTTCTATTATTTTTTTACGTTTTTGTTAAATTATTTTAAATTATAATATAAATGTTTTTATTTAAGTCTCATATGAAATGAGACTGTTAAATTCTAATAATCAGTCAAAAACTCATATTTTTCGGCATCGCCCTATAAGTTTGATACACAATTTTTTTCAGTAAGAATATAATTTTCATTATAGTCGTAAACATAAAATGTTGAAAATTTATATTATAGTAACAAAACTATTAATAATAATTTATATGAGTAAGATTAAAAGTTTGTTTACTTGTGCTGTATGTTTACCAGAGGTTGTTGGAGAAGGACATTCTGCTTTTCTGCTTCAAGTCTTAAAAAGTCTTGTGAAGTTTTTATTATTATAACGAACTAATTACCTGTTTTTCATCCAAATTTTCTTGGCCGGTATCAGCTAACTTTTCTTGATTCATTATGCTTAGGCTTATATACTATATATACTTATTATTATAGCATATCACAAATGTACTCTGTGGCGTATGGTACACGATCACAGTGACAATTGACAATAGAATGAAGAGGATGTTACCGCTTATAAATTATTATACCATATAATCAAAATGTTCACCATAGTTAATAAAATTTACCTGGTGAATAACAAATATAACTACGTGAATGCTATGAATATAATTCTATTTAAGTCATATATAAATGGTCAGGTCAACTGTTTATATTATTGTTATTTTCGTTTGTATGTATGTGTCACACATCGCATACACATAGCTTGTATTAGTTATTAATAGTATGAAGACAAATAATAAGTAAATGAATTAATTATTTTTATAATCAGGTAGTTATTTACCAAAACTTACAAAATGTTGAATAAAACTATTATTATTTTTTCGAGTTTTAGACACTTTGTCGCTTGTCAATAACAGTTTCGTTTCTTTTCCTGGTGATCGTTACGGAATGATTTTAATCGTTGGATATTAGTTACTGTTGACAACTGGCAATTCTTTTATCTGTCATTGTAACTGACCACTGTTCATGTTGCAAAAATACTTCTAAATACGTTATTTATTTCAAGTATTTGATGTTTTTTTATACTATAGTGATTAACGATGATTAATAATGATTTCTGTGGTCACGTATGTAGTGAACTTACTGGCAACTTTTACTCAATGCTTTTTTATCTCTGCGTCGATTTTGGGAGAAATAATTGTTACGATTTTAACAACAATATTTTCATCAGTTATAAGAAGTGCAAAAACTATATTCCTGTTTTTTCGAATAGTGTACGAAGATAACTTCAATATTTTTACTGAAGATATACCAAATTTGACTGCTGAATTTTTGGAATCTGTTGTTGAACATTGGTTTCAAATCCAGAAATACTTTAGTCTATTGTGCAGTGATATAGTCAACAATTTAATACTAATAATTGGTACTGTACGATGGTCCATAGAAGAAGTTTTATTAATTACCACTGAAATTGTGTTGCTATGCAAAAAAACATTAATATTTTTGGGAGAAACATCATGGTTTGTGCTAACTTTTATTCCTATACAGCTACCACAGTTGCTAGGAGAAATTGGAAAAAATATAAGACATGGGTTGTACTTCTTTGCACTGGAAGCATATATGAGCCTTCTAAGATTTACTAATTTCTTGACCGATGTGCCTTTGGAATCATTTGTAGGGTTATTATTAACTATGATTATTGTGAGATTATGCATACACTTCAGGGATGCTTTAAGATCACAAACATCTGTATTATATTGGATATTAATTAGAAAAGTTTTATATGTCTATTATTTAATTTACAATTATTTTAATGACTATGACACCAGGCTCATATCTCGCATGGTTGGTGGTCAGCAATTAGTGACTAGAGAAGATGATATGGTAATAGCAGAAGACATATCAGATGGTGCAGACACACTGTGTGTCATATGCCAAGAGAGACCAAAGTGTGTTTTAACTCTACCGTGTCGCCATGTCTGCTTGTGCTCAGAGTGCTGCATGAGGCTGTATGGTTACCAACGCACTTGTCCAATATGTAGAACTTTCATTTATCATTCAGTGACTGTGTATTTGTGATAAAATTACGAAAAACATTCCTACCATGAAAAATTTGTGTATCAAGAATATAGAAGAACTTAATTTTGTTATAGTTTTTTTGATTATTTTTTTATTTCAATTTGAGACTTTATTTTTTATTAAAAATTTATGTATATTGGGTCAATTTATTGATAATACAAATAGTAAAATGGATTACAATGGGAAGATTTACAATTTGTAAAAGTTACAGCATTTTTATAGGATAAAGTCATGAATAGATTATAACTTATGCCTCCATACAATGATGGATAATAGTCTCAAAATCCTTCACTACCAAGGATGTGGTGAATGGGAGTATATTAGCTCAGTAATATCACTACATGATTCTTTGAGCATGCATACACACAACATCCTAATAGTTTAGGGCAGTGGTGGGCAAACTATGGCCGGCGGGCCAAATCTGACCCGTTAAAGCATTTCACCGCCAAGACTTTGTTTTGATAATTTTTTTGTTGTGTTATTGTAAAATTGTTTCTATTTTATATATATCAGAAGTGTTTATAAGGTTTAAAACCATTAAAAATTCTCGGTTTGTTTAAAAAAAAAATTGTAACGTCATAAATTTTTACGTAAAAAGCCCAAAAAAAAGAACAAAAAAAAGAAAAAAAAAGCCATCAACAATTTCTGTAATTTACTTCATTGGCTTTTAATTATTTTGTTAAGTAGATTTTATAAGTATTTTTTAAAATTTGTGGCCCGCCAACCAAGAAGTTTGCACACCACTGGTTTAGGGTATCTAGTAATTGTAAGGACATAGGTTTGAAACCACCATTCCACTATAGACATGTACATATATTCTAGCACAAACACATATTAGTAAAAAAAATACAATTCTTTTTTTTTATTAAAAAGGATTAGAAGTTAATTAAAAAAAAATTAAAACATTGATTTTTTTAATAATTTACAATCAAAAATTATATTAATAAAATACTTGAAATATTTTAATTGGTACTCTCATAACTTCTCGTTCTTTGGAAACTAACTACAAAATTATTTGACGGATCAGCATTGTTAGAAATCCTTCTCCTCGCATTTAAATTTAAATCTTTAAATGAAAAATGGGCATCTTTAAATGCATTTAAGGTGAACACTGCCACAATTAATATGAGAAAACCACAAATACAACCCAATATATCCTTTGTTTCAATTTGTTCCCATTCCTTAAAGAGAATACCAGAAGAAATGATCACCAATACTGTAAAAATAACATAATATATTGGTGTTACTATACTTGTATTAAATATATCCAAAGATTTATTTAGGTAAACCATTTGTACCACTATGCATAACATAGCCAGTAACACAAGTAACCAAAAAACATAGTGTGTGAAGTTATTGGCACCTCCTTCCAAAGTTTCTTTTATTCCAAGAGCAACTCCTTTACAAAATACAACGGTTAAACTTCCGATACCTGAACACATCAACAAGTACACAACAACATTTGTGTTACCGAATCTTGGGACAAACACTACCTTTACTGTTAAGGTCATAACGAAAACTGTCAAAACATAGGAAATAAACAAAAAGTCAAACAATTTCTCATTTAAATCTGAAAATTCTTGAATTTCTTCAGTCTTTGGTGAATGTATAACAAAAATTATTGAACCGATAATACAAAGACAACAGCCAATCTGTAAAAAGTATACATAATCAGGAATTAAAATTTATTTACCATAATGCAGAGAGAAGAATGTAAACAGGATTGTACCTTTCCGATGAAGTTGAGTTTTTCTTTTAGAAACTTAGAAGATAGCACCGCGGCCACAAGTACACTTAGAGCTCCTAATGGAGTCACTAAAGCTGCTGGAGCAAATGCATAAGCTAATAAATTTGCTGCTTCACCAATGCCCACTAAAGAGGAAATTTTAAAATTAAATAAATACTAATTATTTATGTAGGTGACAACAATTAAATAAAATTTACTTGTCAGTAGGCCCAACCACCAAATCCATTGCTTAAGATAACCATATCCTCCAGCC
This sequence comes from Meandrusa payeni, assembly GCA_029286785.1. Lineage (NCBI taxonomy): Eukaryota > Metazoa > Arthropoda > Insecta > Lepidoptera > Papilionidae > Meandrusa > Meandrusa payeni. The sequence goes on from JAGSMX010000015.1 coordinate 1,071,478, forward strand.
GATGCTCTAACATTGCCAAGGGCATTAATCTTTTTTAAGGCTAACTTCTTTATAATAAAACTTGAGCCAATAAATAAACTCGACGATATAGCTAACCCCAATCCCAATAAAAAATGTAAACGATTATATTGTCTGTCATTATCCACATCATTGGAATTCATAATATGTAATTATAGTGTAATATAAAACGACTTTAGCACTTTATTGCTATTTCATAGGTATTCGGGATAATTAATGAAGAAACAAGTTTTATTATTACAATAAAGAATTTGATTTGTTCATGAAATCGTTTTCATAGTGTGTGCTATATAACATATGTAAAATTATTAATTTTCCTTTTATAAATCTCTTATCTTTTAAGTTTCGTGTCATTAAAACAATCCACTTTAATTACATGGCGTCTATCAAGTGTGTCAAACGTTTACAAATGAATGACAAATATGATAATAATTGATAACACCAGACAGTGTTACTACATTTATTAGCCATTCAATTAAAATGTCAGGTAAGTAAAATATAAAATTGCCGAAAGATGTGAAGAAATTAATAAATTGTTTGTTAATTTACGGAAGATTTGTTACACCTCAAAACTGTACCAATACCTTTAATAATATAGATAAAATTAATATCTATTCAGATTTCTTCTATAGTCGAATATCGAACTTATTTACATAGAGTAAAACTTCCTTATAAATCAGCACATAAAATACTGTTAACAAATTAGATAAAGCTTCATATAAATATGCGTAAATTGGTTTATTGTTAATAAACATCAACTGTTTCCCCTTTGCAGAGAAACCATACCATGGACTTTTGCAGGCTTATACGAAGTTATAGACTCGTGAGAATGCGTTTTGAAACCGATACATCTGAAAATGACGCGAGATGGACCGTTATCTATACTAGTACTCTGCAGAGCGGAATAGGAGCCCGACGCCAGACTGAGCAGAAGCCCTTTGAAAGAAGTTCTTTGAGTGTTTCGCATGGTTTACGAAGAACTGCTCGCTCCATGCAACTAATATTGCTCCACGTAGCCCGTGGGGCTACGGCAGCGGAGACGGATCGAGGGTCTTGACTATACATGAGGCGCAGGGACTAACGTACGAGACAGTCGTGATCGTGCGCACGTCAACACAGCACCTACAACTTCACAACAGTGTCCCCCAGGCAGTCGTGGCAATATCTCGTCACACGATCACACGATCATCTGCACCTACTACGTAGATAGCAGCAATGACGCCATAGCCCAGTTCAACCAAAGGGCTATGAATGTCACCAACGAGAGATTAGAAGACTACAACATCACGATGGCGTTTCGGAACCCGAAGGCGATAGACCACGCCAATCAAGTAAAGGCGTTGGCGGCATCTGCGAAGGCGAAGTGTTAAGTAAACTGTTTTATAAACGGAAATGTAACAAATAAAAATCCAAATAAAAAGGCACGGACGATCAGTCCGTGGAAAAGCAGTTTAAATAAAAAAGAAAAAAATATTGCTCCACGACTAAACCTTTATTCATGCCGGCTATGTGTCTAGTGCGCCTCGTCTTAAATAATACGACACCACTGCACTTGCAGAGCGTGTGACATTTTGAGACTGATATTTTGCCACGAAAGACATTGATGCTAGTTACCTTGATCTAATGGCCATGCGAGGTATTGCATCTTAGGTATAAGGATGCCACTTCTGTATTCCTCACGTTCCCTTCATTTTGTTTGTAACATAAGGGTTTCTCTATCCGTTTACCATATTACTTATATAGATTGCTTTTATGAAATTTAACAGAACACATACGGATGCTTCTCAGCAATTAGCTCATATTTTGCGCGAGAATTCAAAAAAAAATTCTCCTTTTAATAACTAGATTGTAGTTACGTATTCACATTTCATGATATCCATGAAGAAGAGACCTAGTTGGCATCAGTGGGGCTTACTATATGAAGACTTCCCAACTGAAGTGCATTTCCTCCCACGATAAAAAAAAATCAACTAATACTAGCAATACCTTAAGTGGTTTGTGGTAAAAAAGAATAATAAAAGAAAAGAACATAATATTTTATTTACACTACACCTTTTATTTTTTATTCCCATCAAATTCTTAGAAACAACTGGCAACACAATTTGATTAAAGGAAGTTACTAATGTACATTAACTGTCAAAGCCAGGCTAGCAACTGCTTTAAAATTAGATCTTATACTAGTGAAGAAATTTTTGTAATAACATATTTTTTTACGAAATCTTTATAATAAATTTTAATTCCGTTCTATATCTTTTATCTAATAATATTTTAAATTTTAAACCTTTAAATAAAATATATACACCACCATTAAGTAATATCTGTAATATTAATGAACAATTGTAACATATATACTTACAGCACCATTGACTAATTAATATATTATTTGTCATTTCTGCAAATAAATATTTTAACTATTCATATTAGCATATTAATTAAAAACTGAATTTTGAATTGACAAGTAATAAGAAATTACCTTTTTTGGTAGCAATTTATTAATTTAATTTTTGAATTAATAATTAAAATTATAAATTAATTTTTCGTACACATATTCATTTAATATATATTTCAATTGAACAGTTAACATAAAAGTAAATTAGGCCATAAATACAACAAAGAATATAAAGAAAAATATTAATACACCAAATACTTTAAACATAAGAGCCCTATTACTGGTAATATTTTGGAAATACTTTAATATTTCTCTGTGTCCTGCTTCAACATTCATTTCTGCTTCTTGAATATTCGCATCAATTCTTCCAATTGCTTCATCTTGCTCCTTTACCATATGAGCTAATTGTTGGAAAATACCTCCTAATTCCACTATGGTACTTTCTATATTGTGCATTGTCTCTGCTCGTTGTTGGACATATGAGTCTGTGTCATCTCTTAATGCTAACTGCTGAGTTTGTAAACTGGATGTTTCACCTAAATCTATGCTCACTTCATCTGGCTGCAGTAATGATGGAATTTCTCTGACAACAGGTGCTATGCTCGAAAATTGTTCCCTTCTGTTATTTTGATGCTTTAAATTTTCAGACCGCACTTCAAGCACCTTGGAACAAAAAGACAGAGAACTATTGACAACACAACCAAGACAACCCTGCTATGGTCAAAAGAATATAAGAGCATATAGTAGGGGATGGGGAAGGGGCAGCGCTGATAACCAGTGATATGGGATACCATAAAAATACACTGAGCGCCGTCCCGTTTGTTTGCATCACACTACTTTTGTTTTGTAATTTTTGTTTCTGGTGTTTTTATTTTCTCTCTTTTACGTATTTGTTTTGTTTCATTGTACTTGCATGACCAAACAAATAAACTTTTATTCTATTCTATATTACTAAACATGAATTATAAAAAAAGATTATTTTTACCTATTTTGATGCAAGATATCAATAATTAAATAGGCAAACGAGTTTACGGCTCACCTGATCTTGAGTAATCACCGTCGCCCATGAACATCCACAGCACAAAGTAGGCTCGTTTCTTGAAAAATTCCCAAATCGTAAACATTCGAAAATGCTACTGGTGACAGTTGATTCCACAGATTGACAGTGCATGGAAGAAAGTTACGCGAAAAACGTACAATCGTGGAACGCCAACCATCAAGATGTTGGCGGTGAAATTTGGAATTCTGCCGAGATGTGCGGTAATGGAAATCAGTAGCTGGGATGATTCCGAACAATTCTTCAGGACACTCCCCATAGTAAATGTGATAGAGAATGCAAAGAGACCCGACATCTCTTCACAGAGCTAGAGGGTCAATTCGATCGGAAACACGCTGACCGTCGACGTATCAAGCAGCTCTAGATTGTACAGTCAAAACGGAAGAAGTTGGTATTGGGGAGCTCCAGCCTAGAGATGCGAAGAGTATTCGTAATAATTATTGATTGGGATGGGTTTATGAATGCACTACTTGCAAAAGAGGAATATGGAAGGAATATAAAATGGGAAAAGTAATAAAGAATAGAGAAAAGAAAGAAAGAAAATGTGATAAAACAATATGCTTTCTGCTGGCTCTTTTGTTTTCATCTATAATAATATTTACCTGTTTAAACTGATTACTCATTGATGCAAGTCTTGACTGTAAGGCTAGAACCACACTAGAAGAATGACTGTGCATACTCCTTCTGCCTTTAGGCATTTCTCCTAACCTAGCAATTTGCTGGTTCAATGAATTTAAATCACCTTTTATAATATATGTTAATTCATGTATTTCCACTGGTCTATCGTCAAACAATGATTTCTTTTTTGCCACTGAAATGAAAAAATATATAAACAGTTCAATTTTACTTTCAATTATAAATCAATTGTTAAATTTAATACTATTCTACATTGTGTAGGTTCTATGCAGTACAGTTAAAGGATACTTAATTAATAAATTTGTATAATTATGGTCTCTCATGAGCCTTGGTACGCCAGCAACCCCAGTTCGATCCCCTGGTGCCCACACCAATAATTTTGTTGTAGCAATTTTATGTGCTGATTTACCACGGGCTCAGCATGTACTAGAAAGTTTTTCTAAGACATGTGAAGTCTGCCAATTTGTAATAGGGCTGCATGGTGGACCCTTACACTCTCTTTACAGAGAAGGCCTGCCCAACAATGGGACATATATAAAGGCTGTTACTATAATTTTGACTACTATGGTCTCTCATTTATTAATGAAAATATGCGATAAATCTCATGTGTGATAAAGGAAACCAATGTGTGAGAATGTAACAAACAAACTTTTGTGATTTGATAAGAAATCAATCATATAATTATTTTTAATAAAATTATGTAAGCTCTCACAATCTTTGTAATCTCATAATCACTACTCACTTTCATTAGAATAGTGATTCATATTGTTTCATTCATCATCACTCATAGTGATGCATATTAGATTCCAACATGATAGTTGGAGTTGAAAGCCTTACACAAATTTTAGTGTTTAATTTTATGTAAAGCTCGACTCATAACCATTAAGCAACCTCTGCTTAGATTGTGATAGAATGTTCATTCTTACGTTAGTTACTTAAATTTTAAAATATTTACGTACACAGTGCTAACTTCTCTAATTTCGCAAAAGTACTTGTTATGTTTTTACTTATGACTTTTGCCATAGACATGAACTGAGAATAAGTTTCAATAACTTCTGCTTTGCGTTTATCTCTAATAACTGGCTTTGCTTGTGTCCTGTTTTGGAGGCTGCGAACAGTTGACACAAACTCATTAGTTCTGTCCCGGGCTGCCATAACTGGTTCAAAGACAAAATCTTCAAGAAAGTCGAATACACAGTTTTCTTCAGTTCTTGTAACCGATACAGCAGAATTATGCGAGTTTTCTAATGGGTACGGCAACTGAGATGTGCCTTTCTTATCTAATTTGTTGTATGAATTCAAATGTTCTTCCAACAATGGTGTCCGTTCAGGTACACCTACGTTACGTCGACGAGGGAGCATCGCATTCTAGGCTCAACACCAGCGTAAGCAATCAATTTATTGCAAAACTATATAGTATCACTTAAATATTATAGTGATTAGACATAAAATATTATGAAAATATATATTTGAAGGACAGTAATCCACTTAATTTGATCACTACACGACAGATTAGATCGACGTGTCAAATGTCACGATTAACATCTGTCAAACTTTAGTGAAGTGAAAACTTTCACATTTATAAATTCTCATGACCTTGTTACTTTTTAAGTGGCAACATTATTCACCTACATCTTCAATTCAACGTTAATATCTTCCACCATAAGCTACATAGTTATTTTAAAAGCAATTAGCGCTTCTGTTGCGCAATTAATCCAAAAGTGGGTTTAGGTGGTGAATGCAGGTTGTCGTCGTCGAAAATTATCCACTTATTACACAATTATTAACCAAAATTATCTACTTATTACCTTTCCTATCAGTTACAAGATGTAAATATTTATGTAGAGTGGATCTGAATAACTCGTTTATTTTATTTTTTTCAACTAACCATAGCCAATTAATCTTTTATTTTATGAGGAAAAAGAGGCCTTTGTTTAGGTATGGAATTGGTGAAGTGACCAGGAAGGTTATCTCATCAAATGAAAGATGAAAATGATTCTAACAGACTAGATACCAACAAATAAGATTATTACTGTGAATCAGTATATTAAACAATGAAATAAAAATAGTATATTGAAGTTATACTTTATTTAAAAAAACCATACATAAATTGAAATATTAAACAGGACATTCTTAGATCTATTTATAAATCCAACTATATTTACAGTGAATATAAATGTACAAAGTTTAAAATACATAGATAGGCTCTAGCGTACAAATAAAAAAGAAGTCTATCATCAACAACCAGATGAAGTTGTGAATTGTCAAGACTTACATTACAAAATAAGATTATAGTCAACTGCCTTATGCTATACATAAATATTATAAAAATAGTGTTGCGCTATAGATCCACAACCTTTTAGGTGCTCAGTGCCTTCAAAATCTAGTTAAAAACATTTAGTTATTGAACAAATCTAATATTGCTTTTTACAAAGTGAAATAAGAATTATAAAATTCACACATCAATCTCCAATTTCCAGAAATGTATGTTCCTATAGGTTTCAATATTTTTCTTTTTACTTTGAAAATAGATTTTAAAAATTTACCATGAAGTAGGTTGATGACATATGGTCAAATGAACAATATCAAAACAATGTATATAGAAAGTGGAATAGTTTAGCAAGTTAGTCATTGAATTAATTAGCCTACCATTGTATTTTTATCTTTGTGTATGTTGGTAAAAACTTTAACATGTCAAGAAATTATAGAAATTCATCACACCAGTCTTTTAAACACTGATAACAATCGGAGGACTGTTTGGAGTTGGCGCTGCAAGTCTCTTTCATCCACTCTTGAAATAGTTCTTTATCTTTTTTAAGCACTAAAAATTGGCCCAGTACCACATATGCCTGAAACAATTGTCAATTTCTTAATAAAAATAATAATATATGTATTATGTAAAACATAACAACAAAAGGTATGTAAGGACGACTGCAGACTGCCAAAAGTATCTTTATATTCCAAACTCTCAGCCGGCAACATAATCGCGGCGGGCAGTACCTGCATTACAATGACGTGCTCAAGCATCATCTATCTGCCTGTAACATTCAGACCGACAGGTAGGAAAGCTTTGACTCATTGCAGCCTCAGAGTGACGCTCTCGTATCAAAGCTAGTTTGACAAATTTTGAAAAGACTCATATCATTGATCTAGACGTAAAACGCTACGAACGGAAATCTCGCCCCAAGCCCTCCTTCAATGACACCGGTCAGCTATATTGTACCACTTTGGGACCGGGTATTCAAAACTATCTTCGGCTTCGCAAGCCATATTAGGGCTCATGCCCGAAACATAAATATATATGTAAGCTAGGCAATAGAAAAGCTCAAGCCAATATTTTGCCCATTATCTCATCTTTGAAATAAACATGATATATGTCTTTTTTGATAACCAACAAATCATTGTTCGGGTTAAACTTCATATGTCTACAACTTCTATTCAAATAAAGCATCATAAAAGTTCATAAAAGTCATTAGAAAAAGATGGAACAGGAAACAGGAAACGAAAATTAAGTAGCATGTACGAAGGCACGCCCAACTAACGAATGGACGCTAAACATAAACATCAAGCATATTAATTTGCCGCTCATTTTTACGTCAAGGTGATGTCATTTTTATAAGTTTGGTCGAATTAATATTTCAATTTGTATCAAGAAACTGATATTTCTTGCAAGTTATTAATCAGTTATAACCAAACAGAACATTAAAAAACACCCAGGACATATATATATTAATAATACACATAGTTACCTTTAACATTCTTAGTGTCTATGTTTAAAATTACGAACCTTATCAAATCCAGCAGTTTCAAGTCGCTTTCCTAAAACTTCACCAACACCAGCCAAATCTGTTACAAGCTTGTCTCCCATCGGTTCAGCGACAAAGTTTCTATGTTTTTGTGATGTACTCGACATTTTCAACGAGTTGTATGAAGTGTAAATAAAAAGACAATTATATGATCGGCTTATTTTCCGGTAACTTCTAATATCAGAAATATGAGCAATACCGCGTAATCCAGCGCGTCCACAGTAGCCAGAAACCAAAGAACATTCCACACCACATACAATACAATGAAAGTGAAACCGGAGAGTAATTGATAATTATAGCATAATGCAAAGAGTAAATAACCTATTCTAGTAAAGATTAAAAAAGTACCTTTACGACAAGAAAATTAATAATAATAAGTATATACAGATTATGTATACTAAACTAAGACTTAATAAGAGTGGCATTAAATGTTTTTGGCCGCTCGCTTTTTTGTGTAAATAAAATTTAAATAAATAATAATAAAATAAATTATCTTCAATCGACTTTCATTTTTTTCGACAGTATTTACAGTTCGCTCGATGATTTGATTTGGAATAATAGTACATTAGTCGTTGTAAACATATCTTATTCATTTATTTTTATACTAATCAGTCAAATAATATCAATAATTATACTTTTCTCTATCAAATGAGAGAACTTTACGAAATTAATTTAGTTTATACTCTTTGGTTGCTGAAAATTAAATATTTTATAATAAATTAAATTTTATAATATAAATAAAATAAACGTATAAACCAAGCTATATATTTTACTCCTTTTTCGTTACTCTTTGGTATGCTAGTACACTAGTTGCCAGTTACCAGTTCCCATATATTCCAATTTATGCCGTATGCATATATTTTACAGTTTTACACAGTATTTTGACAGTATTGGCAATTTTGACATAGTACGGCATAGTGCATAGTGTACCATTATTCATTGAATTATGTAGTAGGTAAATAAATTAATAACCTAAGTCAACGGCTTTGAAAGCGCTTTTAGTTTCTCCGTCAGTGTGTACTTCGCAGGGTTTGAGTTTATTTAAACCTTATTGTGTATTATGGTGTGAAATATTAGATAAGTTTGGCTCCGCATTATAAGGTGTACGGCTCCTGTCACAATGGTAAATAAAAAGTATTTCTTTACAGAAATTAATTAAAATTTTGTGTTATTTTGAAATATATAGATGTATTAGTGTAATTTTAAAGTGGTTGCTATAGTGTACACTAACGTTATAATATTATTTACACAATTCTTAAATTTTTGTTTGTTTGTTTGTACACTTGGTGGACTATTTGTATTTACAGGAGCCGCTTACCACTTATTTAACATTTCAGGATCCTCCCACGGCAGGTACCAGTTCTCCTGGCCTTATTAGTTCTGCGCCACTTTTGCCACCTCCAATGTTAACTGCTATACCACCATCCATGCCGCAAGCAGTGACAATGCCTGCAGCAGTAGCAATGCCACCAGCGGTAGCCATGCCTCCAGTTCCTGGTTTGCCTGCTAATATTCCTGGCCTACCACCTCCTATGGGTTTTCCACCCATCATAACTCCATTTTCAATGCCTCCTCCTGGATTTCCAGCATTTAAACAGGTAAGATAAAAATCATTGGTAATATTGCAGACAATCTCTTCCTACTAAAGTGCCATAATTCGTTTCGATCCTTGCCCATTTACGTAGCCCGCTCCTGCAGCAGTTTAACATACGCACTTTGACATGGTAAAACCTACATGGTAATGCCATCAACAAAAACAATTGATTGAAAGTGCCATAAAAACATAAGTATAAGTGGCACAATTGTGTTATTCTGCTTATATAACTTTCTGATGCTTATTTTACAATTATTAGAAAAAATAATACAAAATCTGTTATTGATTTTTAAGCAAATTTAACCTATTTAAAGGTATCAGTGAATATATTTTACCTGCAACATTTAAAACCTAGTGGAAATGATTATATATGGTGTAATATGCTTAGTCTTTATGGTTAAGTTTGTTGGTTTGAGCCCTGTAGTCTCGGGCTTACCAAATTAAGATATAATAACCCCTGCCCATCATAATAGGCAACAAGGTGCTGTCCTTAGCCTTAGCACTGCAAGGGTGAGAGGAAGTAATTTCGGCACTGTACTGAAGCATGTCATAATATAATATATAGACATAGACATTTATTTATTGGCATCACAATACAAGAACACATCACAGACAGAATATAACGCACATTAAAATATGATTGTATGACAAAATGCCATATGACATATTGATTCTAAATTAAACTAAATTTTCAAAATCTTTTCACAAATGACAGCACAATGAGTGCACCAATATGAATAAACATAGAGACTAATTGAGAATGAAGAAGATGAACTCTTAAAGTTTATTGAAAAATATACCTTAATGTCAAAGGTGTATAGCAGGAGCTAGCCCTTAAGTGACTTTGCTCCTTTCTACCTTAATGATATAGATAAAATATTTTATATATAAGCATTAGAATATTATGTGACTTTAAAGGAAGTTTTGAACAATTGTTATATTTATATTCTATACCTGGAAAATTATAAGATTTTTTCTTTCAAAATATGTCCCAATGTGTTTCTCAATAACTGTAAACATTTTTGGAGCACTTTAGGGTTTGAGATCTGCAATTTCAGATATATTAATCTAATATTAATGTTTGACTTGTCCACTTGTACTATGTGTTTAGGAACTTGGGGCACCAGCGCCAGATGTTGCACCAATAGTTAACCAGACTAGTCCATGGTCGGAGCATAAAGCCCCTGATAGACGTATATATTATTATAATTCTGTTACTAAACAGAGTTTATGGGAGAAGCCTGATGAATTGAAGACTCCTGCAGAGGTATTTAGAAATAAATATATTATGCTCTCATATCCTTTTAACCCTTTTTAATGGGATAGACAGAAACTGTTATTGCTGTTCACTTATTGCCCAGCATATTACATCCCCTATGTGACTGTTGGTGAGCCCAAAAGTTAAACGCATGGACAAAAATTTTAGCAATCGGTTTTTTTATATTTAAGAAACAGAATTGCAATGACATAAGCACGGAATTCGAGCTGACGACCATGAGATGAACCCACACTAAGCTGTCATTGCTTTCAAAATTAAAAGTTACAGTCTATATATATATATGTCCCACTTTTGGGCATCTGCTACACGGCCCTAGTGCGGAATGGCAGACCACATGTCCTAGAAAATTTTCTAAGACCCATAGGTTTCCACGATGTATCAACCCTTATTGCAACAATATCATTGGTGCTAGCACCAAGGATTGAGCTCGGGTTTCAAGCATACAACACAACTTGAGGTGACCGTATTGGATATTGCGCTAAAATGGTTATTGCTTTATATGAGTTATATTTTAGAATAATAAGTCAATGACTCCCAAGTGCTCACCTTGTGTATATGCTTGCAATATAATTCCAATTTAAATGTAAATCATGTCTGCATTCTCCTTTACTCTGTTAATAAAAAACCTCAGCCTTTACCTAAAATCTGTTATATATTTTGTTAATTATTAAATTCCACTTTTTTTTGTTCATTAAATCTATTCTATATTTACAGAAATTGTTGTCAGCATGTGTCTGGAAAGAGTACACTACAGATGCAGGAAGAGTTTATTATCATAATATAGAGACAAAGGAATCAAGCTGGGTAATTCCAGATGAACTTCAAGAGATAAAGGACAAAATAGCAGCAGAAGAAGCCGCACAGTAACGAATTTTTTCATTATATACTTGTTATTTTATAAATAGAATACGATCCCACCTGGTGTTAAATAGAAATGCAGTCCTGGATGGTAAGGCGCACTAGTTTAGTAAATGCTTATTCACTCTACTCTTGAAAATACCCACATTGTAATCGGAAGGAAAGACAGACGCGGGCAAACTATTCCAGTCCTTGATCACTATTCGAAACCGGGTTAATTTGTAGTGTAATATGTTGTGGTTGGCTGTCTTCAGGCTACAAATCAAATACATTTACTAAACATTTGTGGTAATGGCATTTCAATTAATTTCAAATAGGAAAACAGCTTTGAGATACAAGTAATTTGACATACGAGCAAGGCTACTGTATTGAAATGTTTTTGATATTTTAGAGCAGCATTAAATGCAGAAGTACCTCCCGGTGAAGTGCCTCTACCTGCGATGTCTCCTGCTAGGAATTCAGCTTCAGGGAGCTCTGCTCTTGATGAGGCTATGGCGAAAACTCTTGCTGCCATTGATCCAAATTTGGCAAACAACATTCCCATTCCAGAAGAAAGTTAGTATATATTTTACATAATATATAATCAATATATTTAAAAGAGAAAGTGTGTGAGTATGTTCCATATAGACTCTTCTTGTCGAAGTTGAAGGTGGTGTTATGTGGGTTTCTTACCCACTAAAACCCCCCCTCGTGGCACTTCATGGGTGCATGGTGATGGGCTCCGGGTTCTCCAGTGCAGCGCATCGGAGCCCTTCTACACTGTGCTCTCGGAGAGCACGTCTCGGGGGGAGTTAATCCGTTCCTCCCTGTGCCCTCGCAGTGCAAGACGACATGGGCCAGCCGATGCCGCCTTCTTCCCCGGCCTACTTCAGCGGACGACAAAGACTCCCAATCTTGTCGCCCAGTAAACCCGAGGCTCTTTTTTGTCGCCTTCTACGACAGGCAGGGGATACTGTAGTCTTATTCTACGAGCCCAGAACTACAGGGCTCATCACTTGCACCATAGTGCAATGGGTGATATATTCTAGCACAGTTCAGAGTAATAGCTGTCATTGCACAGTATTGGAGCTAACCCGCACCCTGCGTACCAGGGATGCACACCTTTTTCGTATTGTCGGGTAAAAACAAACGATGAGTGCTTCTTCGAACATCCCTAATTTATTAACGTTTTTTGCCTTTTTTTAATGAATGTTAACACAAATATTGTTAACATTCTTATTTGCTATTGGCAAACCGTACCCTAAACCATTACGCTATTGACGCTTAGAACGGTCTCAGGCAGCACATGTAAAATTATGTACAATACTCGCGGAATAGCGTGACTTTTACATATTTTGAGCAATGCCATAATATTTGTCCTCAGTGACAACACTATGAGCGATTATTCTTCCAGACAGTCCTGTAGGACAGGAGAGGTAGAATAGATAAATATTTAAATAGTGGGGTAGTATGAAAATTTATTTTTTCCTTTACACAGTTAAACCTGAAGAAATAATAGCACCTCCGCCTGCAAATGGATCTGACACCAGTGAACCAACTCAAGAACTGCAGTACAAAGACAAGAAAGAAGCCATTGAAGCGTTTAAAGAACTATTACGAGATAGAGTAAGTATATTTCGAAATATACTTGACCTTTTCCCATTTGACGAAAATTAACTACATAGTTTGACTGCTAACACCTTGACCCGGGAAGAAGGCGATATCGGCTGGCCTGTGTCGCCTTGCACTACGAGGGCACAGGGGGGCAGGGAGTAACCTTTCCCCGGGACATGCTCTCCTTGAGCACAGTGCAGAGCAGCTCCGGTGCGTTCCATGCACCGAGGAAAGGGCCACCGGGGAGGTTTTGGTGGGTAAAAACCCCATATAACCGCCGCCTTCCGGGGTATCTTTTTGAAGATTTCTTCCCCGTTAACAAAAAAAAAAGTATATTTAGTGAAGTTCTGTCTGTGTTACTAATTTTGTATATTTTTACTTTTGTTCCGAAAAACTAATGTGAAACTTGTCATCTGCTAAACTAGGGATATATGTGTAAATTATATAAGAAGTATTGAATAGCTGTAAGTTTTCCTGTTTCGTTTGGGATTTACAATAATTTACGCTATATTACTTAATATAATATTATTGAATTATATTTTTTTTTATCTAAGTCTTATTTCATTCATTAGTGCTGCGACAAGTTGCTAAATTGACTTCAGCAACGCTCAAAATGTCTGTCATGGAAAAGCTTCCCACGAAGCGGAAAATGATATTATATCTATTCAAGTTACATACTACGCTAGCAACCCTAGTTCGATTCCCAGTACCAATGAAATATTGGTACCAGGTACCGTTGGGACAAGTTTACACTGTTAGTTTATTTTTCATATTATTTCAAATACAAATCCATAGATGTTTAGAGCATAGTATTTATAGTCTACAAGTCAACTGTCCTCGGCTTGGTATAGACCTATTTTGACATGAGCAATATTTTTTAGAATGTACCATCAAATGCAACATGGGAGCAGTGTGTGAAGATAATCTCAAAGGATCCACGCTATGTTAATTTCAAAAAATTAAATGAGAAGAAGCAGGCATTCAACGCATACAAAACACAAAAGCTCAAAGACGAAAGAGAAGAACAGAGGTAAGGCCATTAACAATATTTAAAAAACCATTTGGTGTCATTGGACATCAGATTGGAATGAAGTCCCTTATTATAAAAATACTAGCGTACCCAGCCCTCTACGCCGGGCTAGATTTTGCTTTATTTTATTAAAAATATTAACTTACTTCATTAAATATCTAATTTAACTCTCACAATATATTAAATTATTCATTTTTCTCCGTATTCATTCTCTTCTCGAGCGGGTGAAGGTCATTACGTACACCCATGTACATATCAGCAGCATCAGTAAACGGATACATTCGCGGCGCTATAACTTACCTTGAATACTTCAAAATCCTTCATTATTACCTTTAATATACTTGTACAGTATACTTTAGTATACTTCAATATACTCCATTGTACTTCAATATGGTTCATAGTGACATTAATACACACAATCTATATATCAATACAAATTTGGGTTTTAAAACAATATTATCACAGTAATTAAAAGCTGTACTCGACAGTTCAAAAAGAGGAGTGGCCCGATCGTTACAAAGGATTACTCCCCAGGTCAATATGAAGATTCCCTGAAAGTTTCATTGAAATCGGTCCAGACGTTTATAGGGAACAAACCCACACACTTTCTCTTTTATATATATAGATAACTTGAAAGTTATATTTGAGATATAAAGAAAATAATTATTCAGGTATACATTTTTTATTATGATTTTTTATAGATAAAAATCAAAAAAACTACGTTACAAAATTATCTTAACGCCTTTGTTTTATTTACATGTATAAAAATATATAATTAATAATAGCGCCATCTATCTAAACCAGTTACTTAAATTCTTACGCTTTTATTTAAGAGAGCGTTCGCTGTTTTGAGCTTATACGACATTTAAAGTCATTATTCACAATATATTGACGAGATGTGCCCCGCGGTGTTGCCCACGATAACAACGAATTGTTAAGTTTCTCAAAATCTATTTAGTAGTTGTTACACATTATTACCAACTTTCGCGTGTATTATATTAGTAGGATTAGATGTGATAACAATTTTATATTCCACAGATTAAAGACAAAAAAGAATAGAGAAAATTTGGAGGAGTTTTTGCTTACCTGTGACCGAGTGACGTCACTGACCAAATATTACAAGTGTGAGGAGATGTTTAGCAACCTTGAGGTAGGTCAGAGTAGATTCAGCCCTGTATTTGTGGGCTCTCAAGAATAAGACTACGGTATCCCCTGCCTGTCATATAAGGCGACTAAAAGGAGCCTCGGGTTCACTGGGCGACAAGGGTGGGCGCCTTTGTCGTCCGCTAAGGTGGACCCGGGAAGAAGGCGACATCGGCTGGCCCGTGTAGCCTTGCACTATGAGGGCACTGGGGGGGAGGGAGTAACCTCCGGGGACGTGCTCTCCTTGAGCACAGTGCAGAGGGGTTCCGGTGCGTTCCACTGGAGATCCCGGAGCCCTCGTCATGCACCGAGGAAAGGGCCACTGGGAGGTTTTAGTGGGTAAAACCCCACATAACCGCCGCCTTCCCCAAAGGCGGGGTATATTTTGAAGATTTTCCTCCCCGTTAACAAAAAAGGTCAGAGTAGATTAAATAGACAAGAATAAGACTACGGTATACCCTGCTTGTCGTGGAAGGCGACTAAAAGGGGCGTCGGGTTCTCTGAACGACATGGGTTGCCTTTGTCGTTCGCTGAAGTGGGAGAAGTTTAGAAAACACAGCAGCACAGTGCAGAGGGCCTCCGATGCGTTCCACTGGAGATCCCGGAGCCCCTCATTATGCACTCAGGGAGTGTTACTAGCGATAGAGGTTCAGGCTAAGCGACCTTAGAGCTATGCCACCTCTCAATCCGGTAAAGCTGTCAAGGCCGTCCTCTCTGGCCAATCTGTGTTGTTCGTCATTAAAAAAGAAATACAGGCTGTTTATTATTTTATTTTTACCTATTTGTTTAGATATGGCGCTGCGTTCCAGACTCGGACCGAAGAGATATATTTTCAGACTGCATATACACAATTGCAAAAAGAGAAAAGGAAGAAGCGAAGACACTGAAGAAGAGAAACATGAAGATGTTGGCACAGGTGTGTGGCGTTTTGCATTTCGTGTATTTACTAGTTGCATCCCACGGTGTTATACGCAATTAAAAAGTAGATCTATAAAAATTAAACTAAAGTTAAAGTTACAGCCTTTTTGTATATATTATGTATGTCCCACTGTTGGGCGCAGGCCTTCTCTGTACAGAGAGTATAAGGGCATAGTACGCCACATACATCTAGTGCGGATTGGTAGACTTCACATGCCTTAGAATTTTTTCTAAAAAGTGAGGAAACCCACATGGTTTCTTCCCGATGTTTTCCTTCACCGTCGAGCGCGTGGGAAATCAACACATAAAAACCGGTGCCGGCACCAATAAATTAGCATTCGACAAAGTCTGGCACGCCGGGCTTGTATACAAACTATACAAGCTTGGGGTGCCCGACTATCTAGTGCGCATAGTGCGCGATTTTCTTACCGGCCGAACCTTCAGGTACCGCGTCGAGGGAGTGCGCTCCACCCCCCGTCCCGTTCGAGCCGGAGTACCACAAGGCTCCGTACTCGGTCCCGTCCTATACACGCTCTACACTAACGATATTCCGCGCTCACGTAGAGCAGAGCTAGCCCTTTTCGCCGACGATACCGGCATTTATGCTTCCGGGCGTTCTCCCGAAGTCATTCTTAAAAAACTCCAGACCGCGGCCGATGCCCTAGGGGATTGGTTTCGGAAATGGAGAATAGAAATCAACCCGGCCAAGAGCGCAGCCATGTACTTCACGAGGCGTCTTCAGTCTCCACCTCGTTGCGTCCAACTTCTAGGTACCCTATTCCATGGGTTACACAAACCAAATACCTTGGTGTCGTATTAGATCCCAAACTCTGCTTCGGCCCTCACGTAGACCAAGTTAGGAACCGGGCGGCCTACATTATGGGTCGCCTATATCACCTCATTAATAAGAAAAGTAAAATGTCCCTCCGTAATAAGGTGACACTTTACAAAGCAGTTATACGTCCCGTTATGACGTACGCGAGCCCGGTCTTCGCGCATGCCGCCCATAAACATATCCATAGGTTACAAGTAATTCAGAATCGTTTTCTGCGACGAGCCACGGGTGCGCCGTGGTTCGTACGTAATCGCGAGCTCCACGTTGATACAGGGTTACCGACAATAGCCCAATTCTTTAAGCAGGCATCTCGACGGTTTTTCGAGACTGCCACCAAACATTCTAACAAACTTCTTGTAAGTGCCGCCACTTATAAGCCTTCCTATAATAAATTCCGTCGCGTCGCCCGGAGGCCGAGACACGTTCTTGACGATCCGGACGACGCGATTACCATTGCACAGGCTAGATCTCTACAAATCCACAAAGCGTCCATTCGCGACCATCGGAGGTTGCGAATAATCCTTGCGCGTTACCGCTATTTTATGGGCAGGCCCCACCCCTTAGATGTTAGGAGCGTTGCTGGAGTTTCTTCGGCCACTTCTTCTCCCAGCGCCAACGCTTCCCGAAGTGGCACTCAAAGTTAGTTTAGCTTTTGAATGTCTCTTAGATTATCCGTGAAATAGCAACCGACCGAGTCGTGGTTCGGCCCTCTCGGGCGCCCTCGGATCGGTATGCTTACGCGTAACATAGTAACCGTCAAGCCAGTTACCCCTCGCAGAGGATTGCTTGTGTCGAGTTACTAGCAATAGAGGTTCAGGCTAAGCGACCTAAGAGCTATGCCACCTCTCAATCCGGTGAAGCAGTCAAGGCCAGCTTCTCTGGCCAATCTGTGTAGTTCGTCATTAAAAAAAATAAAAAAAAAAAACAATAAATTATTTTGTTGGGGATATAACTTTGGTTGCTTAAAATGCAACTTGAGGCAATCGCTCGGACACTAAGCTACCACGGCTCTAAACTCACACAGCTAAATTAAACCTTAAAATAATTTAATCACAAAAGCACGCAACTAATTTACAATTTACAGTATCTACCTGCCTGATCTACCGATACCTACCTTTTTTGAAGAAGGTTAAATAATAAGTAGCCTATGTGCTATTCTAGACTATAATCTATCTCTGTGTCAAATTTCAAACAGATCCGTTTAGCCGTTCTGGCGTTATTGAGAAACAAACCTCCATCCAAACTAGAATTTATAATTTTAGTGGGAGCGTCGACAAAAAAAACATCGCATAATGCAAAGTAGTAGTGTGCTACTATATAAAAACATTACCTCATGTCTCTATTAAATTCAAGTGATCTCTATTTACCCCGCCTACATTAAAAGGACGTAAGAACTTATTTTTAAACGAGAAGTAACTTCTAAATTCGTTATTTTTTTATGTTTGTGCAGGTGATGTTTTTTTTTCATTTGAAATCTGTTGCTTTCCGGGTGGTCCCATTAAAATTTGTCCAATTCTGACAATGGCATCCATGAGAAAACCATATAAGTGTTAAATTTGCATAATTTTTCAAATATGTTCGCGACAAATGGACAAATAACTTAATATACAATCGATTTTGATTAAACATTTTTTATTGGAAAGGATTATTTCATAATATTCCTATACGATTTGATGTCGTAAATATACTTGTTGATGTTTTTTTTTTTTTTTTCGGGACTTTTGCCCTTTTGGGCATGTCAGCCCCATCATACCCTAAACTACGCACACACACCTTGGTCGCATGAAGCGAGAAAGAAAGTCATCAATGTTGTAAGGTGATAGCCACCAGCTTCCTCGATCCCTCTGAGGTCGGGTCAGACAGCAGCATTAAGAAGACCCCCACATGTTGCTCCCTCAGTTTTAGACTATGTATTAATGACTTTCTTTCCGCTTCATGTTTGGCACATTCCCCCAATATGTGGTGCACATCGTCCACCACCTGGCAAATGTCACAGTTCGGTGACTCGGCCTTCCGCATCCGATGTGCAAAAAATTTTGCCGGAAAATGTCCCGACCTTAATCTGTGCACCGTTGTGATGTACTTCCTACTAGTTTCCTTCAGGAACCAGGCAAATGAGGAGGTCGACTCTGTATGATTTTATACCAAATCCCTTTCTGCTGACTTCTTTCATCGAAATATTCTTTAAAATTTTGTAAACAATTTATTTTATAAAAGCCTAAAATCTCCGTATAAAGTGGTAACAAACATTTTTCGTCGCCTTCTGTAATAGCCAATTTGGCCAATCTGTCAGCCTCCTCATTGCCTTGCAAACCCATTGCAATCTCAAATTAGTATGGCGACTCTCAATTGTTAATGTTTAAAATTTACCCGACAGGTTTTGGAAAATATGAACGAAATATCGTACTGCAGTACATGGAGCGAGGCTCAAGTGTTGCTACTAGAGAATTCTGCTTTTAAAAATGACGTCAGCTTATTGGGTATGGACAAGGAGGACGCTTTAATAGGTATGTATTATTACCATTTATGGAAACCTTTTACAATGTTTAATAAAATAGATTTAGCTGATATACAGAAATATTGTATCGTATTTATATCGCTAGATATTGCTTTATTTTATTTCAACAATACATCATTAAATATTTTAATTTAACTCTCGCAATATATTAAATTATTCATTTCTTTCCGTATTCAATATCGTCTCGATCGGGTGAAGATCATTACCTACACCCATGTACATATCAGTAAATACAATATCATTCTTATCGTTTATACAAAAACATCGGGCTCAAGTTAATGTCAGAAATAAAAGTACGACGTATGGCTTGTCTTGTCAATATATTATTGAGTCAAAAATAAACTAAAATAAATAATATGATAATAAATAATTAATACTTCAGTATACTTTATTATACTTCATTGTACTTCAATATGATTCATAATGACAAAATTACACAACGCATGTGGTTTTAAAACAATAGAATATCATCATAGTCAATAAAATCGCTGTATTTGACAGTTCAAAAAGATCAGTGCTCTGATCGTCACCAAACTTTACAGGATTACTAGCCAAGTCAATCTGAAGATTCCCTGAAAGTTTCATTGAAATCGGTCCAGCCGTTTCGGAGCCTATATGGAACATACCCACACACTTTCTCTTTTATATATATAGATTTCATAAAGTTTCATGGATTGTTCTGTACTACAGTGGTATATATGTGTGGTATACCTCGATATACGTGTTTTGAGATACGAGCAGCTGAGCGAGCGATATTTTGCTTTGCGACGTGAACTTAATGAGTGGCATTGAGTCCACGTTGGTCGAGAACCAGTCTACTGTACCATAATGTTGACGATAAACAGGTAATTACTATAGAATAAGTATTATTGCAGTATTCGAACAGCATATTAGAAACATGGAGGCCGAATATCTACAGGAAAAGGAACAGATTAAAAATTTAAATATAAACAATTAGTGCTGCCATCGCGGGAGTCCTTCTCCTTGTGTCGTTTACCTCAATGCTGAGGGTCTTGACCTCCACGAATTATGTTACTGACGATCGCTCTCCACCTGTTACCTCGTGGACCTTCGTATTGGTGTTGTTGCTGATTTGGTATATCCAATGCATAGGGCTCCTTGAGGTTAGGAATGACAATATTACTACATACGATTTGTTTTATCAGATGAAATATCTCGATATTAATATAGATATTAGATGATTTGATAATATACAATTGAAGCGATATATCGCGTTCATATATTCATGTATGTGTTACCGGAAATGTATGAAATATAGGAATTGTATACAATGACGGATTACATACATTTCCATTAACATTTTTTTTGTTAACGAGGAGGAAATCTTCAGAAAGATACCCCGCCTTCTGGGGAAGGCGGCGGTTATGTGGGGTTTTACCCACTAAAACCTCCCAGTGGCCCTTCCTCGGTGCATGGTGAGGGGCTCCGGGATCTCAGTGGAACGCACCGGAGCCCTCTGCACTGTGCTCATAGAGAGCACTCCATATGCACTCCTTTGCGTCGTCTCTCATTCGTACAGCAAAAGACAGGAATAGTTTGCCCACGTCTGCTTTTCCCTCCGACTACAATGTGGGTATTTTCAAGAGTAGAGCGAGAGATATACATAGCTAATGCGTCTTACCATTCAGGACTGCATTTCTACTTAACATCAGTTGAGATCGTAGTCAAGCACTTGCTTAGAAAGTATAAAAAGCTAGATTAATTGCCAGTTTAGTTTTACAAAAACAGCGTACAACCATTCTTTTAGAGCCTTTAACAGTTGGTCCATAACATTTGGTCGATTCGATGTGTCCCCATTGTTTTGCTCCTGCAAGTTTTTATTTTATTTCAACAATAAATCATTAAATATTTAATTTAACTCTCACAATATATTAAATTATTCATTAATTTTCGTATTCAATCTCTTCTCGAGCGGGTGAAGATCATTACCTACGCCCATGCACATATCAGTAAATACAATATCATTCTTATAATTTAAACAAAAACATATCGAGCTCAAGTTAATGTCAGAAATAAAAGTACGACGTATGGCTTGTCTTGTCAATATATTATTGAGTCAAAAATAAACTAAAATAAATAATATGATAATATACAATTGAAGCGATATATCGCGTTCATATATTCATGTATGTGTTACCGGAAATGTATGAAAACATGGAATTGTATACAAATCTTAGGAAATGTAATATTACTTTTTTTATTATAACACTTATTGAGACAATCTGGTAACAGTCATACTGTAAAATAATAATAATATGCATTATTATTATATAAAGTAATAGCACGTCGTATCGCCGCAATAACCAATCATCACGAGAAGTCTTTCTAGCAGTTGATTTTGCCGTAGAAACTTCTTCAATTAACACTTTATAACGTTCATCTTCAATAAAATCAGTGTTTTTAGCGTGTGTTAATATTCTTAATGACGCCAAAGTCAAATTAAAAAAAAAGTCAAAGCCAAATTTTAGGAATTACATACATTTCCTAGGAATTGTATACAATGACGTATTACATACATTTCCATTAATATTTTTTTTTTTGTTAACGAGGAGGAAATCTTCAGAAAGATACCCCGCCTTCTGGGGGGAAGGCGGCGGTTATGTGGGGTTTTTGCCCACTAAAACCTCCCCGGTGGCCCTTCCTCGGTGCATGGTGAGGGGCTCCGGGATCTCCAGTGGAACGCACCGGAGCCCCTCTGCACTGTGCTTATAGAGAGCACTCCATATGCACTCCTTTGCGTCGTCTCTCATTCGTACAGCAAAAGACAGGAATAGTTTGCCCACGTCTGCTTTTCCCTCCGACTACAATGTGGGTATTTTCAAGAGTAGAGCGAGAGATATACATAGCTAGTGCGTCTTACCATCCAGGACTGCATTTCTACTTAACATCAGTTGAGATCGTAGTCAAGCACTTGCTTAGAAAGTATAAAAAAAAGCTAGATTAATTTTTAGTTTTTACAAAAACAGCGTACAACCATTCTATTAGAGCCTTTAACAGTTGGTCCATAACATTTGGTCGATTCGATGTGTCCCCATTGTTTTGCTCCTGCAAGTTTTTATTTTATTTTAATGCACTTTTATTATAAAAATACTAATTATATGTCTGTCTACCTTAATTTCCCCATGTAATGACATGAAGCATTTTGTATCATAAAATAATCATAGAAAAATCAATAAAAAAAAGACATATTAAAAAATATCATTGGTAGTTCTCTACGAGATCATTTCAAGAATGAGCTAACTCGCCGGGTAAGCAAGTTGAAGTGGCAATGGGCAGGGCACATACCGCGTAGAACAGATGGCCGATGGGGCCGAAAAGTTCTCGTGTCGGCCTCAGTCTTCACAGGTTTTGTGCTGAAAATCAGCGCTGTCCTACATGTGTGAGCACAGCACATGCTGAGCCAACCCCTTGTCGGCACAATTTCTATTTTGTTTTTTTTTTTATGTTGTTTTTGTCTTGTTTTACCTGTTGTGTTCTTTTGTCGAATAAATGTTTATTCTATTCTCTATTGGAGACCACGGACCGGCAAGCGTATTATAGGACGTCCGTCCGCAAGATGCTCTGACGACCTCGTGAAGGTCGCAGGACGCAGCTGGATGCGGATCGCTTACAACCGGTCCTTTTGGTTATCGTTGGGGTGGCCTATGTCCAGCAGTGGATGTTTTACGGCTGAAATGATGATGTTGATGATCATTGGTAGATTATTATTTGTGGCACAATGACAATGGAATTGTATTAGATTGGTTTCAAAATGAAAAGGAAATAACAGACTGGGTGGCCCATGTCTATGAAAATATATAAAACAACTAAACGTTGTTCTTCTTACCAGGCGCTGTTGGACAATCTGCACGAGGAGGGCAAGCTGACCTCAATGTCCCTGTGGGTAGAGCTGTACCCTGTCATCTCTGCAGATATTCGCTTCTCCGCAATGCTCGGTAATTTAACATGACTTATTCAAAATAGAGTCGTGGTAGCTCAGTGTCAAGGCGGTCGTCTCAAGTTCGATCCCCGACACCGACACCAATGAATTTGTTGTTGCAGTTTTATATGCTGATATGACCACGCGCTCGGCGGTGAAGGAAGACATCGTGAGGAAAACTACATGTCTTAGAAAATGTTTCTAAGACATGTGAAGTCTGCCAATCCGCACTAGGTGTGCGTGGCGGACTATGCCCTTTACTCTATTAACAGAGAAGGCATGTGCCCAGCAGTGGGACATATATTATATTATATAATGGCTGTAACTTTAACTTTTCCTTTATTCAAAATCTTCTACAAAAAAAACATTTAAAAAAAATTATATTATATGTGAAATAGCAACCGACCGAGTCGTGGTTCGCCCCTCACCGGGGTACCCTTGTGTCGATTTACTAGCGATAGAGGTTCAAGCTTAGCGACCTAAGAGCTATGCCACCTCTCAATCCGGTGAAGCAGTCAAGGCCAGCTTCTCTGGCCAATCTGTGTAGTTCGTCATTAAAAAAAAAGTACAACTTTTTTTTAGTGCAAAAGGTTCTTATATAGAACCTAATAAGCTTGACGAAAAGCAGCCTGCGAAAACTGATGCTGTCTACCCCGCTAGGATTAAAAGGATCTGAGCTTACTTATTTTTATTAAATTTTATATTTACACACGGGTCGGACTTCTAGAAAGGATACATGAGGAAAGAATGACTAATATTCATACTGTGGAAGTGAGTGGTGGAGTCGGTTGAAGGTTTTCTCTGGTGGTATATCGATGAACCACTACTTGAAGTAAGACCTCTTTACGTACGCTTGACTTGGAGAGTAAGTTGGTGAATGCGTTATGAAAAGTTTGATAGGGCGAGAGGCAAAGGGAAGTTAACAGGGGGATAGATAGACAGATAGCTTAGCGAAGATAGTTAGAGATAGAGAGAGTTAAGTTTCGTATATTACTGTGAAGAGACAAGAAAGAGAGAGGTGCGCGCACACATTTTTTTCCCTCCTCTCACATCTTGTAGCGTCACGTCTAAGACACAGTGCAGGTCTATTGTCTGTATCACAATATAGGAGCAAGACAGAGCAGTGCGCGCGCACATTTTCTCTCTCTCTTTCTCTCGTAGCCAGTAACGTTTAGTATATCTAAGACACAGTGCAGGCTTATTGTCTATGTGACACTGTAGGAGCAAAAGAGAGCAGTACGCGCGAGTTTTCTCTCTCTCTTTCTTAAACAATCATGTATGTATTATATTGTGTATACATTATACATATATTTGTAGTTAAAGAAGTTTTACTTCAGTGCACATTTTTTTTTAAATTGATGGCCTATTTTTTTTTAAAAAAAGCTAGTAATATTTCTTTTTTTTTTTCAGAAATATTACTAACAATCTTGTTAACCATTCCAACTAAGCTTAAACTTGTGCTAGGAGATGGTTCATGGCAATAGTCGAATGGTGGATTCGAACCCACGACCTTACGATTCGCAGACCGTGCCCTAAACCATTAGGCTATTGACGCTATTGTATAATAGTTCTAATTACACTATATGCGGTAGTTGTAATAAATTCATCCTTCACAGGACAAAGTGGATCTACCCCCTTAGATCTGTTTAAATTTTACGTGGAGAACTTGAAGGCGCGTTTCCACGACGAGAAGAAAGTCATCAAGGAGATACTCAAGGAGAAGGCGTTCGAAGTGAAAGCGGACACGAGTTTCGAGGAGTTTGCCACCATCGTCTGCGAGGACAGCAAGTCGGCCTCGTTGGACGCTGGCAATGTCAAACTCACCTATAATTCACTCCTGGAGAAGGTATGTCGGATTTATAACAACACTAGCTGTGCCCGTGGCTTCGTTTTTATAGGCAGCATTTTAATTGGTATATAGGCTAATTATATTGCTAATAAAACACATACACACGTTAAAATGACTATACTACAGTATTTTACTGAAAAATATTGCTTGATTTCGGTTTCCTTTAAAAGCTCCAATTCTCTGTATTTTCGTCGCCAAACCAAAATTTTCATCCCCTACTTGTTACCGCCGCCCTTAGGGTAAAGTATATACAAACTCTGACTGTCGTATTTATTTATCTCTAATCAAAATGCAAAAAACATAATTTTAAAGCTTTTAGCTTACTTAATTTCCAAACTCATTAATTAATTAATAATGAGCTAACTAATAAATTAATTTTAACATTTAAAAGTAGCCTATATCTTGTGAGATTATTTCTGTACCAAATTTCTTCATCGCGGGTAACACCGCGGGGTGCAGCTAGTTTATCATATAAAATCTTTCAGGCCGAGGTACGGACCAAGGAAAAAATAAAAGAGGAGTCGAAAGCGCAGAAAAAAGTGGAGAGCGCTTTCAAATGGGCGCTAATCGACGCGAACATAGACCCCCAGCTAACTTGGAGCGAAGCCAAGGAAAAGCTGGACCTCAGCGCTCCTGACTTCGCAGCCGTCCTGACCGAGGAGGACCGCTCTAGGATATATAAAGTACTAAATATCTTTTATATCAAGAACCGTCAATAGTCTGGTTTAGTATACAGAACACATACAGAAACATTATGTCGTAGATATTAATCCACCATTCGATTACTGGTGTGAACTATTTCCTAACACAAGCCCTACCTTTTTCGAAATGGTTATTGTGAAGAAATATATTTAAAAAAAAACATTAAAGTTAAGTTAAAGTTAAGTTACGGTATCCCCTGCCTGTCGTAGAAGGCGACTAAAAGGGCCGTCGAGTTCACTGGGCGACAAGGGTCTTTGTCGTCAGCCAAAGTGGACCCGGGAAGAAGGTGGCATTGGCTGGCCCGTGTCGCCTTGCACCTCGAGGGCACAGAGGGGGAGGGATTAACCTCCCCTCCCCCCCCCGGACGTGTTCCCGAACAGCACAGTGTAGTGGGGCTTAACCCCGCCTTCCCACATGACCCCAGAAGGCGGGGTATCTTGTTGACGATTTCCCCCGTTAATAAAAAAAAGAACGTTTTAATATTTTTTTTAATACAATGATCAGGCTGTCCTTCCAAGGTCGTCGGTCCACCTGGAGGGAGGGCGCCTCATGCTTGGCCATGCGCGGCCTCTATTTCAAGACTTTCCTACCCCATCTATCATTATTGACTCGGCAGATGTAGGATATAAAGGCTGTAACTAACATTAATAGGAGAGATGAAATGAAGATTAAATTATATTGTATTAATATGTTATTGTGATACTCCAGGACTTTCAGCACGAGCAGGAAGACAGCTGCATGCACTACCATCACCCCAAGGCGCGCAAGGCCAAACGTTCAAAGAAAAAGAAACGCTCACATTCCGGTTCTATGGTGAGAACACTCTCATTTATCCCTCTTGTCCCATAATCTTTATGTTGTACGATACTAATTCTTTTTGCGACGAGCCACGGGTGCGCCGTGGTTCGCGCCCTCGGATCGGAATGCTTACGCGTAACATAGTAACCGTCCAAGCCGAGGTTACCCCCCACCGGGGGGACCCTTGTGTCGAGTTACTAGCAATAGAGGTTCAGGCTAAGCGACCTAACAGCTATGCCACCTCTCAATCCGGTGAAGCAGTCAAGGCCAGCTTCTCTGGCCAATCTGTGTAGTTCGTCAAAAAAAAGATACTAATACACAATTGTCTTAACACCGTTAGTCTTCTTTACATTGATTTTTAATAATATATAATTAATAATAGCGCCATCTATCTAAACCAGTTGACACTAAAAATCTTACATTTCTTGCCGGCTTCATAAGGAACTTCGATCCAAAAAGTTTGCGGTACAGATATACATACGGTATTTGGCTATCGGATGTAATGTATCATTATAAATATATATATTACATGATTCGATAACATTGGATTGAAGCGATGCATTGCGTTCATATATCGATATTTTATGTAATACTGTGTATGATTGACATAATCATGTCATAATTTAAATTTGCTACACTATACGGCAGATGTCGTTGTGTTGTGTCTACTACGAAACTCTATAATACGGTATTAGCGCCGTATGTTGAGATTTGTAACATTTCCCCGCGAACCGAATGAAGTAATAAAAATAAATTAAAATTCTCTATGTAATAAATAATAATTAAAACGGTCACAGTAAGACACATCTAGTATGGACGCAGCGCACCTGTTCTCTAAATCTTTGGTCGTAAACACGAACACCGTCTTTTATTCCACCGCCACCATCTTGATGGTTGGCGTTCAACGACTGTACGTTTTTCGCGTAACTTTCTCCCACGCACTGTCAACTTGCGGAATCAACTGTCGCCAGCTGTGTTTTCGAAAGTCTACGATTTAGGGACCTTCAAGAAACGAGCCTATTCCTATCTCAAAGGTCGGCAACGCACCTACAGCTCCTCTGGTGCTGTGGATGTTCATGGGCGACGGTGATCACTTAAGATCAGGTGAGCCGTATGCTCGTTTGCCACTTTTCATATATATAAAAAAAAAAGTTAATATTATAAAAGACGGTATTTTTTATAAAATGTAGTTTGCCTTAATTCAGCCCTGTAGTTCTGGGCTCTCAGCCAGACTGCGACAGTTTCACCGGACATTGCAGTAGTGTATTATGAGTGGACGTATATGAATAATATACTTAATCAAATATTATGTGTTTTATTATACTAAAGTCGGGCTCCGTGTCGGGCCGGTCGCCTTCACCCGCGGGCAGCGGCGGCACCTGGAGCTCCGAAGATCGCAAGCATAAGAAGACTAAGAAGAAACACCGCAAGCACTCCCCACCGCCGGTAAACTTATTTATTTAACAAGTACCTGTCACATATGAGACCTAACAACCTTGATGAAAAAAAAAGACGTGAGCTTATTTTTTATATAAATTTAACTATATTTAGCTATGCGGTGCCGACAGGTGATAAAGGAAGTGTCAACAATCTTACAATTGACTAGTTCTATCCCGATCGAAGTGACAACCACTCCGCTTGATTGAAAGTGTATGTGCATCTGTGCGCGGCGTGTGTACTTGTGCAATTAAAAACGTTTGAAGGATGCGCATCCGACCGCATCATCATTATATTTACGTCTTCGAGCAACCCTGAACATTGGTCCTTCGAGCCGGATAGTTATAATACGAAGTTAGCCTATATTATGTTTTTTCTTCTACATTAGTGCTCGCTGTGGATATGGA
The DNA here is from genome assembly GCA_029286785.1 of Meandrusa payeni. NCBI lineage: Eukaryota > Metazoa > Arthropoda > Insecta > Lepidoptera > Papilionidae > Meandrusa > Meandrusa payeni. Next base: position 1,100,285 of record JAGSMX010000015.1, read on the forward strand.
GTACTTAGCTATATCTATCTATATAGATATGTTATAACTACCTATATCACAATCGACAAGCTTTGTTCCATACAATTTTAGGAGTTTCTTAACCTGATTCCAATCGCGGAGAAACTAATAACAATAGCGTCTACGATACGTGGATCAGAGTATTCTTCAACGCCACCTTCCAAAATCAGGCATATAAAAAGGTTACCCCTCACCGGAGGACCCTTGTGTCGAGTTACTAGCAATAGAGGTTCAGGCTAAGCGACCTAACAGCTATGCCACCTCTCAATCCGGTGAAGCAGTCAAGGCCAGCTTCTCTGGCCAATCTGTGTAGTTCGTCAAAAAAAAGATACTAATACACAATTGTCTTAACACCGTTAGTCTTCTTTACATTGATTTTTAATAATATATAATTAATAATAGCGCCATCTATCTAAACCAGTTGACACTAAAAATCTTACATTTCTTGCCGGCTTCATAAGGAACTTCGATCCAAAAAGTTTGCGGTACAGATATACATACGGTATTTGGCTATCGGATGTAATGTATCATTATAAATATATATATTACATGATTCGATAACATTGGATTGAATCGGTATATTGCGTTCATATATCGATATTTTATGTTATATTGTGTATGATTGACATAATCATGTCATAATTTAAATTTGCTACACTATACGGCAGATGTCGTTGTGTTGTGTCTACTACGAAACTCTATAATACGGTATTAGCGCCGTATGTTGAGATTTGTAACATTTCCCCGCGAACCGAATGAAGTAATAAAAATAAATTAAAATTCTCTATGTAATAAATAATAATTAAAACGGTCACAGTAAGACACATCTAGTATGGACGCAGCGCACCTGTTCTCTAAATCTTTGGTCGTAAACACGAACACCGTCTTTTATTCCACCGCCACCATCTTGATGGTTGGCGTTCAACGACTGTACGTTTTTCGCGTAACTTTCTCCCACGCACTGTCAACTTGCGGAATCAACTGTCGCCAGCTGTGTTTTCGAAAGTCTACGATTTAGGGACCTTCAAGAAACGAGCCTATTCCTATCTCAAAGGTCGGCAACGCACCTACAGCTCCTCTGGTGCTGTGGATGTTCATGGGCGACGGTGATCACTTAAGATCAGGTGAGCCGTATGCTCGTTTGCCACTTTTCATATATATAAAAAAAAAAGTTAATATTATAAAAGACGGTATTTTTTATAAAATGTAGTTTGCCTTAAATCAGCCCTGTAGTTCTGGGCTCTCAGCCAAACTGCGACAGTTTCACCGGACATTGCAGTAGTGTATTATGAGTGGACGTATATGAAGAATATACTTAATCAAATATTATATGTTTTATTATACTAAAGTCGGGCTCCGTGTCGGGCCGGTCGCCTTCACCCGCGGGCAGCGGCGGCACCTGGAGCTCCGAAGATCGCAAGCATAAGAAGACTAAGAAGAAACACCGCAAGCACTCCCCACCGCCGGTAAACTTATTTATTTAACGAGTACCTGTCACATATGACACCTAACAACCTTGATGAAAAAAAAAGACGTGAGCTTATTTTTAAATAAATTTAACTATATAGCTATGCGGTGCTGACAGGTGATAAAGGAAGTGTCAACAATCTTACAGTTGACTAGTTCTATCCCCATCGAAGTGATAACCACTCCGCTTGATTGAAAGTGTATGTGCATCTGTGCGCGGCGTGTGTACTTGTGCAATTAAAAACGTTTGAAGGATGCGCATCCGACCGCATCATCATTATATTTACGTCTTCGAGCAACCCTGAACATTGGTCCTTCGAGCCGGATAGTTATAATACGAAGTTAGCCTATATTATGTTTTTTCTTCTACATTAGTGCTCGCTGTGGATATGGAGTACTTAGCTATATTTATATAGATATGTTATACCTACCTATATCACAATCGACAAGCTTTGTTCTATACAATTTTAGGAGTTTCTTAACCTGATTCCAATCGCGGAGAAACTAATAACAATAGCGTCTACGATACGCGGATCAGAGTATTCTTCAACGCCACCTTCCAAAATCAGGCATATAAAAAAAGGTTACCCCTCACCGGGGGGACCCTTGTGTCGAGTTACTAGCGATAGAGGTTCAGGCTAAGCGACATAAGAGCTATGCCACCTCTCAATCCGGTGAAGCAGTCAAGGCCAGCTTCTCTGGCCAATCTGTGTAGTTCGTCAAAAAAAAGATACTAATACACAATTGTCTTAACACCGTTAATCTTCTTTACATTGATTTTTAATAATATATAATTAATAAAAGCGCCATCTATCTAAACCAGTTGACACTAAAAATCTTACACTTAGTGTTACCGACGTTTCTTGCCGGCTTCATAGGAACTTTGATCCAAAAACTTTGCGGTACAGATATACATACGGTATTTGGCTATCGGATGTAATGTATCATTATAAATATATATATTACATGATTCGATAACATTGGATTGAAGCGATGCATTGCGTTCATATATCGATATTTTATGTAATACTGTGTATGATTGACATAATCATGTCATAATTTAAATTTGCTACACTATACGGCAGATGTCGTTGTGTTGTGTCTACTACGAAACTATATAATTCTCTAAATCTTTGGTCGTAAACACGAACACCGTCTTTTATTCCACCGCCACCATCTTGTTGGTTGGCGTTCAACGACTGTACGTTTTTCGCGTAACTTTCTCCCACGCACTGTCAACTTGTGGAATCAACTGTCGCCTGCGGTGTTTCCGAACGTTTACGATTTAGGGACCTTCAAGAAACGAGCCTATTCCTATCTCAAAGGTCGGCAACGCACCTACAGCTCCTCTGGTGCTGTGGATGTTCATGGGCGACGGTGATCACTTAAGATCAGGTGAGCCGTATGCTCCTTTGCCACTTTTCATATATAAAAAAAAAAATATTATAAAAGACGGTATTTTTTATAAAATGTAGTTTGCCTTAAATCAGCCCTGTAGTTCTGGGCTCTCAGCCAAACTGCGACAGTTTCACCGGACATTGCAGTAGTGTATTATGAGTGGACGTATATGAAGAATATACTTAATCAAATATTATGTGTTTTATTATACTAAAGTCGGGCTCCGTGTCGGGCCGGTCGCCTTCACCCGCGGGCATTTAGCTATGCGGTGCTGACAGGTGATAAAGGAAGTGTCAACAATCTTACAGTTGACTAGTTCTATCCCCATCGAAGTGATAACCACTCCGCTTGACTGAAAGTGTATGTGCATCTGTGCTCGGCGTGTGTACTTGTGCAATTAAAAACGTTTGAAGGATGCGCATCCGACCGCATCATCATTATATTTGCGTCTTCGAGCAACCCTGAACATTGGTCCTTCGAGCCGGATAGTTATAATACGAAGTTCGCCTATTTTATGTTTCTTCTTCTACATTAGTGCTCGCTGTGGATATGGAGTACTTAGCTATATCTATCTATATAGATATGTTATAACTACCTATATCACAATCGACAAGCTTTGTTCCATACAATTTTAGGAGTTTCTTAACCTGATTCCAATCGCGGAGAAACTAATAACAATAGCGTCTACGATACGTGGATCAGAGTATTCTTCAACGCCACCTTCCAAAATCAGGCATATAAAAAAAGGTTACCCCTCACCGGAGGGACCCTTGTGTCGAGTTACTAGCGATAGAGGTTCAGGCTAAGCGATCTAAGAGCTATGCCACCTCTCAATCCGAAGAAGCAGTCAAGGCCAGCTTTTTCTGGCCAATCTGTGTAGTTCGTCATAAAAAAAATCAATGGTCCATCCTTTGCCCGGGTATCGTGTGGTCCGGCCCATCTCCACTATTTTGAGAAAAAACCTTATTAAATCCTTTCAAATAAAAAAATAACTTCGAAATCGTTCATAAATGGATGTGGTATGCATGTAAATAATTTATTTTATTAGAAATCCCCAACGCCCGAGGAGGGAGGTATATCAGAGGAGGAGGTGACTCGGCCCAAGATCAAGAAGACGAAGCGCAACGCGCCAAGCAGCGGCGACGAACACGAGCCCGCGTACAAGCCCAAGAAGAAGAAGGACAAGAAAGAGAAGAAAGAAAAGTGAGTTTCCACTGCCACACGTACTTCTTTCCAGACTTCTTCGTAACGAGTGTTTTAGGACTAATCACATGGAACGTGAAGTGTAACGCGATCGTTATAATAGAAGTAACTTGTTCTTATAACATTGTTTGTATTGGGGTCTCCAACCTTAGGGATGTTCATGCAAATATATCGATATTTTGAATATATTGATATTTTCCATATATCTTATCGTTTATTTAAGTAGCCCAAGAAAAAACCGCGGCACAGATTATAAAATTTATACCTTGACATATTTTATTTTGAAATATATCGATATTAGATCATTCGATGATATCGGATTGAAGGGATATATCGCATTTATAAATCTATAATTCTATATAGATTTCGTACACTCCTATCCTACCTATCGACTTTACGCACTTCTTCGTTACAATTCCACTACAAATAAAATAAATAAAAGCATTCACGCAGTACGCCAGAGGGTAGGCAGAGATTATGTGTTTCCATTTTTCACGGCTCTGGCGCTACTTTCGCGCTTTTCGCACATCCATACATCTTTGTCATTATTCATGACACTCTTGGGTCGCTACCGATCGTTTCTGATAGCATACGTTTGGTCCAGTTATAGCGGCGTAAGCTTTTCCATCTCTCAAATCAGGTGAAACAAGTGACAAGCTGTCTCTGTCTACCCCAGTAGGAGTAAAGAACGCGAGACCTTATTTATACTTTTTGTTGCTATTTTTTTTATCCCACAATAATTTCAATAGCGACTAATTAAATTACAATTATGACTGGTGTTCAAACTAGGAACAAATCTGTGAGAGGAATTACCAAGCCTAAATCCTACGGATGTGCACAAAAATTTTCACTTTTTACGTTCTCAAAAATGATTGGAGAAGCATTGGAGAGAGAGAAGGAGAAGGTATATATATATATATATATACATAAATATATATATATATAATTGTTGAGTGTCATGTGGGTGCGCGAATGTGTGTAGGAAGGAGTGTGAGTGAATGTGTTTGTCAGTACATGTGTATACAAATATGTTTTTTGTAATTATACACACAAAAATATGACTAAAACTGATAAATATCTAAGTATTCAATTGCATTATATTTTCCGTTTCATTATAATTCAAGGATTTCAACCAATCAGATCATTACAGAGAAGGCCTGTGCCCAGCAGTGGGACATTTATAAAGGCTGTAATTTTTGATACTTTGGTGGTTCGGAAATATGGAAAGGATGAATGATCAAAGAGTATTTATACCCCACTACACTACAAAGGGTCGGTAGAGGTTTCTAGAAGGAGCAATATTGGCAGAATGGAAAAAATGCATGTATGAAGTATCAAGTAACTGATGTATGGATGTGATCAGCGTCTCAGGATAGTATAAGCGTCAATAGCCTAATGGTTTAGGGCACGGCCTGCGAATCGTAAGGTCGTGGGTTCGTATCCACCATTTGACTATTGCCGTGAACCATGTCCTAGCACAAGCTTAAGCTTAGTTGGAATGGTTAACAAGATTGTTAGTAAATATTTCTGAAAAAAATGAAATATTGCTAGCTTTCTTTTAAAAAGAAAAAAAATTAGTCGATGTGGTTCACAGCCTCTCCAGGAGACATGTGTGTTTGTATAATCTCTGAACTATGGTATCCAAATTGGCTAACTCAGCTGTAAGATAAAGTTGCAGTGAGATGAGCGTATCTGTAGTATTTCATAGTGGTTTAGTAATTGACTTATAATCTAATATCGGATTTTGCGTCTTCATAAAAACAATAGTTAATTTGTACCGATATTTATGGTGTTGACGTTAACACCTGTCATAAATGGGACCTTAATTGATGATGATTATGATGTCCGATGTCGGCCACGGCGACTGTGTCACTGGAAAGGCATTTTAATTAGGGCGCTACATTCAGGTAGTAATTAGGTAGGGCTTAGGTTTTCTGCCCTTTCGTGTGCTCTTTGGTGGCTCACGTACCCGAGCTCGTTGCTAAAAGCACGAGAGCACTTCTCACAGGTCAAGGTTCCACCAACATTATTATCGTGGATGGACACTAGTTGGCGGGTGTTCCGTTTATCTCGATTTGTGTCGAGTTATCAACCTGTTGGTGGACAAGTCGCCAAATTACCTTAATTAACCCGGCTTCAAATCCCGTTCAATAAAACACGTGAAAGCTTTTATATATATATATATAATGATTTTTTCTTTTTAATATTATAAAAAATAAAATGTAAATATTATTTTGTTTTTTATTGCCGTTTCTCTTCATATCGACGCTGGAAAACAAAAACGTAGTAAAACCCACAAAAATGAAATTGTTCACCAGACTCGAAAAAAATTTCAACTAAAAAAAATTATAAGTCTCGTGTTTGCTGAATAAGTATTGTATCGCGGCATTAAACTAGAGTTTTCAAAAAATAAAAGAGAAGTGTCAATCTTGAAAATCCTATTTTCGCTATTTCTCATCTAATTGTTACAAGTCATATATTTTTTTTTTGTATAGTGAAAAAGAGGATTTTTTGAGAGTTACGATAAAAGGAATAAAATAGTAAATAAGGTAAAGATCTTTATATATAACAAATTCTACAAATATTTTCTTAGTTTTCGTCCTTCGGTACACATCTCCCTGCTAGACTAATATATAGCCTGTATTAGGGAGATGTTGTACCTAACTCCGAGTTTATGAACTAAAGTTTGTTATATAGCTTTTGTGGTATTCGTGTGTTTTTGCAAAGAATAGTGTGCGTTAGTGCATGTGAGAGTGTATGTGCGAGTGAGTACATGAGAGTGAGGATAACTTATTTTATGCTATGAAGAAATTTTTCAGTCTATTCGAATGTGAAATTATGGAGAAACGAGTACAGTAACTTTTTACACTTATATTGGGATAAACTATGAAAAGGCACATAAAAGTTAACTTTATTATAAAGGTATGGCCCCAGGTAGTAATTAAATCTTTTTGCGGTCCACATTACTGCTGGAATATATCATTCGACGCGTCTTTTTCTTCTGATTCCAACGACGTAAAAAAGAGAAAATGGCCATATGTGTCACTTACTACGTTTTTACTTTCCAGCGTCGATATAAACATAGGTAATTGGATAATTATTAAATCGTATACATTTTTGCTTTCCCCCCTAATTTGATAGTCACCGTGGTATATTTTTTGTTATTTGCACTAAATGGCGGACTGCAATGCAAGTCATTCTGTATCTACCTTGGTACAAGAACTCTTGGTTTCATCGGCGACAGAATAAAGCTTTATTTTCTCTTGCAAAATATCATTAAGTCATTAAACGACTGATAGTGTTATTGGGCTTTGGCTAAAGTAATTCTTAAAATCTATTATTGATACGACAAAGTCACAGCATGTGGTTACAATTGGCGAGCGACTATATGTCACCTTAAGGAGGCATTCTGGTCTATAACCAATAGAGTTTAAGGGAATTTCTTGTAGGAGAGTTGGATCGCTGGCAAACATTGCTAGAGGCTTCGGCTCGCCCTTTGAGAGAGCCAATAATGACTTCTCGGCTAACTCTTTGCGTTTAACTCGATCTTGATCATGGATTGACTAACAACATCCCAAGTACGAGTACTCTATGCACAAAGTAAATATGTTTGAATATAGAATACATTTTTATGTCTGGCGTAATTTGTGCATTTGTGCTCAAAACGTTAGGTTAACATCCTCATAAAATGCCAGGGTGTTGGCATTTCGTAAGTGTGCCATGGCAACAACGGTGCTAATGGAATAGATTTGGCGACTCAGGAAAGTGTACGTTTGCTTAAGTGTCGGCTATGTTTGGTGGTTTATGGCTATAGCTTCTCCCGTGAGCAGAATGGGATAGTTAGATATCAGAGGTCTCTTTCCTTCTCTTGTTTCATGCAGTTGGGTCAGCTGGAAGTGACACAAACTTGCAGAATATCGATGTGAAATCTTGGTATATTAAACTTGTGCGTTTTGTCTGGTGCAGCTGTCCCAATATCTCATAATAGGTTGGTATTGCAAATGCAATTCAAAATAGAGGTTTGTGGGCGGCGTGATCGCTTAAGCTGAGCCGAATGCTCACTTACCTCACCCATAAGAGTCAGTCCTAATGTTCTCCGTTTTGATCTGTTCATGAAAGATTGCCAACATCCGGAGCGTGGAGCGACGCTGACCTGGAGTCTCGCAGGGCGGCGCTGCTGGCCCAGTTGCACGAGCACGAGGGGGCCGACTGACCATCTGTCACGCACGTGCACATCTTCAACGACTACCCGCCACGACTCCAGCACGCAGACGATACGCCGCCCAGTGAAAACGATCCACACGAAACCATAGACAACAAAAACATTATCTTTGGTGATAATTGAATGATCGATGTGGCATCTATATATCGATTATTAAGCAATAATTTTTTTTAGAAATTAATTTTTTATACTAATATTTTGTATTTGATTTCGGACGAATGATAATGTATTATTACTTGGTTGCCCATCAATTTTTCACCATACTAATGTTTCTACAAACAACAATAATGTTTCTCTTTTAACATGGATCATTCTAGCAACATTATCTCACTTGTACCACAATGCTGCGACTTAAGTTTTCATTGAAATAGAAATTATATTTAATTTTATTCCGTGAACACCGTTTATACATTAGAATAAACTAAACAATAACTTACCCAACCAATATTCTTTGAATATTTCACTTTAAACTACGGCATGACTTTTATGCAGGTTAAATTTAACTAAACGTTGAAGCGTCAATAGCCTAATGGTTTAGGGTACGGCCTGCGAATCGTAAGGTCGTGGGTTCGAATCCACTATTCGACTATTGCCGTGAACCACGTCCTAGCACAAGCTTCAGCTTAGTTGGAATGGTTAACAAGATTGTTAGTAATATTTGTGAAAAAAAAGAAATATTGCTAGCTTTCTTTTAAAAAAAAAATGAGTGGAACGACGCTTAACGAAGCTTCTAGATTTATGCACATTTATAAAGGATGGTCCTAGCGCCATAATTGGTTCATGGCGCATATAATTAGATATATTACCTCTCTTTATGAATAACCAAAACAATATGACACTTTGATGTTAATTTATTTAACGTTTAAATAAATAGGATTTCTTAGTTTGACTATCATTGATTTGTTTTGCATATTTACATTTTTAATACTATATAAAACCTTTTCTAGTTTTGTTCGTAGAGGTTCAGGTTAAGCGACCTAAGAGCTATGCCACCTCTCAATCCAGTGAAGCAGTCAAGGCCAGCTTCTCTGGCCAATCTGTGTAGTTCGTCATGAAAAAATCTAGTTTTGTCACTAATTTCCCTCATAGTTGTTATATAAAGTTACACATTTGAGAGGACAGTGTTCTCGTGTTTAAAAAAAATATTGTATATGTATATACTAATACAAATGTTATATATTTTACTGAACAATTATTTTTTACCGTTCCCGGAAACGAAGACAGACGATAGTACTAACACCTTTGATGATGGGACGGAAAGAAAATCGATCCTGATTTAAAAAAAAAACGTTTAAAGAAAACCAGCAATGAAACAAAAACTCCAAGACAGATGATGCTCGGGTCAACGAGCGGGGCGCGGAGGGACGGCGGCGACATAGAATTCTATACAAAGAATTCTTTCCGCGTCTTTGGCGCCACCACCCATCTGCGCCCCGTCGTTCGCGTTCTTTTTCGTTTCATTGCTGTTTTCTTAGTAATGTATTTTTTTAAAAAACTATCGTTTTATTTAGCTATACTAATATGATAGAGTGTTAATAATGTCAATAAAACGTTTAAAAATATATATTTTTTAAATCGGTTTTTATTCTGTCCCATCATCAAATGTGTTATTAGAGCTATCGTCTGTCTTCGTTTTCAGAAGCGGACTCCTAACACCCTGTATGTATAAGTATTATATATTAGTACCGTACAGCACATCTATTGGCTTTAGATTGCCAGATAATAGAATACATTATATTTTGTTTTGTATTACGTTGTTTCCTTTTCTTTAACATATAATAAATATTGCTTCGCAGAAGCAGGTGTCCCGTTGTTTTGCATAACAGCTGTGCCCGCGGTAAATAAGCATATAAAATTGTAATAAACAATTTCATTGGTGCCGGCATCCGGGATCGAACTCGGGTTCGACACTACTATCACGTCTCCTAAACACTAGTAGTGCTATACAGGTGTTAGGGGACTGCTTCCAAAAACGAAGACAGGCTATAGAACTAATGACACCTTTGATAATGGGATGGGAAAAATTCGATCCTGATTAAAAAAATATAGATATATTTTTAAAACGTTTTATTAGCATTTTTTACACTCACATCATGTTGGTATAGATAAATGAAACGATAGCTTTATAAAAAATACATTACTAAAAAAACAGCAATGAAACAAGAAGTCAAAAACAGCTGATGCACGGGTCAACGAACGCCGGAGCGCGGAGGGAGGCGGCGCCAAAAGCGGCAAGAATTATTTTATGGCGCAGTATCAACGCCGCGTCTTCCATTGGTATTCCAGTCTTCCAGTAACTATATTCCAATGGTATGGTCTGCGAATCGTAAGGTCGTAGGTTCGAATCCACCATTCAACTATTGACGTGAAACATCTCCTAGCACAAGCTTACGCTTATTTGGAATGGTTGCCAGTTAGTAATATTTATGAAAAAATAAATATACCTAGCAACCATTTAAAAAATATGGGGCATATAATTGTGTACGCGCATGAAAAGTTACAATTCTTTGGCATCATTAAAGAATAGTTTATTAAATTAATAATTAACGGACTAGAAAAAGATAGTCAACACAGTCAATAAAGTTCAGTTTATTATTAAATTTGTAAAATTAAATAAATATTATATAAAATAATAATATTTTAATTTATATCAATAAATAGTACATACGGACTTTAAAAAATTTATAAGCATAATTTGTTTTCACTGCGGCTTCACCCTGTTAACTGTCATCTTGTTTTCATAAGTTATTGAGAACGTGGATTTTAAAAGTAAATTCTCTTCTTCATTATAGTTTCCTCGGAGCTGAGGGGCTTGACTCCCAAGAGAGCTGCTTTTAACGAGCATTCCCTCCGAGCAAAACCTCTTTTCAACCCACTTCAAAATATCTTCTTTATTTTTGTTTCCTCCTAACTTTTGACTGGGTGAACCGATTTTGATGAGAGAATCATTTCTATTTGAAAGCTGGTGCTTCCAATTTGGTCCCATTTCAGTTCTCACATCCCATTGTCATCCATGAAAAACCTTAGTCTTAAATTTGCATGAAGTATGTGCGCATGAAGCGATTTGATGATTCACTTTTTTATTGGAAAGGATTTACTTCAAGAGTAGTTTGATGAAAGTTTGGTTAGGTTATTTTTAATTCGAAATATTCTTACAATAATCAGGAAAAATAAAGATGGCGACTGCGCATAATACCGTTTAACTTTTTTTTTTGATTTTAAGTCCAGAAATGAAATCTTTAGTGTTGATTCAAAAATCTTATATATTCCTTAGCCCGAGTTTGCTCAATCAATCGTGTCAAAATATATGTTCAGTGATATCACAATTGTAAATTTTTACTAGGTTAGGTAATCTGCTAGTTCGTTCTGCCACAATGGTTTTTCAATGGCGTACCACTGACAATCAAATATAGTTTAAATTATGGCCATTTGTTAAATATGCTGATACATTTAAATAAAATTGATAGATATCAAATAATGAAAAAAGTTCAGTTGCAAATTATATATTTAAAAAAAAATTAGTACTTTACGATTTTTGGCACAGTGATAATTAAATTGTAATAGGTTGGTTTTATGCTGAAATGTCATTGGCTGACTTGGGGTTCTCATCAATTATTAGTCTTAATATAAAAATATCACAAATTTTTCTTGATTTTCTTAAAGTTAAAAAGAATATTTTATCACATTGTTGAGTTTATTTAACTCCCAATCCACAATACTCCTCTAGATAGATAGATTGATAGAGAAGAAAATTACATAACTAAGTTGTATTTTACAATTTGTTGTACAATGTGACCTTATCAAATTAATATAGGAGATATATGAATTAAACAGGACAATAGCATACAGATACATATATTATAATAATATATACATATAACAATTTAAACTAAATATATGTACATGAATAAGTTATATAAATATACTGATACCATATCCATTCCACCATCCAACTTCAAAACACCCTGCAGGATTTCATCCTTATTTTGTGAACATCCTTCAAACCCGAACAAAGCACTTTATCTTTCATTATTCATACAGCCAGGGACTGGAATAGTTTGCCCGCATATGTCATTCCATCCAATTACAATGTGGGTATTTTTAAGACTAGAGTGAATAGGCATTTACTTAGTTCGCCTTACCATCCAGGATTGCATTTCCACTTAACATCAGGTGGGATTGTAGTCAAGCACTTGCTTAGAAAGTATAAAAAAAAACCCTCTAGCCTTGAGATAATTTATAAATTATTTTTGGATAAATAAGCTCTCCCGTCCTTTAACTAAAGTAGGGTAGATAGAGACCGCTTTGCTGTCTACTTATCACAAAGCTTAATGGGTCCCGTATGGGGCACTTGGTGAGCCTATCATAAACCAGGAACAAAATTTTTGACTGGTAATTTTTTTTACTTAAAAAACCTTTTTAAAACAGCATTTCGTTGTGATACTATGCCAATAGCACTGACCCATTCGTTAAACAGAAGCTGCTTTTGGATGTTTTAAAGTAATAACAAATTTTAAGAAATTTACTAACATTCTTTTTAACTTAATTTTTTTCGCAAATACAGTTATTTATATATATAGTTAATAAATAATCATAATTATTCTAGTAAGGTGAAGTGCAAGTGAAGATCATGGTGGCTAAAGGTAGTAAGTAATGTTATATTGTGTTGTATTTTATTTTATCTATTACTTCTTAATGGTTTATACTGTGTATGTGATTATTTATATGAATAAATAAATAAATTCTTTTTAACCATTCAAAACAAGCTAATAGATAGTTTATGCAAACAGTAAAATGTTTAAATTGAACCTGCCACATATTTATAATGTAGCAGGTTCTTAACAGTAACTAACTTTTAGACTATTGACATTAAGAAATTGTAATTCTAGTTTTTTTAATGGTCTTTGCATTGAGTATGACCAAAGCTGTTATCTACATTCCAATATATGTTATCAATTTGAAACATATCGATAAATATACGAAAGGAAACAAGGACAGTACATAGTTAAGGGAAACACCAGCATTTGTTTATTTCTTTTTTTTGTATGAACTCTGCGTGGACGGTTACTTACGTATGCGCATTTGTTAACAACACCAAGTTTGCGTGTATCGTCAATCGAACGACCTTGGGTCTTTTACTAACGCATAATTAAATCTATGGAAGTACTTTATGTCAAACGCGTAAAGTCTTAACATTATTCCTAATTGCCTCCATCAATTGATGTCGGTAGATAACATTAAAGCACGTCACAAGAAAGCTTCAAAATACCTTTGTGTTGACAGATAAATATAATGTTTCCATGATTTTTGACAATGACGAAGTGAAGACCTTGGGCCGTAATTATTGTCACCCAATTAAAATTATCAGTACGGCAACCGACCAACCATAATTCGTCATTGTACCGTAAATAAATAAAAAAACTAATCTATTAATTAAACTGAATAATAAATAGAGAACAAATTAATTATTATTTTATTCAAAGAACAAGTTATGAATTGTTTTTCATTAGTGCTATTTGATATTAATTGATTAAAATGTAACGGTATATATACAAAAGACAGAAAAATAGGAAAATTCTTTTTAGTTCTATTTTCATACATCATTTTTTCTGTTAGAATTGAGATATTCATGTAATAATAATCATAACAGTATTGTTACGGCACTGGTACATTATTAGCAAACCGCAAATGTATTAGCAAACAACTGTACTAGCATATTATGATTGTCGTTCATTTGAACACAACTGTAATTGCATGAGCCTTTCTTATGTATTGGTGGAACGCTCAAAAGTACAAAGCACCGAAGCCAAAGTTGAACCAGTCTTGGAATGAGTTTTGCGAACGGAGGACGCTTAACGTAATTTAATACTATAGACACATAATGAGATAAAGAAATATTTTTACTATATTTTTACTTCTTTATTCTATTCAAACAACTTCATAAAAACAACTAGCTGTAGTATCGCCAATCCGTTAATATAATGCTTTTTGTAGATAGATAGTTTTAGTCTTTATTTTTGGCTTAAAGATATCGTTACTAGGCCCATAAACCTTAAAAAAATATATAAATGACAGGTGACAGCTAATAGCAATAAATATTAGATTTTTTGTAGATAATAGTTCGCTAGCAGTGCTGATCAATTCTGTTTGTCTTTCATACATTTTAATATAGCATTTTATAATTGAATATCAGGGAAACTAAGTATTATTTGTCAGTTCTTGACTTACTCAGTATTGTTTTAAATATAGATAGGGCGAACTGCACCATTACATATAAATATGTCATTCTGGTCTTCAAAAAATAGTAATGCCGCTGAAAATTTATCACAAGATTTTCCAAAGAAACCATACACGAAGATTGATTTAATTGGTAAACTTCATATTATTCACGCTTTAGACAACGGACAACCGAAAACCGATGTGGCTAGAGATTATGGTGTCCACCCTCAAACAATTACTTATATATACAAACAAAAAGACGCATTAATAAGAAAATATTCACAAAAGTTTAACCTTTTGAACGAAGTTCGTTGCACCAATTTGAATCAAACCTTATTAGATTGGATTGCAAATGAACTTAAAAGTGGAAAAACAATCCAAGAGGAACAGTTGAGAATGAAAGCGGAAGAAATAATTAGTTCCATTAGTGAGGATTTCAACTGTATAGATGACTGGCTACTAGACTTTAGAAGAAGGAACAATGTTGTGAAATTTAAGTCTAAAATAGAATGTAGTGAGGCAGCTAAAAGCGAATGGAGTAAATTTGTAACATCCGTTGATGCTAATAATTTATATATCGGTGGCAGTGTTGGATTATATCATTCCTTAGACTTTGATAAGTATGTGAGTCAACAAACGGCAGATAAACATATATGTTTGTTGTTCATTGTTAGTTGCTTTGGAGTTGGTAAGAAGGAACTATTAATGGTTGGAGATGAAGTTATTGAAGAATACAATGTAAAGAGCCTTCCATTACAATATTACCAGTGTAGTAAGAACCTCCTTAACTATCATGCTATTCAGAATTATTTGACCAAATGGGATAATGAACTTAAAATGCAAAACCATACAGTGACACTAATACTAAATATTCCAGAAAATGTTCTAAATAACATCAATTATAGTAATATTAAAATAGAACGGTTGGATAATATGGAGTTTGTTACAAAAAATATTGTGATGATTGTAAAGTGTTTCAAATTCCATTACAGAAGAATCCAAATGACAAAAAAGATATTATGCAACAATGATTCTGGTGAACTTTCAATACTAGATTACATCAACTTTATAAGTGCTGCCTGGAATAGTATTTCTTCTGAATACATACTTAGACTATTTTTCCCACTCGAGGACGGTTGCCTCTATTTAAACCGAGGGGACGCCAATGATTCCAATCTCAGTTTATTGCAGTGGTGCAAACTGCATAACATACCTGGTGAAGTTGAAATCTATTCAAGTTTATTGGACAGTTATATTGAATGTGAGAAAGATCTCAATGTTATTGACTGTAATATCACAAATGATATAGTACTTAATATCAATGAAACATTATTGGAAAATGATTCACCAACTTCATCAGGTGTTCAAGCTTACAGGGCCATTAGAAGACTTGTTAATTATCTACAGAGTCAAAATGCGGGCAAATCTGTTGTGACATGTGCAAAAACTTTGGAAGACCATTTAGAATTTGCAATGTTTCAAGAAATGCAACAAATTTTAACTGCTAATAATACTGTGGAATAAACTAGATGACTAAAGCATAATTATTAGGTTGGGGAAAAAATTTCTTTGCATTTTTTAAGAAAATTCAAAACATAGTTTCTTTGTGAACATGAGGTACCTAAATATCAAGCTTTTTTGTGTACCCAGTTTTTTTCAAATGTGCCAAAACTGTTTTGTAGTTAATTCCCCGTTCTTCAGCTACGTCGTAACTACTGATATGCCGATCTTGCTCCACATTTTAAAAATCGCATCCATTTTATCCGTAATAGGGCGACCAGAGCGACCTACCTCTTGACATCAAAATTTGCAGATTGAAAACGTTTAAACCAAATTTGTGCTACTTTCACAGACACTGCATTAGGTCATCGCAAATTTTTTTCGCGGCTAGCACAAACTTATTCAGAATGGTTAACAAGAATGTTATGGAGATTTGTAAGTGTCAGCATTCTTTTAAAATTGCAAGGGATTGGTTGTGTTGTTTGTAGCACCAATAGTAATTTCAAAAGATGAAATCTTATGCCACATTCTTGTACTAGCATATGGTGAGTGCCTCTTCAACTTGATAATGCGTCAAACTATTTTGGCACTCTTTGAATTGTCATTGGACTTTGCCTTTCAAAAGTCTTGTTAATTATGTTCTACGGTAGACATTTTATTATGTGAAAATAAAATACTTTATTGATTCTGATCTTTTAATTTATACATTCAATATACATTAGACTATTAACTTGAATCTCGATAGGTTGAAAATAACATATTGCTCGAAATACCAATCCTCTATATCAAAGTAGCTCTTCAAGACATTTCAGTACAACTTGTCCCTCGCCAACTAAATAATATATCAACAACAATTGAATTGGACCTACAGAGGTCTATAGACTACTGTTAGCTGGCAACACATGGCACCCAGGGATTGTTATGCATAATAACTACTTACAATGTTTTTTTTTATATATTCCATAGTTTTCATTATGATACCCGTACATGACGACTTTCGTAAGGCGACATATTCAGATATCTTAGTGATTTACGTGAACCTTATTGTATTTTTCAATATGAATTCATATTTCAGTTGTTCACCACATTAACTTGGCATTGTAAACAATAACTTTATTCGTTTGCAATATGACTTCTAATTAATTTTTGTAAAAAGAAAATAGCGAGGACGCGCAGTTATTACAGCATTTGTTAAAATAATTCCTGGTACATTACGCTGTCTCAATAAAGTGAGTGTATTGGACTATTTCATTCCACAAACCAACAAGTTTTTTTTTTAATGAATTACACAGAGAAGCTGGCCTTGACTGCTTCACCGGATTGAGAGGCGGCACAGCTCTTAGGTCGCTTAGCCTGAACCACTATTGCTAGTAACTCGACACAAGGGTCCCCCCGGGGAGGGGTAAACTCGGCTTGGACGGTTACTATGTTACGCGTAAGCATTCCGATCCGAGGGCGCCCGAGAGGGCCGAACCACGACTCGGTCGGTTGCTATTTCACGGATAATCTAAGAGACATTCAAAAGCTAAACTAACTTTGAGTGCCACTTCGGGAAAACCAACAAGTTATTACACTACATTGATTTGTATCTAGAACATTTGCTATGATTGAAAAAATAAATGAACAAAAACTTTAATTGGTAAAAAGTTTATTTGTCTGTAAATATATAGTGGGTAAATGTAAAACATTGACAAAATACAACTTATTTACTATAAATAAAGACTATCTAAAGAATATTCGGGCACTAGTAAGGCTGTAATAGAGTAGCTTAAATTCTTCTTCAAGGGTTTTGATCTTCTTTTCTGAAAGTGCAAGTGCTTGTTGAAGCTGGAAGGTGCCTTGAGATTTTTGTTCATTAATTATTTCCCTTTCCTCTTTTATGTGGTTCCACACTGAGTTGAACCAATGAAGAGATTCAAAGTTTGGATCCTGGAAATAAAATTAAGTTAAATTAAATTAAATTAACATTCGATTAAACAGAGTAATTACATTTTTCAAAATTTGAAAATTAGATTATTACTAAAAGAGCTCAAATTCATTTATTTTTGGTACGGTCTGCGAATCGTAAGGTGGTAGGTTCGAATCCAACATTCGACTATTGACGTAAACCATCTCCTAGCACAAGCTTAAGCTATAATTAATAAAGTTAAATTAAAGTTACAGCCTTTATATATATAATATATATGTCCCACTGCCGGGCGCAGGCCTTCTCTGTAAAGAGAGTATAAGGGCATAGTCCACCACGCGGCCCTACTGCGGATTGGTAGACTTCACATGCCTTAGAAAAATTTTCTAAGACATGTAGGTTTCCTCACGATGTTTTCCTTCACCGCCGAGCGCGTGGTTAATCAGCACATAAAATTGCAACAACAAATTTATTGGTGCCGGCACCGGGGATCGAACTCGGGTTGCTAGCGTACTAGGCAACAAGAGCCAACCGCCCGGACACTGAGCTACCACGGCTCATAATTAATATCTCTGAAAAAAAAAATTGCTAGCTTTCATTAAAAAAATAAAGGCATTCACCTGGTCTAACAACTTCAGGATGTATGCGATACCGACAGCGAAACCGTCGTCTGTGAACGCGGCACCCGCCTTATTTTTCTTCGACATCTTATCTCTCGACAGTATCATGTGTTCAACGAAATTCAAAGTCAACGGCGGCACGATTATGAAGAAATTTTTCAAATGAACATTCTTCGGATTCCTAAACACGGGCGCGAAAACGTCCACCAGCAACCTGAAGTACTCCGTGCCTTCTATGAAATTGGATACCAGCTCGTTGATATTGTCATCGACATTCGCCGCGGCCTCGACTGCTTTGTCGCCGAGCGAGTTGTCTCGACATAACTGTTTGAATGATTTCCCGTCGAGATTTGGCAGGAAAGCAGTCGCATCAGAACAACAGTGTCTCCCGCCGGATCGAACCATACGTACGTATCCCATCGCGTTACCAATTTGAGTTATAAGATCGCGAAATAGATCCAAATAACTCTGGCCGTCTTCCGCTAGGCCCAAAATTTTTATACCTTTGTTGAATTTCTCCGCATGCTTGTAAAGATACATATTGTTATTGGATTGTGCGTTGTCTTTGAAATATCTCAAATCTTTGATCAGTCTAGATTTAATCTGTTCATCGAACATGAATTGGGAGAAGATGAAGAATTTGTTTTTTAAAAATTGATATGTGAAATTGACGGTTGTATTCATGATCCCTGTGCCGTGCGTACGGATTGAATTTGCAATGTGTCTTATGTTTATGGAATTCAAATATTTGTTGTTACTACTTTTCTCTATGAAAATTTGATTGTTCAAGTTGTATTGATATTTAGAAACGAAAATATGAATTTTACGCATAATCTCCAATATATCTAGACCCTGCTCTAACGTTTGTTTAGGTAAATTGTCTTGTACCGTTGATAGATTGAATTTTAGCTGAGCCATTTGTCGCATCTCTCCGTAGGTTTTCCAATCCGATAATACAACAGTGGTCAAATTGTAGTATGTCTTCGATAAGTAATGTTCAACATTAGGCACTACGTTAGTGTAAGTATTTAAAATTCTTAAATCATTTGTAATCAAGAGTAGTTTTTTTATCATGTCATCTGTAAAGGGGTTTACGACGTCTAGTTGTAAATGGGAATGTGTGTGTAAACGTAGGTTTGTTTCAATGTTTTGACTTGTGCTGTTTAACACTTTATCCTCAATTATAGCATTGACGGTGGTTAGAAAATCATCAATCCTCGCGTTCCCGTAATATTTATCAGTTTTATGAAGAAGTGCCGCGCAATCTTCGAATACCGCAAAGAAATATTTTAGCTTGAGCGCGTTCAATTGGAGACTGAAGTTTTGATCGAAATAAATCGGAATTATGTTCTGATGCCACAGCATCCAGGAACAATTGCAATATCTGTCCATGCTATAAAGAAAATTTGTCATCGAGTGGATTTTCTCTAGTCTCTCTCCCAATTTGACGTAAGTATCGTCCACGTACGTTGATTCCGGGACAAAGCTTAAAGCAATGTTTGTGGCCGTATTCCTCTCCACTGTGGCTGCCCCTTTCACCGCTTGTTCAGCGATTACAATGCATGTTAACTCATCGAGTTTCTTGTTCGCGTATTTCTTATCAGACATCAACATTTTCTTCACTTCCTGTATCGAAGATGCCACTTGAAATAGCAAGTGTTGAATTATCATCGTTATTGAATTTATTATCTGTATACTGTTACGCGTAACGGCGTTTTTGACGCCTTTTAGTATATCTATAATTTCAAATAAAGACATTAATGTCTGTTTAGGTAATGGCACTCCTAGTGATAAATGTAAATTTAGATAGGTCAATAAAGAATGATTGATGGTGGAGGCGATGCCGAGTCCTTCTAATATTATTTTAGCGTGAAGGCTCATTTCAGATGCACTTAGTTTAATGTTATTAGAGAAAAGGTCTTCCACATTCAATATCCATTGGGAACAAACACTTTGCAATGTTATTACATCTCTAGATAGCGACAGCTTCTTGCCATTCATATAGGCCTGTCGAGCTTTTAACATAGTTTGAGATAACTTTCCATAACCGGAAGAAAGCGACGGAGCGTACCGTTGTAGAAATTGTTCTGGGAACCATAGCGTTGTTCCGATGACATGAATACTGTGAGCCTGGAAATCGAATTTAGAATAAAGATAGTTGGGAAAACTAAGTACACTGTATTTACTAACTAAAGTTAAAGTTACAGCCTTTAAATACATAATATATATGTTCCACTGTTGGGCGCAAGCCTTCTCTGTAAAAAGAGTTATAAGGACATAGTCCGCCACCCGGCCCTAGTGCGGATTGGTAGACTTCACGTGCTTTAGAAAAATTTTCTAAGACATGTAGGTTTCCTCACGATGTTTTCCTTCACCGCCGAGCGCGTGGTCAATCAGCACATAAAATTTCTACAAACAAATTTATTGGCGTCGGCACCGGGGTTCGAACTCGGGTTGTTAGCGTACTATGCAACTTGAGCCAACCGCCCGGACACTGAGCTACCACGGCTCTACAACTAACTAAACTATAATCATAAGATTAACTTACAATACCGTTTATATATTTCTGATTCAATTCAGAAAAGTATAGTAGTATATCCCACTGGTGGGCGCAGGGCATCTCTGTAAAGAGAGTATAAGGGCATAGTCTGCCACGCGGCCCCAGTGCGGACTAGCAGACTTCACGTGCCTTAGAAAAATTTTCTAAGACATGTAGGTTTCCTCACGATGTTTTCCTTCACCGCCGAGCGCGTGGAAATGTATAAAGACTATTTAATAATTGCTCCACCCCTTGTATTATATTCCTCATTGCTGCCATGACCTCCACAAATGATGTTGTGGATGTTTGCTTTCCACTTGTTAGTGCTGATTTGAGTGAATTACAATGAATTTATGTAGACGGAATCTCAGTAAAATCGATAGAAGATCGTCTTGGACTACTGGACCGACCATTATTGTCATTTAACAACACCACAGACGAGGTTCGGGCCGAGGCATCGAAGACTGTACGAAGCGTAGTGTTGGTACTGGATTCGAGATATTTGAATCATGTTGCAGTCTTCGGCAGTGTTTAATGCCTTGTGGACTTTCAAGTTGGTGTTGTCTTGAATCTGATCTGTCCAGCGCATTTAAAAATTACATATAATGTTTAACTTTACATACCTTTGAATTAAGATCAATTAAAGCTTTAAACATCTTCTTATCACCACTACCAAAGAAATGGGAGTTTAACACAAATAAGGCATTGATTTTTATACATTTATACATATTTTCTGTATTAGGTTTCTCTTGCACCAATTTGTCCAAGTTGATAAGAGCTTGCCTAATGTATTGTGTAAATTCTGAAGCAACAATTGTGCAGCTTTTGCCAACCAGGTTATTCTTCCGCAGGTTTAACAAATGATGAAGTGTATTTTGTACTAAATCATCACTCATAATTTTGCAAGTGATATTGTCAACAGCGCCTAAAATGGCTTTAAATTTTTCTTCATAAATATCTAATTTCTCCGGAGCAAATGCCTTCAGACTTTTACAGTAGTTATTCCAATTTGTAGGTAATTGGGTTCTAGATATCAATAATTCTATTAAAATAATAATGGTAAATAGCTCTCCAATATTGTTAATAATGTAATGCAGTTGTATTCCATCTGAAAATGATCTTTCACTAATTAAACTCGGCAAGAAATCATATTGGCTATAAGAAATATATTGTTGAATTATATAATTAAGAATAAGGGCATGACAGCTGCATTAAAACTATCTCTCAGAAGTTCCAGAGTATGCTTATGGAGCATTGAAAATGGGTGCATTAATTGCAACAGTACAATCAGTGCCAATATAAGAACTAAGTGCTTTGTACATTGATTTCGGTAATAATATGACTTTTAGCATGGATTCACAGAATCTGACAGAGATGGTAATGATAACTGACAGAAATCCATTATATAGGTTTAGGTTTAAGAAACCTTATTCTCATTTTAGACATTACAGGTCACTTACATGACAACAATAAATAGAATAGAATATTTATTTTAGAATAGAATAGAATATTTATTCATTAACAGATTTGGTTACGTGTTGTCATTTCACAAATTAAATGGACATCCATGTAACCATTGCAGCACACATTTTTCGTAATCAGTGACTCCCAAACTAAGCAGACACTTATATCTTGGGAACCAGAGTTGCATTGTAGAATTTACATTAGAACATTTTGGTCTAATAAGTAATATTATAAAACAATAAGTTCGCTGTCACACGAAAGAAGGAGTCACCTGACTCATTCATTTGCTTGGAGATGATTAGCTATCGTTGAGGAATTTAGCAAGTTACATTTAGAATACGCTTGGGGGGTAAGGGGGGAATGGTTATAACATCTTTACCGGCCCAAATGTCAACCACACCTGCACGCGCCATATGGCGGCGGCGTGGCGTAAACCATGTCGTGGTACTCCCTGCTAGATAACGGAAGAGGCTCTGGCGACCGACCATTGGCGGTATAACCATACACACAGTCGGGCAACCGGTTGGAAGAGGCTACAGCGGCCTGGGGGACTAAATAACTCCTAAAATGCCTGGTGCAGAAAGCCACGGGGAACTACTGCACTATGAACCCCAAGAAAACCACTATGAGCAGTTCCGATAACATTGACATGACATCGAGCGACCCGAGACACCCTCGGCGCCATTGTGATTCCGGGTTGCATGGTGTAAAATATGCGACCGGCCACTTACCTGCGGACCACCAGACAGTGAGTGGAAACTATGCTACTGGTGACGGTAGGAATACGGTGGGAGGCAGCATGCAGCGTGCGGTCCACTCGGCCTATGACCGCACTCAGTGGAGGCTGCTTGTACGTAGTCGCGATCCTCAGCAGTGAGGGAACGAAGAAGAAGAAGTGTGTGATCTCTTGACGTGTGTATTTTGTTGTACAGTTGTGCTTCTTCATAACAATTTTAATTATAAGTTTAAATGAGCCTTAATACATTATTGGCATCCTATGCTTATTACTTACTCATATTTATAAGTCCCTCTGATACAACAGCAAATACTTGACTACATAGATTTTGCAGTGTGTCATTGCAATGAGAGATAAATGCATTCAATCGACATATTGATTCCATTTGTGAAGCAACATCACTGTGAGCATATTCTTCATATACAGCTAGATAGGGAAAATGTCTGTAAAATGAAATATTTCACATAAATTATTATGGTTTGTATTTATTTATTTATAATAGTATATACAGCTAATTTAATTACACAGTTACATAGGAAAATATAAAACAAGTAGACACAAAACAGATAAATTAGCCAACAGCTGCATAACTACATTATCAGAGACAATTTATGAAAGTTAAGTTTATTAAGTTAGGTAAGTACTTAAATTAAGAAGTGTCAAACATAATTACATTCTTATACACTTAAGTGTTTATTTAAATTAAATTAGACCAAGTACATGGTGATTTTATTTTTAAAGTTACTTTTTGATAGATGATAAATATCTATGTCACTGAAATTTTCATTGTATGAAAAATACCTGATTTTTCATCTATCCAAAGGTAACTTCATGAAATGAAAATATATTTTTTTTGTTCTTCTTAAGTCTTCTTAAGTAGAGACATTCAGCAGTATCTATGGCATAAGGATTTGTTGTCTTGTTCGGTATGCAACCAGTGTTGTATCCAGTATTATTTTCAGTATATTACTGTTTTAGAAAATCCTGTGGTATTATTATTATTATATCATTACAGGTATTACATCTAATTGGTTGTTCAATGTCCATCAATGGCTGTGCTAATACAGTGGGGTGGTTTGCTGTACAGTCTTTGTGTTTTGACATATTGCACTATCTCCTGTTAAATTGTAGGGACATTGAGGTCCTTGTGCAACAATTCATTTGAGACAAACCAAGGGGTGTTGGTTATCACTTGCAATGTTTTTGGAACCTTTGCAGTGTTTCAATATTGGAGTGGGAAGCCGTAAATAATAAAACAAAATAATAAAATAAAATATTTTTTTTATATTCACTTACTTTTCATAGGCTTCTTTTTTCAGTGCAGCCACTTCAACACACAATGAGCTTAATACCCCTAGAACTTTTGTCATAACAGTATTATCAGAAGCCACCAAATCAGGAATGGGGGCATGTTCACTTGGCATCATATCAATTCTTATAGGCAAGAACGTTTTATTCTCCACCAGGGTAGCATGGTCACATATTTGAAGGTGATCTTGGTATTGTTTCTTGAAAAACTGACCATAACTCTTTAGTACATAAGTGCCTGCTTCTTTTTCTTTGTCAGTTCTCATCTTGTTTATCGGTTAGTCGTAATCAATCAAAAAAGTGAACGAACATTTGAATTGTAGATAATCTGGACAAATATATATGACCGTTATAGTTTTATTTATTCCAAGAATATTTAAAATAAATAAATATACATTTAAAGTCACTAAGACATTGCTACTATTAAAAATAAAACGATATTTTCTGAAAACAATTTTATTTACGTTTACTTAGAACAATCATATCAAATTAATGAGTGACAGACATTTCATGACGGTTGTGGCTGTGTTGACAGTTTGACAGTAGTGAGACGATTACTACTATTGTAAAATGACATTATTACTGCGCTAAGTAGTCCTACCTACAAAGACAAGTTTATTTCCTAGTATGGATCAAATGGTCAAAATGTGTCTTTTATTACCGAAATAGTTCTCCTTTTCTTCTTCCTCTGTGCTCATTGTCCTTATGGAGTATTTACCTAGTCTTGGAACGTCAAAAATGCCAATATCTTAAACAACAAACATTCTTCGATATGATTTTTAGTAGTTTTCTGGTTATCAGATGATACCTAGGTCCAATGCTAAACAAATTAACGTGAGGCCTAATTGACAGAAAACCCTATGAAACCAAAAAATTCAAAATCGGTTCTTAATTGACAGGGTTATGTGAAATGTTGAAAAATACAGACAAATCTAGAATCTTATTACCTATCTATAGTTCCCAATTTTATTTATTTTTTATATGACAAACTTTGAAATAATTTCACTCGATATACGATGACTGACTTGACACAACAGTAGTATTCTTATATGAATAATATGTGCAAATCATACATAATTAAAGGCGAAACATTATGTTATGCAGTCAGATTTACCACATTTTAGTGTATTATTGTATATTAAATAGAGCGAGATGTAGAGGCACCAGTTTTCTTAATTCAAAAAGAAAATATGGTACCTGAAAATTTGGTGAACCTGAGGATCTGGGATAACGTGACAGACATGTAAAACGCACAAAAAATTAGGAGCACTCTGCTTGGTGTGATATATATTTCCCTAATCTCTGCCTACCCTTTTGGATCAAGTTCATTTTGATAAAGAATATGACGGTATAGCCTCATGTCCTTTGCTCTCTTTAAAAATAAATAAATTAATGAAAATGACATTGTTTGTCAAAGTCAAACTGCAACACTAGTAAATACAATATTTTCAAAACTTTAGTATTTATAACATAAATTTAAAAACTGTTGTGTTAACAGAAGTTTCGGCAGAAATACCGCATCTATTGTGCGATAATTTGTAGGAGAGCAAGCAGAAATTATTAAAAATGGATCAAATGCTGCCGAGCCCTTACAACATACCTGGTATAGATACTCCGTGTCATCAACCAGAAGAAGATCAACAAATTTTGCCAAATGCTATGCAACAGCAGCAACAACTACAGCAACAACAACAACAGCAGCAACAGCAACATTCGTTAGCTTCGTTAAGTTCACCTCTCGTGGGTTTTGGCGCGTCTTTGATGGGCACCCCTCAGAGGACTGTCCACACATACGCACCATCAGCCAGCTATGCGACACCACAGCAAATGATGCAACCACAAACTCCGGTACATCTTTTTTAAATTATATGTTACATTCAATAGAAAATTTAATTCAATCAGTAAATTTTCAACTAAATAAAGATAATGGTCCTATGTTAGTAATTGATTTCTTTTTTACTTAATCATATATTGTTTAATAATGTTGTTTAAATTAATAATATTACATATTATTTTTTATTAGCAAAATATTATGTCGCCGATGATCACAAGTGGTAGTTTGACTGGACAGCAGATTCTTGGACAAGTAAGTCCAGCTCCTATGACGCCTATGACTCCACATTCAGCTGATCCCGGAATTTTGCCACAGTTGCAGTAAGTTACACACTTTGTCCATTTCTATGATATATATTATGTGATTTCCCCATTTCCTCTCTCAGTTGCTTATCAGACACATATTAAAATGTGACAACGCCACAACAGTAGCATTGTGAAACTTGTCTAGCATTAGTAGTAGGTGCTTGCTTAGATATTAACAACTGAGTACTGAACGTAACATATGCATAAACATACATATAGTTACACATAAATAGTGTCTTGTAATGGTACCAATAAAGCCTATTGAAGCTGAGACACTGAAAATGATACATATGAATAAAAATACTACATATTTAAATGTCCAATGGAAAGTCCATTTTTTCACAGATTTGTGTATAATCCATTCTAAGTGTCTATTTAGTGAAATGAGGACCTATGATAAATTTCAAGTCAATTGGATGCATAGGTTTAGAGATATTGTGATGAAATTAGTGATATTTGGTTTTAGTTTTAGTAAAGAATTGATTTGGTCAGCATTTATTTCGAAGCTTCAATAGCCTAATGATTTAGGGTACGGTCTGCGAATAGAGCCGTGGTAGCTCAGTGTCCGGGCGGTTGGCTCAAGATGCATAGGACGCTAGCAACCCGAGTTCTAAAGTAATAAATTTGTTGTTGCAATTTTATGTGCTGATTAACCACGCGCTCGGCAAAGCATAAAAGCATGAGTCTGAAGGATTTTAGTTTGAAAAAAAAAATGGTTACTGATCAAGCAATATGATTGTAAATATTACAATGTAGTTATGTATGATAAAGATATTTTTGTTATGGCTAAAAGTTTTTTTGCATTATTCACACTCTCTCATATAACACCTTGCTTTTTTGACTTCAAAAAAAGAAGTTTTGTATTTGCTTCTTTTTTGGGTTATTGCACTCATATCACCTTCATTTGATTCAATTTATTTATCCCCAGCGTGTTTGTCTGGGGGTATTTTTACCTTTACATTAATTTACTACTTATAATTTATCTACTTTATATAAAACTAATTTCTAAGTTTCTTATTTCTACTTATACATTTTTCCTTTTTATTTCTATTATTTCTATATACATACATTTCTTATTTTAATTTCTTATTTTCTACAACTTATTTCTATTCACAATTCTGTTTTATTATCTAATTTTTCTATCTATTAACACTATGTTTTATTTCTCACTATTACTTTTTTCACTACTTAAAAATATATCTATCTTATTCTTATCGCTAATTAAATTTCTAATGTTATCTAAAGTTATTCTTTCATTCATCTTGCTTACACTCCCGTATCTTTTAACATTAAATTCCGGGCATTCTATCAATATGTGCAATACAGACTCGTGCACTTCTGGGTCACAGATGCACGAAGAGCTCTCCTTGCATCGAAACTTGTTAAGATACTCGGAGAACCCTCCGTGCCTGTCAGGATCTGTACCCAAGGTACACATATTAGGGTAGTTAAAAATCGTATAAAAGAATGCTTGTTAATTGAGCTATGAGTAGGGTTATGAATGAGTAAGTACTCCGTAACAACGACAAGTACAATTTTTTTTTGACAAACTACACAGATTGGCCAGAGAAGCTGGCCTTGACTGCTTCACGAGTTTGAAAGGTGCATAGCTCTTAGGTCACTTATCCTGAACCTCTATTGCTACTAACTCAACACAAGGGTCTCCCTGGTGAGGGGTAGCCTCCGCATGAACGGTTACTATGTTACGCGTAGACAAATGTGGATGAAGGAAGAGAACATAGGGCCAGAACATTGTAATATAATGATAAAACTTCAGAAATATAAAAGCGACAGTGCATAGAAGTATTTAATGTTTGATCCACATTTAGTTTAATTAAATAAAATGTGTAATCAATTGAAATTCGCTTTTGTTTTTCCTTATGTCTTATATGTAAATATACTTATGTATTTAATGACTTCTTAATGATGATGTAAAAAAGTTTTCTTTTAATACATTCATATATTTTTTCAGAAATATTGTTTCGACGGTCAATCTTAACTGTAAGTTAGATTTAAAAAAAATAGCATTACATGCTCGTAATGCTGAGTATAATCCAAAGCGTTTCGCTGCTGTTATTATGAGAATAAGAGAGCCGAGGACGACAGCCCTTATATTTTCATCGGGAAAGATGGTCTGCACTGGTGCTAAAAGCGAAGAAGACTCACGGCTAGCTGCAAGAAAGTATGCTAGAATCATTCAAAAACTAGGATTTACTGTAAGTATTTTTATATATTTTATTTTTAAATTTAAATCATAGTTATATAACTGGTAAATCAAATATATTCCAATCTTTTAACCTACTGAATGAAGGTTTCAATACCTAATGGCTTGTTTTTACAAATATTTTCAACAACATATTTGGCTGGGGTCATGTTCAACTTTTCTTAATTTGAAATTTCTCGAAACTCACACTCGAACACACTCGAAAACACTTTTGAAACTCTTTGACGGGAAGAAAAAAATCGATCCTGATTAAAAAAAAATCATGTGTTTAAAGCAAACAGCAAGCCGGCGTTAATTCACCTGGGCTTCGGCTGTTTTTGACTTTGTGATTGCTGGTTTTTTTAGTAAAGTAATGTATTTTTTTTATGAAAATATCGTTTTATACATTATTACATAATGCTAATAATACGTTTTTAAAATATTATTTTTTTAATCAGGATCGATTTTTTTCGTCCCATCATCAAAGGTGTCATTATCACCTTTATCGCCTTTCTTCGTTTTCGGAAGCGGTCTCCAAATACCCTGTATATTTTCCCGTTACAGTATATTGTCTTGGTAGCCTTTAAATTTCCGTCTATACAAACCTGTGTAATTATTATTATTGTAATCATAATCAATTGGTTTTTTCTAGGCAAAATTTTTGGACTTCAAAATACAAAACATGGTCGGCAGCTGTGACGTGAAGTTTCCAATTCGTTTAGAGGGTTTAGTGCTAACGCATGGACAATTCAGTTCCTATGAACCGGAGCTTTTCCCAGGACTCATTTATCGTATGGTGAAGCCGAGAATAGTGTTATTGATTTTTGTATCTGGTAAAGTGGTGTTAACTGGTGCCAAAGTAAGACAAGAAATATATGAAGCATTTGATAATATTTACCCTATCTTAAAAAGTTTTAAAAAACAATAGACGTGTAAGCTTAGTAGTGTTGGTGTCCTTTTAAGCTAATTTATAAGAAAAACAATTAAACAAGGTAATAATATACAAATCTTTTGATTTTTTACAGTTTTTTTTCATTTGTGGTATAGGAATCTCTATTAATAGAGATTTCCTATGTTTATATCCTGTTCACTTCACTTCATCATGATCAGCCTGCCAGCCGTCCTCAGAAGGTAGTCGCTCCGCGTAATCTGAGGAATTTTTAATCGGAAGTTATAAAGTTAAGTTAAAGTTACAGCCATTATATATAATATATGTCCCACTGTTGGGCGCAGGCCTTCTCTGTAAAGAGAGTATAAGGGCATAGTGCGCCACGCGGCCCTAGTGCGGATTGACAGACTTCACATGCCTTAGAAAAATTTGCTAAGACATGTAGGTTTCCTCACGATGTTTTCCTTCACCGCCGAGCGTGTGGTAAATCAGCACATAAAATTGCATCAGGAAATTTATTGGTGCCGGCACTTCGAGCCAACCGCCTAGACACTGAGCTACCACGGCTCTCGAGGAATTTATACTGGGTATCAAATAAAATTGTAGCAATATCTTCTTTTAAATAGGCAGGCAATGGCCAATGTTACAGAGATATGAATGATTTGACGAATATTAGAGTAGAAAGTTTGTAGGTATTTGGGCAGATCTACCCATGCCCAACGTCGTACTGGTCCTGAAGGCTATTTAGGCCAGCAATAGGGGCAGCTGGCCAATAAAAACTTAGGTGACCCAGATCGTCTATCTCGGGTATAATATATGGAACAAAGTATAATTTAAAACAGATAACTGACCTATTTTATTACATTAGATACGTCATCGACTGACGACTGAATGACTCGAAGTAATGACGAATATTGAACGAATGATGAATATTGACGGATAAATTTAGTAGTTTTGTAGGGTAGCGATAATTTAGACTCATAACAAACCAGACCAGATAAGCAGTGCCTTTATTATTGTGCTTAGCTGATGAGACTGGATGATGACCACAGTCATTAGAGATTACAAAATCAGCTGCGTTTCTTCCCTGCGCCTCTACCCTACTGTCTGGTCTTTCTGAAAGGTCCAATCAATCGAAAATCCAACCAATCTTGGTTTAAACTCTTCCATGATGTTTTAGTACACTTGTTTCGACGTTTTCATACCATGAATATGGTTTAATCGTCTGTTGAAAACTAACACCCCACGATGATCACTGAAGAATATTGTTAATGTAGTACCCTAACCACTTCATTACTTCGACTTCACAATTGCTTTGGTCATACAGGTCATTTGGTATTAAAAATTGTATCGTCTGTTAAAATTCTGGTTTTTTAATCAAGATACGTTATGGGAAGAACCCATATTACATATGGCGATCGAATTACTAATAATTTATTTATCTAACTTCATTTATGTAATATATATTTATATTGGCTGTATGGCTTTGTCTAAATTCAGTGTCTATGAGATGTGTCATTGATATGACAAATATTTGACGTAAAACTAAATAGTTTCCTTAATCCACGCGGCTGTATATCGCGTTTCCAATAAAACAATTCATAGTTTTAAACATAGATTAATTAATTTCCACATTATTGTATACCATACTATAAAAAGATGGCTGAAACAATGAAGCAAACTGTTGCGAGTATTCTCAAAAGCATTGAAAGGTAAAATTTGGCCCTTTGCTTCTATATATCGAGATATTTAGATCCCTCGATTATTTAAAAAATATTCTTATACATATACCATTTTTACATTTTGACTTGTGTCTCATTAGAATTCATACAATTTACTACACTTATTGTTTTTGGGGTTATGTTGTTAATAAAGTCTCTCTACGTGAAAAATATGTCTTGTATATGTTAAATTATAGAATTGAAAGAGAGTTAATTTGATAAGTAGATTTTTTGTAGGTTTCATTTTAATTTTTGTTTTAAAAGTTTATTTATTCTTCAACAACACAATTACAGTCTAATATGTAATTATGATTAATAAACCCTAGAATTTTAAAATGTTATTTCAATTATGGAAAAATAGAGGATATCATTTGTGAGGGTGTATAAACTAATTTGATACGTAAGCTAGAAAAAATCACAGTAATATTATTAACTTTTAAAAAGTACACGCCTGTGAATGTAGCAAGAGAAAATATGTTTAATTACTAATGTATATGTTGATATAAATATTGTCATATTGAGGTATTACAAGATTCTATATCTCTATATAAATGGTATATAAATGAAAACTTTTTAGGTATAATCCAGCAAACCTGCAAACGTTGGAGAGATATGTTGAAATGCAATCTAGGGAGAACACATATGATCTAGAAGCAAATTTGGCAGTTTTGAAACTGTATCAATTTAACCCGGAGAAATTTAACCCTGACATCACTTGTCAGATACTTTTGAAGGCATTAACAAACTTTCCGCATACCGATTTTACATTGTGCAAGTGCCTGTTACTGGAATCTGTTGTAAGTGTTGGAAGAAAATAATTTTGATGGTTGGCTTATGCTATAATTGCCATGGTACAAAAAAACTGAAATCTCCACCCTTTATTTTATTTGTTTATATTTAAACTCTTCATTTTTTACAATTATTATAAGAATAAATCAATACACAAAAATGACAAGACACTTGTTAACAATGGACAGCCTTCGCTATAAGCAATCTCTTCCAGACGACCTTTGGATGGAGACAATTATTAAAAAGAAGCAAAAGGTGTTTATAATAGGTTAACATATATTTTAATTCTAAAAATACATATGTAAAGTAAACATATAAAACCTCTTTACTTAAATTAATTTCTTTTTTGTATTTTTATAATTTGAAATGTAAAATGTCACTGTAATGTGTCATTTATATATAATATAGAATTGGAATACGGACATTAAATGTTGTTTCTCTAAATATTATAAAGAAAGTTTTGTCTTTTATTTCAAAC
This sequence comes from Meandrusa payeni, assembly GCA_029286785.1. Taxonomy (NCBI): domain Eukaryota; kingdom Metazoa; phylum Arthropoda; class Insecta; order Lepidoptera; family Papilionidae; genus Meandrusa; species Meandrusa payeni. Next base: position 1,133,095 of record JAGSMX010000015.1, read on the forward strand.
AAACATAAAGACATTATTATACATATATACATTCAGAGATCACATATAATATAGGCATAAATATACATACCTTATTCAGTTTTAGTACTTTTCTAAAACGAAATGTTCAGTTTATTTTCCACATTTGCGTTTTATAAAGTAAATTACAAAAACCAATAAAAACATAAATAAGAATTTGTTTTTCAATTACACATTTCCCTTATGTTTATATTTATACTTCCAACATTCTTATTTTTTCCTAATCCAATTTTATCATCATTCTGATTCACTGTTATTGTTTAATCTGGTTTGTTGTATATTTTAACAAGCCTTGCATGTCCCCTTTATATTTGTTTCACATGGCCTCCTCTTTCCATCATTCAGGACTAACTTACTCCTTGAAGCTATTTAATATTTTGTTTCATAAACAATTTGGGTGTCAAGATTTTGTTTGAAAAGTCAACTATATCAGTGAATTGTTTGTTGATTTCAGGCGGAAAATGAAACAATTTCACAAATAAAGTATTTGGCAGACATTTTAGAGCAATGCGACTTCGCTCAGTTCTGGAACAGAGTTCATCAAATGCCCGAACTCTGCAACCGTATCGGCAGCTTCCATGATTCTATCAGGAAGTTTGTGTGCCACGTGGTTGGCATTACTTCCAAACTATCGATAAAGATAACCTTGCCAACTTGCTGGGTGGAATTGATGGTATGTTTCACTCTTTATACATATTTTCCATTTTTGAATCTATGCATAGTACTACATAAGAACCAAATAGACTCATGGGGGGGATCATGTAACTTACATTTTCATTTTCATCTTAGACGTAAGAAATAAGTGAATGTGTTTTAAAAAAGACTTGGCTTAAAGGTCTTGTTACCAAGCCATAAAATATTCATCATCATCAAGAACCAAATAAGAGCTGGCAGAGCTCTTAAGTAGGTACTATTGGGAGCAACTTGTAGCAATAGTCTCATAGTATGAAGACAATAAGTTCAATTTGTTTTATTTTTTTTAAATCTTTTGTATTTTAGATGTAACACTAAAACACTGGGTCAAGAAATATGGCTGGAGGGATGATGGTAACCTCATCTTCATTGCCAATCAAGATGAAAATATTAAGACCAAGAATATTACGGAGAAGATTGAATTTGACCATCTGGCTCCTTTGATGACATTATTGTAGCATTGTTCTGAATATGCAAAAAGATTTATAAAAGCTAATTTTCTTTAAAATGTTTATACCTTAAAACATCTAAAAAATAAAATAAAGTATTTCGTCAAGGTAAAAAACTTTTTATTTTAATTTAATAGATAATTTTAGATGCTATAGGAGATTGCAATTTTATGGGTTATTTCTTTTATATATATATTTATATATTTAATCTGATGATTACATCAGATTCAAGAAACTCGGTATTATGATGAGGTTTGTATCATCATTCAACTCACTTGTTTTCAAACATTAAGTATTATATTTATATACGGTGTTAATAGAATTAAACAAAAATATTTTTGATGACAGCGATGACATTCGACGCGACTGTAAGATTATCTAAAACTAGAGAATAAATAAATTTGGTCAAGATAATGCAAGTTGTTACGTTTTTTTAAAGTTTTTTATTCACATTGAACATTGACTAATATTAATCGACGTTTATAGTAATAATTTAAATAACTTTCCCGCGTAAAACAAATTTGAAATTTGTCAAAGAGTATTATACCGTTTTTGTGCTGTGGGCAAAAGACAAACTATAGAATAAAGTGAAAACACATCACAATAATTAATGGATTTTTTTAAATTGTAAAATTATTAATTTATCGACTTTGGGTTATAATTATAAACAGCTAACATTATATTTTAATAATATTTTCAATGTAAATTTCACCCATTTAAAACGAAAGAGTGAATAAAACAGTTTTCTCAGTGGTAATCAGGAAGTGGTGAAAGAATAGAGTGTATATTTATTTAATATTTATTATAACACGATAAAAAATGACGATTTATTAGTATTGTGACATTTGATCAAGGAATTTTTAATATTTCTATTTCAATTCTTAGCTTAGTTTTGAACAATTCCTAAGCTGTAAAATTATGTAAGTATTTATTTTAACCGTTTAGTAATTATTAAGAACGTCATATTTGAACAATCAGATAAATACTGAATAAAAATAATGACTTGGTTTAGAACAAAATAACAAATAATAAATATAAACAATAACAACGCTATTAAGCTTTCTTTCCATGGCTGTAACCATGTTCTTTTCCACCTGCATGTCCACCCTTTTTACCGTGTTCGTGATGGTGGGCATGATGTTCCTCGTGACCATGGTGTCCTTTGTGACCCTTATGGTCTTCATCATAATGCCCTTTGTCGTGTTGACCTTTCTTTCCATGGTGTTTCTCGTGGTGTCCCTTTTCGTGATGTCCGCCTTTCTTGTGGTGACCATCTTTCTTGTCGTGATGGCCATGGAAATCGCCATGTTTGTGATGGTGGCCGCCTTTGTGGAAGTCGTCGTAGAATTTGTGTTCCTTGTGGTACTCGTCTTTGTGGGATTTATGATGGAAACCAGTAGTCTTTGAACCTTTCTTGTGCCCCTTCTTGTGTCCGAATTTGCCCCCTTTGTGACCGTGTGCGGCTTCGTGATGTTCACCGTGATGATCATGTTCGTCGTGATGTTTCTTTTTGTGCCCTCCGTGCTCGTCGTGATGACCCTCGTGATGGTGTTGTTCTTTGTGACCGTGTTCCCCCTTGTCATGATGATGATGCGACTTATACCCTTTGTCTCCCTTTTCCTCGTTTTCCTTATGATGGTGCGCATGATGCTCGTGGCCGCCGCCCGACTCTTGGCTGGTGCTTTTGGCTTCCTTTTTTTCAGTGCCCGCAGGTGTCTGGTCTAAAGGAGTTACGCCGGCATTGTTTACCGCCAAAGGTACGTTTGCTTTGTCTTCATTGTCGGTGAGGCCAAAGTTTCGGGCTTGCGATGATGCTAGAGTCCACGCTAGCAACACCGTCCATAATATGACCCTCATTTCTAAAATAGGTAAGTAAAATATATTTATTTTATCAGATTAATAACAATAAAGTGATACAAACACAAAAACATTCTTGAAACCTCCATTTTTCTTCGGTAAAGTTTGTGTTATAATTTGAACCGAAACTTTTTTGTGTACCGATTCAAATATGAAATCATGTTATTTTTTTCTTACTCTTCTTTGAGTGTTGTTATTGTTTATTTTTTAAAATATTTACATGGCAGTATGGTATAGAATGGCAGAAACCAGCTTTGTATTGTTACACCTTCAACATCGTCTCATTTTATTATTTCTATACTACAATATTTTTTGTTTTTCATTTTATTTTTTTAATATTGTTTATCAGTCTTACAAATTACTATTATTATTAATCTAGCAAAGGAACATAACAATAAAAGTTTATTACGCTGTTAACATTTAACCATCTCATAGCTCGTTTTGAATTGGTCAAATAGAATATTAATGAATTACGTAAAGATTAATATTTTTTTAATAAAAATCAACAGTGATATGGTAACTCTAACTATAGCGGCTTTTGCTGTGGCACAATGGGAAGTGGACGTATATTCGTGGTGAACCACTCGAAGTGCAGGCGACATCGCCATTCAAATATTAGGTGCTCATTGGTCTCTCTTAAAAATATTATGATTGATAGCGTTTAAAGTCTTTGAGGTAAATTTTAAGGTTATATTTTTTTTTGTTGAATATTTTATGGCTTGGTAACAAGACCTTTAAGCCAAGTCTTTTTAAAACACAAACACTTATTTCTTACGTCTAAGATGAAAATGAAAATGTAAGTCAGATGATCTCCCCCATGAGTCCCCGCGCCATCAGGTTATATATTTCGTCTTTAACATATATAGATTAAAAAAGGAGTTGTTAACACTTACCGAGAGCCCTGATTTGTAGTAATGTTACGCTAGCTGTGGTACAAATGTTTCCGCACTTTGAATTTATAGATAACAAACGCTTTCATCTCTGCTTGATTACAGCGATCTTTGGCAATCATATTGCTGCAGATTTCTGGACGAGTGATTCCGCGTCGCATTATTATGGCGACATAGTTTACGGTGCCAGTTAATTTGTTCCGTCCAAGAGATTGTTGAATGATTTATTAATAGTTTATTTCCCATTTACCGAAATGCTGTGGTTTTAGTAATGCAAAGATTTAAAGAACTGTACAAAGCTTTTATTATTAAAGTAACAATTTTTTATCTAGAACGAGGTAATTTGAGCATAACAACAACAAAATAACAATTATCTTATACTTAGTTAAGTTAGTGCTTGCCGTGGTGGAATCCCCAATGCTTATGGTCGTCATGTCCACCTTTCTTTCCGTGATCGTGGTGATGGTGGTGGTGTTCTTCATGCCCATGATGGCCCTTGTGTCCTTTATGATCCTCATCATAGTGGTGCTTGTCGTGGTGTCCTTTCTTGCCATGATGGTGCTCGTCATGTCCGGAATGGTGATGCCCTCCTTTCTTGTGGTGTCCACCGTGTTTCTCGTGGTGTCCGTGATGGTGGCCGTGTTTGTGGTGTTTGCCTTCCTTGTGATGGTCGTCGTAGAAGTGATGGTCCTTGTGGTACTCGTCCTTGTGGTATTTTTTGTGGTAACCCTCGACTTCTTCGCCTTTGTCGTGATGTTTCTTGTGGTGGTGTTTGCCGCCCTTGTGGTGATGGCCGTGTTCGTGATGTTTGCCGTGGTGATCGTGTTCATCCCAGTGTTTCTTATGTCCACCGCCGTGTTCGTGATGATGGCCCGCATGGTGGTGTTTGTGGTGGTCACCGTGTTCGCCTTTGTGGTGGTGATGGTGTCCTTTGTGACCTTTGTGGCCTTTCTCGCCGTGTTCGTGGTGGTGATGAGCGTGATGCTCCTTCCCGCCACCTTCTTCGTGGTGGTGACCTTTGTGGTGGCTGGCTGCGGTTATTAAATCGCTTTCTTTGTGCTCTATCTCTCGGCTCGAGCAAACGGCTACGAGGCAGCCCAGTAGGGCCAGGGCGACTAGCGTCCTCATCTTGTAGGGGTTCTAAACCTTGACGTTTAATGTTTGAGTGATGGGGGCACACTGATTGTCCACCGCTCCGTGAGTTCAATTTATATCTATCATTAAAGTGTCTGGTTGCACTCAGTGAAATTAGCGAACAAGGACGTCACGCGAACGTAACGCCTATAGAGTCCAAGTGTTGCGCCACCAGGTCAGTTTAGGGCTCCTGTTTGCATTTCGATTGAGAAGTACGCTGGCCGATTACGGAAGTGATCTGTGCTCGGGGGAACGTATTGTTTTTTTTATTTTTATTTTATTTATGAGGAAGACCAACACAGAGATCTTACAAACTAGATATATGAATAAAAAAAATAAAACTATTTACAGATCTTCGCAGATAGAGTAAAAATGGTAAGTGGACAGAATGAACTTATTAAAAAAACATGCTCCACTTCACTTCTGTATAAATTAACTAAAGAGATAAAATTGTACGGTCAGCGAATCCGACCGACTTCAAATCTAATTACGTTATTGCGCGCGGACGCCCTCTTTGTATTTCCGAATATTACAAAATAGAATCAGACCCTAAACAAACTCTCATCAAACTACCACTACTTTTCCAATGAAAAATGAATCATCGAAAGCTGTTAGCGTGATATTGAGTTATTAAATAAAAATAGAATCATCAAAATCGTTTCAGCCAGTCCAAAGTTATGAGGTAATAAATTTAAAAAACCTGTAGACGAATTACGAACCTCCTTTTGAAGTCTGTGGAAAAGATAATAGGGGAAATAAGGTAATAAACTGAGATTAAGTGGATGTGAGAGACAAAGTTAAATGGTGCTCCTGTCTCCCACGTGTCTCACTCCGCTGAATAATTAAGTATAGGAAGTATATCACACTTATCTATTTTAATTCCAGACGCCATATTGTAATTTCTTTTACAATGAAATTTATATACGTTAAATAAATTTAGTAATTTATTTATTTTAATGTAATTTTTTTTTAATCTATAAGTTTCGTGGAAAGAAGGTCTTTGTTGATACATTCTTGATTAGTGTTTTCTATTACTTTATTATAGGCGTCACATCTCGAATCCACCATTTGACTATTGACGGGAACCATCTCCTTTTTTTTTTTTGTTGACGGGGAGGAAATCTTCAGAAAGATACCCCGCCTTCTGGGGGGAAGGCGGCGGTTATGGGGTTCTTACCCACTAAAACCCGGTGGCCCTTTCCTCGGTGCATGACGAGGGGCTCCGGGATCTCCAGTGGAACGCACCGGAGCCCCTCTGCACTGTGCTCAAGGAGAGCACGTCCCGCAAGGCGACACGGGCCAGCCGATGTCGCCTTCTTCCCGGGTCCACTTTGGTGGACGACTCAGGCCCCCACCCTTGTCGCCCAGTGAACCCGAGGCCCCTTTTAGTCGCCTTATACGACAGGCAGGGGATACCGTAGTCTTATTCTTGAGAGCCCAGAACTACAGGGCTGCGGGCCGGTCTGCCACCGGCCCGCCTGCGCCATCTCCGAACGGGATCGGCCCTCTCCCGATCCCGTTCTGCGGTCTCCTTCTGGGCCATTACTGACTCGCAGAAGGAGACCAGCGCCTTCCATTTAGATCTCCCCGCCAGCGCAGCCGCTACTGCCGCCGGCGGGGAGAGGTCTTGCCCGATCTGCTGGACGGGACCATCTCCTAGCACAAGCTTTAGCTTACTTGCAATGGTTAACACGAATGTTAAACGAATATTTTACTGGTACAAACAAGAATCGACTTCAAATCCCCTCACTCTCGGATTAAACGCTAGTACACGCACGGACGTTCATTTCCATTTCCGAGATATCATAGTTATGTTAAGAAATACTTAGCTCGTATAAGATAGATCCGTAGCTCAGTCTCCAGTCGCCTCAAGTTACATCAGTACACTAGCAAGCCGAGTTCAAAAAAACGAGAAAACTAAAAAAACGCGCTCGGCGGTGAAAGAAAACATCGTGAAATCTACATATGTTACAAAATTGTCTAACAGATGTGAAGTCTGCCAATCCGCACTAGGTGTGCGTGTGGACTATGCTCTACAGGGAAGGACTGTGCCAACGGTAGGACATATCAACGCTGGAAAACAAAAACGTACGTAACCCACAAAAATGAAATTGTTCACCAGAGCCAAAAAACATTTCAACTTTAAAAAAAATTATTACTTTTGTGTTTGTGGACCTAAAGCTGTTATTTTCGGACACAATCTTTATTATTTTATTGCTGATTAAATATTGTACCATGGAATTAACCTAGAGTTTTCCTAAAAGAAAATTGTTTTACGGTTCAAAAATAAAAGAGAAGTGTCAATCTTGAAAATCCTATTTCATCTAATTGTTACAAGTAATATATCAATCGACGCGTCTTTTTTTTCTGATTCCAACGACGTAATGCCCATATGTGTCACTTACTACGTTTTCGCTTTCCAGCGTCGATATATAGGCTGTTACTTTACGAGCAAATTTTTGATTTTAATTTATATAACGGTTTAATATTGACGCTGTCCGTCAGATTAGACATTAATGGAAGTCACGTGGGATTCGAATCTCCGATCATTCAGACCGTAAACTAAACGCTTAGCCACTGTACCACTAGGTACAGAAAGAACGTTCGACGAACGAGCGTGAAAAAATAAGTTTCCAACTTATGGTTTTGGTAATCTGCCAGTTTATTGGTTCCACTATGGTTTTCCAATACATTGTTTTAATTGCAACAATTGGTCAATTTTATTTTGAATCGACTTCTAGGTTCTCAATTCGTGTCTATTTTTTTATATTTGTTACCTTATAGACTTTGGACTTGGGTGATTTGATCTTGATAATTCTTTTTTTATTAGAAAGTTGGTGCTTCTGCTGTGGTCCCATTTGGTCCAATTCTGTAAATTGGATCCATGAGAATTTATATAAGTCTCAAATTTGCATCAAGTAGGGTAAAGGCTACAGTCGTTGGCCCCGAGGCAGTCGTTGGCCCCTATCACTAAAACGAAAATAATAAGGGACTGAATAAGCGAATCGACCAAAATAAATATTTAAAAAATTGCGCTATTTATTATGGTTATGTTCGCAATGCTGTTAACGAATATCCGCAACTGTCATGGCGCAAATTGAAATTTTGTAAACAAACGTGTGCTTTTAAATGCAAAAATTAGCAATTGGGTAAGCATATGCATAAATTAAATTAATGCTTAAAAGTTACTTATTGCTATGATTACTACCATTTCCGTTTCTAAGAAACGAATTAACTCTTAGAAATGATCGGTGATTTAATGTATTTGTGAATGTTATAGTTTACACCAATTTGGCTGGGGCCGGTAACTATATCCGACCGAGACGTTTTTTTTTTAAGTTCTTACTGACAATGTCATGAGACAATGATATATTTTTTTTTATTCATCGAAATGCTCATAGTATCCATGTTCTGCAAACCTAATTTGACCCAGATTGCCCTTCAATTTGCCCAGAAATGCAATACTTGCTGCTAGTAGCTGCTTAAGGGGGCCAACGACTATAGCCTTTACCCTATGTGCTCCACAAATTGACGAATAAGTCAATATCACGACAACGTATTTCGATGATTCACGATTTATTGGAAAGGATGTACTTTAAGTGTAGTTTGATTAAAGTTTGGTTACGTAATATTCTTCCGATAATTCGGAAATACAAAAATGGTGTCGTCCGCGCGTAACAGCGTTTAACGTTAGATTCGATTTGTTAAATATCAAATAATCATAATATTAAGAGTACCTACTCAAAAAATTACATTAGTAGAGCACAATGACAATTCAAATACAATATGTTAGTCATGCATGTGCATGGAGGGGGAGTTATAGAGGACGTGCGTCACGTACTGGTGAAATGTGCCAGGAACGAAGCTCTGAGAGCTGTATAGTTAGCTATATTTAAAATTAGCCGCAGAGATGTCGGGTTTTGTAACAGTATCCTAGATTCTCCAGCTATGGAAGAATCTAGGATACTGTATACAGCCCTGTAGTTCTGGGCTGTCAAGAATAAGACTACGGTACCCCCTGCCTGTCATAGAAGGCGACTAAAAGGGGCCTCGGGTTCACTGGGCGACAAGGGTGGAGGCCTTTGTCGTCCGCCAAGGTGGACCCGGGAAGAAGGCGACATCGGCTGGCCCGTGTCGCCTTGCACTGCGAGGGCACAGAGGGGAGGTCTCCTTGAGCACAGTGCAGAGGGGGTCCGGCGCGTTCCACTGGAGACCACGAAGTCCCTCACAATGCACCGAGGAAGGGCCACCGGGGAGGTTTTAGTGGGTAAAAACCCCACATAACCGCCGCCTTCCCCTCAGAATGCGGGGTATCTTTTTGAAGATTTCCTCCTCGTAAACAAAAAAAAAAGGGTACTGTATACAATTGTAAGACATTGTTTCTTAACTAATAAGTGAGGCTTTTATTTTTATAATATCTGTTGTGCTATTAGAATGATATTTTCTAATAAAAAAAAAATTGGTCATTTTCGTAGTGAAATGTCATTGGTAAATAGCCGATTCGGAGCTCACGGCTTCCCGCGAAACTGGGAAATGAATCGTAGCAAAAACAAACAAACAAACATTTTATTGTCCCACAATAATTTCAATAACAACTTACTTAAATTACAATTATGGGCGGGGGACTGGTGTCCAAACTAGGAACGAGCCTGTGTGATGGATCACCAGGCCTAAACCCCACGGATTTTAACAAAACTTTTAAAACTATTGGAGAGAGAAGGAGAAGGTATATATATATATACATAAATATTTATAAATAAATAAATGTACGCGTTTATATATACATATATATATATATTTATATATATATATAAAAGAAGGGATATAGATATATAAAAATAAATTGAAAGTGGCTGTACGATACAAAATGTTACATGACATACATTTTATCGAAACTGCTAGTACTTTCAATATCTATGACATTGCATTCCAATGAATAGGAAAATGGAATCTCGTCGTATTCTTGATGAATATTACGTTTGAATACATCTTGTGAGGTATGGGTAAAGTTTATTACGATACGAGCGGATTGTATGCAGAAAAATTGAAATAAGGAAGAAATTTATTTTCTTCTATGAAACCTCTATAGTGGAGTCTATGGAGGTTTGTTGTGATGTCAATAAAAAAGATTTATCAGTGATGTCAAATAGAAATAGAATACATGTCATAATTTCATTTATATAGTTTATCAAAAGCAGGAATAAACTTTTAATGTGGTTTCTTGGATAACAGAGCAACACAAAGTTATTTATTTATTTATAATTTTACAAAATCAACAGCTTATGAATTATAATAGATATTTCGGTCACGTATTCAGGATCTAAGCCTTTATAGATTTACATTATATAAAACATTTTTTTTCAGTGTTAACTATGGATGTACTACGTATTAAAAAACAATAAAAAAGAATTAAACATATTAATAGGAAATAAAAATTGCATTACCTGCGTTACTGTGTGTGAGTGTATATATTCCTGTGTGTCCTGTATCACAAATCTCTAATTAACCCTAGTAATGCCATCAGTCAAAGTCAGTATAATTAGATTTTTGAGAACGAACTCGAGTTGCTAGCTTATTAAGTAACTTGAGCCAATCGCCCGGACACTGAGCTACCACGGCTCTTCACGGCATCATCTGAATGTCGCCTTACGGAAGAATACATGACGTATGTATTCTTCTATTATTTTATTGTAATTATTTGTGTGTATGCAATTAAATACTATTTTTTAATATTGCCAAGGTATTTTTTAATTGTTTATAATCAAGGCTATTAAGCTTTAAATTCGAAATCGGTTCAAGAACCACGGCGCGTGGTGAGGTGAGGTGAGATGAAAGCGCTATCTATGACTGCACTATTAAAATGAGATGAATTCAGATCCTCGTCTTTTTTTGAAGTCGGTAAATAAAATCAAATCATTAAATAATCAACATTTGTATATTTCCGTATAAAAACATGTAAAAACAATAAAAACAAACTGCATCCTTAGTAAGAAAAAACAAGAACGAGTATTCATAAATTTCTCCTCATCGTCTACCTCAGTGTTTACCATGGTGGAAACCCCACTCCTTGTGGTCATCATGGCCGCCTTTCTTGCCATGTCCGTGGTGATGGTGGTGGTGTTCGTCGTGCCCGTGGTGCCCTTTATGGCCGTGATGGTCCTCGTCGTAGTGATGCTTATCGTGGTGACCGTGTTTGCCGTGGTGACCCTCGTGGTGGCCGGAGTGGTGGTGTCCGCCCTTCTTGTGGTGACCGCCGTGCTCCTCGTGGTGTCCGTGGTGCTTGCCGTACTTGTGATGCTTGCCCTCGTCGTGGTGGCCGTCATGGAAGTGGTGATCCTTGTGGAAGTGGTCCTTGTGGTACTTCTTGTGGTAGCCGTCAGTGTGCTCGCCCTTGTCGTGGTGCTCGTGGTGACCGTGTTTGCCGCCCTTGTGGTGGTGACCGTGTTCGTGGTGCTCGCCGTGGTGGTCGTGCTCGTCCCAGTGCTTCTTGTGACCGCCGCCGTGCTCGTGGTGGTGGCCCTCGTGGTGGTGTTTACCGTGGTGGCCCTCGTCTCCCTTGTGGTGGTGATGGTGGCCTTTGTGTCCCTTGCCGCCCTTGCCACCGTGCTCGTGGTGGTGGTGCTCGTGGTGATGGTGGCCGCCGCCGTGCTCGTGGTGATGGCCCTTGCTCTCGGCTACGGCGAGATCCGACTCGGCTTCGTGTCCGACGCACGCTGCCACAAGGCAGAGCAGCCCTAAGGCTAGCAGACCCTTCATATTTGTCGCGGTGGACTCGTGTCGGCTGTCGGAAGTCCGGTTGTGACTGACCTCTGTTTGTAGATTGCCTATTTTATATTAGCAAGTTGATAGACTTTAAGGCGGTGTAGAAATATAATTCCGCAACCGGCCACTGCGCTAGTTCATGGACGATTAATAAAAACAGTTCTAACTGTCTTTGCATTGCAAATCTCAAATAATGCATACATTTCGTACTTCTAACATTGTACAAATGTAGTGAGAAATGATTTTCCTTGGGGAAAACTCGGATCTTTATCGGAATACGATGACAATTAATACTGTCAATGTATGATCGTATTAAATGAGTGACATTTTCATATCCATTAATATGGAACTTTATTGTTTACTGTCAAATGTCAAAATGAATAATGTCATTGTATAATATAGAGATGTTACAACCATAACAATTATTACTTAAAACGGGATATTACCATTACCAGTGTATTATACGAAATGAGTTCCCGATATTTGTTAAGTAATAATTGTTAAGTTCGTGACCATGTCAGTTTAAAATCATAATTATGTTACAACCATCTTCTGTAACTTTGAAAATATTCAGTTTTATTAGTCATTCGTAAACAATACATTATCTCTGGTCAAATCTATTATACATATCAAAAAAATCTTGGTCAAAGTGCAACCGTACTTCTCTGCGGGACAGCTTTTAACACTTTATAAAGCTCAAGTCCGTCTCAAGCTCAAGTCATGTGTAGAATACTGCTGTCACATTTGGGCAGGCGCAGCTAAATGCCATCTCGCAGCTTTGGACTCGGTGGAGAGGCGGGCTAAGAGGCTATTTGGTGACGCAGCTGAAACCAATCTGCTCAGTCTTGAGCACAGGCGTAAGGTAGCTAGCCTTTCGGTTTTCTACAGATTGCATTTTGGAGAGTGTGCTCAGGAACTACATGATCTAATTTCCCCATCCCCTTTCCACCATCGGACTTCTAGACGCACTGCGGGATTTCATCCTTTTGTTGTGAACATCCCTCAAACCCGAACGAAGCGATTTGCTTCGTCTTTCATTCTTCGTACAGCAAAGGACTGGAATAGTTTGCCCGCGTCTGTCTTTCCTTCCGATTATAACGTGGGTATTTTCAAGAGTAGACTGAATAGGCGTTTACTAAGCTAGTGCGCCTTACCATCCAGGACTGCATTTCCACTTAACGTCAGGTGGGATCATAGTCAAGCACTTGCTTAGAAATTATAAAAAAAAAAAATCTCCACTTTAGAACATTATTAAAAGTACAACAAAATAAAGCTTATCGGGAAATATTTACAACAATAAAACTCAATACCTGCCTAAATTTTATGTCATTGGAGTCCCCTTCGTACCAAATCAAAAATATATATGATTAAAACTATAGCGATTATTTGAGTTGTGTATTACCACTCTATATATATGTTGGTCTGCTGATGCGACTTACACCTACAGCTCTAAGATGGGTACTGAAGCTATTTGAGAGAGCACGATAAATATTGTATATCCTACACTACTGCTGGGGCTGTATAACAACTTCCTACAAATGAATTTGTTTGTTGCAATTTTATGTGCTGATTTACCACGCACTCGACGGTAAAGGAAAACATCCTGAGGAAACCTACATGTCCTAGAAAAGTTTTCGTTTTCGTGGCGGACTATGCCCTCATACTCTCTCTACAGAGAAGGCCTGTTCCCAGCAGTGGGACATATATATTATATATTAAAGCTGTAACTTCAACTTAACTGTTATGATGATTACATCTGTCTATATGTTTCTCTCTTTTACCCAGGGTTGACTGGAATAGAATAGCTTGAAAAAAATACAGACGAATTGACAATATCCACCTTTTTTGAAGTCGGTTGAAGAAAATATTAACTATTACGAGGGCATTTAGTTTAGAATTTGTATAGTTTTTGTTATATGCTCCAACTAAACATATAAACGACATTTTCAAAATTCAAAAATGTATACCATACATACTAAATTTCTCGAAAATCGTTGAAGATGTTTTCCGCAATTCAGTTTTTATATGTATAAATTCATATACATATAAGACATAGACATTTATTTATTGGCATCACAATACAAAACACATCACAGACTGAATATAACACACATTAAAAATAATGAAAAATAGACAAAACACAGTTAAAGTTACACGGACAAATAATACAAAACATATCATGCCAATAACGGACACCGTCTCAGCATATGCTGTCACAAGGATGCGACAGGGCTGATTTTCAGCGGTGCCGGGACTACCTAAAGACGTGCGCGCGCAATACTACTTTTATATGGAATACAGACAGTAAGAGTATAATAAAATATTATATTTTTAATTTTATTGAGTATAAATATAATACGAGTATTATATTTTTTATTTTATATTATAATCTTATAATTTAGTCTAAGGTTGTTATTTAATAGTTATTTAAAATAATGATGAGTCTTAGTTACTTATTTGAATAAATGAATAATAATAATACAGATACAGAATATACTCCTGGACACGGCACGCATCGTCAGGACGTTTCTCTCTATGTCGCCCTAACCACCGGTTGCTTGGGCCCTGCTTCTGTTGCCGGTGGCATACACTAGGTTAGGTTTTTATAATGTTTTTGTATTTTTTATGATATTTTTCTTTATTTTACTTTTTTAACTTAAGGTGTCAAAATAAATAAACGAAATAATAATATATATCATCATCATCATCATCTCAGCCGTAAAACATCCACTGCTGAACATAAGCCTCCCCAACGATTTCCAAAAGGACCGGTTGTAAGCGGCCCGCATCCAGCTGCGCCCTGCGACCTTTATGAGGTCGTCAGACCACCTTGCGGGTGGACGTCCTACACTGCGCTTGCTGGTCCGTGGTCTCCAATCGAGAACTTTTCGGCCCTACCGGCCATTTGTTCTACGCGCTATGTGCCCAGCCCATTGCCACTTCAACTTGCTTATCCGGCGAGCTATGTCGGTTACCTTCGTTCGTCTACCGATCTCCTCATTCCTGATTTAGTAGTCCTGGGCACCGCTGAAAATCCGCGCTGTCGCATCCTTGCGACGGCATATGCTGAGACGGTGTCCAATATTGGCATCATATCTTACGTACTATTTGTCCGTTTTTTTCTTTAACTGTATTTTTAATTTTATTTTTTTCTGTCTTTTGATGTGTTTATTTTGTGCCAGTAAAGAATTAGCTATGTTTATATATAAGAATTGCTCGTTTGATAGATATATAGGTAACAAAAGAATAAGAATACAGTAAAAATAGTAATAAAAAAGTTTATTCATATATCCTCAGCATCCTTGATCTATAGAGCATTGATTGACGGCTTATAAATTTGAATCAATCGTAAATTATCTGCTTAGTGGATCCATTTGTATACGAAATACCGCTATTTGTATAACGTTAAATAGTTGTTCCGAGTGACTTGGCGCAGTGTGGCGAAGCCCTCGTTGGTTTGTGTACGGGCCCGTAGCGTGTCTGTTTGTCCATTCAGTTTGATTATACACGCCGCGGCTCCCTTACGAATCCTCGATTGCACCGGATTATCACATTCCTGTGAGATGTTGCCATTACTGAATGCGAATTGTGAATGAGATATTGAGAGATCTTTTGTTGTTTGAAAAACGTTCGAAGGATGTTGCAAATTTAAATTTGTATTTGGAAAGTAAACATTGTTTTCTTATTTTAAGCATGACCTCATCTGATGTAAAGTGGAAACTTGGGTACGCTCACCGCTTCCCGAAGTGCCACTCAAAGTTAGTTTAGCTTAGAATGTCCCTTAGATTATCCGTGAAATAGCAACCGAACGAGTCGTGGTTCGGCCCTCTCGGGCGCCCTCGGATCGGAATGCTTACGCGTAACATAGTAACCGTCCAAGATGCGGTTACCCCTCACCGGGGGCCCCTTCTGTCGAGTTACCAGCGATACAGATTCAGGCTAAGCGACCTAAGAGCTATGCCACCTCTCAATCCGGTGAAGCAGTGAAGGCCAGCTTCTCTTTTTTTTTTGTTAACGAGGAGGAAATCTTCAAAAAGATACCCCGCCTTCTGGGGGCAAGGCGGCGGTTATGTGGGGTTTTTACCCACTAAAACCTCCCCGGTGGCCCTTCCTCGGTGCATGGTGACGGGCTCCGGGATCCCCAGTGGAACGAACCGGAGCCCTTCTGCACTGTGCTCAAGGAGAGCACTTCCGGGGAGGTTACTCCCCTGTGCCCTCGCAGTGCAAGGCGACACGGGCCAGCCGATGTCGCCTTCTTCCCGGGTCCACCTTGGCGGACGACAAAGGCCCCACCCTTGTCGCCCAGTAAACCCTGGCTTCTCTGGCCAATTAGTGTAGTTCGTCATTAAAAAAAGTCACTAAAATAACGTCAATAGCCTAATGATTTAGGGCACGTAAATTACGTAAACGTAAGGTAGTAGGATCGAACTCCACCGTTAGACGATTGATAATAACTCCCAAAGTAGCCTAAGCAGAATCAATTGCGTAAGTATTAGATATTAAAATTACATAGTAATGTGTGTTCATTAAAATTAACTGTGTTTATTTGTACAATATACAAACTTGAAATGTAATGCACAAGCTATGCCCCGCAGTGTTACCCGCGATTTAAAACTATTTATTTATATATTATTCTAAAATAAAATAACCTAAGATACTCCATATTACATCAGCAACAAACAGATAGACAAAAACATGTTATTTTTGTATATGTAAGATACATAATATTAATATGCATGTAGTAAATGAATGAAGCGTCAATAGCCTAATGGTTTAGGGTACGGCCTCCGAATCGTAAGGTCGTGGGTTCGAATCGACCATTCGACTATTTCCTTGAACCATGTCCTAGCACGAGCTTAAGCTTAGTTGGAATGGTTAACAAGATTGTTAGTAATATTTCTGAAAAAAATAAAAGAAATATTGCTAGCTTTCTTTAAAAAGTGGTTGTTCTTACATCACAAACATATACTACAATTTTATTTATATGTATTGATAATATAACTTGTCAGTGTCTTCATAACTACGACTACTACTACTATAAAAGTATATTTACGATTAAAACCAAAAATCGATTTCAAATCGAATCAAACGTTAAACTCTATTACGCGCGGACACCTTCTTTGTATGTAGGAATTACGAATTAGAAGTAATCAGAACCTAACTCTCATCAAACTACCCTTAAACTTTTTTTTTTTTGTTAACGGCTAGGAAATCTTCAAAAGATACCCCGCCTTCTGGGGAAGGCGGCGGTTATGTGGGGTTCTTACCCACTAAAACCTCCCCGGTGGCCCTTTCCTCGGTGCATGACGATGGGCTCCGGGATCTCACGTGGAACGCACCGGAGCCCTTCTGCACTGTGCTCAAGGAGAGCACGTCTGGAGGGCACAGGGGAGGTAGCTCCCCCCTGTGCCCTCGCAGTGCAAGGCGACACGGGCCAGCCGATGTCGCCTTCTTCCCGGGTCCACCTTAGCGGACGACAAAAGCTGGGGGCTTTGTCGCCCAGTGAACCCGAGGCCCCTTTTAGTCGCCTTCTACGACAGGCAGGGGATACCGTAGTCTTATTCTTGAGAGCCCAGAACTACAGGGCTGAAACTACCCTTAAACTACTACATCCTTTCCAATAAAAAAATGAATAATCGAAATCGGCTGGCGTGATGTTCAGTTATTCGTACATTTGTCGCGCACGTACTTAATGCAAATTTAAGACTTATATGATTTTGTATGCCATTGTCAGAATTAAACCAAATTGGAATGGAAAGCACCAGCTTACAAATAAAAAATCGCTTTACCCAGTCCAAAGTTATGAGGCAACGAACATAAGAAAAAACATATATACGAATTCAGAAACTGCTTTTTTTAAATCGCTGAAAAGTAATACAGAACACCCAGCGTGAACTTATTAAATGACGTACGACACGTTTATTTTGGGCGTCAATTTAGGTAATCGTAACGGAGTTAGTTCGTAATCTCCTCCTTATTTGAAGTCGGTTGAAAAGAAATACAGAACACCTAGCGTGAACTTATTAAATTACGTACGACGCGTTTATTTTTGGCGTCAATCTACGTGATCGTAACGGAGTTAGTTCGTAATCTTCTCCTTTTTTGAAGTCGGTTGAAAAGAATTTCAGAACATCCACCGTGTATTTATTAAATGACGTACGACACGTTTATTTTGGGCGTCAATTTAGGTAATCGTAACGGAGTTAGTTCGTGATCTCCTTATTTGAAGTCGGTTGAAAAGAAATACAGAACACCTAGCGTGAACTTATTAGATTACGTACGACACGTTTATTTTTGGCGGCAATTTAAGTAATCGTAAAGGAGTTAGTTCGTAATCTCCTCCTTATTTGAAGTCGGTTGAAAAGAAATTCAGAACACCCAGCGTGAATTTATTAAATGACGTACGACACGTTTATTTTGGGCGTCAATTTACGTAATCGTAACAGAGTTAGTTGCCTGTCGGGTTCTCATTGGACACAAAAGGTATTGTGCAGTATAAGTTCACGACCGACACGCTCCGGCGACCAGGTTTCCATCGAGTCCGCTTTCATGAGAACATATTTCAAGGCTATACCGGCCTTGTCACCCTGCTATAGTTTACACAATGTTAAACGATTAATCAACAATAGAAAAGAATCAAAAACAAGTAAATGTGATAGCTAAGAAGTTGGTCGACACATCTGGTTACCAGAGAGCTGGCTTGTACCTTGCACAGAGGCTAAGCAGTGCCATACAACGTGGCAATGCTACCAGCCTCCTGGGCACGCTGCCAAACGACGGTTTGGCACAGTTATATTTTTTATAAATATTTTTTAAAATACCTTTTTTTTTACGCGGGTGAATCAATTTTACGGAACATCCTCCGGAACCCTGGGTGGGCCCGGAGGTATGTGTAGGGATCGGTCTGGGCGACCCCTACCCACTAAGTTATAGTTGGAATGCCCCGGATCTGTCAGCAACGACCGGCCGGTCCCGGCAAAGACCGGACTTCTTCTTCTAAAAGGGATTCTCCGGCAATTAGAGAAGTCCCGACGACGCCGAAGCATTAGTGCTTCGGATTACGTGGGTAGCGAGAGGAGGTGTTGGTATCGCCTCCTGCGCACCCCGACTCGCCGTCTGCGGAGGAAGAAGCCCCTGGGCTTTTTAAAATACGTATTATATTGTAAATATTTCTTTTTTTAGTTAGTATTACCTATAAGTTTGTATTATTGTAATAAGACTTAATATTACTATTGTCGGGGCTGTCATACAGTCACGTACCACCCACTGACCGGTGGACCTTGACTTACGGGACATATATGTTATAATTTGTAGGTCTCGTAGAATAAAATAGTCCAACAACTAATACACTCGCTTTATTGAGACAGCGTAACGTTGTACAAAGAATTATTTATAACGAATACCGTCACAACTGCGCGTCCTCACAATCTTTATACAAAATTAATTAGAAGTCAGATTAGGAACTAATAAAGTTAAACTATTGTTTACAATGCCAAGTTCATGTGACGATCAACTTAATTATTAATTATGAATTAAAGATACAATAAGGTTCAGGTAAATCACTAAGATATCATTGGAAGTAGTTATTATACATAACAGCTGAAACCAATCTGCTCAGTCTTGAGCACAGATTGCATTTTGGAGAGTGTGCTCAGGACTACATGATCTAATTCCCCCATCCCCTTTCCACCATCGGACTTCTAGACGCACTGCGGGATTTCATCCTTTTGTTGTGAACATCCCTCAAACCCGAACGAAGCGATTTGCTTCGTCTTTCATTCTTCGTACAGCAAAGGACTGGAATAGTTTGCCCGCGTCTGTCTTTCCTTCCGATTACAACGTGGGTATTTTCAAGAGTAGAGTGAATAGGCAATTACTAAGCTAGTGCGCCTTACCATCCAGGACTGCATTTCTACTTAACATCAGGTGGGATCGTAGTTAAGCACTTGCTTAAAAATTATAAAAATAAAAAATAACAATTGCTGGGTGTCATGTGTTGCCAGCTAACATATAGGACAATATAGGTTGTAACTTTAATTTTAAACGTAATAAAAAGTTCGCTTCGTTGTTAGATTGTAGATATGTAGACAGTTGTAAGGTGGACGTAATACTCTAGCAATGTGGGTAAGTAAGTAATTCAATCCAAGAAAATATAGAATTACAGAGGTAATAGCATTAGCACGGCACGGGCTAACGAGATTGTTCCATGTCGCGGGCCTCACTCCAGCCCTGTTAGAAGCCTCAGCTGCTTAGCGAATAATACCGGCAAGTGTGACGCCCTCAATGCAATAAGTGCATAAGTTGAAAACCGATTATAACTTGCTCTAGATAACTACTGGAGAGCGAACTTATTTTTTTAACAAAAAATAAACTTTTCATCAACAATCAAGAAACGAGCCTATTCCTATCTCAAAGGTCGGCAACGCACCTACAGCTCCTCTGTAGGATGTTTATGGGCGACGGTGATCACTTAAGATCAGGTGAGCCGTATGCTCGTTTGCCACTTTTCATATATATATAAAAAAAAGAAAGTGTGATTCCTAGATTCAGCTTCGAAATAAACACGATCAAAATTTTTTCCAGACCTTATTATCCATCTAAATCCACGTTTAATTTCTTTACATTTATAAATTCATACGAGCAGAACGAAGCACAATTTTAATGGGAATAATGAACGATTGAAACACGGCGTTGTATTTAAATCGTACTGGCGGATTGGTGCGACGTGGTTGGCCATATTGATGCTGGGGCGGCCAGGGCCGGATAATCCGGCCCATTGTTAGACATTTTAATGCTTACGCCTTTGTGCGACCGGCCTGTATTAAGTCATACGCGGATAATCCAAGCATTATGCCGGGTTAATTTACCATTACAGCACACACGCACACATATACGCATGTACGGTAATGGCAGCTGCCTTACGTGTATTTACTGATGTCGTGTAGTGGCCTAGTGTTACGATGAAGGTGGACTTAGTGCAGTCCAAACATGTGTAGTTACGAATAATATGCAATGAAGAAATACATCATTAGGAAATCGATATGTTTAAGACTAAACGGGGTTCAAACGATACAGCCAAATCATGCCTCAAGCGAAAATTGACTCAAATAAAGTTACTCGTGAACGTTTGGTGGACTAGTGCCGGTGTCGTTCACTTCAGCTTTCTTAAATCTGAGCAGACGAATACGGCAGATGTGTATTGTCAGCTATTGCAAACCATGATGGAAAAGCTAGCTGCTAAACGGCCGAGGCTGGTCAATCGTCACTGCTGCTTCAGGACAACATTCGACCACACACTGCACAACAGACAGTTTCTAAATTAGAAGAGCTTCAATTGGAATGTCTCAGACATCCACCGTACTCCCCAGAACTTGCTCCAACAGATTACAATTTTTTTAGAAATTTGAATAACTTATTGCAAGGGAAAAATTCAACTCTGATGGGGCCTTCTAAAGCGCCTTCAAAGATTTTATTGATTCCCGTCCATCCTAATGGTAGTTTTAGTATGTATTTGTAGTTCTGTTATTAGTTTATTGTCTTATTGTACTGTAAAGTTATATCTATCGATGCAGAGCATAGTTTATCGTATGCATTTGTACCTTTTGTAGAACAATAGCTTATCACAACGACTGTTCTATCTGCGGTCCACGTAATCCGTTCTGAATGCTCCGCGTCGTCGAGTGCGACCAATATTTGCCAGAACAGGACACCGTAAAGATGTTTCCGGTCCCGTTAAAGTATCGTATTAACCGTTCAAACATCAGTCGCGCGGTGACGTCGGCGGCAGATGGTCGACACGACTAATTACGTCAATTACAGACAAACACAGCGCGCTCGGGTTACACGTTTCCCACCTTAGTCAATATTTACCAAGCGCCGCGTCCGCCCCGCCTCCGAGAGCACTTCGCCAATCCAACATACTGGACACTTCAAATTGGATCGTATTTGATGATTATTAAACCGTTTTTGCGTCCTATATTTGCATATCCAACGAGCTCACCTTTCAGTGGCAGTAATTTTTTTTTATTTTTTTTAAAGTAAAACCTCTTTACGCAAGCTTGACTTGAGATTTAAGTTGTGAATGAGTTATGAAAATTGTAATCGGGCCCGGCAAATGGAGGTTGAATGAGAGATATAAGTTAGTGGAGATAGAAAGAGAGAGATTTAAGTTTTGTATATCTAAGACATAATGCAGGCCTATTATCTCTATCACACTGTAGGAGCTAGAGAGACTAGTGCATTTTTGACACATTAGTGAACAATAGTATAAATACTATATACATATATATGTATTTAGTATTTACACAGGGCACAGGAGGTTACTCCCTTCCCCTGTGCCCTCGCAGCGCAAAGCGACACGGGCCAGCCGATGTCGTTTTCTTCCCGGGTCCACTTTGGTGGACGACTCAGGCACCCACCCTTGCCGCCCGGTGAACCCGAGGCCCCTTTTAGTCGCCTTGTACGACAGGCAGGGGATACCGTAGTCTTATTCTTGAGAGCCCAGAACTACAGGGCTGCTACATTATCAAAACCTAACCTAGTGTGTGTCACCGGCAACGAAGCAGAGACCAAGCAACCGGCGGTTAGGACGACATAGAAACCTCCTGACGATGCGTGCCGTGTACAGGAGTACTGCTTTCTGTACCTGACCCTTGACCCAGCCATCTTGTGAAAGTGTCTTAATATGTTGATCGAGACTATTCGCTATAAGACCGTTTGCAGAAACGACTATCGGGACAATGATCTTGGAATCCACATCCCATATGGCCGTCACCTCGTGAGCCAAGTCTGAGGTACTTAGTGATTTTTTCCCTTTCGGCCTTCACTAGGTTTTCGTCATGATGCTAATATCGACGAGCACCGCCTGTTGCGTTGTTATAGTTATATAAGCATATAGATGTATATACATATAGATGGGGCTATTTTTTTTTTATTTTTTTTTCAGAAATATTGCTAACAATCTTGTTAACCATTCCAACTAAGCTTAAGCTTGTGCTAGGACATGGTTCACGGCAATAGTTAAATGGTGGATTTGAACCCACGACCTTACGATTCGCAGGCCGTACCCTAAACCATTAGGCTATTGACGCTTCAAAAATCACACGATCTAAAGGACACGGGCAACAATAATGACAAGGTTTTTTTGGGTTTTATATTTGCATTCCAAATCGCTCCTACCTTTCAGTGGCAGTAGAAAAAATTAAGGAAACAAATTTTAAAATGTTTTGTTATCTCATAAATACCTTAACCCGAATTACGCTGTGCTAATAACGAAACCGCGTGTCTGATTTCACGTGTCGTAACTTTTTTTTTTACTAAAATCATTTTTCTATTGTCCAAGGTTTAGAACCTTTACTTACCAGCGTTATTAGGTCCCATGTGTGACAGGAAGTGAGCCCAAAGTCAAAAAAACGACAATTCCTTGGCAATAATTAGGATTAGCACTCGCCGCCATCGAATCGAAAGTGAACCGTTTAGCTATATAGCAATTATACATAATACGTGTAAGTTCAAAATGTTTTTATAATTAAATGTTTACCATGACAACATAATCTCGACCAAAAAAAAAAATTAATTCACTTGTTGACAAGCTGAATGTATCCATTCCGTATACTGTGTGCTTGAAAAGAAAAAAAAAAACACCCGCCATTTTTTGGCGCGTTTTCGATAAAGAACTGTCATTTTGTCGTTTATCCACATTCTCTGTGCATCAGTATTAAGCATTGTTAGGGGGCTGTAAGCTGCAAAAAGGCGAACACATCGCAGTAAATGCCTCCGGCGTTGAATTTCGCGTAATGTCGACTTCAATTCGTTCGCTGTTAGAAGGCACGAGAGCGCTAATCCTGCAGCCTCAATTGTGTCTGGAAGATTGTTCGCTGCGATATCTCTGAACGTGATATGTGGTACTTACAAAAGATAATTTGTGGGAGGTGATAATCTCGCGTATCATCTGGGTGGTATATCTGTCAGATGTAATGATACAATACATTAATATGTCTTAGTGAGTTTATTAGTTATATACTAGCTGCGCCCTGCGGTGTTACCCGCGATTAAAAGCTTTTTATTTTTTCTATAATCAAAGTAGCCTAAATTATATATATCATCCTATGTCCCCTAGGTGGGGCAGAGGGCGTCCACAGTGATCCATCGCGTTCGATCTTGGACTTCACGCTTTATCTCGCTCCATGTCTTTCCGATGTTCTTCGCCTCGTCTGCGACTGTGCGGCGCCAAGTCTGTTTAGGACGGCCGCGCTTGCGCTTTCCTTGCGGTTTCCAATCAAGCGCCTGCTTGGGAATGTGATCGGCATCTCTTCGGAGGGTATGGCCAATCCAGTTCCATTTACGACGCCTTATTTGGAGGTCGATCGGGCTTTCACGACAGCGCTCCAGAAGATGTTCGTTAGAAATATCGGCTATCTAAGCGGTCAAAATCGGTCCACCGTTCCAGAGGTTTGCCGGAACAAACAGACAAAAATTGAGAAAAAACTTTTTTTTTACTAAAATTATTTTTCTATTGTCCAAGGTTTAGAACCTTTACCAGCGTTATTAGGTCCCATGTGTGACAGGAAGTGAGCCCAAAGTACAAAAAAACGACAATTCATTGGCAATAATTAGGATTAGCACTCGCCACCATCGAATCGAAAGTGAACCGTTTAGCTATCTAGCAATTATACATAATACGTGTAAGTTCAAAATGTTTTTATAATTAAATGTTTACCATGACAACATAATCTCGACCAGAAAAAAAAATTAATTCACTTGTTGACAAGCTGAATGTATCCATTCCGTATACTGTGTGCTTGAAAGAAAAACACCCGCCATTTTTGGCGCGTTTTCGATAAAGAACTGTCATTTTGTCGTTTATCCACATTCTCTGTGCATCAGTATTAAGCATTGTTAGGGGGCTGTAAGCTGCAAAAAGGCGAACACATCGCAGTAAATGCCTCCGGCGTTGAATTTCGCGTAATGTCGACTTCAATTCGTTCGCTGTTAGAAGGCACGAGAGCGCTAATCCTGCAGCCTCAATTGTGTCTGGAAGATTGTTCGCTGCGATATCTCTGAACGTGATATGTGGTACTTACAAAAGATAATTTGTGGGAGGTGATAATCTCTCGCGTGTCATCTGGGTGGTATATCTGTCAGATGTAATGATACAATACATTAATATGTCTTAGTGAGTTTATTAGTTATATACTAGCTGCGCCCTGCGGTGTTACCCGCGATTAAAAGCTATTTATTTTTTCTATAATCAAAGTAGCCTAAATTATATATATCATCCTATGTCCCCTAGGTGGGGCAGAGGGCATCCACAGTGATCCTCCATCGCGTTCGATCTTGGGCTTCACGCTTTATCTCGCTCCATGTCTTTCCGATGTTCTTCGCCTCGTCTGCAACTGTGCGGCGCCACGTCTGATTAGGACGGCCGCGCTTGCGCTTTCCTTGCGGTTTCCAATCAAGCGCCTGCTTGGGAATGTGATCGGCATCTCTTCGGAGGGTATGGCCAATCCAGTTCCATTTACGACGCCTTATTTGGAGGTCGATCGGGCTTTCACGACAGCGCTCCAGAAGATGTTCGTTAGAAATATCGGCTATCTAAGCGGTCAAAATCGGTCCACCGTTCCAGAGGTTTGCCGGAACAAACAGACAAAAATTGAGAAAAAAAAAACTTTTTTTTTTTAAAAAGCGGTTATTTCAATATTACAAACAGACACCAGTTCATTTTTTTATTGCTAGCAATTTGTTTCCACAAATATTACTAACATTCTTGTTAAAAATTTAAATTGTTAAAGTTAAAGTTACACTCAATATAATACTTCTCCCACTGTTGGGCACAGGCCTTCTCTGTAAAGAGATTAGATTTATAAGAGCATAGTCCGCCACGTGGCCCCAGTGATTGGCAGACTTCACATGTCTTAGAAAATATTCTAACACTTTCCTCACGACGTTTTCCTTCACCGCCAAGCGCGTAGTACAAATATATTTACCAGTAAAATCAATAATCAAATCAATCACGGGTTAAACGGACACGTAACAAAACGCAAATTTAAATGAAACCCTTAAAAAACAAAAAAGAAATAAAAAAAATCGCTTTATACGTGACTTGTTTAATAAAATTATTGTCTTTTATAAAGTCGGTTAAACAACTATGTGAAATACTCTATAAATATATAAGGTGCTTATATTTAAGCTGTTGCCTTGAAATCTTTATTCACAGTAAATGTCGTATAATCCGGTTTCTATGGTCCATGTAACATGTACTTTGGGGGTACTTTACGATATAAAAAATCGGGTAACTGTAGGGCGAAGTCCGCGGGCGATCTCCTGTACCGTGGTCCAATTGAAAAGGTTTGAAAAATATACAAAGTAACGAATTTAAAACGAAAGCTGCTTGATGTATTGACAATACGAGTAATATATAAATATAATAAAGTCAAACACCTTCTACACATTTGTAGGCAGCTTCGATAAACACAGACTCTGTGTAACAAAATATATCAATGTGCAGTGAGATGGTATTAACAAACCCAACCGCGCGCGACAGCAGAGAGTTCCTGGACAAGTTAGTCCTGGAAACAGGCAGTAGGAATAATGGCGGACGACGGCGCATGCACACGTAATTGTCAGGCGTCCGCAACTGTAGCGCGGCCAGCACTTCTGTCTCCACACATATTTAATCAGTGCGACGTCTCTCCTCACCTGCAGCCTGCTGTACCCGACCATGCCCAGCGTGGCGACTTAGAGGCAAGAAAATGTATGTCATCTCCCCATACGTATCGACGCTGGAAAGCAAAAATATAGTAAGTGACACATATGGCCAATCTCACTTTACATATATGACTTGTAACAGATGAAAAATGGCGAAAATAGAATTTTCTATATTGACATTTCTGTTTTATTGTTTTGTAACGTAAGACGATTTTCTTTTAGGAAACTGTAGGTTAATGCCGTGGTACAATTCATTAAACAATAATAAATATTGTGTCCAAAAACAGCTCTAGGTCCACAAAAACTAACGTTATAATTTAAAAAAAAATTGAAATGTTTTTGGCTCTGGTGAACAATTTTATTTTTGTGGGTTACTTCTTCTTCTTGTCAGAGTGGTCGTGGTCATCATAATCCGGTGGGTTGGGCAGCAAACAGCACGCGCCGCACGACGTCTCGACACCTCCGCCTGCTGGTCGTCAATAGGGCACATTCGTGGAGGGGAGCACCCACCATACTCCGCACCTGATCCAACCATCGCATTAGCGATCTACCTCGTGGTCTACTTCCCTCTACTTTGCCCTGCACGACAAGACGCTCTAAACAATCGTGTCCACGACGGCTCACATGCCCAAAGAACTTGAGTATTCGCCGACGTACTTGAGTAGATAGACGCTCGTTGACCCAGCTCTGTGGAGCTCTGTGTGTGGGTTACTATGCTTTTGTGTTCCAGTGTCAATATGCTCAATAGCAATGCCCATAAACTTAGGTCCAGGTCCGCATATTTTAATTAATAGCCTTGTTAAGAATAAGAAATCAATTTCTATAAAAATTGTGCCCGCGTATGGCGAAATGCTGACCACTTGTCACATATAGGACCTAATAGGCTTGCAATTCAGCCTCTTTAGAGATGTAGCCGTGTCCACAAGGCCCCCTAGATGGATGGGCCGATGGAAGCCAGCGGAGGGTTCCCCAACTCCCCAAAAAGAAACGCTATCCACTGCTTTGAAAGCTGCATCTGCTTTATGTATTTCCCACTTTTGAGCATAGGCCTTCTCACCATGTTTTCCTTCACCGTCACGCGTGTGGTCAATTAGCACTTCAAATTGTAACAAACATATTGTTTGGTGCGCGCACCGGATTCGAACTCGGATTGCTAGACTACTGCAACTTAAGTCCGATCGATGAGACGCCACGTCTCATATTTTATTTGAAATGTAATAATGTGATATTACCTTTTTGTATATCACGAAATTGTATCAGATCCAAATTTCCATAAGTCTTCTAATAATATAAACATTTTCAATTTTGTCCTTATTTACCAGATCGTCCCTTTTATCGTGTTAAAAGATATAGCGATGCCTACAACAAACAATATAAAGTGCTTACGCGGAGATGTCGGGATGAGAACGGGATACTATTATCATTTATGACTTGTTTGGGAGCGTCGTATTGTCACTCCATTAAGGCGGGCGGGGGGCGGAACGCCGCGAGACACGCCCCGGTCACGCCCTGCTCCTCACCCCACACTCGTCGTGCGCCGAGCGGGGACCTCACTAAAACGATTTACTCGCAATCGCATCACGCGTACATCCCTGCGTCCCGCGGTCAAATCCCCGAGGAGTGTCGCGGCGGCTCTGCGAGTGACATGGTGCGGTCGTGATGCACAATTCCGAGTGTTCGGGCAGCGTGACGCGTTCAGTGTGACGCGTGACGGTAGCGGCAGGACTGTAGCTAGGTGTGTGGATATCGTTGCGGGGTGAGTGCGCGGCGGTGCAGGGGTCAGGGTGGCGCGCGAAGGCATGGGCGCGCAGGGCACCTGGCCGCGGGAGGCTCCGGCGCTGCTGAGCACGGCGCTGCTGCTAGGCGGCGCGCTGCCCGAAAGGCCGCCCGCGCCCCTCTTCACCATCGACAGCATCCTGGCGCCGCGGCCGCCGCCCGCCATACCGCCGCTGCAGCTCCATCACCTGGCGCATACACCGTTCCACAGAGCGCATGATCTTTTCGGTGAGTACTTATTAAACCCCTCATAACATGGATCACTAGAAGACATCAATTTGGAATGAAAACTTGCAATTTCTTCGTTCTTCCACTTCTTCTCCCAGCGCTAACGCAAAGTTAGTTAGGTTTTAGATGTCCCTGAATCTATCCGTGTAAAAGCAACCGAATGAGTCGTGCTTCGCCCCTCTCCGGCGCCCTCGGCACCGAAAGCTAACGCGTAACATAGTAATCGTCCAAGCCGAGGTTACCGCTCGAATAAAGTCTGCGAAGAGATGTCGGTTCTCTTTGCATCCTGTATCGCATTTACCATGGGGAGTGTTCTGAGGAATTGTTCGGAATCATCCCAGCTACCGATTTCCATTACCGCACATCTCGGCAGAATTCCAAATTCCAACGCCACCATCTTGATGGTTGGCGTTCAACAACTGTACGTTTTTCGCGTAACTTTCTCCCACGCACTGTCAACTTGTGGAATCAACTGTCGCCAGCGGTGTTTCCGAACGTTTACGATTTAGGGACCTTCAAGAAACGAGCCTATTCCTATCTCAAAGGTCTGGTGCTGTGGATGTTCATGGGCGACGGTGATCACTTAAGATCAGGTGTGCCGTATGCTCGTTTGCCACTTTTCATATAAAAAAAATCGGCAGGACCCTTGTGTCGAGTTACTAGCGATAGAGGTTCAGGCTAACCGACGTCTGACTCCGGTGAAGCAGTCAAAGTCAGCTTCTCTGTCTAATCTGTGTAATTTGTGAATAAAAATAGTCACTTACCGCATACGGGTTACGGATATGTTTGTAGCTGGTAATAACTGGACAAATTAGCTTGTTATAGTTGTAAAAAAATAGATCATTCAAACAAAAAATTAAATTACACATAGATTCCGAGTAATATGCTCGGAGCACAGTGACCACAAACAAACAAATTGTGTTTTTATCGACTGAATAGAAATTTCCAAAGCAAGTGCACCTTACAATCCAGGACTGTATTTCCACTTAACATCAGGTGGGATCGTGTTAGAGTGTACAAAAAGAAATATACAGACTCACATGATCTTAAGATAATCTAAAGTGTTGCAGATGCATTGCTAAACATGAAAGTGTGGAAAAAGTCCGACTTAATACCAATAGACATTTCCTGTCAGTCTGCAAATGCTAAAACTGCTATTTCAAATGCTGACTTGTCACGCGCTTAGCGGTGAAGTTAGAAATTTTTCTAACACATGTGAGGACAGCCAATCGCAGTAGGGCCGTGGCGGACTATGCCCTTATACTCTCTTTACAGAGAAAGTCTTTGCTCCACAATAGAATATGGATATGGTCTATCCACTGCTAGAAATACGCTTTCCGCGATGCCTTTAATCACATATCACCGCATTCAGCCCCTTTTTTTTTCTTTATTTTTCGGGACTTTTGCCCTTTTGGGCATGTCAGCCCCATCATACCCTAAACTACGCACACACACCTTGGTCGCATGAAGCGAGAAAGAAAGTCATCAATGTTGTAAGGTCATAGCCACCAGCTTCCTCGCTCCCTCTGAGGTCGGGTCAGACAGCAGCATTAAGAAGACCCCCACATGTTGCTCCCTCAGTTTTAGCCTATGTATTAATGACTTTCTTTCCGCTTCATGTTTGGCACATTCCCCCAATATGTGGTGCACATCGTCCACCACTTGGCAAATGTCACTGTTCGGTGACTCGGCCTTCCGCATCCGATGTGCAAAAAATTTTGCTGGAAAAATCCAGCCACTTCCGGTTATCCTTACAAGGTCGTCGCTCCATCTACAGGGACAGCGTTCTCCGACCCATGCGCGGACTCCAAGAATTCCCTCCCCCATCTACCGTCATTGACTCGGCAGATGTGACCGGCCCACTTCCACTTCAACTTGTTGACTTTATGCTATGTCGACTACCTTTGTTCTCCGTCGAATTCTTCGTTTCGGATTCTATACCTTAGAGAAATGCCGAGGACCATCCCAACGGTCAGAGTCCAAGTCTCCTACACCATAGGTCATAGATAAGCTTTAACTTTTATAAATAAACTTACCTTATAAATTCCAAAAACTAGCTCTTAAATATTTTATGATTTATAGCCGTGAGCAAAAATAAACGGTCGGTTAAGAAAGTTTGAATATCTGTGAAGATAAAGACGCTTAGTGTTGCCCCCATGCGGACGACACTAAGTCGTCGGGGCAACATGATACTAAAATTTGTGTCACAATTTCTATGGCAATTCTTTTACCTGTACAGCTATAAAACTATGGAATAGTTTGCCGATTGAGATTAGGGAGGCTTCGTCAACTAATGTCTTTAAATCGCGTGTATCTGAATACTTTCTGCTCAAACAATGAAAAATTACAAACTGGTATATTTATGGTCGTTATATATATTCCATGTGTATGTATATTGTTATGTTTATATAGAAGTATCTATTTATGTATATGTAAATGTATATTTATTTATTTATATAATAGTTTTAAAACGCTATATTTAGCGGCACTACCCTTAGCTTGCTCTTAACCACTAAAGGTTAGCTGGAAGAAAATGCTAAATAGCATTAAGTTCGCCTTTGTACATTTTATTTGGTGCAATAAAGGATTTATCTATCTATCTATCTAAAATTTTAATAAAAATAAAATTTAATGAAAAATACTGTATTATCCAAGTTTAATTTATTTAATTAAATAATTAATAGAAAATATTTATTTTATTTTAAGGATATTTATAATAAATATATAAAATAAATTTATTAAGTCATTTGTCAATCATGCACAATTTATTTCAGTTAGCTTAGAGTTAGCTTTATCTTCCGAGATATTCAAAATTTCTTAACCGACCCTTCATTTTTACTCACGATTGTATAATACGTGTATAAATAGTTTTTAGATTAATGTATATTATGTACAATAAAATAATAGATGTACATAATATTAAAAAAAAAAAAACTAAACATATAAAGTTTATTTATTAAAATTTTGGAAACAACAAGCAACCGATATTTTCCCATTCGTCGATATAATCGCGGACATACTTATGAAGGCAGGTAACGTTAACTGTGCAAAGGGGGTAGGCAGGTAAGCATTAGCTCAAATATAGACAATCTCTGTCGCCTTGTATAATCCTTTGTAATGCGATAAGTTGTAAGCAGCCGCGACAAAGGCTCTGCGCCCACTGGGGCACGCGGTCGACTCTTAATTATTACACAACGTGTTCTCCAGTAGTAATATATTATGTGTTTAAAACGATCGTTAAAGCTAATATCTGTTGTAAGGCTTATTACAACATTTCTGATTATATAAACGATAACAAATCAACTAACCAAATAACTTGGGATCAAGTTTTTTTTTTTTTTTTTTTGTTAACGAGGAGGAGGAAATTTTAAAGAAGATACCCCGCCTTCTGGGGGGAAGGCGGCGGTTATGTGGGGTTTTTACCCACTAAAACCTCCCCGGTGGCCTTTTCCTCGGTGCATGACGAGGGGCTCCGGGATCTCCAGTGGAACGCACCGGAGCCCCTCTGCACTGTGCTCAAGGAGAGCACGTCCCGGGGGGGGAGGTTACTCCCTCCCCCCCTGTGCCCTCATAGTGCAAGGCTACATGGGCCAGCCGATGTCGCCTTCTTCCCGGGTCCACCTTAGCGGACGACAAAGGCCCACCCTTGTCGCCCAGTGAACCCGAGGCCCCTTTTAGTCGCCTTATACGGCAGGCAGGGGATACCGTAGTCTTATTCTTGAGAGCCCAGAACTACAGGGCTGGGATCAAGTTGCTCTAACACAACAGGATTAATTAATCATTATTGTAAAAGTAAACGAATATTGTAAAAAATTTTAAAGACGTTAAAAAAAGCTCTACTAAGTTTTTTTGTGCAATTTTTCTTAGTGGATTGCCGTCCGAAATTGCACGGTAGGGAAAAAATATTGGACGATTCAAAGTAGATTCTCGATCTCTATTGAATAAAGATATTTTGACTTTGACTTTATTTGTTATAATTTATGACCGACATCAAAAAAGCAGGTTCTTATTTTGTGATTTTAAACAAAAACCAAAGAAGTCGTTAGTATTATACGCCTAAGCATTTCAATCGTAGAGTTTATAACAATGTCCGATTTTGTATTTCCCGTATCAGTAAAACTTTTTCTACTTGCGTACGCTGAGATGTGGATAAATTCACCTCAAGTTTTTAACGATAATGTTAAAAGAAAAGCTATAGCCACTCTATATATAAATAAAAAGGAAAGTGTGTGGGTATAGACATAGACATAGACATAGACATTTATTTATTGGCATCACAATACAAAACACATCACAGACTGAATATAACACACATTAAAAAAGAATGAAAAATAGACAAAACACAGTTAAAGTTACACGGACAAATAATACAAAACATATGATGCCAATATCGGACACCGTCTCAGCATATGCTGTCGCAAGGATGCGACAAAAACGACTGAAAATCAGCGCTGTCGCATCCTTGTTATTTTATCCGGTATGTTCCATCTAAGCTCCGAAACGGCTGGACCGATTTCAATGAAACTTTCAGGGAATCTTCAGAGTGACCTGGCGAGTAATCCTGTTTGGTGACGAACGAAGCACTCCTCTTTTTGAACTGTTAAATGCTTTTATTTACTATGATGATATTCTATTGTTTTATAACACAAATTTGTATTGACACATGCGTTGTGTATATTTATGTCATTATGAACCATATTCAAGTACAATGGAGTATATTGAAGTATAATAAATTCCTCAATTATAAGAGTGTACATGGGTGTAGGTAATGTTCTTCACCCGCTCCA
The DNA here is from genome assembly GCA_029286785.1 of Meandrusa payeni. Lineage (NCBI taxonomy): Eukaryota > Metazoa > Arthropoda > Insecta > Lepidoptera > Papilionidae > Meandrusa > Meandrusa payeni. The sequence goes on from JAGSMX010000015.1 coordinate 1,166,395, forward strand.
GAAGAGATTAGAAGAGAATGAATACGGAGAGAAATATATAATTTAATATATTGTGAGAGTTAATTAAATATTTAATGATGTGAGTTTATTGTTTAAATAAAATAAAGCAAAATTTAAGTACGCTAATTTAATATATAAAATTCTCATGTCACAGTGTTTGCGACAAAACTCTTCCGTAACGGCTTGACTGATACCCACCGCCTCCCATGGCCCCACCAACCTCGCGGTTATATGGGCCGAAACGCGGGAGGGTACGCGTGGTCTGGCCGTGTGGCCCCACACGCACCTTCTTGACTCCCTACAAGTTCTTTATCAGGGCCTTTCTCCACCATTCGGAGCTCAACCCCTTAAGGGGCTCTACGGCACGCAACATAAGAGCTCGCTCGACGGCGCCAGACGACGAGCTTTTTAACGGGTCCTTCGTTTATGCCAGGCGTGTGCAAATTCCCTGAACTTGAGGAAGTTGCCCTCCGAGGAGACCAGATCGCGGAAGTAGACCGGACCCGGACACGTACGTGTCAGACCGTTCAGTAGCCTAGCGCGCAAATCATCATACAGTGAGCACGACCACAGCACATGGTAGCGATCCTCTGCATCCTGTTCACAATCACACCGTAACGGCTTGACTGATTTTTATGAAATTATCGGTGTATATTCGGCCACATCTACCGTTTCAGTGACGGTAGATGGGGAAGGAAAGTCTTGGAATGGAGGCCGCGCATCGGACGGAAGCGTAGAGCGCTGTCCCAGATGGACCGACGATAAAAGGATAGCCGGAAGTGGCTGTCGTATATCATGAATGCATTGGGGAAGGCCTATTTCCAGCAGTGGGTAGACACAGGCTGATGATGATTATGATTCCGGTAGACTTGAGTTTTTAAATTTATTTATAATTTGATATTAAAAACGCTTTTTTTTTAATATATAAAACTACTTTTCCACGGACTGATCGTACGTGCTTTTTAAATTTGGATTTTTATTGTTATAGTTGCTCCGTTTATAAAAGTGTTTACAAAGGTTTACATAAAGCTACAAGACCACTAATTCTAATTTTCTAAATCTATTGTTAGCGACAGTTGGTCCTACTCAATATTGTAATCTATAAAGTCAATGGACTGACTATAAAAGTACTTTAGTTTAGTCAACTAAAGTACTTTTATCGGTTGTCGGCAACCAAGGCCGTTTTCTCTTCCGTCTTAGAAAGAGATGCATATACTAGAAATTTAGGATAAAAAGGAGAGGACTCTCTCTGTAGACAATTAGTGTACAGTTTAGAACAAGTACACAGAGCCGTGGTAACTCAATGTCCAGGCGGTTGGCTCGTGTTGCATAGTACGCTAGCAACCCGAGTTCGATCCCCGGTGCCGGCACCAATAAATTTGGTTAATAAATAATTAGTGATTTCAATGCTCCTAGATTCCTAGATTTAAGACGAATTTCGATTACAAGGCGACCACTAGGACAAGATGAATGTATGCGACGAGAACGCAATCACTGTCTTCCCCTCTCGGTCAACGGCTTGAATGCTTTAGTTTCTTTCACCGCTTGTTCTCGATATACCAACATACAACGACCGCTGGACCCTTAAAATAAATACTTTCAAAGCACTATCCAATATAATTCTTGACAAAACAAACTAAATGTGTTTTCGTAACAAAAAGGATCCCTTGTGGGATGCTTGCAATGTTTAAACCGTGCTAGTCTGAGAGGGAAAAAAAAGTTTAATTGAGATAAACCTTGTCTTCACCCCACGAAGCCTTGAGCGGAGAGAGATGGCCTACGGCAATAAATAGCGTTGCTCTTAAGTAAAGCCAGTCCCCGCGCTATTAAACATTGATTAAGACTGACATGAAATAATAACTCCATTGTTATTACTAATAATTGCGGATATGACAGACGTTCCATGTCATAGAATCACTAACATATGTGGGTTTCTTCACGATGTTTTCTTTCACCGCCGTAGCGTTTTTTTCGTAAATATTGTTAACATTCTAACCGTTCCTTAGGCTTGTGTTAGGAGATGGTTTACGTCAATAATCGAACGGATTCGAACCCTCTACCTCACGATTCGGAGACCGTACCCTAATTCTAAATTAGGTTATTGACGCTATAAACATTGAACTTCATATAAAATTAATCAGAATCATTTTCAATAGGAAAGGATGATGCGTTTCCAATCAAATGAATCATAGAAATCGGTTGGCGTATTATTGAGTTATTCGTCCATTTGTCGCGGAGATAATGCAAAATTAAGGCTTACGTTTTATCATGAATGCCATTGTCTGCTATGAGACCACACGGGAAGAGGAAAAGAATCATCAAAATTGGTTCACCCAGTAGAAAGTTAAGAGGTAACAAACTGTAATAAAGTGTTATTCGTCCATCTGTCGCGCACATTAAAAGTATATTTACGAGGAAAAGCGAAAACCGACTTAAAATCAATTCAAACGTTAAAAGCTATAACGTATGTTAGCTGGCAACACATGACACCCAGCGATTGTTATACATAATAACTACTTCCAATGATATCTTAGTGATTTACCTGAACCTTATTGTATCTTTAATTCATAATTAATAATTTAGTTGATCGTCACATGAACTTGGCATTGTAAACAATAGTTTAACCTTATTAGTTCCTAATCTGACTTCTAATTAATTTTGTATAAAGATTGTGAGGACGCGCAGTTGTGACGGTATTCGTTATAAATAATTCTTTGTACAACGTTACGCTGTCTCAATAAAGCGAGTGTATTAGTTGTTGGACTATTTTATTCTACGAGACCTACAAATTATAACACGTATTAAAACTAATCAGAACATATTAAACTCTCATTTTCATTATTGTGAACATCCCTCAAACCCGAACGAAGCGATTTGCTTCGTCTTTCATTCTTCGTACAGCAACGGACTGGAATAGTTTGCCCGCGTCTGTCTTTCCTTCCGATTACAATGTGGGTATTTTTAAGAGCAGAGTGAATAGGTACATTTACTAAGCTAATGCGCCTTACCATCCAGGACTGTATCCACTTAACATCAGATGGGATCGTAGTCAAGCACTTGCTTAAAGTTACAGCCTTTATATATATAATATATGTCCCACTGCTGGGCACAGGCCTTCTCTGTAAAGAGAGTATAAGGGCATAGTCCACCACGCGGCCCTAGTGCGGATTGGTAGACTTCACATGCCTTAGAAAATTTTTCTAAGACATGTAGGTTTCCTCACGATGTTTTCCTTCACCGCCGTGCGCGTGGTTAATCAGCACATAAAAGTACAACAACAAATTTATTGGTGCCGGCACCGGGGATCGGATTCGGGTTGCTAGCGTACTATGCAACAAGAGCCAACCGCCCGGACACTGAGCTACCACGGCTTAGTGTCCGGGCACTGACAGTTAAATCGAATAAAAAAGGAATCATCGAAATCGGTTGTCGTGATATTCAGTTAATCTTCCATTTATCGCGAACATGCAATGCAACTTAATGCAAACTACATACATATGTTTTCTCTTGCATGCCAATGTCTGGAAGCATAACACACGGGAAGCACCAGCTTTAAAATAAAAAAAGGAATCATCAAAATTAGTTCATCCAGTCGAAAATTATGAGATACCAAATATTTAAAAAATATATAGAGACGAATTGAGGGCTTGCTCCTTTTTTGAAGTCGGTTTAAAACCAATGATACTTTAGCAATGAAAGACTTCATCGAGTTGGGTTCTGTTACGTTTGATCTGATTTGAAGTCGGCTTTTGTTAAAAACAAATATATTAAAAATTCATCCTTTGTCGAATCATAAATGTAAATTAGTTTGTAAAAAATATTTACTAGAGTTGAATTATATTCAGACTGAACGCCTCCTAATTTAATAAAATTTAATATAATATAAAGCTGAGGGACAAACACAAACACAAATTTACACACACACACACACACACATTTATAAAATATTGTTATGATTTGTTATGCTCATATCTTATTGTGCTTTTCAAATGGGAGAAGACACTGACCCCTGAAACACAGGTCCAATAGAACCTAGCTCAGGAGTCAGGGACTTCATGTTTCTTTGTTCAAACATTTTCTATGGTAACTAATAAAGATTTATTATTATTATTAATATAGTATTACGTCAAAAATAAAAGTTAATATTGATTTTTGACGTAATCAAGTTGACCAAGTCCACTTGTTAATATCGAATTGGGTGAAAATTTAGTACAAATGACGACAATGTTATTGTTAACCACTTTCTATGTAAAATTTCGTTAAATAAAAACGTAACGATTAAATCGATACGGCTTAAGCGGTCGAGGAAAGCGTCGGTTGTGCGAAAAGCCACCGGTAGCGCATTAAGGTGCGGATAGACTAGAGCATTCAACTGTAACAGAACAACGAACAGAGCCGATAGATACGAACAGCTATACAATCGTTGCAGCGAAAGCTATTTACGAATTATTTTTAATAAGCATTGTTTTTCTTACACAAAAGAATACTAACAATTTTTATCACTAATATCACTAAAATTTTTTGTTAATCAGTCCAACTAAGTTAAAAGCATGTGCTAGGAGATGGCTGACGTTGATATTTGTATAGTGGACCAAACTATGACTTGATTGACGATAAAAAATAATTGTGTTTTTTTTAGTTATAATTGAATGCATGCAGTCTTCACCTGTAACTGCGATGACATTAACTTTACAACTTTTAACTGTTTTTATATATTGTATTTTTAAAATGTTCATTGTGTTGGTGTTCAATAAATAAATAAATAAATTATCCTCTCGCTAAAATGCCCGCTTAAAGTGTGTGTTCGATACAATATCTGAACAGGGTTAAATATTAGTATGTTTCCCCCACCGGCGGGACCCTTGTGTCGAGTTACTAGTGATAGAGGTTCAGGCTAAGCGACCTAAGAGCTATGCCACCTCTCAATCCGGTGAAGCAGTCAAGGCCAGCTTCTCTGGCCAATCTGTGTAGTTCAACATTAAAAAATTGTGTGTTGGTAACATGACGGAATAATATTTATGATTTTTTTTCATCTATTATTTTATTGTATAAAATATATTTTAATCTCATAACTGTTTTATTTATGTATCATATTTATTATACTCTTACTGTCTGTATAATAATATTCCATATAAAAGTAGTATTGCGCGCGCACGTCTTTAGGTAGTCCCGGGCACCACTGAAAATCAGCATATGCTGAGACGGTGTCCGATATTAGCATCATATGTTTTGTATTATTTGTCCGTGTAACTTTAACTGTGTTTAGTCTATTTTTCATTATTTTTTAATGTGTGTTATATTCTGTCTGTGATGTGTTTTTGTATTGTGATGCCAATAAATAGTCTATGTCTATGTGTTTCCGACTTGCTGTTGAGAGATGTAAGAGGTAAAGTGTGGGTGTCTATAACACGATAAAGAAAAGTATCTATAATACGAATTTTATTTATTTTCAACCAAAGAAACCAGCACAAGTAAACCATTGTGGTGAACAGTATATGTATATTCTCTTAAATGCTTGTTACACTTTACCCGTTAGATGTTAGAAGCGTTGCTGGGTTTCTTCGGCCATTTCTTCTCCCAGCGCCAACGGTTCTTGAAGTGGCACTCAAAGTTAGCTATTTGAATGAATTCATATAGAATAGAATAAAATAGAATAGAAAAAATCGACACAATAACACAGAAACAACAGGTAAGCAACACAAAAGTTATTAAAATCAGGAAGAATTAAAAAACGAAAAAGACCTTGTGCTGAAGAGAGGTTGGCTGTTCGCTGATGTTCAGCCAAAAAACCTGTAAAAACTAACGAAAGGCGAACGCGAATCGTACATATATGTTTATATATGTATAATGTATACATAAAAATTAATTTATACACGATTGTTCAAGAGAACGAATATGCGTGCGCACACTCTCTCTTGTTCCTACAATGTGATACAGATCGTAGGGATATACGAAACGTAACTCCTTGTTAATTCCCTGTCAACTTCTGTTCACCTACCCGATCACACTTATAGTAACGCATTACTAGCTTACGCCCCAAGTCGTGAAGAAGTTTTGCTTTGAAAAAAAAGATGTGAATGCTCTAGTCTGTCAGCACCTTAACCAATGCGCCGCCGGCTTTAAAAGCTTTTATATTACGGAAATACAATGTAATATCTCGGCGATGGAGGTATGCAAAAATATTCAATTTTTATTTGTAGCATTAATATTTCCATGAGTTCGAAGCGAGGGGCGCCCTCGGTACGCTCTCGGAACCTAAGCTCGGATATTCACGCTCCGGTTCTCTTACCGAATGTTAATTCTAACAGACGATGACGTGTTCATGTTGAACGTTCCGTATCTATATATATTTTAAGTCTATCAAATTACTTACGACTTTTTTTATTTAAAACTAACTGCGCCCCGCGGTGTTAGCCGCGATTTAAGACAATTTTTTTTCTATAATAAAATGTAGCCTAAGTTACTACTTATTACAGATATACAGTTACAGAGATTAGCCGGAACAAATAGACTGACTTTAGATGTTAGGAGCGTTGCTGGAGTTTCTTCGGCCACTTCTTCTCCCAGCGCCAACGCTTCCCGAAGTGGCACTCAAAGTTAGTTTAGCTTTTGAATGTACAGCCCTGTAGTTCTGGGCTCTCAAGAATAAGACGGTATCCCCTGCCTGTCGTATAAGGCGACTAAAAGCGGCCTCAGGTTCACTGGGCGACAAGGGTGGGGGCCTTTGTCGTCCGCTAAGGTGGACCCGGGAAGAAGGCGACATCGGCTGGCCCGTGTAGCCTTGCACTATGAGGGCACAGGGGAGGGAAAACCTCCCCTGGACGTGCTCTCCTTGAGCACAGTGCAGAGGGGCTCCGGTGCGTTCCACTGGAGATCCCGGAGCCCCTCGTCATGTACCGAGGAAAGGGCCACCGGGGAGGTTTTAGTGGGTAAAACCCCACATAACCGCCGCCTTCCCCAGAAGGCGGGTATCTTTGAAGATTTCCTCCCCGTTAACAAAAAAGCTTTTGAATGTCTCTTAGATTATCCGTGAAATAGCAACCGACCGAGTCGTGGTTCGGCCCTCTCAGGCGCCCTCGGATCGGCATGCTTACGCGTAACATAGTAACCGTCAAGCCGAGGTTACCCCTCACCGGGGACCCTTGTGTCGAGTTACTAGCAATAGAGGTTCAGGCTAAGCGACCTAAGAGCTATGCCACCTCTCAATCCGGTGAAGCAGTCAAGGCCAGATTCTCTGGCCAATCTGTGTAGTTCGTCATAAAAAAAAATAGACTGACAAAAATTGTAAAAAAAATACTTTTGGCTCGTGTACCGTATTTACATTAACATGCATGAAGTAAAAAGCGGTTATTGTAATATTACAAACAGACATTACAATTTTTCTTTAAATCTTTTTTTAAATGAATAACATATTTCTTTCAAAATACAATATTTCTTTTTCAGAATTATTACTAACAATCTTGTTAAACATTCCAACTAAGCTTAAGCTTGTGCTAGGACATGGTTCACGGCAATAGTCGAATGGTGGATGCGAACCCACGACCTTACGATTCGCTGGTTGTACCCTAAACCATTAGGCTATTGACGCTTCGAACGATTCGACGATTCGACGCTTCTTTTTAAATCGATTGCTAGCAATTTCCCTCAAATATTACTAACATTATTGTTAAACATTTATTAATATAGAATAGATTTGCACAAATTAATATTGTTAAAGTTACAGCCAATATATACTTATGTAATAACATAGTAGCTTAAGTTACTCCTTATTACTTCAGTTATCGAGATATAGAGCCGTGGTAGCTCAGTGTCCAGGCGGTTGGCTCAAGTTGCATAGTACGCTAGCAACCCGAGTTCGAACTCCGGTGCCGGCACCAATTAATTTGCTGTTGCAATTTTATGTGCTGATTTACCACGCGCTCGGCGGTGAAGGTAAACATCGTGAAACCTAGATGTATTAGCAAATTTTACTAAAGCATTTAAAATCAGCCAATCCACACTACGTGTGCGTGGCGGACTATGCCCTTATACTCTCTTTACAGAGAAGGCCTGCGCCCAACAGTGGGACATATATTATATTTATAAAGGCTGTAACTTTTATCTTTAACATCAGTTATCTGCCAGTGAAAGTCCTGTCAAAATCGGTCTATCCGTTCTAAAAATTAGCCGGAACATACAGACTAGGTCTTGTAAAAAAATATTTTGCTTTATGTATCGTATTTACATTAATAGGCATGTAGTGAAAAGCCGTTTTTTTTTATATAGACACTCCAATTTTGTTTATTTGTATAGATAAGAGTAAAGTAAAGTTACAGCCTTTATATATATAATATATATGTCCCACTGCTGGGCACAGGCCTTCTCTGTAAAGAGAGTATAAGGGCATAGTCCACCACGCACACCTAGTGCGGATTAGACTTCACATGACTTAGAAAATTTTTCTAAGACATGTAGGTTTCCTCACGATGTTTTCCTTCACCGCCGAGCGCGTGGATAATCAGCACATAAAATTGCAACAGCAAATTTATTGGTGCCGGCACCGGGGATCGAACTCGGGTTGCTAGCGTACTATGCAACAAGAGCCAACCGCCTGGACACTGAGCTACCACGGCTCTTGATAAGAACATAGATAAGAACATCGTTACAATTGTATGTTTCCCGTAAAGGACTCTTTTTTTAATAATATATGATAAATAATTGAAATAAAATATATTTTTCTTATTATTCTTGGTACAGTGGACCGGCAGACAACTATAGCGCCAATGCATCTTATATCATGTAAGTAAAAAGATATTCCCTAAAGCATTTAAACCTAACGCACCAATACTCGGACGCTCTGTTTTATTTTCAAAGTATCATACTTATAATTTTTTTTACAAACTACACAGATTGGCCAGAGAAGCTGGCCTTGACTGCTTCACCGGATTGAGAGGTGGCATAGCTCTTAGGTCGCTTAGTCTGAACCTCTATTGCAATGGTAATCGCGTCGTCCGGATCGTCAAGAAAAAACAAGGAATTTATTATAGGAAGGCTTATAAGTGGCGGCCAAGAAGCGATAAAATGTCTTAAACTTTAACCATTAGATTATTAACGCTTACAGATATCTATACAAATAAATAACATTGGAGTGTTTTTAATTTTAAAATAACCACTTTTTACTACGAAATGTATAGATATTTTGAGAAAAGATTATCATTCATAATCTTTCGGAAAAGTTCGTATTTATCGTGGTCTCTCAAATAGCTCCATATTAATGATATGAAAATGTCACTTTTAATACGATCATTCATCGACCGTTCGGGTGTCATCGTATTCCGATAAAAATCCGAGTTTTCCCGAAGGAAAATAATTTCTCACTACATCTATAATACAGTATATATGGCAAAATATTTTTTTTTACAATTTTTGTCTGTCTGTTCCGGCTAACCTCTGGAACGACTGGACCGATTTTGACGGGACTTTTATTGACAGATTTTTTTTCCATAAAATAAAAATTAATTTTGACAGTGTTATGTATATGTATGTATACCAATAAATAACATTTTTGAATAGTTTTTGTCTGTTTGTTTCGGAACGGCTGGATCGATGTTGTCGGAACTTTCACTGGCAGATAACTAATATAGTAAAGAGGTATTTTTTGTAGAGTAAATTCCTCAGAACACTCCCCATGGTAAATGCGATACAGGATGCAAAGAGAACCGACATCTCTTCGCAGACTCAGAGGGTCGAGTCTATCGGAAAGACCCTGATCGTCAACTATTCAAGCAGCTATACGTTGTACACGGTCAAACGGAAGAAGTTGGTAATGGGGAGATGCGAACAGTATTCCATATGAGGCCGTACTTCCGCCTTGTAAAGTTGTAGACGGTGGGCAGGCGTGATAGATAGAAGTTTATCTATCTGTTGTATCAATGTGCAGGACAAAGTGTATCAATGCCCTTAAATCTGTTTAAATTTACGTTTAATGTTAGCTATTGTGTTTATCTTGTGTGTGTCCTAAAACATTATTATTCTGTTCGTACAGGGGTCGGCGGCGTGGGTAGCGGAGCTGGTGGCTACGCAGGTCTGTACGGCGGGTACGCGGCCGCAGCGCTAGCAGGTCTGGCGGGGCCACCGCCCAAGCGCAAGCGGCGGCACCGCACCATCTTCACGGAAGAGCAGCTGGAGCAGCTCGAAAGCACCTTCGACAAGACCCACTACCCTGACGTGGTGCTCCGAGAGCAGTTAGCGTTGCGCGTCGACTTGAAAGAGGAGCGTGTTGAGGTAACTATAGACTCTCTTTTTCAATTTTCTTAGTATCAGACAACAAAGGTCGTTTCCGCTTCCGTCTTTGAAAGAGATGCATATACTAGAAATGTAGGATAAAAAGGAGAGGACTCTCTCTGTAGACAATCAGTGTACAGTTTAGAACAAGTGAGTTATGCTGGAGGAAAAGCCCTTTAAAAGTGAATCTCTGAAACAAAGTCAGTAAGTGTTTAATAAATTACTCTAAGGCTCTTGATGTATTGCTGTTAATAATATGATAAAATATGAAATATGTTGTGTGCGATGTTGAGCAACGTAGCTCACACTTGTTTAAAAGAAAACTGGTTGTATAAATAAGATATGTCACAAATTACATAGACTTGCCTTGTCCGCCTAATCCGCCTCTAATGGTACGATTTACGTTAATGTTTTGTTATAATTTGTAAGGTATATGTATGTATACCAATAAATAACATTTTTGAATAGTTTTTGTCTGTTTGTTTCGGAACGGCTGGATCGATGTTGTCGGAACTTTCACTGGCAGATAACTAATATATTAAAGAGGTATTTTTTGTAGAGTAAATTCCTCAGAACACTCCCCATGGTAAATGCGATACAGGATGCAAAGAGAACCGACATCTCTTCGCAGACTCAGAGGGTCGAGTCGATCGGAAAGGCCCTGATCGTCGACTATTCAAGCAGCTATACGTTGTACACGGTCAAACGGAAGAAGTTGGTATTGGGGAGCCCCGGCCCAGAGATGCGAACACTATTCCATATGAGGCCGTACTTCCGCCTTGTAAAGTTGCAGACGGTCGGCAGGCGTGATAGATAGAAGTTTATCTATCTGTTGTATCAATGTGCAGGACAAAGTGTATCAATGCCCTTAAATCTGTTTAAATTTACGTTTAATGTTAGCTATTGTGTTTATCTTGTGTGTGTCCTAAAACATTATTATTCTGTTCGTACAGGGGTCGGCGGCGTGGGTAGCGGAGCTGGTGGCTACGCAGGTCTGTACGGCGGGTACGCGGCCGCAGCGCTAGCAGGTCTGGCGGGGCCACCGCCCAAGCGCAAGCGGCGGCACCGCACGATCTTCACCGAAGAGCAGCTGGAGCAGCTCGAAAGCACCTTCGACAAGACCCACTACCCTGACGTGGTGCTCCGAGAGCAGTTAGCGTTGCGCGTCGACTTGAAAGAGGAGCGTGTTGAGGTAACTATAGACTCTCTTTTTCAATTTTCTTAGTATCAGACAACAAAGGCCGTTTCCGCTTCCGTCTTTGAAAGAGATGCATATACTAGAAATTTAGGATAAAAAGGAGAGGACTCTCTCTGTAGACAATCAGTGTACAGTTTAGAACAAGTGAGTTATGCTGGAGGAAAAGCCCTTTAAAAGTGAATCTCTGAAACAAAGTCAGTAAGTTTTTATTAAATTACCTCTAAGGATCTTGATGTATTGCTGTTAATAATATGATAAAATATAAAATATGTTGTGTGCGATGTTGAGCAACGTAGCTCACACTTGTTTTAAAGAAAACCGGTTATAAAAATAAGATATTTCACAAATTACATAGACTTGTAGCGTTTAATCCGCCTCTAATGGTACGATTTACGTTAATGTTTTGTTATAATTTGTAGGTCTCGTAGAATAAAATAGTCCAACAACTAATACACTCGCTTTATTGAGACAGCGTAATTTTGTACAAAGAATTATTTATAACGAGTAACGTCACAACTGCGCGTCCTCACAATCTTTATACAAAATTAATTAGAAGTCAGATTAGGAACTAATAAGGTTACAACTATTGTTTACAATGCCAAGTTCATGTGACGATCAACTAAATTATTAATAATGAATTAAAGATACAATAAGGTTCAGGTAAATCATTAAGATATCATTGGTAGTAGTTATTATGCATAACAATCGCTGGGTGTCATGTGTTGCCAGCTAACAGTTTAGTGTTTCTCTGTTTTCACCTGTATACTTTTATTCTACCCCCGTTTAAATTATTGATGGAGGCGGGTTACAACCACCCACGTAACGCTACCAATATGTAATAAGTTTACAAGGCGGAAAGTTGTGTAGGGCCGGTGTGTCAACATAACTGCCACGACACCGTTCCGGGAGCAGTCTGTGGGTGGCCTGAGACACAAAAAAAAAACTATTACTATTGCCCGGTTAAAGTAGCACACAAACAAACGGCCGGTTACGGTGGCGTTCAACTTAACTGGACAACATTATTAACCGACATCAAAATCGAGGTAAATAATTCGCTTGTATTTTGTTTGTCACTTAATAAGTAAGTCATTTATAAATCGATTTTATATTTTTTGGCGGAATTGGGGACTTTAAAAGATGTTATTTTTTTAAAAATCGATTAGATTTTTTTTTTAATGACGAACTACACAGATTGGCTTTGCTGCTTCACCGGATTGAGATGTGGCATAGCTCTTAGGTCGCTTAGCCTGAACCTCTATCACTAGTAACTCGACAGAAGGGTCCCCCCGGTGAGGGGTAACCACAGCAGATTCAGATACTTGGCCACCAAGTGTTGGAATAATTTGCCACCGCCCATAAGAGACAGTAAATCTGTAAACGCTTTTAAAAATAAATTAAAACACCTGATGTTAAAGTTACACAAAGATAATATCCCCGTTATATCGGTGACTTGTTGTTTCCAATATTTTCAATATTTCATTATATAATAATAAAAAATTATACGTTTAATTATCATATTATTTATTTATGAAAATTATTCATCTATTATTTTATTGTATAAAATATATTTTTATCTCATAACTGTTTTATTCATGTATCATATTTATTATGCTCTTATTGTCTGTATAAATTCCATATAAAAGTAGTATTGCGCGCGGACGTCTTTAGGTAGTCCCGGGCACCGCTGAAAATCAGAGCTGTCACATCCTTGCGACAGCATATGCTGAGACGGTGTCCGATATTGGCATCACATGTGTATGTACTATTTGTCCGTGTAACTTTAACTGTGTTTTGTCTATTTTTCATTATTTTTTAATGTGTGTTATATTCTGTCTGTGATGTGTTTTTGTATTGTGATGCCAATAAATAAATGTCTATGTCTATGTCTATAAAACAAACTCATATCTAATAGAAGCCTTCTATTGTACAGTGTTAGTAATTTAAAGTACTTGCAATCCTCTTGGTAAGAAGTACGCTCTCTGTGACATTTAAAATTGAGAATTTTCACAAATTTCTTTGGAACATGTTCAATATTATCGATGTATAACTTATACTGCGGAGACCATACAGAACAGTAATAGACAAGAGAACTGCGGACGTAGGCGTAGTAAACGACGTTAGTTTACTCGGTCGCTGAAAAGCTTGCAGGTACGGGAAATGTGCCTTAGTTTATCCGTGAAATACAAAATACGAAGCTGATGAATTTTGAAGCGTCAATAGCTTTAGAGTACGGTCTAGGGTACTAGGGTACGGTCTGCGAATCGTAAAGTCGTAGGTTCGAATCCACCATTCGACTATTGACAACCATCTCCTAGCACAAGCCTAAGCTTAGTTGGAATGGTTAACAAGAATGTTAGTAATATTTTCTCCAAAAAAAAAGCAATCGACGACATACGAAACGTTACTCTCTGTCTCTTTTCTATCTCCCTCTCAAATTACACTTTTCGCTTTCTCCTCAAGTCGAGCGTAAAGAAGTTGCACTGTTCATTCGGATCAATTTTCAAATGACGTCTCCTTACACTTATAAATTGTTGAAGATATTTGTGTAGAGTAATGTTGATAGAGTTTGGGATGTTGAGGGGCCAGTTGTTTGCGGGCTACCGGTGTTTAGTAGTGAAGTGTGTGTCAACTACTCCAACGGGCGAGCCACCCAGGAGACGATGTCACTAAGTTTACACGGCCGCATTGCTTGCTCTACCTGCTCCCGATTGCGCTAATTTAGGTCATATTTGACCGTCTCTCGAAATTGGAAGAGGTTCTCTCTTCAGCCGACTTCAAAAAAGGAGGTCTTCATATCGTCTATGTGTTTTTTTATATTTGCTATCTCATAACAAACTATCTATCTACTTTCAAATATTTACTATGGAAGCTTTACCTAAGCAAGGAATAGTTTGACAATTGCTGTCCCTATCCATCTATAATTATATATATATATATGTATCTATTTATTATTATATATAATTATTATGTTTAAATATTTAATTTATTTGTAAGTAGGTATGTATATTATATATGCATGCATTTATTATAGTTTTCTTTTATTTATTATTTTCTCACATAGCTTGCACCCGTTACTTTGTCTCTACACAACCCCAAGGTAGACTGGCAGAGAATGCCTACTGGCATTAAGTCCGCCTATTTGTACCTTTTTTTTCTATTGTGTGCAAATAAAGAATAAATAAATAACATCCCACTGGGTGAAACGTTTTCGATGATTCATTTTTATTGGAAATGATATATTTTAAGAGTGGTATGATGATTGTTTAGAAAGCGTAAGTTCTGATTAATTGTATTTTGATTATTTGGAAATACAAAGAGGGCTTCCGGCGCGCAATCGCGATTAACATTTGATTCGATTTGAAATCGGTTTTTGTTTTTGTGTTTTGTACACTAATAGCACCGCCATTTATGAATTAATGAACAATTGTAGAATGGTGAACTTTAAAGTGGCACACGCATTACTGTGACACAAAAGCGACAGGTTGAAACTGCATACTTCTTTATGCGCGTTATGAAAAAAAGATGACAAGTTGAAATTGCAGTGTATAATATACATATATATATTATATAAGGTTGTCAAATATCTCCCTTCCGCCTTTTTGTCTTTTGAATTTTGCGGCTATGTACAAAGCGCTACAGAGCTCGTATCTAGCAATACTATACATAATTTGAAAGGTCTTGACATAACCTACAAAACGACGCTATGCATAATTAGTTTGGATATTGCGTTCAACAGCATTAATATAGCATTAGCAATTATATTGGAGCACTTGAAAATCCCTTTTCAAGTGCTCCAATATAATTTGGGTTATTTATCCGTATGTGTTATATTTTATACATTAAAATATTATTATTTAATATTTATTTATGTTAAGTTAATTATTAAGTGTTGACTATCCTTTTTATTATTTTATTGTAATTAGTTATTTGCATGCAATTAAGACTATTTTTAAGACGTATAAGTTCAGACTCGCGTCCACAAGTTCATGCACACATATTTTTCATTTGCACGTTACCTAACGGCAGTAATATCTAAATCCCCAGCGTAATGTTGTACAAATAAAACGATCAACGCCTGCCAATTTACTCGCGGCAATAGGTCTTCCCGACAAAACGTTGCCGCGACATGTGAAATATACTTAAGTGTAAACTTTTTATTAAAGAAGCCCTACTAAGCCGCAACGAGCTCACAGTTGAGTGGAATTTTACCTAAGGGCAAATAAAAAGGGCCGCGTAGCGGGAGCGACGGCGCCGCGAAAATTAATCTGAGTTAATTAAATTTGATTTATTTATACCGTCCGGACCGGGGGTGGGATAAGAGAACAACAATACCGCTAATGAGGGTCCACTTCTACGGCTTTCTCTCGGATAATGGAGTTTTTCCGATTTGTTAAACTTTTAGCCCCCGTGTAATCAATAAATGATATTCTTAGCGAAGCTATACAAAGTTTTGTGATTAAAAACAGTTGTAACATTTCATTAAATTTTCGTTTCTAAGCGTTTCTTTGGCGGGAATTTTCCATTGGTTATGCGATAAAATGTCACGAAGTGTTGTACTACTAAATGGACTTTTTTTAGATGTTTTGTCCATTTTTTTTAATGAACTATGCTGTTTCATTGATCAGACAGTTTCACCAAGTTTTAAGAGGTGGCCCAGCTCTTACGACGCATAGCCTGGATTTCTTTAGGGAGTGACTCGGGATATCATCAGCTTTCCACATCCTGCTACTTCCGACTATCCTTAAAAGGTCCTCGGTCCATCTGCAGAGTGTCCTTCGTTTCTCCGACCCATGTGCGGCCTTCATTCCAAGACATTTCTCCACCATCTGCCTTTTTTTGAGCGGGGTGGAGGAGGGGGGAATCTTAGAGAAGATACGGGATAGGGTTATGTGGGATTTTTACCCACTAAAGACGCCCCCCCGCCCAGTGGCCCTTCCTTGGTGCATGGTGAGGGGCTCCGGGATCTCCAGACGAACTCACCGGAGCCCCTCCGCACTCTTCTCTTTCGATGTCGCCTTCTCGCCGGGTTCACTTTGGCGGACGCCAAAGGCCCACGCCCCACCCTTGTCGCTCAGTGAACCCGAAGCCTCCTTTTGTTGTCTTCTACGACAGGCAGGGGATACTGTAGTCTTATTCTACGAGCCCAGAACTACACCTACACTGACTCAACAGATGTGGCCGGAGCACTGCCACTTCAACTTGCTAATTTTAAAAGCTATGTCGACTACCTTTGTTCTGCGTCAAATCTCTTGCCATCGCTCGTTGTGCGACATTTTTGTGGACCAGTCTATCTTAATCTCTATATAATATTTATAATAAATATAACCACAGCTTGGAGGACACACTGGTTGAAGACTTTAACTAGATGAAGGCATTAAATTCGCTTTTTTATAATATAATAATATTAATAACATCTTTTTTGTCTTAATCCCACATTACATAGCACGGTTTTAATACAATTACATGACGCAATAGGTGGATGTGGGAGTCAGGAGCTTCGGTTAGGAACTAAGTAAACTTGTGTAATGAGTCTCCTGGCTCCCCTTGGACAATTAGGCATAACAAAAGAGTTTATGAAGCTACCTTTGTAGATGTAGAAATTTTTCTGTATCTTCGTAATCAATTTCCAAAAGCCATTCAATATTTTTTTTTTGCAATTAAATTTTGATTTATTTTTGTTTAATTTAATTTATAATATAATTTATTAATTCTAAAGATATAAAAGTATTGTGCAAATTATGGATAGGGTAGGAAAAGGAACATTATGGTGCAATAAAGTTTATCTATCTAGGTATCCCAATTAATCTATCTAAGCTATCTATGATTAGTTACAGATAGATATAACTTATCCATGAATGTGAAACGTAGATATATAAGATATAATACTAGTGCTCGTCTAATACTACTACTTAGTTTTACTAGGTTTTTGGCTGAAAATCAGCGCTGTGCTACATGTGTGAGCACAGCACAAGCTGAGCCAATCCCTTTTCGGTGCAAGGAGAAGGTCCTTTTTTAATTTTTCAATGTTTGTTTTTGTTTAATTTTGTTTATGTTGTTTTTTTGTCTTGTTTTACGTGTTGTTTCTGTGTTCTTATGTCGAATAAATGTTTATTCTATTCTATTTTATAATATTAAGAAGCGTAAATAGCCTAATGGTTTAGGGTACGGTCTGCGAATCGTAAGGTCGAAGCCACCATTTTATTATTGACGTGAACCATCTCTTTTTTTTTTTTGTTAACGGGGAGGAAATCTTCAAGAAGATACCCCACCTTCTGGGGGAAGGCGGCGGTTATGTGGGGTTTTACCCACTAAAATCGCCCCCGCCCGGTGGCCCTTTCCTCGGTGCATGACGAGGGGCTCCGGGATCTCCAGTGGAACGCACCGGAGCCCCTCTGCACTGTGCTCAAGGAGAGCACGTCCCGGGGGAGGTTACTCCCTCCCCTGTGCCCTCATAGTGCAAGGCTACACGGGCCAGCCGATGTCGCCTTCTTCCCGGGTCCACCTTAGCGGACGACAAAGGCCCCCACCCTTGTCGCCCAGTGAACCCGAGGCCTCTTTTAGTCGCCTTCTACGATAGGCAGGGGATACCGTAGTCTTATTCTTGAGAGCCCAGAACTACAGGGCTGAAACCATCTGAAACCAGAATGAACCATCTCCTAGCACAAGCCTAAGCTTAGTTGGAATGGTTAACATGAATGTAAGTAATATTTTCTAAAAAAAAAAATATTGCTTTTATTTAAAAAAAACGACAGTTACACGATAGTTATCTCGTCTGTAACCGTGGTTAGGTTATTGAAAACGGCCGTTAGTGTTGATTGAAAAAAGCTTTTTAAAGCTTTTATGAAAAAAAATGTGTCGTGTTCCTTGACCGCGGTACTCTAACCAGTCACCGAACGTATGAAAGAATTATATATTTAAAACGAATGAGGCGTATTTGAAAAGCAAAACAATTTATTGTTCTCGAACATTCGGCTCTCGGCTAGTGTTGTAATGCTTAAACAAAAGCGCTTTAATAATGCAATTTCCAATTGGAGTTGCGCAAATAGCGGGGGCACCGCCACACACGGTCTATGTTGCCTTTTACCGAAAGGGGGTGAACAGCAATATATATCGTGATATAAGTATATCGACGTAAGAAAAAGGAAATGTCGTATTTCGAAAATTTTCCTAAATCACTTATTGCTTAGAGCAAAAACCGCGAAACACTACATTCCATGAAATAAATAAGAATTGTTTTTTTTTGTTTATTCAGAAATTTATGAATTTTTTGCTCCGGTGTAAAATAGAATATTTCGAGATACAATATTTCCGCTTTCTATCGGCGTATACTACTTCACTTCCCATCTGCGATTTGTATCTGATCAATAACCTCCTTTTTCAAAGTAGGTTAAATAAAAAGTAGCCTATGTGCTCTTCCAGACTATAATCTATCTCTGTAGCAAATTTCATTCAGATCCCTTCAACCGCTCTGGCGCGATTGACTGACATACATTCAATTCAAACTTTCGCATTTATAATATATATATTTTTTTTTATGACGAACTATACAGATTGGCCAGAGAAGCTGGCCTTGCCTGCTTCACCGGATTGAGAGGTGGCATAGCTCTTAGATCGCTTAGCCTGAACCTCTATTGCTAGTACCTAACCTCGGCTTGGACGGTTATTATGTTACGCGTAAGCATTCCGATCCGAGGGTGCCCGAGAGGGCGGAACCACGACTCGGTCGGTTGCTATTTCACGGATAATATAAGAGACATTCAAAAGCTAAACTAACTTTGAGTGTCACTTCGGGAAGCGTTGGCGCTGGGAGAAGAAGTGGCCGAAGAAACTCCAGCAACGCTCCTACTAACATCTAAGGGGTGGGGCCTGCCCATAAAATAGCGGTAACGCGCAAGGATTATTTGCACGCTTTGTGGATTTGTAGAGATCTAGCCTGTGCAACGGTAATCGCGTCGTCCGGATCGTCAAGAACGTGTCTCGGCCTCCGAGCGACGCGACGGAATTTATTATAGGAAGGCTTATAAGTGGTGGCACTTACAAGAAGTTTGTTAGAATGTTTGGTGGCAGTCTCGAAAAACCGTCGAGATGCCTGCTTAAAGAATTGGGCTATTGTAGGTAAATAATCGAAAATTGTCACTCTTATGACCTCCTAACGGATATACGTCGGATAAACAATAATTGAATTAGCAGCTAATTTTTTAACGTAATACCGGCGAGTTTGAATAACATAATATAACGCCAACGTTAAATAGCATTAGCTATACGCTATTGTTATCGTTTCATTAAAACCGCTATAAGAAATTACATGAAACGTATAGACATAAGTGCCGCATTTAATCAGACAATATTCGTTATAAAGACCAACATGGCGGCAAAACGCCCGAAGCGCGTCGACTCAAGATTACATGTCTTTTTAATAATTAATTTGTGTAAAGAGTTGGAACGGAGATCGTTGTCTTTTTATTTGCATAGAGCTCGTCTTTTTTAACATTGTTGGCGTAGTAACATTAAATTGCTTCGTTAAGAAATTAAACGACAATACAAGGGTTTTGACGGAATGGTATTTTGGCTAAATAAATATATGATAATATATTATATGCAAATTGGCGACTGACGAATTTCGATACGTTAGGAACGGTGATCCGTCACCAGGGACATATTGATCTTTACAAATCTACAAAGCGTCCAATCGAGACCGTCGGAGGTTGCGAAAAATCCTTGCGCGAAATAAGTATTTTATGGGAAAACCCCACCCCTTGATAAGATTAGAAGCATTGCTGGAGTTTCTTCGGCCACTTCTTCTCCCAGCGCTAACGCTTCCCGAAGTGGCATATAAGTTAGTTTAGCTTAGATTGTCCTAATAGATTTTGCTAATAAAATAGCTACCGACCGAGTCGTGGTTCGGCCCTCTCGGGCGCCCTCGGATTGGACTGCTAACGCGTAATAATGGTAACCGTCCAAGCCGAAGTTACCCCTCACCGGGAGAACCCTTGTGTCGAGTTACCACCTAATAGAGGTTCAGGCTAAGCGATCTAAGAGCTGTGCCACCACTCAAATCCGGTGAAGCAGTAAAGGCCAGCTTCTCTGTGCCAACTGTGTTAGTTCGTAAAAAAAAATGAATTGCCATCGAATTTCATGTGATGTGAAATACTCGTTATTAAAATTTATCTCCCTTATAATGCAAGTATCCGTGAATTCAATTTAATAACACTACAAAGACAGAGAAGACGCCTCGCGAACAAAGCAATGACAAAGTGAAAGCTCCCAGACAGTGCTTAACGAGAAAAAGTGGGCGTGGCGCCCCGCCCAGTGGTACAGCTTGCTTCCTCTTCATCCTGCAACCCTCCCCGTCTATGCTATTAGGGTTCCTTCGTGCTGACTACGAACGATCGAATGAAACACATACGCTATTCGTATACGGCACGATTTATGCGCTTAGAATGTTTCCTCTGTTACGAGTTATAAAGTAATAGGAGTTTATTTCTGTCTACCTTACTAACCGACTTCAAAAAGGAGGTTTTCATTTTTTTTCTTTGGTTTTATCGTCTTTAGTGTTAGGTCGTAGGTTCGAATCCGCTATTCGATTATTGACGATCTAAGAAAAAAATTGTACGCTAGCATTCTTTTTTAAAAAAAATCCTAGCTCCGTAGGCTAAGAACCGATTTTATTCTGTTTTGAAGGTTTACTTACAATTATTAGGTACAATACCTTAGGTCTTAAACCTAAAACCTATTTTGATAGGTTATTAAGGAGTAGCGTTAATAAGCATAGGTATTGGCTCGTTCAGCCCTGTAGCTGCTCTCAAGAATAAGACTACGGTATCCCCTGCCTGTCGTACAAGGCGACTAAAAGGGGCCTCGGGTTCACTGGGCGACAAGGGTGGGGGCCTGCGTCGTCCACCAAAGTAGACCCGGGAAGAAGGCGCTCTCCTTGAACACAGTGCAGAGGGGCTCCTCGTCATGCACCGAGGAAAGGGCCACCGGGGAGGTTTTAGTGGGTAAGATCCCCACATAACCGCCGCCTTCCTCCCAGAAGGCGGGGTATCTTTGTGAAGATTTACTCCCCGTCAAAAAAAAAGGTATTGGCTCATAAGCATAGCTAGCGGTGACACTGAACACTGCTGAAAATCACTTCTGTGGCAGCCATCCTACAGCACATGCTGAGATGGTGTCCAATGTTGGCATCATGTCCTATTTGTCCTTCCTTTAATTGTATTCTGTTTATTTTATTTGTGTGTTATATTTAATATGTAATGTGATTGTATATTATTATGCCAATAAATAAAATGTCTATGTGAAAGCGTTTAATTTGGGGGCGTTCACGTCAAAAGGATGAAAACCAATGCGTCTTCAAGTTAAAGTTAAAAGTTAAAGTTACAGCCTTTATATATATAATATATGTCCCAATGTTGGGCGCAGGCCTTCTCTGTAAAGAGAGTATAAGGGCATAGTCCGCCACGCACACCTAGTGCGGATTGGCAGACTTCACATGCCGTAGAAAAATTTTCTAAAACATGCAGGTTTCCTCACGATGTTTTCCTACACCGCCGAGCGCGTGGTAAATCAGCACATAAAATTGCAACAACAAATTTATTGGTACCGGCACCGGGGATCGAACTCGGGTTGCTAGGGTACTATGCAACTTGAGCCAACTGCACGGACACTGAGCTACCACGGCTCTCTCGGCGTCTTCAAGTCCGATGGTGCAATGGGCATGGTTTACTTTTCTCTCTGTGGATCCTACTAGATACTATTTTATACTACTCGGAAATATCACTAGCATTCTTGTTAACCATTCCAATTAAGCTTAAGCTCCTACCAGGAGAGCCGTGGTAGCTCAGTGTCCAGTCGCCTAAAGTTGCATAATACGCTAACCCGAGTTCGAGTGCCGGCACCAATGAAGTTGTTTGCTGCAATTCTAAATGTTGACTACGCGCTCGGCGGTGAAGGAAAACATCGCGAGCCTAGAAATTTTTCTAAGACATGTGAAGTCTGCCAATCCGCACTAGGTGTGCGTAGCAGATGCTCATATACTCTCTTTATAGAGAAGGCCTGCGCCCAACAGTGGGACATATATAAAGGCTGTTTCTTTAAATTACGACTTTACGATTCGCAAATCATACCCTAAACCATTATGCTATTGACGATTATAACTGTTTGAATAAACTTTAGTTTGAAAATTTGTTTTCCTTAAAGTCAGTTAATAAAAGAGACACGCTCGCAATGTGTTAGTAAGTAATAAAGCGACGCCATTTTGTCATTTGCTTCCGTGTTGGGAAGTTGCGTTCCAGGGGCAACGGACCGGCGTCAAATGATCAAAGACTTCTCTCCGTCCCGTTTCACGGACCGTGCGCTTCTTCGATTTATTATAATTAAATGAACGTACTACATAACAATCCGTCCCTTCATTTTGTCCTTTCTAAATCACGATTTGTTACAACCTTAACGAAACATTACCTATATTTAAAAATAAATTGAAATGCTTCTTAACTGAGTCTCAACGTAACCACGCCAACATCACCTACGACAAATCGTTTATATAACACTATATTTATGTGATTTATTATGTAATTTGTTTATATAGCTATAGCTGCTTTTTTAATATATACATTTATGTATAATAATATATGAAAGTTTATGTAATGTACACCATATTAATACACAACCGAATCGTGCCCGCTTTGGTCTACACAGGTTTTTTGGCTGAAAACCAGCGCTGTGCTACATGCGTGAGCACAGCACATGCTGAGCCAACCCTTTTTCGGCACAATTTCTATTTTGTTCTTTTTTTTATGTTGTTTCTGTTGACTTTTGTTTATGTTGTTTTTTGTCTTGTTTTACCTGTTGTTTCTGTGTTCTTGTGTCGAAAAAATGTTTTTTTCTAGTTCTATTTCTATTTGTATACCGTGTACTGCACATATCTATGTATTGTTATTATTTATTTGGACGTTTAATGTTTCTTTGTTTTCTCAGAGCCGTCGTAGGTCAGTATCCGAACGGTCACCTCAAATTGCATAGTACTGTTAAACGGCTCCGCTTTAGAAGGTTTTAAAAAAAATACTTTATACGGAAAACAACTTAATAAAGTTAACAAGTTGAACATTAAAGATGGATTTAGAACAATGATTACTACAATAGTAATAACTTGTTTACCCTTTGCCATGTTTGCTCTATGTATAGCCATTTTTTTTTTAAATTTATACCTACTTTTCGACGGCCTGATCGCCCGTGCCTTTTTAATTTTTATTGTTATAGTTGCTCCGTTTATAAAAGTGTTTACAAAGGTTTACATAAGGCTACAAGACCACTAATTCTAATTTTCTAAATCTATATATATACATATATATATAATTATAGCCATTAGCCTATGCTATCTCTGGTTCCCTCTGGCTTTGGGGTGTCCTGTCGCTGACAGATCATAACGGCTGATGGCATTCGCGGTAGGTTTAGTGTGTATGGGCTGCCCAGGCCGAGTCCCACACTTCCCTCCGGGCCCATCCAGGGTACCGGAGGACGGTCTATAAACAGATTCCCCGCGTAAACAAAAAAATGGTTCCCCCAGGCTAGGACGGGACTTTAAATTTTCTTCCTTTCAATTTTCTTCCTTTCATACATCATCTATTCATTAATACATACAATTTTACATTACTTTACACTTAGCTTATTATATATCTTATCTGTTTCTAATTCTACTTTACATTTTTAGTTCCTATTTTTGCTAATTTTCTTATTTAAATTTCTTACTATGACTATAGCCTTATATTGTCTTTATTTATTTATTTAATAAGATACACCAACAACATTATACAAGCATAAAAGTTAGTTAAAGTTAAAGTTACACCCTTTATATATATAATATATATGTTCCACTGCTGGGCAGAGGCCTTCTCTGTAAAGAGAGTATAAGGGCATAGTCCGCCACGCTGCCCTAGTGCGGATTGACAGACTTCACATGTCGTAGAAAAATTTTCTAAGGCATGTAGGTTTCCTCACGGTGTTTTCCTTCACCGCCGAGCGCGTGGTTAATCAGCACATAAAATTGCAACAGCAAATTTACTGTCATCGGCACCGGGGATCGAACTCGGGTTGCTAGCGTACTATGCAACTTGAGCCAACCGTACGGACACTGAGCTACCACGGCTCATACTGAGCTACGACGGCTCATGCATGCTATACAAGCATACATTGATGTAATAATCAAGTTTACAAACTAAGTCCTGTTGTGTATGCCAATTTCAGGTGTACACAACATTCGCTATAAAGAAATGTAACGATTTAACAATTAATAGTTACAAAAATATTTTAAATAATTATAAAGAAATAGAAAAATCAGTAATAAATCATTTTTATATATACTATATAGAGATATGTTATACTTTATAGAGAAGGCCTGTGCCCAGTAGTGGAACGTATATAGCTGTAATTTTTTTTTAATGTTTCGCGGTGGGCGGTGGTTTCTAAATGGACCGGCCACATCTGTCGATGTCAACGGCAGATGCATGAGTCGCCGAAGCGTAGAGCACTCTCCAGATGGACTGACGACCTTAAAAGGACCTTAAAATGAAAGTGGCTGGATGTGGAAAACGGAGGATCGTATTAAATACGGAAGGCATTTTAGAAAGGCCTATTTCCAACAGTGATGTTACGTGCTGATCGATGAATTCAGAAATAAAAGAGAGCGTTCGCTCTGATTGGATTTGAAGTCGTTTTTATTTTCACTCGTATCATTGTTTTAATTCCTAAGTTTATAGGAATTAACATATCGCGTCATCTCGTCTGAGGCAATCATTGTTTTCATCGCGGGAATGATTTCACACAACAGAAATGTATATTTTATAATTCAGTCACGGAATTATTCGTCAGCATGTTTTAATAATGACCTCATAGTTTTTTTTATATCTATATATCTATACATAAAATTGCAACAAACCTTTTTTTTTTTGTTGACGGGAGGAAATCTTCACAAAGATACCCCGCCTTCTGGGTGGAAGGCGGCGGTTATGTGGGGTTTTTACCCACTAAAACCTCCCCGGTGGCCCTTTCCTCGGTGCATGACGAGGGGCTCCGGGATCTCACGTGGAACGCACCGGAGCCCCTCTGCACTGTGCTCAAGCAGAGCACGTCCCGGGGGGTGGTTACTCCCTCCCTGTGCCCTCGCAGCGCAAGGCGACACGGGCCAGCCGATGTCGCCTTCTTCCAGGGTCCACTTTGGTGGACGAAGCAGGCCCCCACCCTTGTCGGCCAGTGAACCCGAGGCCCCTTTTAGTCGCCTTGTACTACAGGCAGCGGATACCGTAATCTTATTCTTGAGAGCCCAGAACTACAGGGCTGAAATTGCAACAAACCTTCACCTATAAATACGATGTCATTAACCATTACTACTATTCCAATATAATACTGCATATAAAGCTGCATGTGCGCTGCCGGCCTTTGAGATAGTAGTTTGAGAGAAAATTATCCATTCAAATAAATACAATTGGAGTGTCTGCTTGTAATATTAAAATAACTGCCTTTTACAACATGTATGTGAATGTCTATACGATGCATGTACCAAAATAACATTTCTTAAACAACAACTTCCAACGTCCATACATTGGATTAGTTGAGATCGAATGAACAAACCCAAACATCAAGAAATAATATTAAGTGAGTATCAGTTTGTAAGCTTATTGGTAAACATCTGTATCAAAATAGTTTTAAAGTACCGATGTAAGTACAAAAGTAAGTACAGGACCTGGAGAAATAAATTTATACTCAATTTTGCATATAATTTTATGTAAATTATTATATTATATAAATTATACACACACATGTCTACATACAAATGTGTATTAAACACGCAACAACACAAGAGTTTCGAGTTTTCGAGTTTCGGATGTCAACTTGACATTCGATTCATCTGACAGTTTAGTGTTGCTGACAATAAACCATGTTTACTCCCTAATCCCCAATAATTCACAATATAAATTAATGTGGTAATAGTAAAGAAATTCTTATATTGTATTATTTATCAAATAATTTTTTTTGTCCTAATTTGTTTTGGTAACAGTGTTAACGATAAAAACAGCGAAAAAAAAATTCTCGACAGAAGAACGACATACAAATGACAACACCATACCACACTTAAAGAGTTTACTTTCTATTTAACATGTTTTTTTTAATCTCCAAGTTCTTTGAATCGAAACTCAATTTAAAAAAAAAAATTAAATTGGTTTGTTAAAAATGGTTTTTATAGGACATTCAAATTTGTCAAGTAAAATCTCATGGTTTTTTATTAATTTATTTATTACACCAACACAATGAACATTTTTTACAAACAATACATAAAACAGTGAAAAGTTATGAAGTTAATGCCATCGCAGTTATAGGCGTAGACTGCAAGCAATTAATTGGCGAGTGACAATGTTAAGATAAAAGAACACAAAAGTAAAAATAAAACTAAATTTGAAATTAAAATTAACTAATAAAAACTATTTGTAGATTATTGAGTGTTTATACATACTTATACTAGGAAAAAGAGGTCGATATCGTCCGTTTTGAAAAGAGTTGAATTCTATACTAATTCTATTTAATTCTTATCTAGGTTCGATCTGAATAAACTGCTTGTCAACAATTGGTATCGTGAAGGTCTAGGTAACCGCGACGGTACAGTAAAAGCTACGGCAGAGAGAAGCTCAGGGGTGTCAAAAATTTATGTCTGTATGTCTGTCTGTTTGTTCTGGCTAATCTCTAGAAAGGCGGGAAAGAGAAATTTTACTGGCAGATAGCTAATGTATTAAGAACTAACAATTTAAATAGTTATGATAGCGGGCAACAACGCGGAGCGCGGCTAGTATAACATAAAGTCGATTTAACCACTGCGCAGTAATTGCTTATTCAAATTTAATTCATCTCATAATGCTCGTAGTTAATTAACAATTTCAATTTTGATGAATAAATAATATTTTCTATCTGAATCCCGATAGTTGCATTATGCAATCATGTATTTCCAGTAGTTAAACGTGGAATAACCATCATGATTATATTAACGTTACAGCCTATATAAATAGGTTGTCAAATATCTCCCTTCCGCCTTTTGTGTCATGCGGCACCCAAACATCAAGCTTTTTTTTGTATCCAGCCTTCTGCAGATGGTTTAAAAGTGTTGGTGACTAACTCCCATCTCCTGGGCGATGTCACGAGATGCCACATGCCGGTCTAACTCGATGTAGTCCATGATTTGATCGGTATTTGTCGTCACAGGTCTTCCGCCGGCTGGCTTATCCATGGTGTCGTTTTCACCGGCTCTGAATCGTCGAAACCATTCCTCCGTGGTTCGAAGTGATAGAGTACCATCCCCCAAAACACCATTAATCTCACGGAACGTTTCTCTAGCGGATTTGCCTTTAACGAAGGAAAACTTTAAAATAGCGCGAATTTCGGCGTTAGTGAACTCCATGTTTACACGTCTATAACTGTTGAACGCAATATCCAAACTAATTATGCATAGCGTCGTTTTGTAGGTTATGTCAAGACCTTTCAAATTATGTATAGTATTGCTAGATACGAGCTCTGTAGCGCTTTGTACATAGCCGCGAAATTCAAAAGACAAAAAGGCGGAAGGGAGATATTTGACAACCTAATATATATACCAACAATTGGCACGGCCGATCTCTACGTGGCTCTAGTGTTAATTTTTTTTATAAGAGACATAGATATAGACATATTCTTAATCGGCATGAAATATGAAACACGTAAAACAGACAAATAGGATATATATGATGCCAATATTGGACACCGTCTCAGTGCTGACGCAAGGATGCGACAACGCTGATTTTCAGCGGTGCCCAGGACTACCCAAAGTCTTGCGCGCAGATACTACATTTACATGCTATGCTAACAAAGGTTATTTTTAGGTTTTAGGTTATTAGGTTTTTGCAGTGATTATCAGACCCGTCTATAGACTTTGTCCTAAGTATACTCGGATTATATTCCTTGTTCTAGTCATTATTCTAGTTATTTTATTTACAAGCCCTAGTGCGGATTGGCAGACTTCACATGTTTTAGAAAATTTTCTAACATACGTATGTAGGATTCGTCACGATGTTTTCCTTCACCGCCGAGCGCGTGGTACATCAGCACATAACATTGCGACAAACCGATTCATTGGTGCCGGCACCTATAAATACGATGTCATTAACCATGAAACCAAAATAAACATTGTTTTATATTTTTTTATACAAATATATTCATTGTTTTCGTGTTTATTTATTTAATTATATGACACACTGATAAAATAAACACCATTACAGATTAAAAATTCAAAAGATTTAAGAAATCCAAGGACAAGTGTTACCTCAGTTATAGGTGTAAAGTAAAGCCTTAAAAAGTCATAAAAGAAAACAACCAGAAATATAATAAAATTACAAAAAACTATATCCTAAATGAAAAATTATAAAATGCCTATTATATGTTTGTTTTAAATGTGTGTTTGTGTTCATTAAACAAATAAATAAAACTCTAAATACACTTTTTGAAGTAAGAAGTTTTTAACGCACGCCTGACTTGTTAAGTTACGTAAGTGAATGCGTTACGAAAAGTGTGATCGGGCGTGGCGAAGGGAAGTTGAGAGGGAGATATAGGTTAGTAAAGATAGAAAGAGACAGAGATGCAAGCGCACATTTTCTTTCTCTCTTGATCATCATCATCATCATGATCATTTCAGCCGTAAAACATCCACTGCTGGACACAGGCCTCTCCCAACGATTTCTAAATGGACCGGTTGTAAGCGGCCCGCATCCAGCTGCGCCCTGCGACTTTTATGAGGTCGTCAGACCACCTTGCGGGTGGACGTCCCACATTGTGCTTGCTGGTCCTTGGTCTCCAATCGAGAACTTTTTGGCCCTATCGGCCATCTGTTCTGCGCGCTATGTGCCCTGCCCATTGCCCAACTTGCTTATGCGGCGAGCTATGTCGGTTACCTTCTTTCGTCGAGAGGACGATACTCCGAGCATAGCCCCTCCTCTCTTGATCAATCGTGTATATATTTTACATTTATACCTATATATAGATGCAATTAAAGAAGTTTCACTGCAGTCGTCGTTTCTGAAGCACCCTCGTTTTTTTTTAATAATCTCATACACTTTCAATAATTACGCATCTTGACGCGACACTGTAAGCTGACACACCTGCCGTATCCCGGGGGCCCATTAGCGGCGAAATGCATTAGTCAATATTAAAGATGCCATCCGCGAGTATAATTCCACAAAGGGCACTTCAAATCACACCCATCGCTTTTCGCTAAATGTCAAAACATTACTCTTCTAACTGGCGGCTGAAAAAGTAACTCCCCCAGGGTATCTGTCGGTTCATATCAATTACCGCACGCAAACACCCATGCTCGTGTGATCACAGAACGGCCTATCTCCGCACAATACGTCAGTCGAATCGAAATTCAATTGTCAAAAGATTGCTTCAATAGAACGTACCTACGATTGCTCCTATATCCCAATGGACGTATCGTAGGTGGCGTGTTGGAAAGATTTAAATCTTATTTTATATACGATAAGCCTCAAATTCGTTGTGGCTTCAACGCGTAGAGCGCCCCCGAGGGTCGCTTTGCAAACATCCCTCTCCCCTAAACGTTATACTTTGAAAACAATAATTTGTATTGCGTATCGAACGCGTCCATAAATAATAGAGTGATACTCCACTCGGGGACCGATGTGGCCACGAACTGGATATTGCTTTATCTGTAATCAGAATGGGTTAATGTGTTAACAGGAATCAATTTAAGTATAAATAAAAAAGCTAGTCTCTTTAACTCTAACAGGGTAAACAGAAAGAGCCTCCGCAGTCCGCATTTCTCTAAGCTTATATTACATCTGTAATAGTGAATTTTTTTATTTCTTAAAAAAACCGGTGATTTCAGGATTCGAACCCGCCGACGTTCATCGTAAGTCGAACCGCCGTATGCCACTACAACGAGTAACAATTCATCATTACAAATACGATAAAATTTATAAAGATCAATTTTATTGCTTTTGTCTCCATGGTCGACGATCACAAGACCCGAGATGTATGAAGTTAACTTTAACAAGTTTAACGAGACTAACAGACAAAGGAGCAGACAACATATGATAGTATTGAATGAACCACTCATTCAATACCATCGTATGCAGACTCTATTAGGTTTTCAATATCGTCGATATTAAGATAACTTTTTAGACCTTTCTAAAGCTTTTGATACAGTGTTTTATGATAATGCCAAAATAAGTATAATCAATTGGAATCATAGACATTGCGTTGTATATTTATAAAAATATATCTATTTAATAGAACTCTAGAATTTGTTAGAATTGTTAACTTTTAGCCAGGATGAGCCAACACAATTTGGAGTGCCACAGGGAGGTGTTATTAGTCCGACCCCTTTTCTTACATGCAACAACGAATTACATGCACTATGTTAAAGTGTACAGTTTCAACATATGAAGATAACAAAATTTTAATCATATACCTTTATTATAATTGGGTATAGGTGGTACTACCGCTGAAACTGCCCTTCGTTATTTTATGATTAGACTCTCAAGCAACAATTTAATACAAAAGACAATTTTTTTTTACTTTAAAGTTACTTTCCAACCACCTCTCAAATGAAACTGCTGCGGATTTAGCTTCTCTGGCTAATTTGTGTAGATTCGTCAAAGACAAGTTAAACAAAAATTATATCTATAATATATCGGTAAATGTAGGTTAAGGGAATGCTTACCAATAACATAAAATCTCGCAGATGAGAGTTTAGACTTGAAAGCTGAGAAATTAAAATAAATCGACACAAAAGTATCAAAGGCGGATCAGGCGGTCCATTAATAAATCAGTTCGCTAAAACCGTAATTGTAATCTCAAACAAGGCACGGGGGCGCGGTGTTTGGTGTAACAACATTATTACAATAAGTTCGGGGCCGCCGCGCCGACCCCCCGGCCTCCGCCCCCCGGACTACCCTGCGCGCCGCGTTGTAGTTCACACGCTCTCCTGGATGCCCCTTACGTATCCAATTCCTCTTTTATAACTTTATATCTGCATCTATATTTGCGTATTTTTAATAAAAGTACATCCGCTTCGCTAAACAAAAGGCAACAATTAGTAAGACAAGTATATTTACGAGTAAAAACAAAAACCGACTTCAAATCTAATAAAAATGGGACCACACGGGAAGCACTTTCAATAAAAGAAGAAATCATTAAAATAGATTCACCCAGTCAACAGTTCTGTGGTGACAAACATCAACAAATATACTAATTGCATGTATATAATAATACATCATAGTTCCAGGTAAGTACTTAGCAAGTCAGACTGAATTGCTAAGACCATGAATGACTTCCCATAATATTTAATAGGAGTTTGAATGTTTAGGTAGAGGATCGGAATTATGCAGAAATTCAAAACGTTCTCTAAGATAACTTGAGGTGAATGGAATGAAAAGTATGCTATACAGGAGAGAAACAGAAACGCAATTATATATACGTAACCCATGTACGTGTATAAGACATACAGATACAAATATTACAACTAAACTGTACAAATACAGTGTTACGCGACAAAGAGTTCCGTAACCTCGTTCGTATGTCCAATTGCTCGTGTCTCAAAGCAAACAGTGTTCCCCATGCAGTCGTGGCAATATCTCGTCACACGATCAGATGCACTTACTACGCAGACAGCAGCAATGACTGATGAATGCCACCAACGAGAGACTGGAAGACTACAACATCGCGATGGCGTTTCGGAACAGGGACCCGAAGGCGATAGACCACGCCAATTAAGTAAAGGCGTTGGCGACATCTGCGAAGGCGAAGTGTTGAAGTTTTAAGGAAACTCTTTTATAAACGGAGGAAATATAAAAAATAAAAATCCAAACAAAAAGGCACAGACGATCAGTCCGTGGAAAACCTGTAAAAAAAAGCAGTCTTTCTAAGCAATCTCAAAAATTAACTAAAATGCTATTAATCCGTTCTAGCACCCAAAACATCACCTCAGTTGTTTTTGTTATATATTTTAGAATGAGAAAAATGTATTTACAAGAAGAAACATTTAATTATTAATAATAAATAGATATTGAAAGGTCCGGAGCTTATAAATTATTGTAACGACCTTAGCTGGTATAACGCCAGCCACTTTATTAACTCCACTTTATTTCTCAACACATTCACTGCTTACAAAATAAAAAAAAAACAATCGCTGGGAGCCAAAACTTTGTAAGGCGTGTATATTATTATCATTATTTTTTTGACAGCAGCTGAACCTCATATTTATATTAAATATTCTAAGTGTCATTATCAAAATAAGAAAATCATCAAAGGAAACTAACCAAAAGCAGCATCTTAACAACTCTGATTTTTACCGCAATACAATGACACGCGAAGTGTCGATGAATAGTATTAAATGTGTGACATTTTCCCCTACGGCTCTAAAATGTGTACTGTAGCTATTTGAGAGAGCAAGATGAATACGAACTTTTCCGAAAAATTACGATGGAAAATCTTTTCTCACTATATCTACATATCATTGATGTGCTCGGTCCGTACATCATCGCAAAGTCAATAACTCGCACACTCTTCATATTTTAAAATGATTTCGCACTTTGTCTTGTTGCGTGTAGTGTGGGATTCCTTGTATATCGACGTAATACTCTACTAAATCTACACTAAATATACCTACATAATTATCAAACTCTTATGACATTTATTAAAGTCCGCTGCTAAGCATATTACGGTGGCGGGTTGCAGGCGTCGAGGCGTGGTGCGCCCACCCTGAGGGCGCGTAGTTCCGCCCCTACATCAGCTGTTATCTTCCCACATAGTACAAATGGAGGGGAGGTTTTTATACCTTAATTACATATCCCATTACCCCATTTACACTGACATTGTTACATATGTAATTAAACCATTAACACGTTTAAGTTGAAATTTGTGGTTCATTTATTATTATTCACGTATATTATAAAGACCGACCTGGGCTTCGACTTTGCTATTGGCTAATGACGTTTCACTTGTCATTATGCCAAATACCGTTATTTATCAGTTTAATTTTTCGATATGTAATTTTCAATTGAATTGTTTTATTATTTAATTACAATGGACATATTTGGACGATGCCGTTATGCACGAGATTAACAAATAGCAACATTTGAAACTATATAGTACTGTCAGTGGTAAACGATTGAAAAACTAGTACAATTCGACAACTGTGTCCTATTTTTTTTTTGTAGTAAATGGCCCAGTGCTATTTTAATATCCAGTGACGTTTCATAATGAAACCTATCTGTTAAAGTCATTACAATTATCTTTCCATTATCAAATACATCAAATACTAACATACACACACGATTAGCGTGACAATGACATCTATAAACAATAGTCGCACCAATGAACTAAAATACAAGTCATCAAATATCGACTACTATGATACCAATGAACGTTTATTTTGTACACAATTGGTTTAGAAGACCCGGCCAAGGCTTTTGAGTAACCAGTAGGTTCTAGTATACTTTTTGCAACGTTCGTAAATATTAGCTTTTGATAAGTTTACTTAAGCAATGTTAAAAGGCCTCTAAGTTAGTTTCGGAATAACTTAATCTCTTTATACATTCAAAGCATCGGAGTGAAGGGTTACAAAGACAAATTTACAGTATAGTTAAGCTTTTTAGCTAGTTAATGTTTGTCTTCACAACCTATACCGAACTTCAGTATTACGTATGCATGGACTAGGAGCGATATTGGCGACGGTTATAATAGAATTTGGGAGTTTCCGGTTACATGAATATAGAACAATAGAGTACTGAATCTATATCGGACCTAATATGTGAATACTGTAGATTCTCCTACAAATTACTTCTGCTAACTTATAATTGATTTATTAATTGTCGAGTTAAAGTTAAAGTTACAGCTTTATATATATAATATATGTCCCACTGTTGGGCGCAGGCATTCTCTGTAAAGACAGTATAAGGGCATAGTCTGCCAAGCACACCTAGTGCGGATAGGCAGACTTCATATGCGTTAGAAAATTTTTCTAGGACATGTAGGTTTCCTCACGATGTTTTCCTTCACCGCCGAGGGCGTCGTAAATCAGCGCATAAAATTGCAACAACAAATTTATTGGTGCCGGCACCGGGGATCGAACTCGGGTTGCTACTGTGCAACTTGAGTCAACCGCCCGGACATTGAGCTACCACGGCTCAGTTGTCGAGTATAAGTTAATAACAGCCCAGAACTGGGCTCTCAAGAGTAAGACGACGGTATCCCCTGCCTGTCGTAGAAGGCGACTAAAAGGGGCCTCGGGTTCACTGGGCGACAAGGGTGGGGGCCTTTGTCGTCCGCTAAGGTGGACCCGGGAAGAAGGCGACATCGGCTGGCCCGTGTCGCCTTGCACTGCGAGGGCAGAGGGGGGAGGGTAACCTCCCCGGAAGAGCTCTCCTTGAATACAGTGCAGAGGGGCTCCGGTGCGTTCCACTGGAGATCCCGGAGCCCCTCACCATGCACCGAGGAAGGGCCACCGGGGAGGTTTTAGTGGGTAAAAATCACACATAGCCGCCGCCTTCTAGGCGGGGTATCTTTGAAGATTTCACTTGAAATTATATGGCAAAATATCCTTTGTCGAGTCAGCCAGTGTACAATAGAAATATGTGAGAGTTGAAATGAAATTTTAATAGAAAATATTATTATTTTAAAACTACAAGTATATTTACGAGCAAAAATAAAAACCGATTTCAAATCGAATCATACGTACTACGCTAACGTTACTACGCGCGGATACTCTCTTTCTATCCTTTATACGAATTATCATTATAGTATTCATTCTCTTTTCGAGCGGGCGAAGATCATTACCTACACCTATGTACATATCACCAAACTTTACAGGATCACTCGTCAGGTCAATCTGAAGATTCCCTGAAAGTTTCGTTGAAATTGGTCCAGATGTTTCGGAGCCTATATGGAACATACACACACACTTTCTCTTTTATAAATATAGATTTTTTGTTAACAAAGAAAAGCCATAGAATATAGTAGTTAACTCAAATAAAACTTCCATGAAACGAAATTTAAAATGTCTGTCCATCTCGCATGGTGAAAATGTTAAGAAAAAGTGTTTCCCCTAATGATTTCTATTAGAGCAGTCGGCATTAAAATTAAGTCGCTAACAACACTTCTATTGTCGGTGTTAATTGCATTACAAGAGTCGGCCGTCCGCGTGACAAAGGGCCAATTAACTTTTGGCAAACGGGAGTGGGGTTTTTCGCACAACGGCGCCCATTCGTGGGCACTCGAGCGCGAAATATGGGCGATGCCAGCGGCAGACTACAGGGCGACTTCTGGCTCTTCGACGCCTTGTTGATCCCAAATTGATTTGTCGTAGGAGAAAGGAGATTAGTGTGCTCTTTTGTGCGCCATTGATTGTGTTTTGCTTAACTCTTTTTAACCGACTTCAAAAAATGTGGGGTACTCGATTCCTTTGAGTTTTTTGTGTTTGTGCTTACATTGCGCCGTTTATGGATTGATTGTTTTTCAACAGACTTTAAAATAATTTGATACTTTACAACTTTCGATTGGTTAAACCGATTTTAGACATAGACATAGACATAGACATTTATTTATTGGCATCACAATACAAAAACACATCACAGGCTGAATATAACACACATTAAAAAATAATGAAAAATAGACAAAACACAGTTAAAGTTACACGGACAAATAATACAAAACATATGATGCCAATATCGGACACCGTCTCAGCATATGCTGTCACGAGGATGCGACAGCGTATGCTAGTGATACTTTTTTTGTTTGAAAGCTGGAGCTTCCTATTCCATTTATATACCATTTCTGTAAATGGCATCCATGACCATATAAGTGTAAAAATTCATATAAGTGTAAAGCATCAAGTACACTCGTGAGCAAAAATAAATGATCGGTTAAGAAAGTTTGAATATCTCGGAAGATGAAAACACTAGCTAACTGTAATGATTTGTGCATGGTAGACAATTAAATATTCTTAAAATAAACATAAATAACATATTACCAAAAATTACTCGTTGAAATGTATTGAATAAGCAACAGATAAAAAAGAGACAAAATAGTTGTTATTTTTATTTTCTATCTGTTACAAGCTTAAGTTTACGAGCACTTAGTCGCTTACGTATATATAATGAACAAATCTGTATGAACATTATGAATGAGCCAATGTGATCTAGTAAGGCAGGTTACCGGGAAACACCGGCCTTACTAGACACAAAGACGACCACCCGCAGTTTGGGAACATCCCTGTAATACCCAGTCGAGTGGAAACCTCCAACCAGAGACAAACCGCTGCCATTGATACGCACTTTTTTTTCATCCCTTGTTAAAGTTGAAAGCCATTATAAACGTATGATGTACAACAAATATAACAATTTCTTTTCAATTGTAGCGCTACGGTAGCGGTCATCGGCGGCGGAATCGGGAATCAATTGTTCGATGTATTGCAAGACGTCTAATGCTTTTGTGATATCGATTCTCTTCAATAGCAGCATTGAAATTAGATCCTCATCGGCTTTCATTTACAAAATCTTCACAAATACATATTTTTAATCCGACAATTTATGTTCAATTTCACGTATGAGTTATTTATTAGGAAAACATGACAACGGACACAACATTTTGTGATGAATCTATCCTGATTGACAACAGTTTCACAAGATCTGGAAGGTGGCAGTGCTTAGGTAGCTTAGTTGTTTTTAAGAAAAACTTCTTTATACATGTAAAGTAAAGATATGAAACCTCTTTACTTAAATTTATTTCTTTTTGTAACATTTTTGTTAAATTAAGAAAATGGAAAAGTTACGATTTCAATTCACCGTACGGCCAGGAAAAGATGACAAGTCAAACACTATTTGCTTGATTGCAATTTTTACAGAAGACCGACAAAATTATGGAATACCA
This sequence comes from Meandrusa payeni, assembly GCA_029286785.1. Classification (NCBI taxonomy): domain Eukaryota; kingdom Metazoa; phylum Arthropoda; class Insecta; order Lepidoptera; family Papilionidae; genus Meandrusa; species Meandrusa payeni. The sequence goes on from JAGSMX010000015.1 coordinate 1,203,809, forward strand.
GAAGAACTTCAAAATATTTTTAAACATCCAGAAATTCAGAAAACGCCAAATTATGCAAAAAAAAAAACGCAACTTAAAAGACATCAAACAAGAAAAATTTGGATAAAGTAATTTTCAAAATTGGTTTGAAACAAAGTAATGTTTTTATTTTATCAAATGATTCTTGACATTCTTTGGACCATATAAATTTTTAAGGAAGATTTTAAGTTCAATTTATGAGGTTGATACCGGACACAAGAAGGTGGAATCAAATTTGTACCACATTACAAAACTTTCCCCGGTGATTGTCCGCAAATGAACAATTACAATATAAATTGTAATTGTTTCTCTTTAAGAGGAGATGTAAAGTAAAGATATGAAACCTCTTTTAAACTTAAATTTATTTCTTTTTGTAACATTTTTGTTAAATTAAGAAAATGGAAAAGTTACGATTTCAATTCACCGTACGGCCAGGAAAAGATGACAAGTCAAACACTATTTGCTTGATTGCAATTTTTACAGAAGACCGACAAAATTATGGAATACCAGAAGAACTTCAAAATATTTGTAAACATCCAGAAATTCAGAAAACGCCAAATTATGCAAAAATAAAAAAAACGCAACTTAAAAGACATCAAACAAGAAAAATTTGGATAATGTAATTCTGGGTCAAAGATTTTCAAAATTGATTTGAAAAAAGTAATGTTTTTATTTTATCAAATGATTCTTGACATTCTTTGGACCATAAAAATTTTTAAGGAAGATTTTAAGTTCAATTTATGAGGTTGATACCGGACACAAGAAGGTGGAATCAAATTTGTACCACATTACAAAACTTTCCCCGGTGATTGTCCGCAAATGAACAATTACAATATAAATTGTAATAGTTTCTCTTTAAGAGGGAGATGTAAAGTAAAGATATGAAACCTCTTTACTTAAATTTATTTCTCTTTGTATTTTTATAATTTGAAATGTAAAATGTCACTGTAATGTGTGACATTTATATATAATAGATAGAATTGAAATACGGACATTAAATGTTGTATCTCTAAATATTATAAAGAAACGCAATTTAGTCTTTTATTTCAAACAAATATATAGACTTTATTATATACATATTTGACTTGGGGAGTAAGCTGCAGTACGGGTTACGAAAAATGATGGAAGAGGTGAAGACAAGTTAGTGAAGGCAGAAAGAGAGCGAATTACGTTATCTAAGACACAGTGCGAGCCTGTTATTAAACGTATATAGAAACGTTAATCTATTGACGCGCACTGGGAACGCCATCTTTATAAAAATAATAATAATACATAAAAGAGAAAGAGTGTGGGTATGTTCCATATAGGCTCCGAAACTGGTTGACCGATTTCAATGAAACTTTCAGGAATCTTCAGATTGATCTGGCGAGTAATCCTGTAAAGTTTGGTGACGAGCACTCCTCTTTTTGAACTGTCAAACAATCCATACGTCGTACTTTTATTTCTGACATTAACTTGAGCCCGATATGTTTTTGTATAAATGATAAAAATGATATTGTATTTACTGATATGAACTTTCAAATACAGCTTTTATTTACTACGATGATATTCTATTGTTTTATAAACCAAATTTGTATTGACACATGCGTTGTGTATTTTTATGTCATTATGAACCATATTGAAATATAACTTAGTATAACAAAGTATTTTGAAGTATTCAAGTTAAGTTATAGCGCCTGTATCCGTTTACTGATGCTGCTTATATGTACATGGGTGTAGGTAATTATCTTCACCCGCTCGAGAAGGAATGAATACGGAGAGAAATTAATAATTTAATATATTGCGAGAGTTAAATTAAATATTTAATGATGTAAGTTTATTGTTAATAAAATAAAGCAAAATCTAGCCCGGCGAAGCGGGCTAGGTACGCTCGTAAGTCTTAAAATCTCCAATGTAGCGTCAGACCCTATTGGGAAATCCCGAGGAACGCACCGGAGCCCCAGTGCACTGTATTTTGAAGCACGTCCCGAGGGAGGTTACTCCCTCTCCAGCACCCTCAGTGTGCTAAGGCAACACGGGCCCTTGTCGTCCGTAAACCCCTAACTTCTTTTAGTCACGTAGCATTTTTCCCTAAGCCCTGAACTACAGGTCTGACAAGCCAAGCCTTCTGTTAGCCGAAGAAATTGTAACAAAGCTTGATTGACCTTGATTATGGGGAATTGTATTCGTGCATTATTAAACTGTCTTATCTAATTGCAGGTATGGTTTAAAAACAGAAGAGCAAAGTGGAGAAAACAGAAGCGCGAGGAGCAGGAGAGGATGCGCAAATTACAGGAGGAGAGAGCTTGCGGGAGAACACTCCTCCCACGGCAGCAGCCGGACTGCGTTCAATCGCAGCCAGCCAGGAGTTACTCCGAAGACTCCGACTCGGAGGTAGAAGTGGCATAGACATACTAAAGCTTACAAGTGATACAGACTCCACTAGTGACAAAGCTGCGTAAAGACAAAGTGCTAGAACATTCAAATAACCGTTTCTAAGTTGTAAATCTATACTCATATAGCCGTGAGCAAAAATAAACGGTCGTTGTAAATACGCTAGCTAACTGAAATAAATTGTGCATATGATAGACAATTAAATATCCTTGAAATAAAATTTTTATTAATTTATTTATATTTTATTAAAAAACATAAACTTAAACGAAACAGAATATCTTACGTAAACTTGGATAATACAGTATTAGACATAGACATAGACATTTATTTATTGGCATCACAATACAAAAACACATCACAGACAGAATATAACACACATTAAAAAAGAATGAAAAATAGACAAAACACAGTTAAAGTTACAGGGACAAATAATACAAAACATATGATGCCAATATCGGACACCGTCTCAGCATATGCTGTCGCAAGGATGCGACAGCGCTGATTTTCAGCGGTGCCCGGGACTACCTAAAGACGTGCGCGCGCAATACTACTTTTATTTTATTCATATAATTTTTTTTTTAAAATTTTAGTACTTAGTGTTGCCTCCATGAGGCGATATAATAAAATCCAAATAAAATTTATTGAAAAATAGTATATCCTATTCCTTGCTATATCCTTTTTGGTTTAAGTTTATGATTTTTTTTTATTGAAAAAAGATATCTTACGTAAACTTGGATAATACAATATTATCCATTTAATTTTACTTTTTTCAAAATTTAGTACTTAGTGTTGCCTCCATGTGGCGATATAATAAATACCAAATAAAATTAATTTTATTTGAAAAATAGTATATCATAATCCTTGCTATATCCTTTCTCGGTTTAAGTTTATGTTTTTTTAATGAAATATAAATAAATGAATTAAAATATTTTATTTTATTTTAAGGATATTTAATTGTCTATCTTGCCCAATTTATATCAGTTAGCTAGCGTCTTCATCTTCCAAGATATTCAAACTTTCTTAACCGACCCTTTATTATTGCTTACGTGTGTATATAATTTGTATTTTAAATGTGTTATAATTTAAGTTGCATAGTCGTGTCTAAGAATGTATTTATATGTATGTTAAATTGTAATTGTAATTATTATTAAGTGTAATTGTAATTTTAAAATACAGTATTCCTTATTCCTGTATTATTTTCAACCGACTTCATAGAGGGGAAGGTTCTCTAATCGTCTGTATGATTTATGTTTGTTAGCTCATAACTTTCGACTGAGTGAACCGATTTTGATGATTCTTTTTTAATTAGAAAGCTAGTGTGTCCAGTGTGGTCCCATTTCATTCGGTCCAATTCTGACAATGACATCTATGAGAAAACCATATGTCTTAAATTTGCATTAAGTTTGTGCGGTACAAATGGACGAACTGAATATTACAACAAGATTTCATTAATTTTTTATTGGATAGAGTGTAATTCAAATATCGTTTAATTAGGCTCTGATTTTATTACGCAATATTCCTGCGATAATTCGGAAATACAAAGAGGGTATAGCTTTTAAAGATCGATTCTATTAGAAATTTCCTTTCAACTCATTTACTATCGGTATAGATAGACAGCTATTGCTGTACGATTTGAACCAAGCTTTTAGGTCCTATAAATGACAAGACAACGGACCACAGTCACGTCACTCAGTGTAAGGTTACGACATATAAGAAAAATGACAAGTGGTAACCTATCGCCGTACACCGACAAGTGTTCGTCAGTTAGTACTAGAGTTAAAAGCTTATTTAGTATAAGCTTTTAACTCTAGTAGGGTAGACAGAGACAAGTTTTGCTATACACTTATCACCAAGATGATAAAGGGTATATTAGGGTTGGACAGAGAAGATACGAAACGAAGAACTTCAAATAGGGATTCAAATTTAAAACCGCTTACTAGGCTACCAACCTTTGTATGTTTTTTTTTATTTATTTAATATTTTGCTTGACTACGATCCCACCTGATGTTAAGTGTAAGTGGAAATGCAGTCCTGGATGGCAAGGCGCACTAGCTTAGTAAATGCCTATTCACTCTACTATTGAAAATACCCACATTGTAATCGGAAGGAAAGACAGCGGGCAAACTATTACAGCCTTTGCCGTACGAAGAATGAAAGACGAAGGAACAATTTTGTGAAATACAATCGTATTACTTATGTTAATGATATCATATTAATGAAATCGATTTTATAAATGAATACAGATTATAAATTATATGTAAAACTTATTAATTTTCCGTTCTGTATATTTTTTTTGTAAATGTTTTATCTGTGGGCTATTTACAAACGTAGATTATAAAGCGATGCCAATTTTCAAGTATGTAATCAAAATAAAATTAGCTTACATATTGAGACAAGTTTCTTTTTATCCTTACCTTTATCTAATTTGTGATCTTTTTGATCGAAAGACAATTTTATCTAGATACAGAAATGACATGAAAAAAAAAATATCAATATGAGTGGGCATACACAAAAAATACCGATTTTTTTTTCTTTTGTAACCTATTAGAGAAGCTGACTTTGACTGCTTCACTGGAGTCAGAGGTGGCATAGCTCCTAGGTCGGGTAGCCTGGACCTCTATAGCTAGTAACTCGACACAACGCTCCCCGCTGAGGGGTTACTTTTTACGTGTTACCATTAAATGCCACTTCGGAAAGCGTTGTCAGGAGTAGTCCGCCACGCGGCCCTAATTATTAATTGGCAGACTTAACATGCCTTAGAAAAATATTCAAAGACATGTAGGTTTTCACAATGTCTTCCTTCACCGCCGATGGTAAATCAGAACATAAAATTGCAACAGCAAATTTATTGGTGCAGGCACTCGATGGCCCTTTCCTCGGTGCATGACGAGGGGCACCGGGATCGCCAGTGGAACACTGCGCTCAAGGAGAGCACGTCCTGGGGGGGAGGTTACTCCCTCCCCCCCCTGTGCCCTCACAGTGCAATGCTACACGGGCCAGCCAATGTCGCCTTCTTCCCGGGTACACCTTAGCAGACGACAAAGGCCCCCACCCTTATCACCCAGTGAACCCGAGGCACGTTTTAGTCGCCTTATACGACAGGCAGGGGATACCGTAGTCTTATTCTTGAGAGCCCAGAACTACAGGGCTGAGCGTACTATACAACTTGAGCCAACCGCCCGGACAATGCCACGGCATCTTCTCTTCTGCATCCGTTTTCGGTAGCGGTTTCCTAATATCCTGTATATTACATATCAAATTCTTATTACCATGTGATAGGAACACAAATTAATATTTCAATTTTAATAATGTTCTCAATGTTAAATCATACGAGCAATGACCAGGTGTCGAATGCATACAAATGAGCTGGATAGCCCAAGGTAAGCTGCCCGGCCTTGGACATGCCGTTGTCGTTATGTCACTAACTATGTCATTTGCACCGAATTAATGCAAGTTGACAGACAGCGGTACAGCGTCAATACGGATCAAAGTGGCGTACGTGACTGACATTCATTTGTTTTTTAGACATAGACATTACAAAGAAAATATGATTTTTTTTTCATTAAAAAGGACAAATGTTCCATCAAGTTTGGAGCCAAGTGGACTATAGCCGTAGTGATGTTAGGAGACCAGACTGTATGACTCTTATACCCTGGAAGATGGGAGGGCCTTTAGTATGGGATGCCACATGCGTCGATACTTTGGCGCCGTTACATCTTCCAGAATCTTCTGTTGAGGCTGGAGCGGTCGCTACAACTGCAGAAAACCACAAGCGGCACAAATATAGTAACCTCGGTAGAGGTTTCATATTTGAGCCGTGCACACCACCTCTTTAATGTGATAGCTAAGAAGTTGGTCGATACATCTGGTGACTAGAGGGCTGGCTTATACCTTGCACAGAGGCTAACCATTGCAATATAACGTGGCAATGCTGTCAGCCTTCTGGGCACGGTGCCAAGGAACGACGGCATAGTTATATTTTTTGGTAAATATTTTGTAAAATACCTATTATATTGTAAATATTTCTTTTTTTAGTTAGTTTCATATATAGTGTATATATATATATATATATACGTATAGTCAGTAATGTTTTATTAATTCATCGTATAGAAAAATACGAAATAGACATAGACATAGACATTTATTTATTGGCATCACAATACAAAAACACATCACAGACAGAATAAAACACACATTAAAAAAGAATGAAAAATAGACAAAACACAGTTAAAGTTACACGGACAAATAATACAAAATATATGACGCCAATATCGGACACCGTCTCAGCATATGCTGTCGCAAGGATGCGACAGCGCTGAAATACATAATCATAGTTATGTTACGCTGTACTGGCGTTTAAATTTTGAATGTCCCTTTACACGTGAAATAGCAACCGAGTCGTGGTTCGCTCCTCTCGGGCGCCTTTGAATTGAAATGCTTACGTAACATAGCAAGCGTCCAAGTTAAAGCCAACCCTCACCGGGGGTACAGTCGAGCTTTACTTAGCTTTACTAGCTATATAGATTAAGGTTAAGCGATCTAAGAGCTATGCCAGCTCTCAATTTGGTCGAAATAAATAAAAGAGATCAGTTTTTAGTATATACTTTTAATAAATATTTCACAAATACTGATTACAGGATACAGTTTCAGTCATCAATACTTACGGAACAACATTCAATCTCTTGTCTGTAAGTTACTAAATCTATTCCAGTTACAGATTACATTTCATAACGTCAAGTAATAAAGCTTGAAAAGTTAAAACTTAAGATTAAAGACGGACCCATACATTCATAAACTTATTCGATCGCCGTCAATTCATTTGTTTATTAGTAAAATCCGTAGGGATAAGAGTAGGCATAGGCGTAGGGGTAAGTATATGCTAGGGGTGCACTGTAGGAGGCGACGTAGGCCGGGGCCGCGTAATACCCGTAGGTATCAAGTAATACCTGGGGCTTCGCAACCACTGCCGCTACGAACAACGCCGCCACGAACAACATTGACATCTGGAAAATAATATGTTACTATAAATCAAAATTAAATCTATATATATAAAGGAGAAAGTGTGTGGGTATGTTCCATAAACGCTCCGAAACGACTGGACCGCTTTCAATGAAATTTTCAGGGAATCTTCAGATTGACCTGGCGAGTAATCCTGTTGGTGACGATCGGAGCACTCCTCTTTTTGAACTGTAATATACAGCGATTTTATTCACTATGATGATTGTTTTAAAACCTAAATTTGTATTGACACATGCGTTGTGTAATTTTGTCATTATGAATCATATTGAAGTACAATGAAGTATAATAAAGTATACTGAAGTATTAATTATTTATTATCATATTATTTATTTTAGTTTATTTTTGACTCAATAATATATTTATTTATGATTTTTTCATTTATTATTTTATTGTATAAAATATTTTTAAATCTCATATATGTTTTATTCATGTATCATATTTATTGTACTCTTATTGTCTGTATAAATTCCATATAAAAATAGTATTGCGCGCGCACGTCTTTAGTTAGTCCCGGGCACCGCTGAAAATCAGCATATGCTGAGACGGTGTCCGATATTGGCATCACATGTTATGTACTATTTGTCCGTGTAACTTTAACTGTGTTTTGTCTATTTTTCATTCTTTTTTAATGTGTGTTTTATTCTGTCTGTGATGTGTTTTTGTATTGTGATGCCAATAAATAAATGTCTATGTCTAATTACTGATATGTACTTTGGTGTAGGTAAAACGAATAATTAAATATATTGTGAGAGTTAAATTAAATATTTAACGATAAGTTTATGGGCGCTAGTACTATATATATATATATATGTCCTACTGGGCACAGGCCTTCTCTGTAAAGAGAGCATACGGGCATAGTCCGCCTCTCGTGGTTTGAAATCAAGTCTTAGAAAATTTTCTAAAACATGTAGGTTTCCTTATAATGATTTCCTTCACCGCCGAGCGCGTGGTAAAAAGGCACATAATTTTTTTTTTTTTTTTAAAAGAAAGCTAACAATAGAGGTTCAGGCTAAGCGACCTAAGAGCTATGCCACCTCTCAATCCGGTGAAGCAGTCAAGGCCAGCATCTCTGGCCAATCTGTGTAGTTCGTCATAAAAAAAAGCGTACAAAAATCCAGTAGGGCTAAAAGACGAAAGAGCTTCCTGTTTATTAACTATGACATTGATATTTTAAAATATTGTAGTTAATATTCGAACCAAACATAAGCAAATCAAAATTTTATAAGCATTAATAGCCTAATGGTTTTTTTTTTTATGCCTATGCTATTTCTAGTTCCCCTAACGTGGATAGGTTAGGGCAGTTTTTCTCCCATGCCTTTCCTCTCATTCATTCATCCTTCTTATTATTATTTATGTTTATTACAGTCTAATATTACACTTATTATTATTACACAATTTATTTCTACTTCTATTATACACTACTTCTTTTATTTTTTCTCTTTCTTATAATTATTTCTAGTTACATTTCTGTCATTCTCTTATTTCTAATCTTATTTTTATTACATTTGTCTTATTACTATCTACGCTATTTTTTTTATAATGCTAGTTTAAGTTCTTATCCTACTACCTAGTTATAATTATAATTTTTTATCTAATGGTGGGCTCGCAACTCACATTGTTTTAAATGTGTGTTGGGATGCGCCTTAATTTCTAAGTTTTATTCCTGTAGGCTGCTTTTTCTGCGATTTGTTTGCAGTAGCTCAGGAATCTTCGACTAACATCTTTATTTTTTACTATTTGTGGTAGGTTTTCTGTACTAATTTTTATGCCTAAAAGAGTTTTGGTTTCTATTCTTAAACTAGCGTGGATAGGACACTCAGTAAGGAGATGGATAATAGCCTCATTAGCCTAATGGTTTAGGGTACATTCCACGAATCGTAAGGTCGAAGATTCGACTCCATCATTCGACTATTGACCTGAACGCATCTCCTTACACAAGCATAAGCTTATTTGGAATGGTTAACAAGAATGTCAATAATACTTGTTAAAAGAAATTTGTAGCATTTATTCTTTTAAAAATATCAAAATTAATAATATTAAAATTAATAACAATTGAAGAAAAATTTTTTTTAAGTCGGTTAAAAACTTACCAGCTTAAACATGGTGGACGCGTGCAGACTGGTGTAGAGACAACAACAGGTCAGTCTAGAATATTCTAGACGGAAATGATGCCGATGGCTGACTGAGACGATAGTAAACAGCAGACCGTCCCTGCAATCTTATATACCGTCGTCCCGTCCGTGCTTAGAAAGATTAACGACGGGACCGCCGTCATCGTTCAATGATACCGGACTTATGTAGATCTATACAATGTCGCATTAACGTTAGAAGTACTACGTCATGCCCATATGGGACCCGGATTGCGTCGCGTCTTGGTAACACGTTCGTGGATAAACGCAGGTATAATAACGAATCAGAAAACCGACATCGAATCAAATAATCGATAAATAAAACTGGGTAAATATTTATTATTACTAGTGGTCACACTTAATATAAACCTAAAAAGACTAAGATCATGATAGTCAGTAGATGGCAAAATTTTACAACACCAGAGTTGGTTGTAAGAAACCAAATTCAAAGAGTCCACTCTTACAAATACCTTGGCTGCAGAGTAAATGACCAATGTGATCACAGCGTGAAGATCAAATGTCGTATAGAGCAAGCGCGAAACGCATTTCTTAAGTTAGCCCACCTTCTCTGCAATGATCTTCGAAGATATCTATCAGAGTGCGTGCGAGAGGATCATTCAAAAATCACTAAAAATACTAGCGTACCCAGACCGCTTCGCCGGGCTAAAGTACAGTTAAACAGTGCCCATCATATATAAAGGCTGTAACTTATATAAAAACCTGGGTCTTGAAGAAAGTTAATGCATTTATCGACGGCACCAGCCACACCCTGTGTCGCAAAATTTCAAATTCTGTTCGGTAACCTTTTTTTTTTGTTGTAAATATGGAGTGTCTGTTTGTAATAATAAAATACCCATTTTTACTACATTCATATGAGAGTTTGATTAGGTTCTTCTTAAATCTATTTCGTAATATTCCTATTCTATTTCAATTTTTACTCGTAACTTATCGAGTGAATATTTTGGCATTCCGAAGTCTAAACTCATAACCGTGGCAATCGTAACCAATGTTATATATTATTTGTAAAAAGTTTATTTATTTATAACTAGCTAGTAGTAGGCGTAAGGATATGAATACGCGTAGGCATAAGGGTAGGTGTACACAACTGGAGCTCTATAAGTGTGATAATAGGCGGGGACGGCGTAGTAGTCCACTGTGTCCAATAGCAGCTGGGGCTTCGCCACTGATAGCGCCAACAACAGCACCGCCGCAAACAACACTGTCTTCTAGAAAACAATATATGTATTAATACTATAAACGTAATATTTTTGTAGTATATTTAGACATAGACATTTATTTATTGGCGTCACAATACAAAAACACATCACAGACAGAATATAACACACATTAAAAAAGAATGAAAAATAGACAAAACACAGTTAAAGTTACACGGACAAATAATACAAAACATATGATGCCAATATCGGACACCATCTCAGCATATGCTGTCTCCTATGGGCGGTGGCAAGTTATTCCAACACTTGGTGGCCAAGTATCTGAAACTGTCGCGGAACGCAACAGATCGGTGTGGCGGAATTTGTAAAATGCAGTTTTTAGCTCTAATTAAACAGCTAGTATCTTCATTCCACCATTTCAACTTTTCGTACAGATATTTAGGCTGTTCCGAGTTTATGATTCCAAACAGAAGTGTTGCGAAATGCAAGTTTTTTCTGAGGGACATTCTTAACTTGTTGGAATTGTTTATGTAAGGGTGAACATGATGTCGAGAAGGTATTTTATAAATGAAGCGAGCTTTATAAGCTAAAATAGTATTTTATTTTATTTCTTTTAGCTTAGTTAATTTTTATTTAAAACTAGCGTACCCAGTCCACTTCGCCGGGTTAGATTTTGCTTTATTCCAACAATAAACTTACATCATTAAATATTTAATTTAACTGTCACAACATATTAAATTATTCATTTCTCTGCGTATTCATTCTCTGCTCGAGCGAGTGAATACAATATCATTCTTATCATTAATACAAAAACATATCGGGTTTAAGTTAATATCAGAAATAAAATTACTACGTATGACTTGTTTGACAGTTCAAAAAGAGGAGTGCACCAAAATTTACAGGATTACTCGCCAGGTCAATCTGAAGAAAGTTTCATTGAAATCGGTCCAGCCGTTTCGGAGCCTAAATGGAACAAAACCATACACTTTCTATTTAATATTATTTAGACTAATTTTACTTTATTTATATGAAATGAATAATTTAATATATTGTGAGAGTTAAATAAAATATTTAATGATGTAAGTTTACTGTTTACATAAAATAAAGCAAAATCTAGCCCGGCGAAGCGGACTGGGTACGCTAGTCGAATATAATCTAATATACCTACCAGCTTGGACATGTTGAAAGCTTAAGTTCAGGTACCGTACCCAACAGAGAACTGGTTTTACAACTGCTTTAGTCTAGATTTAATGCTAGACAAAACGCTATACTAGACTAAGACGACAATATCCCGCCAAATCTTATATACCTCGTCGACTCGTTCGGATTGACCTAATTGATTTAACGATGATGATATTTTAATGAAACATTAATTAATTTAAATTTATTGATACTGGATATAAACATAAAACGTCGCATTAACGTTAATAACCTGGCAACTCCGTTGGATCAATATCCATCCGTGGAAGATTGTATATACATTATAAATACATATATATATATATATAATCTTCCATGGATGGAGTAAAAACCGGTTATTTTAATATTACGAACAGACACTCTAATTTTATTACATCATTTCAGCCGCAAAACATCCACTGCTGGACATAGACCACCCCCAACGACATATACACCTAGATCCCTAGACCCCCATAGACACCCTTAAGGCCACAGGACGCATCCACATGCGTCCTGCGGCCTTTATGGGGTCCACCACGACGTCCTACGCTGCGGTTGCTGGTCCATGCCCCATTTGTTCTACGCGCTATGTGACCTGCCCCTTGCCATTTCAACCTACTTACCCGGCGAGCAATGTCGGTTACCTTCGTTCGTCTACGGATCTCGTCATTCCTGATATGATCTCGTAAAGATACTTCAAGTAAAGCCCTCTCCACAGCTCGTTGTGCGACGTTGAGCTTGCTTATGAGGCCCATAGTGAGAGAGAGTCACGTTTCTGAGCAATGTCATCATTGGTAACAAACACTGGTCGAAGACTTTCGACTTCAAGCACCGAAGTATTTTGGACTAGAATACATTTCGAAGCTTCCTGAACACTATAGACCGAGTTGGATTCGACGATTGACCTCTTTCTCTTGAGAAAGAGTTCAATTTTATTTATAGATATAGACTAGATTTATATAGAAGATACAAATTTAGAAGCATCAATAGCCTTATGTTTAGGGTACGGGCTGCGAATCGTAAGATCGTGGGTTCGAATACACAATTCGACTATTGACGTGAATCATCTCCTAATACAAGCCTAAGTTTATTTGGAATGGTTAACAAGAATTTTAATAATATTTGCGAAAAAAAAATATAGTTAGAATTCCTTTTTTGTAAAAAATTGATCACTTCCTCTTTTTTTTTGAAGAGGTTTTTAAAGACTACAAGGATTTTTAGACAAACCAACGACAGCCTAATTGTTAATCAATCGTCTTTTATATCTCGTGACAGACACAACTGTAGACAAATCTATATTAGGAGTTGGAGACAATAGCATATCGATTTAGCCTTAAAACAATTTGTGTGTCCATTAATAGAATACAAAGACAAGAAATCGATCAACACGTCGAATTAATGTTCTAATTCAGGGTTTCCCAGCAGTCGTCATCTGATTGGGGTCGACGAGGTCTAAAAATTCGTTTCTGTTAATTAACTCAAATTCTTATTGCAATCTTCTAAGATATTGTATATGTGTGTTACGTGCATTTGGCAATGTCTAATATTTTAGTAGGAATATCATCGTTGTACTTTTTTTAAAAAATCAGTTATCATCGTTAAGCATGCACAAGTTACCATTACAAAACAAAAGGTTAAAAAACACGGCACGTCAATAAAGCTTAAACTATTAGACATAGACATTTAATTATTGGCATCACAATACAAAAACACATCACAGACAGAATATAACACACATTAAAAAAATAATGAAAAATAGACAAAACACAGTTAAAGTTACACGGACAAATAATACAAAACATATGATGCCAATATCGGACACCGTCTCAGCATATGCTGTCGCAAGCCAAGCCGAGGTTACCCCTCACCGGGGCGACCCTTCTGTCGAGTTACTAGCAATAGAGGTTCAGGCTAAGCGACCTAAGAGCTGTGCCACCTCTCAATCCGGTGAAGCAGTCAAGGCCAGCCTCTCTGGCCAATCTGTGTAGTTCGTTATTAAAAAACAAATCGAGCGTACAGCAAAGGAGTGGAACAAGTTGCCGGTGTCAGTCTTTCCGTCCAACTACGTAGGGTGCCTTCAAGAGTAGATTGAATAGCCGCTTACTAAACTGGCGCGTACCATCCTTCGACTATACCACCATCTAACATCAGGTGGGATCGTGGCCAAGCACTAGTTTATACCATATAAAAAAGCTGGTCACTGCAGGACCTTGATATCAGCGATCAGTCCATCAAAACTGCGATCGATAATGGAAAAGAAAACTAAGGACTTTGTGTATAAAAATTTAATCATCATGGTCAATTTTCTGTCGCGTGTTCCGTTTCGGGTTATTCAACTTCCTCTTCTTGAAGGTGACGGGGCCTTCGCCCAGGGACTCGACGCGCCTCTCCTTGAACTGGATCACCTCGGGCTCGAGGACCACGGGCGGGGGAGGTGGCTCCTTAAAGGAATTAGGCAGCTGGAGGTCGACATTCTCCTCGGATCTGTCAAGATAAAATGAACAGGCTGCACGTGACCAAAAGTGGTGATGTTCGCTGCAGATAAACTATACCCAGATAAACTGCATCGGATATTACACCATAACCTTTTTTTTTGTTAACGGGGAGGAAATCTTCAAAAAGATACCCCGCCTTCTGGGGGAAGGCGGCGGTTATGTGGGATTTTTGTCCACTAAAACCTTCCCGGTGGCCCTTCCTCGGTGCATGACGAGGGGCTTCGGGATGTCAACGCACCGGAGCTCGTCCTGGGGTGCAAGCTGTGCCCTCGCAGTGCAAGGCTACACGGGCCAGCTGATATCGCCATCTTCCCGGGTCAACCTTAGCGAACGACAAAGGCCCCCACCCTTGTCGCCCAGTGAACCCGAGGCCCCTTTTAGTCGCCTTCTACGACAGGCAGGGGATACCGTAGTCTTGTTCTTGAGAGCCCAGAACTACAGGGCTGATTACACCATAACCACCTTAACGTGTCCCCAAACAGGACGCAGTAATTTTAAAGCATCTGTGATCCAATGAGAGGACACGTCACTGTTACAATCCTCTTGTTTAGTTTAAGTTGTAACTAATTGTCCAGAAACTAAACTTTAGTAACTGGACGGCTCGGTATTTTTTTTTAGATCGTTACATGGCTTTCTTCTTCCATCGAATTGTTATCAAATGCTCAAAGTCGCATGTCCTGAACTACTTAACAAGTTACCCTTCTCTACCCCTTCTCATACTCTGCCATTCAACTGTCCAATATCAACTCCACCTAGTAATGCAAACTATATGCTTAATAGCTATTTTATCAGAGCATGTAATGAATTCAATAACCTTTGTAAGAAATACAATAATGTCGACCTATTTCACGTCAGTGATGCCTCCATACGTAAGCTTTTTATAAGTATATTTAGTGAAATTTTGTCTGCGGGACCTTGTTACTGTTTTCCAATCCCGTGTTACCTAAGTTTGCGTATCTTTTGTGTTTTTTTTTCCTAATTTTTTTCCTGTTATCTGCTAAACTAGTGATATATCTGTAAATTATATAAGAAGCATTGGATAGCTGTAAGTTTTCCTGTATTAAATAAATAAATAAAATAAATTATTTTTTTTTAGATGGTTCAACTTTACAGTGTGTTTCTAATTAAATCAAACTTACTTATCTACGACCGGTGTCCATGAACCATATGGATTACTTGGCCGTTGGGATGGTCCGAATTCAATGTCATTTATTTTCTGCTTGGAAACGTCACGAGAGTCTTTCATCTTTTCTCGTTTAATCAACGCATCAACCTCTTTGATGCCGTCCTTTTGTTTTTGTTTTCTAAAAAAAAACAATTAATTAAAAGAAGAAAACAACACGATTACTAGATTTTCATGAGATTGTTGAGGCGATGGCATTCTGTGTTTTCTGGAATGCCGCAAATGGCGCTAGTATTGCATTGGTAGCGCTAGTGTCGCGTTGGTGGCTCTGGTAGCGTCACATACATATATATATTTTTTCATTATTTCTAAGCAAGTGCTTGACGATCCCACCTGATGTTAAGTGGAAATGCAGTCCTGGATGGTAAGGCGCACTAGCTTAGTAAATGCCTATTCACTCTACTCTTGAAAATACCCACATTGTAATCGGAAGGAAAGACAGACGCGGGCAAACTATTCCAGCCCTTTGCTGTACGAAGAATGAAAGACGAAGCAAATCGCTTCGTTCGGGTTTGAGGGATGTTCACAACAAAAGGATGAAATCCCGCAGTGCGTCTAGAAGTCCGATAGTGGATCGGCATTGGGGGAATTAGATCATGTAGTTCCTGAGCACACTCTCCAAAATGTATATATGTAGATATCTATAATAAGTTAGGTAAATAAATACATGCAAACGTATACAGTTTGATGTGTTATGTGTTAGATAATAAGTAGACATGAACAGTACTATCAGTGAGTAAATCAGACATCAACGCCGCCTTCCTTCCAAAAGGCAGGACTCAACTTTAGATTTACACAATACCTAATACACAAGTATATTTACAAATCGAAACGAATCGAACGTTAAACGCTATTACAAGCGGACGCCAAAATTTCATCAAAACACTCTCAAAGTACATCCTTTCCAATAAAAAAATAATCATCGAAATCGAAATCCGTTGGCGTGATATTGAGTTATTCGTCCATTTGTGGCGCATATACATTACATATATATTTTTCTCATGGATCCCATTGTCAGAATAAAACCAAGCATCAGCTTTGACAAATAAAAAAAGAATCATCAAAATCGGTTCATCCAGTCCAAAATTATGCGGTAATGAACATAAAAAAATACAGACAAATGAGAACCTCCTTTTGAAAAGGTTCACAATAGCGGCTTAATGCCTTAGTGGCATTCTTCAATGAACCCCATGAGGTCCAGAGATGCAATGAGAAACATCAGCAGGTGTAATCATCAAGGAAAACCTCACAAGTATAAGATCTGTGATAGCAACATACTTCGCTTTTTTCGGTTTCATTTCTGGTTGCTCCTCCTTCAATTTCTTCTCCTCTTGTTGAGTTATTGATAAATAATTATCTGGTGGATCCCACGTGGTTTCTGAAAATGTAATATGTACATATGTGGGATGCTGGCATGTGAAAACATTTTAAAATTATTTTTATTTTGACTGCTTTCAAGGCCAGCTTCTTTGGCCAATTTATCAAATTACTTTATTTAGAGCGGAGAAATACACTTCTTTACATAGTTAAGTTTGTTGACAAACTGCTTTTAGTGTTGCCACTTCAAAAGTTCTTCTCAAAGTTATAAGTAGAAACAAAATATAAAAAAATACAGTAAAACAAACACAAACTTAAATTCTTAAATAATATACCACAAATAGGAGAAGGATAAGAGAAAATTGACATTTAAAGATTTGGATTTTGACGATATGGATGTGAATTTCGAACACTTTCTAAGATGTAGTGCTGGAGGGGAATGCCAAAGGATATTGTAGCGTGCATCAATCCTACTCACTCATAAAATAAAACATGTTTGCCCACTTATCAATCAATCAACCAAACCAACAACGTCTCCTATCGTATTTCCGTAATACAATACGCAGAGACGAAAGTCTGGAAAAATTGATTGTGGTTGGGTAAACTGATGGCAAAAGATCTCGTGACCATTCACCAACAAGATGGACCAATCAAGTTAAAGGTTGTCCTCTAAATTTTACAAAAGTAGAGGATGCTCAGACCCTAGGGGAGAGATTTGACTTTCCAAGATCAACAAATTATACTCAACCGAATCGCGTCCGCCTTATTTTTTACAGGTAACGTACGTAAGGTACGTGAAAAAAAAACAATTTACCATTTGTTTTAGTATTCCAGAAGTAGGAACCTCCACTATTATTTTTTATTTCATGCCATTCTGGAGCCGATTTATCCTTTGTGCTGGAAGTTATAGTAATGTCTGCAGCACTGCCACCACTTTTCTCAACCATTTCATTGATTACCTTAAATTAATGAAAAAAATTATATAGATGAAATAACTTACTTTTTTTGAACTGTAGATAAAATAATGTCTGTCCACATATTTTTATAATTATTTCAAAGCAAGTGTGGTCAACACAAACCCACCTGATGTGCAGCAAATGCAGTCCTGAATGGTAAGGCAACCTAGCTTAGTAAATGCCTTTTTTTTTGACAGGGCAAGGGGAATCTTTAACAAGATACCCCACCTTCTGGGGGGGGGGGTATCTTTGGGGTTCTTACCCACTAAAACCCCCCAGTACCTATTCCTTGGTGCATGGTGAGGGGCAGGGCAAAGCGACACAGAGCAGCCGATGTCGCTTTCTACATATTATATATGTTCGCCTGTGTCCACTTCAGCAGATGACAAAGGCCTTTTAATCGCCTTCTACGACATGCAGGGGATACCATAGCTGTGGTATCCCTGTTTAGCATACTCTGTGGGGCAGCCGCGCTTTCTCTCTCTCTCTGGCTCTCGCTAGACTGCTCACACAGGAAGATGGCGTACATGCATTTGTACAATTGTGAGTCGTTCGTTACTAAGTTTAAATAAATATACTTATTTCCAAGGTCTGTTTAATTCATACATGACAATAGATTTATTCTACAAGCCCAGAACCACAGGGCTGCTGCTTAGTAAATGCCTCTAATGCTTAGTAATGCCTATTCTAACTCTTGAAACCACATCATACTTGGAGGGGATGACTGATATAGGCTTACTATTTTAGTCTTTTATTAATATATTCACTAATACCACTAGCTATATAATAAATGGAGAAATACATATGCATATATAGATCTACTTATTATATAAGAGGTGGTGTGTTTCAAAGTTTTTCTATTACAAATTTTGTAATTTATTTTGGTAAGTAGTAAAAAGTAATAAAGGTAATAAAAGGTAATTTTAATTATACAAAGGGACAATGTGATTTTGTACAGATAAACTTACTTTAGACGTAAGGTCTCCATTGTTTTGGACATCTTTCAAATAAGCACTCATTGCAGCCGCTTCCATTTTCCTCATTTCATCGTCAATTTTTTCCTTTTGTTTGAATTCCTTTGCACTCTTTTTGCTAAGTTGGGATAAATGCTTTTGTACACTTTCTTTGTGTCTTTTACCACTCTCGTGGAAAGATATAGACTGGAAAAGGAATTAATACAATAGATAAACTAGAATTCAACAACTATCAAAAATGTATTTACTGTATCTTAACTTCACATGAAGTACATGAAGCAAGAAAGTCACCAATGTTGCATAGAACTACTAGTCCACTGTTTCCGAAGTAATTTCAAACAAAAATTGGTAGAAATTAATACAGTGTAATATAAATTATTTTAATAGTTCTAGAAGAAGAGAACCATTTAAATTTACTATACAGTTTTGTAGTGTATCCATTAATAATGTATTAATAAAGATTAACTGGATCGATATTTATATTTTTTTAATTGGTTAATATTCATTTTTTTTTGAACAATCTTTACAGGTTCTGCTGTCATGCATTCGTTGAATCTTTAAATGTTTAGGAAACCTCCAAAATATTCATATTTTGGAAATATTATTTAACATTATAACAGACATAAGCCATTCGAAATTGATACGACGTCACCAGACGTGTGGAGTTCGTGGCCACAATCTTTTTATTATGGCAAAATAATAAAATAACTGCTTACCACTTTGTTATCCGCAAACCAACATTTACAAAAATCGCAATATTTGCGAGCTTGTGACTTCCAATATTCAGTCCTAAAATCAATAAGAATTATTAAAGATAAGCAATAATAACAATAAAAGATAATCTTTAGATTAACATATAATAAATGTATGTAAGCAAATAAATGGTTACATCTTTGTTGTTTTTCTGTAGTGTCTACTGCGATACTAGTTATCTAGACGGTGCATAGAACACACATTAATAAAAATCATTAAATGACTATTAATTATGATAGTTTGCAAATTGTAATGTCATAACAGAAATTGACAAGACAGCACAGCACGGAGGAAAGAGAACATCACAACGTTGTCAAATGCCATGAGGAACATCCAATCATTGCCATAGACCAAAATTTTTCAGCACATATATTCATATTGGCCATACATAAAGTACAAGTCCCATTTTTTGAACTTAAGACTTATAAAATATTTATATTTGTTAACTAAAGTATTAAGTATGTAATGAGTGAAGCCAAATTAACTTTTAAGCGCCAGTGACAGATTTTTATTTTGAAAACTAGGAAAAAGCATATCCAATCATGAAAAGGTGTGAATCTGAATTTACACCGGTTAAAACCTATCTTCCGCTTGCACCGCCAGGAGTAAAGCTTCAACACTAAACATAAATATCTAAAAACCATTTTACTCCATTCTTGCAGTGATGTCGTAATCTTTGTATAACTTTAAATACCAAGTTAAATAGAACATTTTAAAAATAACAATAAACTGAACTAAATATTCCGCAAAATAAAGATACAGCCTTATCCTTTAAAACCATTATAAAAATTATATAATTTTGTTAAGTTTTGAAAACAATTTTAAAATTTAAAAACTTTAAATTATTTCTTGATACCTATAAAGTTTGATTTTAAGAATTTCCTTTTTGACAAAGTAAGTTTTAAGTTTTAGGTTCCAGATATATCACTTATCTGGTATAATTTTATGCACATAATGCAATCTTAATTTAGCAACATTATTTTTTTAACTGTTCATGAATCGGTAACACTGTCGCTTGGTTGCTTCGGTTACTTTGTGATGTCGTCGTCGAGTATCGAGTGTCGTCGTCTTTTGTAAAGTTTTATCAAGGTGATATTTGTTTATTTTATATTAATAGCTTTGTTAATATCAGTATACTATTTTCGTTCAATGTTACTTTATTTAATATACCAATAGTTTAACACATTAGTAATAGTATTTCAATCATCAATAAATTTTGTTACTTATTACCCTCAGTATTCGGCGGCCATATTAAATTGGAACTTTGAATGGAACTTTTATCTTTATAAATCTCGCCAATCTTCTTTTATATCTATTAAGATGTTTTTGTCTTTAATGTCTATTGTCAATTTCTATATTAAAGTAGTGTTAGTTTTTACTTTTAACAATAATTAGTTCTGCTCTTGCATCTGTGTCTGTATAGATGTACTTTATATGTATGTATTTTGCTTGTTGACGCGTCTCGTACATAATCTCTTTTTGTTGGAGTCTCTGCTGTTGTATTAAAATTTATATCATTATCTTTACAGGTATCCCTCGGCTAAGTTGGTGAACGTGAAAAACTTTTCAAATAGCATATGTATCTAAAAGTGACTTGTAAAATTTGTTTAGTGTTGGACTTGGAGAAATATTTGTGATAAGTTTCTAATTTTAGTGACCCCTAGTGGGAGTTTGTTGGCAAAATGATGACCGAAAATAGAATTAGTTCAAGTAATCACGTTGGAAACAGTATGAATAACCAGACTAAGGGGTACGTATATTTGTGTGCGCCATTTTTTTTTATCGTTATTTCACCGCACAATCTTTACTCTTTCGTACACTTGCAGAGATGTAGATAAAACTGTCGAAGACATAGGATGGAAATCAAAATTAAAAATACCCCCCAAAGACAGAAGAATAAAAACCAGTGTGAGTTTTAACCACTCTCCTTTTTTTTATTTGTTTTCAAATTGCAATTACCTAGTTTAATAATATAAATGTTGTGATATCGTAAAATCTAGGATGTGACTGATACAAGAGGTAATGAATTTGAAGAGTTTTGCCTAAAAAGAGAGCTCCTGATGGGTATATTTGAAAAAGGATGGGAAAAGCCATCGCCTATTCAAGAGGCTTCAATCCCAATTGCACTCAGTGGTAAAGATGTCCTAGCAAGAGCGAAAAATGGAACTGGCAAAACAGGAGCTTATTGTATCCCAGTGTTAGAACAGGTAATATATATTTTTATATTCACAAATTATTATTATTCCTTATTTATTTTAATGTCCTAGGATAAGTTTATACAACATTTATATAAAAAGTAAAATAACCAAAAATATCATACAAAATCATAAAACCTAACCCTAAGGCATTAAAGCAGGGCCCAAGTAACCGATGGTTAGGGTGACATAGAGAGAAACCTGATGATGCATGCCGTGTCCAAGAAGTACTGCCTATACAAAAGTCTCTTGAGATGTTGATCAAGACTATTAAAGCTTTTATTATTATTAGAAGCCCTTTTTTATTTTGAATTTTTTAGTTTCGCTTCCACAATCTGAGTCTTGCTACATCTACAAAAGTTGCCAGTCCCATTGCCTTTAGCAAAAACCTCCCCTAGCCTTCTCCATTCTTCTCTGCTTCTTACTATTCTGTTCCTTGTTTTCCGGCAACCTGTTATATATATTGTCGGCCCATCTTTATGTGGTCCGCCTCATTTTCCAGTGCCCTTCTCTAGGATACCATGCTGAAATTGTTTTTAGATTATTTGTCACTACCACTCTTAGTGTGACCTGCCCACATTTTAAGATGCCTGATCTTCTATGCTGTCTCTGTTTTACTGTTGGCAGCAGATTTTGTTTTATCCAATTTCCTTGATCCCAGCATGCTTGTTTCCATAGCTTTTTGACATAACTTTGTTCCTGCTATTAAACCAAGCCATGACTGACATCCATAAGTTAGGATGAGTAATTACATATATTGAAAAGCTTGCCTTTCATCTTTATATCTAGTACATATTAGTAGAGTCACACTCCATATAGTATGTTACCAGAAATGTTTGAAATCAAGGAATTGTATACAAATCCTAGGAAATGTGTAATAATATTTTTTTATTATAACACTTATTGAGACAATCGGGTATCAGTCATACTGTAAAATAATAATATGCATTATTTTTAATTATAATATTCATTATTATTATATAAAATAATAGCACGTCGTATCGCTGCAATAACCAATAATCACGAGAAGTGTTTCTAGCAGTTGTTTTTGCCGTAGAAACTTCTTCAATTAACTCTTTATAACGTTCATCTTCAATAAGAGCAGTGTTTTTAGCGTGTGTTAATATTCTTAATGACGCCAAAGTCAAAATTAAAATAGTCAAAGCTAAATTTAAAAGTTTTAAGTCAAATCCATGGAGCGGGCTATGTTGGGAATTTCCCTCCGTGATAGGATCAACAATGTTGAGATACGTAGAAGGACAAAGTTGACCGACATAGCACTAGCAGTCGCTAAAAGAAAGTGGAAGTGGGCACATATGCCGTAGATTTGAAAACAGGCGGGGGAGAAAGGTCCTAGAATGGAGACCTCGAACTGGGCACAGAAATGTGGGCAGACCACCGGCAAGAAAGGTGGCTGGCAGGGGTTGGATGCAGAAAGCACAAGACTGCAAAGAGTGGAGTTCTATGGAAGAGGCCTACACTCAGCAGTGGGTGGCAAGAGGCTGAAAAAGAAGAAGAAGTCAAAGTCAAAGCCAAATTTTAGGAATTACATATATTGAAAAGCTTGCCTTTCATCTTTATATCTAGTGCATATTAGTAGAGTCACACTCCATATAGTATGTTACCAGAAATGTTTGAAATCAAGGAATTGTATACAAATCCTAGGAAATGTGTAATAATATTTTTTATTATAACACTTATTGAGACAATCTGGTATCAGTCATACCGTAAAATAATAATATGCATTATTTTTAATTATAATATTCATTATTATTATATAAAATAATAGCATGTTGTATCAGCAATAACCAATAATCATGAGAAGTGTTTCTAGCAGTTGGTATTGCCGTAATTGAGAAACTTCTTCAATTAACTTTTTATAACGTTCATCTTCAATAAGAGCAGTGTTTTTAGCGTTTGTTAATATTCTTAATGACGCCAAAGTCAAATTTAAAATAGTCAAAGCTAAATTTAAAAGTTTTAAGTCAAATCCATGGAGCGGGCTATGTTGGGAATTTCCCTCCGTGATAGGATCAACAATGTTGAGATACGTAGAAGGACAAAGTTGACCGACATAGCACTAGCAGTCGTTAAAAGAAAGTGGAAGTGGGCGCGCCACATATGCCGTAGATTTGAAAACAGGCGGGGGAGAAAGGTCCTAGAATGGAGACCTCGAACTGGGCATAGAAATGTGGGCAGACCACCCGCTTAAGAATTCTATACATATCTTTATGCCATTTTCATGTATTTTATGTGTACAAGTGTTTGAACACAATTCCACCTGATGTTCAGTGGGAATGAAGTCCTACATGGTAAGGTTCACTAGCTTAATAAATGACTACTCATGAAAACAACCACATTGTGTACTTAGTGGTAAAGATAGATGCTGGCAATCTATTCCAGTCCTCTGCTAGAGAAATGACGGAGCGGAACGCTTTAGTCAGATTTGAGTGATCTTTGTGACAAAATTGGAATCTGGCAGTGCTTCTTCCTGACCATGGTGGATTGCGAATGGAATATATAAGGCTAGCCACTTTATACCGGTGATTAAAACTTAGCAAATTAGTTACAGCTTTGTTAGAGTTATATTTTCTCATTGATTACTTGTTTATTTCTATGATGATATTGATTGGATTCCCCTTCACTTCTTAATAAGTGACAAAACCACTTCTGAGGAACAAAATATGTTCATTATGTATACTGTGTGTATTATAATGTATTCATAAATAATATTTCATTCATTCTAAGGTTGATCCAAAAAAAGATGCTATACAAGCTTTAGTTGTTGTACCAACTAGAGAACTAGCACTCCAGACATCACAAATCTGCATTGAACTGGCTAAGCATACAGACATACGTGTAATGGTTACCACAGGAGGCACAAACCTCAGAGATGACATTATGCGTATTTATCAAAATGGTAAGTCTTTTATTACGATGTAATAATATTCTGCTTGATTAGAGAACAGTTGGTCAGAGAAAGATGTGACCAGTGGAAAGTGTTTCAATTGTCAAAGCATATGAAACGGATGAATCGGAAGAGGTGATATATCATTGTGCAAAATTTAATGTTAGTGTTGTTACAAGACAGTTGGTATAAGAGCCGTGGTAGTTCGGTGTCTGGGCAGTTGCCTCCAGTTGCATAGTACACTAGCAACCCGAATGGAGGTGTCAAATTGCCAGTGTTTCAGTGCCGGCAACAATGAATTCGGCTGCTGAATTTCCTCAAGCTCTGGGGTCAAGAAAAACATTGTGAGGAAATCTTTTTTTTGTTGTCGGAGGGAAATCTTCAAAAAGATACCCCGCATTCTAGAAGGCGGCGGTTAAACCCCCCTGGCCCTTCCTCGGTGCATGGTAAGGGGCTTCGGGATCTCCAGAGGAACGTATCGGAGACCCTTTGCACTGTGCTCTAATGAGAGCATGTCCTAGGCCATAGTGAGGAAACCTACATGTGTCAGAAAAATCTAAGATGTTAAGTCTGGCAGTTGCAGGCAAGGTGACACGGGCCAGTCGATGTCGCCTTCCTCTGACGACAAAGGCCTGCACCGTTGTTGTCTAGTGAACCCAAGGCCCCTTTTAGTCGCCTTCTGTCGTAGAAGGGCAGGGGATACTGTAGTCTTATTCTATGAGCCCAGAACTACAGAGCTAAAAATGACACCTATATCCCTAAGTACTAATGCCATTAATACCATAAATTGCCATGTGAAACTTTTGTTTTGAAAAAGTTACTTTCCTAACTGTGTTTACTCATCTCTCGTGCAGGCAGTCTTGGAGGTGGGCATACGTCAATAGCATAATTATTAAGACTAATATTAACTAATGTCAGAAATAATATTGTAATTTATGTATGGGATGTGGATGGAGTAGGAAGCATTATAAAAACATACATTAGTTTTCAGTAAGAAATGTACTAATTGATTTTTTGTTTCAGTTCAAGTAATTATTGCTACGCCGGGTCGAATGATTGATCTCATGGATAAACAAGTAGCAAAGATGGACCAGTGCAGGATGCTGGTTCTCGACGAGGCAGACAAATTACTTTCCCAAGACTTCAAGGGCATGCTAGACATGGTTATTTGTCGGTAATTATATTTTACAGATACACTATAATTATAAAATTAATTGTTTAAAATAACATGTGATAATGTGTTTTGTGCACTTAACAGGGATTGCCATTCCATTTTGTTCTTTGCTTGTGAATGTAATAACTAGTCGTTGTTCCTATTGCAACTGCAATGCATTAAAATCTTAACAATTATAATCTACATTAAGATAAGTATATTTAAAAGAAAAATGCTACAATCAACAAGCTGTCCTCAATCCGATTTTTAGGAGTTACCTTTTTTTTTGTTTTACTTGTCGTGAACGTACCTAACCGCGTACTTATCCCCCGGGCGAAGGACAAGTTATGTCAGGCCCTCACCGACCAAACCCTCAAGTTGTTACACCATCGTCGCAAATGGCGAGGCTACGGAATCGCTCGCGCACACAACCGCGGCCCCGCCTGCGACTTGGACGCCTCCTGGCGTCCCCGTTCCGGGGGAGGGCGAGGCTCCCCCTCACCACTGTCCAGGCAATCTTCCTCCACGACCTCCGTAAGCCGGTGATGTATTCCTCCGAGTCCCATCACCTGGAGGCCGGGAATACGAGGAGCTGCCACCTCGCCCATCCAGCCCCCAGCGCCGCACCTCTTAGTCGCGGGGGAAGCTATTTCAAAGCCTCTATAATCTTAAGATAAAAGTTACTGACCGAGTCGTGTTTCGGCCCTCTCGGGCGTCCTCGGTTCGAAATGCTAACGCGGTTAGAGTAAGTCTTAGCCGACTGTCTCGAAGGCCCTTGCTCTGTGTTGCTCCCAGTAGGTTCAGGTTAAGCAACCTAAGAGCTCTGCCACCTATCAAACCTTCACTGAACATATCAACTACATCATTGTTTGCGCTGATTTTGAATGAAAAGACTGGTTCTCAAGATAAAATTGTTGATGTATTACAAGCATAAGTATTGACGTTATAATAATGATGGCATCGCCCAAGACCGCCTCATCCCCGCTCGGGCCATCGTCCCGCTCCCCGCGCGTCTTTCCCTCCTCAGCCGTGCGCCGTCATGTTGCGATGCAACATACTGCCAGGGTTGAATTATTCAAGGTATTTTTATGAAATAGGCAAAGGGCACAAGTTGTTGTAGGCCCGTCGCATAATGCCCTTCTTGGTTTTGATGTCTGGCACTCTAAGTCCGTCTTGACCGGGATATAGATGGACAACACTAACCATGAGCCAAAAGAGGGGTGGCTGGTTCTTATCCTTAACGATCACTAAAGCGCCCAATTTCAAGTCTTCACTGCCGGTATTCCACTTGGCCTTCTGCTGTAGAAGTGACACATATTCGTATGAAAAGCGTTGCCAAAAATGTTGTCGTAGCTTTTGTACCCGTTGGAAGCGCTACAGGCTCGCGATATTTCTTTCCAGCAATGGCGGCTCTGGTACTGACATTAGTAAGCGTCCAATCAGGAAATGAGCGTTCTCAAGGTAAAATTGATGATGTATTACAAGCATAAGTATTGACGTTATAATAATGATGGCGTCGCCCAAGACCGCCTCATCCCCGCTCGGGCCATCGCCCCGCTCCCCGCGCGTCTTTCCCTCTTCAGCCGTGCGCCGTCATGTTGCGATGCCACATACCGCCAGGGTTGAATTATTCAAGGTATTTTTATGAAATAGGCAAAGGGCACAAGTTGTTGTAGGCCCGTCGCATAATGCCCTTCTTGGTTTTGATGTCTGGCACTCTAAGTCCGTCTTGACCGGGATATAGATGGACAACACTAACCATGAGCCAAAAGAGGGGTGGCTGGTTCTTATCCTTAACGATCACTAAAGCGCCCAATTTCAAGTCTTCACTGCCGGTATTCCACTTGGCCTTCTGCTGTAGAAGTGACACATATTCGTATGAAAAGCGTTGCCAAAAATGTTGTCGTAGCTTTTGTACCCGTTGGAAGCGCTACAGGCTCGCGATATTTCTTTCCAGCAATGGCGGCTCTGGTACTGACATTAGTAAGCGTCCAATCAGGAAATGAGCGTTCTCAAGGTAAAATTGATGATGTATTACAAGCATAAGTATTGACGTTATAATAATGATGGCGTCGCCCAAGACCGCCTCATCCCCGCTCGGGCCATCGCCCGCTCCCCGCGCGTCTTTCCGTCCTCAGCCGTGCGCCGTCATGTTGCGATGCCACATACCGCCAGGGTTGAATTATTCAAGGTATTTTTATGAAATAGGCAAAGGGCACAAGTTGTTGTAGGCCCGTCGCATAATGCCCTTCTTGGTTTTGATGTCTGGCACTCTAAGTCCGTCTTGACCGGGATATAGATGGACAACACTAACCATGAGCCAAAAGAGGGGTGGCTGGTTCTTATCCTTAACGATCACTAAAGCGCCCAATTTCAAGTCTTCACTGCCGGTATTCCACTTGGCCTTCTGCTGTAGAAGTGACACATATTCGTATGAAAAGCGTTGCCAAAAATGTTGTCGTAGCTTTTGTACCCGTTGGAAGCGCTGCAGGCTCGCGATATTTCTTTCCAGCAATGGCGGCTCTGGTACTGACATTAGTAAGCGTCCAATCAGGAAATGAGCGTTCTCAAGGTAAAATTGATGATGTATTACAAGCATAAGTATTGACGTTATAATAATGATGGCGTCGCCCAAGACCGCCTCATCCCCGCTCGGGCCATCGCCCCGCTCCCCGCGCGTCTTTCCCTCTTCAGCCGTGCGCCGTCATGTTGCGATGCCACATACCGCCAGGGTTGAATTATTCAAGGTATTTTTATGAAATAGGCAAAGGGCACAAGTTGTTGTAGGCCCGTCGCATAATGCCCTTCTTGGTTTTGATGTCCGGCACTCTAAGTCCATCTTGACCGGGATATAGATGGACAACACTACCCATGAGCCAAAAGAGGGGTGGCTTCTTATCCTTAACGATCACTAAAGCGCCCAATTTCAAGTCTTCACTGCCGGTATTCCACTTGGCCTTCTGCTGTAGAAGTGACACATATTCGTATGAAAAGCGTTGCCAAAAATGTTGTCGTAGCTTTTGTACCCGTTGGAAGCGCTGCAGGCTCGCGATATTTCTTTCCAGCAATGGCGGCTCTGGTACTGACATTAGTAAGCGTCCAATCAGGAAATGAGCGTTCTCAAGGTAAAATTGATGATGTATTACAAGCATAAGTATTGACGTTATAATAATGATGGCGTCGCCCAAGACCGCCTCATCCCCGCTCGGGCCATCGCCCCGCTCCCCGCGCGTCTTTCCCTCTTCAGCCGTGCGCCGTCATGTTGCGATGCAACATCATAGACAACTTAGATAATTTAATATCACGTGAAATAAAATAAACAAACCTGAAATAAAAAATGTAACAAACTCAAACAAAACCATACCATAAACCATCAAAGGCCATTTATTAAATCGCGATGCAAACATATAGATAGTTCACTATGGATCTCTCTTGAACAACCTGGTCAGCTTCTCAGGCCAGGGTAGGAGTATGAATGAAAAAAACTTATAGTAAATCCATTACCATCATCATTTACACTTCACACCAGGCGAGATTGTGGTCAAGCACTTGCTTCTCTTCTTCGTTTTCATCGTATTCTTCATTTCTGAAGGCCGTGCTCATCTTGAAGCGCCTTCATCGAAACGTCGGCGCTGCCTCCACACCGCTCCGTCCTGTGGATGTTCATTCCAAAAATATATCAATATATTTTTAGATATATCGTGAGATTGTATCGATACTACGCAATATACAAATATATCGATATTTTTCAAATATCAAAATTTGTTTATAATTAGCACTTAATAATAAATAGAAAAGTTTTGTACTAATAGAGTACCCGGCGCGTAACTGAGAGGTTCTCGCTCCGGATACCAGTCCAGACTATTTGATTTGATTCTAATGATAGCAGTACAGGCTACATGCATAGATTATAAAATTTATACAACGAGTCCTGCCATCGTGAAGAGTAAGAGTGTAGTAACATATAACTTAACCCTACACTCTTCGCGATGGCAGCGCAAGTTAGGGTTTTATTTTATTCAAGTTGTCAACCACAAATAAAACAATGAATGGATAGCTTTTTATCTTTAATTTCTAACGATATTTCGTATATCGGATGATATATATCGATATCTGCTCTGTCCTCGGCTTAATCGCGGTCGGAATATCGAGTCCCCCAATGTTTTTAATTTAGTCAGACCAGCGGGTAGGTGATCGGCCCTGTGATCGGATTTTGGATTTGCCCTCCATTTTCCCTATAACAATGCCGCTAGCCAATGGCCAATGTAGCCAAACAGTCTGGTTGTGATCTTAAATTGGAGGGGAGTGGACTTGTTAGCGGACAAGCACTTGATTAGAAGATATAAAAAAAGTATTTTTAACTTATTACAAGCACATAAATCTTGGATATGTGCAAGTAAAAATGGGTCCTCCTTGGAAGTGGACAACATAAAAAGAATTTGTAAAATTTGTTAAGTTACACAACTAAGGGAATGTTTTCTCTTGTAGATTACCAAAAGAACGCCAGATCTTGCTATTCTCAGCCACCTTCCCGTTGAGTGTAAAGCAGTTTATGGAGAAGCACCTGAGAGAGCCGTATGAAATCAATCTCATGGAGGAACTTACGCTAAAGGGAGTCACACAATACTATGCATTCGTTCAAGAAAGACAAAAAGTGCATTGCTTAAACACACTCTTTTCAAAGGTAAGATATATATTTTGTCTCCACACTTTATGCAACTTGCAACTCTATGAAATTTTGTTATTTTCGGCATTTACTCCAAAATTTTAATACATGTGTAAAGAAATACAATTAGGGTTCCAATAGAATTAAAAATGTTCAATAGTTCTCATGTAAGTGACCTGTAATGTCTAAAGTGAGAACAAAGTTTCTAAAAATCAAAACAAAATAAATATTTCATATTTCATAAATCTTGAATATGTGGAAGTAAAAATGGGTCCTCCTTGGAAGTGGACAACATAAAAAGAATTTGTAAAATTTGTTAAGTTACACAACTAAGGGAATGTTTTCTCTTGTAGATTACCAAAAGAACGCCAGATCTTGCTATTCTCAGCCACCTTCCCGTTGAGTGTAAAGCAGTTTATGGAGAAGCACCTGAGAGAGCCGTATGAAATCAATCTCATGGAGGAACTTACGCTAAAGGGAGTCACACAATACTATGCATTCGTTCAAGAAAGACAAAAAGTGCATTGCTTAAACACACTGTTTTCAAAGGTAAGATATATATTTTGTCTCCACACTTTATGCAACTCTATGAAATTTTGGTATATGCGGCAGTTACTCCAAAATTTTAATACATACAATTTTAATACATGTGTAAAGAAATACAATTAAAGTTCCAATAGAATTAAAAATGTTAAATAGTTCTCATGTAAGTGACCTGTAATGTCTAAAGTGAGATGTATTGTGAATGGATTTTAAATTTAGGTACTTATTGTTATAATTTGTAGGTCTCGTAGAATAAAATAGTCCAACAACTAATACACTTGCTTTATTGAGACAGCGTAACATTGTACAAAGAATTATTTATAACAAATACCGTCACAACTGTGCGTCCTCACAATCTTTATATAAAATTAATTAGAAGTCAGATTAGGACCTAATAAAGTTCTACTACTAATAAAGTGTGACGATAAACTAAATTATTAATTATGAATTAAAGATACAATAAGGTTCAGGTAAATCACTAAGATATAATTGGAAGTAGTTATTGTGCATAACAATCGCTGGGTGTCATGTGTTGCCAACTAACATATAGATTAATATTTAAAACAAAATTATATAAGTGGTTTAATTCTTTAAATATTTATAGTGTTACCGAATTTTTTTGTTGATAATGTCTGTTCCCATGGTTAGTAGCAGTTCGAAAATAGTCATTATGACTGAAACATTTTGTTCCTACCTATTTTATAGTCGTGACAAAAAATTCTCCTGAAGAGAACTGTCACCCTGATGATAGGACGGTGTGTAGGGTTGAGCTCGGGAGACCAAAGTATCTTCGCTTCCACGAACTTTTTGGGACCCGCTAAAAAGCCCGACAGGGATGTCTGCCAGAGGACTTTCACAGTAAGAGACGAACTTAGGAGTCAAACCTGATTGAAAAATAATCTAAAAGGACAGTGGGAACCTTTTTTTTTGTTGACGTGGAGGAAATCTTCAGAAAGATACCCCGCCTTCTGGGGGGAAGGCGGCGGTTATGTGGGGTTCTTACCCACCAAAACCTCCCCGGTGGCCCTTTCCTCGGTGCATGACGAGGGGCTCCGGGATGCTCAAGGAGAGCACGTCCCGAGGGGGGAGGTTACTCCCTCCCCCCCTGTGCCCTCGCAGCGGAAGGCGATACGGGCCAGCCAATGTCGCCTTCTTCACGGGTTCACTTTGGTGGACTACTCAGGCCCCCAACCTTGTCGCCCAGTGAACCCGAGGCCCTTTTAGTCGCCTTGTACGACAGGCAGGGGATACAGTCTTATTCTTGAGAGCCCAGAACTACAGGGCTAACAGTAGGAACCTAGGAACCTTTCAAATTTTAGTTAGAAAACGTTTGTATGGGAAATAGAAAAGGTCTATTTTTAATGTTCTCCCGGCAGTTATTCTAATTTCGCATTTCTCACCTTTTAAAGCTTCCCTAGACCTCCACGAACATTTCAAGACGAAGATAAGATAAATCCGTTCAGCCATTCTTGAGTTTTAGCGAGACTAACGTATATCTATATATATATATATATATATATATATATATATATATATATTTGCATGTATAATTATAATAAGCGAAACATGTCAGCCTGTCTGTAATGATATACATAACATCAATTGATACCGTGTTTTCAGCAAATAAATAAATCTTATCTAACTTTTTGTCGCCAATTCCTTAGGATGCTCATTGAAAACTTTTAACTGCATTTTAATTATATTTTTGTCATCTTAATTATGATGAGTCGTAACATAATTATAAATACATTATATGTATGTTTTGAAAATACAACAATATTCATGTTTCAAGACTTGGAATTATTAGTGACAGTAAATGCACTGGCTGTGAAAAAACAGAGAACTTTGAGGGCCCATCGGCCATCTGTTCTACGCGCTATGTGCCCTGCCCAATGCCACTTAAATTGGCTTACCCAACGAACTATGTCGGTTACCGGTTCGTTCGTCTACGTATCTCCTCATTCCTGATTTGATTTCATAGAGATACTCCGAGCATAGGCCTCTCCATTTTGTTAGTAAAAGTATTTGTTCTATCTTTAGCGCATAGAACGGTGTAAATCAACGCCCAAAATTCTTTAAAATAGGTATATTGTCAAAACGATGTTAATTGTATCGCGGTAGTTTGCCAAGTGACTCAGTATCGGTATTGATAGCACTTGTTACACCACATAACGCCTAGAATAATGAAACAGTGGTCGGCGCGCGCGGTGCGGAATTGCAACTACTTTTCCGGCAGGAGCCTGAACATATTAATATACTAAAAGATACATTCCACTTTACATACATAATATCAATATACTTTTTTAGTGCTAAGGAAGTATGTTTTATTACAGTTACAAATAAACCAATCCATAATATTCTGCAATTCTACTCAACGTGTGGAGTTGCTGGCTAAGAAAATAACAGAGTTGGGCTACTGCTGCTACTACATACACGCGCGCATGGCGCAGGCGCACCGCAACCGCGTGTTCCACGACTTCAGGGCGGGCCTCTGCCGCAACCTGGTCTGCTCCGACCTCTTCACCAGAGGCATCGACGTGCAGGCCGTCAACGTGGTGATCAACTTCGACTTCCCGCGCATGGCGGAGACCTATCTACACCGCATCGGACGCTCGGGGCGCTTCGGCCACCTGGGTATCGCTATCAACCTGATCACGTACGAGGACCGCTTCGCCCTGCATCGCATTGAGCAGGAGCTGGGCACTGAGATCAAGCCGATACCCAAGGTGATCGACCCGGCGCTGTATGTGTCGCGTCCCGACGACGACGACTCGGTGGAGAAGTAACGCCTTGCACTATAGCACACTGCAATAATCTGGACTTGCTGACTGGTGAACGGAATTAGTTTAAAAAAAAAACAAGAAAAAAACTCATTTGTAAAAAGTGTAACGAATATATTGTAACAAAACGTGAGTGTAAATAGTTAATCGTGAAATAAGACTTGATACCCCGCCAGTGGGTTACTTTTTTAAAAGTGTATATATAAACAACGGGACTACGGAAGGCATCTCGCGTTCTTTGTCCATATTGGATGCTGTACGCGGTTTCCTACATTGTTAAAACGTAAAATATTTATCTGAACCATTGCTGAATGTGAGTCTATCTAGATTTGTCCATGATCTTTACATAAATTGTGATAGACTTCCGATATGTTGGTGTGGCCTACCGATGTTGATGGCAAAGAGCTAGCGCTGGTTTCCTTTCACATATCCAAGTAACTGTTATCTGTAACATGGGTAGGCAGTAAGACTAGCTCGAACAAAAATTGATGAATGCGAAGAAAATAATTCTGCGTTAAAAGCATTGCCCCTGGCCGCTTGGGGCAGTGTCATTTCCAGCAAGCCGTGCTTAAACTGAGATCTGGTTAACATAATAATTTGGACTAAAGTACTGAATAAGGTGTGTTTGAAAGATGGATAAATGTGTGTTTCGTCAATATTTAGTCTGATTTTTATCTTATCCAGGTTTAAAAGTTTCCGATACATGTTTTGCTTTCACAAGCGGTTAAAGTCACAGTGTGGGTACATGAGTACCGTGTCAGACAAGGCTTTGGTGGGCATTATTTTTGGAGCGAAAAAATCTATTTTATAGTTAATTTTTTCTCAACAACGAGGTATTTTATTCAAAAAAAAAATTACTGATAGCAATAAATATTTTGATTTCGGCCTGCCTTAGCTTTGTATATTATTTTCATAAGTACCTGTGACATGTAACAAGGTGGAGCAATGGGCCGACTCCGTGACGGCTTGAGGATGTAGCACATTGCTCCGTCTCCGGGGGAATTTGATTTAGAGAGTATTTGTGTTCCGAGTATTATAAAATAAAAACATTTTCTACTCTCTGGGGATAACTATTGGGATGTCAAGTGAAGAGTTACATTGTTTGGTCTTTATTTACAATATTTTTAATTTTACTACAGAAACTTATAATTAACTTACCATTTGCTTAGCGGTGAACATGTGAGTTGTGTGGGAGTCCCTTTACCCCAGCAGTGGGACTACTATTACCTGATTATAATCTAGTGTTTTCATCACAAATTATGACTTTACTATTTTTCCATGCATTTAAATGCTACTGAAACGGCAGTATGCACAGTTTATGACCTGAAAATTGTATAGACTCGAATATTGTTCATTGTATGCGTTAAACATTCCGACAATAACTCACGTAACGCTATCACAAGGCAATCTTAAGAGCTTGATATATATTGTCTTGGGCAATGTCTGTTTGTGTTAATATAGTATCTAACATTTTCAGGTAAGAAAAAAAAGACAAAGTTGACGTGAATGATTAGTATTAGAAAGATTTACAAATATCTACAAATCTGTGATAACTGATCTGTCTGCAAAATTTGATGCGTACGCCATCTGTCTTCCAATATTATTCTGCCTATAAAAATGCTTCTAAAGGGGAAAGTCATTCATTATTTGAGCAATATAGCGATGGTAGTGGAAATATCGTAGCTCGAAATATTCAATTAGTATACGAGCCGAAAAACGTAAGTGAACAGTAGAAAATCTAGGCAACAATTCTGTATTTTTCTAGAATGCAAAATACCTAGATCAGTGAACACTTTTTGCACCTTGATTGCCACAAATATCCACTCTTAGTATGAATCCCGCTCTTTACGGAAATTAAAAATACGCACTTCGACATTGGCGAAATCTACATAGAAACTCCATCGACAAAAACAATGAAATTGAATTGAATCCATGATAGGAGAAAGACTCATTATTTGGAATATATCGATGGTTGTCGAAATGACTTATTTCAAAATACTCAATTTTACACTAGTAAACAACTGGAAATCTAGGCAACAATTCTGTATAATTATTTTCCTGGTATCCAAAATGATCTAGAAAAGTGTCTACCACTTTCCTTAATTACGGCTCTGGTTAACGCAAAATTAGTCATTTAATAAAAAAATTTATAAGAGAAATGACATCTTATTTGGATAAACTAAAATTCTTCTATAAATCGAGAACGTGTATTTTTTGTTTAAAGTTAAAGATCGATGGGAAATTAAAATTTTATTTATAATTTAGAAAAGCAGATTTGTCTCGGCAATATTTTTTCTTATAATAGTTCTTTCGCTAAGTTTGCCGACATATTTGCCTACCTAGACCAATCGAGGTGGCTATTGTTCTGTTAATTTCCATAGCAATGTAATTTAGAACAACTTTCGAGATACATTTCTGCATTCTACCGTCGTATTTTAAGCTTATATGTTTGCGAGGTGTTGTAGAATAGAATTTTCCATAGTGTGTTTAAGAAGCAATAACATTGTATTAATGAATCCATTGACGCAAAATTGCGCGGCCAGCATATCATAGATAGAGCAAATTGTGTTAATCACGCTCTGAATTGTATACATGAATTGATGAGAGCAATATATAAATCTAATCGCGACTACCTAAGTATTCAGCATATCACTCTAGTGGTACACGTGACTTCATTATCTTTTTTTTTTAATGTGGAACAAACTTATGGCACAGAGCTTACAATTGAAATGTCGCCACCACAGATTATGAAAAATGTTATAAATTACGATAAAGCGAATGAAAAAATATAAACGATTTATAATTTATGGTTAGGGATCCAGTCTTGGCTAGAAATTAAAAAAAAAATTGAACCATAGACTATGATTTAGGGCTATCTCTTTTTACTCTTAAATGCCCAAAAAGGACGCAAAGATTTTTTTTATATCGTAATATATTTTAGATTTTGATTTATAGCGTGGAAATATTTTATGTTGAAATCAAAAGAAATGAAGTTACATGTTACATACAATGATCAAGACGAATCAGTAAGGTGCTGAATAAATTTAAGAAACGCATATTCTTTTATGTAATAATTTATCTTGTTCTCCGTTCTCAAAAATATATCGTTGTTAAAAAATGGGCCAAAAATAAACTCTTCACACAATATTTCTAATTTATTTACCCCACATTCCTCTTTCCCTAACTGAGAAGGATCGTGCCTACCCAGAACTGGGAGACTATTTTGTAAGCGATCTTATCCACACAATACTTTGAATACCATGTGTCCAAAGACGCAGAGGGCTCTGGCGGCAGATCTCGAAAAGCAGTTGGAGACAACTAAATGTAAACGCTGTACAAGTCTAGATAAGAAAGATTTTACACCACGAACGGAATCGCATGAAAAAAAGGTAGGTATTTTTAGGTACGACACTGATGATTGCGCCCAGACACCTGGGATTTTTTTAAAACCAAAATATATATAAATCACAGGATCTACAATGCTCTATTATATTCTATTAAAGCGCTGGTATTTATGGTATTCCACCAATCATGTCTGCGCTTAGTATTTGGTAATGGATCGATATGACTAATACATCAGTTTCATAATGGAACATCACTGACAAATAGCAGATTCGACTATACAACTTTAAATGACTAGGACTGGGAGCAATGGAAAACTTTAGCAACTTGACGGGTGGGTTGGTAACGTATTCATCCCTTTACTATGTACATAGTAAGTATTTAACGCAACTGGAAAGAGAAATGGAAGAAAAACAATTGGTAAAATATAACTTATTTAATTCAAGTACATATTCAGTCATTTATAATTACATAGGATAACATTAGCTATTGAACGCAGTATGGTTCAATAAATCATCGGTTGTGATAATATTAGTTGTCGTCGAATTTCAACATAAATAGGAGAAAAACAAATTGTTAAAAATAATATCAAAGGCGGATTTAATTTTACCATACAAGTAAAAAATCATAGAAAATTATTTGAAATCGGTAAATATTAGATACTGCTTATATATGTTGGAATTTACATTGACTTATTCTATATTATTTGTTAAGAGTTGTTAGGTATTGAAAATAATTGTAAACATATAACAAAGGTTTACAATATATTATTGTCATAGAAATTAACTATTATATCTACTTGTAATGATTGTGTTTCATATTTTACTAACTGGAAATGTCTATTTGTAAATGTAACGGTCGTTAATATTAAAAATTAAATTTTCAATGGCAACACTCTAATTTCATTATCCAACACAGCTGTACTCAACCCACAATTTAGTTGTAGGCCGATTTAGTGTTAGAATTTCGCGTCCATTACAAATATTTAAGTACTTTTAGTAAATAGGTACTAGGAAATCATTACCTAATTTTATTGCGACCTGCTTGAGTGAAACGTGTTTATAAAAAATCAATATATTTTTTATTTAAGTAACATTTAACACGTAGAGGTTAATTTGTATATATTTAAATCTCTGGTTTTGGTATACAAAACCTTTTTATGATAAAAATTAATCATTAAAATATACTAATGGATATTTCTAATACATGCTGCTTGTAGCTCGGTGGATAATTGATATAATACATAATATAAAAGCAATTTTCGTCTGTAACTTATAGTAAAAGCATTGTCATAATTCTTGTAAGTACAATTTCTTTCGTTACATAAAGTTCGAATGATGGTTATAACACAAAGAAGTTTAAGTAATGAATACGGAGAGAAATGAATAATTTAATATATTATGAGAGTAAATTAAATACTATTTTTTTTATAATTTCTAAGCAAGTGCTTGACTACGATCCCACCTGATGTTAAGTGGATACAGTCGTGGATGGTAAGGCGCACTAGCTTGGTAAATGCCTATTCACTCTACTCTTGAAAATACCCACATTGTAATCGGAAGGAAAGACAGAGGCGGGCAAACTATTCCAGTCCTTTGCTGTGCGAAGAATGAAAGACGAAGCAAATCGCTTCGTTCGGGTTTGAGGGATGTTCACAACGAAAGCATGAAATCCCGCAGTGCGTCTACAAGTCCGATGGTGGAACGAGGATGGGGGAATTAGATCATGTAGTTCCTGAGCACACTCTCCAAAATGCAATCTGAAGAAAACCGAAAGGCTAGCAGATTGGTTTCAGCTGCATCACCAAATAGCCTCTTAGCCCGCCTCTCCACCGAGTCCAAAGTTGCGAGATGGCACTTAATAATGTAAGTTTATTGTTTAAGAGAAATAAAGCAAAATCTACTATTTAACGGGTACGCTAGTAAACTATAAAACTTATGAGCATGTAGGTAATGGAATAATTACGTTTCTCTTCAGGTACTCCATTAATATACAAATCATTGTACAATACATTCTCTCAAGCCCTTTTAAATGTAGCGGGGTAGACTGGATAGCAATCATTAGGTCTAGCTGTCTTCTATTCACCCTTTATATCAATAAATATTACATACAGATAGTTAACCTCAATGATTGCAATTGAAAACTATATAAGCACAATTTGTGTTCACTGCAGCTTCAACCTGTCACTGTAATTCTTTCCTAATGAAGAAACTTCGAAAATTGTCTAGCAGACAGAAGCAATCCACTAAGAGCGAGGCCCCATTAGTGCGTTGCGCTGCGATGCGTCGCGTCATCGCTACGGAACAACGCATTGTATGCCACACCTGTGTTGCGTTGATGCTTTTTTGTTAACGGGGAGGAAATCTTCAAAAGATACCCCGCCTTCTGGGGAAGGCGGCGGTTATGTGGGGTTTTACCCACTAAAACCTCCCCGGTGGCCCTTTCCTCGGTGCATGACGAGGGGCTCCAGGATCTCCAGTGGAACGCACCGGAGCGTTGCGTTAACGCTGCGCCAACGCGACACAAGAGGGTATGCACGCCGTCGCAGCTGCGTCTCAGCCTTTGCAATTGATAGATAACAAACGTGTTCTTTTGTTGCTTTTATTACGGCACCGACGAAATTAATTTTTAAAGAAAGCTAGCAATATTTTTTTTCATAAATATTACTAACAATCTTGTTAACCATTCCAACTAAGCTTAAGCTTGTGCTAGGACATGGTTCACGGTAATAGTCGTATGGTGGATTCCAACCCACGACCTTACGATTCGCAGACCGTACCCTAAACCATTAGGCTATTGACGCTTCTAATAAACGTAGAAATCATAGAAGATTCTGGATATCTCCTTTGATAGCATTAAGAAATAGTGATCTTCCTCCACTAGCAGTGCATCACTGTCCGTCCCGCTTCGTCTCTTGTCCGTCGATCCGTTGAAACGTCGCGCGCGACGACGCAACGGTCTAATGGGGCATGTCATAAAAAATGTATGGAAAACTACGCAGCGACGACGCAACGCACTAATGGGGCCCCGCTTTAAGCTGGCCTATGTAATGTATATTGTAATCACTTTTTCTGTATATTAGCAATATTTCACAAGGAAATAAATTAGTACAAGCTACGATAACTTCCGGTCTTAAGTTCGAAAAAGCGGCGGTTAGCAATTAATTCTATCAATGCTTAGAATAATCAATATTTGCTAATTAAACAAAAATAAATACGTAGTAATCTATATGATATGTAACTATAACGACTACACCTAAGTACAAGTTATATTAAGTACAAATTATTTTGATATTAACTTCTCGCGAATATTGCGATGCGAATAATAAGAATAAGCTCTCAAGTTAACAGTAGCGGGGTAGACAGTTTACATGGGATAGACGAAGATACTTGTGTTTTCCATATTGACCTACGACAGACAGAGCTGAGACATGGACCTTGAAGAAAGCCGATCGTGATCGCATTGATGCCTTCGAGATGTGGTGCTGGCGAAGGATGTTACGGATCCCATGGACAGCACATCGTACCAACGTTTCCATCCTGAGGGAACTTAAAATCGAAGCTAGGCTGACCACCATATGCCTACGCATCCTGCGTAGGCATATGGTGGTCAGCCTAGCTGGAATACTTTGGTCACATTGCCAGAAAAACAGCAATAACCTAGAAATGCTAGTTGTGACTGGTAAAATTGACGGGACAAGACCGCGAGGTCGAAGCCCGACACGTTGGACTGACCAGATCCGCACCACTCTAGGCACGTCGGTTAGCGATGCTCTGCGCACGGCTGCAGATAGAGGAAAATGGCGACGGATCACTAAAACCAAACTGTTCCCACGAGATGGTCACGACCCTCAGCATTGAGGAAACCGACGCGAGGAGGAGACGAAGATACGATCGTCAGAGTAAATGTCTAACCGCTTTGCAACTAAGCTATCATTATAATAGGTTGGGGGAAAGTCTTTTCGTATTACAGTACTACCAACATAAAAGTGTGGGTGGTGGCGCCACTGTCGTGACGTCACGCCAAATACAATTAGTGCAAAAAATACCACCCCTCATTTAAGTTTTATTTATTTTGAAGCCTTGGGTTAAGTTTTTATAATATTTATATAAAAAGTAATACACAAAAATATCATACAAAATACAAAAACATTATAAAAACCTGACCTAGTGTGTGTCACCGGCAACGAAGCAGGGGGGCAACCGGTGGTTAGGGCGACATAGACAGAAACCTCCTGACCATGCGTGCCGTGTCCAGGAGTACTGCCTTCTGTATCTGACCCTTGACCCAGCCATCTAGCGAAAGTCTCTTTAGAAGTTGATCGAGACTTTTACGCTATAAGACCGTTTGCAGAAACGACTATCGGGACAATGATCGTCGAATCCACATCCCACATGGCGGTCACCTCGTGAGCCAAGTCGAGGTACTTAGTGATTTTTTCCCCTTTCGGCCTTCACAAGGTTCTCGTCATGCGGGATGGTAATATCGACGAGCACCGCCTGTCACGACCGATCTGTCAGCACATTATCAGGCTTATTGGCAACAATAGTCCTGTCTGTGATGACTGATCCCAATAGATCGTTGCATGACCATTTTCGAGAACTGGCGCCGGTGTTTATTTATAGTGCCATATCAAAGAGCAATTTGCTGGTGAATAATTCTGGTATCTGGGCTATATTCGTGCCATAATGAGCAAGAAAAAAAATGTATAAATTAAAAAAAATTCAAAGTATACTGATGTACGTTATTGCCTTTTAAAAGACAAATACTGATGTATGCTTGTGCAAAATAAGTTCTATCGTCCATTTAACTTGAGCAGGGTGGACAGAGATAAGAATGTCAAAGTTGTTTTTTTGTCAGCACACACATAAGTAATGACTTTTTTTACCTATGTTCGCGTTGTCTTAAGTATTTTATATTTTAGTGATATATAGGCCAAAGCCTTCCACTATATACAATTCTCGGCTTCCGGCATCCAGACACTTCCTAGTCTTATAAGTTCTTCGGTCCATCTCTCTTGGGTATTGGACCATGGTAGTGCCAATTTCCCTACTTACTCGAGGCATCCTATTTAAGTACCCATACTATAGCAGCCAGCCCTACCTACACCATACACTACTCGTAACTTGAATATATAACACTCATAACTATATTTTCATATCCCTATTTAACTTCCTATTAATTTGCTAAAAAAAATCAAAATCATAATCACAGAGCATATATAAAAAGATAATTTTCTGTATGTCTACGTTGTCTACGGTCGCGGCGCGACCAAGGAGGCCAGTTACATATTTTTATACGCCCATTTACATAAAATTTTTCGGCGAGTGAAGTCCTCAGTTACTTTGGCCATATTGTCCGTAGATAATAAGATAAAGTGGACAAACTGGTTGTAATAGGGACAATCGAGGGTTGGGTTCACTGGAGTGGAATCCTTT
The DNA here is from genome assembly GCA_029286785.1 of Meandrusa payeni. Taxonomy (NCBI): domain Eukaryota; kingdom Metazoa; phylum Arthropoda; class Insecta; order Lepidoptera; family Papilionidae; genus Meandrusa; species Meandrusa payeni. The sequence goes on from JAGSMX010000015.1 coordinate 1,246,405, forward strand.
GTCGTCCGCCAAAGACCCGGAAAGAAGGCGACATCGGCTGGCCCGTGTCGCCTTGCACTGTAAAGGCATACAGGGGAGGGATTAACCTCCCCTCCGGGACGTGCTCTCCGAAGAGCACAGTGCATAGGGGTTCCGATACGTTGCTCCGGAGATCCCGGAGTCTTTCACCATGTACAGAGAAACGGCCACCGTTAAAACCCCACATAACCTCGCCTTCGAAGGCGGGGTATCTTGATGAAGATTTCCCCCCTCCCCTGTCAAAAAAAGTAGTAGTTTGGAGTTTATTAGAAATAATTTGAGCGAAGCCACGCCCACCGTAATGACAACCGTACTACATACAAAAAAATGACTTTTCATACATACATCGGACATATACAGCGTTCAATGTATTTTGACGGTCCTTCGAGTATTGACTTTATTACCCGGGTATCAACGCAGGGGGCAACTAGTCCCCTGGTCTTGTGTACTTGAAGACGCATTTTTCTCTCCCTCAAGCATTAGCCACGACGATTCTATCCTCTAAGCCTTCTTGGTAACAGCTGAGACGGTGATCGTGGGTGAGGGTGAGAGGGCTATTTAAAAAATTTTAATTACTTCTTCGTACATGCTCCACATGTCTTACGTACAGGTTTATCTCGTTCTCAGAGATCAGATTTAATTGTTCCGTGGTATACCTGGTGGGGATGGCAGTCATTCTATGGCGAGATTGGACATGAGCAGTTCGGGAGGCGGCTGGAGACCAGGTTCCAGGGTCACCGCCACGCCCCGGTTCAGCGATACCGCCGGGTAGAATGCGCCGCGCAGGCCGGTGAACGCTACGTCGCCCTGTAATGGACAATCCCCTTTCGTAAGAACCTCTCTATGTATAAATAATCTGTGGAAACGAGTAGAACGATTTCCATGAAATTTTGCATGTAAGTGGTTGCGGAGCGATAAATCGATCTAGCTAGATTTCATTTTTAGAAAATGTCAAAAAAAAACTTCAGTAGATGAAGCTACACAAAATCATATTTCAATGAAAATTACTTAAAAAATATAAATTTTATTAGCATTATTTACGCTTCAATTTACGCGTCAATAGCCAAATGGTTTAGGGTACGGACTGCGAATCGTAAGGTCGTGGGTTCGAATCCACTATTGGACTATTGCCGTGAACCATGTCCTAGCACAAGCTTAAGCTTAGTTAGAATGGTTAACAAGATTGTTAGTAATATTTCTGAAGAAAAAAAAAGATATATTGCTAGCTTTATTTAAAAAAAAATTGCCTGTTTTAAAGATATGACATTTAATAAATGGGTCACTGGTCTTCGTTTTATGTTTGTTATGGCTCGGATAAACCTTCGTGGCCCGCAAAGACTCAATCTTAGATTGCTATAAGCCTTGCAATATTTCAAACAAAAAGTATTTTTCCAAACAATTTTTAAGAGTTCCCTATATCCTTAGATCTTCGAAAATAATGACCTAATGGCAACAAAATTAATATACGAACATTTTGAGACCAAACCAACAAAATTCTGTAAAATTAAAAAATTACATGAAAGTCAAAAATTGTGTCACGTCTACGATTGTGTTACCGGACTCAGTATTTCACTTGTCTTTGCTAGTGGAATTTACGACACATGGTTGATGATTCCCGTCGTATCCTCACCTGGGCGCAGTCATCGACGGCGAAGCGTAGGGTGCCACGTGTGAGGTCTAGGAGAACCCCCACGGAGCGCCCGCTGGCGACTCCGCCCGCCGCGCGCCCGCCGTGGGCGCCCCCGTGCACGAACCAAGACCGCGAGCTGTCTATGTACATCGCCCAGCCGAGCGCGTCGCTACCTGAAAACGTAACAGCCTATACGTCATATCCCACTGTTGGGTTTACCTTTTAGACAAATATTTAATTCGTCAATAGTCTAATGGTTTAGAGTACGGTTTGCGAATCGTAAGGTAGTAGTTTCAAATCCACCATAACTGCTGACGTGAACCATCTTTAGCAGCTTTTTTTTTGTTAACGGGGGGGAGGGGGAATCTTCAACAAGATTCGCCTTACCAGAAGTCGGGTTGAGTTGGGTTTTTACCCACTAAAACCCCCCGGTGGCCCTTCCACCGAGGAAGAGCCACATAGCATGGTAAGGGCTCCAGGATCTCCAAAGGAACGCACCGGAGCCCCTCTGCACTGTGTTCTTCGGAGGGCACGTCTGGAGTGGGGGCGGGGGAATCTTAAGCAGTCCTAGCTTAAGCTTAGATAGAATGGTTAACAAAAATATTAGAGTAATGTGCTGTTTTTTGAGAGAGAGTTCTTGTATGGTGATCAGGATCCGAATGATTTTCCACCCTTATGTGGCTGCTATATAACGCACTGTATACTTATATCTCTCTCTTATGTACCTATATTTTTACTTATCTGCTTGCATCTCACTCACACTTGCACCAATTTTATTACATAGCGTTTCTCTTTCACACATATGTGCCTCTCTTTTTTATATTAAAAGTGGCAAAAGAGCTCCGCAGCATCAGAGGAGCTGCAGGTGCGTTGCCGGCCTTTGAGATAGGAGTAGGATCGTTTCTTGAAGTATCTCCCTAATTCGTAACCGTTCGGAAACATCGCTGGTGACAGTGCGCGGAAGAAAGTTACACGAGAAACGTACAGTCGTGGAACGCCAGCCGTCAAAATGGTGTCGGTTAAATTTGGAATTCTGCCCAGATGTGCAGTAATGGTCTTGCTCACACATACATACCAGACATTGAAATATTATGATTACTTCGTAATGTTGTTTACACAACAATTAATTCATTCTTGCTAACGAAACATCGATGTCTACTCACCGAGCATCTTGTCCCTGGCGACGTCTGCGCGCGCGATACCGAAGGCGGGGTCGGCGTCCCCGTCGTACGTGTCTACGTGGAGCCGCCAGTAGTGCACGCCGCGGGCCAGGGGCTGGTCCGCCAGCACTACTCGCGGTTGCCAGCCGGCGGCGCGCGCGCTGAGCCCGTCCGCGCTGAGAGACAACGCGCCCTCCGCGCCCGCGCAGCGCGCATCCCACGCGAACCACGCCACTGCACACGACACAAATAAAACTCAAGTATAACTCATTCAACTTATACCATCGTTGAAGGTCGGCAGTCAGTCTTCTAAACTTCTCCTCATTCATAGCTAAGTAGAATCGTGCTTCGACTGTTTATATTCCAGTCCATTCCCTGATGTTCCTTAGCCATGACTTTTTCCTTCTTCCCACCCCTCTTTTTCCTGATATTTTTCCCATTACAATCAATTGCTGCAGGCAGTACCTATCATTTCGCAGGATGTGGCTTAAGTACGAGATCTTACGCTGCTTGATTATTTTCACCAATTCGGTTTTCTTCTGCATTCGGGCAAGAACCTCAACATTGGATACCTTATACGTCCAGCTTATACGAAGCATCCTGCGATACGTCCACATTTTAAACGCTTCGATTTTTTTTCGCAAATTTTCCGCTAAGGTCGCGCCTCTCATCCATATAGTTCATATGTACTCGTATGTATGTCAAACATATACACAAAATATAATATGTACACGATTATTCCAGGAGACAACAACTTGGAAACCTCTTTTTTTATTTTAATTCTGTTAAATTCAGTTAATACCTGGCGAGGTTTGCAGTCCAATGACCTCACTGTACGGGCCCTCCCCGGCGCCGTTGAATGCCTTCACCCTGGCGCTGTACAGGGACGCATAGTGCAGCCCGTCCACCGTGCAGACCGTCTCCCGCCCGCAGTATACCTCCTGAAGACCAGATAGTTACATTATCGCTTTACTGTTAGAAAGGCGGCAGTAGTCAGACGTTACTGAGCCACCGCTGACTTGATAGTGCTTGGAAGAAAGTTACGCGAGAAACGTACAATCGAATGGCAACCATCAAGATGGTGTCGATGGAATTTATGTCTGCCGAGATGTGAAGTAATGGAAATCGGTAGCTGGGACGATTCCGAACAAGATTCAGAATACTCCTCATGGTAAATGCGATAGAGAATGCAAAGAGCTCCGACATCTCTTTGCAGACCTAGAGGGTCAGGTCGATCGGAAAGACTGATGGTAAACGATTCGAGTAGCTCTACGTACATAAGTTGGTATTGGGAAGCCCGGTCCAGAGATGCCGTACTTGTAAAGATGCAGGCGATAGGCGCAGGCATGAAATACAGCCTCACTCTGCTGAGTATGCTCAGTTTTTAAAGGCCAATTTTGCCTTGCCTTCCGAGTTACTATTACTTTCCAAGTGACCGTGAAATAAACTGAGTTATTATTATGTACTAACGTACCCAGCCCGCTGCGCCGGGCTAGATTTTGTTTTATTTGATTTAAACAATCAGACATAAATATACACGCATATATGGAACATGCCCACACATTTTCTCTTTTATATATAGATGACTCACGCGAAAGGGTCCGCCGAGTCCGTCGTCCAGCTCCAGTACGTAGCCGCGCACGGCGGCCGGCGCTGCGGGCGCGCGCCACGCCAGCGTGCACGAGCACCCGCGCGCCGCGCACGCCTCCACCGCCATCTCCGGCGCTCCGGGCGCTGCACACACCATCAGCAGTCAGTCAACTACGAGCTACTAGCAACTCGAAAGAACTCAGCTCGTATATAGACATAGACATTTATTTATTGGCATCACAATACAAAAACACATCACAGACTGAATATAACACATATTAAAAAAGAATGAAAAATAGACAAAACATAGCTAAAGTTACACGGCCAAATAATACAAAACATATGATGCCAATATCGGACACCGTCTCAGCATATGCTGTCACAAGGATGCGACAGCGCTGATTTTCAGCGGTGCCCGGACTACCTAAAGACGTGCGCGCGCAATACTACCTTTATATGGAATTTATACAGACAGTAAGAGTATAATAAATATGATACATAAATAAAACAGTTATGAGATTGTTGAGATGACAAATACGTCAAATATAATTGGCGGCAAATAAGTTTAGCGTTAACCGTTAATGCGAAGTCGAAACTATGGTATTACAGGGGAGTACTGAGGCTGCAGGGCGGGCTCAAGCATTCATTGGTTCTCCTGTGGTACTCTGCCTCGGGCACCGATACCACATTCCACTTGCTCCCGGTGTACAGTAGCTTTCTAAATTTTATGTTAATTGTTGGAAAATGATTTACTAAAGATATTTGTTTAAGCAACGTTTATTCCACGGTAAGGTATGTGACAAGAAGAATGACATTTGTAAAGCGCACTAGCGCCACACGTGGGAGGTTAACAAATTAATTATCCGTATAGAAACATTTTTACTATTTCAACATTAATTGACTTTTGTTTTCTGTTCATTTTAACTATTTTGTTATTGACTGTTATAGTTTTTTTTTCTTAATTTACCTGTGATTTTGAATAGTGAATATGCCAATACAAATAAATGAAGTGTTACCATCAAATAATTCCTCCCGCCCGCCCCTCCTCTGTGATATTTTATCGTGTGAAGCTTGCTACTTGCCAATTTATCATTATATTAAAAACACTTTCAAGAAAATTTAACATTAAGTATAAATGAAGACGTGTTGCTGATGTAATTAAGACATAAACTTACAAAGACGTGACTAAGATTTAAAAACTAAGATGTGACTAAGATTTGAAAACTAAAATGTGACTAAAATTTGAAAACTAAGATGTGACTAAGATTTGAAAACTAAAATGTGACTAAGATTTGAAAACTAAGATGTGACTAAGATTTGAAAACTAAAATTTAAAAACTAAAATGTGACTAAGATTAGAAAACTAAAATGTGACTAAGATTTGAAAACTAAAATTTAAAAACTAAAATGTGACTAAGATTAGAAAACTAAAATGTGACTAAGATTTGAAAACTAAAAAGTGATTAAGATTTGAAAACTAAAAATACGAAGACTTAGAATTGGATTGGACGTGAAATTATTATTTATTGTAACGAAATGAGAATGAAATAAAGATTTGGCTTAAAGGACTTGTAACCAAGCCAAAGGTACAAACAAAACACTTTATCCGTAATTTGTAGAAATGAACAATTGCGTGCGCGACTGTACACATGCGCAGCGACATTTCGTCTCGTCGCTAGAGTTACTTGCCGCCACTCTATACCTACAGTAAATACTTTGATTAAGAGGATTGAGTTACAACGACGATGACATTGGTACCTGACTGAGGTGTTCTCGTAACCATGTTTAAAAATATCATTAATGTACGTATTAGAGTTGATATTACCAACCTGAAGACTTCATCTGCTTTTCCAATGCTGCATTCCAATTTTAGAGGGAGAAAAAAATTAGAAAAAAATGAAATCAGTATTACAATAACTGCTAAGTGCGATAAGTATATTTTTCAATCGACTTGAGAAAAGGAGGCTATCAATTAGTCTGTATGTTTTTTTTTTAATTTGGCCCCTCATAAGTTTCAATCGGGTGAACCGATTTTGATGATTCCTTTTTTGTTTGACTGGTGCTTCCTGGACTGGTCATTTTGTACACGAACAAGCCAAAGTTACGAACAAAACACTTTATCCGTAATTTGTAGAAATGAACAATTGCGTGCGCGACTGTACACATGCGCAGCGACATTTCGTCTCGTCGATAGAGTTACTTGCCGCTACTCTATATATACAGTAAATACTTTGATTAAGAGGATTGAGTTACAACGACGATGACATTGGTACCTGACTGAGGTGTTCTCGTAACCATGTTTAAAAATATCATTAATGTACATATTAGAGTTGATATTACCAACCTGAAGACTTCATCTGCTTCTCCAATGCTGCATTCCGATTTTAGAGTGAGGAAAAAATCAGAAAAAAAAATGAAATCAGTATTACAATAACTGCTAAGTGCGATAAGTAGATTTTTCAATCGACTTGAGAAAAGGAGGCTATCAATTCGTCTGTATGTTTTTTTTTTAATTTCTCCCCTCATAAGTTTTGATCGGGTGAACCGATTTTGATGATTCCTTTTTTGTTTGACTGGTGCTTCCTGGACTGGTCATTTTGTACACGAACAAGCCAAAGTGAACAGACGACCTTCTCGGCAAACGTGGTACACGTTTTATAGATTTACGAATTTTATACTTCATCGCCATTTGTAAAAACGCCATCTATTGGTACGAAATAATATTATTTATTATAAAATTTCATTTTTTTTTTTTTAATTTGGCCCCTCATAAGTTTCAATCGGGTGAACCGATTTTGATGATTCCTTTTTTGTTTGACTGGTGCTTCCTGGACTGGTCATTTTGTATACGAACAAGCCAAAGTGAACAGACGACCTTCTCGGCAAACGTGGTACACGTTTTATGGATTTACGAATTTTATACTTCATCGCCATTTGTAAAAACGCCATCTATTGGTACGAAATAATATTATTTATTATAATATTTCATTTTTTGTTACCGAGGAGGAAATCTTCAGAAAGATACCCCGCCTTCTGGGGGTAAGGCGGCGGTTATGTGGGGTTTTTACCCACTAAAACCTCCCCGGTGGCCCTTCCTCGGTGCATAGTGGGCTCCGGGATCTCCAGTGGAACGCACCGGAGCCCCTCTGCACTGTGCTCAAGAAGCGCACTTCCCGGGGGGAGGTTACTCCTTCCCCCCCTGTGCCCTCGCAGTGCAAGGTGACACGGGCCAGCCGATGTCGCCTTCTTACCGGGTCCACCACAGCGGACGTCAAAGGCCCCCACCCTTGTCGCCCAGTGAACCCGAGGCCCCTTTTAGTCGTCTTCTACGACAGGCAGGGGATAACCGTAGCCTTATTCTTGAGAGCCCAGAACTACAGGGCTGGATTATTATAAAAATCAACTGTAAACTCATTCAATCTTTCAACGTTATTGAATCTGAGTATTTAGTAGTATTCAATAGAAATACAATACTTTAACACCTTGAGAGTTATAATAATATTGATATACATATAGACTTTATTACAATGAACTATAGATAATAGACAACTATCAATTGTCCACTCAATCTAAATAGTGTTGCGACACTTGTATACTATCGATAGATAGAGATATTATGTTCTTAACATATGAAATTGGCATATTGTAAGGGAGTAACCTGAAGTCGATATTTTCAAAATATACTAGCGTACCCAGCCCGCTTCGCCGTGATAGATTTTGCTTTATTTTATTTAAACGATAAACTTACATCATTAAATATTTAATATAATCTCACGATATATTAAATTATTCATTTCTCTCCGTATTCATTCTCTTCTTGAGCGGGAGAAGATCATTACCTACACCCATGTACATATCAGTAAATACAATATCATACCCGTAGTAGTAGTATCGTAATAAATAACAATGACTGTTTAAAAAAAGAAGTGCTCCGATCGTCGCCAAGATTTACACGATTACTCATCAGGTCAATGTGAAGATTCCCTGAAAGTTTCATTGGAATCGGTCCAGCCGTTTCGGAGCCTATTCGGATCAAACACACACACATTTTCTTTTAAATATATTTATTTAATCAACGTATCTACATTTGCCATTTCATAGGTAGTTAATTGATTTCTTTACTAAAAAACCATTCGGACGGGAATCTATAAAAAATTTGAAAGTGCTTTGGACTGCCCCAGTTGAATTTTTCCCTAGCAAGAAGTTATCCAAATTTCGGAAAAAATGGTAATCTGTTGGCGCAAGGTCCGGGTTTTGCAGGTCGAAATTTCCAGAACGAAAAAGTTGGAACCAAAAAGGCACTGTGTTTTCTTTTACGACCCCACCGCCATACACATCATCAATCCTTCGCGCCGTTTCTGCAGCACTGATTTTCCATTCAACAGCAAGTTTTCCATTTTGTAAACTGAGTGACGCAAACAAAAAACCAAAGATTGAAAACAAATAGATAACGGTTTTGGAAAAACAAATGCTTGAGTATATAGCTATATGAATTTGAAATTGGAATTCCTAACCAAAGAGGCAAATCCTTCTTTCTTAAATTCGGTTGAAAATGGCCCCCAAGCAATTGTGCCCCGTTATTTAATTATTTAAAGATCGATAACACAATCGATAGTTCGCACAACACTATATCCGCCTAGCGATCATTTACAAGAGGTTATTATCTGCTTCACTGAACTATACCGGATAGTACTGGCTAGATTATAAAAAAGTAAATAACACGTGGCCTTGTTAAATGGAATATACAGTAGAAACTGCTTCGTTATGCAACCTTAAAGAAGAAAAAAGAAAAAAATGTATACGTCATGCCAAAATAACATATTTAACGCTAGTAAAGATATAGTGAGAAAGGATTTTCCTTCGTAATTTTTACGGAAAAGTTCGTATTTATCGTGCTCTCTCAAATAGCTCCATAATAATGCATATGAAAATGTCACTCCATTAATACGATCATACATTGATTCACATTTTGTCCAACGCAGTCGGAGTGTTTGTATTGTAATTGAGCGTACTGATCTTGTCAATATCACAATGTCACAATACGGGGTGGGATCGTAGACAAGCACTGGTTTAAAGTTAAAAAATGTTAAGAAGAATACAGGAATATTGTATTTAATATGATCTGTGATTGTTAATAGCATATAGATATAGTGAGAAAAGATTTTCCATAGTCCGATGTACGAAATATCGTAAGAAAACTTGAATAAAATAAAACCCTTACTTGCGCTGCCATCACGAAGAGTGTAGTGTAGCGGTTGTCTGGAAGAGCGATCTCTTCCAGACAACCTTTCTATGGACAGAATCTTTCGTCTAAAAATATTTTAGTGGGTCTGTGATTATATTTATTTTAATACAAAACAATAATATACATATATATAAACATACGCATTTATAAATATATATACACACTATTACTAGTAATAATACATAAATAAATATGCTAAACATATAACAAATACCTAAGTATATATATATATATAAATATATATTCATACAAATACCATTTAATATATTTATAAAGATAGTGCCTATGTACTAGGTTCTTAAAAGCTGTCAAGGATTTAGTGCATCTTATGCTTTGTGTCAGAGCATTCCAAAGTCGGACTGCTTCCACTGAAAGATTTGCTCAAAATTCTGTAGCCTTAAGTGTCATTTTCTCCGATGATCTTAAAGATTGTGAACGTGAGTCGTGTAGAAACATAAAACGTTTCTTAAGATAGGAAGGGTAGGATGGATTTGTGTAGAAGAGAATGTGAGCATTCCGGCGAAGGCGAATTGGCAACCACTTGAGCTTCGGCCCTCTCGGGCGCCCTCGGATCGGAATGCTTACGCGTAACACAGTAACCGTCCAAGCTGAGGTTACCTCTCACCGGGGGGACCCTTGTGTCGAGTTACTAGCAATAGAGGTTCAGGCTAAGCGACCTAAGAGCTATGCCACCTCTCAATCCGGTGAAGCAGTCAAGGCCAGCTTCTCTGGCCGTTCTGTGTAGTTCGACATAAAAAAAAAACACTTGAGCTTCAGGCGAAAATGAGATACATCATATTTGCGTAGGCCAAATATGAACCTTATACAGACTTTTGAAGAATTTGTTAAAAGGATTTTTTAAATTGTAGATCAATGTATTGTATTTGCTTGCCGGTTGGGCAAAATATGCTAGTGCCTAACTAAAAATTATCATCATGTCAGTTGCCATACTTAGCGCACCAAACCGCACCGTTAATATACGTTATATTATTATTAATAAACATTTGTGTATTCGGTTTTTATGTGTTGTTTTGTTGTAACCACGGCCAAATACCAACAAATTATATCAGTAAAATCCGTTTATAAAGTGCCAGTTATTATCACAATCGAGAACCTATTAGTTTTTCATACTTCCTAAGCAAGTGCTTGACATTTTGAGCACAATCTCACCTGATGTTAAGTGGAAATGCAGTCCTGGATGGTAAGGCGCACTAGCTTAGTAAATACCTATTCACTCTACTCTTGAAAATACCCACATTGTATTTGAAGGGAAAGACAGACGCGGGCAAACTATTCCAGTTCTTTGCTGTACAAATAATGGACGAGGCAAAGAGCTTCGTTCGGGTTTGAGGGATATTTACAAGAGAAGTATTTAAAACTCACGTATGCATTCGACGAAGTTCATTGTCCTCACTGTGCGCATTGCTGGGTCTATGTCGAGAGTGAGGGCTGGAGGGTCGGGCGGAGGGTCGAGGGAGGAGCAGAGGCCAGCAGCCGTCTCCTGAGCGCGCGCCGACAGTATGCATCCTACCTGAAAACACAGCTTTCACTCTAAGACCATATTTGCCAATTTTGTTTCGACGAACCCACGCTATATATTACTAGCGTACCCCGACCGCTTCGCCGGGCTAGATTTTGTTTTATTTTATTTAAACAATGAACTTACATCATTAAATATTTAATTTAACTCTCACAATATGTTAAATTATTTATTTCTGTCCGTATTCATTCTCTTCTCAAGCGGGTATAGATCATTACCTACACCTATGTACATATCAATAAATACAATATCATACCCGTAGTAGTAGTATCGTAGTAAATAACAATGACTGTTTAAAGAAGTGTCATCGTCGCCAAGATTTACACGATTACTCATCAGGTCAATGTGAAGATTCCCTGAAAGTTCCGGTAGAATCCGAGTCCAACCGTTTCCAGACCTATACGGATCAAACACACACACATTCTCTTTTAAATATATTTATTTATTCAACGTATGTACCAATGCTATTTATCTACATTTGCCATTTCATAGGTAGTTAACTTATTTCTTTACTAAAAACCATTCGGACGGGAATCTATAAAAAATTGAAAGTGCTTTGGACTGCCCCATCGATGTTGAATTTTTCCCTAGCAAGAAGTTATCAAATTTCGGAAAAATGGTAATCTGTTGGAGCAAGGTCCGAGTTTTGCAGGTCGAAATTTCCAGAACGAAAAGTTGGAACCAAAAAGGCACTGTGTTTTCTTTATGACACCACCGCCATACACATCATCAATCCTTCGCGCCGTTTCTGCAGCACTGGTTTCCATTCAACAGCAAGTTTTCCATTTTGTAAACTGGTGACGCAAACAAAAACCAAAGATAGAAAACAAATAGATAACGGTTTTCGAAAAACAAATGCTTGAGTATATAGCTGTATAAATTTGAAATTGGAATTCCCAGCAAAGAATGAATAGCTAACAATTGGAAATTCGGTTGAAAATGAATTTAAACGGTGTGCGCCGTTTCACTAATTATTTAAAGATCGATAACACAAGCGATAGTTCGCACAACACTATATACGCCTGGCGATCATTTTACAACAGGTTATTATCTGCTTCACTGAACTATACCGGATAGTACTGGCAAGTTTATAAAAGTAAAATCCGTTTATACAGTGCCAGTTATTATCACAATCGAGAACCTATTAGTTTTCATACTTCCTAAGCAAGTGCTTGACATTTGAGCACAATCTCACCTGATGTTAAGTGGAAATGCAGTCCTGGATGGTAAGGCGCACTAGCTTAGTAAATGCCTATTCACTCTACTCTTGAAAATAACCACATTGTATTTGAAGGAAAAGACAGACGCGGGCAAACTATTCCAGTTCTTTGCTGTACAAATAATGGACGAGGGCAGAAACTTCGTTCGGGTTTGAGGATATTTACAAGAGAAGTATTTAAAACTCACGTATGCATTCGACGAAGTTCATTGTCCTCACTGTGCGCATTGCTGGGTCTATGTCGAGTGAGGGCTGGAGAATCGGGCGGAGGGTCGAGGGAGGAGCAGAGGCCAGCAGCCGTCTCCTGAGCGCGCGCCGACAGTATGCATCCTACCTGAAAACACAGCTTTCACTCTAAGACCATATTTGCCAATTTTGTTTCGACGAACCCACGCTATATATTACTAGCGTACCCCGACCGCTTCGCCGGGCTAGATTTTGTTTTATTTTATTTAAACAATGAACTTACATCATTAAATATTTAATCTCACGATATATTAAATTATTCATTTCTCTCCGTATTCATTCTCTTCTCAAGCGGGTATAGATCATTACCTACACCCATGTACATATTAGTGAATACAATATCATACCCGTAGTACTAGTATCGTAATAAATAACAATGACTGTTTAAAAAGAGAAGTGTCATCGTCGCCAAGATTTACACGATTACTCATCAGGTCAATGTGAAGATTCCCTGAAAGTTTCATTGGAATCGGTCCAGCCGTTTCGGAGCCTATACGGATCAAGCACACACACATTCTCTTTTAAATATATTTATTTATTCAACGTATGTACCATTGCTATTTATCTACATTTGCCGTTTCATAGGTAGTTAATTGATTTCTTTACTAAAAACACCATTCGGACGGGAATCTATAAAAAATTTGAAAGTGCTTTGGACTGCCCCATCGATGTTGAATTTTTCCCTAGCAAGAAGTTATCAAATTTCGGAAAAATGGTAATCTGTTGGCGCAAGGTCCGGGTTTTGCAGGTCGAAATTTCCAGAACGAAAAGTTGGAACCAAAAAGGCATTGTGTTTTCTTTATGACACCACCGCCATACACATCATCAATCCTTCGCGCCGTTTCTGCAGCACTGGTTTCCATTCAACAGCAAGTTTTCCATTTTAGCCAAAGCTAGGTAGTATAAGAAACAAAAATAAAGATAGAAAACAAATAGATAACGGTTTTCGAAAAACAAATGCTCGAGTATATAGCTGTATAAATTTGAAATTGGAATTCCCAGCAAAGAATGAATAGCTAACAATTGGAAATTCGGTTGAAAATGAATTTAAACGGTGTGCGCCGTTTCACTAATTATTTAAAGATCGATAACACAAGCGATAGTTCGCACAACACTATATACGTCTAGCGATCATTTACAACAGGTTATTATCTGCTTCACTGAACTATACCGGATAGTACTGGCAAGTTTATAAAAAAGTAAATAACACGTGGCCTTGTTAAATGGAATATACAGTAGAAACTGCTTCGTTATGCAACCTTAAAGAAGAAAAAAGAAAAAATGTATACGTCATGCCAAAATAAAATAACGCTAGTAAAGATATAGTGAGAAAGGATTTTCCTTAGTAATTTTTACGGAAAAGTTCGTATTTATCGTGCTCTCTCAAATAGCTCCATATTAAAGCATATGAAAATGTCACTCCATTAATACGATCATACATTGATACACATTTTGTCCAACGCAGTCGGAGTGTTTGTATTGTAATTGAGCGTACTGATATTGTCAATATCACAATACGGGGTGGGATTATCCGTGAAATAGCAACCGACCGAGTCGTGGTTCGGGCCCTCTCGGGCACCCTCGGATCGGAATGCTTAAGCGTAACATAGTAACCGTCCTTTTTTTGTTAACGGGGAGGAAATCTTCAAAAAGATACCCCGCCTTCTGAGGGGAAGGCGGCGGTTATGTGGGGTCCGTCCAAGCCGAGGTTACCCCTCACCGGGGGGACCCTTGTGTCGAGTTACTAGCAATAGAGGTTCAGACTAAGCGACCTAAGAGCTGTGCCACCTCTCAATCCGGTGAAGCAGTCAAGGCCAGCTTCTCTGGGCCAATCTGTGTAGTTCGTCATTAAAAAAAAAGTACAAGCACTGGCTTTTAAAGTTAAAAAAATGTTAAGAAGAATACAGGAATATTGCATTTAATATGATCTGTGGTTGTTAATAGCATATAGATATAGTGAGAAAAGATTTTCCATAGTCCGATGTACGAAATATCGTAAGAATTTAAAAAAGCATTCTATTCATTCTTTTAATTGTACAACTTGAATAAAATAAAACCCTAACTTGCGCTGCCATCACGAAGTGTAGTGTAGCGGTTGTCTGGAAGAGCGATCTCTTCCAGACAACCTTTGTATGGACAGAATCTTTCGTCTAAAAATATTTTAGTGGGTCTGTGATTATATTTATTTTAATACAAAACAATAATATACATACATATATATATATATACGCATTTATCAATATATACACATACTATTGATAATAACATATATTTACAAGAGAAGTATTTAAAACTCACGTATGCATTCGACGAAGTTCATAGTCCTCACTGTACGCATTGCTGGGTCTATGTCGAGAGTGAGGGCTGGAGGGTCGGGCGGAGGGTCGAGGGAGGAGCAGAGGCCAGCAGCCGTCTCCTGAGCGCGCGCCGACAGTATGCATCCTACCTGAAAACACAGCTTTCACTCTAAGATCATATCTGCCAATTTTGTTTCGACGAACCCACGCTATAATATATATAACAAGCGTACCCAGCCCGCTTCGCCGGTCTAGATTTTGCTTTATTTTATTATAAACAATAAACTTACATCATTAAATATTTAATTTAACTCTTACAATATAATAAATTATTTATTTCTGTCCGTAGTCATTCCCTTCTCAAGTAATAATCTACACCCGTATAGATAATTAATCACACACCTACACCTATGTACATATCAATAAATACAATATCGTTCTTATCATAGCATGGCGAGGGCTCGGGATCTCCAGTGTAATGCACCGAAGCCCCTTTCCACTGTGCTCTGAAAGACGTCCCGGGGAGGTTACTCCCTCCCCAAGCACCGCGCAGTGCAAGGCGACATGGGCCAGCCAATGTCCCCTTTCCCGGGTCCACTGCAGCAGACGACAAAGGTCTCGTTCTCGCCCGTGAACCCAAGACTCCTTTTAGTCGCCTTCTACGACAAGCAGGGTATACCGTAGCCTTATTCTACGAGCCCAGAAATACAAGACTGCACAGATTGAGGTCTTTTTTTTTTGTTGACGGGGAGGAAATCTTCAAGAAGATACTCCGCAGGAAGGCAGGTTTTGTGGGGTCCTTACCCACTAAAATCCCCCCGTGGTCCTTCCTCGGTGCATGATGAGGGGCTTCGGGATCTCCGGAGGAACGCAACGCTCTGCACTGTGCTCAAGGAGAGCACTTACCGGAGAGGGGGAGGTTACTCCCTCCCCCCCTGTTCCCCTAGCATTGCAAGGCGACACGGGCCAGCCGATGTCGCCTTCTTCCCGGGTCCACCTTGGTGGACGACTCAGGCCCCTACCCTTGTCGACCAGTGAACCCGAGGCCCCTTTTAGTCGCCTTCTACGACAGGCAGGGGATACCGTAGTCTTATTCTTGAGAGCCCAGAACTACAGGGCTGGGGTAACCATCTCCTGGTACAACTAAACTATTTGGTATGGTTAACAAAAAAATTGGATAGCTGTATTTTTGTTTTTACTCGTAAATAACTTTGTGTTCATTATAATCTTATCTGTCACACCCTAGTTACAAGGTAAGTGATTATTCATTATATCTTTCAAGAATTTTATTGTGAAATAAAGATAAAGATAATTCTATGGCAATTGTTTGTACACATTCGAGTTATACATCAATGGATATGGTATTCAAAACACATTTGTATGGTTATTAAAAATAAATGTTTTTGTACACAAAAAATTCCTTACTGAGTTTTATTATCTGCATTTCAAGTGTTCGTAGATTAAACAAGAAAAGTGGTAACTCGATATACCGACGTTCAATAACTCTGCTCGTATTAAAAACAATTCCCCCATCGAAATGCCATTGCTGCAAATGTTTTATAAAGTTACAAAACAGCAAAAAACGCAAACCCAACTTATCAAAAATGCTTCGAAATCGTTCACCAAAGAGGCACACAGACTGTTTTTTTTTTGTTGACGAGGTGGAAATCTTCTATAAGAAACCCGCTTTCTGGGCGGCCGGCTGAAAGGCGGAGGTATTTGGGTGGCCTTCCTCGGTGTATTGTGAGGGGCTCCGGTGCAGAGAGGCTCCAGCTCACCGGAGCCTCTGCACTGTGCCCTCGTAGTGCTAGGCGACACGGGCCAGGCGATGCCGCTTTCTTACCTGGTCCACTTCAGCCCAGTGAACCCAAGGCCCCTTTTAGTCGCCTTCTAC
Organism: Meandrusa payeni; assembly: GCA_029286785.1. NCBI lineage: Eukaryota > Metazoa > Arthropoda > Insecta > Lepidoptera > Papilionidae > Meandrusa > Meandrusa payeni. The sequence continues at coordinate 1,263,244 of JAGSMX010000015.1, forward strand.
GACAAACAGGGGATACCGTAGTCTTATTCTACGAGCCCAGAAATACAAGACTGCACAGACTGAGGTCTTTTTTTTTTGTTGACGGGGAGGAAATCTTCACAAAGATACCCCGCCTTCTGGGGGGAAGGCGGCGGTTATGTGGGGTTCTTACCCACTAAAACCTCCCCGGTGGCCCTTTCCTCGGTGCATGACGAGGGGCTCCGGGATCTCACGTGGGTGCCACCGGAGCCCCTCTGCACTGTGCTCAAGGAGAGCACGTCCCGGGGAGGTTACTCCCTCCCCTAGCATTGCAAGGCGACACGGGCCAGCCGATGTCGCCTTCTTCCCAGGTCCACTTTGGTGGACGACTCAGGCCCCACCCTTGTCGCCCAGTGAACCCGAGGCCCCTTTTAGTCGCCTTCTACGACAAACAGGGGATACCGTAGTCTTATTCTACGAGCCCAGAAATACAAGACTGCACAGACTGAGGTCTATGGTGCTAGAAACTGTTGCTGAGCTGGAGAATAGCGGTGTAGTGTGCGATTCTTCGTATCTTAAATCTTGTACTCATCTCAAAACAATTATCGATAGGTACGTAATATAATATACATTATACACGGACCTGTCTTTTGTATATATAAATGTATGTATTACATACATTACATATTTCTCTAAGCTACTTTGCTTTGTCTCTACATAACCCCAAGAGAGACTTGCAGAGAATGCCTTTACACTAGAGTTTGGTAACCTTTTTTTTAAAAAGAAAGTTGGCAATATTTCTTTTTTTCAGAAATATTACTAACATTCTTGGCAACCATTCCAATTGAGCTTAAGCTTGTGCTAGGAGACTTTTCACGTCAATAGTCGAATGGTGGATTCGAGCCTATGGGTTATCAATTCGCAGACTGTTACACCCTAAACCATTAGGCAATTAAAAAAAATTTGACTTTTTGAGTTGGAAATGTCAATTACCATTTACAAAATTTTAAAAGAGCCACAATTTTTTTTCTTGCCAACAACAAATAGAACTTGCATAAATAAAATTAGTACTAAAGAGTGTGCAATATTGTACACTTATTATGTGTGAACATAGATTAAATAAATGACAAACCTGCAAAAAGGCCGCATGATCAGATTCCTTCAGAGCCTCTATAGAGAAATGTAACAGAGCAGTGGCTTCCCTCAGCTTTTGTGCAGCATGAGATGTGAGCGATCGCATATTTGTGATGGCCTGTGACCTAGTATTCCTAGCGGCTCGGATCAGCTCATCCCTTCTCCGGTTTACTGCACGTGTTACTTCCGCGCAGGCCTGGTCTATCTGTCTTTCTAGTTCTTCGCATGACTCCTGTAAAATAAAAAGAGGTTTAGAGCTTGGAGGAATGGACATTACTTGATATATATTACCGGCTTCCCAGTCCTGGGTTTATAGAATAAGGCTATGGTAACCCTGCCTGCCGTAAAATAACAGGTTTACGTCGGTTTGGTCCCGTGTAGCCTTAGCACTACTATGATGCTCGCGGAGAGAGTAACCTCCCAGGGACATGCTTCAGAGCACAGTGCAGAGGGGCCCCAGTGCGTTGCACTGGAGAGTCACCCGTGAACAACTATAATACCAGAGAAACTGCAAGTGTGTTGCCAGTCTTAGAGAAAGTGATATAATGAGGCTCATTTCTAATTAAATACCCAAGTACTATTGTTTCAAAAACACAGTCTATGGCAAAAAAAACTCAAATTTGTTGCATACTATATATAATAAACAAAACACAAGGCAGTCGTTTGGATTATCAGAGCCATAGAAAATTAGGATGTACTGTGTATGCATTAATTTCTACTAAAAGATTAGTCAAAAATTTTCAAGTAATTTAATTTATATATGATTTTAAACTACAACTTACACATTCAAATACTACAGTCACAATGGGACTTGTAGTTTAAAAAGTTTACAATCATTTTATTGTGTGAGCAAAAGGAAGTAGCCCGAGAACACTAAAAGTTGGGAATTTGATTCAATTACTAGTAACAATTTTTAGTTATTACTCTGCTTTATACATTAAAGTATTGTTTTAGAAACACTAAAATATCCTAAATTAATTATTATGTTGATCTGTTGAATGTTAAATAATGAATATATAATATATTAAAATCATCATATACATTTAATGTCATTGTCACTTCACTGAAGTGGCACTCAAAGTTAGTTTAGCTTTTGAATATCCCTTACATTATCCGTGAAATAGCAACCGACCGAGTCGTGGTTCGATTGCTTACGCGTAACATAGTAACCGTCTAAGTCGAGGTTACCCCTTACCGGGGGACCCTTGTGTCGAGTTACTAGCAATAGAGGTTCAGGCTAAGCGACCTAAGAGCTGTGCCACCTCTCGATCCGGTGAAGCAGTCAAGGCCAGCCTCTCTGGCCAGTCTGTGTAGTTCGTCATTAAAAAAAAATGTAAAATTACACTTTATAGCAAATTATACTGAATTTAAAGTATGAAAAAATCCACTTACCGGTGAAAGAAAACATTGTAAGGAAACCTACATGTATTAGAAAGTGTTTGAAGTCTGCCAATCGGCACTAAGGCTATGTTGCGGACTATGCCCTTATACTCTCTTTACCAATAAGGCTCTTACACAACAGAGGGACATAAATATAAAAACTGAACTTAGAAATTAATGCTTTAAACTGGCACTACTGTAAATCATCTTTACTAACGTGGCTGGAAAGTTTGGACTATGAGGATACAGAGGCAATATTACGGTACAATATTTCAATAATATCTTTTTGTACATTTTTATTGTAATCTCACATAAATACACACATTCACACACACACACACACACATACATATAACTACTTTATACTAATTAACTATAAAACAAAAAAATATATGATCCAATTAAGGAAGAGCTGGATGTTCTGGCACAAGTATATTTTATAACATAAAGATTTTATTACTATTATAACTCTAAGTGTAAAAAATAAAGATGCCCACCCTCACTACGATCTGACAACTTTATAAAGGCTGCATGGTGAAGCTGCAGGTAATCTGCTTAAATTGTATTAAGGCCTTTACCCAACAATGGATGTCCTACGGCTGAAATATGATGATGAATACAACTTACATTAATTTTATCACCTGATCCTTTGACTAGTTGAATATATTCAGTCATGGCTTTTGCTTGTTCTGAAAGTTGCTGCAGTGATTGTGATAATTCAGTCTGAAAATCATTATAGAGTTTATTTAACCTACATAAAGAGCTCAACTTTAACCGTTTCCAATTCATATTTGTGACATTAAATTGATAACATTAAATCCACTGTCACGGCTACAGTGATACGGTTGTTTTTGTGACCCCATCCTTAGCATTTATGTAAGCAAAATCATCTATGTTTTTTCACAGAAGAGTTGATTGACAAAATTGTGTCAGAAAGAAATAGTTATGCCAAGAATGCATGGATGCATGTATATGCAAATGAATACATTAAAAAATAAAACTATATTAATATTACAAAAATAAAGACAAATTTTGGGTCTTTATCAGTGTAATGTACTATGGTTTTGCCAAATGTGCATGAATACTGATCTACATATATATTTAAAGTATTATACTATAACATTTTGGATTGCCCAAATAAACCATAACAGTCTTACAAATAAAAATGAGTTATAACATAATTATTCCACCCTTAAATTAAGTTTCATTAAACCAGGAATAAATTAAGAATAAGCTAAGCTTAGTTTACCACAAATAAAACTGGAATAAGTATGGTTTATCTATTCTTCCTTTACGTCTAAAAGCACGAGTTGGTAACAGCACAATCAAAGAGAAACCGTACTAAAAAAATAATTTCAGTCTATGTAGTAGTGTAGTTATGTATCTGTTAATGTGTGGCGGTTATAAAAATATTCTATACTCTATATATAGATAGAAGATAATCCATTTCCACGCTTGTCCATAGTAAGAGACCTTTCAAATAAATCATCTAAAAATATTATACCACTTTCAGAAAACTGATATTTTAATCGAAACTAATCATCGACATATAAATCAAAAGGGTGGGAAAACCCTTTTGATCTTTTCAATATTTTTTTGGAGTCTAAATGATATTTATTATGTCATTTACAGTTTCTACTTCCTCTATTGCCCTTAATTCAATAATAAGTAAATTTAAATGAGCGAACACAAACACAAATCATGGTATTTTAAATGTTATACTGGACTTAAACAAGGGTGTATGTCGTTATAACTTCGGAATAACGATTGTATGAACAAAAACGTCAATGTTATACCAGGTATAACATATTCTTGGTTTACTTGTACAAATTTTGCTTATTCTTAGTTTATTCCGAAGTTTATCTTTATACCATGTTTATTTGTAAGGCTGTAAATGTATATGTAATTTAAAAATCATTAGGTATGTCCTAAAATTTATGTATTATTTTATATAATAGATTTATTTATAATATTAGTTAAAAGCTAAGAAACAAATGTTTTATTGCAACTATTCTATTTTTTTTTAAATCACAGGTATGTAGTTAAAGCAATATACTGGCAGAGTTATAAGTATGCTCTATAAGTTACTAAGCTGGAGTGCAAAAGGTTAAAATAAAAATAAAAAAAACTCAATTTTTTTTAACCTTATGAGCTCTGGCAGCACTGGACAACTGTTGTGTTTCATGGGCGGAGTGACGTTCAGCAAGACATCGCTGGCAGATAGGCATTAAGCATGTGTTGCAATACAGAACTGGTGGTGATCCATGGTCGGAGCAAGTAGTTCCTAGGGCACGCAATTCGTGTTGCGCGAGTGGACCTCGAGTAGGGTGCCAGGCATCTCGACACCCTGCGCAGTATCTCACTGAACACTGCTCGCATCTCACTACAGCTGCGCGTCTTTCCCCTTCACACATTTGACAAGCTTCTTCTGCTAGTGGCGCTCCTACTACACCACCAAAACGTTCCACAATCGTACGCATCACACGAAAAGGTGGCAGTCCTTCGGCACCATTATCATCTAAAAAAACTTGCTTATTACATTGTGGACACGAGAGGGTGAACGCTGCCGATGAAAATACAGCGACGGCCGGAGTTCCTGCAAAACTGTTAGGTCTTGATCCACAAACAACACCACTATCGGTCTCACTCGACACAGATGCCTTATCTGCCTCCTGATAGTCAGTTGCTGTACCCGAAGCATTGTCCACTTCAGGTAAATGACTTTGTAGGCCAACGGCACAAACACGGCACAACGCGTGGCCACAAGGTAATAACACTGGTTCCTTATAGAATTCTTTGCAAACGAAACACCTTAATTCTTCTTCCATTTTGAGTGCATCACGATCTAATGAAGCTTTATTTCACAATCACACTAATAATACCTCTGTACAGTATATTATATTAAATTACTAGAACAATATAATTAATCATGTAACTTATAAATACAATATTTCATAGAACAAATCTACGTTATGTTTTGAATATCAGTGACTAACGAAATAAATAAAAAAACTAATAAAACAAATGTATGCACTTGACAAATCGCTACTGACTCTGAGCAAACCAATTGAAACCAATACAATACTGATTACTGAGACGAGATGAAAAACTGTAATGTTGCCATAATCAAATCTTGTTGTTAGATATAACTTGGACTATAACTGTAATCAGTAAAATAAAATCAGATACGAAAAAAAGTGACAAATTTTGTATATATTCTTTCTGTTTTACATGAAGAGTAAATACGATGGGCAGGCAAATATGGGAATGGGAAGCTAACGGTCCTGGGAAATAGACGCTATTCTGCTAATCTTAAGCGATCACCCTCGCCCAGCGCCCATGACTATAGACACTACCCAGATGGGTGTAAACTATTTTATCGAAGGTATGTTTTAACTTAAACGGAAATATATTACACTATAAATGTAATCGCCCTTGAAATCGAATACTATTTATAGACTTGTTACCAAAATTAGGAAAAACAAAAAAGCGCACAAAAACCTGTTTTTTTTTGTGCTTGGTCCAGTTTTCTTCAGCTGTATAGCAATCAATTTTGCTGATTAAAACCATGGCATTGATTCTTAGAAGAAACGATATGAGAAATCAAAAATAGTAAAATACTATAAATGGAAAGCCTGAAAACAAGGTTCGTGTGGCTTACAACGGGATAAAAGAGCAACTTATTTTGAACAGGCATTTTTACTGACCAGTTTACCTGCGGGCCACAGATAACGGGGTAATCTACTGTAATTTTTATTCTATAAGCCGATGTAAAAATAAAAATAATAACGACTTATATTAATAATATACAAACCTTTCGTCAAAGTCGTCAGAACCACTGCGGAGGTGAAACTGGGAAAAACTAAAACCACGACGTAATTAAAGCAGCTCAATATCGTTATAAAAACTAACATCCGTATCCTGAATTAAAAATGCTATATCGATGAATAATTCTGCTGCTGTAACTTTAGTTATAGTGTTGACCCAATTCCTTTTTAAAATAATAACGATGATAAGACTAGTTAAAAATACAATTACGGATCAACAATCCAGCTGGTTTGTATTAAAGTTTTTAAGAGCTAAAGGAGTTTCGATTTTCAGACACTTTTTCCCACACAATTATTATGTTGTGTAGTTTTAGTAGAGTATTTGGTTAGTTAAAAAAGTTTGCTATTCTGACTTTTTGACTGCTATTCAACATGGTACCTTAATTGCAAAAAGAGTACTCAATAACATACGATAGAAATACACGACCTAATTGACTGACGTTAAGGAAAATAAAATAAAAAAAAAACAAAATCGGCGGTACTAAAAGTTTCTGGAACTAAAATAAAAAAAGTAATTACAGAATTCAAAATCTCTCTGAGGACAAATTCATAAATAAGTTATCAGACTGGTTTATTTTTTTATACTTTATAAGACGTTTGAAGATACTTATCATTCATCATCATCATCATCATTTCAGCTATAAAACATCCACTGCTGGACATAGGCCTCCCCAACGATTTCCAGAAGGACCCGTTGTAAGCGGCCCACATTCAACTGCGTTCTGCGGTCTTTATGAGGTCGTCAGACCACCTTGAAGATGGACGTCCTACACTGCGCTTGCTGGATAATAGTTAAAAAAAATAAATTTAATTGATCAGATGAGAAGTAAAAATCTATTTGAAGAAATCATATGGGAATACAATTTATCTTGAATGTTTTCTATCCTATGCTGGAACTGTTGTCGTTATGTTGCCTGTTGTCTCAGTTTTTTGGTTGTTGGCAAACATAAATCAATGACGTTTTTATATTTACAAAATATATCTTTATGAGTATAGTCGTTAACAAAAAAATTTAAATCTTATGGTGGAATTGATTAAAAACTCAATTGAGGTAATAATTATAGTATTTCGGTGCAATGGAGTCTTTATTGTCGTCTGATGATAGTTGTGATTCGGAGATGAAAACTATGAAAAACCTTCTGAATGGTAATTTTATTGTAAATCGACTAAATTTATTTTAATTTTTTCCTTCCTCCTAAAATAAAAAAAATTTCGTCGTCTTATTCGATTCGTATGGTATTACATTATTACAATTGTTGTTTTTGTAATGAAAAAAAACTAGATAGACCTCGCAGAATACCGCCGTCGAAATGGAGGTATACACGTCTGGCAAGTAGAGTTCCTTCCAGACCAAATTAGTCTTTAGTTTTAGTAGTCTTTTGGCAACGCACTCGCACCCTTTAGTACGTGTTTATGGGCGGCTTAATCACTTAGATCATGTTAGACGCCCACCAATTTGCGTCTTTTGCAATAAAAAAATCACGATTTCATAACAGAGTGAGTTTGATAATAGAAGGAGTATCTGCAGGTCACCAGATATGAAGAGATATAATTTCCTTCTTTTCTCATGAATACTTGTACCAAACATATGTGGGTAATAGTAAGACAAAAACAAAAAGGTAAAGGTGGAGGCGAAAAGTGGAAGCAAAACCGGAAGTAAAAAAACGATTGTGCTTTAGACCATTTGACTAAATTATAACTAGTTTAGCTGATGTTGGTACACTGCACTCAAGAGAGTTCCTAAAGTGAGATACAGACAATAGGCCTGCACTGTCAAAGATATACTAACTCACAATTTATGTTCGACCATTCTCTATCTTATATCTCCACTTATCTTGCCCCCTCAACTGCCAATCGCCTCACCCGAGTTTTTTTTTTAAATGGGTATATAGTTTTTAGTGCTTGACCACAATCCCACCTTGTGTAAAGTGGCGATATAGTCGAAAGATGGTATGCACTAGTTTAGTAAGTGCCTTTTCATTCTACTCTTGAAGGCTCCCACATCGTACTTGGTCGGAAAGACTGACGCCGGCAACTTGTTCAAAATGTAATCTGTATAACACCGAAAGGCTGGCTCATCTTTCCATGGAATCCAGTGCCGCGAGTTGGTATTTCGCTGCACTTGTCCAGATATGACAACAGTACTCCACATGGCCGAATCTGTGCTTTATATATAGTCAAAAGCTGTCCCGGTGTGAAGTACCACTGTACCTTTGATAGAACTCCAAGCTTCCTAGCAGCTACCTTTGCTTTGGATCAAGTGTGGATAAAGAAGTTTTACTGCAAAAAGTGGTCCATCACCTTACCAGGGCAATGAAGACATATAAATATCTACATAACATGATATAAATACAGCAATTTTCACACAGAAGGGTAGACAGAGATTACTTCCACATGGTATGATCCTGACAAACCTCTTTGCTCCATTTACTGTGTTTGTATGTATGTAATAATATTAATATATTGGTTTTTTGAAGGTATATTTGTTTTCGCTTACTTATATTGCAGAGTATGGTTTAGAGGAAGACAATCTGAGTAAGGAAGAGATGGTAGATATTCTTAAGGCAATAAACAATTCAAAATCAACAGTTCAAGAGGAAGAATTGTTGAGAAGAGAGAAGAAGGTAACGTATATATCATTGAATTACCTTAACTTACACTTTTCATTCTTGATTGAAATGCGGATCACATGTCTGGCACTAATATTGAGATGATAATAAATAACCTTTCACATACTTTCAACCCTAGAGGGAGGCCAACGGCTCCACTGTGGTGCTTACTACCAAAACTACTACTACATATATATTATACATAATATAATAAATTTAAAAATAAAATATATGTTTACTATCATCATCATCATCAGCCTGTATCTACCCACTGCTGGAAATAGGCTTTCTCCAATGCCTTCCACCACATATGATCCTTCGCTTTCCGCATCCAGCCACAAATCATCTATTTTTATTTATTTTTATTTATTTTTATTTATTTATTTGATAAAGAAAAACTTACAGCTATTCAATGCTTCTTATATAATTTACAAATATATCACTAGATTAGCAGGTAACAAGTTTTCACAAATAAGTTAGGGAAAAAAAACACTAAAGATACGCAAACTTAGGTGACACAGTATTGGAAAAGAGTATCAAGGTCCCGCAGACAAAATTTCACTAAATGTACTTATAAAAGCTTACGTACTGAGGCATCACTGATAAAATAGCTATTAAGCATATAGTTTGCATTACTAGGTGGAGTATATAATGGACACTTGAATCATATAGCTATCCTTATTAGGTCATTGGTCCATCTGGAGAGAGGACGCCCTACGGCATATGCGCGGCCTCCATTCCAAGACTTTCCTCCCTTATCTACCATCACTGACTCGACAGACGTGGCCAGCCCACTGCCACTTCGACTTAGCTAACTTTAAGCGCTATGTCCACTACCTTTGTTCTCTATCGAATTTGTTTCGGAATTTATCCCTTAGAGAAATGCCGAGCATGGCTCTTTGTGCGACTTTCAGCTTGTGGGTAATCCACAGCAGGGGATCCAGCGAGTTTTATAAAGAAAAATAACACCCTAGGGCAGGGGTAGGCAACCTGTTGAATCAGAAGAGTCAATCAAAAATTATAATTTACATAATTCTGAAGTTTATTAAGAGCCACAAAAATATTCTCTTGCTAATAATAAATGGTACTTGCATTAATAAAGTCCGTACCAAAGAACCGCAGCTTAACATCCTAAGAGCTCGCGAGACTGAGATTGCCGATCTCTGCCTTAGAAGGAAAGACAGACAGATTTCTCTGTCTGCTGTCCACCTCATATCTATTTTTCTAACTTATATCTCCCATTTAACTTCCGCCTAGCCCGATTACACTCTTCATAATGCTGTCTTCACACTTTCATCAGTTTACTGCTCAAGTCAAGTGTGTGTGTGAAGAAGTTTTACTTCAAAGTGTTTTGTTTTATATTTGTTGAAGACTGACTTTTTGTTCACTTTTATACACTTTGTTGTATTTTGTGTCAGTTCGCTAACTTTATAGGACACAAGTTAAATAGTTACACATAATAGTGATTGATTCACTGATTGTTTTTGTTTATGGCGTTTCCATGTAGATTTCGCCAATGTCGAAGTGTGTACGTTAAACTTCTGTAAAAAGCGGGCTTCGTGATGGACAAGGATCTAAACTATCAAAGTACGGTGGTTACTGCTGAGACAATTCCGCGTGATGCTCACTGTTGATATGTCTAAATCAATAGAAACATACACAATATATACATAAGGTTAGTTGGTAAAGACAGACAAACTAAAGTCTAATGTTATTTTTGTTAATGAACGAACATAAAATATAGACAAAAGGAGAGTTGACAAGAGAATAGGGATTTGAAGTCTATGGGGCGCAGGATATATTACACATAATATGATAGATAGCTGAGTGTCCGAGTGGTTGTTTCAAGTTTGCTCTCATCTAAATAGATTCTAGGTGCCGGCACCAATGAATTTGTTTGTTGCATTTTAATTGTTTATTTGCCACACGCTTGGCCGTGAAGGATAAGTGACAAAACCTGTTGTGTTTAAGTCCAATATGCACTAAAGTCGTGGATATGTGATGTGATGACCTTTATAATCTCATCTGTTTACTGATAAGGCCCATGCTCAACAGTGGGACATAAATATATAGGCTTTAACTTTGAGGGTAAGAAGTGAGGATGTCCACTCCGAATGTGGTCTGATACGCACGAAGCGATTTGCCTCCACCTTGCAGACGGCTAAGGAATTGAACTCTCTGCCGCGATCAGTCTTTCCATACGGGTACAATCTGGACACTTTTAAGTCCGATGTGAACAGACACTTTGTATGATCACGTGCTCCATCCTAGGCTTCATCTTCGCCTTTCATCAAGCGAGATAAAGCTATATGTAAGCCTATTTAGTATAAAAAATAAAGACAGCAGGTTGAAGCTGAATGAAACCCGCTTAAATTTCCTTGGAAATTGTAGGTTGAGATCTTTATACAACTGCTAGTCTGCTATTGAGTACTAGGGCTGCGGACTATGCCCTTATACTATATTTACAGAGACGACCACAGTTAGATGTATATATACTGTAGCTTTAAGTTTTTTAATATAATAATTTACATTACAGTCATATTAAGTAATTTGATAATGCCATAAGATGGCGTTTTTGTTCCATTCATTAGGCATGTAGTCTCCAGTGATATGTAAATTGAAATCTGGTAACGAGTCATATTTACCATGGTACATGATTACATATAGATGTTTATTTTTAAAAATTAATATTTTATTGTTTATTTTATGTGTTAGTCATTTTAGATTTTAATTAATAGTGTGGCTTGAATGATAAAATAGGGCATGTATGCTTTGATGGTTCAGATATATAGAAAGGATGAATGAGGGAAGAGTGAGACAGAAAATATATAAATAAACAAGTATGTAAGTGGGGTCGGTAGAGAGCGCAATAGGAGGTACTACATTATGCCAGTAAAAATACGAGTGTGCTTTAGATTACACGACTTTTTAGTACCGTCTATATGTATGTATGTACAATATATACACAATGTTCAAGGGAGATAGAGAATGCGCGCACACTGCTCTCTCTTGCTCCTACAGTGTGGTACAGACAATAGCACTGTGTCTTAGATATTTGAAACGTAACTTAAGAGAGAAAGAGAGATACAAAACGTGTGCTGTCTCTCAAGCCCCTACAGTAATTTACGAAACGTAATACCAATTCCCATTGGCTTCGTTTGATCACACGTTTCGTAACGTAACTAGTTTACTTCACAAGTCAAGCGTGATTAACGATATGAGCAAATGTATGGATTTTAATGAATCGAAAGATGAATGAATTGAAGTCCGTATTGTCTGCCTACCTTTCCGATTGACTGGTGAGTGTTTGTATGTATTTTAAATGTATGTATATCATTTTAGATAATGTATTGTTATGTATTTATGAATCTTTCACATTAAGAAGGCTATATTATACATAGATATTAAGTATTTAAGATTTTACATTAATTAAATTGATTGAAAGCTGGAATAATCATTACGATGTCCTCTTTAATAGTTTCATAGTGAGCACCGCCTTTAGAGTTGGCGGCAAATAACTCAAGCGCTATGCGAAACTTGAAAGGGATACCAGCCTATGTGTACAGTCGCGCACGCAATTGTTAATTCCTGCAAATTACGAATAAAGTGTTATTGTTTTGTACTTTTTATATTGGCTTAACCACTTTTTATAATCACAAATTAAAATACAATACAAAACAACTTAACAACAAATAAAAACAAATTAACACACTCAATAAAAAAAAATAGAAAACAGTTAAAAAAACAGTTAATAGTAATTTAGAACGTGACTGTACACCGGGTGCGAGCGGTGTGTGGTATCGGTGCGCAGGGCAGAGTACCGCAAGAGAACTAATAAGCGCTCACGCATGTCCGCCCGCGCCCTCTTCACTCCCCTGTGATACCTTATTTTCCCTGTGTTTCCTTCTTATTTGCGCATTAACTGTAGCGCTTAGAGTTATTTGTCGCCAATTATTCCAATGAATTGCCATATTTTCGATTTTTTTTGTACAAAAAATCAATTGGTATTTGGGCATAATATACTATAACAGAAAGCCGTCTCTATCGACCCCGTTAGGGTTAAAAGGAAGTGAGAGTGCTTATTATATTTTACACTGCCAGTGCTATCTTAGTTGTTTTGTTAATAACTTTAGAGAAGTGAACTTTAGAAGCGAGGCTATGCACAATACTTTACAAAGAACAAAATGTCCGAGGCAATCAATTAATTGTTTTTTTGCTATGATTTAAGCCTATTAAAATATTGTAGTAATCAAATGTGTAATTTATTAATAAATTTAATAGTAAATATTTAACCAGAGTAATAATTATCTTTTATTATCTCTTAACTGAAGCATGACACCAACAGTATATATTAATTTCTTCTAAAATAAAAGCTTAAGTGATTCGTTATTACATCAGCTATCTGCAACAATCTGCAACAATCAGCTGACAGCCAGTGCAAGTCCCGTCAAAATCGGTCCAGCCATTCAAGACATACAAGGACAACATACGGAACAAACAGACTTAATTTAACTCTCACAATATATTAAATTGTTCATTTCTCTCAGTATTCATTCTCTTCTATTCTTTTCTCGAGCGGGTGAAGTTCATTACCTACACCCATTTACATATCAGTAAATACAATATCATTTTTTTCATTTATACATAAACATATCGGGAGGAGTCCTCCGATCGTCACCAAACTTTACAGGATTACTCGCCATGTCAATGTGAAGATTCCCTGAATGATTCATTGGAATCGGTCAAGCCATCTCGGAGCCTATATGGAACATACCCACACTCTTTCTCTTTTATATGTATAGATTTTGATATATGTACCGTATATATGTATATGCATGTAGTAAAAAGCAGTTATTATAATTCACGCGCCATCCAGATGGACCGACGGCATTATAAGCATAGTCGGAAGTGGTTGGATGACAGCGGGGGATCGTATTTGGTGGAAGGAATTGGGGAAGGTCTGTTTCCCTAGTGGTTAAATGATGATGATGTTAATATAAGCGTTAATAACCTAGTGATTTAGGATACGGTATGCGAAAAATAAGGTCGTAGGTTCGAATCCACCATTCTACTATTGATGTGAGCCATCTCCTAGCACAAGCTTTAGCTTAGTAGGGATAGTTAACAAAAATATTAGTAATATTTTAAAAAATATATATTTCTAGTATTCTTTTATTTATTTACAACTGACAACATTAATGCTTTTATTCCGATCACCAAATTTTTATTGTCTATTTCTTCAAATTGTCCAATATATACTATTACAATATTATATAATAATTATAAAAAACTATTGCAGTAGAAAAAAACTAAAAGCAGAAAATAAGTCAACATATAATTTAGAACGCGACTGTACACCAGGAGCTAGCGGGGTGTGGTATCGGTGCGCGGGGCAGAGTACCACAGAAGAGCCAATAAGCGCTCACGCGTGCCGGCACATATAACCGCGAGATTGGTGGGACCATGGGAGGTGGTGGGTAGCGATCACAACTCCTTTTCCGATGAATGTGATAGTGAAAAAGTTGCCATAATTTTCAAACATAACTTTATTATATGAAATTACATACTAGTTCATAAATATCACGCCCTTGCAAAATGCTTCCATATATCACAAATATTATAAACATGTTTTTTTCTTAATCAATAGAACCTTTTTAACTTCGAACTTTTTTCTTTATGGCCTCGTCTCCAAGGCGGCTGTTCGTCAATGACGTTTCATTGTGAAACCGTTCTATTACCGACATTATACTGACACATACACGGATGGCGTGCCACCGGTAGGCCGTCGGTAAAAAAATGTGCCACCAATTTCGTAACAGGTTTTTTTTTTTTGACGAACTACACAGATTGGCCAGAGAAGCTGGCCTTGACTGCTTCACCGGATTGAGAGGTGGCATAGCTCTTAGGTCGCTTAGCCTGAACCTCTATCGCTAGTAACTCAACACAAGAGACCCCCGGTGGTAACCTCAGCGGACGGTTACTATGTTACGCGTAAGTATGCCGATCCGAGGGCGCCTGAGAGGGCCGAACCACGACTCGGTCGGTTGCTATTTAACGGATAATCTAAGGGACATTCGAAAGCTAATCTAACTTTGAGTGTCACTTCGGGAAGCGTTGGCGCTGGCAGAAGAAGTGGCCTATCGTAACAGGTTGGTGGCAATGGTTTTATAGTGACATATGTTAGCTGGCAACACCTGACACCCAGCGATTGTTATGCATAATTACTACTTCCAATGATATCTTAGTGATTTACCTGAACCTTATTGTATCTTTAATTCATAATTAATAATTTAGTTGATCGTCACATGAACTTGGCATTGTAAACAATAGTTTAACCTTATTAGTTCCTAATCTGACTTCTAATTAATTTTGTATAATGATTTTGAGGACGCGCAGTTGTGACGGTTGGACTCGATATAAATAATTCTTTGTACAACGTTACGCTGTCTCAATAAAGCGAGTGTATTAGTTGTTGGACTATTTTATTCTACGAGACCTACAAATTATAACACATATCATTGACAAATAGCAGACTCCAAACTCTATTGACATATTAATGCATTACCATCCCTGTGAAATATAAAAATATATCTTGTTTCCTTCCTTTTAAATTCCAAATCCTTGATAATTCATTAAACCACTAAATAACCAGTAAGTTACGTACAAGACGTTTCCGTACATATTGTCCGTAATACGAGAAATTAAATTGGAGCTTTGTGTTTTTGAAGTAAAACTTCTTTGCGCTTGACTTGGGGAGTAATCGGGTGATTGCGTTAAGAAAAGTTTGATCGCGTAAGAGGGAGACATGAGTTAGTGAAGAGAGAGAGTTATGTTTCGTATATCTAAGACACAGTGAAGGGCTATTGTCTGTATCACACTGTAGGAGCAAGAGAGAGCAGTGCGCACGTATTTACTTCTATAGAACCACGTATATATATATATAATACTTAAATGCATACATATAGATGAAGATAAAGAAGTTTTACTTCATAATGTCCAAAGAACACTCGTTTTTTTTAAATCACGTTACGATCTCAAAACCACAAGTCGAATATTTCCTCATAACCAAAGTCGAAAGCTTTCTATGACTCTAATTTTCTGGCGTTAGAAGTTCCGCTGGACATGGTTAATGGGGAGTATCATCTCCTCTGTTGTCTATAACAGATTTGATAAGTGTGGGCGAAGCTTGCTTCATGTCGTATGCCCAGCCTATCTTCGCAAAGAGGTCCAGGATTGTTGTGGTCACATTGTTGACGTAAGCCAGTTCTGACGCTTTGTAGTCCCACGGGAATGTATGGTGGTAGTTGTGCCAACCTTCCCCCATCGCCACGGCTGAGACGCCCCAGTTTTCTGCTGGCATTATGTACCTGTAATTGTAATAACAGTAGATGTTATGGATGAAACAAAAACTTCCTTCAGACCACTGCTCTAAAGTACAGAAACTCGCCAGTTAATAAATCTGTCGTCTGTCTGATCACATCATCATCAGCCTGTGTCTATCCACTGCTGGAAATAGGTCTCCCCTTCAAGTCAGTCAGTCAGCGAGGACATCAACAAGGTTCAACGAAGATGGCAGGCTTTGGCTATTGACCCCATTACTCGGGTGGGTAACGCAGGGGTCATTGCTCCCTTGGTCTTGTTGCAGACGGGTTTTAGGAATAACTATTTACGGTCGAGGCCAATCCCTCAAGCGTTAGCCACGAAATGAATCTATCAACTACGCGACGGAGGTCGAGGGAGCGGGGGGATAATTATTCAAAATTTCGCTCTTTTATGCGCTTCCCTTTAAAGACATTTTTTTACATCGTATAAGATGCTCTGCTTTCCACATCCAGCCACTCCCGGCTAACGTTATAAGTTAGTCGATCCATCTGGAGAGTGCCCTACGCTTCTCCGACCTATGCGCGTTTTTAATCCCAAGACATTCCTCCCCTATCTACCCTCACTGACTCGGCAGATGTGGTCGCCCCACTGGTACTTCAACTTACTGACTTTCTTCGATGACTGTATGACACATAGAACCTAATTACTTTATTAAAAAGAGGACAGCCATTGCCGTCTTTGACTAACTACTACAGAAAGTAAAAAATGTTTTAAAAGAGGAGATATTTGAAGTGAAAACTTCTTTAGCCGCGTTGACCAATTTTTGGCAGGAGAAAATCATAGGCGTTCGCGTCACCGACATTCTAATGTTACCATATTTTGTCATAATCTTGTACCGTCCGTAAATTACACTCGGGAGCAAAAATAAAGGGTCGGTTAAGTTTGAATATCTCGGAAGATAAAGACGGCTAGCAACTGAAATAAATTGTGCATGATAGAAAATCGACAATATCCTTAAAATAAAATAAAATATTTTTATTAATTTATAATTAATATTTTATTTTTATTTAAATTTTAGTACTTAGTGTTGCCACCTTAAGTATAATAAATATAGATTTAATGACAAATACTGTATTATCCAAGTTTACGTA
The DNA here is from genome assembly GCA_029286785.1 of Meandrusa payeni. Taxonomy (NCBI): domain Eukaryota; kingdom Metazoa; phylum Arthropoda; class Insecta; order Lepidoptera; family Papilionidae; genus Meandrusa; species Meandrusa payeni. The sequence goes on from JAGSMX010000015.1 coordinate 1,280,626, forward strand.
AGATATCGTTTTTCAAGTTTATATTTTTTAATGAAAAAAATGTTGTTGTTGTCAACTGTGCTCCCTCCGACTGTTATATCGATATACTCAATATACTTGATATATCGATGTGTACGAATATTTTCGTATATAATATATTGTATAATATGGATCGTACCGGTTGTTATGTATATATCTAAATATTTCTACACTCGTGAGCAAAAATAAAGGGTCGGTTAAGAAAGTTTGAATATCTCGGAAGATAAAGACGGCTAGCAACTGAAATAAATTGTGCATAATAGACAATTAAATATTCTTCAAATAAAATAAGTAATAAAATATAAAATAAATAAAAGGCGGTGGTTATGTGGGGATCTTACCCACTAAAACCTCCCAGTGGCCCTTTCCTCGGTGCATGACGAGGGGCTCCGGGATCTCACGTGGAACGCACCGGAGCCCCTCTGCACTGTGCTCAAGGAGAGCACGTCCGGAAGTTACTCCCTCCCCCCCTGTGCCCTCGCAGCGAAAGGCGACACGGGCCAGCCGATGTCGCCTTCTTCCCGGGTCCACTTTGGTGGACGACGCAGGCCCCCACCCTTGTCGCCCAGTGAACCCGAGGCCCCTTTTAGTCGCCTTGTACGACAGGCAGGGGATACCGTAGTCGTATTCTTGAGAGCCCAGAACTACAGGGCTGAAATAGACATTGAAAAGCTAAACTAACTTGCCACTTCGGGAAGCGTTGGCGCTGGGAGAAGAAGTGGCCGAAGAAACTCCAGCAAAGCTCCTTACATCTAAGGGGTGGGGAAAATTTTAGTATTTAGCGTTGTCTCCGAGGCATATTTAACTGTCTCTCATGTACAATTTATTTCAGTTAGCTGGCGTCATTATCTTCCGAGATATTCAAACTTTTTTAACCGACCCTTTATTTTTGCTCACGGCTATATTTGAATAATATATATACCATATAAACATGTATACAATTGTTGGTCGGAGTGTCTATACATGTGAAAACATGATGATGTTGAAAATTTTAACTTATGTTGTCACTTCTATCGGCAGTTACTATGAGTGATTTTTTTATTTGTACCCACCTGTCGTAGGGCTTGTTTCCCCAGATGTGAGCGAAGCTGTTCACCGACCAGGTGAAATGCAGAGTCATAATGTATCTCAGTAGTGATTGTGACAATATGGCGTCTGTCCAAGTTTCATCCCACACATACACTGGTATAATAGTTGGTAACAGGAAGCAGAATAGAATTTTGAAGATGATGAAGTACCTGCGAAATTTAGGATTATTTACCAAGAATATTTTTTATTTTTTGAAATTTGAAATGTCAGACTAAAACCGTAAGAAAAATATATAACGGAGCTATAGTCGTATACACGTCGGCCGATATCGAGACTATTAAGCATATAGTTCAACTATCTCATCACAGGTGGCGCTTTAACGTATTGTTAATAAGAATTTATTATTTATGTAATTTTCTAAGCTGACTTTTACTGCTTCACTGGATTTAAAGATGGCATAACTCTTAGGTCGCTTAGCCTAAACCTCTATTAGCTAGTAACTAGACATAAGGGGCCCCCGGTGGGAGGTAACCCCTTTTGGCGGTTACTATGGTTACGTGTTAGTATACCGATTCGAGAGCGCCCGAGAGAGCTGAACCACGGCTCGGTGGGTTGCTATTTTATGGGTATTTAAGGGACATTCTAAAGCTAAACTAACTTCGAGTGCAACTTCTCTAACGTAATGACAAACTTCCAAACGTAACATTACGTATCATTTGTTTGTTGCAATTTTATGTGCTGATTTACCATGCGCTCGGCGTTAAAGGAAAACATCGTGAGAAAACCTGCATGTGCTATAATTAAAAATTTACATAAAATTAATTTGAAACAATACCCAATGTAAATAAAACAAATAATACATGTTTTAAAAATTCTTTTTAAAATATTAATTGTGACCTTCTCGAAGACGTTATTGGGGCCGACCTTTTGATAAGGCAAAACATGATGTGCCAGCACGACGGAGGTCTTGTGCATTTTGGTTTTAATGTCAGGCGATGAAAAGCTATTGCTTTTAAAATTCAGAAGATAAATGAGATTTATTACTTATTTCGAAGAAAAAGCTAAAAACATGATAACTCGAAAATGGTTCACTTTTTCATAATGCATACTCACAATTTTTCATACCCCTATGGTTAATGTTATCGCATTTAGTCACCCCTATCACCTCCTAACGAATCTACGTCGAATTCCCAATAACCCTGTGTATAGTTAAGTTTCACTGTACTCTTTTGACGTGACAACGTCTTATAAATTGATGAATACTGGATGTCATTCGCGCAAAATGTCCCGTAACGCTAGAGCCGAGAGTTCCCGATTTTTTTTTTGACGAACTACACAGATTGGCCAGAGAAGCTGGCCTTGACTGCTTCACCGGATTGAGAGGTGGCATAGCTATTAGTTCGCTTAGCCTGAACCTCTATTGCTAGTAACTCGACACAAGGGTCCCCCCGGTGAGGGGTAACCTCGGCTTGAACGGTTACTATGTTACGCGTAAGCATGCCGATCCGAGGGCGCCAGGAGAGCCGAACCACGATTCGGTCGGTTGCTATTTCACGGATAATCTAACGGACATTCAAAAGCTAAACTAACTTTGAGTGCCACTTCGGGAAGCGTTGGCGCTGGGAGAAGAAGTGGCCGAAGAAACTCCAGCAACGCTCCTAACATCTAAGGGGTGGGGCCTGCCCATAATAGCGGTAACGCGCAAGGATTATTCGCAACCTCCGACGGTCGCGAATGGACGCTTTGTGGATTTGTAGAGATCTAGCCTGTGCAATGGTAATCGCGTCGTCCGGATCGTCAAGAACGTGTCTCGGCATCCGGGCGACGCGACGGGAGGATTGCCGGTAGTGCACGTTCAAAGTGTGTCAGCGAGAGCGGTCTGAGAGAGACAGAGAACGCAAATTTGTGCTCAGTTAAGTAGAATAAAATACTCCAGTTTTGTTGTAATAACGTGTGTATCTAGGATACGTTGTCACGAATTTAACGTCCGAGCTTCTTGCGCCCACACACCTGGGATTTTTATCATAAAAAACTGTAATATTCAAAAGATTACAGGTAAATATTTTACCTACTTCGTATGAAATTGAATGAGGCGATCATTTGCTATATCACTCATTTCAGTTTTTCTCCCTTCCTTGATCACATCTGGATGTTTTTTCATCATCAGCCAACCGATATGGGAGAAGAAGAAGCCCCTGCGAGCGTCGTGGGGGTCGGCAGAGGTCTCCGAAAACTTGTGATGGATGCGGTGATCTCGAACCCAATTGTATATGTTGTTCTACAAAAACACGAGTGTGCTTTAGACATAGACATATTCTTTATTTTCACAAAATAAACACATCAAAAAGACCGAAAAAATACAGATAAAGAAAAAAATGGACAAATAGTACATAAGACATGATGCCAATATTGGACACCGTCTCAGCATAAGCCGTCGCAAGGATGCGACAGCGCTGATTTTCAGCGGTGCTCAGGACTACCCAAAGTCGTGCGCGCCCAACAATACATTTACATGGAATTTATACAGACAATAAGAGTACAATAAATATGATACATGTATAAATAGTTATGAGATTAATATATATTATATACAATGAAATAATAGATGAACAAATTTTCATAAATAAATATATTATTAAGTTAAAAATAAAATAAATACCTGACCGGCAGTTGAATAACAGATGATTAGAATAATCTGGAGTGGGAGAGTGGCTTTGTAGGATCTGTGCGTCCAGTAACGATGTACTCCTGCAGTTACACCGAATCCGGCCACTTGCCCCATAAAATATCCTAGAAAAAGAAACTCTGGTTGTACTTTTGCAGGATAGACAGAGACGGTTCGCTGTCCGTTTTTCACCAAAATTAGGCCTTATGTGTTACAGGCGGTTCATCTATCGTCCTTTTTTAAATGACGATGGACTAACCAATACTAGTGTCATTGTTTATTGAAATTTTAAGTGGTGATAATCACGCGCTCGGCCGGTGAAGGGGAACCTAAATCTGTAAAAAAACATTTCTAAGACATGTGAAGTCTGCCAATCCGCACTAGGTATGCATTGCTGGCATGCATAGGTATGCATGGCATCAGCCCTGTAGTTCTGGGCTCTTAAGAATAAGACTACGGTATCCCCTGCCTGTAGAAGGCGACTAAAAGGGGCCTCGGGTTCACTGGGCGACAAGGGTGGGGGCCTTTGTCGTCCGCCAAGGTGGACCCGGGAAGAAGGCGACATCGGCTGGCCCGTGTCGCCTTGCACTGCGAGGGCAGAGGGGGGGAGGGAGTAACCTCCCCCCTCGGGACGTGATCTCCTTGAGCACAGTGCAGAGGGGCTCCGGTGCGTTCCTCTGGAGATGCCGGAGCCCCACGTCATGCACCGAGGAAAGGGCCACCGGGGAGGTTTTAGTGGGTAAAAACCCCACATAACCGCGGCCTTCCCCCCAGAAGGCGGGGTATCTTTTTGAAGATTTCCTCCTCGTAAAAAAAAAAAAAATGGTATGCATGGCGGACTATGAATTTATACTCTCTTTACAGATAACCCTCCAAGCCGAGGTGTTCCCTCACCGAGGGGACCCTTGTGTCGGGTTACTAGATAGTGGTTCCAATGAATTTATTGCAATTTTATGTACTGATTTGCCACGCGCTCTGTGGTGAAGGAAAACAAAAAAAATGTGAGGAATCCTTTGTCTTAGAAAATTTTCTAAGACCATGTGAAGTCTGCTAATCTGCACTAAGACCGCGTAGCGGATTATGCCCTTATATTCTCTTTAGGGAGACGGACTGTGCCCAACACTGGGAAAATATAGGCTGTAACTTCAACTTTTAAAATAATTGTTATAAAATAATAAAAAAAAAACAATTGAAGTTACATGTTAAAAAAATGTGTAAATTTCAGATTTCGTCGCAATGATAAAATGATTGTAATATGTCGGTTTCATAGTGAAACTTTAGTGACAAATAGCAGATTCGGAGCCAGTGGAGATGCAGGATTTGGGACTTTGAGTAAGGATTTTTTCTTGCTCACCATAAACGACCGTTTGCCATCTAGGCATTGGGGCTATTGTTATATAATAAAGCACAACGGCGACAGCTATTAAATGAAAAATTGCAATAGGAATAACATTTGTCCAGCGTATACACGTAATGAATCCCATCCTTTTTTCCCATTCACGTAACGGCGACAGGAACTTAGGTTCCTTTGGACGTGTTTCTTCGTACACATTGGATTCTTTGGCGTTATTATTGGCATGGTCTTCTCGCGCGCTGTCTATCTGTCTGCTAATAGATTTCGGACTGATTTGTCTCTCAATAATTGACGTCTCCGTAACAGTTGATACCGCCATTTTTCTGTGAATTACAAATGAATGAATAAATATATTTTATTGTATAACAATAAAAACTATATATACATCGTATATTGTTAATTTTTGTTGTCATAGTGTAACAATTTTGTTGTATTGTGCACAAACTTAATGTTTACGATTTCAACGATAACTTCTTTACGTACTAACTAGGAGAGTAAGCTGGTGAAAGTGTTATGAAAAGTGAGATCGAGCGAGACGAACGAAAGGAGAAGTTAATGAATAAAGAGAGTGTTAAATTTCGTATATCTAAGATAGTGAAGGACAATTGTCTGTATCACACTGTAGGAGCAAGAGAGAGCTGTGCCCGTGCAATGTGAACAGCTCTCTTTTCTTTCTCTCTTAAACAATCGTGTATATATTATTCTTCTTGAAGTGCCATCTCCTACCGGAGGTCAGCTATCATTAAGGCTATTTAGGCAGCGGCACGGAACAAGGATCGTGTGCTCATGTTGAACTATGTCCGGAGATTTCTGGGCCACGAAATACGTCTCTTTCCAGGTGGTCGTTTACCCTGGATTTTTCCTTGGACGATGAGTTGGAGTAGTTCGTATTTGTTACTACGCATTATATGACCAAAGTACTGGAGCTTGCGTTTTGTCACGGTATTAATGACCTCCGCGTTCTTGCTCACTATTTGCAATACTGTTTTGTTTGGTATCTTATCCGACCATGATATTTTAAGAATTCTTCTGTACACCCACATTTCAAAGGCTTCTAAGCGATTACTCATATTCTGGGTTAAGGTCCATGACTCTACGCCATACAGAAGAACAGAAAACACATAGCAACGTGCCAAACGCACTCTGGTAGATATCTTCAAAGATCATTGCAGAGAAGGTGAGCTAACTTAAGAAATGCGTTTCGCACTTGCTCTATACGACATTTGATCTCCACGCTGTGATCACAATGGTCATTTACTCTGTGTATATATTATTATGTGTATATATTATATACACAAATAAAGGGACCGGAAGCAGGAGATCGCTTCCGACAACGAAGACAGACAATAGTACTAATGACACCTTTGATGTTTGGACGGACAAAAAATCGATCCTGATAAAAATCATATATTTAAAGAAAACAGCAATGATGCTGATGCTCGGATCAGTTTTGTTTTTTATTAAAGTAATATATTTTGTTTGAAATTATCGTTTCATTTAGCTTTTTTTTTTGACGAGTAGGAAATCTTCAGAAAGATACCCCGCCTTCTGGGGGGAAGGCGGCGGTTATGTGGGGATCTTACCCACTAAAACCTAGCCCTTTCCTCGGTGCATGACGAGGGGCTCAGGATCTCCAGTGGAACGCACCGGAGCCCCTCTCCACTGTGCTAAAGGAGAGCACGTCCCGGTCTTTCCCCTGTGCCCTCGCAGCGCTAGGCGACACGGGCCAGCCGATGGAGGCCTTCCCGGGTCCACTTTGGTGGACGACTCAGTCCTCCACCCTTGTCGCCCAGTGGACCCGAGGCCCCTTTTAGTCGCCTTGTACGACAGGCAGGGGATACCGTAGTCTTATTCTTGAGAGCCCAGAACTACGGGGCTGTCGTTTCATTTAGTTATACTAACATGATGGAGCGTAAATAATGCTCATAAAACGTTATAAAAATATGATTTTTTAATCAGGATCGATTTTTTTTCCGTCCCATCATAAAAGATGTTATTAGTGCTATCTTCTGTCTTCGTTTTCGGAGACGGTCTCCTTATACACTGTATGGAATATACATATATTAGACTTAAGAGCTATGCCACCTCTCAATCGGGTGAAGCAGTCAAGGCCAGCTTCTTTGGCCAATCTGTGTAGTTTGTAAAAAAAAAACTTGTGTATATATGTAGAAATATGTTTTTTTTTCTAGAAAGAATGCTAACAATTTTTTTTTCACAAATATAACTAACATCAAGAGCCGTGGTAGCTCAGTGTCCGGGCGGTTGGCTCTTGTTGCATAGTACGCTAGCAACCCGAGTTCGATCCCCGGTGCCGGCACCAATAAATTTGTTGTTGCAATTTTATGTGCTGATTAACCACGCGCTCGGCGGTGAAGGAAAACATCGTGAGGAAACCTACATGTCTTAGAAAATTTTTCTACGACATGTGAAGTCTGCCAATCCGCATTAGGGCCGCGTGGCGGACTGTGCCCTTATACTCTCTTTACAGAGAAGGCCTGCGCCCAGCAGTGGGACGTATATATTATATATATAAAGGCTGTAACTTTTAACTTTTATAACTAACATTCCTGTTAACCATTCCAAATAAACTTAAGCTTGTACTTCGAGATGGTTCGCGACTATTGAAGTCGATTGAATGGGGGATTCGAACCTGCGACCTTATGTTTCACAGACCGTTTGTTTTTAATACTAAATAAGCTCATGTTTGGCTTCTAACTCGCTCTATGGAAGGCGAAGATGGAGCCTAGAATGAAGCACGTGAGCCTATAAGGTGTCCAGATTGTACCCGTATGGAAAGACTGATCGCGGCAGAGAATTTCTTAGCCGTCCGCATAAGTAAGGTGGAGGCAAACCAATTCGTGCGTATCGATGGGGTGCCTATGTCGTAAGGGTACCCGTACCCTTAACGATTAGGCTATTGACACTTTAATTATTAAGTGGCCTCTAAAACCTCTTTCTATATATATATATATATATATAAAAGGGAAAGTGTGTGGATATGTTCCATATAGGCTCCGAAACGGCTGGACCAATGTCGATGAAACAAAGTGAATCTTCAGATTGACCTGGCGAGTAATACTGTAAACTTTTGTTGACGATCGGAGCACTCCTCTTTTTGAACTGTCAGATACAGCTTATATTTACTATGATACTAGTACTACGGGTATGATATTGTATTTACTGATATGTACTTCACCCGCTCGAGAAGAGAATGAATACGGAGAGAAATTAATAATTTATTATATTGTGAGTGTTAAATTAAATATTTAATGATGTAAGTTTATTGTTTAAATAAAATAAAGCAAAATTTAGCCCGGCGAAGCGGGCTGGGTACGCTATAATACAAGACGTGACTTCTCTGACACGTTCTAACATATATATACATAAATGACTGCAAATTATTCGTAAGTCTTGTACGTGAGAATATCGAAAATAAAGAAATGTATGCATAGCCATAAGTTACAATTAATGGCAATCAGATTTTGTACGCCTCATAACGCTAAGCGCTTGAGGCAGCAAGCAAGCGAAGTCATCAGCCAGGTGCGCGCCTCTGGGTGATCCCCCGTTACCCGGGATTGTCATCACGGGGGGCAACTGTTCCCCCGGTCGTGGGTACCGCTTTTGCGGATTTGATGGTCTTATATGACTTGCATCAACTGTGGTTTTCTAGTGCAACCAAACCTGCCATTCTATGCCGGGTCTACCGTACCTTCCCCTCCTTGAAGGGGAAGGATAGGCACTTGCAATAGGGATGTTCATGCCAAAAATATATCGATATATTTTTCGATATAATATATCGTGAGGTTGTATCGATACTACGCGATATATTGTACAAATATATCGATATATTTTTCGATATAATATATCGTGAGGTTGTATCGATACTACGCGATATATTGTACAAATATATCGATATTTTTCATATATCGAAATTTGTTTATAATTAATTAGCGCTTAATATTAAAAATTAGAAAAGTTTTGTACTAATAGAGTACTCGGCGCGTAACTGAGAGGTTCTCGCTCCGGATACCAGTTCAGACTATTTGATTTGATTCTGCTAGCAGAAGAGAGTACATGCATAGATTATGAAATTTATATAACGAGTCCTGCTATCGTGAAGAGTAGGAGTGTAGTAACATACTACACTACACTCTTCGTGATGGCAGCGCAAGGGTTTTGTTTTATTCAAGTTGTCAACCACAAATAAAAGAAAGAATGGAATGTTTTTTTACTTAATTGCTTACGATTTTTCGTATATCGGATGAAATATATCGACATAAATATCGATATTAGATGATTCGATAACATCGGATTGAAGCGACATATCGCGTCCATATATCGATATTTTATGTAATATCGATATCTATCGTGCACTTCTAACTTGCAATAGTTTGCGTGGCGTTGGTTGGTTTTGTCCGCATTCGGAGGGCGAGAATGAAGCGGCGTGCATCTATTATGCCACTTTGCATACAGCTGCGTCCTGTGGCCTTTATTTGATTGTCAGACCACTTTGCCGGTGGACGTCCTTTACTATACTTGCCAGTCCGTGGTCTCCAATCAAGAACAATCCTGCCCCATCGGCCATCTGTTCTACGCGCCATGTGACCTGCCCATTGCCACTTCAACTTGCTTACGTTCACTTTGTTATTTACGCTTAAGAAATGCGAAAAAGACTGTTGAAATGATTTCGTAATATTCACGTTAAATTGGCTTTGACACTGCATTAGTGTGTTTGAATTGTTACGTGCCTATTTTGTATAAAGATTTGAGGTCAAGGAACAAAGCCTAAACAGGTCTTAGGTGTTTTTTTTAAAGTTTAAGAATTGTTTGTTAGTTAGAAAATGTGGTAGAATCGGAATCAATCGGATAATATACTAGTAGAAGCAACACTATTTGAAAAAACTCGCTAAAGCGCCATCTATGATCAGATAGTTGAAGTACATGCTTAATAGTCTTTTTAAGTCGAACTACATAGATTGGCCAGAGAAGCGGGCCTTGACTGCTTCACCGGATTGAGAGGTGGCATAGCTCTTAGGTCGCTTAGCCTGAACCTCTATCGCTAGTAACTTGACACAAGTCCCCCCGTTTAGGGGTAACCTCGGCTTGGACGGTTAAAATGTTGACTATTTCATGGATAATCTAAGGGACATTAAAAAGCTAAACTAATTTCGAGTTCCACTTCGGGATGGGTTGGCGCTGGGAGAAGAAGTGAATGAAGAAACTCCAACAACGCCTGCTCATAAAATAGCGGTATGGCGCGAGGATTATTCGCAACCTCCGACGGTCGCGAATGGACGCTTTGTAGGTTTGGAAATATCTAGCATATAACGTGTCTCGGCCTCCGGGCGACGTGACGGAATTTAGTACAGAAAGGTGTAAGTGGCAGCACTTACAAGAAGTTTATTAGAATGTTTAGTGGTAGGCTCGAAAAACCGTCAACATGCCTGCTTAAAGAATTGGGTGATAATTCGATATTGGGTAAAAACTTAATAGTCACGTTATTGTCGCAAGACTGCCGCTGCGCTTACCGCTGATTTTCAGTTACCCAGGACTTTTTTTCAGAAAGATACCCCTAAAACCTCCCCGGTGGCTCTTTCCTCGGTGCACGACGAGGGGCTCCGGTAGCTCAAGGAGAGCACGTCCTCTGTGCCCTCGCAGTGCAAAGCGACGCGGGCCAGCCGATGTCGCGTTCTTCCCGGGTCCACCATAGCGGACGACAAAGGCCCCCACCCTTGTCGTCCAGTGGACCCGAAGCCCCTTTAAGTCGCCTTCTACGACAGGCAGAGGATACCATAGTCTTATTCTTGAGAGCCCAGAACTACAGGGCTGGACTGCCTTAACTGCCCAGGACTACCTTAACGTGGCATTTATACAGTTATATAATAAATATACAAAACAATAAATATAATACGTATATAAACAGTTATTAGGTATATATTATGTACAATAAAATAATAGATGTTGATTTTAATAAATAAATTAAGTATTAAATTAAAAAACAAATTTAAGAAAATAAACATATAACGTTCATATTATTATTTATTTATTTAAAAAAAAAGAAAGCTAGCAATATTTCTTTTTTTTTTCAGTAATATTACTAACAATCTTGTTAACCTTTCCAACTAAGCTTAAGCTTGTGGTAGGAGATGGTTCACGGCAATAGTCCAATGGTGGATTCGAACCCACGACCTAACGATTCGCAGGCCGTACCCTAAACCATTAGGCTATTGACGCTTCAAATATTAAAAATATTAGAAAGACAATTGGTCTATATTATTACTATGACGCCAATGAACGTTCATTTCGTATAATTCATTTAGCACACTCGGGCCATGGACGTAAGTGACGCAAAGTAATATTTTTCTAGATAATAGGTACCGAATAGGTGATATGCTTCCTTTTAAGAGTCTACACGGGGACTTTGTACAAGTCAACTAGACATTAGAATAACATCTAGATATTTGGCGTGTGTTAATTTAATCGTGAGTCGTAAATATTTTCCAGAAGAATGATCTGCGTCAACGAACTATAGAAGTGTCAAATATTAGCAAACTAATGAAAAGGCGTAGCGATTAACTCACAGTGTGTAGGTCAAAAGTATAATTACGAGTAAAAAAGAAAGGCGATTTCAAATCGAATCAATCGATCACACATCGAGCGGGGCGCAGTGTTGGCAAAGTAGCAGTTGATGTTGATAAATGGGCAGTTGTAATGTACTAGTTAATATAGAGAATCATACACAGAGAGCTATCGCGCGATCGCTCGACTAGCGCTCTATAATTAGTACATTACAACATGTTAAACTTTACCTTAAACGCTGTTGTCGTCTTCTTTGTATTTTCGAATTATTGTAGGAATATTACGAAATGGAAGAGAGGAGACGCATACGTCATCTACCGCCTGACACAGGTACTCACCGGGCACGGGTGCTTCGATGAGTACCTGAACAAGATATGCGCGAACCGATCGCGCAATGCCACCGTTGTGGCTGTCATCGGAATTCCGCGCAGCACACGCTAGCCGTGTGCCCCGCGTGGGAGGCGGAGCCCCGGATCATGGTTCAGCAGATCGGGCAAGACCATGGAAGGCACAGGGCTGCCTAAGCCCTGTCGTTCTGGGCTCTCAAGAATAAGACTACGGTATCCCCTGCCTGTCGTAGAAGGCGACTAAAAGGGGCCTCGGGTTCACTGGGCGACAAGGGTCTTTGTCGTCCACCAAGGTGGACCCGGGAAGAAGGCGACATCGGCTGGCCCGTGTCGCCTTGCACGGCGAGGGCACAGGGACAGTAACCTCCCCCCCCCCCCCGGAAGTGCTCTCCTTGAGCACAGTGCAGAGGGGCTCAGTTGGCGTGATATTGAATTATTTGTCCATTTGTCGGGCACATCTTCTATATATATAAATGTGAAAGTGTGCAGGTATGTTCCATATAGGTTCAGTTCAATCTTCAGATTGACCTGGAGAGTTTGGTGACGATCGAAGCACTCCTCTTATTGAACTGTCAAATACAGCTTTTATTTACTATGATACTACTACTACGGGTATGATATTGTATTTACTGATATGTACAAGGGTGTAGGTCTCTTGTAGACATCTTCACCCGCTCGAGAACAGAATGAATACGGAGAGAAATGAATAATTTAATATATTGTGAGAGTTAAATTAAATATTTTATGATGTAAGTTTATTGTTTAAATAAAATAAGGCCGGCGAAGTGGGCTGGGTACGCTAGTTTTTCATAACAACCTGAAATGACATTAAAACATGTTCAACTTTGCTGTTGTTTTATGCATGAATCTTTGATTCAAATTTGATGATTGATGGACATATCTATTGTTTGATGTCTCGTGCGACCTTCCATTGATAATTCTGTCTATTATTATAATACATTACAATACGGCAATTAATCACAAAATAATAATAGTTGTCTCACATTTGGGGCACTTAATCTACACAAAATAATAAAACTTGAGTGTCCGTTTGAAAAGCGGTTATTTTAAAAACCGTTTTTAACCGACATCAAAAAAGGAGTAGGTTCTCAATTCGCCTGTCGTTTTGACAATGGTATCCATGAAAAAACTGCACGTAAATTTGCATTATGTGCGTGACAAATGGACGAATAACTCAATATCACGATAACCGATTTCGATGATTCATTGCATCGTACATACATTTACTTACTAACAAGTATATTTACGAAAAAAACCAAAAACCAAACGTTATTAAGCGCTCATTGTATCTGACATCAGAAACCAAACTCTCATCTAACTACCCTTGAAGAACATCCATTCCTATAAACAATTTTCGTCTGTCTCTCCGCTTATTTGTTCCAGGTAATCTCTCGAACGGCTGGATCGATTTTGACGGGAATTTCACTGGCGCATAGCTAATGTAGTCAGTAATAGAATAGATAAGCGTCAATAGCCTAATGGTTTAGAGTACGGCCTGCGAATCGTAAAGTCGTGGATTCGAATCCACCATTCGACTATTGCCGTGAACCATCTCCTAGCACAAGCTTAAGCTTAGTTGGAATGGTTAACAAGATTGTTAGTAATATTTCTGAAAAAAAAAGAAATATTTCTAGCTTTCTTTAAAAAAAAAATAGAAAAAAACATTTATCAGACACAAGAACACAGAGAATATTAAATATAAAATGCAAGAAAAAAAGTCCAGGTGTCTGGACTCAAGGTGCTTGGACGTTAAATTCATCACAAAGTATTTTTTTTATGCCTGTAAACTAGCGCTTGACCATGATCCCACCTGGTGTTAAGTGGTGATATAGTCGAAAGATGGTACGCGCTAGTTTAGTAAGTGCCTATTCACTCTACTCTTGAAGGCTCCCACGTCGTACTTGGACGGAAAGACTGAGGCCGGCAACTTATTCCACTCCTTTGCTGTACGCACGATGAACGATGTTATTTACAACAAAATTGAAGTTTTTTTTTCTATTTAACTGAGCACAAATTTGCGTTCTCTATCTCTCATACCTCGCTCTCTCTTACACACTTTGAACGTGCACTATCGGCAATTATCGGGAACTCTCGGTTCGAGCGTAACGGGACATGTTGCGTGAATGACATCCAGTATTCATCTATTTATAAGACGTTGTCACGTCAAAACAACATTGATAACAGTAATTATAATTAAGAAAAGGAAATTCTCTGGCTTAAATTTGATATTAGAATAAGAAATATTGGGTACTCCTTGTCAATATTTCAAATTATTTTGTGTAACTTATTTTATATTACAAGACTGTACCAAATAACATCAAAAAAAAATATTAAAAAATGGGACTTGTGCCGATATGGGCTTTTTTTTTTGTTCACGCGGGAGAATCTTTTTATAGACCATCCTCCGGTAGCCTGGGCAGCCCCTACCCACTAAACCTTCCGCGAATGCCATCAGCCGTTATGAGCGGGGTGCCCCGGATCTGTCAGCGACAGCGGCAAAGACCGGACTTCATCATCAAAGGGGACTTCTCCGGCACTCAGAGAAGTCCCGACGACGCCGAAGCATGCTGGGGCCTGGTACCCATCCTGGCCCCGCTTCGGATTACGGGGGCGGCAAGAGGAGGCGTTCGTAACGCCTCCTGCGCACCGCGATACGTCGCCTGCGGAGGGGGGGAGGCTCTGCGCTCCCCTCCCTGACCCGCTCGTCAGCCTCCTTCTGGGACATGACCGTCTCACAGAAGGAGGCGACCGCCGTCCAAGACCTGTGCCGATATGGGCTTGGCTCAGCATGTGTTGTGCTAAAAACAGCGTTGATTTTCAGCCAAAAAGCCTGTAAGCCAAAGGAGCAACTTAGAGTATTGTTATTTTAGAAAATTCTAAATAAATAATTTTTATTCGCGGACAACACCGCGGGGCGAAGCTAGTTAACAATAATATCCTAGTGAAGCTTGTTTTACACACCGTATCGAAGTGTCATTGTGACGGTATTGACGCCAGGACTACTGATAATGTGACCCGGTAGTACAGTAGCACAGAATTACGTGAACAGTCATGGTAGGACTATATAAGTTACAGCACTACTGACTTTTCAACTGACTTCAAAAGGAGTAATCAATTCGTCTGTATTTTTTTTAATGTTTGTTACCGCATAACTTTGGACTGGGTGAACCGATTTTGATAGTTCTTTTTTTGTTTGAAAACTGGCACTTCCAGTGTGGTTCCATATAAATTTTGACAATAGAACCAAACTATAGAAGTCTTATTTGTATTATGTGCGCCACAAATGGACTAATAACTAATTATCACGTCAACCGATTTCAATTATTCATGTTCTATTTTAAAGGGATGTACTTTAAGAGTAGTTTGATGAAAATTTGATTACGTTTTGATTAAGTTTTATTTCGTAATATTAGGTATATTCGGGTTATAGCCTCAACGTTTGATTCAGTTTTTGTCTTTACTCGTAAAGAGAATTGTAAAGATAAATTACATAGATTAGCAAAAGTGAAGTAAATACGGGACTGTATTATTTAAAAATAGTTAAAGAAACATATTATTTGTCCCTATTAAAAGCTGTACTCGAACCAGACATAGATTAGGTCTTGAACAAAGCAGCTCTCGTAGAGAGGGGAGTGATTATTTATTTATTTATTTTATCTTTATTTGCACTAAATAAGAGAGTACAAAAAGGCGGACTTAATGCCAGAAGGCATTCTCTGCCAGTCTACCTTAGGGTTGTGTAGAAACAAAGTCACGGGTGCAAGCTTAGAAAATAAAATAAAATTAGATTACCCCCCCGGGACGTGCTCTCCGAAAAGCACAGTGCAGATGGGCTCCGGTGTGTTTCTCTGGAGATCACGAAGCCTCTCACCATGCAGCTAGGAAAAGCCAACGGGGGGGTTTTAGTGGGTAAGAACCTTCCCCTGAGAAGGCGGGATTATCTTCTTAAAGATTTCCCATCGTCAACAAAAAAAGGTCGTGAACAACTGATTAATCTATAGCTGCAGCCATAGAGACAGTGTCTGTGATTGATTACTCTGTACTGAGATATCACCAGGGACTCACTGATACTTCATTTTTAATTCGAATACCGTCTATACATCTACAAATAGATTGATAAATAATTTTCAAGTTGCCTTTCAGATGACGTCCAGAATGTTTTGCCTTTCTCTAAGTACGTTCGTTTGTACATTATCATCCGGTGCCTGTGCCGCGGGCTGTCCTGCAGTTGTGGTGACGTCACTTCCTTTCGTGACGGAGTACGCAGTGTGGCGTGGATGGCGCCAAACACTCATTTATAAATCAGACTTGGAATCCGGTAACTTAGATTATTTAATTTATTTAGTACTATCGTAGCCAGCTAGGTTTATTTTATTTAAACAATAAACTTATATCATTAAATATTTAATTTAACTCTCACAATATATTAAATTATTCATTTCTCTCCGTATTCATTCTCGTCTCGAGAGGGCGAAGATCATTACCTACACCCATGTATATATCAGAAAATACAATATCATTCTTAACTTTTATTGATTTATTATACTTCATTATACTTCAATATACTTCATTGTTCTTCAAAATGGTATAATACACAACGCATGTGTCATTACTAATTTGGGTTACAAAACAATAGAATATCATCATAGTAAATAAAAGCTGTATTTGACAGTTCAAAAAGAGATGTGCTCCGATCGTGACCAAACTTTACAGGATTACTCGTCAGGTCAATCTGAAGATTACTTGAAAGTTTCATTGAAATCGGCCCAGCCGTATCCAAGCCTATACGGATCAAACTCACACACATTCTCTTTTATATATATAGATCATAGACACAAAAGTATAAACGTGACAGTGAATTAAAAAAATACAACTGAATTCAATCTATATGTGTGTATATAAGTAAAATATATACACGATTGTTAAACAGAGAAAGAAAATGTGCCCTTAGACATAAGAAACGTACCTCTCCCTTTTTCTTTCTTCACTAACTCAACACACTTTTCGTAACTTCATTTCGTAAGCCAAGCGTGCGTGAAGAAGTTTCACTCCCTTCAAAGATCTTAACATATACTTACGAGTAAAAAAAACTAAACTTCAAATCCGTAATGATTTTAAAATTTTATAACTTAAGTGATGATTTCTTTCACCGCCAAACTCGCGATAAAATTGTTTTTTTTTGAACTACACAGATTTGTGATAATTTAAAATGAAAGCGTAGATAACTGTGCTATTGGTCACAAGTACAATTACCAGACATGTTACGATGAAATACAAAAAAAATCCGTAATCATTTTAAAATTTTATAACTTAAGATATGATTTCTTTCACCGCCGAGCCCGCGATAAAATTGTTTTTTTTTGAACTACACAGATTTGTGACAATTTAAAATGAAAGCGTAGATAACTGTGCTATTGGTCACAAGTACAATTACCAGACATGTTACGATGAAATACAAAAAAAATCCGTAATCATTTTAAAATTTTATAACTTAAGTGATGATTTCTTTCACCGCCGAGCTCGCGATAAAATTGTTTTTTTTTTTTGACGAACTACACAGATTTGTGACAATTTTAAATGAAAGCGTAGATAACTGTGCTATTGGTCACAAGTACAATTATCAGACATGTTACATACAAAAAAATATATATTTGTTTTGACTATTCTTTACATTTTTGAAAGAAAATCATTAGTAATTGGTAATAAAAAATGTACCAAGTAATTACAAAAGTTGGCGCTAAAATTCATTATTCCAAAATATAAACCTTCCAAATTTTATCGTTACTTTTTGAAGAAAAAAATAATTTTGTGAAACACGTCGAAGTTTATGATATTTTTTTTTAGAATATATTAAAATATATAAGGTATGTCAAATTAAAAAACTAAATATAAAACAAATTATAAAATAAAAAAATCAATCACGTACCCGTATTCATATAATGAGATTAATTTATAATTGTGTAAATATTATTTAATCCGCACTGCACTTGACGTTATACACAAAATGGTAGAAGCGCACAGACTGATGTGAAAAATGTCAAATTGGGTTATGCGTTTGGCGCGGAAATGATCACGTTTGGTTCATTTACGTGTCTGTTTTAATTTCCCGCCGTTACCGACAGACTGCGTTTGTCACGTTTTGCTTGTTCACAATTTCATTTAGTAAATTACTACACCATAATAATCGTTTTAATCAACAATTTAACGTGAATATAGTATAGAAAACTGTGAGATGTGACTAACCCGAAATGTTCGTGTGTTTGTCCTTTATACGCGTTAGATATTTGCGTTTGTAATTTGACTGTCACTGTTGATATCACGTTAACGAACTATTCGGCGATTTCAATATGTAAGATTCTAGATTGCGGATGTTTGCAATCTGAATTAAATTTCTGAAGTGAGACTTCTTTATGCACGCTTGACTTGGGGAATAAGCTGGTGAGTTACGAATAGTGTTATCGGGTAGTTACGGAGAAGTTAGTGAAGAGAGAAGTAGAGAGTTACGTTTCGTATATCTAAGAAGTGCAGTCCTATTGTCTGTATCAACTGTAGGAGCAAGAAAGAGCAGAGAGCGTGCATTTGCTTTTCTGAACCATCATGTATATAATATATTATACATAAATACATAATAGGTTGGGGAAAAAGTCTTTTCGCATTATAATAAGTATGAACTTGTATTAAAATCTCTTTGGTTATACTATTTGTATCTGGCTGGTTTTGGTCTCATTGAAAGTTTAAATTTTAAAGAACATAATTCCAAATTCAAATTAGGAAAATGCGTGATTTTCTTTTGTTTTTCATATTCCTCAAGATGAGTGAATCTAATGAAGAAATTCGATACATTTTAAAATTTTACTACAAAAAAGGTTAAAATGAATTAAGCAACAGAAGTGGTGTGGTTTTTCATCATGATAACGCTAGACCTCACACATATTTAGCCACTCAGCAAAAGTAAGAGAGTTTGTCTGGGAGTTGTTCATGCATCTGCCGTATAGTCCCGACCTTGCACCTTCAGATTTCCACGTGTTACGGTCTCTTCAGAATTCTTTAGGCAGTGTCAGGTTAACATCACGCGAGTACTGCCAAAACCACTTGTCGTGGTATTTTGATCAGAAGTCCCAAAATTTCTATAGCAATAGGATCATGTCCCTACCTACAATATTTATTTATTTATTTAAATCAACAAAAATTATAAAACTGTTACAGATAATACCAATATGATGTTATAAAAATATAGTGAAATATATATTATTATAATTAAAACAAATAAAAAGCTGCTTGATGTTTTGACAATAATATATAAATATAATAGAGTCAAACACCCTCTACGCATTTGTAGGCAGCTTCGATAAACACAGACTCTGTGCAACAAAATTTATCAATGTGCAGTGAGATGCTATTAACAAACCCAGCGCGCGACAGCGGAGAGTTCCTGGACAAGTTAGTCCTGGGACAGGCATTAGGAACAATGGCGGATGACCGCGCATGTACACGTAACTGTCTGGCGTCCGCAACTGTAGCGGCCAGTACTTCTGGGTGATGAACCCAGCCCCGCAGCATCCTCCACACATATTTAACCAGTGCAACGTCTCTCCTCACCTGCAACCTGCTGTACCCGACCATGCCCAATACAAACAGGCTCGGGTACATCAGTGGGAAGCAAGGATACACGCCGTATTGCTTATAATATAGAAATCTACAAAATTTATTTTGTATCTTCTCCACCATGAGACAATATTTGTCTTCGTGAGGATTCCATATGATAGCGTTCGTCTCTAAATGGCTTCTTACCAATGCGTTAAATAAAGATTTAACTACTAATAAATTCGAGAATTCCTTGCACTGCCTGAGGATAAAACCAAGATTTCTGTAAGTTTTTTTTGCAAACATTAGTGATGTGTCTACGAAAGTTAAGATCTTGTACCATTTCAACTCCCAGATCCCTGATACACGCGACTCGATTGACAACAGTGTCGTTGAGGACGTACGGGTGCTGCACAAGTGTGCGCGCGCGCCCAAAGCTCATTACACAACACTTGCTTACATAAAGATGGCAAAGACTTATCAAACAAAATGGTACCCACATACTTCAGTTAAATATAAATAAACTATATTAAAATATGTATTGAATTTTCTTAAAAATGCAAAGAAACTTTTTCCCCATTACATATGGATGGAGATAAAGAAGTCTTACTTCAGTCGTGAGGTCTATAGCACACATTGTTCTTGATAAACCTCCAGTTTTCGTCGTAAGTTTCTGCTGTACTGCAAAATGATGGCTGGAAGAGCAGTTCTTATTCTTATTTGTCATTCCCTCATTTCTGAGGATCGTGGTCACTAGAGCCCCTCAAATGAACAATCTCAAAGATGCCTCCATCGACTTCGGTCCGAGGCAGCCCTCACCAGCTGGTAGAGATTAGGAGATGGCATCTTTTCCTTGATCAGACCGTCATGTTGGCGACCGTCCTCTTGTTCTCTTGCCTTCTGTATTGCCAACGATGACCAGCTTTTCAAGATTGCCACCCCTCTACGCTTGTTATGCCCGAAATATGACAGTACGCGCTGTAGACACGTAGTGGACAGTCTGGTCTGCCTCCAGCACCACATCTCGAATGCATCTATTCTCTGTCTTTCTCTTGCTCGTATTGTCCATGTCTCGACTCCATATAGAAAGATTGGGAATATTAATGCTCTAACTAATCGAGCCTTTGTTCTTTAGCTTATTCCTCGATTTTTCCAAATACAGGAATCAAAAAAGCAGTACTGCGGAACAAATCCAAAACTAGGAAACTAGCAAAGCCTGGAATAAAATCGAATAGAATAAGTGATAGATAAGTAATAAGATAAGTGAAAGTGTAATTTGTTTTTTCAGAAAACATTGCTAACATTCTTGTTAACCATTCCAACTAAGTTTAAGCTTATGCTAGGAAATGGCTCACGTCAATAGTCGAATGGTGGATTCGAACCTACGACCTAACCATTCGCAGATCGTACTCTAAACCATTAGGCTATTGACGCTGCCATTTACAACTAATGTATGTAAATAGATATGATGTATGGAAGGAAGGAAATTGAAAGGCCCTGACCGTCATAGCCAGGGGAATTAGATATAGCATAGACAAAAAAAAACTAGCCTTTGACTGTTTTACAGGATTGAGAGGTGGCATAGCTCTTTGGTCGCTTAGCCTGAAACTCTATGGTTTTTATTTTTACTCGTATATAAATATAATTGTTAATAAATAAATTTATTTACTTTGTAAAGGTTGTCAATGGGCTATGGTGCGGTTGGTGAAATGCTTGGGACTAAACGGAATATCGGCGGCCGTGGACATAGTGGGTAAACCTGTAATACAATCACAGTTGGGTGTGGTCATCATATCACCGGAATTCCATCGAAATGCCACGGAGAGATTAAAAATGAAAATCAAAAAGGTTACTAGAACCATTTTTAATATGTATATATGATTGTTATGTTGGTTTGTATACGCTATAAGAACTCGAAAACTTCTGCATCTACGAGTATTTAGCTCAATCACACAAATGCAAACAGTTTAGGGAATTCTTCCTGTTAACAAAAAGTTACCTTTTTGTTAACGGGGAGAGGAAATTAAAGATACCCCGCCTTCTTGGAGGAAGACGGCGGT
This sequence comes from Meandrusa payeni, assembly GCA_029286785.1. NCBI lineage: Eukaryota > Metazoa > Arthropoda > Insecta > Lepidoptera > Papilionidae > Meandrusa > Meandrusa payeni. The sequence continues at coordinate 1,302,283 of JAGSMX010000015.1, forward strand.
TATTTGGGTTTTACCCACTAAGGGGCTCAGGATCTCCAGTTGAACGCACCGGAGCCCTTCTGCACTGTGCTCAAGGAGAGCACTTCCAGGGCCTCCCTCCCCCCGCAATGCAGGCGACACGGGCCAGCCGATGTCGCCTTCTTCCAGGTTTCACCTTGGCGGACGACTAACGTCCCCACACTTGTCCCCCAGTGAACCTGAGGCCCCTTTTAGTCGCCTTCTACGACAGGCAGGGGATACCGTAGTCTTATTCTTGAGATCCCAGAACTATAGGGCTGGAATAATAATATTGTTAACTTACACAATATGGGTGATAAGGCATTAACTTAGCTAGTGCGCCTTACCATCTAGTACTATTGCATTTCCACTTAACATCAGCTGGGATTTTGGTCTAGAATTTTTCTGAAAACAGATAAATAGAAGTCTAATATGATAATTTTTATTACAGCTACATAATTCGGGAATGAATGAAGCCCACTTTGATTGGTTGATTGCAACAAGATCCAAAGATGACTTCAAGCATGTGAACTACATACTCAACGAGACAGCCATCAGATTTGATGAAACAATTATAGCTGCATATCCAATACATAAACAGAGGATAGACGATAACAATCTAGGACTTTGCGATAATGATTTCAAATACAAAATTAAAAGAAATGGACAAATTAAGAGGCCAAGAACATTAAGCAATCGATTCGATATTTGTCGCAGGGGAAATTATAACTGTGCGAACAGAGAACAAGGTACAGAAAACCTCAGAAGGTCCAAAGCTCCGGAAAGGAACATCACATATCGTGGCGGTAACAGTTACTCACGACGCCTTGCCGCAGGACTTTTGCCTTATAATTCCAGATATTTTAACATGAAAAACATCAGTAATCTGTTTTTAAATATATCTAATAGGCATCGTTTAAATTTTAAAGCAAACAATCAAGGCGTGATCCTGATTCAATATTTCAAAGTGCGTATTAATACCACTTTATACGGGACCTCTTTGGGTATGTTACAACTGTTTTTATATCAAGGAATAGTTTTTTTTTTTTTATGATGAACTACGCAGATTGGCCAGAGAAGCTGGCCTTGACTGCTTCACCGGATTGAGAGGTGGCATAGCTGTTAGGTCGCTTAGCCTGAACCTCTATTGCTAGTAACTCGACACAAGGGTCCCCCCGGTGAGGGGTAACCTCGGCTTGGACGGTTACTATGTTACGCGTAAGCATGCCGATCCGAGGGCGGCCGAGAGGGCCGAACCACGACTCGGTCGGTTGCTATTTCACGGATAATCTAAGAGACATTCAAAAGCTAAACTAACTTTGAGTGCCACTTCGGGAAGCGTTGGCGCTGGGAGAAGAAGTGGCCGAAGAAACTCCAACAACGCTCCTAACATCTAAAGGGTGGGGCCTGCCCATAAAATAGCGGTAACGCGCAAGGATTATGTCAAGGAATAGATGCGATGTATGTTGTATGTCGGAATAGACGGATAAATTTCAGCGGTTTATGAGGGTGGATTGATTATTGTTAATATTGGACAGGTAGACTTCACATGTCTTAGAAAAAATTCTAGGACATTTAACCTTCCTCACGAAGTTTTCCTTCACCACCGAGCGCGTGGTAAATAAGCACATAAATTTGCAACAACAAATTTATTGGTGCCGGCACCGGGGATCGAACTCGAGTTGCGTACTATGCAATTTGACGAGACTGCCCGGACACTGAGCTACCTCCATCGTGGACTCATGATATCAATAGGTAAAAAAAGCTAAAGTAAATAAGTCCCACTGCTGGGTGCAGGTTTTCGGAGAGTAGGAGAGTATAAGGGCATAGTCACATGTCTTAGAAAAAAAATTCTAGGACATGTAGGTTTGCGATGTTAGCTACCACCATCGTGGATTCGTGATATCAACAGGTTATTATGAGATAATACCAACTGCGCAGCATGCCAACATCTGTTCCATAAGTATTTATACAAATATTGAAACTTGACATATTTGATTTGTAACGTTTAAGTTAGTTTATAGATTCCTGTAATAACGAAATATTTATCGGTTAGTTTTTTTTTAACGATTAGGAAATCTTCAAAAAGATACCCCGCCTTGGGGGGGGAAGGCGGCGGTTATGTGAGGTTTTTACCCGCTAAAACCTTCCGGTGGCCCTTCCTCGATGCATGGTGAGGGGCTCCGGGATCTCCAGTGGAACGCACCGTAGAGCCCCTCTGCACTGTGCTCAAAGGAGAGCACTTCCCGGGGGGAGGTTACTCCCTCCCCCCCTGTGCCCTCGCAGTGCAAGGCGACACGGGCCAGCCGATGTCGCCTTCTTCCCGGGTCCATCTTGGCGGACGACAAAGGCCCCAACCCTTGTCGCCCAGTGAACCCGAGGCCCCTCTTAGTCGCCTTCTACGACAGGCAGGGAATACCGTAGTCTTATTCTTGAGAGCCCAGAACTACAGGGCTGATCGGTTACTTACCACATAGTACCTTTTTTGTGACGAACTACACAGGTTAGCAGAGAAGCTGAATTGGACTGTTTCACCGGATTGACAGGTGGCATAGCTCTAAGGTCGCTTAGCCTAAACCTCTATTTTCTCCTTCTCCAACTACCTTAGTGCGGCTACTGGCGGGGAGTTGGGGAACTCCCCGCTGGCTTGCACAGGCTCCACCCGTCTGATGGATACCCATCATCATCCCTTGTGAGCAGGGTTACCTCTCCACAGCCGCAGGAGGCACGGTTATCGCCCGGGCCTATCGCCGGTGCGAGATGGTGAATGCTAAAGCGGCCCCATCTCGCCCATCATGGCGGAGGATGGCTCACCATTGGAGGTTTTAGTCGGAAGGGGACCTTGTAGGCCGAGCCCGACATAACTCGTCCGCCTCCGCCATGTTAAAAAAAACCTCTATTTTCAACTGACTTCAAGTGCTTCAAGTAACCGACTTCTTGTTGATGTTTGTTACCTCAGTAACATACTTAGTACTTCCTCTTCCTTCTCGTTTTCTTCATTGCTGAGGGTCGTGACCTTCACGAATTATGGGGAGGACGATCGCTTTCCACCTGTTGCGGTCATATATTAAATTATTAATTTCTCTCCGTATTCATTCACTTCTTCATTTTACTTCAATGTACTCCATTGTACTTCAATATGGTTCATCATAACATAAATATACACAGCGCATGTGTCAATACAAATTTGGGTTAAAAACTAATAGAATATCATAAATATATATAAAAAAAGCTGTATTTGGCAGTTCAAAAAGAGGAGTGCTCCGAACGTGACCAAACTTTACTGGATTACTCGCCAGGTCAATCTGAAGATTCCCTGAAAGTTTCATTGAAATCGGTCCAGCCGTTTCGGAGCCTATACGGAACAAACACACACATTCTCTTTTACATATATATAGATTAAAATGTTTTAGGAATTTGGGATAGAAGAATGTCGATGTCGCTGGTAGATCCGCCTTATTCGGTGGAGGTTCGAAAGTTTTTAGGGGAACAACTAATATTTGGCCGGTGTAATGGAACTGACGAGGCTACCGATCCTCTGGAGGTAGAACGAACGTTTTCTCCGAGCTTATTGGACGATATTCTTTATTACCTGAGTGTACAATTGAATGCGACGTAAGTTTTTCATTTGTTTTGTGAAAGCAGTTTTTCAGAATATGGATTATTTAGCCGTGAGCAAAAATAAACGAACGGTTAAGAAAGTTTGAATATCTCGTACGATAACGACGCTAGCTAACTGAAATAAATTGTATATGATAGCAAATATTTTATTTATTTAATTATGTTTAATTAAAAAAACATAAACTTATACGATATCTTACGTAAACTTGGATAACACAGTATTAATTATTAGATTTTATTATATTGCTACATTGAGGCAACACTAAGTACTATAATTTAAATAAGAATATATATTTTTTAATCATCATCATCATCATTTCAGCCGTAAAACATCCACTGCTGGACACAGGCCTCCCCCAACGATTGCCAAAAGGACCGGTTGTAAGCGGCCCGCATCCAGCTGCGTCCTGCGACCTTTATGAGGTCGTCAGACCACCTTGCCTTGTCTCCAATCGAGAACTTTTCGGCCCCATCGGCCATTTGTTCTACGCGCTATGTGCCCTGCCCATTGCCACTTCAACTTGCTTATTCGGTTACCTTCGTTCGTCTACGGATCTCCTCATTCCTGATTTGATCTCGTAGAGATACTCCGAGCATAGCCCTCTCCATAGCTCGTTGTGCGACTTTGAGCTTGCTTTTTTTAATATATAATTAAAATAAAAATAAAAACCTTTATTTTTGCTCACAGCTAAACATTATTAGGCTCGTCGAAATAATACCGAAGTATCGATATTTTAAGTTTCATCTATAATTTTGATTTATCAATATAAAATATTCAATATCGAACATTGTACAAATATTATATACTTTTTTATTTATCTAATACGAAACGAGTATTCAAAAGGAATGCTGGTATACTTTTGTATACAAGTTACTATTCATATTGAGCTAAATACAAAAAGATCTCGCGGCCGTTCAGCAACAAGGTGGTCCGATCAGGTAAAAGACTCGTCGTCCTCCAAATTTTACAGTGCTGTGAGAGACGCGCTAGACAGAAGCAGGTGGAGGCAAATCATCCGCTCCAGATGCAACCCTGATGGTGACCACGATCCTCAGACATGAGGGACCGACACTAGAGAGAGAGAAATACATTATTATTGCATAACGTAAAATCTTTTGAAAATTATTGTTAAATCGATACATTGATATTTTTACGTGACGGACTATGCATACGATAAAGTGTTGTGTCATGTAGAATTTTCATTCATTCATAGTGACGTTACCTTACAGATAAATTATGTGTCCCTATCAGTTTAAAAAAAAAATTCTATAGTCACCTATAACTTTATGGTCTGTATTTTGTTTTTAAATTTTCAGCTCTTCAATGAGATACTATAATAAACTAGGATACCGGAGTTTCGAAGGTGCTTGGACAGGACTATTGGGAGCGTTAATGGACCATTCTATAGATATGGCCCTGGAGCCCGTGACGTCACATGCTTCCCGAAACCAAGAGATGGACTTTGTTTTCCCTATAGCTGAAACAATGTAGGTAATAGCCACGCCATTTATAAACGATCTCGATCGGAGCGCGAACGCTCTCTTTTAACCGACTTTAATTAAGGTGTAGGTTCTCATTGAAGAGAGAACTGGCTAACTGTATAGTTAGTCATAAAAAAAGATTGCTACCTCTACAGTTACTACAGTGCTTTCATATTATTATTATTATTTTTAATGCCTGTTTTTGAAGGTGGTGTCGGAGAATGGTCTCACGCGTCGTAGACCGTTGCGTCCCTTTTCGGCCATTTTTAAGTTGTACTTAATTTTTTTTTCTTTTGATGTGGCTGTCGCCCATGTGGCGTCGTTACTGTCATCTGTGTATCATATATTATATATACTACATATCATATTTACAGGTTCAATATTTACATACGAGATCAGGAAACTTCGGCAGTGCGTGACATATTCTTGGCACCGTTTAACCCTCAGTTGCTGGGGTGCGTGTTTGCGATCGCGATAATTTCCACAGCTGCTATTTTACTCATCAGCAGATTTACGCCCATCGTGACTTTGGACTACACAATGGGATTTACTGAGGCTGTCATTTGGTCTGCTGGGATATTATGTCAACAAGGTCAGTCAGTCTTAATCACCTACAAGTAGGGGTGGACGATATATATTGATATTTCATTAAATATTGTATATATATATATAATTCTTTTTATTCGTCTGTATAAATTCCATGTAAACGTAGCATTGCGCGCGCACGCAGTCCGCGTAGTACGCGCGAAGTCCTGGGCACCGCTGAAAACCAGCGTTGTCGTTTTTTTTTTAATAACGAACTACACAGATTGGCCAGAGAAGCTGGCCTTGACTGCTTCACCGGATTGAGAGGTGGCATAGCTCTTAGGTCGCTTAGCCTGAACCTCTATCGCTAGTAACTCGACACAAGGGTCCCCCCGGTATAATCTCGGCTTGGACGATTACTATGTTACGCGTAAGCATTCCGATCCGAGGGCGCCCGAGAGGGCTGAACCACGACTCGGTCGGTAGCTATTTCACAAATAATCTAAGGGACATTCGAAAAGATAAACTAACTTTGAGTGCCACTTCGGGAAGTGTTGGCGCTGGGAGAGGAAGTGGCCGAAGAAACTCCAGCAACGCTCCTAGCATCTAAGGGGAAATTATAGCACAGCGTTTTTGCATTCTTGTGACGGCATATGCTGAGACGTTGTCCAATATTGGCATCATATCCTATATCCGACTTGTCCGTTTTTTTTTGTTGCTTAACTGTATTTTTTTGTCTTTTTTTAATAGTCATATTTTGATTGAATAAGTCTATAAAATGAACGCGATTAATCGCTTCAATCCGATATTATTCAATCATCTAATATCGATATCTATGCGGGTTTATGTTTTTTCTTTATGGGACGTTACGCTAATTATGTTGCTTCTTTTAATCCGAAGGAACTTCCTTCTACCTGGTGTCCGATGGCACCACATTTTTTGGCTACTTAAATATATATATAACAACCGGTACGATCGATATTATACAATATATTATTTACGAAAATATTCGTATACATCGATATATCGATCGATATATCAAGTATATTGAGTATATCGATATAACAGTCGGAGGGAGCGCAACTGACAACAACAGCAATTTTTTCATTAAAAAACATAAACATGAAAAACGATATCTTACGTCAACTAGGATAATACAGTATTGGTCATTAAATTTATTTTTATTATACTTATGGTGGCAACACTAAGTACTAAAATTTAAATATAAATAAAATATTATTAATAAATTAATTAAAATATTTTATTTTATTTTAAGGATATTTAATTGTCTATCATGCACAATTTATTTCAGTTAGCTAGCGTCTTTATCTTCCGAGATATTCAAAGTTTCTTAACCGACCCTTTATTTTGGCTCACGGCTCACATATTTTTTGCATGAACATCCCTTTTTTTTTGTTAACTCGGGGGAATCTTTTTATAGACCATCCTCCGGTACCCTGGGTGGGCCCGGAGGGATGTGTGGGACTCGGCCTGGGCAGCCCCTACCCACTTAACCTTCCGCGAATGCCATCAGCCGTTATGAGCGTGGTGCCCCGGATCTGTCAGCGACAGGGCACCCCAACGACCGGCCGATCGTGGCAAAGACCGGACTTCATCCTCAAAGGGGACTTCTCCGACACTCAGAGAAGTTCCGACGACGCCGAAGCATACTGGAGGAGGCGTTGGTAACGCCTCCTGCGCACCCCGATACGTCGCCTGCGGAGGGAGGGAGCCTATGCGCTCCCCTCCCTGACCCGTTCGTCAGCCTCCTTCTGGGACATGACCGTCTCTGCATGAACATCCCTAGGCCAGACTATAGCGGACTCGAATGCCATCTTTGTACGTATGTCACCCATCTTCACTTGTTTCAGGGGGCTCCCGCATACCTTCTAGCCCGTCGGCGAGCGTGCTTCTGATTGTATGTCTTCTATTTGCCTTGGTTACATACAACTCGTATGCGGCCTTCATAACCTCCGTTCTCTCCGTGAGGGTTGCCAGTGTGGACACAGTTGCTGATGTCTTGCAGTCACCTCACTTGAAGATTGGTTACATTAGGAACGGGCCGGATCAAATGTATTTGATGGTAAATCTTTCCTATTAACATTATAAACGTGAAAGTTTGTAACAATGTATGGATGTGTGTGAAGTGTTACTCTTTCATGGAAAAAGCTACTGAATGGATTTGGAGTCAGCAAAATAAAGGGTCGGTTAACCCTTATTGTGGCAAGATTGTTTTTTGAACGGTGTAGACCTGTTGCTTCCGAGCCTCGCTCTTGCGATGGTCTCGAGCGACAGGTCTTGGACGGCGGTCGCCTCCTTCTGTGAGACGGTCATGTCCCAGAAGGAGGCTGACGAGCGGATCAGGGAGGAGAGCGCAGAGGCTCCCCCCCTCCGCAGACGACGTCTCGGGGTGCGCAGGAGGCGTTACGAATGCCTCCTCTTGCCGCAAAAAAAATTGTTTTTTGAAGAAAAGTAAAAAAAAAAATGTATATCCAAAAAATATCAAAAATAAATTTAAAATCGCGATATGCACATACGTATTTTGGACGCTACGTACCCTATTCTAATATATTCAATGCTACACGTACAGTGATTATCGCATTACTAGGAATGTATTTGTATACACGAAATGAAAGACTGCGTTATTTATATTTAGAGAAACAACATTTAATGTCCTTATTCCATCTCTATCTCTTTTATATAAATGTCACGACACTGACAATTGTGACATTAAACATTTGAATAATTATTATAAAATACAATTAAAGGATCTTCTGTTGAGGCTGGAGCGGCCGCTGCAACTGCAGAAAACCTCAAGCGGCGCAAATCTAGTAACCTCGATACGGGTTTCATATTTGAGCCGTTTGGGAGAAACTTTGGGTCCGTGGGGTCCTAGTGCACATCACCTTTTAATGTGTTAGCTAAGAAGTTGGTCGACACATCTGGTGACCAGAGGGCTGGCTTATACCTTGCACAGAGGCTAAGCATTGCCATACAACGTGGCAATGCTACCAGCCTTCTGGGCACGCTGCCAAGCGATGACGGTTTGGCACAGTTATATTTTTTGTAAATATTTTGTAATATCTTTTAAAAATGGATAAGATTAAGATTAAAAATAAATAGTTATTTTTTTATATACTTTATAATTAAATATCATATTTAAAATAATTACTATACCAATAATTAAAAATAAACATTAGAATATGTTTACACTACTTTAAATAAATAGATTACGCGATGATGTAAAAAAAAATTAAAGAATAGATTTAAGTAAAGATATCGTCCTGTTGTCCTGTCGTCTGTTCGTCAATAATACATCCACAATTGCGTTCTCCGTTACCACAAAAACATAGACCTGTCACAATTGTCCCAAAATAAAAGACGGGTCAGGAGTTCTGTTCCCAACTTCAACACGATGTTCGCTAGACGACAATCATGTTACATCACCATTCTTATACAGATATTTCAACGATTTAAATCAAATCCTTAAACTAAATAGAAGGCAAATAAAAATAGTAATCGGAAAAGGTTTGATGACACTTGGTCACTCTGAAACGGAAAATATTAAAAATTAAATGGTTAGCAATATTCTACACATCTACATACTCATACATACACGCACGCACACATACAAAGTCACATACATACACTACAAAACTATCACATATTCCTACACATGTTTATATACATATCTGAGCTAACACTTCAACAATACGAATTAGCTTAATATTGTGTTTTAATTAGCTACTCGTATGTACACTACTTTTGATAATGTATTGGGGTGGAGGGTTGATTACTTGAGACACAGGGTCCGTCCTTTTTTTTTTTGTTGACGGGGAGGAAATCTTCACAAAGACACCCGCCTTCTGGGGAAGGCGGCGGTTATGTGGGGTTCTTACCCACTAAAACCTCCCAGTGGCCCTTTCCTCGGTGCATGACGAGGAGCTCCGGGATCTTACGTGGAACGCGCCGGAGCCCCTCTGCACTGTGCTCAAGGAGAGCACGTCCCGGGGGGGGAGGTTACTCCCTCTCCCCCTGTGTCCTCGCAGCGCAAGGCGACACGGGCCAGCCGAAGTCGCCTTCTTCCCGGGTCCACATTGGTGGACGACTCAGGCCCCCGCCCTTGTCGTCCCGAACCGTCGCGCCGTGAACCCGAGGTCCATTTTAGTCGCCTTGTACGACAGGCAGGGGATACCGTAGTCCTATTCTTGAGAGCCCAGAACTATAGAGCCATTACTGACTCGCAGAAGGAGACCAGCGCCTTCCATCCTATCCTATCCAGGATCCGTCCTAGTTCAAGTGTCAATCCACCATAATCTTTCTGTTATTATGTCTCTTGTTCCAAATGTGTATATGTTTCTATTTATATAATTATCTTAAGTAACTACTGTGGATTATGGTGAGGAATAAATGATTTATGATTATTATTATTATTTTAGGTTATAGCGAAACTATATCTCAGGCTAGGCCTGGTATTAAGATCTAACACGGGATGATACCAAGTGCTAGGTCCTTTAAAATTAATTAATTTATTCAGTATCGGTCGGTCTATCACTATCTGAAGAAAGTTGTAGAAATTTAAGGACAATCCTGCATGTGTTTAAAATGGCGGCTTTTTGTAGAGTCAAATAAGTAAATTCCGGTAAACTAAGGATATTTAATGCTTTAAATAGATATTTGGATACGACACCAGTGGTAGAGATAATTATTGGTACTATTGTCTTATTATTATTATCTTTTATCTTTCCTTTACATGCATATTATGCTATACATTGTTATGTTTTGGGTTAAGAAAGTTTGAATATCTCGGAAGATAAAGACGTTAGCTAACTGAAATAAATTGTGCAAGAATACATATTATAACTAAATATCTATAAACTTGGATTTCATATTTAGTACTTAGAGTAGAAAAAGAGCACGCGGTCGCTCACCCACACGGTGGGCAGACGCAGTTAAGACGCTCACAGGCCTGCCAATAACCAAAGCCATGAAGACCGCCGAGGACAGGGACGCGTGGAAGTTGATCGTGAAGCGAGCGATCAACACTTTGTGCTAGACTCGACCTTCAGCAACGAAGGAGACGATTAAGAAGAAGATTTAGTACTTAGTGTTGCCTACATGTGGCGATGTAATTACATTCAAATAAAATTTAATAAAAAATACTGTATATCCATGAATTGAGAGCCTCCTATGTGAAGTCGGTTAAACAGAACTAATGTCTAACGATTGATTTGATTTGAAGTCCGTTTTTACACGTAAAATTTTTATTAAAAAAAACCCCTTGTCTCAGTCAACCAAGGATGCCCAATTGAACGCGTTCTATATTCGTGGATACTCCGCGGCTGAGAACTTGGTGCTGTCGACGGAGGAAGGTTTGCTCCGAGCGGCGAAGCAGGACTACGCGTTCTTCTCAGAGCAGAGAACAGCGCGGAACAGTTTAAGGTAAGGTTAAATCCTTCATAACACTACGGTATCCCCTGCCTATCGTAGACGGCGATAAAAAGGGGCCTCGGGTTCACTGGGCGACAAGGGTCCGCCAAGTTGGACCTGGGAAGAAGGCGACATCGGCTGGCCCGTGTCACCTTGCACTGCGAGGGCACAGGGGAGACGGAGTAACCTCTCCCCCACCCGGGAAGTGCTCTCCTTGATCACGTACAGAGGGGCCTCGATGCGCTCTTCTGGAGATCCCGGAGCCCTTTACCATCACCGAGCAAGGGCCATCAGGGGGTTTTATTGGGTAAAAGCCCCTACATAACCGCCGCCTTCCATCCAGAAAGCGGGGAATCTTATTGAAGATTTCTCCCCCGTCAACAAAAAAAAACAGGTAAAATTCTTCAACGTAGATTCGGGAAGAGAGAGTGCAGAGAGGCACCAGTGCGTTCCTCTAGCGATTGTAATCGGTAGGATATAACAAAAAAAAATTATTGTTGTGAACATCCCTCAAACCGGAACGAAGCGCTTTGCTTTGTTTTCAATTATTCGTACAGCGAAGGAATGAAATAGATTGTCCGCATTTGTGTTTCCTGCCGATTACAATGTGTTTTCAAGAATAACATACATACAGAAAATTTAATATATATAGATAGAACAATGGGTGCATGTTAAGTACACGCGTGTAATACGCCTGAGAAGTTGTACTTGTATGGCATCATTATAATATATACATATACTTTTCAATGGTATGCAAAAAGTTAATTACAATAAAATAATTGGAAAAGGACAGTAAAGACAATCAGTTAATCTGACATTAAACAAATAAAAATTAATTAAATTTTTTAATAAATTAAACAAATAATAATATTTTTATTTATAATATAAAAAAACATGTACAAAATTTTATTAGCAGTGTTAGTTGCACTGGTGCAGATATAGACCCCTTTTTGGGTGATGGCCTCCTCCATCTTACGTGTACATGCGCCGTCGTCCACCATTATTCCTACTGCCTGTCTCCAGGACTAACTTGTCCAGTAACTCTCCGCTGTCGCGCGCGACTGGGTTTGTTAATACCATCTCACTGCGCATTGATATATTTTGTTGCATACAGTCTGTGTTTATCGAAGCTGCCTACAAATACGTAGAAGGTGTTTGACTCTATCCTATTTATATATTATTGTCAAAACATCAAACAGCTTTTTATTTGTTTTACTTTTAATAATATATATTTAACTAAGTTTTTATAACATCATATTGGTATTATCTGTAACGGTGTTATAATTTTTGTTGATTTAAATAAATAAATTAAAAAACAAAACCTTTTCCAGGCACTTCTATTCCTGCCTATGTTCCACTCCTTCCCTGCTGATTCGGTAATATCATCAGTCCACCGTTTGAATGGTCTGCCAACATTTCTTATCACCTCTGGCCCCTTCCATATTGTCGCTGTAATTGTCCACCGATAGTCGAAGAACCGTGATATGTGACCCGTGATATCAATTATTTTCACGAGCGTATCTAGACCACTTCTCCGGTCTAGTTTTTGCTTTATTTTATTTAAACAATAAACTTACATCATTAAATATTTAATTTAACTCTCACAATATATTAAGTTATTCAATTCTCTCCGTATTCATTCTTTTTTTTTTTCATCATTCCCCCAACGTTTTGTAACTTAGGGACCTTATTGCTCTATCTGATTGCATTCCCTTTCCATTCTTCCTCTTTCAATCCCACTCCATTCACTCTTTCTCTCACCTAGTCTTACAACTACTGCTCTACTGCTTTATAGTTACACATTCTTTACAATTTCTAATTTCTACTTAATTTACAAATTTTTTATGTACTATACATTTTTCATTCTCTTACTCTACTACACCACAGTATTGCTGTCTCTTACTCTACTACCTTGCTCCTTTTTCTTACTCTACATGTACCTTCTTACTCTCTTTTTTGAAGTTATCTTTTGTAACTTGTAATATTCTTGTATTACTTGTATTATTTACAAAGAACTCAGGACGAAGCTGTGATACATAAAAGGGGTAAGCAGTTAATTTAAATTTTTCGTTGTACATTGTAGTGTTTGTCCATAGATCGCTCAGCCAGGAGCGCGGACGGTGCTCTCTGAGGGAGCTGGCTGTGACCTCCACGCGAGCTCACCTGGCCTTCCCACTGGCACGAGGTTCGCCTTACTCCCGTCCCGTGTTAATTAGGTATGCGAAGACCTGATCATATAATAACTTTTGACGTGACAACGTCTTATAAGTTCATGAATACTGGATGTCATCCGCGCAAAATGTCTCGTTACGCTCGAGGCAAGGGTTCCCGATAGTCAAAGTGAGTAAGCGGGAGGGCGGTATGAGAGTGATAGAGAAGGGAAATTTGTACTAAGTAGAAAAAAATAGTTCAATTAGTTGTAATAACGTGTGTACTTTTTTTTTTTTTTTTGACGGGGAGGAAATCTTCACAAAGATACCCCGCCTTCTGGGGGGAAGGCGGCGGTTATTTGGGGATCTTACCCACTAAAACCTCCCCGGTGGCCCTTTCCTCGGTGCATGAAGAGGGGCTCCGGGATCTCCAGTGGAACGCACCGGAGCCCCTCTGCACTGTGCTCAAGGAGAGCACGTCCCGGGGGGAGGTTACTCCCTCCTCCCCTGTGCCCTCGCAGCGAAAGGCGACACGGGCCAGCCGATGTCGCCTTCTTCCCGGGTCCACTTTGGTGGACGACTCAGGCCCCCACCCTTGTCGCCCAGTGAACCCTAAGCCCCTTTTAGTCGCCTTGTACGACAGGCAGGGGATACCGTAGTCTTATTCTTGAGAGCCCAGAACTACAGGGCTGAACGTGTGTACCTAGGATACGTTGTCACGAATTTTTTACAGTAAATGGGGCGTACGACCAAGAATTGAGTTAAATCGTTATTTTGACTAATGACTAACTAGGAAATAACCTAAACTACAACTCTATTCTACGCGCTATGTACCTTGCTTTGCTATGCTACCCTGCCCATTGCCAATTCAACTTGGACACAATTATCTAATATATGTATTTTTAAATTAAATATCCTACATCCGTGAAATAGCAACCGACCGAGTCGTGGTTCGGCCCTCTCGGGCGCCCTCGGATCGGCATGCTTACGCGTAACATAGTAACCGTCCAAGCCGAGGTTACCCCTCACCGGGGGGACCCTTGTGTCGAGATACTAGCAATAGAGGTTCAGGCTAAGCGACCTAAGAGCTATGCCACCTCTCAATCCGGTGAAGCAGTCAAGGCCAGCTTCTCTGGCCAATCTGTGTAGTTCGTCACAAAAAAAAAAATATCCTATATTGTATTCGAAGAAGACTTGGTGTATGTCGCGAATGGAAATATAATGAACAGAAAGAAAGATGAATTTAGAAAATTTGTAGAGAAAATCTTCAACACCATATTCAATTCACAGGACACAGGAAAATAGAAACAAATCTGTTTCATATTACGAAGCCTATTCCGTATACACAGGAAGAAGATGAGCCTGATCATGTAGTAAGCGAAAAGTTAACAGGAAAATTTTCTCCTTTAAGGGGGGGAGATGTCTACGGAGTTTTGTTGTAAAGTCAATGGAAAAAGACTTGTCATTGATGTTAAATAGAAAAAGAATGAAATATGTCATAATTTAATAAATAGTTTATCAAAAGCAGGAATTAATGTCCAATCCCATTCGACCTTAATTATCTCACAAGGCTTAACAGTCGTAAGTTCAAGGGATTGTTATTATAATGGTTGCAGAATCAGGAATACACCCAAATTGAAAATATATTATTAACCTCATGATAAACACACACTCACTCACACAAACACACACATACAAATTACACTACACATGCGCATAATTTCTCGATTATGACTGTAGTTCTTTCCCTTTTTTCCTTTTGCACACATTTTTGTTTTTTTCATATATTTTTAATTATTAATTAATTTATATTAAAAACTTATTGTACGCAGGACTTACTGTTTGTGACTCTGGAAGGCACTGTCTGCTGAGATACAGATACACTGTACCTAGTTCAGGAGACAGAGCTCCTGTATATGTAACATGTTTGTTTTTGTGATATTAATAAAGTTATTATTATGTTCACAACATTGCTGTATCTCCTCATTTTAGAGGGTGAAAACGTACGGGCCGAAGCCAAGTACTTGTATTTAAAATGAAGTGATATCGGAATTTAGGAACTTGCGTGTGAGACATGTATTGAGGATTACGGCTTACGGCACGACAGCGTCCAACATGCTGTAGTGGCGATATCCCGACACACCGTCAGCTGTGTCTATTATACAGATGACTGTGACGACGCCACAGGGAGACTGATGACAAAGGCAATGGCCGCATCAAGGGAGAGGATAGTGGACTACAACCTGAAAATGGCCATGAGAAGCAGGGACACAGCGGTCGTGGAGAAGCTAATAGCAATGCAGCGGGGCGTCTGCGACGCGTGAACCCAACACGATCTCTGGCCACCTCCAAATTCAGGCATTATATATATATTAAAAAAAAATAAAAAAAAAGGAAAATAGTAACTGTAGAAGTGGCACTTTTAAACAAATGCAGAGTAAACAATTTAAGTGTATTGGAAAAGAGCACGGACACAGGTCTGTGGCTGCAATCTAAGAATAAAAAAAAACGAGGATTACGGCTTTTTGTAATTGCATGTATGTGAATGGATTAACGTTAAGTAATTTTAAGTTTGTATGGAGGGTTTTTGGTATGACACCTGTGGTAGATAGCACAATTGGAACTGTTTGAACCTGACTAACTTGCCATTGCGTTTTAATTTCTATGGAAAGATCTGTATATTTAGCTATTTTCTCGCAGTGGGTCGTTAATAAATTATGTGTATTACACACTGCAATGTCGATGAGTGAAACTATTATGTTCTCTTTGTCTAATAAAGTTATATCCGGTCTATTGTTGTAAATGGTTTTATCTGTTATTATGGTTCTATCCCAGTATAGCTTATACTTGTAGTTGTAGTTTTTAAGGACGGGTCAGGTTTATATTTGTAGTATGAAGTTATTATTATTACTAATGTGGTTTCTTGGATTACAGAGGAACACAAGGTTATTCTTGTTTTTTATTCTTATTCCGTCTATACGTACGTCTTATACGTCTTATATATCTATGCATAAAACATCGTGAGTGAGGTAGGGATTTATTAATTTCATTAAGGGGATTTTAATAACTATAATATATGGATGCTCAACAGCTGAAGTGATAATGATTGTGTTCTCTTCATCAGCTTGCTCAGGTTGCGGGGTAATGGTGTGTTGAGGAGACTGGAGGCGGTGCTGATGCCGGCCATGCCGACCTGTGCGCCACCACCACTCTTCGCATCGGCCAGGGCCACGGACGTGCGCTCTGCTCTCGTACTCTATCTGACTGGACTAGCGTTGTCTTTATTCATTGGTATGTTGTTTGGTTTAATTCTGAACCGACATCAACGAGGTTCTCAATTCGTATGTATTTTTTGATACAGGACACAGGAAAATAGAATCAAATTTCTTTCATATTACGAAGCTTATTCCATTTACACAGGAAGAAGAGAAGCCTGGAATGATGTGGAATTTGACAGGAAAATTTTATCCTTGTGAGGGGGTTCCTTCAAATACAGACCAACACATAGTTATTCTTGTTTTTTATTGATATTCCGAATTCATCTTATATGTTTGTAATTAAATTGGTTTCTAGCGTCCGTAGCTAAATGGTTTAGACCCCTCAGATAAGATTAGGAGCGTTGCTGGAGTTTCTTCGGCCACCTCTCCCAGCGCCAACGCTTCTCGAAGTGGCATATAGCATTATCATTAGATTAGCTTAGATTGTCCCATTTAGTTTAATTATTAAAGTAGCTTTAGCGTAACAGAGTAACCGTCCAAGCCGACGTTATCCCTCACTTACCCTTCACTGAGGGGACCCTTGTGTCGTGTTACTAGCGATAGAGGTTCAGGCAAAGCGACCTAAGAGCTATGCCATCTCTCAATCTGAAGCAGTAAGCGCCAGCTTCTCTGGTTCGTCATTAAAAAAATGGTTTAGGGTACGGTCTGTGAATCGTAAGTTCGTGGGTTTGAATTCACCATTCGACCATGGACGTGAACCATTCTCCTAGCTCTAACTTAGTTGGAATGGTTAACACGGATGTTGGTAATAATTATGTAAAAAAAAGAAATATTTCTAGATTTCTTTAAAAAATTATCACAAATAGAATAAACCTCTCGCATTGTATTTCAGAAACAGACGTTTTCTCAAGCTAGTTTATATAACAGAGCCTTGAACTAATGAACATTTTGCAGGTGCCGGGGAATATTGTTGGAAGAAGCGCTGTCAACTACAGCGGTCCGTTGTCAGTCACTGCGGGAGTCTGTTTAATGTATTTGATTAGTTTGTAGATGGTAAATTGTCACGTTTGTAAACTGCTTCATTATACGATATTGGTAATCAATACTAGTGGTTTTATTCTTGCAATGTGTCACCGTAGCACAGTCGGCATACCCTGTAGTTCTGGGCACGTAGAATAAGGCTACGGTATCACCTGCCTGTCGTAGAAAGCGACTAAATGGGGCCTCGAGTTCAAAGGGAAATGGCTGGCCTATGTCGTCCGCCAAAGTAGACCGGGAAGAAGGCGACATTGGCTGGCCCGTGTCCCCTTGCACTAGGGCTCACGGGGAGAGATTAGTCTGCGGTGTGTTCCACTGAATCCCTGAGCCAATCACCGTGCACCGAGGAAGGGCCACCGGGGGGTTTTAGTGGGTAAGAACCCCACATCTCACCTTCCCTATGGGCACGGGGAATTAATAAATAAAATTCCTGTGCACATTCTCCAAAACGTAATCTGTAAAACACCGAAAGGCTAGCCACCTTGCACTGTTGCTCAAGAGTATCTAAATCTAGATCTTGGCCACCTATCAAGTTTTTGGCCCGCCTCTCCGTGGAATCCAGTGCCGCGTTTCATATTTGGCTGCACCTGCCCAGATTTGACAAGAGTATTCCACACAAGGCCGGATCTGTGATTAATACATAGTCAAAAGCTGTCCCGGTGAGAAGTACCGCCGTACCTTTGATATGACTCCAAGCTTCCTGGATTTCCTTCGCTTTAGATTCGATGAACCGTCCGTAGTTAAGGTTTTGTCACAGTGACAATTGAATTGTAATAAGTTGGTTAAATAGTGAAATGTCCCAATTGTGGCCTAGTTATTTGGTAACACAAGCCGAAGTTAATTAAAGTTGGGTCTTAAGTAATCAAATACAATAATTTATTATAGTTAAAATAAATTATCTAAGGTAATGTTCTTGAGGGAGGCGTTGTAGTTTCATTGCCTCGTCCAAGCAGGCGCTTAGGGGCTTCTTATTTCTCACAGCATCCACCATTGCTGCGTGGACGGAGGGCGATTCAATAGTTCGTAAGTCCTTCGCCAGACCAAGTGCAGCCCACACTCGTATAAATGCCGTGGAGCATCCGGTGCCTGAGGAAGAAATTCAGGTATTAAAAACTTAGTCTTTCCAATCGGCGTGAATAGAACAGGGCCCTGGGTCGGTTAAAGCAATTGGGTCGCTACACTCGTGAGCAATAATAAAGGGTCGGTGAAGAAAGTTTGAATATATCAGAAAATAAAGACACTAGCTAACTGAAATAAATTGTGCATGATAGACAATTAAAATATCCTTAACATAAAGTAAAATATTTTTATTAATTTATTTAAATTTCATTAGGTTTAGGTTTTAGAAACTTTATTCTCACTATAGACATTAAAGGTCACTTACATGACCTTTAACCTAAAACCTAAATTTCATTAAAAAACATAAACTTATACGAAAAAGGATATCGTACGTAAACTTGGATAATACAATATTTTTCGTTAAATTTTATTTGGATTTTATTATATCGCCACATGGAGGCAAAACTATGTACTAAAATTTGACTGCTCTGTTCTTAAATCTGTTCTGCCGTTCCCAAGCCGGCATAAAATTGGAGGGACATAAATTCACTAATTTACAATGGTAAATATTTATATCATTATCATCATAATTTCAGCTGCAGAACATCCACTGCTGGACATAGGCCTTCCCTAACGATTTCCAAAAGGACCGGTTGTTAGCGGCTTATATCCAGCTGCGTCCTGCTGCCTTTATGGGGGACGGTCCACCTTGCGGGTGGACGTCCTACGCCGCGCGATAAATTTTTGGCCCCATCGGCTATCTGTTCTACGCCCTATGTGCCCTGCCCGTTGCCATTTCATCTTGCTTACGCGAGGGCTATGTGGGTTACCTTCGTTCGTCTACGAATCTCCCCATTCCTGATATCCCGATCATTACCCTCTCCGTAGCTTCTTGTGCTACTTTGAGCTTGCTTATGAGGCCCATAGTGAAAGCCCACGTTTCTGAGACATAATATCGATATATCCACATTCTATTCAAAATGCGGCAGCTCATTAACCGTCTCTAT
Source organism: Meandrusa payeni (assembly GCA_029286785.1). Lineage (NCBI taxonomy): Eukaryota > Metazoa > Arthropoda > Insecta > Lepidoptera > Papilionidae > Meandrusa > Meandrusa payeni. Next base: position 1,321,810 of record JAGSMX010000015.1, read on the forward strand.
ATGCGTCTATTCCGACATACACTACACACCTCGACATCGTATATTATTTGTGTTTACAATGTCTGTAGCGTCATCAGCAATTATTTCGCGACAAATAGAAGTTAGATCAACATAATGAATGGTCTATGTACAGTGAATTTTTTATCTAACCGCTAATTGAATGAGCACGATTGAATGTTTATTGACTATTTTGAACTACTTTTAAATTAGGTACTCTGTGCTTTTCAACCGACTTCAAAAAGTAGGAAGATCTCAATTCGTCTGTATGTTTTTTAACTCAGCAATTTAGTCAGTACTGACAATGGCATGCATGTGAAACCATACGAGTCTTAAATTTGCATCAAGTATGTGCGCGACAAATGCACGAATTACTCAATATCACGCCAATCGCCATTGAGCCGTGGTAGCTCAGTGTCCGTGCGTTTGGTTCAAGTTGTACGTAGTACGCTAGCAACCCGAGTGCGATCCCCGGTGCCGGCACCAATAAATTTGTTGTTGCAATTTTATGTGCTGATTTACCACGCGCTCGGCGGTGAAGGAAAACATCAACAACACAGAAGGCCTGCGCCCAACAGTGGGACATGTATAAACGCTGTAACTTTAACTTTAACTTTAACTTTTAACGCCAATCGATTTTTTGACGAACTAACACAGTTGGCACAGAAGCTGGCCTTAACTGCTTCACCGGATTTGAGAGGTGGCATAGCTCTTAGTTCGCTTAGCCTGAACCTCTATTAGGTGGTAACTCGACACAAGGGTCCCCCCCGGTGAGGTAACCTCCGCTTGGACGATTACTATTATTACGCGTTAGCAGTCCGATCCGAGGGCGCCCGAGAGGGCCAAACCGGGTCGGTAGCTATCTTATTTACAAAAGTCTATTGGGACAATCTAAGCTAAACTAGCTTATATGCCACATCGGGGAGCGTTAGCGCTGGGAGAAGAAACTCTAGCAACGCTCCTAATCTTATCGAGGGGTGGGGTTTTCCCATAAAATATTTGTATCGCGCAAGGATTATTCGCAACCTCCGACGGTCGCGGATGGACGCTTTGTAGACGCCAATCGATTTCGATGATTCATTTTATTGCAAACGATGCACTTCAAGGGTAGTTTGATTGGGTTTTGATTCTATTTCGTAATATTCCTACGATTTATTTGTAATAGAAAGAGGGCGTCCGCGAGTAATTGCGTAGAACGTTTGATTCGATTTGAAGTTGGTTTATGTTATTGCTCGTAAATATACTTTTTAACGTTTTTGTACAGTGAGCGCCCTTTAAAGCTTTTTTTGTTTGAAACTATTTGATTTATTTAAGGTTCCATTTTTAATTTTGTTGGCATTATTTTTTAAAAGAAAGCTAGCAATATTTCCGGTTTTTTTTTCAGAAATATTACTAACATTCTTGTTAACCATACCAACTAAGCTTAAGCTTGTACTGAGATGGTTAACGTCAATAGTCGAAGGTTTTTTTTAAGATGATTTATTACTAATATTTGTTCCCCAGCATGTATGTCTGGGGGTATTTTTATCTTATCATTAATTTACTACTAACTTATTCGTCTACTTTATACAATACTAATTTCTAAATTTCTTATTTCTAGTTATTACAATTTCCTTACATATCTATTATTTCTAAAAAATCCACCAATTTCTTATTTCTATTTCTAATATTTCTAAACTTATTTGTATATTATACAATTCTGATTTATTATCTAATTTATATCTATTTACATTATGTTTTATTTCTATTAATTACTTTATTTACTACATATTTACAGAATCTTAAAAATATATCTATCTTATTCTTATCGCTAGTTAAATTTCTAATATTATCTACAGTTATTCTTTCATTCATCTCGCTTTCACACTCAAATCTTTTAACATTGAATTCCGGACATTCTATCAATATATGCAACACCGACTCGTGCACTTCTGGATCACAGATGCACGAAGGGCTCTCCTTGCATCGAAATTTATTAAGTTACTCGGAGAACCCTCCGTGCCCTGTCAGGATCTGTACAGTGACAGGATCCAGATCCATTTTCCTTATGACGGGGTATGCGGACACAACGTCGGGGAAAAACACCTTCGTTGTGCCCAATAGTCGAAGGTTGGATTCGAACCTACGACCTTACGATTCGGAGACCGTACCCTAAACGATTATTTGCTGCTAATTGATGTTGGTTGCACGTATGTAGAAGAAGAAAGACTTAAATACTTCACCAATAAAAAGTATATCTGAGAGGGAACTGAGTATTTTCCCTCTTCCTTTTCCGGATGTCTCGGAATTTTTTTATGCGTGTAAACTAGCGCTTGACCATGATCCCACCTGTTGTTAAGTGGTGATATAGTCGAAAGATAGTACGCGCTAGTTTAGTAAGTGCCTATTCACTCTACTCTTGAAGGCTCCCACGTCGTACTTGGACGGAAAGACTGACGCCGGCAACATATTCCACTCCTTTGCTGTACGCACGATGAACGATGACTCAAATCGCTTCGTTCGGACGCACGGAACATCGACTATAAAAGGGTGGAGACCCGCCGAGTGTCTAAACGTCTGAAGGTAGAATGGGGATGGGGGCGATAGGAGTAACCGTCCAAGCCGAGTTTCCCTATCGGGGGTCCTTGCCCCCATTAGTGGTTCAGGATAATACCACCTTTGAGATGTGGCATCAATCCGACTTCTCGCCAAATTAGCGTAGATCACGAAAATAGGCCTCCTTTTTTGAAGTCAGTTAAAAATTTCCAAACTTACCATACGATCCGTATTCCCCTGACTTGTAATCGCATGGATTGAGGTAGTGGTAATGAGGCCAATACGATCTGTTGATGAAGAAAACGCTGTTGGAGTCTGGTGGGTACCTAGAAAAAAAATGTGCCTTTATTTATAACAACAGTCCACTGCTAGACATAGGCTTCTCTAGGATGCCACTGAGCACGATCCTCGGCCACTCTCATACAGCTTCTGTCAGCCGTACTGTTAGTCCGTGGAATTCAAGTCCCCATTTAAAAAGGTTTATTAAGGTTAGGTTAGGTTAGGTTAGTCCCCAAGATCGATAAGGCAGTGGGTGCTCTGCACAGACTGCTGCCTAATCTTAGGGGGCCCCAGGAGGAGTCCGCCGCCTCTACGGAGGTCTCGTGCGATCCATGGCCCTCTACGGGCGCCCGTGTGGTGTAACCGCTTCACGGGCGTCCGGCGCTGCAGAGCTAAGCTACTTAGCCTGCAGCGCAAGATGGCCATTCGATCGCACGAGGATACCGGACGGTATCATACGAGGCGGCCACTATCCTGGCTCGGTTCCCGCCGCTCGACATTTTGGCGGAGCTGGACGCGCGTGTGTACACGCGCGTCCGGGCCGTCGACGGCGGGGCCGGGCCGCCCCTGGATGCGGGAGAGGTGCGTCGGCAGGAGCACAGGCGGGCGATGGAGGTCTGGCGCGAGCGGCTCTCGGAGCGTCGTTGCTCGCGCCAACGCATCGTCTGTGCCTTCCTGCCGAACTTCGAAGCCTGGCTTAAACGGAGGAATGACGCGCACGTCACATACCGCCTGACACAGGTACTCACCGGGCACGGGTGCTTCGGTGAGTACCTGAACAGGATAGGGCGCGAACCGACCGCGCAATGCCACCATTGTGGCTGCGACCGGGATTCCGCGCAGCACACGCTAGCCGTGTGCTCCGCGTGGAGGCGGAGCGGCGGATCCTGGTCCAGGAGATCGGGGAAGACCTCTCCCCGCCGGCGGCAGTAGCGGCTGCGATGGCGGGGAAATCTAAATGGAAGGCGCTGGTCTCCTTCTGTGAGTCAGTAATGACGCAGAAGGAGACCGCCGAACGGGATCGGGAGAGCGAGACCGGCCCGCAGCCCTGTAGTTCTGGGCTCTCAAGAATAAGACTACGGTATCCCCTGCTTGTCGTAGAAGGCGAGTAAAGGGGCCTCAGGTTCAACGGGCGACAAGGGTAGGGGCCTTTGTCGTCCACCAAAGTGGACCCGGGAAGAAGGCGACACCGGCTGGCCCGTGTCGCCTTGCGCTACGAGGCACAGGGGGAGAATGCCTCCCGGGACTGTCTTTCTCTTGAGCAACGTGCAGAGGGGCTCCGGTGCGTTCCACTGGAGATCCCGGAGCCCCTCGTCATGCACCGAGGAAAGGGCCACCGGGGAGGTTTTAGTGGGTAAAAACCCCACATAACCGCCGCCTTCCCCCCAGAAGGCGGGGTATCTTCTTGAAGATTTCCTCCCCGTAAAAAAAAAAAAAAAAAAAAGGTTAGGTTAGGTTGGGGGGTGGAGTTGCTCGCGTCCGTAGGAGATACTTGAACCATGACACCCTACACGTGCCCCCCGGGTAGTGCTAAACGAGCAACAAGTGCCGGTAGGCTTCGGCCTAGTCGGAGGTTTTCTGGGCGTCCCTCTGATTGCAGAGGGCGCGCCAGAAGGACGGAGGAGCGGGCCCGGTGTTCACTAACCCTGTCACCGGGCAGGTGGTGTGACTACCAGTCGCACTGCCACCGCCCAAAGACCGTAAACCGGGTGGAGTGTCGTTGATCATGTCTAGCGGCTCTGCCCGGAGCGGGGTCTTGCCTTAATTGGCCGGGCCGCGAGGAGAGTACCTCTATAAAAACTCCCCAATCCTAAGCGGAGAAAACAGCGCTATGGGATGCATGGTTGAGGGGCTTGTCAACCGCTACTGTAATGACCGCGGGCACCTGCCGACACCCGTGTGTAGGTATACCGAGAGGTATACCAAGGCTTACCGTGGGTACAGGAGTCTCTGCCCCGGTGGACATTTATTTCCTCCATAATCGTGGGACTTATTATGAATCTAAATCAAAATACAATAGAGGGAGTCAGGAGGGAGGTGGCCCGTGAGGGCGGAGTCGAGGGAGCCGGTCGTGGGGTGTCGCAGAGCGACCCCAGAACCGGCGTAGTGGAGGGAGCTGGAGCTGGGGTGTCGCAGCGCGACCCCAAATCCGGCCGTTTCGTTGCGCGCTCAGTCGTGTCAGGGAGGGAAAGCGGAGGGGATTCTGACTCCTCCGTTATGTCGGTCGCCTCGGTGAGGTCTTCGACCTCCGGGGCGGCCAAGAAACGGAGGAAACAGAAATCTCCACCGCCTGCCTCTAATGAGGAGGACGACGAGGCGGAGATCTGGGACCCGACGGTGGCCCCAGCTAAACGGAGATCAAAAGCCAATCTCCCTAGGTCGGAAGATCTAGCCAGGGAGATGGCGGAGCGGCCAACGGAGGACCTGTGCAGTCGCATAAGGGCCTCCATGTTGGCCGTGGAGAAGATCTCCGACAGGTCGGGGAACCTCAGGGGCACGTACGTGCAACATTTGCGCGTGGCGGCCCTTGAGGCGGAGGCGGCGAGCTCCGAGCTCGCTCGGAGGGTGACGCAGCCTCCGGCTGCGGACGCGCTGCAGCGTGAAAACGCGCAGCTGCGTTCGCAGCTCTCCGACCTGACGGCGAGGGTCGAGCGGCTGACGCAGGAGCTGAGCGCCTTGCGGAATCGCGAGGCGCCTCACCCTCCGCCAGTCGCCGGCCCGAGCCGGGCTGTGGGTCCCAGTGGGTCCCAGCAGGAAGCGGGGCCGAGTAAGGCCGCTGGTGCCAAGCCAGCGGTCTTCAAAAAGCCGCTGCCGCCGGCGCTGGTAGAGCGGGCGTCATCGGAGAGCCGGTTGATGGAGCGCATCAGCGCTCTTATCGACCGGAAGCTCTCCGAACACATGGCGCCCGCACCAGCGGCTGCCGGCAGGGAGGGGGCCGCTCAAGCGGCACCGGTCCGACGACCGCAGCCGAAGGCCAGTGCGCCTTCGGCGCAACAGGCAGAGGCCCAGCCGTCTCCCGCAGGGGAGACCTGGGCCACGGTCGTCGGCCGGAAGGCGAAGAGGGCTGCGGGCAAGGCCGCCAAAAAGGCGGCCCCAGCACCGAAGCCCCAGCCTAAAAAGGCGGCCCCCCCGAAGGCAGCGGCAAAGCCGAAGCCCAAGGCGGCGAAGCCGGCAAGGCTCCCAAGCACGGCGGCCATCACGGTCACCGTGCCGGAGCATAGCGACGCGACCTATGCCGCAGTCATGTCAGCCGCTAAACAGCGGATTAAACTGGCAGACTGCGGCATAGAGACCGTTCGCACGCGGAGGGCTGTGACGGGGCCCTAATCCTAGAGGTAGCGGGCGCTGACTGCTCGGCCAAGGCTGATGCGCTGGCGGCCACCATGAGGGAGCGGCTGGTCGACCTGGACGTGCATATTGCACGTCCAGTGAAGACCGGCGAGCTGAGGGTGATGGACTTAGACGAGTCCATCACTCCAGCTGAGGTTCCGAGCAGGGCGGCTGCCAGGCCTCAGACGTAAAGGTGGGCGAGATACATCGCTCACCTTTGCGTCTGGGGTCACTGTGGGTGCGGTGTCCGCTCGGTGCGGTGCGTAAGCTGGCGACAGCGAACCGCATCCGCATCGGGTGGACGGCCGCAAGGCTGGTGGTGCTCGCCGCGAGACCACTGCAGTGTTTCCGGTGCCTGGAGCAGGGGCACGTGCGTAGCACGTGCACCTGCGAACAGGACCGGAGCACGCGGTGCTACGCTTGCGGCGAGCCCGGCCATAAGGCCCGGCAGTGCACGGCAGCCGCCCTAAAGTGCCCGCTGTGCGCAGACCTTGGTCGCCCGGCCAACCATCGGTTGGGGACCAAGGGCTGCGCACCGAAGAGAGGGAAAAAAGGGAGGGGGAGTAGGCAGGCTCCCCCTCCCAAGGCCACACCCAGTGCGCCGGAGGCCATGGAGGCCTCACCTTCGGGGTGAAGGTGAGGATCCTCCAGGGCAACCTGAACCACTGCCGAGGGTCGCAGGACCTGCTGCTGCAGACCCTCGCGCAGTGGTCAGTGTCTCTGGCCGTGGTGGCAGAGCCTTACCGAGTCCCGGACCATCCTCGCTGGTTCGGTGACGACGGAGGCTCTGTCGCCATTTACTGGGGTGGTGGCGCAGGGGACCCGCCCTGTTCCTTACTCGTTAAGGGGCAGGGCTACATTGCGGTGCAATGGGGTCCCCTGGCAGTTGTGGGCTGCTACGTCTCTCCCAGCTGTACCCTCGCCGCTTACGAGGCGTACATGGATGCGGTGGGCGACTGCGTTCGCAGATGCTCGCCGCGTCCAGTGCTTGTCCTGGTGACTTCAACGCTCATTCCAGAGCGTGGGGTGTGCCAGGACAGCGCGCGGGGAGAGACCGTGCAAGAGTGGGCGGCGGGACTGGACCTCCGGCTTTTAAACCGGGGGTCCGTCAGCACCTCCGTGCGTTGGCAGGGGGAGTCGGTCGTCGACTTGTCGTGGGCGACTTCCTCTGCCGTACGCATGGTGTCGGGATGGAGGGTGGCGGAGGAGGTGGTCACATTATCTGACCACCTCCACATCATGATTGATGTGGCCCTCCGTCCTCCCGCAGGTGCTGCCCGCCGGCACGGTAGCAGCCGACCGCGGCGATGGTCCCTCAAGCGGCTCGATGCTGATATGCTCGAGGCCGCTGCCATCGTCGCGGCATGGACAGAAGGGGTCTTGCCCGATCCCGAACAAGAGGCGACCTGGTTCCGGAGCACAATGACGTCGATTTGCGACGTCGCGATGCCCCGGGCCGGGTCCCCCAAGCTCCGGGCGGTGTACTGGTGGTCGGAGGCCATAGAGCAGTTATGCGAGGACTGCTCACGGGCCCGACGCCGGTACACCAGAGCCCGTAGAAGAAGGCGAGCCACAGCCGACGAAACGGCGAGAGCTTATGCGGGGTATAGAGGCGCCACGATCGCGCTCCAAAGCGCGATCAAGGACGCGAAGGCTCGATCCTGGAGTGAACTCCTCGAGGGGCTGGAGAGGGACCCATGGGGGCGCCCGTACAAGATTGTACTGGGCAAGCTCAGACCGTGGGTCCCTCCGGTGACGGAAACCCTGGATCCTACATTCGTGGAGGTGTGGTAGACACACTCTTCCCATGGATCCAGGGACTCCAGCCCTGCACCCCGGCGATACCGTCGGACCGTACCATCTGGTCCGACGAGCTGGGGTGACTGCCGAGGAGTTGGATCGAGCCACGGGCGCCTCAGGGCCCGCAATACAGCACCCGGCCCAGACGGGATTCCCGGAAGGGCTTGGGTGCTGGCTCTCGCCGCCGGCCTGAGGGAGACAGACGGCTGTTCACCAGCTGTCTGGAAGTCGGAGTCTTCCTTCGGGCTGGAAGGAGGCTAGGATGGTGCTGATAAAGAAGGACGGTAGGACCGCGGAGTCTCCCTCCGCGTACCGACCCATATGTCTGCTGGATGAGGCGGGCAAATTATTCGAAAGAATAATTGCCGCCCGCCTCAACTCGCACCTGCGGCAGGTAGGCCCCGACCTGTCGGAATGCCAATATGGCTTCCGGCAGGCGCGGTCGACCGTTGACGCGATCCTCCGGGTCCGTCAACGGTCGGGGCAGGTAGTGACCCGGGGTGGCGTGGCGTTGGCCGTCAACATTGACGTAGTCAACGCGTTCAACACGCTGCCCTGGGAGCGATTAGGGAGGCATTGGTGTTTCACCACGTGCCTCCCTACCTGCAGCGCATCGTCGGGGCGTACCTGCATGGCAGGTGCATCCAGTACATGGGTCGGGACGAGTTCCATCGGAGGGAGGTGAATTGCGGGTTCCGCAGGGGTCTGTGTTGGGGCCCCTGCTATGGAACCTCGCATATGACGCGGTCCTTAGTCGGTCTCCCCGCCGGCGTGAGTGTCGTCTGCTATGCAGACGACACGCTAGTCATGTCCGACGGGGAGGATTTCGATAGCACCATCCGGCTCGCCGAGCTTGGGGTGGCATGCGTCGTGGACAAAATCCACGAGCTGGGTCTTCGGGTAGCGCCTCACAAGACTGAGGCGCTATGGTTCCACAAGCTCCCAGGCTAAGGAACCGCCCAGCCGGTCGGTTCGCGTAGGTGACGTGCTGGTCCGGGTGGGGTCGGAGATGAAATATCTCGGCCTCACCCTGGACAGTCGCTGGGGCTTCGAAGTGCACTTCGACCGCTTGGTCCCCAAGATCGATAAGGCAGTGGGTGCTCTGCACAGACTGCTGCCTAATCTTGGGGGCCCCAGGGAGGGAGTCCGCCGCCTCTACGGAGGTCTCGTGCGATCCATGGCCTCTACGGGGCGCCCGTGTGGTGTAACCGCTTCACGGGCGTCCGGCGCTTCTGAAACTAAGTTACTTAGCCTGCAGCGCAAGATGGCCATTCGGATCGCACGAGGATACCGTACGGTATCATACGAGGCGGCCACTATCCTGGCTCGGTTCCCGCCGCTCGACATTTTGGCGGAGCTGGACGCGCGTGTGTACACGCGCGTCCGGGCCGTCGTCGGCGGGGCCGGGCCGCCCCTGGATGCGGGAGAGGTGCGTCGGCAGGAGCACAGGCGGGCGATGGAGGTCTGGCGCGAGCGGCTCTCGGAGCGTCGTTGCTCGCGCCAACGCATCGTCTGTGCCTTCCTGCCGAACTTCGAAGCCTGGCTTAAACGGAGGAATGACGCGCACGTCACATACCGCCTGACACAGGTACTCACCGGGCACGGGTGCTTCGGTGAGTACCTGAACAGGATAGGGCGCGAACCGACCGCGCAATGCCACCATTGTGGCTGCGACCGGGATTCCGCGCAGCACACGCTAGCCGTGTGCTCCGCGTGGGAGGCGGAGCGGCGGATCCTGGTCCAGCATATCGGGCAAGACCTCTCCCCGCCGGCGGCAGTAGCGGCTGCGCTGGCGGGGAGATCTAAATGGAAGGCGCTGGTCTCCTTCTGTGAGTCAGTAATGACGCAGAAGGAGACCGCAGAACGGGATCGGGAGAGGGCCGATCCCGTTCGGAGATGGCGCAGGCGGGCCGGTGGCAGACCGGCCCGCAGCCCTGTAGTTCTGGGCTCTCAAGAATAAGACTACGGTATCCCCTGCCTGTCGTAGAAGGCGACTAAAGGGGCCTCGGGTTCACTGGGCGACAAGGGTGGGGGCCTGAGTCGTCCACCAAAGTGGACCCGGGAAGAAGGCGACATCGGCTGGCCCGTGTCGCCTTGCGCTGCGAGGGCACAGGGGGGGAGGGAGTAACCTCCCCCCCCGGGACGTGCTCTCCTTGAGCACAGTGCAGAGGGGCTCCGGTGCGTTCCACTGGAGATCCCGGAGCCCCTCGTCATGCACCGAGGAAAGGGCCACCGGGGAGGTTTTAGTGGGTAAGAACCCCACATAACCGCCGCCTTCCCCCCAGAAGGCGGGGTATCTTCTTGAAGATTTCCTCCCCGTGAACAAAAAAAAAAAAAAAGGTTGGTTAAAGTGGACCTGGGAAGAAGGCGACATCGGCTGGCCCGTGTCGCCTTGCGCTGCGAGGGCACAGGGGGGGAGGGAGTAACCTCCCCCCCCGGGACGTGCTCTCCTTGAGCACAGTGCAGAGGGGCTCCGGTGCGTTCCACTGGAGATCCCGGAGCCCCTCGTCATGCACCGAGGAAAGGGCCACCGGGGAGGTTTTAGTGGGTAAGAACCCCACATAACCGCCGCCTTCCCCCCAGAAGGCGGGGTATCTTCTTGAAGATTTCCTCCCCGTAAACAAAAAAAAAAAAAAGGTTACTCGTAGTTCAGCCCTGTAGTTCTGGGCTCTCAAGAATAAGACTACGGTAACCCCTGCCCGTCGTACAAGGCGACTAAAAGGGGCCTCGGGTTCACTGGGCGACAAGGGTGGGGGCCTGAGTCGTCCACCAAAGTGGACCTGGAAGAAGGCGACATCGGCTGGCCCGTGTCGCCTTGCGCTGCGAGGGCACAGGGGAGGGAGTAACCTTCCCCGGGACGTGCTCTCCTTGAGCACAGTGCAGAGGGGCTCCGGTGTGTTCCACTGGAGATCCCGGAGCCCCTCGTCATGCACCGAGGAAAGGGCCACCGGGGAGGTTTTAGTGGGTAATAACCCCACATAACCGCCGCCTTCCCCAGAAGGCGGGGTATCTTCTGAAGATTTCCTCCCCGTAAACAAAAAAAAAAAAAAAAAGAAGGTTAGGTTAGTCAGTAGTTCAGCCCTGTAGTTCTGGATTCTCATGAATAAGACTACGGTATCCCCTGCCTGTCGTAGAAGGCGACTAAAAGGGGCCTCGGGTTCACTGGGCGACAAGGGTGGGGGCCTTTGTCGCCCAGTAAAGTGTAAATATATTTGTCATTAAGAATAAAAAGGATATCAATACTGACTTATCTCCTCGTGTGAGACCCCAGATGCAGAATGAACTTTCGACCAGCCAGGCAGCATGCAGGACTAGCGCGTAACGCAAGAATCCCACAACGAAGACAGCGCTCAAAACTGTATCGTCCCAGTATTCCAGGGGGGCATTCAAGGGCAGCAAGAGGAATAAAACGCCGTATAGCAACCAGTAGAAACTGTAACCGTAAATTAATTACATTAGATTATCTTTATCATTTAATCTATACATGGAGACTGCTACCAAACATTCTAACAAACTTCTTGTAAGTGCCGCCACTTAGGCTAGATCTTTACAAATCCACAAAGCGTCCATTCGCGACCGTCGGAGGTTGCGAATAATCCTTGCGCGTTACCGCTATTTTATGGGCAGGCCCCACCCCTTAGATGTTAGGAGCGTTGCTGGAGTTCTTCGGCCATTTCTTCTCCCAGCACCAGAGCTTCTCGAAGTGGCACTCAACGTTTAGCTTTTGAATATCCCTTAGATTATCCGTGAAATAGCAACCAACCGAGTCGTGGTTCTGCTTGGGCGTCCTCGGATCGGAATGCTTACGTATAACATAGTAACCGTCTAAGCCGAGGTTACACCTCACCTGGGGGACCCTTGTGTCGAGTTAACAACGATAGAGGTTCAGGCTAAGCGACCTAAGAACTATGCCATCTCTCAATCCGGTGAATCAGTCAAGGCCAGCTTCTTTTTTATTTTTCTTTTTTTTAAAGAAAGCTAGTAATATTTCTTATTTTTTTGAGAAATATTACTAACCATTCCAACTAAGCTTAAGCTTGTGCTAGGACATGGTTCACGTCAATAGTCGAATGGTGGATTCGAACCCACGACCTTACGATTCGCAGGCCGTACCTAAACCATTAGGCTATTGACGCTTCTCTGGCCAATCTGTATAGTTCGTCAATAAAAAATGAATCCCAGCTAGATCAACTTATAGGCTAAAGTTCATGAAAATTGTGGAATTTCCGAGATTTAGAAGAAAGAATTGCTAGTTTATAGGTATTAGATTAAACATTGTTGAAAATAAATATCCTTACTTCTTTTGAAACATCACAATAGAATCTTTTTCAATATCGGACATGTCAATTTGGTCCTTCAGTTTCTCTTGGTAAGGGCTGAGTTTCTTTAAACGTGTCAGCATGTGGACATAGATAAAGCCCTTCCTATGGTCGTACGGGTCCACATCCGTGTCAAAAAGGGTGTGATGAAGTCTGTGATACTGCACCCAGCTGTATATTGAACCCTGAAAAGTTAAAATATAATAATTTCTAGCAAAAACCAAAACCCACTTAATTTGTGATTGATTTTCAAAAGATCCCCAGTATAAAGTTATGACCCACTGATGGGTAAAGGCTTTTCTGTAAACAGAAAATTTATATGACATGTAGTTTTCCTCACGATGTTTTTCCTTTATCGCAGGCGCTACGGGACTAGCGCGTAACGCAAGAATCCCACAACGAAGACAGCGCTCAAAACCGTATCGTCCCAGTATTCCAGGGGGGCATTCAAGGGCAGCAAGAGGAATAAAACGCCGTATAGCAACCAGTAGAAACTGTAACCGTAAATTAATTACATTAGATTATCTTTATCATTTAATCTATACATGGAGACTGCTACCAAACATTCTAACAAACTTCTTGTAAGTGCCGCCACTTAGGCTAGATCTTTACAAATCCACAAAGCGTCTATTCGCGACCGTCGGAGGTTGCGAATAATCCTTGCGCGTTACCGCTATTTTATGGGCAGGCCCCACCCCTTAGAATCCGCCTCCTAATGTTAGGAGCGTTGCTGGAGTTTCGGACATTTCTTCTCCCAGCACCAGCGCTTCTCGAAGTGGCACTCAACGTTTAGCTTTTGAATGTCCATCAGATTATCCGTGAAATAGCAACCAACCGAGTCGTGGTTCTGCTTGGGCGTCCTCGGATCGGAATGCTTACGTATAACATAGTAACCGTCTAAGCCGAGGTTACACCTCACCTGGGGGACCCTTGTGTCGAGTTAACAACGATAGAGGTTCAGGCTAAGCGACCTAAGAACTATGCCATCTCTCAATCCGGTGAATCAGTCAAGGCCAGCTTCTTTTTTATTTTTCTTTTTTTTTTTTTAAAGAAAGCTAGTAATATTTCTTATTTTTTTTTGAGAAATATTACTAACCATTCCAACTAAGCTTAAGCTTGTGCTAGGACATGGTTCACGTCAATAGTCGAATGGTGGATTCGAACCCACGACCTTACGATTCGCAGGCCGTACCCTAAACCATTAGGCTATTGACGCTTCTCTGGCCAATCTGTATAGTTCGTCAATAAAAAAAAATGAATCCCAGCTAGATCAACTTATAGGCTAAAGTTTATGAAAATTGTGGAATTTCCGAGATTTAGAAGAAAGAATTGCTAGATTATAGGTAATAGATTAAACATTGTTGAAAATAAATATCCTTACTTCTTTTGAAACATCACAATAGAATCTTTTTCAATATCGGACATGTCAATTTGGTCCTTCAGTTTCTCTTGGTAAGGGCTGAGTTTCTTTAAACGTGTCAGCATGTGGACATAGATAAAGCCCTTCCTATGGTCGTACGGGTCCACATCCGTGTCAAAAAGGGTGTGATGAAGTCTGTGATACTGCACCCAGCTGTATATTGAACCCTGAAAAGTTAAAATATAATAATTTCTAGCAAAAACCAAAACCCACTTAATTTATAATTGATTTTCAAAAGATCCCCCCAGTGTAAAAGTTATGACCCACTGATGGGTAAAGGCTTTATCTGTAAACAGAAAATTTATATGACATGTAGGTTTCCTCACGATGTTTCCCTTCATCGCAGAGCGCTACGGCTCTGTTCTCTGCTCCCCTAGTGTATCTGTCAGTTATTTTTCATAGTTTAAAGTTGCCAATCAACCGTATAAATCGACGTTATCAAACGCATGATATTGTGTGATAAATGTTTTTTTTTTAAATTGATTTATTGCATTTTGTATGCATTAAAAAATATTGCATTCTGAATTTGTCCTCTATATCTATACAAATGAATAAAATTGGAGTGTCTGTTTGTAATTGTAAAATAACCTTTATTTACTACATCCATATAAATGTAAATGCGGTATTTGTATACATATATGCACCTTTGATGATTGGGCGGAAAAACATTAAAGGAGTGTTGCAAAAAAATGGTGGCCACGTTTGTCTCCAAAACCGGCCATATTGCGACTATTCCTCTTGAGGGATAAAGAACGGTTAATGCAGAATGGTATGCTAGCATTTGTTTGCCACAGGTCGTTTCTGAACTCCGTAAAGAGAACTGCATCCTCCATCACGACAATACGAGTTCTCACACCGCTCACAGAACAAAAGAGTTTTTAGAGCAAGAAAACATAGAATTATTAGACCATCGCCCGTACAGCTCCGACCTGAGCCCTAATGATTTCTATACTTTCCCTAAAATATAGAATAAATTGCGTGGTCTTCATCACCTGAAGAAGCTGTAGGCGCCTACAAAACGGCCATTTTGGAGACCGAAACTTCCGAATGGAATGGTTGCTTCAAAGATTGGTCCATCGTGTGAAAAAAATGTGTCAAATTTTGCGGAGATTACTTCGAAAAGCAATAAATACATTTTTAAATAGTAATGTTGTGTGACTTGATTCCCGAAATCTCCAGTGCCGCTCGTACTAACATTATGGAGCGTAAATAATACTAACAAAACGTTTTAAAAATATGATTTTTTCCCGTCCCACCATCAAAGGTGTCATTAGTACTATCGTCTGAAGAGGTCTTCTTGGTTCTAATACAGGGAATTACCAAAATATTTTTTTTTACAATTATTGCCTGTCTGTTCCGGCTAATCTCTGGAATGGATGGACCGATTTTGACGGGTCTTTCAGATATCGGATGTAATCAGGAGTAACATTAAGCTACTTTTATTTTAATAACATTATATTAATAGCTTTTAATAGCGGGTAACATCGTGGAGCGCAGTTGTTAAGCTAGAAGTGTAGGAAATTTCATACTCCAATGTCCAATGTTTCGAAAGGTACACAAAGATTTGCGAGCTTTGTTTGATAGAAAAAAGGAGGCATATCAAATTAAATTACCTGTCCCGCTAAAGTTTGCAATAGCATGAGGAAAAATCGTAACTCTTTGTTGGCTTCGTATGTCCGGTGTGCCCACAGTCGATGCGCCCCTGTGTTCACTCCCAGCGTAGCGAGTGCGGTTAGAGTAAGCACTGAAACGTGAGAAATAAACGATTTAATTAACAAGATTTGCAGTGTTGGAAGTTGTTAGCATTACTTGAAAGCACTTAGGAGTTTAATTAAATACTATTTAGTGTAATAGAATCCAGTGGAATGAAGTGGATGTCTTTATTGGGTAAATAGTGGCTCCTCCTCCTCGCGTCGGTTTCCTCAATGCGGTCGTGACCATCTCGTGGGAACAGTTTGTTTTTAGTGATCCGTCGCCATTTTCCTCTATCTGCAGCCGTGAGCAGAGCATCGCTAACCGACGTACCGAGAGTGGTGCGGATCTGTTCAGTCCAACGTGTCGGGCTTCGACCTCGCGGTCTTGTCCCGTCAATTTTACCAGTCACAACTAGCCTTTCTAAGTTATTGCTGTTTTTTTATGGCAATGTGACCAAAGTATTCCAGCATCCTGCTTAGGCATATGGTGGACAGCCTAGCTTCGATTTTAAGTTCCCTCAGGATGGACACGTTGGTACGATGTACTGTCCATGGGATCCGTAACATCCTTCGCCAGCACCACATCTCGAAGGCATCAATGCGATCACGATCGGCTTTCTTCAGGGTCCATGTCTCAGCTCCGTAGGTGAATATGGAAAACACAAGTGTGCGCACAAGGTAACTCTTTGTTTTTAGTGATATGGTCCTATCTTTCCATATTTTTTGAAGTTGCGCCATAGCCCCCTTTGCCATCCCTATTCTTCGCCTGATATCGTTCTCGCATGAGCCATTACAATTAATGCTTGAGCCCAGGTATATAAAGTTGTTAACTACCTCCAAGTCAAGTGTCCCACTGAGTTCAAGCTTGCCTGTGCGATCTACGATCTACGATAAATAGTGGCAGTTTATATACAAAATAATGGTATGGAATATTATTATCCAATAGGAAAATAGTATTATTGCCGCCCTTCCCCCCGCGCCGCACCCCGGAGATCTTAAATATACGCGGTGTCGCCGACCTGTTTCTTAAGTGTCATATAAGTTAACACCATTTAGTTTTATTAATAAAATAGCTACCGACCAAGTCGTGGTTCGGCACTTTCGGGCGCCCTCAGATCGGAATGCTTACGCGTAACATAGTAACCGTCAAGTTGAGGTTACCCCTCACCGGGGGGACCCTTGTGTCGAGTTACTACCGATAGAGGTTCAGGCTAAGCCACCTAAGAGCCATGACACTTCTCAATCTGGTGAAGCAGTAAAGGCCTCTCTGGCCAACTGTGTATTTCGTCCATAAAAAAAAATCTCTAATTTTTAAAGAACAACAAGAACGATCGTTTTGTAAAGTCGGTTGATAACACTTGAAACTTACTTAACAACACCGTCAGCCATTTTACTTCAGTGAACAGAAGCCAGATTCCGTAGATGGAGAGGAGATGGATGTGTATAAAGAAGAGTACCGATGGCCAGTTGGACTCCCTACTCTTGCTCAGTTTTGATAGACCCTCTACTTGCGCGCCCTCTGTCGCGGCCTCTGCAGTACAATTAGTTATCTCCGTCATTCCTGCAAATTGACAAATTTTCACTCCAGTGAAGGACAGCTACTTGATACAATGTTCGTGTACAAACTTGTCAATGGCTATCTATATATAAAAAAGAGAATGTGTGTGGGTTTGAACCGTATAGACTCTGAAACGGCTGGACCGATTTCAATGATACTTTCAGGGAACCTTCAGATTGACCTGATGAGTAATCGTGTCTGACGTCGTGATGATCGGAGCACTCCTCTTTTTGAACTGTCAAATACAGCTTTTATTTACTATGATGATATTCATTTGTTTTATAACCCAAATTATATTTGACATACACATGTGTTGTGTATGTCAAATATACAATATTAAATATAAAAGTACAAATATATTAAAAATATTCAGTAGTATATATATATATATTAATGACTTATATAAGTCGTACTATACGTTGAAGTCGCAAGTAAAATTAGGTCAATATATTTTTTTCTGTTACTGTTCAATGAAGGAGATCATGACTCACATGCTGACAAAGTTTGGTTATTCCAATTAATGTCAGAGATATCGTTAATTTAATAGTAAGAATTATTTGTTGACTTTTTGTCGTGACATTATGTCAGTCGCAGTACACGCTGAGCCTATTGCCTTTTGCCATTCCTTAAAAGAGATCTTATTTTTTTTTTTATTCTTTTTAGTAGTTTTTTTTTCTTGCTATAATTTTTTTTGCGTCTTATTATTCTATGTAATGTATTTTTTGCAAAGGATGGTAATAAATGAGCTTTATTATTATTATTTTAGGTTATAGCAAACTATATCTCAGGCAAGGACTGGTATTAAGATCTAGCACGGTTTGATACCAAGTGCTAGATCGTTTTAAAATTATTCGGTACTAGTCACGTCTTCGTCGATCGTTATCAGAAGTAAGTAGGAATTTACGGACAATTCTACATGTGTTTAAAATGGCGGCTTTTTGTAGAGTGAAATAAGGATTTTTAATGCTTTAAATAGATATTTAGGTACGACACCAGTGGTAGAGATAATTATTGGTACTATTGTCACTATGTTCATTTTCCAAACTCTTTTAATTTCTTCCTGAAGCTCTGTTTATTTCCGTATTTTTCCGCTTATGGCTGTTTGCAAATTATTGGTGTTAGGCACCGAAATATCTATTATATATGTTTGTTTTTCTTGTCAACAAATGTTATATCTGGTCTGTTATTGTATATAGTGTGATCTGTTAAGATTGTCCGGTCGTAATAAAGTTTATATGACTGATTTTCTAGAACTGGTTGTGGAGTGTATTGTAGTAGTTATATTATTTTATTTTCTTAATAAATTGTGTAAGTTTTCTTACACTATGTCTCTTCTAAAATTTTCTACGTCAATAAATGCGTTTCTTTTATCACAATATTGGAGAGAAATGCGCCCAAGTACAATTAACTTTTATCAAAAACGATTCAGAAATTTAATTAAATATAATATCAGATAGTGTGTAATAACTGACGCGGTTTCAAGGATAATTGCACAATGTAATAAACCATTTGAAATGGTTTTATTTTTTTAAATAAGAGCAGTATTTTAAATGCTTTTTTTTGTTAGCTGTTAGCAATTGTTAGCTGGCAACACATGGCACCCAGCGATTGTTATGCATAAGACCTACTTCCAATGATATCTTAGTGATTTACCTCAACCTTATTGTATCTTTATTTCATAATTAATAATTTACTTGATCATAACATAGACGACATTGTAAACAATAATTTAACTTTTTTTTTTAAACGCTAGAAATGTTTCTTTTTTTTTCAGAAATATTACCAACAATCTTGTTAACCATTCCAACTAAGCTTAAGCTTGTCCTTACGATTCGCAGGCCGTACCCTAAACCATTAGGCTATTGACGCTTCAGTTCGTAATCTGACTTCTAATTAATTTTGTATAAAGATTGTGAGGACGCGCAGTTGTGACGGTATTCGTTAAAATAATTCCTTGTACAACGTTACGTTGTCTTTGAGGTTGACTAAATGTAAGTAACACGGGGGTAAAAGATTTTAAATAAAAAAAGAATCATCGAAATCGATCCGACCCAGTCGTAACTTATGAGGTAACGAGCATAAAATACAGACGAATTGAGAACCTCAACCTTTTTTGAAGTTACTAAAACTACCAAATTAAAAAAATACCATAATACTAAAATGATATTAAATTATTAAGCTATTTAATAATGGCATTGTAACAATTCGATTGTAATAAACGAAATTATTAATATTACCTTGTTAAAAATTGCCGTTTGTGTACTACGCCGCCATCTTGTTGTATTACAATTTCGTTAAATAAACATTCAATATTGAACGTGAACTGGAAGAACGAGCGTTTGAATGACGTTGCAGATTTCATTACGAAGCCAAGAGCTCTCGCATTACACAAATTGCATGCCACTGCAACTTGTGATGCGAAACGTCAATTAATGAAATGTAATGTAATTCGAAGAAGAAATTACGTCAGCATTTAAACAAGGCCACAGCTTACCTGTTGCCGATTACAAAGGTTTTCTAGGTAGCGCGGAATTGTGTACACTACGAAAAAATACATTTTTGAAGTAAAATTTACTACCACACCCGCGGTGTGTCCTTTTTTTTGACGAAACAGGTTGGTCAGAGAAGCTGGCCTTAACCTCCCAGGACGTGCTCAAGGGCAGACAGTGCAGAGGGGCTCGGGTGCGTTCCACTGGAGATCCCGGAGCCCTTCGTCATGCACCGAGGAAAGCCACCGGGGAGGTTTTAGTGGGTAAGAACCCCACATAACCGCCGCCTTCCCCAGAAGGCGGGGTATCTTTCTGAAGATTTCCTCCCCGTGAACAAAAAAAAAAAACTGGCCTTAACTGCTCACCGGATTGAGAGGTAGCATAGCTCTTAAGTCGCTTAGCCTGAACCTCTATCGCTAGTAACTCGACACAAGGGTCCCCCCGGTGAGGGGTAACCTCGACTTGGACGGTTACTATGTTACGCGTAAGCAGTCCGATCCGATGTCGCCCGAAAGGGCCCAACAACGTTTCGGTCGGTAGCTATTTTATTAATAAAAACTGTTTGGGATAATCTAAGCTAAACTAACTTATATGACACTTCGGGAAGCGTTGGCGCTGGGAGAAGAAGTGGTCGAAGAAACTCCAGCAACGCTCCTAACATCTAAGTGGTGGGGCCTACCCATAAAATAGCGGTAACACGCGAGGATTATTCTCAACCACCGACGGACGAGTGAATAGACTAAAACTAACTTAAAGACGCAGCAATGAAAACATCTACGCTTAGCATTAACTGTGCTAACTTAGCAGGGAATAGAATTCGAGATGAAGAGATTCGACGGAGAACACAAGTAGTCGACATAGCTCTTAAAGTATTACTCGCTATTAGAACTCGCTGAGAGTTAAAGTGGCAGTGGGCCGGCCACATCTGCCGACTCAGTGACGGCAGATGGGGGAGGAATATCTTGGAATGGAGGCCGCGCATACAACGAAGAAGCGTAACTCTCTCTCTCCAGATGGACCGACGACCTTATAATGATAGGGAGTGGCTGGATGCGGAAGGCGGAGGTTCGTGAATTGTCCGAAATAGTCCTTCCAAATACCTTCCGTATTTGGAAGGACTATTTCGGCAGTGGATTGATGAGGTCTCATGATTATAATGAATCGAAAATAAATGAATCTACAAAAACATTTGTATCGTGAATAGAATTCTTAGAGTTCATCGATACTTTGTTAAACAAATAATTAAAATATTAAAGTCAAAGGTTAGAGATCAATCTAACTATTGTGTGTTAATTGTAAACGTTAATGAATAATAATGTTTTCATAAGCATGCCGATAACCCGATGATTTTAAAGGCCGCTAGACAATACTACAGGCATATCGAATCATGCCAAAAATATATCGATTTATTTTTCGATATAATATATCGTGTGTTTATATCGATACTACGCGATATATTGTACAAATATAACGATATTTTTCATATATCGAAATTCGTTTATTAAATATTAGAAAAGTTTTGTACTAATATAGTACTCGGCGCGTAATTGAGAGGTTCGGATACCAGTCCAGACTATTTGATTTAATTTGATTCTGCTAGCAATGCAGACTACATGCATAGATTAATAAAATTATTCAACGATTCCTGCCATCGTGAAGAGTAGGAGTGTAGTGACATACTACACTACACTCTTCGTTGTTGTTAATACACTCCTAGTCTTCGTGACGGCAGCGCAAGTAAGGGCTTCATTTTTTTCAAGTTATCAACCACAAATAAAAGAAAGAATGGAATACTTTCTTTTTTTAATTAATTTCTTACGATATTTCGTATATCGGATTGAAGTGATATATGGCGTCCATACATCGATATTTCATGTGATATCTATATATATCGTCCGTGTCGCCTTGCACTGCACTGCGAGGGCACGGGGGGAGGGAGTAACCTCCCCCCCCTCCCCCCCGGGAAGTGCTCTCCTTGAGCACAGTGCAGAGGAGCTCCGGTGCGTTCCACTGGAGATCCCGGAGCCCCTCACCGTGCACCGAGGAATGGCCGCCGGGAAGGTTTTAGTGGGTAAAAACACCACATAACCGCCGCCTTCCCCCCAGGAGACGGGGTATCTTTTTGAAGATTTCCTCCTCGTTAACAAAAATATATATATATATATCGTGCACTCTTTTTTTTATCCTGTGGGGAACGCCCCCGGGGGAGGGACGAATTATGTCGGGCCCTCACCGACTAAACCCTACAGGGTGTTCCTCCACTGTCGCGTATGGTGACAGGCCCACGGGAACAGAGAGACCTCCGCGATATCGTGCACTTCTAGGCTAATGAAACAACTCATACCAGTATTGTTATCATCATTTTTATAGGGTATAAACTAGCGCTTGACCACGATCCCACCTGATGTCAAATGGTGATATAGTCGAAAGATGGTACACGCTAGTTTAGTAAGTGCCTATTCACTCTACTCTTGAAGGCTACTTCGTCGTACTTGGACGGAAAGACTGACGCCGGCAACTTGTTCCACTCCTTTGCTGTACACACGACGAACGATGACTCAAATCGCTTCGTTCGGACACGTGGATTTATTCTACTACTCAATTCTACTATGAAAGGGTGGAGACCCGCCTGCGACCTATATGAGGTCGTAAGACCATCTTGGGGGCAGACCTCCTACGCTACGTTTGCCGGTCCTTGGTCTCCAATCTTTTCGGATCTGTTCTACGACATTAAAAAAGGAAGGGGGTTTATTGTAGTACATTTTTGAAGTAAAATTTCTTTACGCACGCTTGACTTGAAGAGTAAGTTGGCTAATGCGTGACGAGAGCGTCACGAAAAGTGTGATCGGACGAGCCGAACTGAAGTTGAGAGGTTGAGAAGTTAATGAGGATAGAAAGAGAGAGAGAGTTAGGTTACGTATATCTGAGACACGGTGCAGGCCTATTGCCTGTATTACACTGTACTGTGGAGCTAAGAGCAAGAGAGAGCAATACACACGCACATTTTTTCTTTCTTGAACAATCGCGTAAATGTTATACATACATAAACATAATATATTTTCCCGCAGTGGCACTCAAAGTTAGTTTAGTTTTTAAATTTCCCTTACATTATCCGTGAAATAGCAACCGACCGAGTCGTGGTTTAGCCCTCTAGGGCGCCCTCGGATTAGCCCTCTAGGGCGCCCTCGGATCGGAATGCTTACGCGTAACATAGTAACCGCCCAAGCCGAGGTTACCCCTCACCGGGGGGACCCTTGTGTCTAATTACTAGCGATAGAGGTCCAGGCTAAGCGACGTAAGAGCTTTGCCACCTCTCGATCTGGTGAAGCAGTCAAGCCCAGCTTCTCTGGTCTACCTGTGTAGTTCATCAACGAAAATAATAATATATATATAAACATATAGATGGAACTGTAGGCGTTTTACTTTAGTGTGGTCTAAAGAACACTCTTTTTTTTTAAATTGTAATTATAAAGGAACACTTACCTGTTAAGAGTGCTTAATACGGGACGGTCACGTACCACCCAGTCCGATCAGCGACTGCGCTGACCGTTAGGTTAGTAACACTAAATATACATGAGGTGATGATAGGTCGAATACATTACCCACGGTATTATTATTGGAGACTGGATTGTTCTATGCTTCATTATTACACTGTAATGTACTTAGTAAAGTGATGCGGTGCAAGTATATTTATGATTAAAAACAAAAACCGACTTCAAATAGAATAGGAATATTCTTCTTCTTCTTCTTCATGTGCCTCTCCATCACTGAAGGTCGGCAGTCAGTCTTCTAAAGTTTTCCTTATTCATGGCTAAGTGGAATAGTGCTTAGACTGTGTTTATTCCAGTCCATTCCCTGATATTCCTTAGCCATGACTTTTTCTTCCCACCCCTCTTTTTCCTGCTAGTTTTCCCATAACAATCAATTGCTGCAGGCGGTACCTATCATGTCGCAGGATGTGGCTTAAGTACGAGATCTTACGCTGCTTGATTATTTTCACCAATTCGGTTTTCTTCTGTATTCGGGCAAGAACCTCAACATTGGATACCTTATACGTCCAGCTTATACGAAGCATCCTCCAAAACGTCCACATTTCAAAGGCTTCCATTCTTTTTCGTAAATTTATATAGTAAGTTAATATAAAGGAATATTACGAAATAGAATTAACAGAGCCTTTTTTTCTATAACGGGGAGGAAATCTTCAAGAAGATACCCCGCCTTCTGGGAGGAAAGCGGCGGTTATGTGGAGTTTGACCCACTAAAACCTCCCTTGTGGCCCTTCCTCGGTGCATGACGACACGGGCCAGCCGATGTCGCCTTCTTGCCGCCCAGTGAACTCTAGGCCCCTTTTAGAACGACAGGCAGGAGATACCGTAGTTTTATTCTTGAGAGCCCAGAACTACAGGGCTGATTAACCGAACTTAACCAAACTCTCATCAAACTACCTTTGACGTACATTCTTTCCAATTAAAAAAGAATCATCGAAATCGTTTGGCGTGATATTGAGTTATTCGTCAATTTGTCGCACATACTTGTTACAAATTTAAGACGTATATAGTACGTACATAGTTTTTTAATTGGACCAAAATTAAATGGGACCAAATGGGAAGCACTAGCTTTTAAATCAAAAAAGAATGATCTAAATCGGTCCAGCCGGTCAAATTTATAAGGTATCAAGGTTTTTGAAGTCGGTTAAACAATTTACAGCCTATTTAATGGTTGTCAAATATCTCCCTTCCGCCTTTTGTCTTTTGAATTTCGCGGCTATGTACAAAGCGCTACAGAGCTCGTATCTAGCAATACTATACATAATTTGAAAGGTCTTGACATAACCTACAAAACGACGCTATGCATAATTAGTTTGGATATTGCGTTCAACAGTTATAGACGTGTAAACATGCAGTTCACTAACGCCGAAATTCGCGCTATTTTAAAGTTTTCCTTCGTTAAAGGCAAATCCGCTAGAGAAACGTTCCGTGAGATTAATGGTGTTTTGGGGGATGGTACTCTATCACTTCGAACCACGGAGGAATGGTTTCGACGATTCAGAGCCGGTGAAAACGACACCATGGATAAGCCAGCCGGCGGAAGACCTGTGACGACAAATACCGATCAAATCATGGACTACATCGAGTTAGACCGGCATGTGGCATCTCGTGACATCGCCCAGGAGATGGAAGTTAGTCACCAAACCATTTTAAACCATCTGCAGAAGGCTGGATACAAAAAAAAGCTTGATGTTTGGGTGCCGCATGATTTGACGCAATAAAACCTTCTGGACCGAATCAACGCCTGCGATATGCTGCTGAAACGGAACGAACTCGACCCATTCTTGAAGCGGATGGTGACTGGCGACGAAAAATGGATCACATACGACAATATCAAGCGAAAACGATTTGCCTTTAACGAAGGAAAACTTTAAAATAGCGCGAATTTCGGCGTTAGTGAACTCCATGTTTACACGTCTATAACTGTTGAACGCAATATCCAAACTAATTATGCATAGCGTCGTTTTGTAGGTTATGTCAAGACCTTTCAAATTATGTATAGTATTGCTAGATACGAGCTCTGTAGCGCTTTGTACATAGCCGCGAAATTCAAAGACAAAAAGGCGGAAGGAGATATTTGACAACCTATATGTCCCAATGTTAGGTACAGGCCTTGGCCATAAACTAAACTACTACTAAACCAATTGTGTACAAAATGAACATTGGGAACATAGTGGTCGATTGAATAAAATATATTTTAATCTCATAACTGTTTTATTCATGTATCATATTTATTATACTCTTATTGTCTGTATAAATTCCATATAAAAGTAGTATTGCGCGCGCACGTCTTTAGGTAGTCCCGGGCACCGCTGAAAATCAGCGCTGTCGCATCCTTGCGACAGCATATGCTGAGACGGTGTCCGATATTGGCATCATATGTTTTGTATTATTTGTCCATGTAACTTTAACTGAGTTTTGTCTATTCTTCATTCATTTTTAATGTGTGTTATATTCTGTCTGTGAAGTGTTTTTGTATTGTGATGCCAATAAATAAATGTCTATGTCTATGTCTATTTGCCTCTTGTAGTATGTCAATGGTATCAATGATTCAACATATCCATAGATTACAAGTAATTTAGAATCGTTTTCTTGCGACGAGCCACGGGTGCGCCGTGGTTCGTACGTAATCGCGAGCTCCACGTTGATAAACAAGGAAAACATTCTAACAAACCTCTTGTAAGTACCGCCTCTTATAAGCCTTTCAGTATTAAATTCCGCGTCGCCCGGACGCT
This sequence comes from Meandrusa payeni, assembly GCA_029286785.1. Lineage (NCBI taxonomy): Eukaryota > Metazoa > Arthropoda > Insecta > Lepidoptera > Papilionidae > Meandrusa > Meandrusa payeni. Next base: position 1,347,514 of record JAGSMX010000015.1, read on the forward strand.
CTTGACGATCCGGACGACGCGATTACCAGTGCACAGGCTAGATCTTTACAAATCCACAAAGCGTCCATTCACGACCGTCGGAGGTTGCGAATAATCCTCGCGCGTTACCGCTATTTTATGGGCAGGCCCCACCGCTTAGATGTTAGGAGCGTTGCTGGAGTTTCTTTGGCCACTTCCTCCAGCGCCAACGCCTCCCGAATTGACACTCAAAGTTGTTTAGTTTATGTAATGTCCCTTAGATTATCCGCGAAATAGCAACCGTCCGAGTCGTGGTTCGGTGGTTTTTGCTGCAATTTTAAGTACTGATTGACCATTGTGACTGTGGAGGGAAACATCGTGAGATAACCTAGATGTGTTAGAAAAATTTGTGCACTGCAGTGGGTCCTTATTAGAACCAGAGTATTAGAAGACCGCTTTTGAAAATGAAGACAGACGATAGTACTTATGACACGTTTGATGATGGAACAGAAAAAAATCGATCCTGATTAAAAAAAATCATACTGTTAAAACATTTTATTACCATTATTTACGCTCCGCCATCTTATCCCCGTGATTTCGGTTCGGCTTACTTCCAATATTTTTAATATTTCAATATATAAACCAATTTATGTTCAGTTTTCTATATATTTATTAATGAAATTATTATGTACATCAATTATTTTATTATACTTATAAATATTTATAAATTACATTTATTTTTAGACTATGTATAAATGCCATGTAAACGTGGAACTGGGAGTAACCTCCCCCCGGAGCCTCATGCACCGAGGAAAGGGCCACCGGGGAGGTTTTAGTGGGTAAGAACTCCACATAACCGCCGCCTTCCCCCCAGAAGGCGGGGTATCTTTCTGAAGATTTCAGTCAGCTTCTCTGGCCAATCTGTGTAGTTCGTCATAAAAAAAATAGTCGGATAGAAGATATCTTTTATCTTCTTTTACTATTGTAAATTTATCTTTAAATATTTCTCTTTATATATTTTATCTTCTTTTACTAAGATATAAGATATAAGATATCTTCTCTTACAATATCGACGGGAGGGCTGAGAACAACAAAAAACCTTCGGAAGATGTCATTCAAGAGGCAACAAAAATTTATACATGATCTTCCTCTCATGCATTAGCATTACGCGGAGATTCTACAAAAGTTATGGCTACCCCAAGGGAGAAAGAAATGTATCTAGTTGTCGCTGGCAAAAGAAGTGTTGGTCGTAGAAAGAAGTCATGGCTGTGGAACATAAGAGAGTGGACCGGAATTGCGAGTGCCGCCCAACTGTTTCGCCTCGCAAGAGACAGAAAGATATATGGTGAACTGACTGCTAATCTGCTAGTCGGAGAGGCACTTTACGAAGAAGAATCTAGTTTGCCTGGTATATATCAAGACCATGATTAAGTCTATGGGGACAAGAAAATTATGTAATTAGTATCTGCAGAATGTTCAGGAAAACATTTAATTTCCGCTTGCATGTCCCTAAAAAGGACAAATGTGCATTGTGTGTTTGAAGCAAATGTTTCGATGTTGAAACTCGAGATGACAGATCAAGAAAGATTCATATTACGTCAGAAGCTAAACAAATTAGACAAGGGAACAATATGTGCTAGATTTGATCTTAAAAACGTTTTGAATACTCCTTACGGAGAGAAGGACTCTTTACGTTTCTTTGCCGAAGTGCTCGTCGAACTTCCACCGGCCGTCGAGGACGAGTCCCAAGTACTTCATGGAAGTACCGACGGCGATGGAAGTCCTATCGACTATCAACTCCGCACCCGGTAGAAGCGCGTTCAGAGCCCCGTGGAAGCATAATGCCTCACACTTTCTCAGCGCCACCTCCAGTTCCAAACGCCGAATGCGATCGACTACTTGAGCTACGCCCGCAGTCACCAGCACGCACGCCTCCCTAGAGGTGCGTCCGCGAGCCGTCACCAGGGTGTCGTCAGCGTAACAAGTCACGTCGACTCCCCTGAGGTTGACTCCGCTCTGTACGGTTCGAACCCTGTGGAACGCACACAACACACCGTGCCGACACCACTCGTCTCGCGTCGGGTACCTCACGAGACGACGTTTTTATGGGTAATGTGGCTTAAAATATTACTTTTCTGCTCTCCGTAAAAAATGAGGCTTGTAAAGTTCCATATATTTACTCAAATAATTTTTTATCAAACCGTCTTAAAATTTGTCATTTGTCATAACCCCACAAAATTTTCTTTTAGGAAAACTCTAGGTTAAGGCCGTGGTACAGGACTTATTCAGCAAAAAAAAAAAATATTGTGTCCAAAAACGACAGTACAAGTTCCACAAACACGATTGTTATAATTAAAAAAAAGTTTTGGTGAACAATTTCATTTTTGAGGGTTACTATCTATTGGTTTTCTAGCGTCAATACGAGTATATACATGGTTTTTTTATCTGTCCCACGCTTATTTACTTCGAGTATATGACTGTTGTGATCAGGCCGCCGACATTTTTGAGTTCAAATTCCATTACTGGCTCGGTCTGACTCCCCTTGTCGGAGTCGTGATAGTTTAGACGCGGCTGTATTTGTGAGAGAAGCTTTTCCTTATCTGGTATCACGTGGTCTTTTGGTTTTGAAGATCGGTCGCTCTTAGATTTCTCTGAAAAAGACCAAATACGATAGAAAATTATCAATATATACTTATTAAACAACGCTCTCAATGGTGAAGAGAAACATCGTGAGGAAACCTGCATATGATGACTGTTATTAAAGTACATGTGAAGTCTGCCAATCCTCACTGTGCGTGGCCTGTCTTGGTGGTATGCCCTTATACTATTTTAACAGAGAAGGCCTGTAAACCTGGACATTTATTTAAAACATAAAATAAATATTACTAAATTTATTCAAGTTAATCATGCTAGATGTCGCTAGTAAATATTAATATATCAGATTGATTTTTTACACCTAAGCTATAAAATTTTAATTTTATCTGTAATTTTTTAATTTTTTTATTTTCGTATTAATATTTCTTTTTGTTGGTTGATTTTTTCGAGTTTAGAGGAAACACATTTATTTGTAAATGTGTTTCCTCGAATCGGTGAGACAATTACGAAGTTTTTCTGCTTAAATTACGTTAGCATTTGTTTTGCACAATTGTACTGTTGTCCTGTCGCTGACAGATCCGGTTCACCCCGCTCATAACGGCTGATGGCATTCGCGGAAGGTTTATTAGGTAGGGGCTGCCCAGGCCGAGTCCCACACATCCCTCTGGGCCCACCCAGGGTACCGGAGGATGGTATATAAAAAGATTCCCCCGCGTGAACAAAAAAAAGTATAATTGTACTGTTGTCCTGTCGCTGACAGATCCGGGGCACCCCGCTCATAACGGCTGATGGCATTCGCGGAAGGTTTAATAGGCTTCCCAGGCCGAGTCCCACACATCCCTCCGGACCCACCCAGGGTACCGGAGTATGGTCTTTAAAAAGATTCCCCCGCGTTAACAAAAAAAAAAGTATTATTGTACTGACTATTCGAAAACGTTATTAAATAAAATTAAAAAAAAAATAGCTTATATTTCTCTCTGCATTAAGAAATGTAGGTATAAGTTGACGAATGTAAATAACCTCCTTGACCTCATCAATAATTTGCTTGTGAAAAAAAAAGTAATGAATTCGAATTCGGTCAGCCAGTTATAATACGCTTGGCATTGGATTCAATAATTAATAATGGCAAAAAACATCAAAACGGGCAACAATGTTTATAATGATAAAAACTAGTCGTAATTTACGTTTGCAATTATAAGTAGTTAAGTACACTTATTAGCCATATTGCAACTAACCAAAATGATTAACTATGAATTGCGCGGGCGGTCATGTGCGAGCGCTTCTTGTGGTACTCCGCCCCGCGCACCGATACCACACCCCGCTCGCACCTGGTGTACAGTCACGTTCAAAATTTTATGTTAATTGACTTTTTCTGTTAATTCTTAGTCTCTTTTTGACGCGACAACGTGTCATAAAGCGGTATACCCGAGGAGGCATGCGCCAAAAAGTTTTTTTTTAAGGTTTTCCCCGGAAGGGACATGTTTTCGCCCTTTCCGGGAAATTCTATTTGTTTCTCTGACTAGAGGGTCAGAGATTGTTTAAGCTAGTAAGATCTTCGTATCTTAATGATTTTTCTTTTTTGTAATTTCTGCGCCAAAAAGATTGACTCAATGTCCCATTACGTGAATTCTCCGTTACCTATGTCTCATTGCTCCATTCGATCGGTTCAGAAATTGGAGATAGTGAAATAGCAGTAGATTGAACATAATACAAATTGTCAGATAATATATATATATGTAGATATCATTATATGAATAAAATACTTTAACTGTGGTATAATAAATTATATATTCATTGTTATTATGCATGCATATTATGAATACATGCATTTTGTAATTCCATGCCGACTGCTCATTCTAGGATTCGTTGTCACGAATTTAACGTCCGAGCGCCTTGCGCCCTGACACCTGGGATTTTTTTTTTACGGTTATAGTTTATTTATATTTTATTATATTTTGTTGTGTTGTATGTTTTTTTTTTTAATTAATTTATTTGTCATTTTAAATAGTGAATATGCCAATATAATAAACACAATCGAAAACATTTGATTTGTAATTTGTAGAAATGAACAATGGCGTGCGCGTCTGTACACATCGCAGCTATCCTTTCCACGTATCGCTCAGCACTAGAGTTTCCCGTCACCTATACCAGTATATTATTTCCTTACGAGCCGACTTGAAATCGAATCAAACGGGCAGGCCCTACCCCTTAGATGCTAGGAGCGTTGCTGGAGTTTCTTCGGCCACTTCTTCTCCCAGCGTCAACGCTTCCCGAAGTGGCACTCAAAGTTAGTTTAGCTTTTCGAATGTCCCTTAGATTATCCGTGAAATAGCTACCGACCGAGTCGTGGTTCGGCCCTCGGATCGGAATGCTTACGCGTAACATAATAACCGTTCAAGCCGAGGTTACTCCCCACCGGGGGGGCCCTTGTGTCGAGTTACTAGCGATAGAGGTTCAGGCTAAGCGACCTAAGGTTATGTGGGGTTCTTACCCACTAAAACCTCTCCGGTGGCCCTTTCCTCGGTGCATGACGAGGGGCTCCGGGATCTCCAGTGGAACGCACCGGAGCCCCTCCGCACTGTGCTCAAGTAGAGCACGTCCCGGGGTTACTCCTTCCCCCCTGTGCCCTCGCAGCGCAAGGCGACATGGGCCAGCCGATGTCGCCTTCTTCCCGGGTCCACTTTGGTGGACGACTCAGGCCCCCCACCCTTGTCTTATTCTACGAGCCCAGAACTACAGGGCTTTTTACATGGCGTTGATTTTGATTGCGACCACCAGCTTTTCCAAGTTGTCACTGTTACTTCTGGCAATGTGACCAAAATATTGTAGGATTCTACGTTTAGGAGCTTTGATATTGATTGAACAGATTTCACTTACCCGAATTTTTAGTGCCATTAGACGTTGACCTCTGGGAAGGTTGCACAGTCTTATAAAAGCTCCGCTCGTTTCCCGAGATTCCTTTATCCCGACAACACCAATGCATCACAGAGTTCTGTAAGTTATTAAATAATCGATTTATTTATCATTTCGACGATTCGAGTCCACTGTATTTTTTGTTCAATAAAGCGCAACCACAGACAATCATAGACTTTGTTTTGTTAAGAAGAGTGCTACCTCTACAGTTAATACATTTTTTTAATGCCTGATTTTTGAAGGTGGTATTGGAGAATTTTCTGGTTCACGCGTCGTAGACGCCCTGTTGCATTGTTATTAGTTTCTCCGCGACCGCTGCGTCCCTGTTTCTCATGGCCGTAGTTTTTGCCCGCGGTAGTTTTAGATATGCGGCCTCAAAATGTTAGAATATCCCCATCGAATATCAACATCGAGTAGTACTAGAAGTACTTCAAGAGCGATTTGGTTAGGTTCTGATTAATTCTATTTCGTAATGTAACTACGAAAATTCGGAAATACAAAGCGAGCGTCCGCGCGTATCTGATCAATGACCTCCTTTTTTTGAAGTCCTTGCTACATCAGCTACCTGCCAGTGAAAGTCCCATCAAAATCGGTTGAGCCGTTCCAGAGATTAGCCAGACCAAAGTAAAAAAAATATTTTGGTATGTACAGGGTGTTAAGAGACCGCTCCCGAAAACGAAAACAGATCATTGTACTAGTGACACCTTTGAAGGGTACGGAAGCTATTTGGGAAAGCAAGGTAAATACGAACTTTTCCGAAAAATTACGAAGGAAAATCTTTTCTCACTATATCTGTACATATATAATAATTGTTATATTACAAACAGTCTAATTGTATTTATTTGTATAAATTATTATAATGTACCTTGAATGCATCCCGGAACTTGTTCGACATGATGTGGTATAGTACCGGATTTATGCACGTCGACATGTAGTAGAAAACTCCAGAGATGTAGGTCAAGGTAGAGTATATGGCAAGGAGAACAGGTGATTTAGCGTGATGGTCCTCACGTGTCCCATATATAGCGACCAGTCTTTGTGCGTGGAATGGTGCCCAGCATACGAAGAATGCGATTACCACTGCAACTGTTAGAACAGACACATTCGTTATTAATAGTGATCGTCCTATAGACGAAATTCGACTTAAACCCAGGAATTTAAAACACATCTTGGTAGGATTCAAAATTCCACCGTCAACATCTTGATGGTTGGTGTTCCACGACTGTACGTTTTTCGCGTAAATTTCTTCCACGCACTGTCAACCTGTGGAATTAACTGTCACCAGCGGTATTTCCAAACGTTTACAAACGTGCGTACTCCTGTCTCAAAGGCCGGCAATGAACCTGCAGCTCCTCTAGTGCTGTGGAGGTTCATGGGCGACGATGATCACATAAGATCAGGTGAGCTGTATACTCGTGTATCACTTTACAAGCACTTTGCTAAGAGTCGTGGTAGCTCGGTGTCCGAGCGGTTGCCTCAAGTTTCATAGTACGTTAGCAACCCAAGTATGATTCTCAGTGCCGGCACCAATTAATTTGATTGTTGCAATGTGCGTGGCGGATATACTCTCTTTACAGATATGGTCTGTGCCCAGCAGTAGAATATATATACAGTGTATTAGGATACCGCTTCCGAGAACGAAGACAGAAGATAGTACTGATGACACCTTTGATGATGGGACGGAAAAAATCGATCCTGATTAAAAAAGTTTTTTTTTACTTTTTATTAGCATTATTTAAGCTCCATCATGTTAAAATAGCTAAATGATACGATAATTTTTTTAAAAATACATTACTTTAATAAAAAATAAAATAAAATAGCAATGAAACACAAAATCAAAAACAGATGATGCTCATGTCAACGAACTCCGGGGCGCGGAAAGGACGGCGGCGCGGCGTTGATACCGTGCCATAAAATAATTAGTGGCGGCGTTCACAATTAAAATTGTAAGTAATTAGATAGTTGTGACATGTCTATCTGTTTTCAAATTATGGCATTGAACGGACTAAGAACGGAAAGTCTGTCAACGTAAAGTATAAGAATACTATTTTAAATACATTCTGATAGATTATCCTTTTTAATTTCTTGTACAAAATCAAAGATAAAGATTAAATCTTTTTATAATTGTGTACGTGAGTACCTAACGTACGTAGGTAATTAGGTAAATTTAATATCCTTATATCATTTTTGTACTAAAAAGCTTCTTTTTACGTTAGAGTACAATTTATTGTACAGTTATAACTTCTAAATTCCATAAAAAGACTAGTCAGTAGGGATAACTAAAGTCATATAATAAAAGTTGGGAATGTCTAAACGCTTATTGATTGCGATCAGCGGTTGCAGCCCACATCAAAAGGAGCGCTTTGTTTTGGCGCGATTGATTATTATATTTAGACAGTTAGTGCGTTCGTTGACCCGAGCACCAGCTGTTTTTGACTACGTGTTTCATTGCTGCTTTTTCTTTTTTAGTAAAGTTATGTGTTTTTTTATGAAACTATCGTTTCATTTGGCTGTGCTAACATGATGGAGCATCAATAAGGCTAAGAAAACGTTTTAAAAATATGATTTTGTTGGTATTAAGCTTTTGTTTGTTTGTGATTTTTTCTTTTTTTTTTATGATCCTTTTGAAACCTTATTCTAAAACATAAGTTTATTAAACAATGTCTCACCTAACATCTTGATGACCCTTTTCGTCGACTTGTGATTTTTCTGTTGTACACTATGTATCGATGGCATATGCCTGATTAGATTCGATTGTCTATGATTATTCCTGTCAACCTGAGAGCGCTTCAATCTCAATCCAATCAAGGAGTATAGCGCCGTGATAGCTATCATTGGAGTGAAAAAAAATACGAAAGTAGATATTTCAAACGAATGTGGTATAATAACGCGTGTCTGTAAACACATTATGACACCACGATAACTCCGTATGCCGAATTGCAGGGCTTGCGGCAACGCCAACAAAAAGGACGCGATCCAAAGAAGGATCACGTGCTTTACCGCTCGCGACAGCTTCGACATTTTATGAGATAGAAACGGATGGCATATAGCCAGATACCGTTCAATTGTGAACAGTGTTATTGTTAGAACGCTAGCATTAGTCGACGTCTCCGCAGCCAAGCCTCTAATTACACAGAAGCTTTGTCCGAATATGTACGGCCATTTAGACCAAATTGAATATACCTCCTGGGGCATACCGCTGACTAGTAAAAGCAAATCAGATATAGCTAGACTAAATAGATAGTAGTTAGTCGCTGTACGCAAACTCTTATTGCGCGTTATTACTAGACATGTGAAAATATTTCCTATCAATCCAGTCACAAAGATGAATGCATAGATTATTGTCACTGGTAAGACTATGTATAAGGAATCACGCTGGGGTCCGAACACCAGGGTGGGGTCTACGGACCCTATGAAAGATATATTGCTGGCAATATTTGATGTGTTTTGATTCATATTGATAATTTGATAATTTTCTTCTCGTTGCAATTGTGCTCATCTTAATATTAACGGTAAAATTTTCTTGTTTCTGTACACCGCATTATCTGAAACGGAATAAACATTGTCAAATTATTATATATATAAGTATTAACTATATATTAAAGAGAAAATGCATTTTTTTTGCACACGATGCACACACAGCCTACAGACAGCTTAAATGGCGTTAGACAGGAGACATGCTAAGAGAAAGTAAAGAGAAATGGACAAGGTTAATAACTGAATGGTATGCAAGAGATAGCAAAAGAAGTAGAGGTAGACAAATTAAAAGATGGGAAGACGAATTTAGAAGAATAGCTGGTCCGCTGTGGAGCCGGGTAGCAAAAGACAGACATTCGTGGAAATCTTTAGAGGAGGCCTTTGTCGACAGACAAGCCGTCCACAACCAGTTGCCTAGTATTAAAATTTAGTATTAAAAACTTAGAATTAGCAAATTAATTTAGTTTAGTAAGTAGGCAAACCGTTTTAACTTTATTATTGTAAATAATCTTGAAGGCAATAAAGTCTATTTTATTTTTATTTTTATAAAAAGAAAGTGCATGGGTATGTTCCAAATAGGCTCCAAACGGCTCTACCGATTCCAATGAAACTTTCAGGGAATCTTCACATTGACCTGGCGAGTAATCCTGTAAAGTTTGGTGACGAGCACTCATCTTTTTGAACTGTCAAACAATCCATACGTCATACTTTTATTTCTGACATTAACTTGAGTCGGATATGTTTTTGTATAAATGATAAAAATTATTGTATTTACTGATATGTACATGGGTGTAGGTAATGAACTTCACCCGTACGACAAGAGAATGAAATCGGAGAGAAATGAACAATTTAATATAATAATAATTTTTTTTTAATAATAATATGATTTTATTTCAAATCAAAAATTCATGTACAAACCAGTTCGATAATAGCCGCAGTAGTAAAAACTGTGTCGCAGCTATTAACGCCCATCTCCAAACAGTTAAATACAAATACAAATACAAAATTTAGTAAAATTAACAACTTATAATGTAATTTAGTTTAATCGTTTTGTGTGTGTGATTGTGTTTGTTTGTGAAAGGTTGCGTGTGTTGAAGAGTGACTGTATGTGTAGGGACGAGTATGAAGGGAGTGTGTTACTCTGACTGTTTATTATGGTGTTTATTTAATATATTGTGAGAGTTAAATTAAATATTTGATAATGTAAGTTAATTGTTTAAATAAAATAAAGCAAAATCTAGCCCGACGAAGCGGCCTGGGTACGCTAATTAACTATAGAACTAAATCCATGAATAAATATGTTGAATTTCTAATTTCTTTTTAATTCCTAGTTCACACTGGCCGGACAATCGCATATCGATTCAAGAAACTGAAGCTGAATCAAGTTTATTAAGACCCATGTTTGTCCGGCGGTAAGCCCATATCCATACCGGGTACAAATTTAAGCAAATGACTTTCAACTTAAATTTGTACCCGTTAAATAAGCGCCAATAGCCTAATGGTGTAGGGTACGGCCTGCAAATCGTAAGGTCGTGGGTTCGAATCCACCATACGACTATTGCCGTGAACCATGTCCTAGCACAAGCTTAAGCTTAGTTGGAATGGTTAACAAGATTGTTAGCAATATTACAGGGAAAAAAAAAGAAATATTGCTAGCTTTCTTTTTATAAAAAAAAACCCAAAAAGTGGTTCTGAATTCTTTTTTTTATAATAGATTTAGTGGCGACAAAAGTCCTGTCTGTGATGAACAGATCGATCCAAATAGAGCGTTGGCATGTCCGTTTGTCTGCTTATAGCATTGATTCATTATTATTGTTGGTAAATAACAATTATTAGTGAATATACAATTTATTATGGGGTTTAAGAAACTTTAGTAAAACTCAAAAATTACAATTCACTTATGAGTCTTAACAAATTTATATCTGGTTACAAAAATTGGGGGTAATCGTTAAAACAAATCAGCAATGTCTACTGCCGGCAGTTAACAACAAACTCGCATAAATACAAACAGTATGTAACTGCATGTATCACAAGAACAATACTCAAAGAATTTTATTTTATTTAGTGTTATCTAATATAAAGTAAAGATATGAAACCTCCTTTACTTAAATTTATTTCTTTTTGTATTTTTATAATTTTAAATGTAAAATGTCAATGAAATGTGTGACATTTATATACAATAGATAGAATTGAAATACGGACATTAAATGTTGTTTCTCTAAATATTTTAAAGATATAATTTAGTCTTTTATTTCAGACAAATATATAGACTTTATTATATATATATATTGTTCGTTCCCTCACTGCTGAGGATCGTGAACACGTATAAGCAGCCTCCATTGAGTGCGGTCATAGGCGGAGTGGACCGCACACTGCATGCTGCCTCCCATCGCCTTCATGATCGTGAAGACCATTTTGTAGGCTCTCTACCCTGAGCACGTTTGCCGTCCATTTTGCCTGATCTGCTTCTCCAGACAGTGCTTTGAAGACCGCATGACGTGTCCAAAGAAGCTGAGGGCACTTTGGCGGCAAATTTCTGATAGCCGTATTTTGTAATATATATATTTTATTATAGTGTTGTAATATTGATGACTACGGTGTACTGTCACGTTTAAATCGTTAAATAGGTATATAGTTATATCATTGAAAATGTTATCTCTTGTTAATATGCAAATGAAGTGGCCTATCACCAATGCGTGACATTGTCAAGAGCGTGGAACCCTTGCTTAATTGCAAAAAGACTATAGTAGAACATCAAATACTGAGGTACATACCATGTAATATACTTTTTCCTTTTTATTAATATAGATAAGTTAGTGTAGGGTTTTCTAGTGCCTGGGCTCTCAAGAATAAGACTACGGTATCCCCTGCCTGTCGTAGAAGGCGACTAAAAGGGCCTCTGGTACACTGGGCGACAAGGGTGGGGGCCTGCGTCGTCCACCAAAGTGGACCCGGGAAGAAGGCGACATCGGCTGGCCCGTGTCGCCTTGCACGCGAGGGCACAGGGAGGGAGGGCGTAACCTCCCCTACGGGACGTGCTCTCCTTGAGCACAGTGCGGAGATCCCGGAGCCCCTCGTCATGCACCGAGGATAGGGCCACCGGGGAGGTTTTAGTGGGAAAGAATACCACATAACCGCCGCCTTTCCCAGAAGGCGGGGTATCTTTGTGAAGATTTCCTCCCCGTCAACAAAAAAAAAGCTATTATCCGTGAAATAGCAAACGACTAAGTCGTGGTTCGACCCTCTCGAGCCCGCTCGGATCGGAATGCTTACGCGTAAAGTAGTAACCGTCCGAACCGAGGTTACCCCTCACCAGGGGGACCCTTGTGTTGGGTAACTAGTGATAGAGGTTCAGGATAAGCGAACTTAGAGCTATCCCACTTCTCAGTCTCTGTAGTTTGCCAAAAAAAAACATTGAATTAAAAATCTTCTCTTTTCTTGATGTCGGTTGCGAAAGGGGCAGATAAGGAAGTAATCTCTACCGACAATTCTTTATCTGTAGATGTGAATAAAATCAAAGTCATGTCAGGATTGTATAAGTGGAAGTCCGTTGTCTCTGCTTACCCCTCGGCTTGAATATATGTATGTACTTGTTTATTCTTAACAAGCTTACAGTGAATGCACTGCGTTATATAGGTAATGGATTCACACACGTTCGTAATGTAATAATTCCATTTGAAAATTACATTACAATAATAATGTCTTATTAAAGCAAGTTTCTTGTCCCAAATGTTGTTATAATGTAATGAAAACGATTTCAAGAGAACACTTAACTGGATCAGATTTCTGTACTCCTATAACTCATCGTTTTGTAATGTCTAAGCTAGTGCTACGATCCTACATGACGCTAAGTGGTAATGCAATCGTAGATAGTGAAACGCATTGGTTTAGTAAACGCCTTCCAATTCATTAAATTCCAATCCTCTAGTTCCGTTGAGATAGGATTGGATTCAACAGCTCTGTAGTTCTGGGCTCGTAGAATAAGGTTACGGTATCCCCTGCCTGTTGTAGAAGATGATTATAAGAGCCATCGGGAACACTGGGCGACAAGGGTAGGGGCCTTTGTTGCGCTGCGAGGGCTACCTAGGGGGTGAGATTAACCTCCCGCCGGTACGTGCTCTCCGAAGGCATAGTGCAGATGACAGATCCTGTGCGTTCCATTGGAGATCCCAGAGTTCCTTGCACCGAGGAAGGGCCACCGGGGCCTTATAGTGGGTAAGGAACTATCGTTTCATTTAGCTATACTAATATGATAGCGCGTAAATAATGCCGTTGTTGCCGTCTACTTGTTTCTTTTGCCTTGGTTACTGAAAGAAACAAGTAGAAGATATTTCACAACGGTGCACAGATTGAGGTCGGGACATTTCCCTGCAAAGTTTTTTGCACATCGGATGCGGAAGCCAGACTCACTGAACTGTTAGATTTGCCAAGTGGTGGATGATGTGCACCACATGATGGGGGAATGTGCTGTGTGAAGCGGAAAGAAAGTCATTAATAGATAGTCTAAAACTGAGGGAGCAACATGTGGGTGGCCTTTTAATGCTGCTGTCTGACCTGACCTCAGATAGAGCGAGGAACCTGGTGGTATGGCCATGCAACATTGATGCCTTTCTTTCTCGCTTCATGCGACCGTTGTGTGTGTACTTAGGTTAGGGTATGATGGGGCTCAGTCCTGTAGTTATGGGCTCTCAAGAATAAGACTACGGTATCCCCTGCCTGTCGTAGAAAGCGAATAAAAGGGGCCTCAGGTTCACTGGGCCACAAGGGTGGGGGCCTTTGTCGTCCGCTATGGTGGACCCGGGAAGAAGGCGACATCGGCTGGCCCGTATCGCCTTGCACTGCGAGGGCACATGGGGCGAGGGAATAACCTCCCCCCCGGGACGTGCTCTCCTTGAGCAAAGTGCAGTGGGGCTCCGGTGCGTTCCACTAGAGATCCCGGAGCCCCTCATCATGCACCGAGGAAAGGGCCACCGGGGAGATTTTAGTGGATAAAAACCCCACATAACCGCCACCTTCGCCTCAGAAGGCGGGGTATCTTTCTGAAGATTTCCTCCCCGTTAACAAAAAAAAGGATATGATGGAGCTGACATGCCCAAAAGGGCAAAAGTGCCTAAAAAATAAAGAAAAAAAATGCTTATATTAAACTAATAAAACGTTTTATAAATTAGGATCAATTTTTTTCGGTCCCATCATCAACTACCGTCTGTCTTCGTTTCTGGAAGCGGTCTCCTAATACCCCGTATTATATACTAGAAGCTTCCTTGTAACACGCTGCTTGGCTTTTTTTAATAGAAAACAATTTACAATAATTTTATCACACAATAGATGTATTTTTATTTTGTATGCTCTCTCTTTGGGCGAAAAATCGCGGCGACTTTTCGGATTGAACAATGGATAGTGGTTGTTTTCTTCCTTACTTTTGTTCGATATAGTGACAAACATGTTATATTTACGAGTAAAAACTAAAAACGACTCAACTCAAATCGAATCAAAGGTTAAAAGCTAATCCGCGTGGACGCCATCTTTGTATTTACGAATTATCACAGTATTACGAAAATTATATATAATTTATATATTATTACGAATAATAAAAAATACGAAAATAAATAAATTACGAAATAGAATTAAATAGAACCTAACGAAATTCACATTAAAGTGTTTACTAAATTTATTATTTACTAGCGTACACAGGTCGTTGCGGGATAGATTTTGCTTTATTTTAGTAAAAACAATAATGTTACATCATTAATATATTTAATGTAACTCTCTAAATCTCTAACAATATATTAAATTATTCAATAGCCTAATGGTTTAGGGTACGGTCTACGAATCGTAAGGTCGTAGGTTCCAATTCACCATTAGACTACTGACGTGAACCATCTCCTAGCACAAGCGTAAGCTTAGTTGGAATGGTTAGCAAGCAAGAGAGTCCACGACGCTTTTCACACCGCCAAAGACCGCAACAGGTGGAAAGCGATCGTCCGCCACATAATTCGTGGAGGTCACGACCCTCAGCAATGAGGAAAACGACGCAAGGAGGAGGAGGGAGTTGGAATGGTTAACAAGAATATTAGTAATATTTTCTTAAAAAAAAAGAAATATAGCTTTCTTTAAAAAAAAATTGTCTCTGTATTCATTCTCTTCTCGAGCGGGTGAAGTTCATTACCTACACCCATGTACATATCAACAGCATCAGTAAACGGATACGTTCGCGGCGCTATAACTTACCTTGAATACTTTAAAATCTTTAATATACTTCAGTATAATTTGTATTGACACAAGGCATGTGTCAATAAAAAATTGTGTTATAAAACAATAGAATATCATCATAATAAATAAAAGCTGTATTTGACAGTCCAAAAAGAGGAGTGCTCCGATCGTCACCAAACTTTTTAGCAGTATAACTCGCCAGGTCAATCTGAGGATTCCCTGAGAGTTTCATTGAAATCGGTAAAGCCGTTTCGGAGCCTATATGGAACACTTTCTCTTATACCTTGCACAGAGGCTAAGCATTACCATGCAAAGGTATAATCTCAAAATATAATCCAGGCCTCCGGTCACTAGATTTTTTTTATGCGTGTAAACTAGCGCTTGATCATGATCCCACCTGGTGTTAAGTGGTGATATAGTCGAAAGATAGTAAGCGCTAGTTTAGTAAGTGCCTATTCACTCTACTCTTGAAGACTCCCACATCGTACTTGGACGGAAAGACTGACGCCGGCAACTTATTCCACTCCTTTGCTGTACGCACGATGAACGATGGCTCAAATCGCTTCTGGCGACAAATGAGCTTATATCGCAACATATCATATAATATCGCACCAACCGATTTCGATAATTCATTTTCTATTGGAAAGCATGTGCTTCAACGGTAGCTTGGTTAAGTTTTGATTAACTGTATTTATAATCTGCCGACAGTAATACAGATGTGAAAAGAGTGACTTGAAATACAATCTAATAACTCTTTTTAGGTAACATTTAACTGTTCAGTTAACGCTTAACTTGTTGCGTATGTAGTATACGCGCTATTACGTCATGCACACAGACTTTGTCTTTGGGCAACACTCATTTTATGGACAGTAAAAATTAACGGCGTTTAGAAAAGCATTTATATGTAGTATAGCTAAGTATGGTATGATCTACGAGTACAAAGCGGCCATTCGCGACCGTCGGAAGTTGCGAAAAATCCTTGCGCGATATAAGTATGTCATTGGAAAACCCCACCCCGGTGAAGTCGGTTGAAAAAGGACCCCAGTTCATCTGAATTTTTTTATAATCGCAAACTTCATTTAACAGGCACCCCCACTAAAACCTCCCCGGTGGCCCTTCCTCGGTGCATGGTGAGGGGCTCCGGGATCTCCAGTGGAACGCACCGGAGCCCCTCTGCACTGTGCTCATAGAGAGCACTTCCCGGGGGAGGTTACTCCCTCCCCCCCTGTGCCCTCGCAGTGCAAGGCGACACGGGCCAGCCGATGTCGCCTTCTTCCCGGGTCCACCTTGGCGGACGACAAAGGCCCCCATCCTTGTCGCCCAATGAACCCGAGGCCCCTTTTAGTCGCCTTCTACGACAGGCAAGGGATACCGTAGTCTTATTCTTGAGAGCCCAGAACTACAGGGTTGGACCCTCATTTAACAGGCAAAGGTTAACATCAGGTCACGTCATGGTCACAGTCGCTTGTTAATTTGAACGTTATTTTTTAAAATTCTCATTACATAAAGTTCAAAAAGTCACGTCATTGTATTTAAATGAACACTGTACTACTAGAAGAAATCCACGTCTTCGATTGTTATTTCATCGACAACGTGTTATGTAAAAGAGAGCTAAAATACCAGCTACTTTTTACCGACTTCAAAAAAACAAGTTCTGAATGTTATTGCACAAGATGCCCTCGTGATAGCAATGAAATCAATCTTTTTATATAACTTGCCATCAGCTTAGAGTATTATTTTATAATACGAGTAATAACATTTTATTCCCGATTTGTTTGATTTGGCAACAACTAGTTTGGCTTCTTACGATTTAAAAACTTTCGCGTTACTGCAAGAGTTGGGGCCAGCCTTTGTCGTCCGTATGGACCCGGGAAGAAGGTGACACTGCTTAGCATTGAGGGTGTTGGGGGAGGGAGTAACCTCTCCCGCGACGTGCTTCGGAGCACAGACGGCCTTCGGTGCGTCCCGCTGGAGATCCCCGAAGCCGAAGATGGTCACCGTGGGTGGTTAAACCGACCTCAAAAAAGGAGGACGTTCTCAATTCGTCTGTATTTTTTTAATAACAACTGTTAGCCGATTTTGATGAGGTTTCCTAGTTGGTATTTTTACTCCCGGAGCGGGATTTTGCCACTTAAAAGGATAAACGCACTGATTCCAAACATCGACATTTACTCAAACAATAAAAATACACTTATGCCGACACTAGTATTAATTCATACTGCATGATGTGTTTCCCGGTGCTCTTAAAGTCTCTATATAATACTTTCAGATGGACAAAGTAATACATAGAAATGATTCTTACGTTAAGTGTCCAATGTGTCTGTCGTTACGCTAAGTTGAACAACTGCCGGCAGTTGCCCGGAAATATAAATTGATGATAAATTTTAATTTATTCCTTCGTTTTCATTTATATTCTTACATTTTATTACGATAAGCAAAACATTTTAAAGTTTAAAAAGTTACAGCCAGTTAAGTGTACGTTACATACAGGGTGTCCTGTAGTTCAGCATCCAACGATGAGTTGCTGGTAGTTATGACAGGCTCGACAAAAATAATAAAAAAAATTAATTTTTATATGAATATTTAACAGTGAAAAATCGATATTTTTGAGTACTGTAACGACAGATACAGTTTTAAAATTATTACCGAACAAACCGAGCATTGCCATACAACGTGGCAATGCTCGGTTTGTTCGGTTACTAGCTAATAGACATTCAGGCTATGCGACCTTTTTGTTCACGCGGGGGAATCTTTTTATAGACCATCTTCCGGTACCCTGGGTGGGCCCGAAGGGATGTGTGGGACTCGGCCTGGGCAGCCCCTACCCACTAAACCTTCCGCGAATGCCATCAGCCGTTATGAGCGGGGTGCCCCGGATCTGTCAGCGACAGGACACCCCGACGACCGGCCGGTCCCGGCGAAGACCGGACTTCATCCTCAAAGGGGAGTTCTCCGGCACTCAAAGTAGTCCCGACGACGCCGAAGCATGCTGGGGCCAGGTACTCATCTATGCTATGCATCGATTCCCAGGCTATGCGACCTAAGAGCTACGCAGGTGGTATAGCTCTTAGGTCAATCCGGTGAAGCAGTAAAGGCCAGCCTCTCTTGCCAACTGTGTAGTTCGTCCATAAAATTGATGTATGGAATATAATGTTTAATATTATAATCGATATTCCATTCAAAACAAAGGAGATATTTTTTATAACAGTTGAATCTCGAAGCGTTATTACAAATGTATAATGCTTTGAGGTTAGAAAAACAGTTTATGTGAAAAACACGTTACATTGTTCAAAATGAGTGACAAACAATATGTAAGTAATTTTAATCTGTGGTTTATACGTAATATAACATAACAGAGGGCGCGGGGACTCATGGGGGCGATCATCTAACTTACATTTTACCATTTTCATCTTAGACGTAAGAAATAAGTGTATGTGTTTTAAAAAGACTTGGCTTAAAGATCTTGTTATCAAGCCATAAAATATTCATTAACAAATAACAGAACAGAGGTGACATTTGCGGAAGAAGAGGAAGACGCGAAAAGAAAAAAATGGCGCGGGGACTCATGGGGTATCATCTAACTTACATTTTCATTTTCATCTTAGACGTAAGAAATAAGTATGTGTTTTAAAAAGACTTGGCTTAAAGATCTTGTTATCAAGCCATAAAATATTCATCAACAAATAACATAACAGGTTGCGTATGTACTGATATTTTTTAATTGGAGTTGCCATGATGTTTTGCGATTTGAGCAAAAAAAAATTGTAAGCTTTTTGTACATTTTAATCTTACGAATGACTTGTTATTGGGCAGAGTGGATTAAAAACGCAAAAAACATACAATAGTCGTTAATCTATCTTATGTCTTTATACTAGCAATACCTGTATATATATAACTATATAATCTGACTCTCGGAAACGACTCAAATGATTTCCATAAAATTTATGCGGGGATTTTCGGGGGCGATAAATCGATTCAGCTACTACATTTTTAGAAAATATCGTTTTATCCAGGAACAAGGTATACAAAATATAATTAGGTCCTTACAAATAAAATTGGCGTTTTGTCGTACTGGCCACTTTGATCTCAAATATCTCATCTTTGGTTACTCATGCATTCGATTTTCGAAAACCGTAATCATTCTGTTTTTGTCATTACTAGACATTAGTAGTAGTTCAGCCGTGGCATCAGTGCTGTGGAAACAGCTCGAAGGACTAATGTTGTGTATGGCGGTGGTCTCGTAAAGAAAACACACTGCGTTTTTGGTTACAACGGTTATCTTCATTCCGCCTTTTTGAAGATTTCCTCCCCGTTAACAAAAAAGCTTAGATTGACCCAATAGAGTCAATAAAATAGCTACCGACCGAGTCGTCCTTCGGCCCTCTCGGGCGCCCTAGGATCGGACTGCTAACGCGTAAAATAGTAACCGTCCAAGACGAGGTTGCCCCTCACCGGGGGACCTTGTGTCGAGTTACTAGCCATAGAGGTTCAGGCTAAGTGACCTAAGAGCTATGCCACCTCTCAATCCGGTGAATCAGTAAAGGCCAGCTTCTCTGGCCAACTGTGTTAGTTCGTCCAAAAACGCCAATTTCATATGTTAGGATCTAATACTTTAGTAGATGGCGTTACATGCGGGATAGAACTCTGCTCTGACAGCTACTGTGCAACTTGAGGCGACCTTTTATTAAATATATTAATGCAAATTCATTCGGTTTGCAATTTCCTTGCCACTGTTAAAATTCACGGCACTTAAACTTTAAAATTTGCAATTCAATAAGTATGTATATGCAAATTTTCACCGTCAATTTTTTTTGTCTAACATGTTTCAACAAAAGTGATGGTTGGATTTTTCGCTACTAAATTAAAAGTAGCTAGATAATAAATCTATGACAAGGAGAATCAAGAAAACTTGTTGTGAAGACGAGCTCTTTGAGACTCAGACATTCAATTATAGTATGGGCAGTTCTAGGTAGATAATCCTTGTGTCAAAATCCAGTTTCGGTAGCAAAAAAATGCTTGTATGGCGGCAGCCATTTTGAAACTTGGTTTATCTGGCAAATACTTTTCGTTTTTACTTTTTACTGCATTTATTTAAAACAAAAATATGGAACATGTGCACTTAACTATAGAATAATTCACGTCAAACATTTTCCAACATTAACTCCCGGAGCGGGACTAAGCCACACGCGCTATGCTGTTTTGTCAGGAACGGGAGCTTGCCACTAAAGCAGAAATAATCGAAATGGCGACTGCCTCACTAGGTAATAAATATAAATTCAATCAAAATGATTTTTAAAATACGCGTGTCATATGGTTTCTTAGTTATGAATCAATAAAGTAGTCGATATTTTCACTCCAGAAAAACGATATAGCGCGTGGAGATAGGTCTTATTGGGTTGCAACAGATAAAAGTTAGAACATACAAAAGAAATTGATCACAAATTTGAAACAAAAAATGGTGCAGTCACTTGGTTAAGGCCGGGAATCACTAACGGGTTCGAAGAGGAAATTGAATCTAGAGTTATTCGAGCCATACACTGTAATAATTTGACTTTTTGAACCACGTTTACGAGCAGCATTTTTTTTTCACCATTCACACATTTAGCACATTCCGCTTAATAGCTTTGCCCACATGATGGGAAAGGTGTCAACCCCTAATTGTTTAGAATGCGGGAAAGTTGAGGATGCTTACCACATAATGGTCTTTTTTTTATGACGAACTACACAGATTGGCCAGAGAGGCTGGCCTTGACTGCTTCACCGGATTGAAAGGTGGCACAGCTCTTAGGTCGCTTAGCCTGAACCTCTATTGCTAGTAACTCGACACAAGGGTCCCCCCCCGGTGAGGGGTAACCTCGGCTTGGACGGTTACTATGTTACGCGTAAGCATGCCGATCCGAGGGCGCCCGAGAGGGCCGAACCACGACTCGGCCGGTTGCTATTTCACGGATAATCTAAGAGACATTCAAAAGCTAAACTAACTTTAAGTGCCACTTCGGGAAGCGTTGGTGCTGGGAGAAGAAGTGGCCGAAGAAACTCCAGCAACGCTCCTAACATCTAAGGGGTGGGGCCTTCCCATAAAATAGCGGGAACGCGCAAGGATTATTCGCAACCTCCGACGGTCGCGAATGGACGCTTTGTGGATTTGTAGAGATCTAGCCTGTGCAATGGTAATCCCGTCGTCCGGATCGTCAAGAATGTGTCTCGGCCTCCGGGCGACGCGACGGAATTTATTATACGAAGGCTTATAAGTGGCGGCACTTATAAGAAGTTTGTTAGAATGTTTGGTGGCAGTCTCGAAAAACCGAGATGCCTGCTTAAAGAATTGGGCTATTGTCGGTAACCCTGTATCAACGTAGTTCATCATAAAAAAAAAATCTCCGAAACCATATTGAGCTTTTTGCACAAATAAGAATTACTCATATTCATTACTATGTAATTCGTATCTACATTTAATTTTCAAAAAATACGATACACAAAAAAGTTGACCGAACTCTGATCGGTCATCCAGGTACTTTATAAAAAAAAACATAAGTTTAAAAAAAAAACAACAAGCACAAAGTCCAAGTGGCTGATGCTCGGGTCAGCGAACGCCGGGGTGCGGATGGGCGGCAGCACGAAAGATGTGGCAAGAATTCTTATATAGCGCGGTATCATCTGTTTTTTGACTTTGTTTAATTGCTTCTTTTTTAGTAAAAGTATTTTTCAAAATACTAAAATGATGGAGCGTAAATCTATATATATAAAAGAGAAAGTGTGTGTGTTTGTTCCATATAGGTTCCGAAACGGCTGGATCGATTACAATTAAAACTTTCAGGGAATCTTCAGATTGACCTGGTGAGTAATCCTGTAAAGTTTGGTGACGATCGGAGCACTCCTCTTTTTGAACTGTCAAACAAGCCATACGTCGTACTTTTATTTCTGACATTAACTTGAGCCCGATATGTTTTTGTATAAATGATAAGAATGATATTGTATTTACTGATATGTACATGGGTGTAGGTAATGATCTTCACCCGCTCGAGAAGAGAATGAATACGCAGAGAAATTAATAATTTAATATATTGTTAGAGTTAAATTATATATTTAATGATGTTAGTTTATTGTTTAAATAAAATAAAGCAAAATCTAGCCCGGCGAAGCGAGCTGGGTACACTAGTAATGATAATAAAACGTTTTAAAAATATGACTTTTTTAAAATCAAGATCGATTTTTTTCCGTCCTATCATCAAAGGTGTCATTAGTACTATCTGTCTTCGTTTTCGGAAGTGATCACCTAACACCTGTATATATTTCATGTTTAGTTTTCCTCAAATGATTCACGAAGTAATTATATACCACCTTCACCTTCGCCTTCTTTAGAGGCTCTATGTGATCAAACACAAAAACATAAAATTTTCCAAATCAACAAGTTTTAACCAATGTACAAATTTAAAATATATCAAATTTTAATTAAACAACACGAATAATTTCAGAGTTCATATTAATTTTCCTTCAAACACGAACGACGTGCTTTGCATCGTCTTTCATTATACGTACATCAAAGGACTGGAACGTTTTGTCCTCGTCTATACCTCCGATTACAATGTTATTTTCAACAGTCGAATGAATTGATATATACCAAGTTAGTACAACTTGTCTGTTATACGTTATTGTTTGTGTAGTGCAGGACGTATTTCCCGGCACTCCAACATCAACATCATCCGACGGGCTCTTTCCACCGCTAATATCTACTACTTTGGAGCTAAATGGACTATTGCGTAGTGTTGGTAAGAGACCAGACGGTATGACTCTTATACCCTGAAAGATGGGACGACCTTTAGTATGGGATGCCACACGCGTCGATACTTTGGCACCGTCCAGAATCTTCTGTTGAGGCTGGCGCGGCCGCTGCAACTGCAGAAAACCACAAGCGGCGCAAATATAGTAACCTCAATAGAGGTTTCAGTTTGTCTTAGAAAAAAATATCTAAGACGTGCAGGTTTCCTCACGATGTTTTCCTTCACCGCCGAGCGCGTGGTGAATCAGCACATAAAATTGCAACAGCAAACTTATTGGTGCCGGCACCGGGATTCAGCTCGGGTTGCTAGCGTACTATGCAACTTGAGGCGGCCGCTTGGGCACTGAGTTACAATGGCTCACCTTGTATATAATACACATATATATACGTATTATAAATATGTCAATACATTTGAATTAATTAAATTAATCAATACAAAATAATTCACTGACTTCAAATCTAATCAAACGTTAATACACGCGAACACTCTTTGTATTTTCGAATTGTCGTAGGAATATTACGAAATTTAATTTATAGGAACCTAATCAAACTCTCGCCAAACTTTCTTTCCAATTAACATGTTTAATTAAAACCGATGTACTTCTTGGACAGATTAAGTTATTTGTACACATATTCATACAAATTTAAGACTTATATGGTTTCCTCATGGTTTTAATTGTCCAAATAAAAAAGGAATCATCAAATAAATGAAAAAAAAAACAAAATCGGTTCACTCAGTCCAAAGTAATGAGGTAACAGATTTAAAAAGAGCATGAAGACGAATTGAGAACTTCTTTTAAAGTCGGTTAAAAATAATTTAGTGCTATTATTACAACTCACCTTTTTTTTTACGAATTGCTAACACACTTCAACACTTTAAATCCTCGAATTGTTTGTAAATTATAGTTATATCGTATTTAGTAATTACGAAACGCGGAAACACGTGCGACCCTCCCGGATACCGTTGTGAGACTATATTTTCGCCTCGATGTCCGGGCGTTCACGTATTCTGTGAGAATTGAATTTGTTTATTTAATAATCGAATTTTTATGAGCTATTGTAAACAATTAGACAGTTATAAATATTCTTGTATCTCCTCTGGAGTAATAATAACAATGATTGAGGGCGGCGGTCTGATCATTTATTAGACACAGGTTAAAAAAAAAAATGGGAGCCAAATGTGCTTCTTCCAAGTTAAAATTACTACCTTTATATATGTCCCACTGCTGAGCACAGGCCTTCGTATAAGGAAATAGTCCGCCACGCGATATATAAACTAAAATAACAGTGTTAAATGTATTTACGTCTGTGCCTAATAGTGGGACATTTGGCTTTTGAAAAGTCAAACTTACAGCTTACATATACGGCCCACTGGTGGGCACAGGCCTTCTCTTTAAAGAGAGTATTAGCGCATTTTCCACCACGCACATCTAGTGCGGGAGACTTTACGTGTCTTAGAAAGATCACCGCCGAGCGCGTGGTAAATCAGCACATAAAATTGCAACAAAAAAATTATTGGTTCCGGCACCGGGGATCGAACACGGATTGCTAGTTTACCATGCAATTTGAGGCGACCGCCCGGAATGTTTAGTTTTAAGGAAACAGAAAGGGCTTGTTTGCGCCTGCAACTTTATATTAGCAACAATTTGCTAAGTGCAATTAATGCGGATTTTAATGCACAGTCATTACACGTCTACCAGCCGAAGCAATTATTTTTCCTCTAAACTGATACTCATTTAAGCCTCAAGATCCATTTAACACTGACCCTATCACGGTTAGTATTGGCATTGGAATGATTTTATATTATACTAAAGTCATTTGTCACATTGAAATGATGACAACGAGAAATTTAAAACGTCTGTGTTAGCATGTCCTATAGCTACATGATAATGTTTATACAATAATTTGTAAGAACAACAAATTGCTGCGCTCGACTAATTTGATAGTTTTAATCCAATATCTTTAAACAAACAATTCTTGTACATAATCTATATATATTTCTATGTATAGATTATATACAAAAATTGTTGTGTTGAAATTGGGGTGTCTGTTTTAAACATCAAAATAACCACTACATGTATATGAATGTATTTACGACACTTACACCTAAATTTTTTTCTTTGTCTATCTGTGTGTTCCGGTTAACTGGAACGGCTGTACCGATTTTGTCGGGAGTTTCACTGGCAGATAGCTGATGTAACAAGGAGTAACTTAGGCTTTGGGCTGTCCTGTCGCTGACAGATCCGGGGCACCCCGCTCATAACGGCTGATGGCATTCGCGGTAGGTTTAGTGGGTAGGGGCTGCCCAGGCCGACTCCCACACATCCCTCCGGGCCCACCCAGGGTACCGGAGGATGGTATATAAAAAGATAAAAGATTCGTGAACAAAAAAAGGCTACTTTTTATTTAACCAACTTAAAAAAGGAGGTTATTGATCATGATATACTGTAAATTTATATTATTAGGATTGTTTAGTTTATCACACCAATTCCTCTCAAATTATAAACAGCGAGCAGAGTGTAGCGGCGGCGGAGCGTTGGTGGGAAATTAAGAGTTGTAATGTATTAGTTAATATGGTGATCATGATCAGAGATCGCGCGCGGCGTTCGACTAGCCGCTGCGAATACAAATTGAGTGAGATGGGGCTGGACGCAGCTTGTCTTGTGTTCCATAAATACTCATTGTAGTGGTCACACCTGTCACGCGAGGGGGTACTTTGCGTCTGACGTGACACAAGGGCTGTATTAATTTACAAAAATGTATGGGGAATAGTCTTTTTGAACATCCACTGCTGGATATAGGCGTCCCCCAACGATTTCCAAATGGACCCGTTGTGGGCGGCTTTCTGAGGTAAACACACAACAGGTCGTTAACCTCAGAGTAAATTGTTAAAATAAGTATAAATCAATGAAAAAAGAATGTACTTTAGTACACACGACTGAAGTAAAAATTCATTAGCTCCATTTATGTGTCTGTATACCCGATTTTTAAAGACAGAAAAGACATGCATGCTCTGCTCTCTCTAGCTCCTACAGTATGATACAGACAATAGGCCTGCACTCTGCCGTAAATATACATAACGTCTGTCTAGCAGGGAAAGAGTGAACGAAAATGTATGCTCGCACCTCTCTGTTACCCTTACAGTAAAATACGAATCTCTTTCCCTTTCTATCTTTCCTTGCTTATATCTCCCTCCAACCTTGCATAAGTGTAGTAAGTCAACCATAGATGGCGGTGATATAAAAAAAATGAATAATAAAACATCTAATTTTATCTGTTCACCCTCTGTCGGATATATCTACTAATTTTATTTAATTCTACGTGCAATAGTTGTTCGGTATAGAATACCGCTGATTTAATATTTCGTTGTAACCTTTTTGTTTCGCGGAAGACGGTAAAGTGAATATTTTACTGAAACACGTGGGTAATTGGAAAGCCCTCGCCGTCATACGCCCAGGGCGAGTGCGGAGAGGCAAGTCTCTGCCTAGTTGCCTACTGGTTATTGAACCGTTCGGTTAATTTACTTCTGGTCTGGTCTCGGATAATTATCGCTTCACGGCGCGCTATCGGAACGAAGTTCTTCATTATAAATATATTAACTTCAAGTCCTATTCGAGGTATGAAGAAAATAATTATTCCGGTATACATTTTTTATTGAGATATTTTTAATTATAAAAAATCTACTTTACAAAATTTTCGTAACATCTTTATTTTACAATGATTTTTTTTAATATGAAAAGTGGCAAACGAACACACGGCCCACCTAATGTCAAGTGATCACCGTCGCCCATGTACATCCCCTTTATAATGATATAGACATAGACATAGACATTTATTTATTGGCATCACAATACAAAAACACATCACAAACTGAATATAACACACATTAAAAAAGAATGAAAAATAGACAAAACACAGTTAAAGTTACACGGACAAATAATACAAAACATATGATGCCAATATCGGACACCGTCTCAGCATATGCTGTCACAAGGATGCGACAGCGCTGATTTTCAGCGGTGCCCGGGACTACCTAAAGACGTGCGCGCGCAATACTACTTTTATATGGAATATTATTATAAAGACAGTAAGAGTATAATAAATATGATACATAAATATAACAGTTATAATTAATAATAACGCCATCTAAACCATACTAAAAATCTTACGCCTTTATTTAATTCGTTATGGACTTTTTTGCACTCCGCAATGCACCATAGGGAACTTATTTCCAAAAAAAGTCGAACCGTTTAGCCAATGGGCTAAGTCTACAGGGATATAGCGTGACATTAAGCTGGCAAGCTTAATGGATAGCCAGGTTATTAAGAAAAAAACAAAAAATTATATAACATTTTCTTTAATACCACATAACATTTCTAAAATTACAACAGACGAAGCAACATTAAAAAAATAAATTAACTCACAGCGTAATTTCAATAATTATATAAAATAATAATAATAATTTACTCTATTGTAAGAAAAAACAAAAATGGTATACATATAAAATATATTTATTTTGTATATTGTAAATTTATGAGGCGTAAATAGGCTATAAATTTAGGGTACGGTCTGCGAATCGTAAGGTCGTAGGTTCGAATCCACCATTCGACTATTAACGTGAATCATCTTCTTTTTTTTTTGTTAACGCAGAGGAAATCTGCAAAAAGATACCCCGCCTTCTGGGGGGGAAGGCGGCGGTTATGTGGGGTCTTTCCTCGGTGCATGACGAGGGGCTCCGGGATATCCAGTGGAACGCACCGGAACCCTTCTGCACTGTGCTCAAGGAGAGCACGTCCCGGAGAGAGAGGTTACACCCTCCCCCCCTGTGCCCTCGCAGTGCAAGGCGACACGAGCCAGCCGATGTCGTCTTCTTCACGGGTCCACCTTAGCGGACGACAAAGGCCCCTACCATTGTCGACCAGTGAACCCGAGGCACCTTTTAGTCGCCTTCCACGACAGGCAGGGGATACCGTAGTCTTATTCTTGAGAGCCCAGAACTACAGGGCTGAACCATCTCCTAGCAAAATCCTAAGCTTAGTTGGAATGGTTAACAAGAATGTTAATTATATTTGGGAAAAAAACTTTGCTAAATCAATTGTGTACATAATGAACATTCATGGGTATCATAGTGGACGAGAGTAGTATACTATACTAAACACACACAATGACGTAGCAGTGGTTCATGCATTCGGTGTGTGTTTTGTTTGATGTGTGTATTTGATTCGTATAGGCTCTGAAACAGCACAGTGCCTCTGGAGATCCCGGAGCCCCTCACCATGCACCGAGGAAGGACTTAGTGGGTAAGGGTTTTAGTGGGTAAAAACCCCACATATCTTGTTGAAGATTTCATAAATTCAAAATTTAACTTTTCTCAAAACAATTCAGAATCCTTTGTATTAAGTACGTCAAATGCAATGAAATACAAAATTATAAGTTGGTAATACGTAGAACAGCTCTGTCTGCTTCTTTTCTCCTTCATTTCGTTTTGAAACACTCTGGCTCTTCTTCTAAATGCGAACCATCTCCACTTCGAAGAGCTCTGTTTCTGACCATCAATGGAGTAGCAGCTTTCACTGGAATTTATAAAAAAATGTATATAATACCGTATGTAATATCTTTAAACGAGCAATTTTTTTTATATGAAAAGTGGCAAACGAGCATACGGCTCACCTGATCTTAAGTGATCACCATCGCCCATGAACATCCACAGCACCAGAGGAGCTGTAGGTGCGTCGCCGACCTTTGAGATAGGAGTAGGCTCGTTTCTTGAAGGTCCCTTGAAGGTTCGGAAACACCGCTGGCGACAGTTGATTCCACAAGTTGACAGTGCGTGGGAGAAAGTTACGCGAAAAACGTACAGTCGTTGAACGCCAACCATCAAGATGGTGGCGGTGGAATTTGGAATTCTGCCGAGATGTGCGGTTTTTTTTGCATATATCTGTAGTTTGATCCGGTATAGGCTCCGAAACGGCTGGACCGATTTCAATAAATCTCTCAGGGAATCTTCAGATTTACCTGGCGAGTAATCCTGTAAAGTTTGGTGACGATCGGAGCACTGCTCTTTTTGAACTGTCAAATACAGCTTTCATTTACTATGATGATATACTATTGTTTTATAACACAAATTGTAATGACACATGCGTTGTGTATATTTATATAATTGTGAACGATATTCAAGTAAACATATCGTAGTATATTAAAGTTTTAAAAATATAAACTAATGATATTGTATTTACTGAAATGTCCGTGGGTGTAGGTAATTATCTTCACCCGCTCGAGAAGAGAATAGAAGAGAATGAATACGGAGAGAAATGAATAATTTAATATATTGTGATAAAATATTTACTAATGTAAGTTTATTGTTTAATTAAAATAAAGCAAAATCTAGCCCTGCGAAGCGAGCTGGGTTTTTAAAATACGTGTGTCAAAAATTCAGACATTTTTTTTTTACTAACTTTTTAATTATTTAAAATTAGTTTAAGCTTGTACCAGGAGTTCAGTTCAGTCTAATCTTAGGTTTAACCTAAACCATAAAGACTAATTACGTGTTAATATCTTACGATCATAAGCCCATCCGATCTTCGCGAACATATCGATGAAATTTGTCGATATATTGAATCGGCCCAGCTCTGAGGTCCTGTAATCCCACGGGAACACGTGGTGGTAGTTATGCCAGCCCTCGCCCAACGCTGCCAGGCTGACAAGCGGGTTCTCCGACGGCTTTATAAACCTGGACAAAAGGTTTTAGTCAATTATTACCAAATCACAAATAAACATTTGCCAGCAGTTATCATTGTTTCGTTATGGAAGTCAAGAGTAGAGTGAATGGGCATTAACTGGGCCAAGCTTTCCATTTAATACTTAGTACACAAGTATAATAAAATGGACATCCCTCAGCTCCCAGAATTTTATTTATTTATTTAAATCAACAAATATTATAACACTGTTACAGATAATCCAATTTGTTTTAAATTACAGATATATACACGATAATATAGTAATTATAATACAAATAAAAAAAATCGGTAAAAAAACTTTTGAATTAGACGGTTTTATTTTATGTGAACTGAAAACAAAATAAATAAATAGTTACTTACCTATCAACCTACGTAGGTGATCTCGGTCATTAATATCTCTTATTGTCATAACGTGAACCATGTCAGCGGCCTTTTTTTTTTTTGACGAACTAACACAGTTGGAGAAGCTGGCCTTTACTGCTTCACCGGATTTGAGAGGTGGCACAGCTCTTAGGTCGCTTAGCCTGAACCTCTATTAGGTGGTAACTCGACACAAGGGTCCCCCCGAGGGGTAACCTCGGCTTGGACGGTTACCTTTATTACGCGTTAGAAGGCCGAACCACGACTCGGTCGGTAGCTATTTTATTAACGAAATCTATTGGGACAATCTAAGCTAAACTAACTTATATGTCACTTCGGGAAGCGTTAGCGCTGGGAGAAGAAGTGGCCGAAGAAACTGCAGCAACGCTCCTAATCCTATCGAGGGGGTGGGGTTTTCCCATAAAATATTTGTATCGCGCAAGGATTATTCGCAACCTCCGACGGTCGCGGATGGACGCTTTGTAGATTTGTAAAGATCTAGCCTGTGCAACGGTGATCACATCGTCCGGATCGTCGAGAATGTCATCGGCCGAAAGGCAGTTCATCAGCACACTAACACTAGGGTTTGCTTGGTAAGTAAACTAAGCAGCCCACACTATAACAAGTAGGTATTTTCACCTTCTAGTTCAGAAATATTTTAGTACTAGGCAGAATAGCTTTTAGGCATTTTAGACTAAAATAAAAGCGTGGGGTGGTGGTTGAGGTTATTGTAATATTATTATTATAAATACCTGTCGTATGGTTTGTTTCCCCATAGATGCGCGAAGCTATTCACACAGAAGGCTATGTTGAGGGTAATTGTGAACCTGGTGACGAAGCTTACAACGAAACTGGTCACCAGACTTTCATTCCAGCAATATACGGGAATCCACACCGGCAGTATTATGTTCAGTATAGCAAACAGCGGTATGAAGTATCTGAAATGATTGTTTTTTTAAATACACAGGGTTGTAAGTAATTCAAGGAGGTGATACGTGTGACGATTAATCGATAATTTAAACCATTATAAATTAGACATATGAAATGTCTTATGCAAAAGGTGAACAATTTTTGAGTTATCATGATTTTTAGCTTTTTTTCAAAATAAGTCAGAAATAATGCAGAGGGGCTTCGGTGAGTTCCACTGGAGATCCCGGACCGTCATGCACCGAGGAAAGAGCCACTGGGGAGGTTTTAGTGGATAAAAACCCCACATAACCGCCGCCTTTCCCCTAGAAGGCGGGGTATCTTTTGAAAATTTCCTCCGCGTTAACAAAAAAAGAAATGATGCAACATCAAAAACTTATTTTAAAAAAGTATCAATTTACTTTTAATTTTTCTTTTAATTTATAAAAACAATTAAACACTAAATATTTATCAATATTTTAACAACAATTATCGTTCCAAACTTAAAAATGCTAGATGAAATACAATTTTTTTTTTGAGATTTATTTCCACTAAAATGTCTTAAAAAAGAGTTTATAAAACTTGACGGACAGATTATTTAAAAAAAAATAACCGTTGTCTTTGCTATCAAACAATACATAACACCCGGGAATTTATTTCAAAGAAACTGAAAAACAAATGAACACATATTAAATTTATTAAAAACGATACTCGATGTATATCTATAAGCTGATCTATATGGTATGTTATATGATAATCTATGTGATGATATATCAGTTAATCTACATCTGGGCCGTGGATGTCTATGGGCGATGGTGACCACTTACGATCATGGAATCAGAATTGTATAAAAAGGTTGTTGATCAATAGAAATAAATACAGAAGAGGTGTCTCTTCATAATAATTAAATAACCGATTGTTACTACGTGCATGTGTTTTTTTTTTTGACGAACTGTCACAGTTGGCACAGAGAAGCTGGCCTGGTATCTGGTATCCCCTGCCTGTCGTACAAGGCGACTAAAGGGGCCTCGGGTTCACTGGGCGACAAGGGTGGGGGCCTGCGTCGTCCACCAAAGTGGACCCGGGAAGAAGGCGACATCGGCTGGCCCGTGTCGCCTTCGCTGCGAGGGCACAGGGGAGGAGGGAGTAACCTCCCCGGGACGTGCTCTCCTTGAGCACAGTGCAGAGGGGCTCCGGTGCGTTCCACGTGAGATCCCGGAGCCCCTCGTCATGCACCGAGGAAAGGGCCACCGGGGAGGTTTTAGTGGGTAAGATCCCCACATAACCGCCGCCTTCCCCAGAAGGCGGGGTATCTTTGAAAATTTCCTCCGCGTTAACAAAAAAAAAAAAAAGAGAAGCTGGCCTTTACTGCTTGGACGGTTACCATTATTACGCGTTAGCATTCCGATCCGAGGGCGCCCGAGAGGGCCGAACCACGACTCGGTCGGTAGCTATTTTAGTAACAAAATCTATTGGGACAATCTAAGCTAAACTAACTTATATGCCACTTCGGGAAAGGTGCTTTTGAATGTACATATACCAAAATAACAATTTTTAATTTTTTTCTGTGTGTGTTTGTTCCGGCTAAACTCTGTAATGGCTCTACCGATTTTGACGAAACTGACACTGGCAGATAAGGAATTACTTAGGCTTTATTTTAGAAAAAAAAATAGTTTTAAATCGTGGGTATATAATAAATAAAACGAAAATATACTTTTTCTGGATCCGTACAACGGGATCGGCGAGGAGGTCCACTGAAGTCAATCGCAGCGCCGCCCTGCGGTTCTCCACTGCTGGGTGTGGGGTCAGCACCAGCCAGCCAACGTGGGCGAACCAGAAGCCACGCCGTACGTCGTGGGGATCCGCCGCCGACTCTGTATACTTGTGGTGCACCCGGTGATCTAGCGCCCACGTATAGATGTCGCGCTGTAACAAAAAAAATATCAACTTAATTGTCCCACTACTGGGACTAGGGGTGCGGCTTTATGGGCAGGCCGCATCCCTTAAATGTTAGGAGCGTTGCTGGAGTATCTTTCGCCACTTCTTCTCCCAGTGACAACGCTTCCCGAAGTGGCACTCAAAGTTAGTTTAGCTTTTGAATGTCCCTTAGATTATCCGTGAAATAGCAACCGACGGAGTCGTGGCTCGGCCCTCTCGGACGGCCTCGGATCGGGATGCTTACGCGTAACATAGTAATCGTCCAAGCCGAGGTTACCCATCACCGGGGGACCCTTGTGTCGAGTTACTAGCGATAGAGGTTCAGGCTAAGCGACCTAAGAGCTATGCCACCTTTCAATTCAGTGAAGCAGTCAAGGCCAGCTTCTCTTGCCGTCATTAAAAAAAAATCAATATAAAATAGTGTATTTCGCTACCACCTGAACTCAGATCTAATCGAATTAATTAATTAATTTATTTGTTTGTTCGTTCATTCATTCATTAATCCATTCGTTCGTTTATTTATTTTATTACGATTGGTTGGTGTCTGTTGACGGCTGGTAGCAATGATCGTGCAGTTTATCTTGTCGCATATGTACGGTATCACGTGCGTTACGTACGCGTCCCGTCCTTCAATAACGAAGGTTAATGGATACAATTGACATTATTTTACGCACGAGACGAGTCTCATTGAAGGTAATTTAAAATTTAAAATGTATTGCTTCCCGCCAGTGGAAAGATTCGTACAGATACAACGGGGATTGAGCCAGTTTCACACTTCGCATAAACGTTAGAATAGATAATTGACTACTTCAGCCCTGTAGTTCTGGGCTCTCAAGAATAAGACTACGGTATCCCCTGCCTGTCGTACAAGGCGACTAAAAGGGGCCTCGGGTTCACTAGGCGACATCGGCTGGCCCGTGTCGCCTTGCGCTGCGAGGGCACAGGGGGGGAGTAACCTCCCCCCCGGGACGTGCTCTCCTTGAGCACAGTGCAGAGGGGCTCCGGTGCGTTCCACTGGAGATCCCGGAGCCCCTCGTCATGCACCTAGGAAAGGGCCACCGGGGAGGTTTTAGTGGGTAAGAACCCCACATAACCACCGCCTTCCCCAGGAGGCGGGGTATCTTTCTGAAGATTTCCTCCCCGTAAACAAAAAAAAAAAAAGATAATTGACTACTTACGGAATTGCGGTATTACAGTTACAGCTTTTGTATATATATATGTCCCACTGCTGGGCAGAGGCCTTCTCAGTAAAGAGAGTATAAGGGCATTGTCCGTCACGTACACCTAGTGCAGATTAGCAGACTTCACATGTGTTAGAATTTTTTTTCTAAGACATGTAGGTTTCCTCACGATGTTTTCCTTCACCGCCGAGCGTGTGGTAAATCAGTACATAAAATTGCAAGAATAAATTTATTGGTGCCGGCATTGAGCATCGATCTCGGGTTACTAGCGTATTACGTAACTTGAAGTGACCGGGCTACCACGGCTCTAAGTTTTGATAGGTTCTGATTAATTCTATTTCGTAATATATCTACTATAATTAGGAAATACAAAGAGGGCGGAAGCGTAACAGCGTTTAACATTTGATTTGATTCGAAGTGGGTTTTGGTTTTGTTCATAAATATACTTGTACGGTTAAAAATATATATTGGAATAGTATATGTACGCGGATATTAGATCTGTCGTCGTAAAATCGTATATCGTATATCAGTGGTGGGCAAACTTTTTGGTTGGCGGGCCACAAATTGTAAAAAAAAAAATTAAAGGGGCCAAAATTTTACCGAAAAACACTTTTAATTTATTAAATCTCTTTAACAAAAAAATAAATGGCTAATTTAGCACAACACAACTTGCTGGTGGCAATTTTTTTTGTCTTTTTACGTAAAAATTTACGACGTTATAAGCATTTTTTAAACAAACCAAAAATGTTAAAAGGTTGTTAACCTTATAAACACTACTGATATAAATAAAAACAGAACATATTATACAATACCGATTGCAACACATCAAAAATATTAACTCAAAAAACACTTGGCGGGCCGGATGAAACGCTTTAACGGGCCAGATTTGGCCCGCGGGCCGTAGTTTGCCCACCACTGTCGTATATCGTCAGTTGGCGTGATATTGGATCATATATCCATTTGTGAAGCACACGCTTGATGCAAATTTAATAATTCATATAAGTCTCAAATGTTTTCTCAAGGAAGCCATTGTCAGAACTGAACCCACCAGCCGACCTTCAAAAGGTAAAAAACATAACAAACATAACAGACACAACAAACATACAGACCAATTGATTACATCCTTTGTTGAAGTCGGTCGACAAGATTTTTCTATAAATAAGCGGTATAGAAGACTGTCAAACCTGTCCAGTAATTGTGAAGAGCAACGCAAGGATGACTCGTAGTGGAGTCTTCGCCCTGTAGGCTCTGTGAGACCAGAGTCTGTGGACTCCGGCCGTTATACCCAATCCAGATAGAATGATCGTTGCAAACACTGGAAAAAGAAATTTATTTCTATATATATAAAAGAGAAAGTGTGTGGGTTTGTTCCATATAGGCTCCGAAACGGCTGGACCAATTTCAATGAAACTTTCAGGGAATCTTCAGATTAAATTGGCGAGTATTCCTGTAAAGTTGATCTTTTTTTTGATTTGATTGAGTCTGATTTGATCTCGTAGAGATACTCCGAGCATAGCCATCTCCATAGCTCGTTGTGCGACTTTGAGCTTGCTTATGAGACCCATAGTGAGGGACCACATTTCTGTTCATCACTGGTAACACACACTGGTCGAAGACTTTCGAAGACTTCAAGCACTGGGGTAGCTCCATATGTTTGATGTGTATATATATATTTATATATGTATAATATATACACGGTATAAGAAGGAAAGAAAATGTGCGCGCGCATTTCTGTCTTGCTCCTACATTGTCATACAGACTATAAGGCCTGCATAGGGCCGGATTTGGAGGTCTGGAGACCATAGGGGTTAATTAAAAAACCCCGTTAGTCACTAATTATTTTGGAAATAAATTACCAACTCCCGACCCTCGCTCTAAATGCGGCCTTGGACCTATATCTAAGCAGTGATTCTCAACCTTTTTTTGTTGCGGCACATATTAAACGATTTCAAAATTTGGCGGCACACAAAGAAAAAGATAAAAATTATTTATTTACTACAACACACTGCATAAATAGTTTATGACAAAACTTTTAAATATAAGAAATAATAATATATATTGATGTTAAAAATATTTTTCTTTTTAAATGATATAATTTAATAATACTAACATTATTATATATTTGCGAAATTTCGCGGCACACAAAAGCGCGGCACAGTGGTTGAGAATCACTGTCTTAGACATAAAAAACGTTACTCTCTCGTTCTATCTTCACTAACTCGAATCTCCCTTTCAACTTCCCGTCACCTCGACCGATCACACTTTATGTAACACATTAAGAAGCTTACTCCTCAAGTCAAGCGTGCGTAGAAGTTTTACATCAAATAGATTACGAACAACAGAAATAACTTGATAGTACTTACCGAACAACGTTGTGTAGAATCGTATAGCATTTGTGACTATAATGTATACACCATACACGGAGACTGTGTGTAGAGACAGTTGAACTATTAAATCAGGCCATTTCACTCGTGGCCTGAATTCCAAGGCCTCGTATATACTTAAATCGAAGTCTTTATCACTGTTAATTTTCTCACAAGCGTCTTCTTGTATCACATTATTGTTAACACATATGTCCACTCCACTTGGTACCTTAAGTCCATTGCAAGTAAGTCTCATTTTTATTTTCGTTTTATCGTCACACGCTTCTATATTTTGCTCTGCCGGCGCCATAACTCTGATACATCCAACTTACAAATATAAAGAAACAAAAACCAACTTCAAATCGAATTAGACTAACGAACTACACTTGTGAGCAAAAATAAAGGGTCGGTTAAGAAAGTTTGAATATCTCGGAAGATAAAGACGCTAGCTAACTGAAATAAATTGTGCATGATAGACAATTAAATATCTTGTGTAATTGTTTATGATAAACTATTAATATTAATTAAAATAGCGTCTTTATCTTCCGACATATTCAAACTTTCTTCTTCTTCTTCTTTATCGTATTCTTCATTCCTGAAGGTCGTGCTTATCCTGAAGCGCTTTCACTGAGACGTCGACGAGCTGCTTCCACACTGCTCTGTCCTCGGCTTCTCTCATCGCGGTCGGAATGTTGAGTCCAACTATGTTTTTAATTTGGTCAGACCAGCGAGTAGGTGATCGGCCCCGTGATCTTTTGCCCTCGATTTTCCCTACAACAAACATTTTCTCTAAGTTACCTGGTTGCCTTCGGGCAATGTGACCGAAGTAGTTAAGGACAAACTTTCTTAACCGACTTTTTTTTTTGGACGAACTATCACAGTTGGCACAGAGAAGCTGGCCTTTGCTTCACCGGATTTGAGAGGTGGCATAGCTCTTAGATCGCTTAGCTTGAACCTCTATTAGGTGGTAACTTGACACAAGGGTCTCCTCGGTGAGGGGTAACCTCAACTTGGACGGTTGTATGAAACGATTTTGAAGATTCTTGTTTATATGATAGCTGATGCTTCCCGTTTGATCCCATTTAAGCGAACACACGTAATTTGAATATTACTGTATTTAAAATTTTGTTGTTAATTCAAAATTACCACCTTTTCTTCGCAAATAGCGTCAATAGGCTAATGGTTTAGGGTACGGTCAGCGAATCGTAAGGTCGAAGTAATCCACCATTCGACTGTGAACCATCTCCTAGCACAAGCTTAACCTTAGTTGGAATGGTTAAGGCTCAGGCTAAGCGACTTAAGAGCTATGCTACCTCTAAATCCGGTGAAGCAGTAAAGGCCAGCCTCTCTGACCAACTGTGTAGTTCGTCCATAAAAAAAATCGGTTCATCCGGTCGAAAGTTATGAGATAACTGACATAATAAATACAGATAAATTGAGAAATGTTTTCGAAGTCGATTGAAAACGGAACACTCGTGAAACTCCAACCGCCAAGTTGAAAGGCGCATCACATTAAACGCACGAATACCGTCACGTGACAGGAAGTGAACTTATGACCGTGACCGGTTACACAAAAAGCGACGAATGCTTTTTGTTGTTTGGTAAAAAAGTGAAAATTTTTCGAGCTCGTATTGAAATCACGAATTCTTCTGTTTATAACAAAATTTATAGAAAAGCCAGCGTAGTGCAGGTCACATTTCCCGGCACTCCAACCTCGTGACATCATCATCACCAGCCGATGTCGCCTTCTTCCCGGGTCCACCTTGGCGGACGAAAAAGGCCCCCACCCTTGTCGCCCAGTGACCCCGAGGGCCCTTTTTGTCGCCTTCGACAGGCAGGGGATACCGTAGCCTTATTCCTGAAAGCCCAGAACTACAGGGCTGACCGTATTCAAACCTATTGTATCGTAACATCGAGAGGAAATCTGAATGTAGAAATTTTTCTGAGACATGTAAAGTCTGCCAATCCACTAGGTGTGCGGATGTTTGCGGACTATGCCCTTTCACTCTCTCACTCATGTATAGAATATATATGCTGTAATTTTAATTTTTATACTAGTGACACGATAGGTTTAGCAAACTGGGGGCCTGTTATCGTGACTCATGTGTATCGAGTGTTGATGATAACTATTACAAAGTTTACCGAGATAACGTTTGTCGGTATTGGATAAAGGTACGAGGAACTGTTTAAACACCTGTGCCGTTATCGCTGTATTTTGGTTAGAATTTTAAACATGTATCTATTAAGTTTTTCCTCAAGACCCTTGATAAGATTAGGAGCGTTGCTGGAGTTTCTTCGGCCACTTCTTCTCCCAGCGCTAACACTTCCCGAAGTGGCATATAAGTCAGTTTAGCTTAGATTGTCCCAATAGATTTTTGTTAATAAAATAGCTACCGAACGAGTCGTGGTTCGGCCCTCTCGGGCGCCCTCGGATCGGACTGCTAACGCGTAGTAATGGTAACCGTCCAAGCCGAGGTTACCCCTCACCAGGGGGACCCTTGTGTCGAGTTACCACCTAATAGAGGTTCAGGCTAAGCGATCTAAGAGCTGTGCCACCTCTCAAATCCGGTGAAGCAGTAAAGGCCAGCTTCTCAGTGCCAACTGTTAGTACGTCAAAAAAAAATTCCTTAAGGCTCGTAAGGTTACTGCTTTACTGCTAACGCGAAAAATAGTGACCGTCCAAGCCGAGGTTACCCCCTCACCGGAGGGACCTCGAGTTACTACCTAATAGAGGTTGTCCTTTGTCATCCGCCAAGGTGGACTCGGGAAGAAGGCGACATCGACTGGCCCCTGTCGCCTTGCACTTCGAGGGCACAGGGGGGAAGGGAGTAACCCCCCCCCCCCTCCGGTGCATCATGTGCTCTCCTTGAGCACAGTGCAGAAGGGCTCCGGTGCGTTCCTCTGGAGATCCCTTCGCTATGCACCGAGGAAGGGCCACCGGGGAGGTTTTAGTGAGTCAAAACCCACATAACCGCCGCCTTCCCCCCAGAAGGTGGGGTATCTTTTTGAAAATTTCCTCGCCGTTAACAAAAAAAAAGGTTTGAATACGGTACATAACCGAAATAATTTTTTACAATTTTTTTCTGTCACTCGGTCTGTTTATCCCGACTAATCTCTGGAGCGGGTTGACCGATTTTGACGATACTTTCAGTGGCAGGTAGCTGATGTAATACGGAGGTAACTTAGTCTCTATTTCTTTAACCGACTTCCAAAAAGCAGGTACATACTGTAAATTATTAATTAGTTGGTTATACCAGACTGCAAGCAGACAGCTACTTACATTTGCAGGATACCATAGAACCGACGGTAACGTCGACCCCAAATTAGGACAAATGGTAATCCTGCCTTCTTTAATTTGTACATAGCCCAATGTACCTCTACGAGTACAAACACAACAGTAAATGCAATAAAAAAAGATAATTAACTACATAATTTTTGTGTTAAATACCACGCGGACGGAGTCGCGGATGCAGCTAGTCTTTGTATAAAATAAGTTGGTTTCTGTTTTTATTCGTAATACATGTATACGAATAAATAAAACTATAGTGTCTGTCTGTAATATTAAACTATATGTCTGTCTCTCTATTTTTTCCCGCTAATCTCTGGAACGGCTAGACCGATTTGGACAGGACTTTCACTGGCAGATAGCTGATGTAATTAGGAGTAACTTAAAATATTTTTTTTTTAAATGTTATTTAATCGCAGGTAACACCGCAGGGCGCAGCTAGTGTTTGAATAAATGTGATAATTCATAGGAAGGTGATGATAGATTAAATTCATGAGATTATAATAATATTATATATTCTAAGTTTTGCAAGTCTTGCTTATGAATCTCCTCGGGTGTGAATTTTTTTAAATGTTTAAGATAAACGATAATATATTGCAGTGGCATGGAGTAACTTGCAAATAATAATAATGCAACTTGAGGCAACCCCCCGGCAGCCCTGTAGCTCTGGGCTCGTAGAATAAGGCTACGGTATCCCCTGTTGTAGAAGGCAACTAAAAGGGGCTTCGGGTTCACTGGGCGACAAGAATGTTGGCCTTTGTCGACCGCTGAAGTGGATCCGGGAAGAAGGCGACATCGGCTGGCCCGTGTCGCCTTGCACTGCGGGGCATAGTGGCAGGAGGGGCCGGGAGGTTTTAGTGGGTAAGAATACATAACCCCGCCGTCCGTAACTTGTTGAAGATTTCCGTCCCGTAAACCAAAAAAAACCGCCCGGCAAAAATATATCTTATATAGAAGTTCTCACACTTTTATATGTTTAATTTAAATAGTACATATACTTAAAAATACACCAGACGTTTTAATAAAAACAATAAATTACCATGAATTAACAAAACATAGCGTGATACGACGGGAAAGGAAACGTTTATTTTCGACTGAGATTATGAAATACCAACGCTTGGGAAATTCGACTTAGTCTTATTTAATTTATCTATGCAAATGAATAAAGTTGGAATGTTTTAAAATAACCGTTTTATTACTTGCTTACAATGGTATGGTGTATATATGTGGTAACAAATGGTATGGTATAGAAAGTGTATGGGTTTTCTCCCTATAGACCCCGAATTTTATTTTAGGATATTATTAATTCTCTTCGTAATATTTCTACGATAATACGGAAAGGCGGCGTATGTGTGTAATTATTTGACATTATAACTGATTTACCAAGAATCATACCGGATAATCTATATATATAAAAGAAAAAGTGTGTGGGTTTGATCCATATAGGCTCCGAAACGGCTGGACCGATTTCAATGAAACTTTCAGGGAATCTTCAGATTGACCTGGCGAGTAATCCTGTAAAGTTAGGTGACGATTGGAGCACTCATCGTTTTGTCTGTCAAATAGCTTTTATTTACTACGATGAAATTCTATTGTTTTATAACCCAAATTTGTATTGACACAAGCG
This sequence comes from Meandrusa payeni, assembly GCA_029286785.1. Classification (NCBI taxonomy): domain Eukaryota; kingdom Metazoa; phylum Arthropoda; class Insecta; order Lepidoptera; family Papilionidae; genus Meandrusa; species Meandrusa payeni. Next base: position 1,388,845 of record JAGSMX010000015.1, read on the forward strand.
TTGTGTTAAAATAAAGTATACTGAAGTATATTAAAGATAATAATTAAGGATTTTGAAGTATTCAAGGTAAGTTATAGCGTCGCTATTGTATCCGTTTACTGATGCTGCTGATATGTACTTGGATGTAGGTTGATCATGATCTTCACCCGCTCGAGAAGATAATGATATATGGAGAGAAATGAATAATTTAATATATTGTGAGAATTAAATTAAATATTTAATGATATAAGTTTATTGTTTAAATAAAATAAAGCATAATCCGCTACGTACGCTAGTAATGCATAAAAACAATATTTTTGCAATATTGTGTTTGTCTTGTCGGTTTGTACCGGCTAATATCTGTAACGGCATGGTGACCGCTTCGAAAATAAAGACAGAACACAGTACTAATAATTAATAAAAAACAGCTGATACACAGACCAACGAACGCTGGGGCGCGGAGGGGCGGCGCCGGCAATCATTGATCCGAGCATCAGCTGTCTTTGATTTTGTTTTCTTTAAACATTTGATTTTTTTTAATCATGATCGATTTGTTTTTCCGTCCCATCATCAAAGGTGTCATTAGTACTATCGTGTCGTATAGGACCCTAGTAATAGGCATCACGCGGAAGACGAATACTTTCTTTCTTTAGGCGTCCTCTCGAAACTGAACAATTATAAAACGAGTTAGATAACGCTCTAAGTAACGTAAAATACTGCTCTGTGATATTATCATATCATAAGCAAAAGCTTACGAAAGTAAAAAAAAATATTTCAATAAAGGTGCTGACACAATAGAGCTGAACGCTTTACTGTAATGATCATTCTAGCGAATGATACATTACAGATAATACGCGGATTATCTCGCCGGGGGTCTCTTCTGTCAAGTTACTAGCTATCTGTATATATAAAAGAGAAAGTGTGTGGTTATGTTCCATTTAGGCTCCGAAGCGATTGGACCGATTTCAATTTAACTTTAAGGGAATTTTCAGATTTACCTGACGAGTAATCCTGTAAGGTTTGGCGATCGAAGCACTCCTTTTTGAACTGTCAAACAAGCCATACGTCGTACTTTTGTGTCTGACATTAAGTTGAGCCCGTTGTATTTTTGTATAAATGATAACAATGACATTGTATCTACTAATATGAACATGGGTGTAGGTAATGGTCTTCACCCGCTCGAGAAGAGAATGATTACGGAGAGAAATGAATAATTTAATATATTGTGAGTGTTAAATTATATATATATATATATATATTAAAGCAAAATCTAGCCCAGCGAAGCGGGCTGGGTACGCTAGTATTATATTTATTTTTGTATAAATTGATATACAAAAAATATAGACTCTGTATAAATTACATGTGAGGTTAGTATGGCGCGCGAACGACTTTGCGTAGACCTGGGCACCGCTTAAAATCAGCGCTGTCGCATTCTGGCGTCGGCACTGAGACGGTGTCCAATATTGTGTGTTGTAATATCATATCCTATTTGTCTGGTCTTTCCTTTAATTGTGTTGTTTTTTTGCTATATTTTATGTAATGTCTATATGTAATGTTTTAGTATCTTGTGATGCCAATAAACAAAATGTCTATATCTAATGTACGGTAAGAAGCGAATGGTCTTTTTTTTTTGTTCACGCGGGGGAATCTTTTTATAGACCATCCACCGGTACCCTGGGTGGGCCCGGAGGGATGTGTGGGACTCGGCCTGGGCAGCCCCTACCCACCAAACCTTCCGCGAATGCCAAAAGCGAATGGTCTAGTCTATCAGCACCTTAACGATATAATAATATTAGGTGTACACATAATGGTTCTTTGTTTCGATGATATCATTTTAAAGATTGTGTCATGCGGCCGAGGTCGAAGGAAAAATGTGACTTCTCATGACTGAGAGTGTATGCATTACTGTCGACGACATCCAATATGAATAAATATATTATAGCCATATGTATTTACTGGTTCTGCCCGCGATTTCGTCCGCGTGGAATGTTTCCTGTTTGTACTCGTGGAGGTTCAATAGGCTATTTACTGTCCCAAGTAGTTTTTATTAACAAAATATCTACCTAGTCGGTTCGGCCTTCTCGAGCGCTGTCCAAGCTGAGGTTATCCCTCACCGGGGGACCCTTGTGTCGAGTTACTAGATAACAGAGGTTCAGGCTTAGCGACCTAAGAGCTATGCCATCTCTCAATTCGGTGAAGCACTAAAAGCTAGCCTCTCTGGCCAACTGTGTAGTTCGTCTATAAAAAAAAGGGCTATTTATAAGTTGATAAGTAGAGGGCAGGGCATTGGTCCTAACTTGTTAGGGTCAACGTTACCATCGGTTCTTATGGCATCCTGCTTTTGTTAAGGCGGGGGAATCCTGTATACGAATCATCCTACGGACCCCTGGGTGCGCCCGGAGGGATGTGTGGGAATCGGTCTGGGCGACCCCTACCCAGTACACCTTCCGCGATTGCCATCAGCCGTTATAAGTGGAGTGCCCCGGATCCGTCTGCGACACGACACCCCAACGACCGGCCGGTCCCGCCGAAGACTTTCTTCCTCTAAAGGGGACTTCTCAGGTAATTAGACAAGCCCCGACGACGCCGATGCAAACTCTCTCGCAGCCCCTGGTCTGATAAAGGTCGATGTATCTCAAGCGCTCACTCTCTATTTTAACGTACATGTCCACCAGATATTTGTTGAAAAACTACTAAATAATAGACAAATCACACAAATTATAACAAAACTAACAACCTACTTTTTGAAGTTAGATAAAAGTAGGCAATGTGCTATTCCAGACTATAATTTATCCCTATACCAAATTTATCCAGATCTGTTCAACCGGTCTGGCGTGATTAAGTAAGATTAATCCATCCATCCCTACTTTCAATTTTAAAGGAAACTAGCGTACCCAGCGCTCCTCGCCGGGCTAAATTTTGCTTTATTTTATTTAAACAATAAACTTACATCATTAAATATTTAATTTAACTCTCAAAATATATTAAATTATTCACTTTCTCTCCGTATTCATTCTCTTTTATTCTCGTCTAGAGCGGGTGAAGATCACCCATGTACATATCAGTAATTACAATATCAATCTTATCATTTATACAAAAACATATCGGACTCAAGTTACTGTTAGAAATAAAAGTACGACGTATGGCTTGTTTGACAGTTCAAAAAGAGTGCTCCGATCGTCACCATACAGGAATACTCGCCAGGTCAATCTGAAGATTCCTGAAAGTTTCATTGAAATCGATCCAGCCGTTTCGGAGCCTATATGGATCAAACCCACACACTTTTTCTTTTATATATATAGATTATCCGGTATGATACTTGGTAAATTAGGTATAATGTCAAATAATTACACACATACGCCGTCTTTCCGTATTATCGTAGAAATATTACGACGAGAATTAAAAATATCCTAAAATAAAATCCTAAATCATAACCTAACCAATTTCATATCAATCTACCTTTTAAGTACGTCCTTTCCGATAAAATATGAATCACCGATAGCTGTTGGCGTTATATTGAGTTGTTCGCCCATTTGTCGCGCACATACCCAATGCAAATTTAAGACTAATATGAATGAATGAATGAATGAATATTCTTTATTGCACAACAATTAAAAACAAAATCACATCACAGAAATAATAACTATACAATTTTCAATTACACGACGTCATTGCATGCGCACTGGGCGTTCTTATCGCTAAGAGCGATCTCTTCCAGACAACCTTTGTATGGACAGAAACTTATAGGAATAAGGTTTTCTTATAGATCCCATTGTCAGAAATCGATCAAATCTAAATGGGATAACACTGGAAGCACCAGCTTTCCATCAAAATCGGTTCACCCCAGTCCAAAGTTATGCGGTAACAAACTTTAAAGAAATCAGACTAATCGAGAACCTCGTTTTTTGAAGTCGGTTGAAAATGAGGGATCTCAAGTTATCTATAAATATCATAAAGGGCGCCGATTCTGCTATTAGCCTACGAAGTTTTACTATGAAGTAGATACAATTACAGTCATAACAATTATCATTTAATCTCTACCACATACGTCAAATAAAACACACATGAATGGCCAGTGGTACATTCGTAAACTACAGTGGCACCAATGAGCTAAAAGATTGAAAGTGAAACTGACTTATAGACATAGACATAGACACATCACAGACAGAATATAACACACATTAAAAAAGAATGAAAAATAAACAAAACACAGTTAAAGTTACACGGACAAATAATACAAAACATATGATGCCAATGTCGGACACCGTCTCAGCATATGCTGTCGCAAGGAAGCGACAGCGCTGATTTTCAGCGGCGCCCGAGACTACCTAAAGACGTGTGCGCGCAATACTACTTTTATATGGAATTTATACAGACAATAAGAGTATAATAAATATGATACATGAATAAAACAGTTATGAGATTAAAATATATTTTATACAATAAAATAATTGAAGAAAAAATTTCATAAATAAATATATTATTGAGTCAAAAATAAACTAAAATAAATAATTTGATAATTAAACGTATAAAGTTTAAATTATATAATTAAGTATTGAAAATATTGGAAACAACAAGCCACCGATATTGCGGGGATAATATCTTTTTGGAACTTTAACATCAGGTGTTTTAATTTATTTTTATTTTATTATTATTATTTTTATACACAATTGTCTTAGCAGACTGACGGTCCTATTTTAAGCGATTTTACTGTGTCTTTATTACCCATTGTTGGCTGAAAATTCCCCATATTTCAGCTACATTACACTCCTTATATAATCACAGATTATAACTAAGACGTTATATGACTAATAATTTAGATAACCAAGTTAAATTACACGGAGATGTTTTATTATTACTGTATTAAAAATATCTTAAAGCAATGATAGCATAGTGGTTAGTGGTACTGAACTCGGAATGATGGCGACACTGTTGGTACTGTGTTGTTTTAGCACTGTGAGGGTGCTGGGGAGGGAGTAACGTCCCCCGGAACATGCTTCAGTGCAGAGGGGCTCCGGTGCGTTCCACTGGAATCAGGAGCCCCATGCATCGAATGTTTTAGTGAGACACACCTCACGTACACTCGACACGTGTCTTCCCAAAGCGCAGGGTAACTTGTTGTAGATTTCCCCCCGTCAACAAAAAAATGGTGTTAACTAAACGTTTCGACTTACCATCTGATGGTCGTAGATACGAATCCCGTAGGCTTGTTCTATTGAATATTTTTTGAAGCTAAAATTGAATTGTTCGGTTTTTAAATGAAAAAAAAAACGGTAAAAATTTGTGCCTGTTGTACGGTGAAAAGTCGACAGCGTAAGAAAAGTTATATCGATACAAATATATTTTTTCCCAAATTTTCAATTATATCCTTTTTATTTCTCGGTACTACGACTAAAAGTTAGTAGATCAAAGTTGTAGATCATTTTATTTGTAAAAAAAATGTCCAGTAATTTTTTGTGAGACCTATAGTTCGGCAGATGAACTGTAAAAACCATTTGAACCCATTTTTCCAAGATGGCGACTGTGAGACAAGGGTTGCAACCACTCAAACTTGGATTTAACTAGACATTAATTCCCCCTTCATGTTTAAAATATATAAAAATTGGTAAAAAAACTTTCAAGTCAAACGGTTTATTTTATGTGCACTGAAAACTACAAAATAAATAAATAGTTACTTACCTATCAACCTACGTGGGTGATCTCGGTCATTAATATCCCTGATGGTAGTGGTTGCCATAACATGAACCATGTCAGCGGCCGAAAGGCAGTTCATGAGAGAACACTAACACCAGGGTTAGCTTGGTAAATTAAGCAGCCCACACTATAACAAGTAGGTATTTCGACCTTCTAGCTCAGAAATATTTTAGTACTAGGCAGAATAGCTTTTAGGCAAATTAGACTAAAATAAAAACGTGGGGCCCCTCTGAAATCATACCTATGTCAGAGCATATCTTATACTTTGGTAGATCATGAGCTCGGCGTTCGCTGGTGAAGCCGCCACGGCTGGTTATTGATGGTCAAAACCTCCAGTTAAGATTTATAATGTTATTGATTTTATTATATTGTATTGTCATATAAATTAAATGTGTGTACCAAATTTCAGATCAATCTGACAACGGAAAGGTGCTTAAATTTCAATTTCCAATTTTGACCCAGATAAACAAATAAATTCCGTACGGATCGAGCTAAATAAAACAGTTTAAAAATAAACGCAAACTCAAATATGACTTTTCAATGGACTTTTTTATTGCCTTTCTAGGAAAAAACTATTTTTATAATTTGATAGATACATAAATCATTTATTTCCATCCCGATATTCCAAAATATATACAAAGGCTAACATAATGATACGAGTATTTACCATTCTCTTCCAGCTATCCTGTGGTGGTAAATAGTGCCGCTATGATACCATCTTAGGAATTTTATACCTATCTATATTCATAAAATAGAGTGTTTTTTGATCCGTATAGGCTCCGAAAGCTAGACCGATTCCAATGAAACTTTCAGGGAATGTTCAGATTGACCTGACGAGTAATCCAGTAAAGTTTGGTGACGATCGAAGCACTCCTTGAACTGTCAAGTACAGCATTCTA